>OX359266.1:50408099-51729349 GCA_947179155.2 Hedera helix | reverse complement strand
CTCGTGTGGATCTCATGATATTGTGAGAGATTGGAGAAAAATGTTCATTTGCTTGAAGTACGTTCAATAATCTCTCCCGTCGAAGAGTAGTTTTACAAAAATATATTTAGTCAATTTCTTTAATAAGTTATATGCATTTAATATTAACATAATCAAGAGTCAGCCCTCACATATTAACCACCGCCACTTTTATTCCAATATAACAGCATAAATTCCGTAGTATTCAATTATACTACCAGTATATTAATTAATATTTACTTAATTTCTACGTATAATTGTCCTAGTCTTTTGTACCGTAATTCATTCCGCTGGTCAGAGAGATCGTTGATGGCTTCCCAAATTGTGAAACGCGTCCTTCGAAGCAGTGCCTGTGAGATCTTCTCAACTGTTCCTAATCCTAATTCAGCTAGGGTTTTCCCTCTAATCCACCGTGCCTTCTCGTCCTCCTCCAATCTTATTACAGCCACTCTCTTTCCCGGCGACGGAATTGGCCCCGAGATCGCCGAGTCTGTCAAACAGGTCTGTCTCCCTGATCTAAACAAACGAGTATAGTTTCTTCTTCAATTTTGTTTATTGAGCTCAATTTAAATAGGATTTTTAAATTGATCGATACCTGAAGTTTGCGTTTTGTTAACTCGGATTATATTGGATAAGTGATTATATGATTTGTTTTGTGGGTCAAATTTGATTTCTTATGTAAATCTATTACTTGGATTTTTACTTTCTTTTGAAATGATCATATAACATGTCCTATATAATCAGAACTGAAAAAAATAAAATAGATATGTAAATGTTGGCAACCAATATATGTATGAGGAAGCATAGAAAGAGCGGAAGACATTGTTAATGGTGCTTTTGGAAGTGAATTTCTTACAATTTTAGGTCTCCAAAAGCTTAAACATAAGCATTTATGTAATTATATGTTTTGGTTTTGTATAAGGGAGCTCACTTCACTCTGTTTACTCAAACTAAGTTGGTAAACTTCTTCCTTATGTCACAAGAAGAATTATTTGTAAATCTTAAAAGTTTTATTTGTATGAAATGTACCATGCATTATATTGCTATATTTGCAATGAAACACACTGAAATGGTTTGTATAATTGAGTTTGATTAAAAACATGTCTTGGTGTTTGTATTATGAATCCCAAGGTGGTTTGTAGCCCGTCAAGAAACATGTAGGTGTATCTGCCTGTGGGACATGAAAAATTATGGTAATTACTTTGGCACATATCTACAAGTATAATCTCATGTAGACTTACTATTATACAAACAACATATGTGCATGGACATATTTTCTGGAGCCATATATGAACTGTGAACTAATCACCATTTTTAGCGAAGTCAACTAATCCCAACTTTTGACTTGGTGATACTTTGTTGAATATTATTTGAGTTGCATTTGAGCTACCTTTTGCACTTATCCAGGTATTCAGAACTGCAGATGTGCCAATTGAATGGGAAGAACACTATGTGGGGGAGAAAATAGATCCCAGAACCCAGAGCTTTCTGACATGGGAAAGTCTAGAATCAGTACGGCGAAATAAGGTTGGATTGAAAGGGCCAATGGCCACGCCCATTGGAAAGGGCCATCGTTCTTTGAATCTTACTTTAAGGAAAGAGCTTAACCTCTATGCTAATGTTAGGCCTTGTTATAGTCTCCCTGGCTACAAGACTCGGTATGATGATGTAGATCTAGTCACTATTCGTGAAAATACAGAAGGAGAGTACAGTGGTCTTGAACATCAGGTTAGTTTATTTAAAATGCATCTGCACATGCAAATTTTCCTTGTAAACAAATTTGTTGGAGTTTCCTTCATTCAATGCTAGGTGGTGAGAGGTGTGGTGGAAAGTATCAAGATTATTACTCGTCAGGCTAGTCTGAGGGTGGCTGAGTATGCTTTTCACTATGCCAAGGCCCACGAAAGAGAGAGAGTGTCTGCAATACACAAAGCTAACATTATGCAGAAAACTGATGGTCTTTTTCTCAAGGTGTTACTGTTTTAAGTCTCAGTACTGAATGTATTAGATCTATCCATGTAACATCATACTGACTTTGTATTTGCTCCCACTTTCAGTGTTGTCGGGAGGTTGCAGAGAAATATCCTGAGATTAAATATGAGGAAGTCGTTATTGACAATTGCTGTATGATGGTACAATAATTTTACTTTTGTTGATAAATTTTGTGTATGTGCTTGGTCTCTAAATAATCTCTCCAACGTGATGATATTATACTATACTTCTCCATGCTTTCAAGTTTCTACAGTTTCAATATCTTATCAGAAGAAAACGAGATCAATTACGCTCATGTTATAAAAGTGAGTTAAAAAAATCCATAGGAGTGAAGAGGAATGCTAACAGTGATTGCCTTGTCATATACAGCTAGTCAAGAATCCAACCCTCTTTGATGTCCTAGTGATGCCTAACCTTTATGGTGACATTATCAGCGACCTTTGTGCTGGACTTATTGGAGGCCTGGGCTTAACACCAAGGTATTTTGGTCATCTCTCTCTCTCTCTCTCTTAATTTTGATAGAGGTTTTTGGTCATATCTTATGTATGATATGTACAAGGTGATCTAACTTCTTTTGATGTCCTGAGTAGCCTCAATATTGGCGAGGGAGGTATCGCTCTTGCTGAGGCTGTACATGGTTCAGCACCTGATATTGCCGGGAAGGTTAGCCATCTGAGCTATTTTGTGATTTTAATGCTTTTCTTATCAACTCATGCAGCTTTCATTGTTTGGGGCTTGGATCATTTGGTATTTGCACGCGAATAGTCTTGTCAGCATAAAGGTCCAATTGGTGAATTATTACTTTGGTGATCCTCTCTCTAACCACAATATATATATATATATATATATATATATATATAGGTCTAATCCATGGTCAGCACTAGATGGGAGTACTATTCCATCTGGTGCATTTAGGACCGTTCAAGTAAGATCTAACGGTTAGGAATATTTTTAAAACTGCATTCCGCTCCTCTAAGGGGTGGAAGGGAAAATTACCTTTTAACCCTTAATTTATTAATTAAATGACGAAATGAGACACTTCTGCCGCGTAGATGAGCAGAAACTTTATGTATATCATTATACATACCATTATACATACAATGCAAATTTAGATATCAGAAATTTAACAAGTAGGGTACTTGGATTACTTTAGTAATGAGTGGGGGATATATACTAACTCTCCTTTAACATTCATGTGAGCTCTTGAATCTTATTGATTGCCTCATCTTGAGTGGATTTATTTGACCTTCAACATAATTAATCAAGATCTATGCTCATAAATTTTGTAACATGTTAGTTTATCCATCTATCTATATACTTTTATATATATAAAAAAATAAATCATATTTAGTGAATTTTATTATTTTCCCAGTTTCACAATAAACAATTTTATTTGCTAATATTTTTTTGTTCCATAAAACAGTCTTCTTTTTTTTTAATTTGATAATAATATATAATGGCATAATATCCTTAAATTTGTCATTACATGTTATCACTATTAAATTAACAACTCAATATATTTAATAATAAACATAAAATAAAAATACCTCATTAATATTTGCATATATTATAAGTGAGACTCGTTTAGTGTAGCAAGGAGAGTAATTTATTTAATTTTTATTATTTATTATTTTTATATATATTTCTATCTGCAATTTCCCAAAACCTCTGGGTGTTCTCAGTTGAAATAAATAAAAGGTTCACCAATAAGCAACTTCAATTTATCTGGAATTTGATAACCAAAAGTTAATATTGATTTAATTTAAAAGAAGAACATTTTAGCTTCCTGTAATGGAATTTTATTAACGAGAAGGTGAAGGAGGAGATGGGACATACTTGTACATGGGCAATTTATACCCCAACTACCGAGAATAAAAGAGAGTAAATTAACTTTTGACATCCAAATTTGCATTGTAGTGATATGTCATGTGTGTTGGAGATAAAATAGATGTATCGAATATTATTGTTATATAATTACAAAGTACTAAAGTCTTATATATAGGCCACTAGTTGAGTAGGAGCCAAGTATGTGTGGGCACTAAACATACTTTGTGACCAAGTTCTAATAATAAGATACTCTAATAATGCCTATAGACATTATCTTACAATCCTCTTAACACTTCCCTTCAAGCTGAAAGTCTTATATTATGACTTACAAATTGTTACAAAACATATCCCAAAAATAAAAAAAATTCAAACCAAACATAAAATGAAATTATGTTATCTCTAAAACTCCACCTCAAATTGAGATCCTCCTCAATTTGCACAAAAAATGAATAAAAAATAGAAGAAAACAATAATGTTTATGTCCAAAATTGATTTCTCACCCTCAATACATAACTTCACACACGTCCACTTTCCAAGGATATTATGTGCAGGTAATAACGGAGAACACTTCTCTCCAACAACAACGATGAAAGACTCCTTGTCTTCATCAATAACGGAGGACTCTTAAGCCTTCTAACAAATTGAAGGACCTGTGCCTTCCTCAAGAGCCCAATAAAAATCCTTACTCTCCAATCAAAAATTTATATACATATTTCAACTTGAGAAATTAACTGCTCTAGAAATACCACCCTTGTTAAGAAAAAAACCTCCATTAGTACCAAACAAACCCTAAGACCATAGTTTCTCTATATGTTGGGAACTGCAACTCCACGCATCGAAATTTGGGACAATCCAAATAAACAGGCAACAAGGAACTTACATCTTTGAAAAGAAACCTCAAATTTGGGCAACGGAGAACTAGAGCACCAACTTTAGTAATGCATAACAAGCCTTAAACTACAGCTCTATCAAAAGAACTAAAACTGAACTCTAACTACTTAATGTTTTTCTTTAAGATGAAGTTAAATAATAAAAATAAACGATGCTCTCCATCGGCGGCGGAAATAAGACTTTTTGATTTGATTGCCAAGATCAACCTAGTTCTGTTACCATGTTAGTGATTAAATAGATGTATTAAATATTGTTGTTGTATCATTACAAAGAGTACTAAAGTCTTATATATAGGCTACTAGTTGAGTAGGGGCTAAGTATGTGCGGGCATCAAGTATAGTTAGTGACCAAGTTCTAATAATAATATACTCTATACTCTAATAATGCCTATAGACATTATTCTACAATCCTCTTAACAATATGTATAAACCTTCCGCTCCTCTAACTCTCTAAGGAGTGGAATGTCTCATTTAATTAATAAATTAAGGATTAAAAAGGTAATTCACCCTTCTGTCCCTTAGTCTTTTCCTTCCACCCCTTAAAGGAGTGGAATGCAATTTTTAAAAATATTCTTAGCTGTTAGATCTTAACTTGGACGGTCCTAGATGCACTATATATATACAATTATATATATAACAAAGCAGATTATTCATTTAAAGTCCATGTGCATTCTCACAAAATTTTACGTTAGACCAAATATTTTGTTCTGACTATTGTCAAGTGAGTGGTTTTTAGCCTTTGTTATACTGACTCGGGTACTACAAGGTGTCTAAACATTGGATTTGGCCTTTCCCAAAATCAAAGAGTTGGTGGACCTGGCTAAAAGGGATCCAAAATTTGGATACTAGTAAGGGGACACATCCTCTATATATTAAGTAAAATAATTTTTATCTAATGTTGTATGTTATATCAAGCTTTTTTTAATGCAGAGTTGTTAAAATTAATTTTATGTGAAATTTAGTGAAACAATGCCATTCTTTTGTCAACTCAGAGGATTCTAGAATTAGAGGTCACTGGGAAAGTTATTTTGGTGCACAGCCTTGTATAGTTTGCGGTTTATGTGGTGTTCTAAAAAGCACCCTAGGGGGGTGCTTGGGCGGAGGCGGCTGCCCAGTGCCCCAACAGCTTAAAGTGGCACACTGAAATTGCTTCAGTTTTTTCTCTACTTATTTTTTTAAATGAAATAACTCTGGTGTTTTAAGATAAATAAATGAGGTTAAAGTAAAAAACTAAAAAACAAAACCAGCTATCCAAGTCATTGAAGATTTTGTCTTCATCAAAGAGTGAGAGAGTCAGAGACTCTGAGATGCTGATTTATCGAGGAGAAGAGTAAGAACTTACCAAAAATTTTAAGAACATTCAAGGTATGCTGAAACAATGTAAGGCCAAGGATCATTACTCATTAGTAGAATAAAGTAATCTAGGGAATTATTCAGCTAGTTGTTCGTTACTGGACTCTTCTAATAAAAACTTGCTCATGGGTGATCGTGTGTAGCCCTGGTACATATTTTAGCATTTTGATTTAGGTTAGTAGCTCTATAAGTAGGTGTTTATGATGTTGTCACTATGAAGATGAATACCAGGAATTGAACAATCGGTTTGGCGATTTTCTAATTTCTCTGTGTATTCTCTCTCTATATTTATCTATCTTTCCTCTAAGTTCTTCTTAAAACCCCATTTTATCTCTTGAAACCCTAACTCCGTTGTTGCTTAGTTGAGCTCAAACTAAGTTTGAGCTTAACAAGCTTCATGAAGTTAGGTTGGCGCAAAAGATTATTGCTCAGACTCTGGGACTTAACTAAACATGTCGAGCCGATCCGATTCTTCAGGATTTAGTAGAGAAGGCTTTTGACTCTCGGATTTAACATGCTTATGAGCAGATTAATACTCAGGTTCTGTGGGTTTCTTTTGATTATAGTGGACAGTGAGAGATCAGTGACATTTTTCAAAATCACTAGGAAATATTTTCTTATGTTAGGAGTATCCCTAGTGTATTTCTGTTTGTTAGTTGCAAGGTTTTTTTTGTTATTTCATTATGTTTTGCTAGCTGTTAGATGGTGGTGACCTCACATGACACACTTGCAAGGTTGCTAGGATGAGTGAGATGGGAGAATTTAGTAGCTTCTAGTAGGTTCTATCTAGTAGTATAAATATAAAATATGTATATTGGTTATAATTTCATTTCATGCTTATGATGAATGAAATATGAAATATTGAGTGAAGTTCTTCCTTGTTCTGCCATGCTTTCTCCTTCCAGTCTGTTTCTGAAATCTATTTATTATACGAGTTCAAATCATTGTTGGGCAATCCAGCTTTGATCCTAAGTTATACCTTCTTTTTCAAAGTCTGCAAGGTTTGGGGAATACCATAAGACCAAGTCCTATAGTTGTGTATCTATGCTTTGTGGATTTGGGCCGTCTTAGATTCTTAGGTGTTGGGCTAAGGTTATTCCTTCTTATTCACCGGGGCAAACACGTTCATAGCAAAATGAGTTGTAGATTCTTAATCAATAAATGGGAGAGTTCATAATGGCTCTTTTTCTGAAATTAGACTGGATGCATTGGTCATCCAAGTGAAAGTAAATTCACAGGGTTCAAACATTCAGTTGGGCCTGTCAGAGGACAATGCCATTTGGCTCTTCTATGTTCTCTGTCTCTACTTAGCTTATTCCATCTTCTTTCTTTCAAGGACCTTTTAATTTCTCCTGTTTTTCAGCAAAACTTTCTTTTGCCATAGTATTACTATCACCTTATCATTTTTCTCTCTTTTGTGACTTCATTATGTAGAATAAGGCAAACCCAACTGCTTTGCTACTGAGTTCTGTCTCAATGCTGCGCCATCTTGAGCTTCATGATAAGGCTGATCGGATCCAGGATGCTATTCTTAACACAATTGCTGAAGGGAAGTACAGAACTGCCGACCTTGGTGGCTCTTCATCAACAAGCGATTTTACTAAGGCGATTTGTGATCATCTCTGAAGAATGGTTCTGCATATAATTTTGATTTTTGCAATGGGTACGCCAAGTAATTGGTATGTATGATATTCCTCTTGGAGATGCTTTTTCTACTATTTTTTAGCTGGTCTATGGAAATAAGACCATGTCATTGTGATGGCTCCAAAGAAGATTTCTTTTTGTTGGTTATTTGATTGTCAAGCCATGGAGAGGCTCACTGTCGTATTGCCGAAGAATTAAACTGTACTCTCATTCGTCGACTCACCTTCTTTCTTAAATTTTTATGTTGGAATATAGATCAAGTCTATGCCTGCCTTTGTTGAGAATGGAACAAGTGGTTCCCCTTCATGTCTGTCTTTGGTTATCACCTAGTCCTACATTTATAAAATAAATGCATCATGACGTGGTCTGTCCCTCCTCCTATCTTACTTTGTTGATCAATTATGGTTTCTCAATAGCTCCTATTTATCTCTGGTATGAATAGTTGAGCATTCTTATTTATTCCAAATTTCAAAGCTATATTACTCCATTAAGTACATGAAAGTTGTATTATGAATGAGCTGCTGTTTTATCGAATTATGTTTGCACGATGTTGTCGCTTCCCAGCTCATGAAGAAAATGCTCCGAACACTGTTATTGTTTGCCGGCTTCAATTGCAATTTATGCATGCTCTGGAGTACTTAAGAAGAGGACGTGTAAATCCAATTGTTTTAATTGAAATTGAGATATTTAATTATTTATGCATGTTCTTGAGATGTTTATTCGTATTCTAAAAGAAATTGTTAACAAGCTACTTGAGAAAGTAAATGTTTTCTCTTAACAAGCGTAAATTATAATGGCTGTTTTCTAATTTTGGTTTGCTAATAATCCATTGATGCCGGTGGTGGTGGTAGCCCCCCCCCCCAGCCAAAAAAAAAAAAAAAGAAAAGAAAAGAAAAGAAAGAAGATAATATCAGTAAAATGAGCTGATTGAGTTTTGAAAGGGTGGAAAAGAAAGAACTTAAGAGAATTTTTATATTTTTTGATAATGGAATTTTTAATTGTTGTCTATTCAAAATTCATGTTTGTTAGCGGGACGGAACTGCAGTTCCATGCGGTAACCTCCATATTATCAGCCAATTATTTCATGGCATTGTAACATAAGCAGTCTTTTATTTTCATTTTTGTGAATTAACAGATATGACATCAAGTTGAACAATGCGATTCTTGCAGAGGAAAAGCACTTACCCATTTAAGTAACTTTTATATTATTATTATTAAGCTTAAATATAAATTATTATTCAAAAAATCGTCTTTTAAAAAAATTAAGGTATATTGGTGACGTAGCTTTGGCAAGTGTCATGAAAACGTTTGTGTAAAAAGAAGACTCATTTCCTTAAATGAAAAGGGCAGAAATATAATAAAATATTACATATTAAAAAGGCAAAAATTAAAATCTAAATAAAAACCAAAGAATAACAGTAAACTACAAAGTAATTAAACTAAACAGAACGATAAAAGTAAACTGCTGCAACCCAGCTCTATCATTTACCTTAACCCCAGCGAGTGTCTCTCCGTCGCCTCCTCAAACCACCATATCATCCATGCTCAGTCCCGGCTCACTATTAGAGACCCAAACATATATATCCCATAGGATAATACTAGTCTCCTTAACTCCATCGTCTCACCTGAACCTCTCCGGCACACTCGTCTTCACCGCCCACACACCCCAAAATATAAGAGCAAAATGTTATATATATAATATGATTTGATTGGAGGAGATTTTCTCTTGGCAATAGCTGGCCCCTGGCGTACATAATTTAATACGAGGCCTGACTTCTCCTGGTAACCAATGACGCGCTCACATGCTACCTTGCTGGGTGGCAGCAGCCTTACTCCTATCATTTCATGGACTCGTCATTTTTTTCATTTAAAGAACCCTATAGTATTACATTTCAATCCTGATCTAGGGTTATCTGGGGGCTGATTTTTACTAAAGATAAACTTGAATGTGACCATGCACAATAAGGAGAGAGATCACGCTAAACTATCACATTCAGTCTGGTATGGTTGATGTAATTATCTCATATATTCATTATAATGAACCTTGTAGCCTCGAAGAGAAGTTTAAAGAGCAAATTGGGTGCTTAGGCTATAGTGGAGGCCCCAAGAGTTCCCTTGGATACCCTCGGAGGCAAGAGGCTCACAAGTCGCAACCAATTGAGCAGAACCCTGGGTGTATATATAAATAAAAGAATATGCTTTGAACCCAGTGAAGTGTAGTTCATTATGTGCACATTTTTACCCATCCCAAGTAATTGAGAATATAGTCATACATAAAAGATATTCTACAACACAGTTTGACAAAAGTTTTATTAGAGCTTCTGCCTGTATAGTACTCCACTGCAGCTCACATAAAGGGTCTCTAGCCTACTCAAGTACAGTTTTCCTATGCCCAATTCTCCTGCTGATATGGAGTGGGCTGCTCGTTCTTCTGGCAGCATGGGAGGGAGAAAAGGCATGGCGAGCATGTGAAAGCTTGGATTTATCATCTCTCGGGCATGGATAAATCATAGCCAGTTCACTGATGCATCGCAGCATAGACTTAGGCAAGGGACGCCAGGGCTGGTTCCGTCTTTTCTCATTCTGCATCAACCATATTTCAGATACTTAAAATATTTATTTTCAGACGGCCAAAAGTTATATTTAAGTATTTATTTAGCTTCTGAACAAGTCAAACCATAAAATCTGATCGGCAAAGGTGTCATCATTAATCATAGCAGTTATCAAAACACATTGGTGGTAGAAAAGGAAAGAAAAATGAGAAAGACAAACAACTGAAACCAACCTCTTTCTTGCTCTGTTCCTCTGCACAGCTTGCTTTTAAAAGATTACGCCATTTGTCCTGCATATTTGGAAGTCATAATTGATCTCACGTTAACAATTTGGGGAGCCATTAAATTGAATTAAGCATTAGGACTACCTTGCATTCTACTAGTGTGATGACAGATGATAAAAACAGAAGCCTTACCTTAAGATCTACAGGTGTGCGATGAGCAGAAGATGAGAATAATAGCCTCTTTATCTGAGTCCATCTCCCAACTCCATATTTCGAAACACCATCGATCAATTTCCTCACCTCTAAAATAGTCCACAATTTATGATGCTTTCTCTGACCACCATCCTCTTCAGACATTTTTGATTTTGCAGAGTCACATTTTGACCGATCTGGAGAAGTCTCCATGTAATTTTTTCGCACCTGAGCACGGGACATAAATTTTCAATATAAGTTAGAAAGCATTCTGAAGCCATTGCAACATGTCTAAGTGAATTAGAAAGTGTTGCAGACAACAAGTACTTGTTATACTATACAGAGATGGGAAGAATTGAAAAAAGAACGTCGTTAAACAAGCATAATTTATCTTTTCTCTATATTTTTTGAAGTTAGCCGCACAGTAATTTATCTTTGTATGACCCAGCTTAACTGTAGAAGGGAATGGATAGTTCATTCTTTGAGATTTCTGATCTTAGTTAAGTAAAGGGACACGTAACCTAGACAATACTATAAGCAAACAAGCATAGCAGAGAATTACGCAGAGATATTGATAAGAAACAAGAATAGCTATCCTACTGCATCCTTTAAGATTTCCAATCTTAGTTAAGTAAAGGGACACATAAATTCTAGATACTATTGTAGGCAAACAAGCATAGCAGAGAATAATTCAGCATAGATATTGAAAACAAACAGCAAGACTGGATTTCGTAGTAAGCCCAACATTTTCCTTATATTCAAGAATTAATATGATATGCATTTGGTCATGGCCAGACACTAGTAAACCACTTGGTCTTTCTTCACCAACTCAAATTCTTAATGCTCTTATCCTATCCAGTCCTAATGGAAGTCAATGCTAATATAAATACAGAACAAAAAATATAACGACAGGATGTTTTCAAATATATATACTATAGTTATGTATATGTGCATGTAGAGACGGAGGAAGAGAGAGGAAGGAGCTAAAATTTCATTCCAAGATGAAAATTGAGAGTTCAAACGAAGGTGGTGTGCTTAAATTTTGTAAAAATACTCGCAAACGTACGAATCTATTGTAAAATAGTTTAATACAAAGTACGAGATCGATCCCACGAGGATTATTGAATTATTAATTAAATATAAATTATACTCAATTCTAATCTAGTTAACAAAAAGTGATTTTTGAAATAATTGAAACTAAAACGAAATTAATAAAACTAATTAAATAACTAACTTTTAATTAATGAGAGAAAAATTCTGAGGTTCGGAATTCATAATATTAATTATGTATATCTTACTATTTATTATCAATTCGGAGTAGCAAGTTGAAAATCAATTCAATGTTTTCTCGACATTTTTCATTTAAGTACATAAAAATATTTCTTTTGTAAATTCTTATTTTTCAAAGTTAAATGTATAAGACCAAAGTATTAAATGTATCTACCGTTTTGAAAAATAAATAATCTTAGTTCTTAATTTAGATTTCAAATCGCAACCCGGATTAAATTAAACTAATTGAAACTATTCAAAATACGTGATATTATGATTGAAACAATTTAATTTAAATCAATCATTAAATAAAAATTAGTAACATTAAAATCAATTTAAGAATTAATAATAAAATTCAGAATATTACATATTTAATAATATTTCATCCTACACCTCAGAAAGTAAATTTAGCAACACATGATTTTATCATAAACAAAGTTTAAGAAATAACCCAATATTAGAATAATTTCGCGTTGCGGAACTGTTTTGTTCTGGGTTACAATGATGATGCGCGACTGTTCCTTGATATGCTACTGCTGCTTCTTTATATTCGTGACACAAGCTGCTGCTTTATTCCTTCGTGATGCTTGGCTGCTTGTATTTCTTTTTCCTCCCTTGATGGCTGCTTTGTATATATATATTATGCTCCCTCGGTTTCCGTGCTGATTGCTTTGCTTGGCTGCTATGTTTTTATATATTCTGTTGGCTGCTTCCGTGCAAGGCTCATATGTTACTTCAAGGCTGCATCAAGTAATTACCTTCAACAAGACTTGTCCTCCCTAGCTTTATAATAGAGTATTATTATATTACTAACTCTTCATATTTTATTTTCTTGAATTTTAACTTGAATCTACCATTTGGGCTTTTAAATTCTCAAAATTTGCATACCAAAATAAATTTAATTAAAATAAAATTAATATAAAATTTAACTAATAAATCTATTTTTAAAGGAATTAAATATATATCAAATATGCTCATCAGAAGGTTAGAAAATTAAATGTCAGAAAAACATTTTCCTTACCTCAATGAAAGCACATTATTTCCGACGTTCTTCCCGTCCTTTAGAGTCAAATGGTACTTGAATAGCTTGACTAAAAGATTCATCGGTTGTCCAAGATCCCATATGACGGTGATTGAGATGTCTAACTTCCAGAGACTTTCCTTTTGAAATAGAGGCAGAAATTTCACATCTGCTCTTTGAAGTAGAGGTAAAAATCTCACGTCTCTTCCTAGAGTATCTTGAATTTTGATCTGATAATTCATCAATGCACCTCAGTGTGGGTTTACGTGATCTCTTCTGAGTAAAACGAGCACAGACATTGCTATCCTGGGCAGAGCTCTCAGTTATTACATCCTGCACACTTTGACTTTCTGTTTCTACATCTTGGGCAATGGGTCTACCCTTATTTTGTACAGTCATTGTGGAGTATGACATTTCACTACAGCTAAGATCTGAAGTGAAGGCGGTGTCTTTCTCATTATCAGAACTAACACCCTTTACCAAGAGATTTGCTTTTCAACATTTTGAGACACATATGTCGTAGGGCACTGTAACCACTTGGCCTCAATTGATGCTCCAAACTCACATTTGGAATTCACATTTGTATTTAATTCACTAATGGTCTCCTTAACCAAATTATTCTGGCATTCAAGTACCGGAGTGGATGACGAATCCAATATACTATTAACACCATAACTAAACCCTGTGATCAGACTGTCTGAACCTGAATTCCCCAAATGGGAACCATAATCGAAATTGGCAACACCTTCGGCAAATCCAATGTCCGTACTTGGGTCTGTTCTCGGGTCATGAAACAGTGGAAAAACATAAAACCAAATGGTAGTATATCAAATATCATCACCGGAAAAAACACAAGATTGACCATACAAAAGTTCACCTATAAGATAATCTTCACATCAAGATAATCATAGAAACAGCTTAACAAATAATTTCTTTATTTTATGTTTATTTTTCTTTTATTTCATAATTTTAATTTTAATTTTTTTATAGAAGAAACAGCTTTACATATATTATCAATCTCTTCTCATGGAGAAACTGCTTTATATTAGATTCTAGCTGCAAAAGTAATGTATGGGTGATGTTTAGGTCTATTCATTGTCCAGCTCCCTCCGCACACCCTCACAGCAGAAACATTTGTGTAAAAAAGTAAGGCAGCTTGATACAGTGCTGCCCAAGTCAATGACAGAGATATAGATTCATTATAGAAGAAGAAGAAGATTAAACACGCAAAGAATGAATGATTACAAAAATAGACTTGAGTTGAATTACTGGAGGATATTGGAAATTATGATGAGAAAGAAGGTATCTTAAATATGTAAATACTCGAGGTTTCAGATGAAAATATCTCCAATAAAATTTAACATGTTCGACTGAAGTTTAATTTGGAATTTTTTACTTTTAAAAATAAGGGGGGTGAAATTACCTCTACTGCAACCCCACAAAAAAAGGTCAAAAGTTTAAATTGTCATACTTTGTGCCATGTTTTAAAATAATATTATAATTCTCACTGATAATATATTCAATTTCAAAAAAAGTTAAATGGGGTCATCTTGAACCCCCATAACGTACCACTTGAAAAAATGCACTTCTTTTTGAGAATTTCCATATATTTATTAACTTTGAAGTCTCAACAACCCTGATTCTGATTCAATGCCTAGTTTGTCAAAGTTGTAGTTCATATAAATATGACAATCCATTAGCATATATATGCTCAAGGCATACAAGCTCCACCATCAGTGCATTATCATATGCAATTGCATAAATCAATATTGAAGCATCACATATGCCACCTGATAAAAAGGGAGGTGTACACTCAAAAAATAAAAAGGGATCATACATGTACAGCCCTTAAAAATGTGTCACTGACTGAAACAAGTGATACTCTGTCTTGTTCTGACACTGGGATGGATGGGACATCAAAAATAAAATTACATGGACTAAAGTACCTTTACAAGTTTTACATATGGAAAAGAGAAGAACAATTTTCTGTTATAATATGAGAATTACTTATGTTACTCTGTGTGGTAGCAGTGACGGAGTCGTGGCTTATAATGGGCAACTGCAATGGGCAACTGCGCACCTTGACTTTGAGTGAAAGAAATGCTAAAGAGATAAATATGCTTTTCTTATAAATACAGTAAATTTCCAACGTGGAACTTTGATCCCCTTGATTTTGAATGAAATTGCATTAGTATATTCAGTGAATTTTAAAAAACATTTTTGTTGAACACTAGTAGATCTTTAAACCATTTCATAACCATGCCGCATGCTAAATTAACACTGCACAACAATATACTTGAAAACCTAAAAGAAGGTGAAAAGGACCATGTAAGGCATAATAATGGTGGTTGTAATTATAGAACTGATCAAATCAAAGCAAGTATTTGCTTTAATTACATTATCCCGGATAGATCGTCACTAAAAATGAAGGATTCATTAATTAGCATGCAAAATGTATGAATAAATGAAAACAATTATTTTGTATGATGTCAAAATATACACCGGAAATGGGAAGAAAATACCTTGAGTTGTTCTCTCTCTTCTCTTTCCCCAGTAGCATTAGGATGTGGCCTTCCTTCTTAAAGGGAAAAAAAAAACTAATATTAATTAACTAAATATGACAGAACAAACACCAAAAACCAAACAGTCAATTGTCAACACCAATAACATATATATGGTTTTCAATATTACTCATAATCTGCTTCCATGGATTTGGTAAAAATATAATCTACACATGTGCCTGCAAATATAGAACTCCTAAAACTGCCACCATTTAGAAAATGAGTACTTTGATATGGGTAAATGTCACACCAACCTTTTTTACTCTAAATATTCACCCCTATAACATGTGCCTGTGACAGAAGTGCATTCAGTTTTTTGTTTTCATTTTCTTATAGGTTGCTTAATGCTTATGCAGTGATGTGGGTGGCAAAGGCTAGAGCTCTATCGAATTTTTGTGAAAATTAATATGTTAAATCTTTGGCAAGGAAAAAATCCATAAGCAAAAACACTCTCCCCAGCAACTCTCTTTGTTTCTTCAGATAACTCATTTAATAACATTTTTCACAATTTCAAGCACAATTATATTCAAGAAAAGGAATGTCAATATCATTAGTCCAATAATAATTTCATTATCTAGGCCATACCGAATTTTCCTGGAAAATCTATGTTTGTCATGAACTTTTCTTGGTTCTCCATGTGAAAACCCAAAACACCATCCATTGAAGGATTATGGTTTTGAGATTCAACGAGTAGATATTGGACCTGAATTACTTCCTCATTTGAAGCAGAAAGAAAAGATTCTTCTTCCTGAACCTAAAGAACAAGTAATCGGTGAATATACTTGAGGGATGTTCGAAACATGAGTTCCAGGAGGTTACTCAAGTGGAAACACAACTAAATCATGTGTTAGATACATGCAAACAGAGCACATTGTCAAAAAGTTGGGGTCATGATGCCAATTATTCTATATGGATCGCTGCTTCTCTTTCTTTAAACCCCCCCAGGGATCTATGAAGTGAACAGCATAGCACAAATTGCTTAGAGGTAGGATTGATCACCTCCGTCAAAAGATTCATAGGTGATGTTTTCTTATTGACTTACTGAAAAAGGATGTGCAACAAGCTTTTCACGTCTTCTACCCTACTAGATATCAATTTAGTTGATTTAAACATGTAATAGTAGTGGTACCAATATATCTCTCCATTCGAAAATTGAGGGTCCACTTCTAAAAAGTCAATTTTTTATTTTTAACGTAGTATTTTCCAAGATGACAAGTTTTGGACAACAATTAAAAAAGTGGATTCTCATTTTTTGGGCAGTGAAGTATAAAAATGAAAATTTGAGGCTCCCCTCTGAGAATAATTTTTCTTTTCCCCAAATAACCTTTGAACTTTATTTCTTTTCTTTGAATTTTAGAAAGTACAAGGAAAAAAAATGTCAAAAAGTTGCGTCAAATGGTAAAAATCAAAAGCTAAGGATGAAGGAAATATCAAAATAGGTAAAATTCTGCATTTACTAAAAACTACTTTGCTGGGACTCTAATATATTAGTACTGTATAGTCTATTGATTTCACCATATCCAATAGGTAAATAAGCTCGAGTCATAAACATACATGAAGAAAAGTTTAAAGGGATCAAACAATAGACAAGTTCCACATTCACTATCAATCCCACAGATTTCACAAAAACAGGGCACCAAAATAAAGCTTCTACATAACTATCCAGATCAAACAGATAAAGCAATAAAGAAAAAGAAAAAGTAAAGTGAAATTGAACTGAAAACATAACTTCATGCCTTGGTGGAAACAATTCTTAATCAATCATCAAAAGTTTGAAACATATTCAACCGTATAAATATATGCATGTACAAACAGAAATATTTAAAGTATAATGTGAGTTAAAGCTGACCTGATCCATCAGCGATATACTGGAAGGAGCTCAGAAACTCCAAATTCACCGAACTTTAAGCTCAGATGAACCTGTTCTGAGTTCAATCGGCCAAAATGCGAGTAACTCGGAGTTTGCATGACGGTATCAGAGAAATGCGAGTAGATATCTACAGTACACCTAAATTATACAGAACAGAGAGGTCTAAATTAATGAGATGGTGAAACACGACTTCTGACAAATACAAACTTCCAACTTCTTCTGTAGTGGTGCAGACAGAAATATATAATGACTTATTTTATTTAAAATGAAATAAATTATTTTATTATCTATCTTATTTTATTCTTTTATTCGATCTAAACGTAACATAAATGATTTTCTCCATTCTCGGGCATTGCTACCCAACAGAAATGATAAGTATATATGAACATCATTAAGTCACTTACCGTCATACTTTTTAAGCAACAAAGAAATCAGTACCAAGATTAAGCATGCATGCAAAACGAAGCATGATAAAGATCAGCTAAGATCGAACAACTTCATAACAATCATAATCCCAGACATAAACTAGATACTTGATCATTCTTTTATTGAGACTATAACCCAAAATCAATATTCAGATTAATTCAAGTACTTATTTATGATCTTAAATCCAGATTATGATCTTTGATTCAAACGATGAAGCAGGAGAACCAAAACAAATCTGTGAAAAAATAATTTAGAATAACCTTTTTTTAGTTACATATAAACGTTGATTATCATGCTACGTCATCAATTTATGACCACTTGGCAAATCTAATATTTGAACGCAAGTGAAAAGAATTAAAAATTTGTCACATGAATATAAAAATTAAAAGATCAGTTACCCAAGTGAATAAAAGGTCAATAATTCATAATAATAATTTGTAGTTAAGCCATTAAAAATGTATTAATCAAACAACTATACAAATATCATTTCCAATTTGATAATTGCAATAAATTTTTGTTAACAATTTATCGAATGTATGATTATTTAATAAACCCTTAATGTAAATTAAGATAGCTTTATTTAATTAGCTACTACCTTATAATTTTATTTAAAGTATTCCTTCCCTCTTTTTTAAAATGTCGTTTTAGATAAGTATTTTTGTCTCAAGTAAGGACTAATTTCTTAGCTTCTAATATTATCCAAAGTATTAAATGCAACTTTGATTCTCGCACTACTTTCTATCTAATAAATAATACTTTCATATTCCAGCGCAAGGACAATATTGATATTTAAAGTTATTTTTAACTAAAAAATATAGTATTAATTATTTTTCTTAATGTGTGTTCACTTCTAAAAAGACAAATAATAAGGAACGAAAGGAGTACTAATTATTACAAGTTTAGTATTTCCAAAATTTCAATGAATGACGCTAATTTTGTATTTAAAAATATTTTATATTAATTTCAGAATGTCAAATTTGTTCAAATATTTAAGAAGGGTATAATGGTATAAGAGTGTTTGGAAGAAAAAAAAATTGTAACTAGTTTCAACAATATAATAAGAGAAGTAGCCAACTGCCCAACTATATAAAATTTTAAAACGAACCCTCAAAGAAATTCTCTCCCTATCTTGGCTGTCTGTCCGGCTGTCCCACATGGAATTTTCTTCATAGGGCCGCCTATGCTCCTGCCTTCTTCGATGTTTAATAATAGTCCATTGCCGTATATATATATCTAGAACCCAATTTTTTTTTTTAAAAAAAGAGTAATTTATCTAGAACTCTAGATAAATAATTTTTTGGATATTTCTAATTTTGATTTTAGATAATAGGTTTTTCAACTTTTGGGTTGGTTGGTGAAGCAGACTCTGATCCCAGTTGTAGTGTAAAAACTTTATAATTTAGTCTGTGTTCTCATTTAAATACGGTCCATGTCTTGAGCTTTACGGGTTCAGGCTTCAGCACCTTCCGAGTAAAGGGTCTCCATATTTATTAATCACTTTAGAATTTGATAGCAACTCTTAAGCACACCGGTTTCTGCCTTTCTGCAATCAGATAAGCACGCCGGTTTCTGCCTTTCTGCAATTAGATTTAAGAAACTTATGGTAAGCTTTCTCATATTTTTAACTACAAATATTATGAACCTATATTGAAATTAGTTGAATCTGGGTCTTTACGGCTCTCTTCTATTATACATGTATGCATATGTATGTTACAAAGACCAAATGAATACTACCGTCTTATTTATTATATGATTTTCTTGGGGGAAATTTACATTTGTGAGGAAAGTAAGTGAGTTATCGGTTTTGTTTTGATTGACCTTGCTTTTTGCAATTTATTGAAGGTAATTGGCTTGTTTTTGGTTTTCTTGTTTCGGTGTTTATCTGTGAAAACCCCTTCTTTTCAGAATTTAAGTAGTAGTAATTTAGTAATGAAGAACAGATGGATTTCATTGACGGTCTAAATATTACCACTCCCTCCTTTCCACAATACTTTGATCCTGGTTAATTTTGCGAAATCATAAAATTCAAATTGTGAGGTGAAATTATTCAAATTCTTATTACTTTACAATATTAGATATTACATTAATCAAAGTTAAATAAATTCACATCAATTGTGAATTTTAGGGTTTCACAAATTGACTTGCAAATTTAATGGGCCTGTTTTTGTGGCATGGAGGGAGTATTAGTTATGAGGTTTTGTTTAGATTTTTCTTGAATAGTTATTATTTCCCTAAATATATGTTGGGAGATGATCTGATATCTGATACTTTCAGTTACTTAATGTTTCCTTGTCTGTTACTATTTTGGTTGTCATGCTTCAAGGTTAATCAAATTTTGACAACATTTATTTTAGTTTATGGTTTGATGCAACTATTTATGATGTCCAATATATTGTTAGCCTTCTGACAACTTCATGATTATTGATGATCTATTTTTACAGATAATTCCATAGTTGCGTACTTGTAATTCTTTGGAGACTATGAAGTGCTTCCAGTTCTACAGTGGAGAAAAGAAGGATGACACGAAGCCATCAGAGTCAATTTCGATTAAATCCTTTGATTCAGCATCTACTGAACGTGAAACTAGGCGATCTGGGTCTGAACTCAATTCTATGAATGTCTCGGATATCAGCATGGAGTCCACAGGGAGGACTGCCTATCCAAGCTTATCTCAGAAGTCCAGCAATCTCAGAGTGTTCACATTTTCTGACCTGAAGGTAGTCACAAGGAATTTCAGTCGTTCTGCCAAGATCGGAGAGGGTGGATTTGGTTGTGTCTATAAGGGTGTAATTAAGAGTTCTGAAGATTCTAAGAAACTCGATGTGGCTGTTAAACAACTTGGTAGAAGAGGACTACAGGCAAGTTTCCCTAACTTGTGCTTTTGTTCTTTTCAGTTGTAAGTTAATCTTTGAAGAGCTTGAAATTACTTATTCTGTGATCATTAGTTCCAGTCTCCTACATGACTGTGGAGGATCAATAATAACTAAACACTTTATCATATTTAACGAATATGAATTTTTCAAATGAGGGGAAAAGATGTTGGCAACTATAAGGGAATCAAACAAAGAACGTATTTAATTTAAAACTGTTAACTATGGAAAGAAAGGAAGGCGGGGAATAAATGGCCAACACTATTCATATTTATGATGTGTCCCATCTTGATATGCCTCTTAACTGATTTGACTACTACTTTTGTGAATTGCTCTTTGTGGTTGAAACATCAGAAATCCTCTGTCCATGTTTATGTTTATTATTTTGTAACATTCCCAACATTTGTCTGGCAGGGGCACAAGGAATGGGTGACAGAAGTTAATGTTCTTGGGGTGGTAGAGCATCCAAATCTTGTGAAGTTAGTGGGCTACTGTGCTGAAGATGACGAAAGAGGAATCCAGCGGCTTCTAATTTATGAGTTTCTGCCTAATGGAAGCGTGGAGGACCATTTAGCAACTCGGTCTGAGACCCCTCTTCCATGGGCCATGAGGCTGAAAATAGCACATGATGCTGCTCATGGCTTGGCGTACCTACACGAGGAAATGGACTTTCAGGTGGTATTTTTTTTCACTGCTAATTTTTTTTTTCTTTTCCTTTTTTTCTTTTGGCGCTATAGCTAGAAAACATCTAACTGATGGTTTTTTTTTCTTTTCTGGTTGTTGTTTCTATATAATATAGATCATCTTCCGAGATTTCAAATCTTCAAACATTCTGCTAGACGAGCAATGGAATGCTAAGCTGTCAGACTTTGGATTGGCTAGATTGGGCCCTACAGAAGGGTTAACCCACGTCTCAACTGCGGTATGCTCATGTAAAATGATGTTGAATACCTTATACTGTTCTTTGAATTGCTACACATCATAAATATGTGTCTAAATTGATAATTTGTGAAATCAGGGGATCCAAACCACAAAAAATAGCCAATAAGATTTTTGTTTAGATATTTCAAAAGTTGGAATGCAGTTTTTCTATAGATAGTTGGTATGTACTCTCTGTAAAGATAAAAACAAATGTGGTTTGTTAGAAATACTCAAGTTATAAATCATACCCTTTATACTTGTGGCAATTTACTAATCTAAAATAATCATGTCTATTTTCAGCATACCCCAACTGTTTTGGGATGGAAGGCATTGTTGAGTTGATATATTTGGTAGTTAAGATCTTTAGGCGGTGGCTTAGGTGACCTGATTTCAAATATGTGTATTCTCACTTGCTTTTCAATGACCTATGTGAACTGCATGTACATTCATTGATTTCAAGTAATTAACCCAGTATAGAGTTCTGTTGAAGTTTTATAACCATTTAACTTGAAATGCTATCAGGTTGTAGGGACAATGGGATATGCAGCTCCGGAGTACATTCAAAGTGGACGTCTCACGTCGAAGAGTGATGTATGGAGCTATGGGGTATTCCTTTATGAACTCATCACAGGTAGGCGACCATTGGACCGTAGCCGCCCCAAGTGTGAGCAGAAGCTTTTAGAATGGGTAAAGCCTTACATATCAGACCCCAAGAAGTTTAGGATGATAATAGACCCCAGGCTTGAAGGAAAGTATTCTCTGAAGTCAGCCCACAAGTTATCAATTGTAGCCAACCGCTGCTTGGCCAGACTTCCAAAAACACGCCCAAAGATGAGTGAGGTGTTGGAAATGGTGAATCGGATCCTAAATCCATCAACAGAAACAGGAAGTACCCAGCCAACTGTGACACATTCAGTTTCAACAGTTACTCCCGAGGAAGTTACTCACCAAGAAAAAACTTCTGTAGAAAATGAAAGAAAAGGTAAGCGGAGCATAATGGATTTGAAGAATGCAGGCAGTTCTTGGTTGGCTCGCATGTGGTCACCAAAGCTTGTAAGTACCTGCTAAAGACAATGTCTCTTGCATATAGGAGGCTGTCCTGGTTGGTTGTTCATTCTTTTGGGTACTTGAAGAAGCTCATTTCCGTAAGCGGCTAACTAATGGAAACTTTAATTCTCAACATGTATAGATATATTGTGTCTTTTTTTTTTTTTGGCTTTTGCAGTTTCAACTTTCAGGAGTCATTGGATTGCAGTGGAATCAAGGGCACAACAAACAGTTGGAGAAGGATTGTGTAAATATAGATTTAGGGTACATGTTAGTTTCTGTGGAAACATGTTACACTTCCAAAGGAAAATCTGATTGGCGGTACTTGTGATAGCCAGTAGGTTTTGTGGCATAATGCAACACCATGGGACATGAATTTGTTGGTTATTGCATTATCATGACTGAACAAAATTTTCTGATGTCATATAAATTTTATGTACTCTTTTTCTACTGGACACTTAAAAAGGGTACATGATTTCAGTCTTGCCCATCATGCTAAGGAGAAGTTATTCAGTGGTCTTAGACACCGTAACGTGGTGTCTCAGGTCACTAATATGCTGTTATGTCAGCATGTACAGTGAGTCATTTTACTGTACATGCTGAAATGACAGTATGTGAGTGATCTTGGGATATGGGTCTTGGGGCACCACGTGATCATGTTCTAAGATTATAGAATAATTTTTTTATGCTGAGACCTCGTTGACAAAGAGATCATCCTTAATCCTTTGATAATCTAGTGTCAACTTGCTGCATCGAATGTCAATATTTCAAAGGGTGATGTTATTTAGATTTTTAAAATTATTTGAGGCATTAATTTTAATAGCATCACATATTTCAAGTTTTGAAAATATTTTTACAGTGAGAATTTTTTTAGAACATATAATAAATTTAGGGATATATTTTAATTTTAATAGTATAATAAATTTAGGGGTACATTTTAATCTTAGGAGCATAGGGGAGTCTAGGGAAGGAGAATGAAGGGAATTTAAGAAAAAGTTACCTTCTCTGAGGTGTTGAAGGGTAAATTTGAAGATGTAATCTTACACAATAAAGAGAAACATTTACCACATTTGATTCAAAAAACAGTGAGATTGAGACCGAGATGAGTGAGGTGTGAAAGAGAGCCAATGAAGAAATACGAGTTTTAGGTAATCTCTAGTTTGAGAAAAGTTTTTTATTATGGTTTAAGCCCTGTTTGGGAAAGCTAATTAAGCATTTTTCTTATTTTGAAAGAAAACAGTGTTAAAGGACATTTTTTATAATCAAATAATTCAATAGATTTGCAGCCCCAAACAAACTACCAAATCATTTTAAACTTAAATTAATTCACATTAACTACCAAATAATAAGTTGTTATTTAAATTAAAATAATGAATATGTCACGCGGGCGGCATGGAAGAGGCCGTACCAAAGGATATAGTGACGGACAAGAAGATAGAATTTGGCATAGCATCACACATGAAACGAACTATTATGAGCCAAGCTTGATAAGGCGACAACTGACAACTATTGCCCACTTTTAAATGGATTTTAAAATATTAATTCGATTATAATTTTTTAAAATTAATTTAGATATTTTTAAATTTAATATATATTTATTGAATTTTAATTGACATAAAAATAAAAGAATATTTATCAAATAATACTAATTATAAAATTTATAATTTTTAAATATTAATTAAATTGCATCAATTTTAAAATTAAAAATATCTCAAATTTTATATAAATAGACCCGTAGTCTTATTGGTTTAGGCTAGGCTAAGCTAGGCTAGAAGAAAGACGGGTAAATAAAAAATATATAATTTTTTATAGTTTTTATATGATTTCTCATGTATAAAAAATTTATCTCAAAAAAGAGCATGTGAAGATATATAAAATAATGTGATAGAAGAACAATGATCCAATGATATCTTTGAAGTCGGTCAAAAGCCAACCATAACAGAGCTCTTTCAACGTTTCCACTCGCACATTTCTTGCTCTCATCTTTTTCTTCTTCTTC
Organism: Hedera helix; assembly: GCA_947179155.2. Classification (NCBI taxonomy): domain Eukaryota; kingdom Viridiplantae; phylum Streptophyta; class Magnoliopsida; order Apiales; family Araliaceae; genus Hedera; species Hedera helix. The sequence goes on along the minus strand of OX359266.1, from coordinate 51,704,673 downwards.
TGCTGGCTAAATACTTACTTGAAGTTTGGAATTGAGGATTTGATCAATTATTGGAGGCTAAATACTGACTTGAAGTTTGGAATTGAGGATTTGTATAATATTTTGAACTCTCTCAATATCGACTTGGCATTGATTTGAAGGTGCGATTATCACTCTGAGAAGTTATTTTTATTTTTATCAATTCTTTAGTTGTTGATTAGAATTTCTGATAATTATACTTACAATTTGGCCCTGATTGAGAACTCAAATCTCGAGTCCGAATCAAATCATAATCGAATAAGGTCTAATTTGACTTTTCTTGGTTGAGAACTCAAATCCCGAGTCCGAATCAAATTATAGTGGAATAAGGCCTAATGTGTTGTCTCAATAATATCTTCTTGGGTCATTTTAGTCTACCACATGTTCAATCAAAAAATCATGACTGAATTTATTAATAATAGCAATTCGAGTTTTTATATACATAGCCAAATATCCCGTATCAACCGATATAGGATGTTATAAATACTTGTGTTGATTTTTCAATTTCAGGTTTATAGGTTGCATTTTCATGTTTTGGACGAATTGTTTAAGGTTTTGATCGGATATCATTTTTGAGAGAATCTGCAAACCGTAGAATTTCTGGTTTTAAGTAGTAGACAAACATACAATATATGACGAGAGTTTATACGAAAGTATGAATCAATATAAAGATTATTTTCATACTGACGAAGGGAAAGTATTCCCCAACTTGTTGGACGTTCCAATTGATCTAGAATATTCTAGTCCATTCTTGTAGGATCCCGTTATGGAGTTGAACAATTGTTTAATGCAGGTATTGAAATAATACACGCTACACCATTACTAATATTCACTATTCTGTTAAAAAAATTTAATAAAAATTTATTAGAGGCTTATATATATATATATAATAGTTATATATGTGAAAACTGACATTAACATTAGAGAATCACATAATGTAATTAAGGACCTACCTCCCATGTAGTTATTTATCTTGTTCATTTTTTTTCCTATGATTTCTTCAACATGTTTAAATAAATTAATACGCAATAAAATAATTTTAAAAATTAATGAAAGCTCAGGAGCGCCTGATTTCATCTGAATTTAACAGACATAGCAATGGACCCAACCACTGCATTAGGAGCATATTCGTCATTGCCAGTGCACCAGCCCAGAATCGAACCTGGGTCTGTACTGTGGGATACTATTTTACCACTAGACCACTTGTGCTTTTGTTTGTTTACAATATACTATATATTTTATGGTTGAAAGAGTTTACGTTAAAGAAGTGAAGTTAACGGTTAATAGCACTCTATTTTTTGAATTTGAATATAAAAGAATGACAAAATGTTTAAATTACTGTAGGAGAAAAATGCAAGGTGAGTGGTACCGTGGTAGCAAGGGCGGAACTACAGCAAGGGTATTATAGGCAACTGCCTATATTAAAAAATGAAATTAATAATTTAGTTTAGAATAAAATTTTAGTGGTAGCCCAACTAGTTCAGTGATTTAGGTTTGCAACTTGAATTCTGATCCTGCTCCCGCCCCTGTGTGGTAGTAATAAGGGGTGTGAAAAAAAAATTGGTTTTTTACCGAACCGAGTCATTGGCTTTTTTGGATATTGCCTTTTTTATTTCGATATTTTTATAATTTTTGATACTGCTTCATCTATCTTTCCAGATATACACTCTCCATGGACAAGTGATGTATAGGTATAAACATCAGGCATCAGCCCTCTAACTTCCATTTCCTTTCTTATTTTATGAGCTTCCTTCATCATTGCTTTCTTGCAATACCCATCAATCAGGGCATTGTATGTCACAATGTTAGGTCTCTCTCCCTTACCCACCATCTCCCGAAACAATCTCTTTGCTTCTACAAAGTTTTCTTGCTTGCAAAATATATCAATCAACGTAGTGAAAGAAACCGTGTTTGGAGCCACACTTCTATCTACCATTGATAACAGCAACCTCTTTGCTTCCTCGTGTCAATTTAGTTTACATAATTCAGTAGCAATTATGGTATAGGCAAACAGGTCAGCCTCAAATCCTTTCTGCTCCTTGACACTTTGCAGCCTCCATGCTTCATCTATCATCCCTTGCTTACAATACCCATCCATCAAAGTATTAAAGACCACCCGATTTATATCAAGTCCTTTAATTTGCATCTCATTTAATAAAACTTCCGCACCCTCCATCTGCCCAGCCTTGCACAAACCATTAATCAAAGCCGCATAAGTGTGACTATTCGGAACAAGACCTCTCTGAGCCAATTCATCAAACAGCATTAACGCTCTTTTCATATTGCCCAACTTACAATTCCAACTAATGATTGTAGTGTAAACATGAACATCAGCCTCTATACCCTTTTCACGCATTTCCTCAAACAGTCCATCTGCCACCTCTATCTTGCCAGACCTCGAATACCAATCAATCAAAAGCGAATAGGTTGCCACATTACGAGCTACTCCATCCTCCTCCATTGCACTCAGCATTTCCTTAACACCTCCAAAATCCAATTTCTTCACATATGCATCTATTAATGTATTATATGTATAGTCATTGGGTTTAATCCCCCTACCAACCATTTCATCCATTAATTTTCTTGCCTCATCAACCTCTCCAATCTTACACATACCATCAATCACCAATGTCATAGAATAAACTGTAATTCTAACACCCAAATCAACCATTTGTGGGAAGAACTCAAACTGATCACATCTCTTAAGTGCAAGTAAATAAACCTATCATCAGTCTCAAACCCATTATTTTTCATGAACTCAAAAATCTCTAAAGCCTCTATAAACTTCTTATTATCAGCATAAAACCTAAATAGCATATCAAATAACTTATGAACAGTCTTGGTTCCTTCATAACTTTCATTCACCAAAGATGCTATATCAGAAATTGGGAATATGACATAATCACTGCCAGCAACATGGTTCAATACATTCTTAGCTTCAGCAAATTTTCGGGCTCTGAATAGGCGGCAAACTAGGGTTATGTGCGCTTCAAGATTGGGCTTCTGGGAAAAGAGAGATGGGTTTGATTGGAGAAATTTGAAGAACTGTAAGCAAGATTGAATTTTGACATGTGGGTTTGAGAGAACAAGACAAATTATCTTGGAATTGAGATCGGAAATGAGAGTGGGAGTCATTTGAAGGGGTTTTGAGGTTGAGTTTATAAGGGTTTTAGAGATCAAATTTGCCATTTTCTGATCTGATTTTGAAGTGGGATTCGTTGGGAATACTTTCCTGACGGTGTTGAAAAAATTTTGAGTCGACATTTCGGATGAAAATGAATTAGAGGAAAAATCAAGGCTCTTCAAAAGAAGCTGTGTCTGGGAATGAAGTGAATAAGGGTTTTCTTGAACAGCTGATCTATCACCCGCCTAAAGTAAAAGGGATGTCACATTTTCCCTCCGGGCGATTTATGGGCATGTAGTCGATGTTGGTATCAGTCTGTTGGTCAAATTTAAAGAGATGATCTTTCATAATCCCACCTAATTCAAACCAAGCATGTCTTTATCTTTGAAATTGTAAATTAAATGTGTCTAAATCTAATAAATTAATTAGAAGGTATAATTTTTAAATTTTAATAAGGTTTTTATTTCATCATTATTCATTAGAAAGGAGATAAATTAGTACTCCATATAAAATTTGATTTTGATAAAATCACACTAAAGCAAAAAAATAAAATAATCACTACATTTATAATTGAGTACACCGTACACATTACATTATTAATATTCACTATTCTGTTAAGAAAATATAATAAAAAATCAGCTTTAGATTTACTAGAGGCTTATATAATAGTTATATATGTGAGAACTGGCATTAACATTAGAGAATCACATAATGTAAGGACCTCCCTCCCCTATTGTTCTTTGTCTTGTTCATTTTTTTTTTTCCTTCTGTTTTCTTCAACTTGTTTAAATAAATTAATACGCAACAAAATAAATTTTAAAAATTAATATAATAAAAGCTCAGGAGCTCCAGATTTCATCTGAATCAACCAGACAAAGCAATGGCCCAACCACTGCATTAGGAGCAAATTCGTCATCGCTAGTGCACCAGCCGGGAACCGAACTCGGGTCTGTACCGTGGAAGTATACTATTTTACCACTAGGCCACTGATGTTTGTATTTGCTTGTATTGCTATAAAATTTATGATTCAAAGAGGTTACGTTAAAGAAGTGAAGTTAATAGTACTCTGTTTTTGGAATTTGAATATAAAAGAAAATGTTAAAATCACTATGGGAGAAAAATGCAAGGGGAGTTGGCACTGTGGTAGTAGAAATTACTCAAACTAGTAACTTAACCCCCTTCTAAAATTTTATTATTTGTTATTCCATCCCTTTAGTTTTAGTTGTCTTAATTAATTTTTTATGATCAAATTAATTATGTTTAAAATAAAAAATTATTCTTAAATTTATTAGACATAAACACAAAATTATTATCACAAGAGAGTATATCGAACTAATATACTATATATCAAAGTCAACTTATTTGATTTTAATTTTCTTAATACGTTTCTTTAATTATTAATTTTAAAATTGATTTATTTGACCTTAAAAAGTCAATTAAGATAAATAATATTGAACATAAAGGATATTTTAAAGGTAGAGCGAGAATATTGAAAATTTCTAAAAGAAGTAAGACATTTTTTCACATAATTTATTTTCTCTGTCATCATTTTTGAAACTCACAAATATAATGTAAAGATTTTACAGCTTCGTAAGTCTTTAATTGCCTTTTGGGGTAGAAAATTGAAGTTTTCACAGACATAAAATTTTATCATTTTCTACGTCTTTAATTATATTTTTCTTTATCATCATTTTTGAAATTCTCAAGTATAATGTAAAGATTTTACAGCTTCCGTACGTCCCCTTTTGAGGAATTCATCGATTCATACATTTTATTTGTTCCATTGGTTATAAAATACAAAGGATGTAATTAATACTTCGCTTTTTAAGCCTAAGTTTAATAATCCCTCCATGTGGACTCATTAAAGAAGACTTTAACATGATGATCATTAGACGTTTATATAGTCAACAGGTGAATGATATTTTCAGCACAATACATAGACCACACAGTTATACAATGCTTATTAAATGTTTTACATTATATTTAAAATACTATTTTATGCGCTGAAAATAATCTTCGGTCAAAATAAATGTCATGGTAAAACTATATGTATTATTCTAAACCCTTGGGGTTTTTCTTGTGAAAAGAGGCCTAAAAGGAAGAGCAGAGAAATAGTAGGAAGAGTCCAGTGACAAGGGAGGTTGTGATCGCCTGGCCCAGTGGGCTGCCAAATTCTTCTTCATCTGGTTGATAGAGATGGCAGCTCCTCCACTCTGTCACCAGACCTGCAGGTGGCTCCACCCATTGCCACCAAAGTACTCGGGTGTGAACTGGCTGCAAAAAACCACAGTTATTTTAAATAGTTTGCAAAAATTAATGCTTTTTTTGAAATCATTAGTTTACCTTTTGGACAGTAAATTCATATGCGTGGTGGCCCTCTTCTTTTTCTTTTGTCCATACCCTAAATTAAAGTCTAACATAACATAAACCTGCATATCTAGTAAGTATCAATTGTGAATCTAACCAAGGGTTTGGTCTAGTGGTAAAAGAAGTATGCTTTTTTTTAACTTTCTATATTTAAATTTTGGGATCAACATTCAAAAAAATTCTCCTGAATACACCATGTCGATATGGGAGATCAGATGTGCTTTAAAATTGCTTGACAAAGAATTTAATCTCAATTAACGTATAAACTGACCCGAAAATACACATTTCCCGTTAAAAAAAAACTTCAAATCTCAAGTTTTAATAAAAATTAATTGAAACTAATATTAAATTCATAATCAATTCATACATTCATGTCAACCCCTTAAACTTGTAATTACAACACGTCATTGTAAATGTAGGACTATTTATCATTTTTAAATTTTGTATCGTATGATGTATGATATTGGTTTAGTATGTATGAATAAATGTATCTAATGATTGTTTATATCATAAATTTTTATTTATCTTACTGAATGTTACATAATTTGTTACAAAAATATATTTAAAACCTGCCACTCATTTTTTTTTTTAATTTTTTAATGGGTTACCATATTTTCAAGGAAAAAGTAAAACGAAGAATCACCCTGAGAATAGTTTTGGAAAACAGAGGCTGTTGTTGTACATTGCACACAATTTTATGAATGAATGTGTACGTAATTGTGAAAATTTATTTCGAGTAGAAACAGAAAAATATGTAATCTTACTTGCCAATCTTATTCCTAGTCTCAGTCTGTCTTTCATCGTATTCATATTATGAGAAACATAAGTATAACACGGATCCTCCGATACAAAAGGATTATACACTGGATATATGAAACCTTTGTCTGCTGTCTCTCCTGTGCCACTGCTACTCGACAGTTAGTTATATACGAATCGGATGTGATTAAAAAAAATGGTTTATGGAAAATAAAAATAAAAAAAAAGAAGAATAATGCTAGGGTTTCAAAAAAATTCTTTCAAATTATATAACATTGAACAAGGCTAATGCTATTTATGATGTAATATGTCACTGTATTACAGTTATCACTGTAATGATAACACGTCATATTTGATATAAAATATTTAAGAATTTAACATTATTAAAAAAGAAATTAGAAAATTAGAAAAGAAAAACATGATGATATGATTTGTGCATGTTGGTTAAAATATAAAAAAAACTACCAAAAGGGGTGAAAATAGTTACAGTGATAATTAAGATATGGCTTGCAACTGTTGATCCGTACGTGTACACAGAAACAAAAGGCTGCAGTACTAAAGTCTCTCTATCTCTCAACGCAGTATAAATATACTTATATAGCAACTTTCACCTCTACCAATATATAGTAACTGCAGGCTGTACCTGCTGCTGCTAGCTGCTCCCTCAATATAAATAAATAATTAATCAAAACATATATACATATATATGTTTTTATATTAATATTATATACATAAATCAAACTGATTCATGGAAGAAAGAAATGGCGGAAGCAATAAAAGCAGCAGCAGCTGCTTCAGAAATCATCAGAACGGTGGTGGCGACGGCGGCGGAGACGTCGGTGGTTGTGGTACTGTGGTCCACGGGGCGGACGGTAGCCGAACGTTTGGAGAGAGGTGCGGCCATCTGGCGAAAAAGCAGCGGGCAAAATTCTACATCCTCCGCCGCTGCATAGCAATGCTGGTGTGTTGGCATGAGCGGGGTGATCATTAATTATTCTTTAATTAATCTACCTAGTATCTGCATCATGCACGAATTTAATTAATAATGTACTTAAAAGAGAGTTAGTAATAAATTAATGACAGATGTTTAATACTCTACTCGTTCTGAATTATAAGATCACTATTTTAAAAAGTTAATTTGAGATATTTTTAAATTTAAAATTAACATAATTCATTTAAAATTTTAAAATAATAAATATTATAGCTAGTAATACTTTTTAGATAGTTTATGATATTTATAATTGTATTGATATAAACGAAATAAATTCATCTCAATTTTGAATTTAAAAATATTTAAAATCGATTTTTCAAAAGTCAATATTGACGGAAAAAATAAGTTTTTTATTTATTTATTTTAGATCTGGGTTGTATTTTATTCAATAGTCTGTTCTGTCTAATTTATTTCAAAAATATTGATAGTATTTTAGCTTTGAAGAATAAGTCATATAACATCTTCATAATTCATCTCCGAGCAGCTTGTGGCGTTTGTAACGTATCTTATACTTTCTGTGATGATTGTATGGAAATTCCTAGAGGTCCCAAGTATTACCTGCTTTAATTACTTCAGTAAAGTTTGAGGTTATTTGTGAACAAAATAATTAAGCCTCCTGTTTTTATCATTGCTTTATTTTATTTTTTATTTTGCTATTTGTGCTGCTCAGTTTCTGTTCTCTTCTAACTCTTTCTGAAAATGAATATGCATATACGTTTAAAATTAATTCTTTTACATGTGATGTGAAGTAGTAAATCTCAAACGGTCGAAAATAGCTTTGGAGTGATGGAGTACTCTGAAATGAGCCTGCCTGCCTGCCTGCCTGCATGCTCGCTCTCTGAAAATTAAAAGAATTTGTTTCAAAAACAGATCCAATGAATAAAAACAGAAAACAAGTTTGAAAATGTTGTCTTTGCGCATTTTGAGATATATAGAAACCAAAAATTAACATTATCTAAATTCTATTTAACATAATATAAGGGTTTAAAATGTCAAGAATTTTATTTCATAAGTTGTAGTTCGTGCATATACGGTTGTATCGCTTTACATTTAATACAATTAATGTATAATTTTTATTGACTCTATGGAAACCTACCCTCTAAATATAGTTACAAATATAAATATACAACATTTAATGTAGTGTAATATAGTACAATAGAAATGTATAAAATGAGATTCTTCAAAAAAAAAAAAAAATTAAAGAAATAAGGAAAGTTAGATGATATTAAATAAAATAAGTAGAAACCACCCTCTAGCTCGATCGATGGAACAATAGTGGTTGTTACTACTTTTTTATTCGAAGAAACTACGTAAGTTAGATAATACTAAGGTCATATTTGTTTAAAAGAAATAATACTTTAGATTAGACTATTAATCATAAGTTTCTTATTTATTTTAAAAATTAGATTTGGAACTATTAATGTTGAGATAACAAAATGATTTGGAATATAACTAGGATAACGTAAGGTCATATTTGTTTGAAATAACTATAATCTTGGAATTATATTCTCATGAATTATAATCACAAGATTATTAATTCTAGTAACATACTTGTTTTAAATAGAATTATTTATGGGATAATTTCATGTTATATTTGTTAACAAAGAGATCATATTCTTAATAGTTTGAGGGTAGATAGATCAAATAAGATATATCGATTATTTTAAATAAAGAAAAAGGTTAATTTTGTCCATAAATTTTTAATCCTAAATGATAAGGATTATAATACCTGGTTAAAACTTTAATAGCTGATTAGGAATTTAAAGGTGTACTCATCGAACTTCCAGGTGATGCACAATGGTTTTAGGGTTTCTGGAAAACATTGTTTTACAATTAGAACTTGTGGGTTGGTACAATAACCTGCAAACCTTTCTAAACTTCGCAGGTTGCAACTGTGATAGCTATCTATCCCACGTGAGGTTTTACAAAGATGTGGTTGGGGTTGGACTGGTGTTAGCTGGCTTTTCAGTCTGGTAACATACAGTCCACTCGATTTACTCAAATTTGCTATCCAATATTTTTTAGACAGGAAGGAAGCTTTTTGAGAACAAGATAACTTTCTCTACGAATATCCTTGTATTTAGAAATTTGTGTTTTATTTTGAACTTAAGGTTGTTGTTGTCTTGCTTTCTTTCTTATAACAAACTGCCTTTACAACTAAATCTAACTACGGGAAAGAACAAAGAAAGGACCCTTCACGGACTGCTGCTCAGTTTAGATTTAGTAGACACGTAATAAAAAAAAATTAGAGATATAAATTATAATTTAAAATTTATTATACTGAAAATTGAGAATAATATGAGAATTATAAAAATACTGCTCATCTCATTTTCTTTTCCATCCAAATCTTGTTAATTTTGATTGAAAAATTTTGGCAAAAAAAATAACCAAATTTCTTATCCATTTCTTTTCTTTTCTTTTCCGTTTGATAAAAAACTCAAAAACACAATAATTAAACAAAAAATTTAAATTTTCCATCCATTTTTTTCCTTCTCTCTCCATTTTAAAACTCAGAAACGTGGTAGTCTATGGACCTCGACAATGTTTGAGCTGTTGGTGAGATCTTTCATTCACTATCGAATTATTCGAATACATGGCCAATATGATTCATCAGTGTCCAAAATAGAATACCAAGTAAAAGCATGGTCTTCTGAATTTCAATATCTATAACCAAAAAGATCAATCAATTCACATTTTCATATGAATACGTACTTGCGTAGTAAACCAAGTTCTTTCAAGGTCCTGAACAGGAAGGAATCAGCCACCGGACAAAACCCAAAATGTTTGGGCTGCTAAATAAACTATCCATGGAAGCTTTTAATCCCATCTTACAGGGAAGCAGTAATTACATACACTAGAGAAATTTAAATAGAATAAGACAATCAAGTAGTCGCAACACACGTTCAAGGATAACCTAACTATACAGGTCATCTTCATCAACCCCACCAGCAGAAGCTGCAAATGGATCAGACCCAGTAGCCGCTGCACCACTAGTCTCTGAAAATCGAAATTCAGAACCAAACCCTCTAGACTGCTGCAATGTTTGGGCAAATGCCTGATACTTGCGAATGTCAGCATCACTCACACTCCGGCGTGCATACTTCATTGACTCTTCAAAGTGAGCGGCCTTGATCTCTGCCACCTCATCTTCAACATCCTCCTCCATAGCCTCGGGATTCTCACTTCTCCTCTTCTCCTTCTCAATATCCTGCAAACATAAAAAAAACAAAAGCTTAGTTCAGCGTTTCCTGAACTTAAACTGCTTACAATTAGCCACACAAGGCAACTGAATTCCACATATGCATTGGTTTTGTGGGTATTGGTCCAGTACCAGAGTAACCACTCCATCCGTTGGGTGGAGGAAAGGTTCGTCAGTTATCAAACCAGGTATTATTTTTAAGTCGGTTCAATCCAGAAATATTATAGTTGATCAGAGCTACGAATTGACAAATACAGCATGCAAGTAGACATCCAGACATGTAATGTCCATATTGCAAGTCCATTATTACGAATTACCAAGGTTATATGACAGAGGTAGAAATAACCCTTCATACAGTAACAACAAAGTTTACCCAAGGTTGAATAAAAAAAAATTCTTAAAGAGAACAAAAATACATCGAAAAAACTTACTTTCTCAATGTTCTCCCTGATGGCATATTTGCATGCACGTTGGCATATTTCTGTAATATCAGCACCACTGAAGCCTCGAGTGTACTTTGCAAGAGCCCTCAAATCAACATCTTTAGAAACGGGAGATTTCCTGAGGCATGACTTGAATATCGAGTGGCGAGACTCCTCATCAGGCAAAGGAATATAGATCAACTGATCAAGACGGCCGGGCCGTAAAAGTGCAGGATCAATTATATCAGGCCTGTTGGTAGCTCCAATAATGAATACAGTCTTCTTGGCCGACATACCATCCATTTCAGTAAGCAGCTGATTCAAAACCCTATCAGCAGCTCCACCAGCATCTCCAACACTGCTACCCCTCTACATAAAATAGAATTTGTGTAAATTGAAACCACCAAATACATAATGCAGCTACTACAAGTCGCAATTGAAAGCAATTAAACAAACCTGAGTAGCGATTGAGTCCAGTTCATCAAAGAATAGGACACAGGGAGCAGATCCACGAGCCTTGTCAAATATTTCCCGTACGTTTGCCTCACTCTCTCCAAACCACATGGTAAGCAATTCAGGTCCCTTGATACTGATAAAATTGGCTTGACATTCATTGGCAATAGCTTTGGCCAACAAAGTTTTCCCACATCCAGGTGGTCCATAGAAAAGAACTCCCTTCGAGGGTGACATACCAAACTTCTCAAACTTCTCAGGATGCTCCACAGGATACTGGACAGTCTGCAAGAAAAAATATATAGGTAAACAACTTGACTCACAACAGGAAATCAGAAAATACAACCAACAGAGCTATATATATATATATATACACACACAAACACACATATGTGTGTGTGTAGCAGCCTATTTTGAAAGCAAAATACCTCTTGAAGCTCTCTCTTAACATTCTCTAGGCCTCCGATATCATCCCAACTAACATTGGGCACTTCAACAACCTGGCCCAACAGAAAACTCATGATCAAAAGACTAACTCACAAAATAAAAAGGATCTGAAAACAAAGCCAGCGAGATATCACTACTTACAGTTTCACGCAGAGCAGATGGATTGCTAGTTCCGAGAGCAGAGTGGAAATGTTCATTCGTAACGGCCATTGAATTGAGTATCTCTGCATCTATGGATTCATCTTCCAAGTCAATCACGTCCATTTTCTCTCTGATGCATTGAAGTGCGGCCTCTGTACACAGAGCTGCTAAATCTGCACCCACGTAACCATGAGTGTCCTTTGAAATTCTTTCTAAATCAACCTGCACAACCAATAGCAATTTTGATTTTACAAACTCTACTCAATAATATGATCTATACCTCAAAATAAAATAAAAAAGTTGGGGCTTGAGCTTTACATCTTCAGCAAGCTTCATGTTCTTTGTATGAATTCGGAGAACCTCAAGCCGTCCAACTTCATCAGGAACACCAATATCTATTTCTCTATCAAATCTCCCAAACCTCCTCAGAGCAGGGTCAATGCTATTGGGACGATTTGTAGCACCCATAACGATGACATGGGCACGGGATTTAAGTCCATCCATAAGTGTCAACAGCTGGGAAACAATCCTCCTCTCAACTTCTCCATGGGTCTTCTCTCGCTTGGGAGCAATTGAATCAATCTCATCAATAAAAATAATGGATGGTGCATTCTTCTCTGCTTCCTCAAATGCTTTCCTGAGATTGCTTTCACTCTCACCGGCCAACTTGGACATAATTTCTGGTCCATTAATACAGAAAAAGAAAGCACCAGTTTCATTAGCAACAGCTCGGGCTATTAAAGTTTTTCCAGACCCAGGAGGACCATAGAGCAAAATTCCTTTGGGAGGCTTTACTCCAATAGACTTAAAGAGCTGTGGATGTCGTAATGGCAGCTCTACCAACTCCCTTATCTGTGCCATCTGTTTTCGGACACCACCAACATCGTCATAGCCAACCTCATCCAACCTATCCTCATCCTCCCTTCTCACAGGCTCTCCCTCACAAAAGATTTCAGTGTCGGGAGCAACCACACAGTACTCAGTAGGGTCGGTCTCAATGACCTTGAATTCCACACTTCTCATACCTCCCCTTACAAGAAAGAGGTCACCCTTCCTAACAGGGCGATAAGCTTCCACGAAATAAGCTGCAATAATACAAACAAAGATTCAGTACTGATGCACAACACCATGAGATAATACAGGAAATAGAAATGCAATAACACACCAAAAGCACAAACTGACAAAAAGATATTCTAGTAGAGGGAAGAAAAAAATTTACTCTAAACTCAAATTTAGCAGCTAAATAAAACCAAAAATAAAAAGAAAGACTAGGAGTTACGTTTCAGATAAGCGTCAAAAAGATTTCCAGTAACCCCCTCAATAGTATCGTCCACGGGAAGAATGTGAACTCGCTTCCCATACTTCACATCAGCACATTGATGCACAGAAACCACATCTCCCAGCCTAACCCTCAGGTTTGATCTTACAACCTTATTCATCCTAATCTTTGGCTCGTCACAAGTGTCATCAGCTAGGGCAATGCAGATTGTGTCTTTTCTTTTCTTACCCTGAAAACCAAAATGTGAGACATAATTAAAAATAAATAGATGATCAAATAAATAAAGCTATTGTTGTCGTTTATATTAATTTATAATGTACCACAGATTCACTCAAGTCATGAGCTTTTCCATCCTAATTTCTCCATTTCTGAACAAAAAATTGAAGAAACTAGAAAAGTAGCCATGACCCAATAGTAATCTTGGAACAGTAAATTTGAGACTTGATTCGGACTCAAGTTGGGTTGGGTCATTACATATGGCAACAATGCAGTGGCCCCTCGTGGTGCGGTGGGTTTAGGCTTTAAAGCCCATACATCCCCTGGAAATGTGATTCTATGGACTGTGGTTTGACTGATTGAGATTGTTGAATTTGACCAACCTTGACAAGGACATCAAAGATTTAAATGAGAAAGATTGGGATACCCCAATCCCACGTCAAAACATGCGAGATTGACTGTTTTGTACAGAAGACTTAAGGTTACTACCAATAATATTTGGTCCTTTTCTTTTCTCTCCCATGAAGAACTCACAAACAAGAGAATGCTACGGGTCTCGATCAATGTAATGATGCCACAATATTTGAGACCAAAACTAAATAAATTTGAGACCTCAAGCATTATCCCAAGAGAACAAGGACAAAAAACTTATGTTTCCATCCATTTCTTTTATTTACCCGTATTATAAAAGCACAAGTAATGATCCAAATGAAATTCAAGTCCAAGTCCAATAACAGAAACTGCTTTCATCTATAAATTGCTTCATATATACAAATCTACAGAAATTCTGATCGGATTAAAATCATAACACAATGTCTTTTATGCCTAACTGGTTGAGGTCACAAATACATGAATTTGCATAATGAGGTTCAATTCAAGCAGCTCAAAAGGCGTTGCTTTGTTGAGTTGAGTTAATGGCCATCCCATACGGTTTCTAAACCTTGCAAGGATCACTGGTAAATGATAGTGCATGATTACACAACACCACCAAAAATATATATAATCTAATCCATTTTGCACCACCCCAAAAAAGTAGTACAATGAAAACTTGATCAAATCATCAATAATTTGTCCTTATGACTGTGGGTAAACATCATAAAATCTCAATTATTGCACAGGTGAAGTGCATTAAGAATTTATAATCTTCATAACCCAGAACTACGCGTCAATATAATTTTCAAAGTTCCTACCTTCTTAATAGTATATACTGATTTCAGATTTACCAATATATAAAGCCTTGAACGATGCCGTGCTAAACATGGCAACAACCAAACAAATTGAAAACCCTCAATTAGAAACCCTACAAAATACGACAGCTCAAAATCATACATTAACCATCTGACCAAAACCCTAAACTTTAGAAACCCTAACATAATCCCAAAAAATCAAAGTCAAAACTTTAAACATAATTAAAAACTAACAATACAATTTACACATAGGGACAAAACGCCAAAATTGGAACCTTGAGAAGGATTGTGTCACCGCGAAAAAGCTGGAGCTTCTCCATAGTCTCGGGGTGAAGAGCAACGACTGAATTGTCATCGTTGATTGCCTCATCAACGACTAGCCTATTCGCCGCCTTCTTCCGTTCCAGAATCGCAGTACTGAAGTCCCTCTTCGTTCCCTTACTGCAGAAATTATCATCAACATAATTCAAATCACGAAATTGAATATAAATATGAGGATCTGTTGATGGAGGACTTACGGATCAGATGATTCAGGTTGGTTACTCATCTTTGCTGTAATCGAATAGAAGAAGAAAGTAACGAAATTCTTGGAGAGAAAGACGGTGTTTTGGTAGGGAGATCTGATAATTGGTGGGGCCGGGTTATATACTGAGAACTGGCTCCAATTCTCGTTTCGAAAGAACACCTTCTTCCTTTTCTTAATTTTACCTCTTTTCCGTTTCCATGTCATGTTCAAGTGTTAAACATTTTTCAGATGGAATTAATTTTTTAAAATTTCACAGTTTGGGTATTTATGCTTATATGAATTAATTTTTTAAAATTTTATAGTGAGGTCAATTGTCCCTATTGAATTATTTATTTAAGCAAGTAAGTAAATATTTTGTAAATTTATGTGTAATATTGTAATACCCAGAAAAAAATAATAATAATAAAATATAATAACATAATAATATAACAATAATAAAATAATAGTTAGATTTTTAAAAAAATATTTTATTTGGATTTTATATTATGTTATGGTCAAATTTATGTGGGCTAATAAAAAAAATAAAGTATAATATTAATTTGGTCAAATTGAGTCTTAAAACTAATTTAGTCTAACTTATATTTGAGTATACTTGTATAATTTGAATCTAATTTAAATTAGGAGAATTACTAAAATAAATAAATATCTAAAACTTAACTATATTCCATCACGTATGATACGAATTGGAAAGAAGGAACGAAGCAATAAGGAGTAATTATTTAATGATCTTGAGGAACCTGTTACGTGATGTCCTCACACCACTCATGTGCTGAACCTGTCACGTGGTGTTCTCACACTACTCATGTGCTGAAGTGGCAGCACATGAAAAGCGAAAAAAAGAAATAAAAGAGTTTTTTCAAGTAAGGTAAAGTCTTTGTTTTGTTCATTAATGGAAATTGATATTTTCACATGATTTTTTGATAAATTCATACGGTGAACCTCACAAAAATGCCTATAACAACGGTTTAACTATCGTTATAATATAGCGACACTTTTATAGGATTCACCGTATGAATTTATCAAAAAAATCGTATAAATTTATCAGTTTCCTAAATATATTATGTATGTATCTATGGCCTCCGTGGATTTTAATTAATTGTGAACAAAAAAACTATTCAAACCAATGCAGGGCTTATTATGGCTACTGTAAAAATTTTATATCAATTCATCTCATATCCTATAATAGTTGGTATTCCTTGTTCATACACCTATATTATATTAGTATATATGAAGATACAAAACGGTTAGGCACGTCAATTAGGATGATCTGGTTTGAAAGTTACATTTCTTTAACCCATAACTATTAATTATTGACTTATAAGTGAATAAAACTTATTTAAATATTATATGTATTATCAAATTGATGCAAGTTTTAGTTAATGTGTATGTATACAAGTTCCGGTATGATTCTGTTTGGGGCGGGGACGCGGAGTGGGGAGTAACACAGTTAATTTTGTAATAAATTTGCATTAAGGTATAATTTTATATACTTGTGTTTTAGAACGAAGGATGTTATAAATATATGTATGTACCGTTAGTATACTATAGCCCCCATCAAATTTATTTTCGGTTATTAAGAATTCCAATATAATAATAAACTTAATTTTGAATGAATTACTAAACTCAAGTATCTGTACTGTAGGGACGAGCTTAAATGGTAATTTAATTATGGAAGGAATATTAATTAGCTAATAAATTTATGTCATATAAATCGCATCATGGCAGTATCATTAATATTTCTAATGGAACTATATAGGATAATTAAATAACATGGTAGACATATAATTAGAGTTAATTATTAGTAAACTTTAATATATAGATAGTCGAACTAATATTCTTTTGGCAGTTTATTTGAGGAGACGTAATTGATATGAGAAAATTGTGTTATTAATTAGATCAGATTGGGGAGGTTTAGTGTAGTGGTGTGATATTTTTGCTTTAGCGATTTGTTTGGTATTTTATTTGGGTGTGGATTTCATACTCTCATTCAGCAGTACTCTTATGATTTTTAAATTGTTTGTTTTGCTTATCGTTTTGAATTCCTTCGTATTTTGTTTGTGGTTTTATTCTTTATATTTGTTATCTGATATTTTGCTATTTGAAAATTTTTGTTTTTAGGACTTAATTCGTTTGTATCATTCTTCGTATATTTTCATTCACATTCAAGAGTAATTTTGATCATTGTTATAGTTGAATTTGTTTGTATTTGAAATAATTTGATTTCTTTAGAGATAGTCATGTAAGTTTTATAATTTAAACCTCTTTTGACTTATATTTTGTAGTTTGAACCTCGAGGTATACTTGAGCTAACCATTTGTGGGGTATCACAGACATGTCCTCTTGACACGAGGGGGTATAACACTTTTCGTGGCGGTGTGATTAGTCAACGGCGTATCATTTTGTATGCTCGGGATTTGAGTTTTGGCAATTTGATGTGTTCGTTCAGGATATGTATGGGTCGACCCAATATTTGATTTAATTCGATTTGTTTGACAGATTAGTGATTCTTGTGTCGTGTGTACTATCCGGTTTGATTTGTATATATCATAGTATCGATATATTTTGTTAGCCTTTGGCTATATGTATTTGAGCTTAAGATGAAATTGTCAGTACTTAGCTACTTTGATTCAACTTTCATTTTGTTGGAATCCTTTTGATTATACTTGTTCAATCATTAGTGTTCATCGTTGGTATCTAGTTTCACTAATTTTGTTATATTCGTAATTCGTTCATAATTCGTATTCGTTCATTCATTCGGCTCTTTTGGTACATTATATATTGTGCATCTTTATATTCGTACTGAGCGTTTGACTCATAATATATTTTTCTTCTAACAGGTTTGCACGGGCGATTTAGGCTTTTGTGTGAAGAGAGCTACATTTGAACTATCTAGGTTTATTTGAATTTAGGTTTTGATAAATTTTGTAAATATTGGAGAATTATATTTAATTCATTTGTGAATTTTAGATTATTAAATATTTAAAGTTATTAGTGTTATGTTTGTTAGAGTTGATGCCCTAGAGGCTAATTATTTGATGTAATTGCTTAACATTTTTGATATTATATTTGATTGAATAAATAGATTATTTTATTATAATTTCATTTACTGCGTTATATAAATGTTAGCATAATAAAAGTCCTTAGAATAGTGATACAAATTATATAGCTTCAAGTATGTGACTTGAACATGAGATTATATAATTACAATTAGTATCATTGCTCTTAAATGTCCCTAGTCGAGTATTATTGTTAATAGGACAACAATGATGTATTGAGATTAGTATGTGGATTGACTGATGGTCAAATCTCATTGGTCATAAATATATGAGATATTTGAGTCAATGCATAGGTACGTGTTAGAGAACAATGTACTGGACTGACCCACCATGAGAATTCTACGTGGAGCATTATGCAAAGTGTCATAAGAAATTCTCATAGTGACAATGATGTAATGATCCTCCGACCTGAGATCACTATATTATTACATGAGAATTTATGTACTTTGATATCATCAAATGTCACATTTAATAGGGTGGACAATAAAGGTGATTATTGGGTACATCATGAATCGTGTGAGGAATATGAGTGATCTAGATGAAATTTAACCCTCCTATATATTAGGGATGATATCCATAGGCCTTTTGATTTAGTAGGACTATGAAATGTATGGCCATGCTCAAATAGTGATTTGTTTCATATAGTCTACTTATTGATCAAGAAAACTCAGATTAAATTATGAAGAGTGTGACACTTTCCATGCCTCGAGTTTAATCTAGGATGTCAAGGTTAAAAGGATTAAATTGCATTGAAACATTGGTCACGAAAAAGTTGCATCGAATCACCGATCTTATTATTATTTGGGTAACAGTGATGCATTACTAGATGCCGCTCACTGTTTATAATTTTATAATATGATTTTAAAATTATTGCCAACATAATAATAACATATAGGGTCATACACTTAGAACGTATTTAAAAAGGAATTAATTTAAATTGTAAGTATTTAAATATGTCAATATAATTGATAGTATTTAAAATTACAAATTTAAATTAATAGGATAATTTATATATATGTATATTAATTAAGTTAGACTTAATTAAGATTTAATATATATAAATTCGGATTTTATTTTTCTAATTAAATTAGGTTTTGGTTAATTCCTATTAACTACTATATATATGATATATCAGTAGTCTTAATCACGTAAGGAACAAAAACCAAAAATCCTAGCCGCTTTCAGAAAGAGGCTAGAGAGAAAAATAATTGGAAAATCCTGATCTTAGTAGCTAGTACCGCAGTTCCTTTTGCTGTAGATCGTGGGACGATTAGCGGAGCGTTCGTGTGGATACCGTAGAGACGCAATTGCCAGATTGCGTTGAAAATTCGAAGTCGTTCCAGAATTCCATCGTCTCCTGTCCATCTCGGATAATCGGTAAAATAATCTAAACCTCTGAATTAATCTGTTTTCGCTTGGATCCTGTCTTAGGGTTTTGTAAAAAAAAATTTAAATTCCGCTGCTTTCACTGTGTCGAAACCCTAACAATGTTTACTTATTTTAAGGTTTGTTATGCTTTTGAAGTGACCTCCCTTTTCTTTTCGAGAATAAAGTCTTACAAATATTATAAATTAACTTGCTAAAAAATTATAAATTGTCTAACATACAGAGTTCGATTTAAAATTTATAACTTTATCTAAATTATTTTATAAAATATTTTTTATCTTATTCAATACAACACAATTCGAATCACATTATAGAATTGAAACAACAAATTTTGAGATATTTATATTACATTACCCATAAAAAGGTTACTCATTGTATACATAGTATTATTATTAATTATTATCATTCTAATAAATATATATATATTCAACTAGAAATTACAAAACTAAACACAAATTTTTATGAAGGGGACCAATCACGTAACCCTACTAAATTATTTTTAATTTTGCGACACTTCTATGACCCCATTGGAAAGAAAGTCTGGATTCGTCATTGCACTATATGCAGCATTACTAATTTTATAATTTTTATCTTTATTTTTAAAGATATATATAAAAATAATAATAATTTACTATTTTAAAATTTACAAATCAGACACTTCTCTAGAACAAAGGATGTATTTATTTTTATTTTTATTTGGAATTGCTTTTTTTGATTATTGATATTCGAAAAATGTACCGAATTCAATATTTCCACCATTACAAAATTTAAAAAAATAAATTCAAGTAATGAATCTACAAAAATTATATATATATATTAATCAAAAACATATATAATGATGATATGATAGGATTCAATCAACTTAAAATAAAATAGTAAGCAAAAAAATATTAAGCAATACATGCTATTTATAATAAAAGTTAAATATATAATTTAAATTTATAATCAATTGAAAAAATACATCTCAAATATTAGAATCTGAGGGACTAATATTATTTGGTAGACCGGTACTAACAAAAATATAGAAAGAGAATGGAAAACATGCCGGCGGCTTATAGATTATTTAGGATCTAGAATGTTCCAAGTTCGTATTGTAAATGATATAACAGTATCTCGTTCACATAATAAATTTCAATCAATTTATCACGTGCCACATACCATTAGTCATTTTATCTTCCAATTCTTGTGGTGTTTCTCTTGCTTCTAGAAGTAGAACCCATTAAAATTTGTATATTTGTGTTGAATAAATATTTTTTGTGCCAAAAATATCAATTTTTTATTTTTATTATTATAAAACGTTTGTGTTTAAGATTCCCATATAGATGGACGGACTCTAAATGTTCCCACAAATTTCTAATATTACAATTCATGAAGGAAAAGTAAATTGTTTGGAGTATCCAATAACAAGTGTTAAATTCTTTCATAACCCACTACGTTTTGCCGTTTTAATTTTAGTTTTTTCGATTTGATGTAGTCTTCGCCCTTCGGAACGTACTAACTAGATGGCACAACTGGTGGGCTGGTATGGTATGGTATGTCATCTAGAGTCTAAAAAAAACAAACCAAAACCAATGTTCACCTCCTTTGGTGAATGTATTTTAGTACAATGTAACTTCTTCTTGAACGTGAGAGAAGTTGGATTCAGTCTTTTCTTATAGGATAACTATTGTTTAAGATTTGATTATCGGAATTGTGGGAAGTTGAGAAAACTGTCTCAAGTGCAGATGACTTGTATTCATATCGAGAGTTATAATTATTGTTTTTACTATGTTTATAGCCGTTTAAGTGGATTAGAGGAGAATTTATGTGGATAAATCTAGATATTATTTGAGCTTCAAATTGAGATTAACACCAAAGTTAATTGTCAAAAATCAAGCCCCCCCGGTGTCTTGGAAACATAAAAAAATCTAAAATAGGGTGGTGATGAATTTGAATATTTTTTAATAATTTATTTTAACTTGGGAGTGGGGTTTAAGTGGAGGAAGTGATACCTTATCGCTATGTTATCGTTTTCTGAATAACTTTATCCTAAATAAGACGGTGATAAAATTTAAACTAATTCGTCTTCTAGATAACCTTATCGTAAATAGGGTGGAGATAACTTATTATTTTTATCGTTATACCACTTGAATCTGTCTTTATAATCATCCGTTGTCAATAAGATTCAAATTCTTAATCTCTATATCAATAAAAATAAGTTATACCAATGGATCAAGTGACTATTTATAAATATTTTTTACTGTTTAGTTCATTTCCTAGAGTATATTACATAGTTTATTAATATCTGCTCGTTACATTCCTCTCGCTTCATCCTTAAATTGATATTTTCTCCAAATCAAAATAAATAAATAAAATTCTTTATTGTTGTAATGTAATCACACATGAATATAATTATCGCGCCCGTTGCCAAATCACTGCCTTGATTCTCACGTACGGTATGCCAAATATATGAATAATAGATTTAATGAAAATAACATTCCTATACTACTCATTGGAGCTTGTTCCTTTTTGATCTTCACCAACACTTCCTCCCTCCTTATTGATTCTGCATCGTATAAGTTATTAATTCCAATCATCAACAACTAATTAATTTTCGATTAGTAAGTTGATCAGCTCACAACGGGGAAAAAATGATAGATACTACAGCTTATTGTCAGATACATAATAAATTTTAAACTAAATTAGAAAATATCAAGTCAATGTGTGACTGGGCTTATATGTATGTTTTCACTGTGGGCTTGCTTGGCTCGGCTAGAGGAGCGTAGAAGTGTTAATTTGGGCCGGTTGGGACCCAGCGTAGCCTGCCTATTTATCCTAACTTGTTCCAGGGCCGAGTGCCTGATTTGAGCTTGGTGTGCTTCACTGCGGATAAGTTATTCAACGATGTGGTGTTTCAAACTATTAACATATTATTATGTTAATATATATAGTAAGCTCTTTCACTATATATACTTAAATAACAGCATGTGAGTGATTCTCATATGTCACGTAACTATACTCCAGGATCATAAAATAATTTTTCTTCAATGTGATACCAACCAAGTTGCATCTCTAATGGAGTATATGCATACATACATCATTATGTATGTATCTACTTCATCCATTTCATGAAGAAAACAAAATATTATTTGATATTAATTTTCAAAATTTTAAAATACCAGTTAAATAGTTTAAAATACTAATGAGACTAAATCAAATAAATTTTAAAACTTTACAAATTAATTAACAAAAATATTAAATAAGATCTTATTATGAAATTGATGCAGTATATTAATTATATACATATAAATATGCATATATATATATATATATATATATATATATATATATATATATATATATTTCTTCCATTCTTAAAATAACTTTTCTTAAGGAAATTTTTTTTTCCATAAAACTATCTGGTTAAAAATGCAGTGATAATATATAGTACTCAGATGAGCCTAAATAAGATTAGCATATTAAGGAATTACGTATGTGGAGATGTAGCGAGTGGAGACGTACCAATAATACCATACCACTAAGAAGGAAGGTGAGCACTTAGAATAAAGAGGGTCCAAGTGAGTAAATAGCTAGCGAAAATAAACCAGAGCCGATTCGGTCCACAAAGAAATATTAAGCAGCTTTTGCAAATAGTAGCAGGCCACGCGAAGAAAGTGTCAGAAATCTCAAGCAACTTGAGGGTGGAGGATAATAATCATCATCTGAGTACTGCCCCACTAGCAGCTCATCCACTTTGGAAGAAAAAACCTTGAAGGACGGAGACAAAGCAGAGTGGTCATAGATAGAGATATGAAGATTAATTTTAAAATTAATTTATAAGTAATTAATAACATAATTGTATTAGACTTTATTTAAAACAAACGTGTAGTTTTAAAAAAATTAATTTTTCAAATACTTGTTTTTTTTATTTTTAAAATAAATAAATTTCTCTCATTGTTAATTTACACATCAAATGTCACGTTGGATGCTATGTCAAGTAGTGGTTGTAGCGGTTTCCTGATGTAAGTGGTGAAATAGTGGTCGTGTCCTTATTAACAACAACTAAAGTGTGTGGGTCTTTATTTGTGCCAGCTCTCTCTCTCTATATATATATAATCAATTCTCTTGGAATCAATAAAAGTTTGATTCTCTAATGAATTATTGAAGGTATTTCGTCTCCACTCGAAGCGAGTTTTCTTTTTTCTTAATATGGGCGGACAACAAGTTGCCGAAAGAAACATCTGTCATTCTCCTATAGAAGAAGACGGGCAGTC
Source organism: Hedera helix (assembly GCA_947179155.2). NCBI lineage: Eukaryota > Viridiplantae > Streptophyta > Magnoliopsida > Apiales > Araliaceae > Hedera > Hedera helix. The sequence continues at coordinate 51,680,852 of OX359266.1, read as the reverse complement.
TACGACTTGTCACTTAATTTCAATATCATTGTGAAAAGATGAAACTGTCATCTCGCTTAGTACAACAGAAGACGTCCAACAATTTAGTCACGTATGATAGGTCAGTCTGTCTTATTAGATATATTAGGCTTTAGTTATTGATTAAGTTGGATCGAAATTTTTGATTTTCCGCCTGTAAATTAAGTTAGGCTTGATTTGGTGCTTGAAAAGAGGGCTTAAAGGACAAGTCAGACCAGGCTAAACCTATCAATTCCGTTTTATTAAAAAAAAAATTAATAATTTTAAATATTATAAAAATATCAATTAAAATTTTAAACTTAATTTATGTATTAATTAAAAGTAATATATTACAACTTACAATAATAAATAAAAATATTGTATAATTTTAAAGATATTGAATTATTTTATACTATAATTAATAAAAAAAATTATATTTTAATGAAAAGTTTCTTTTTTATTATTATTATTATTTTACAAATGAATTTCTAATTTTTACGCTAAATATTTATTAAAATAAAAATACAATGAAAGGTCTGCAAAAAGTGTAGGTTGCTAGTTAAGCAAAAAAAATTCTTATATATTACACTATCCAATATGTTTTTATAAATTTATTTATTAGTATATAAACAAACATGTACGAATGAACGTATTAAAATATGCTAATTTTATTTGGTTTATTGAATGAGTCACAAAGAGAATGTTTTCATCTGTAGTGAAAGAATTGAAATAGCAAATAAAGAAAATTAGCAGGCCAGACCAGGCTTTAGGTGAAACAGGTCAGGCCTTAGGCGAGGTCAGGGCTTGTTAGCAAACCGGATCGCACACCACTTATGCACCGCTACTATAACTAGTTGCTCATTTTCCATTGACCAAACTACTACTCAATAATTTAATATTCCTTTCAGTTATACTTACAATCGTACCCTTAAACTTATGTAAATCGTCCACTTTGTGTGATATATAACATTGCACGACAGAAGCACGATGCTCTTGGGGTATTGTTATGTGATATCTCAGGTCAATCACATATTGTCATTTCAACATGTGCATTGAACTCTTTATATTTAAAAACTTGTACATGTTAAAATAATAATATATAATTGACTTAAAATATCACATAACAATATCCCAAAAATATTAAATAATTTTTCGATATATATTGAATGTTATCTATAAATAATCATGTTATTTTAGCACATGGGCCCATTAGTCCCCACACTTTTTTCTCATACTTCGAAAACAACAAAACAGTATGAATTTTGCTTACAATTTTCACTAAGCATGAGTAAAATAAATTATTTGGAACCCCTATCGTTACTAATTTCAAGAATTTTGATTTTCACGTCATTAATAAACTTTTTGAAATTTTTTTCCGAGGACCCACCAATGGTCAACGCATTCATCAGTGTCTTTCTCACATTCTTCATCTCATTTCTCAGCTCATTTGACATTTTTCCACTCATCAGACGGTTGATACTCTGCGCCACTTCCTTCCTTCTAATGGTTTTGGTGTCACAAAGATTAATTCCGATCTTCCAATCATCCACCACTAATTTTCTATTAGTGAACTGATCCGTAAACAGAGGAAAACAAATCAACGGGACAGAACACCATATACTTTCTAATACTGAATTCCATCCGCAATGTGATAGGAACCCTCCGATCGCCAAATGCGAAATCACCGAAATTTGATGACACCAACTCACGATCAACCCTTGATCTTTAACATCATCTTCAAATCCAATGGGCAGAAAATCCGTATCATCAGAACTCACAATATCCGGCCGAAGCGCCCAGACAAAACTCACTTCACTAAGTACAAGCCCACGGGCTATCTCCAATATGTCACGCTTAGTGGCATGAGCGTAGCTACCAAATGAAACATATAATACTGAACCATGAGGCTTGGAGTTGAGCCAGTGGGTGCAGTCTGATTCGGACCACAGACTCGTAGCCACCTTGGTCTCGGTAAAGACTTCAGGGAATATGGGCCCAATTGCATATATGGGCTGCTTTTGTTGCAGAGCTGAAATTGTATCAGATTCAAGCTCTTCCACTGTATTACATATAATAAAATCTGCTCTCTTTACATCAGCTAATGCCGTGAAAACGACACGGTGCGGCACCATTTTTATATCAGTATCTTGAAGATATGATATCAGGTCCTTTGGTTCGATCGCTTGTACCCCCGGTATGTAATCTATGGTGTCTTCGCGATTATCTAACAATTAATCATTCAAAAATATTTAAGTACACCAACACAAAAATATATTATTGATCATAGACAGTGTTGGCTATTAACCTATTTTCAGTCAACCCATATAATATCGTTATTTATTGATGAACAAGATTTAAAAAATTTAAATGCATCTGTTACATGTTCTTGCATACACAACCAGAAGCTATGGCAGACGCATAAACTAATTTTATTTACGGGTCTGCTAGAAATTCTGGCTAGAGTCCACCAGAAATTATGGTGGACATGGTTATATTAAAAATGTTTAGATCATGACCGTACATGCCGTTGATGTACAAATATAGATGGATTGACTGAAAATAAATCCCTATCCAGTTGATTATATATACATATGAGATTAATTAACAAACGTACCATTGGTTCCAAAATGACCATTTTGTCTTAGGAGTTGCAAGTGATAATACAAAGTGAGAACCAAGGCTGGTTCAGTCCAAAACGAGACATTCACAAGGTTATACTTGTTGGCAATCATGGAGTTCCACTCGTAAAAGGTGTCAGCGATTAAGCAAGTGGGCGGAGGAGGTTGGTCGGAACCAACTAAATCTCCGACAAGTTCATCTATGTGGGCAGAGAAAACATGGAAAAGAGACTGCATGAACTGGTCACGGTTGAGGGAACGATCAAACCCTATCGGGAGACCGTCACTTACGGTGGCATAACGTATGTCCAGCCCCGATTTACGAGCTTCGGCAAATATATCGTGGACACCGCCGGCACTGGTACTAGTCTGAGCTTTCGAAATCTGGTGGTGGTTTGATTGGGTGTTGATGAAGGTAATGGTGAAGCCCCTTAATGCAAGCTTCATGGCTAGATTTACAAAAGGGATTATGTGACCTTGAAGAGGAAGTGGAATCATAACTGCATGGATATTTGGGTGATTTTCCGACATTTTTGTACATAAATTAAAAATGGAAAGAGGCTCCTTTCTATTCCAAAGATACCTCAGCTACCTAAGATTGATGACCTCTAATTAATTATGAAGGTATCTAGGCCTCTAGGGCCTAATATATGGTTTCACCAAATATGTCATTTTTTAAATATTTTTTTCCCTTGGACATGATGATATACTAGAATCTGAAAATCCTCTTAAAATTTGACACGTGGTCAGATGTTACTTACAAATTATTTGCTCTTAAACTCGAGGGAAATCATATGTATTTATTGTTTTACATACATTAAAATTATTTAAATTTAACTAAAATTGAGACATTTAGAATATGAGTCCGCTTAATGTGTGCCCTAAGGACACACACTAGACACTAGGCACGGAAAACAAGAGATGGTACCCTCTAAAAATTATTTCTTTATATAGTTGTACTGAATTCAATACATGGAGTCCACTAGTATATTATTTTTTTATACATTGAATTCAGTGCGCCTACATAAACAAATAATATTATACATTATTTTCTGCGCTTAGTGGGTGCCCTAAGGGCACGCACTAAGAAAATCCTTAGAATATTACTCCTTCCACTACATATCAAGAATACAAAAAAATTGAATACCCCCCGCTATTCTTACTAGTCTCCGAATGTTGAATCTTAGCTTGAACAATAAAAAATATACTAGTTAAAATAGTATTTTTAGGACTATAAATAATAATAAAAAAATTCGTATTCGTTCACATTTATATTCAAAAAGCTCAGATATTATTCACATTCGAAAAAAATCGGATATATCAATATTTGGTTTAAAGGTATCCATAAATAAACGGATACAAATACGGATATAGACGTATTCGTATTCGTTTAAAATCTCACCATAAATATATCCGACAAATAGCAGATATCTAAAATCCGATATTCGAATTCGGATCCATATCTGAATAACTTATATATATATATATATATATATATATATATATATATATATATATATATTAAGTGGCCTTCCTTATATAATAATTAATTTTCACTATCATACAAAAATTATTTTTAAAATATGTCATTTCACTTCTAAAAAGTAAAAAATAACACTTTTATTATAATATTAATAAACTAAAATAAATTGATTTAAGTATAGCTAATGAATTTTTACTACTATAAAGTTAAAATATCTAAAATGTATCATTTAACAACTGTTATAAATATCATTTAACAAGTGTTACAATATAACTTTTGGATTATTTAACAAATGTTATAAATATTATTTAAATGTTATAATTATAAATTATAAATATTCATACATATTACAGTATTACTTCAAACACATAAAATGTACATCAACTTATTAATGGACATCTAAACTTTAATAAGTAGAGCATTCATTTTGAAATTTAAGATTTTAAAAATAATGAAAACTTATTTAGATTGTAATTTAGAGCATTGATTATTATATTTATTAAAAATAAATAAATTAACATTCATTCATTAATGAACTATACTTTAAAACTCATTATTTTTTTCCCTTTATTCTAGTTATATATAGTGTTACAATATATCTAAAATACATCATTTAACAAATGTTATAAATATCATTTAAATATTATAATTATAGATTATAAATATTCATACACTACAATATTACTCAAAATTAGCACATAAAATGGACATCTATTTATTAATGGACATTTAAACATTAATAAGTAGAACATTCATTTTTAATTTAGGATTTCAAAAATAATGAAAACTTATTTGAATTTTAATTTAGAGTATTGATTATTATATTTATTAAAAATAAATAAATTAACATTCATTCATTAATGAACTATACTTTAAAACTAATTTTTTCCCCCTTATTCTAGTTATATATAGTGTTACAATATATTTAAAATGCATCATTTAATAAGTGTTATAAATATTATTTAAATGTTATAATTATAGATTATAAATATTCATACACACTACAGTATTACTCTAAATTAATTAACACATAAAATGGACATTTATTTATTAGTGGATATGTAAACATTAATAAATAGAACATTCATTTTAAATTTAAGATTTAAAAAAAAATAAAAACTTATTTGAATTATAATTTAGAACATTAATTATTGTATTTATTAAAAATAAATAAATTAACATTCATTCATTAATATGTATGGTTCAAATTTTAAACTGTGATTGGTTATGAGTAATCATTCAATTTTTTATTATTTTTTTTTTACAAATAATTTGAATAAATTTTATATTAGGTAACTGATAAACGAATCCGGATACCCAAATATTCGAATAATCTGTTTATTCGAATAAAATAAACGAAAACATATATTATCCATATTCGGATATTATTTTAAATACCGAATATGAATATTATTTTTAAAATTCACCGAATACTAAATACAAATACGGATAACGAACTGATTTTCCAGATGTTCATATATATTTTTACATGGCACCCGACAAGTAACAATGATCCATTTAACGTAAAAAATCAGTTGTCCTATACCGTCTTCTCATCAAGATAACTTTGTTAATTTGCGTGGGTTGCAACATGTAGATTAACATATATAATAAGGAAACAGTCGGTATGCAAGCAGACTTGAAGGGGGGGGAAAAACTTTGGGTTGGCTGCAGGAATTTATATCTATTTAAATTTTATGTTCCAAAACCTAGCACTGGCTATTTGGTATCCTTGTCTTGCAGACTTTGAAGTTGCAGATGAAGAATATGCACATGAGCATGGGGTCCCTAAATTCTACAACAGAGACCAAGAAATGCCTGGACAGGCTAGGAAATTTATTAGATGGACAAGGTATTTATCCTTGAACGGTTAAACCTCCTTGGTGGAGAATTTTCCCCGTCAATCTTGTATCTCACTAAGGGGTAAGGTTTTTTTGGGCCCCAGGCTCTGTATATATATTTTCTCAAATCAAAAAAACGCCTGGCTAAGCAAATTCCACCGAACAATGTAAAAATCCAGATAGCATAAGAACTGAGGATAGAAATTATGAGAAAAGTGAAAAACTCGCCACATATATTCTTTTGTACAACAGGTGGGAACACTTCCTCGGTTAGGACAAAAAAGAAAGAAAAACCCTTCAAGTATGCCACAATTTTCTTGGTCCAAATGCAACCCTCCTCCCACTGACCAACTATATTGGCTAATATGGCAAATGATTTTAGCCACTTCGCGATAGTTCAATCTTGTTGCATTACCCCAATATGGGTTCTACCTTTAAATCTTGGATATCTCAATTTTAGTGCCAATTTTACAATCCGAAAAGGAAGCACTTTCTTGAGCTTCAACAGTTGATGCTGATTCTTTCGTGTCCAAGCAGAAGAAAGCACAATTTTGAAATGCATCCAGACTGCTCGCTATAAGGCGATTCAAGCCACTCGTGCTATCACTTAGAATTAGATCTTCGTTACGGTATTTACAAAAAGGTATGTCCAAATCTAAAGGTCCTAAAGATTCAGACTGCAATGAAGGGAAACGATATTAAGTCATCTGCCCCAGAATACTTTTAAGAAAATAGAAAAAAACTAAATCCCCTGCTTCAATAAATATACTCCATCTGTCCTAAATCATGTATAAATAAAATAATACTCTTTTAGTCATTTTTTGGACACAGAGAGAGAGAGAGAGAGTGTGCGTGTGTGTGTGTGCACGCGTGCACGTGCCGATTGCAAATAGCCATGCTCACCATTCTTAATCCAAAAAACAGCAAGTTCAAAATGTAAATAAGATTCAAGACGGTAAAAAAGATTTTACCCAATGCAAATCAGAAAGCCCAGTGAGATATTTTGCAGAATCCTCCACGGTAGCTGGAACAGGCTGAAACACATTCATTGGGTCTCCATGATTTGGATCATCATCCAAAGGCTCCTCCATTTCAGGAAACTCCTAAAGAAGAACTGAAAATTTCAGACAATTTTTACTTTAAAGCACTTATTATTTATACCAAAACAGCAATATCCTTGAAAGAATATGTGATCATAAATAAGACCTCAACAACATATCCAGATGCAACCAAACATCTTGTAGCACTCTGTTCGCAGGACTCGGGAGAATCATTTGTAGATGCACCCAAAACTTGATCAAGGGAAACAGAATTCTTTTGAAATGAGAAGGCATCACATGTTTCTTCAGCATCCCAGATGGAAGAAGTTGCATGGGATTCTAGAGACTGGAATCCAGATTTGTCTTCACGTTTATATATAAGAGCAGCAATTGCAGCATCGAAAGAATCACAGCTAAATGGGACCTGCTGGAGACACTGAGAGCTGCCTTGTAGAGATGGGTTAACGCAGTTGGTATCCATAATATCAGATGCCTCAGAGAGTAGATCACCCATACTTATGTTGGTAAGGCTATCAGCCCACTCCCCAGGAGTTAATGCAGTACCTGTCTGTAACCTCATCTCATCCTAAGCAAAAAAATAAAATAAAAACTTCAAAGATTAAAAAACCGGAATTGTTAAAAACAAAAATGGATAAAAAGAAACCTGTCATGACAGTTTTCATCATTCATGCTAAAAAAATTATATGTTGCTGTAACTCCATAAGTTCTATACAGATGGGGAATGAAAGGTTCATGTGTAAAAAATTTAATGATTTAGTATACTCGTTGTAGAAACTACTATTAATATACTTTGGGAGTCCAAAGAAAATTTTCACCATTAACGTCTAGATTACATATTTGAGGGAGAGGGAAAAGGGAAAATATTCACTACGGTACTTTCTCTGTGTCATTGTACCTTTGAAAGGAGAACAAGAAAAACGCAATGAGAAATGTCTTAATAGAAGTTTAAACAAAATAATGAAGTTCGGTGGGAAATTTAAATAAATTAACAATGGGAAATAATAGGAGAAAATATATGAATAGTAAAAGGAGCAAAAATATAACAGACTGAAGAATATACTGAAAGAGCTAAGATATTCTAATTCAGTAATATACACATTTCCACATGCTTGAACAGGATAGAAAATATATGTCAATGAAAATTTTGACATATGGTTATAGCTTATAAAGTGTCCACTGAATATACTAGTAAATTCGATAGTAATTACAAACAGATAACTTGTAAAATTAAAATTGGAAACTGTGGAAACTAAGTTGGGATAGCAATTAGCAGATGAGTTAAAGAAGTTTGATGGAGCTAGATGTGTGGAAAATTTACCTTCTCTTCCACTTGTCTCGTGATGGCTAAACTGCAAGTCTCTCTTTGCAAAGATACAGCTGGTGGATTATCAGAAGAATCCAAAATATTGTTGTCGAGACCTGTGCCAAAGCACTCAATCATATCCTTCTGCATATATGTGGATGACGCCAACTCGATATTTTTTCCAGCTGAGACTACTTGATCCCTACAAGAATCAATCAGGTTGCCGGACACGTGCTCAGAAGGTGGTGTGTAATCTGGCACTGAATCCACTTGTTGGTGCTGTGCGTCATTCGTGTTTGTTCTATGCTCATTGAGAATGCTAGGCGATGCCAAAGGTGCTTGACATGAAATTAATTCGTGACCAGCATTGGAAAGCCAGCAGTACCTTTTAAAGAGAATTAAATCAGTTATTATGGTTACTAAGTAAGCAATGATTCTAGATTATAAAAAGATAGAGCAGGAACCTCAGGCGGAAAATTGAAGGGCTTCCAATCTGTGCGTATACATCAGCCGCACTGAGAACCGAGTCCTGAGTCCATCTCTGACAGCTAACCAGGTTTCCCCATTGGACACAGTAAGGTAAAAGCACTAATTCTCCACATGCTACGCTTGACCTTCCCCATTTGCGATTGAGATGTTCCAAAACTGATGATATCTTCTTTCGAGTACTTAGAGTGAGCTCCAGGTGTGGATTATGATTATCCTATGAAAAGATTGGAAATTAAATAGTTCTAAATGTGCTAAAAGCCCTTCAATTCTATAAGCAAACATCAAAGAATTCAGTTATCCCTTTGAAGTGGTCTATTGATCTTATTTAGCTGGCCACTCGTATAGATAAATGATAAAGTGATAGAACACAAAATATACTTCCCTCGTCTATCTTTTGTAACTAAAATGAATTACTATTAAAACTAAAAAGTGAGGCCTGTGAATGACTACATACATACATACATATATATATATCAGGATGTCTCATAGTAGAACTCCTCAAATCCGAAATTCCGAATTGCTTTTGCACCTACCATTTCCAATGCTCTTCGAGTGGTTTCATCAATTGGGAACAGTTGGAGCTTGAGTTTGAATGTTTGAGTACTGTTCTCCCCAAAAAGATTCTGAATAGAAGTTGGAGAAGACGGCACAACTTTTCCAACAGGGTCCATGCCCTTTTCCCCTGAAAGCATATTGGAGTTTCATATTAAAGAATGCCAAACAGTGAGAAAAAATTACAAACCAACAGTGACTCCAGTAATCTCTGGAATATTGAAAACTCACACATTGAACCTTGGACATGTTCAACGACTTCATCCAGGGATGTTCGCTCCAAATGCTCAGCAGCATCAGCAACCAATGAAACCCCAGCAATTGCAGCCTTCTCCCACCTTTTATAAGCAGCTGTGGTGGTAGCAGTTCCTGTTAGCCATTCAAGAAAAAACAGAACCAAGAAAGGTTGATTAGCATGCCACTGAACTTGTTAATAGTAGATTGTGTTTATTAATAATCGCAAGAAACAAAACTCGTATAAAAAGAAAGAGAAATTTAGTTCCAGAGACATAATAGAGGATGAACCATTGGCTAACAATAAGCACAACTCTAACAGTAAGAACATTCCATTTTTTTCTTGCCATAAAAGTGAAATAATTTTAAAAAATAAAGATTTCCTGCTAATAAAACTGAAACCAGCTCCTTTAGAATATTTTTTTAATTGTTCATGAACCGACTTCTTTCCAAATAGAACATCTTGTAATGTGTTGGCCGCTAAGAACATAACCAAGGAGTTATCATGAATACACCAACTTTAACACATCAAATGCCTTCAGAACACATCAGAAAAATATAATAATGACCGATTTGAGCCAACTTTAACACATCAAATGCCTTCAGAACAAACTTCATTGTCTGCTGATCAACTCTTTTATTATATTCCTACATATATCCATCATACATGCACTAGCTCCAACTTTCAGAAAGGAAGCTAAACTGCAAATTTCTGCACTTGGTTTCCTCTTCAACCACGTCCAACTACTTTAAGCAAAAAAAATTAGTTCCTTTCCAAGTTACAAAATGTCAGCCTGTTTTATCATCTTCGCTTCTATTATTCCTGACCTTTTGGTGCTACAAGGGTTCTAAGTCGCGACTTATAAGCAGGATTCTAGTTGCGTTCTAAAAATCTTTTTTCACAAGGATGTACAGGTTTCACTACAATTGATAAAAAAAGACTGAATGCATTTATAAGTAGTTGAAGCAAACATTTGCATTTATTTTTCTTTCTTAAAACGGTTTTGTTTCAGCAGCCATAATATAATTTCAAATTTAGAATGCTGCTGATCTAGTGCCTGCTGCCCACTCTCCTTTCAAACTCTCAATGCCCTAGCAGGAAGTGAATGCTTGATACCAGGTAAAAGACTTGGAAGTAAGAAATACGAGATCTAACAAACAAGAAGATACCTAATGCAACACAAGTGCATGGACACTCGATAAAAGTTGACTTTGCAAGCTCATCAATTCGTCTAGTTGCTTAAAAAGTAATATTAAATGCTTCTTTCGATTATAAAAATGCATTTAGGTATAGAGGAAAAAACAGACTAAAATATGGCCTTTAAACTAATAACGATATTATGAATTTGATATTCTTGCTTCGAACCTGGTCTTCTTCTCGGCCTTGCTGTTTTCAGAGGAACAGAGTCTCCTTTGCAATTACTACGATTTATGCCTATATTTGCATTACGCTTTAACGAAGATCCTTTTCCAGGACCGGATTTTTGAATACTTTGACTGTCAAGAAGATCTACTTTATCTGCACAACTATCATTCCCCAAGGCTTTACCCTGATTAAAGACAGTTGCTGAAGCCGTTGTAGCACATTTTTCTCCCTGAGCATGTCGTTTTCTTATATTTTTCCTGCGGTCCTTTAAGAGTTGATGCTCCTTCAGGGCAACATAAACTAGTAAGTTCAATAAATGCACTCAGCTTTAGAATTGAAGATATAATTAAGGAATTTGATAGTCTTGACTAACGAGGGTATCTATAAATATCTTAAATCTTCTAGGCTTCAAGTGAAGCTTGGAGGCTTTGCAGCTGTACTTCTCCAGTAAAGACCACCTGCAACAAAAGTCACAAGTACATGAAAGGAGAAGGTATAATCTCAGTATTCTAAACAATGTTTTCCAAAATTTGAGGCGTATGTTTATCAAGAAAGCTATATTTGTAATTTGGAATAATGAAATGAAGGAGTACAAATATCATGTTTTCCCAATGAATTTGGCACAAAAAGAATTTATTTTAACGCCGGGATATCAATTCATGAGCCTGCTCCAGACTACCAAAGCTGAAAGCACCACAAACGCCATAATGGAAGAGTAAGCATTATAATTCCTTGCAAAGTTACATTGGCTTGCTTGGCTCTTCAGTCATAGAGCATCCATGTCATGATATCAACATGCGTGTAAGACCTGAATTAGGCACTGCAGCAAATACCTCACACAAGCCAGATCACTTGCAGAGTAGATGTGTTCAAGAATCATTTGTCATAACATATTCGACTCTGAGACACATACCAAGACCTGATGCCATATGCATGTCTGTGCAACATGTCTTCCTAATTTGCACCTCCCATAAGAGGAAAGCATTATCAGATGGCAGAAGACGACCTCTTTGTTGCTGTAACCAAAGTTACACAAAAAACGATGAAGTCCAGTTGAAACAGTGAAGGTTGAGGGAATTGCGATTACTGGTTGATTGGTTCAAGGCAAACATGTACCATCCGTAAATGATACGCGCAACCGATACTTATATATAATGCCAAAGGAATCATAATATATGCACTCTCTTATTTTCTTATATCTTCTCTTTATGAAGAAACACTCCCAATTTCAATACATTTATCGACTGTTCCTATTTCCCAGTACATTTCCCCTAATAGTTAATCATATCTACAAATAAAAAATAGCGTAGACTGAAAGAACCAAAGATTATATATTGTTACAACAGTTAACAGAAAATGCAACACAATATCATTAACACATTAATCCAATCAAAAGAATATCATTAACATGCTAATGTAGGACTTCCAGGCACCAAAGCTGTCGGACCACCAATAACATAATGCCAAATATTAACAAAATTAGCTAGTCATTTTCTCTTCAAAATTATCAAACAATGCTACTAGTAAAACAACCAACTTACACTTCTATGTACACATAAACCAAAATTATAAACAAGTAGCACAACTGCTCCAATTCAATTCCCCGATAATTAAATGAGATTCCATGGTAAACACAAGATGAGATTTCATGTTTCAGTAGATTCCATGTTATGCAATATCATTGGCATATCTACCATCTAGCACACAAAAAATTACTGAGTATACTTATTAAAAATAAGAAAACCGAGAAATAAAAATAAAGGAATGAAAATATTTAAAATGTTTTATTAATTAGAATGTTATTTTTGATACTTATTAGTAGCATGCCTCTAAAGAATGATTCTATAGGGATTACTTTGCTTTTCTTGAATAGGTCTTTTTGTTAGAATGTTTGCTTGATGTTTCCTAAGATGATAAACAGATTGATATCCTCTTTGAGTGAATCATTGGCGTCACATAACATCTTCAACCAACTTTACTTCCCCCTTTCTATGAGTATGTTTAGCACGCATTTTGAGGTGTGCTAAAACACATTTATATAATCTATTTTTAAAAATGATTTTACATCCTCAGACTAATTATATGATATGTTGTCAATTATATTAGTAAATTTTTAAAAATACAACCTATAAATATGTTTTCATTGTGTCTTAAAATCCATGACAAACTAAAATAGAGAGATAGAGCAAGTAAAGCCAGACGGAGGACTATTATATAAGAACTTCTGATGATTCAGTCTCTCATATATTGTCCAGGATATGATGTTTCCTTGTACAAGTCTTCCCAAAAATTACTAATACTTTATTAGAAGTAAATGATGTGTGGCAAACAGAATGGCTCTGATTGAAATCCCTGATAGTGCATATTTCTGGGGTGGAATTGATTTTTCCTTTTTAATTTTTTACCTATCATTTGTTGCCCATGTGTTTGATAGATGAATACAAATAGAAGGGACAACCTTAATACGGATAAATGTTTACCAGCGAAGCATTGCAGCATTAGTGTCTTTGGAGTTTTTAGCATCAAGACAAAGTTCTGGGCCCAGCAATTTGTTCATACGCCTTACAAGCCGATAGTAATAATGCCTGACCTGAATATATATGTATATATAATGAAATGAGAAACATTTAAGTTCTTACGAGATGAAAACAGACAACCAAGATTTTACCAAATAAGAACTTCAGAAACTTGCAACTAAAGCCAATAACCTGATCCTTGTTTTTACTTTGAACACGATAAGTGATCTTCTCAAAATTCTGTCCCCAAAAAAAAAAAAACTATCAGTTTTAGAGGGAGAATTCTTAAAGTAAAGAGTTCAAAAGTCAACTACATGACAATAATATATTGCCTTGCCAACTTGACGTAGAGCAGTGAAGAAACTTTCCTCCTCTTGACGTGTCCAAGCAGCCCACTGCCGTGTTTGCTTTTTTGCTGCATTGAACATTAGAAAGCTGTTGAGAGTTTTAAAAAGTTATACCCCCTTATACGTGATTCTCACCAAGAAAACCTTAATTAATCAGATAGATTAAATAAAATAGAAAGATACTAGTCATTTACACCTGGCTGATTAGGAGCAACATGATCTTGTGAGAATGGGACTACAGTTACACCAGAAGATCCCTCTTTATATAAAATATTGACAGCATGGAGGCTTGCCCCGCAGTCTAAGGAAACTTGTGGCTCCATTTGCGTTCAAAATGCATAAGAATGCTAGATCTTTAAGTCCTTTTCCTCAAGTATCAGGCAACCCTGATGCAGACAAGTTAAGAAAGGTCTAGAATATATATTAGAGATGAGTAAATAAGGGGATAAAGATCATATTCATGCAGAGAAACTGTTGTAGCACACACAAAAGCGCAAAGCTTATTCTCCAATCAATAATAATTCACTCTGAATAAAAATTTAGGATTGCAATGCTTATATAGAAAACCTAGAGTTGGAGAACAAGTAAAACCAAATTTTAAAAGGAAACAACTCTTAATTATAGTATACTACTATAGTTAAACTTCTAGAATAATCTACCTAATATAACAAAAAAATAATTACTAATTACAGTTGAATCATATCTAAACAAGAGTATACAATATTTAGTAGTAATAATTAATATACTATCTTGATCCACATCAAACACTTCCTTCAATCTCCAAACTAGAGCGATGCACCGTCTAGTTAAAAGAAGATAAAGATAGCTTAAAATAAAAAAGAAATGCTAATATGATTGCACAAAAGTCAAATTTAAGGCTCTTAAGTCTTGCAAATACCATCCAATATGATTGAGACAACTGTTTCTTGATATAGTTAATTATGATAGTGATATTCGGTTCTTAAAGCCAATGTACTTGAAAATCCTAACAGAAGCTATGTTTAATGTTACAAGTACAGTAGAACATTGAACAATGTTAAGCTAAAACTTTAACAAGTATTTATAATGATTTTTTATATAGCCACAAAGAGGTTAAATCACATCAACAAACCCTAATTTTATTCATTACACTGACAAATAATAACCCTAAACTTACTCCTGACCCTAAGGTTCTATCATCTACCTATTGAACTCTGAGCTAAAATTTGTCCGCAACTAATCGTTAATAATTAGATTAAAACTCGAAAATCTGCTTTAAAGCCCCATAAAAATTAAAATTATGTAGACTTGTATAGCTGGAATTTTGGTGGTTTAATATTGGGGATGTTAGGGTTGAATACTTGGGACTGACAAAGAACGATGATATAGAAATTAAGATATATAATTTACATAAACATTTGAGCGATGCAGGAAGAGAGAATTGCTCACAAATTGAAGCGGACGGAATTGTTCAATGATGACCGTTGCCGCAATAGTTTTCTTCTTGTCTGAGTTTGAACCGCCGGCTAGGCTCGCGACTAAGATCCTGAGAACCGAGTCGGTACAATTTCACAGTTCTATTTTGACTTTTTTTTATTACATACACAAATGTGTCATATAATAAGTCATGTTTCATACAAATATGATAATGTAAGTCTTAATTTTAATTTGTAAGTTGGTATGGGCTGAATAAGACAAGTTTATTTTTTATAATAGTTTGTTCAAGTCACGTGCTCGTTTGTATAATTTTTTTATAAATATTTAATAATTTTTTATTTACATATATTTTTTATTTTTAATTAATATATATTTATCATTTTATATTGACATAATACATATATAATGTGAAAAAAATAGATCAACATATTTTACTATAACTAAAAGGAATTTAACTATTTTTATTATTGTGTGATTGAAAATTACAAATAATTGTCAAAAAAAAAAAACTTTTCATATTTATGTGTTCACAGATTGAGGAAAATTAATTATAAATATTTGATTAAAATTACATATAACTTTTTTTCCGCTAATTAAAATTATATATAACTTTTTTTTAGTTCAATAAGAAACTTTTTATACTTTTCCTCTAAAATTCAAATGAAATTCATTATAATTATTAGTTATCATATTAAATGTAATAATAATTGATGAGTTCGCTCAAATGGCTATTCAATTTATCTTCTTTCCTATTTTTATGTATAAAGTATTGATACAATAAATTAATATTGATCTCAATTTGTAGTGGGATTCAGATAATCGTAGGATCAATAACTTTTCATCATTCGATGGATTTGAAGTATACATAAATATTAATTATAAATTATGATTTAGTTGATCTTGACAAATACACCACAAATTTAAGCGAAAGAAATTGTGTAATATTATTTGTCATATCCAAATACGTAGACATTTTTTTTATTATTGAAAAAACAGTCAAAAAATTAAATATTACCAAGTTTGAATATCTCGTACGACAAGAGAAAGAATAAAAAGGAAGAATATAGTACGTAGGAAAAGAAAACTCAGATCGTTGTGCCAATTTAGCAAGACCATGAGCAACCATATTAGCATTACGGCGAACATGGACAAAACTAATGGCCTCAAAATAACGTCTGATATTCAGACAATCCGAAGCAAAAATGGATAAAAAAGAATTATCATGCTGAGAAGAACGAAAGTACTCAACGATTCCTTTGCAATCACTTTCCGCAACCACTTGAGTAAAACTAATGTTTGCTAAATAATATTGCCTTCAAAATAAGCCATAGGCTCAACTTTAATAATCTTCAAGTTGTTGCCTATTATGTCAATCACCGCTTCCAAAGTCCCTCTGTGTATTACGACCAACGAATCCGCCAACAAATCCTGTGGAGGTATCCAACCGGTAAGTCGTTCATTAGTAAGACTGGCACTAGTTCGAGCATGACACTTGTAATGTCCTACAATTTCCACGTCATTATTAATTAAATTATTAATTTAATTTCCAACGAGTTAGTTTTACGAGATTAGTTAAATCTTTTTATGTGATTAATTAATTATGTGATTAAATGATTATGTAATTAATTACTAAAATTAATTAAAGGGGGTCACTAATATGTTATTTAAATTAGTGAACAAACCCTAAAGTTTTAATATCAAAATAATCGATAAGTTTCCTATTAATTAAATATTCAATTAAATTGAATATAATGAGTGAATTAAATATAATAAATTAATTAATATAATTATTAATTAATGTAAATAATGTGAAATATTAATAATAATATTTATTAGTCCATTTAGTAATTTAATACTTATGTGTTAGAATATTTAATTATTTATTCAATCTAATTATTTATTTAATCATGGATTGAATAATTAATGTGTAAATTATTAAATTAGTCCAACATGGGTCAATTAGTAGCCCAAGTGTAGAATAATAAAATTTGACAATTTAGTAGCCCAAACAATTTAATAGAAGCCCAATTGGTATTTTAAATTAAAGCCCAATGATTGACCCACTTGAAAAATACTTTATAAAACTTATTAATTATTTAAATGTAACAATTGACTATCATTTTGGGACAATTAAGAGACCCATCAGCCGACCATGCTTGGCAAGGAGAGAGAAAAAAATGATTTTGTTTTTATTTTGTTTTATTTTTCATTTATTTAATTAATGGATTGCTTGTTTGATTTTTCAAGTACTTGGATCATCTCTCTTTTCACCTAATGTGTCATTTAACCCATTCCATGTGTAAGTTGTCATCTAGGGGCATGGGCAAAATTATTAGATATATTATGTGTATCCAATAATTTTGCAAGTATACTTGAAATTGGTAAAACTTATTTCATTATTTTCTCAAAGTCCAAAAGAGAGAGCTAGAGAGCATTTGAGAGTGTAGAAAAATATTTTGAGAGCAAAATTATCAAGAGAAGGATTTCTTGGTTTATGTCTTCAAGATTCACCACCTATTTTGGAAGAAAAAAGAAGATAGCCATTAAATCAAGGTAATGATTATTTTAAATAAAGTTTTGTTTTTAAATTAAATAAATCATCATGTTAGTATAAACATGTTAATATAGTATTTAATGTGTAGTTGTAATATTTATGCCATGCTTGAGTTTAATATGTTTGGTTTGTATTTTGGTATATTTTATACTAAAATATGTGTTTAATAGTGTGTAAACAAGTTTTGGAATTTATGTCCAAAAATATTTTTATAAAACTTAGGTTTGATGTTCTAATATTATAGAACATTAAATCATGAGAAAAACAAAGTTTGAATCACTCAAAATGGAGTTATACACAAAAAGTTATGATTTATAGTAGTTTATGTGATGTAAAAATTTTTATAAAAAAATAATGATATTAAATCATGAAAAATTTATTTTTCATGTTATAAATTAATATAAGGTGATTGGTAATTTTTTTGGATTTTTATTGATGATTTAAAGCTTACTTATTGGTATATTTTTATTTAAAATGGGTATTGCCGGACACTGTTCACATTCTGCCGGAACCAAAAAAAAAAAAAAAAAAAAAAATTACACTTGCCGCGCAATGCGCGCAGCCACTGTTCACCAGAGACGCGGAGCCAAACGACGTCGTTTGGTGTCCGTCTAATTTTACTCCGCGCGATACGCGCGGAAGCCGAATCCGGCTTTTCAAAAAACGGCGTCGTTTTAAGCCGTAAAAATCTGAACGCGCGCCATGCGCGGTAGGAAAAGTTCGGGGAAATTACAAGTTTGCCTCTCCGTGTTTTTCTCGGCGAAATTACGATTTTACCCTCGTTTCAGTTTTCAACTTAATTACAGAAATGTCATTCGGGTTTAATTTAATTAATTTAAATATTTAAAAAACTAATTTAAAATTATAACAAAAATAATAATAATACAAAAATGATATTGGGAGGATATTTTTAATTAAGTTTAATATTTAAATATTTTAAATATTAATCTACTTAGCTAAATCATGGTTAAGTTAAATAAATTTATTAGTTATTTATTATTTAAAATGTTAATAATAAATAAAGGTAATAAATTAGCAAATTATTATTTAATTCCTATTAAATAATAATTAAAGAGAGATAAAATTTATAAAGTAATTATTTATTATTTAAATATTATTAAATAATAAATAAGGATAATTAAGTAATTAATTATTATTTAATTAGCATTAAATAACGATTAATGAAAATTAAGTTATTAGATTAATAATTTATTATTTAATTTAAATAATAAATAAGAATGATTTGATTATTATTTAACCTTAAATAATAATTAAAATTAATTAAATAATTAATTATTATTTAATTGACATTAAATAATAACTAAAGAGGATTAAAATGAGTAAACTATTATTTAATTTCCTTAAATTAAATAATAGGTAAGGTTAATTACTTAGTTAACTATTAGTTGATTAATATTAAATTAAAGAAGGTTAAAATGAATCAATAATTATTTATTATTTAATTATTATTAAATAATATATAAGTACAATTAGTTATTATTTATTTTAAATAATAACTAGAGTTAATTAATTAATTTCTATTTAACCAAGATTAAATAGTAATTAAATAGAGATCGAGTTAATAAAATAAATTGAACTTAATTATGCTTTAATTAAACAATTGTAATAAGTTGTTTAAGGGTTTAATAAGTGTCCAACACTTAAGAAAAATATTTTCTAACTTATTAAATTATTAACCTAAAATGATTAAGGGTCTATAAGGTTAATAATATTGTTTTGACTAATGTAAATTATGTGTTAGTACTTATATAATAAATAAGTACCTTAGTAAGCGTGTAGTTGTGCAAATACGCCGTACTAATTATTAGACCAACTTTATTAATGTTAGGTCTTTTCAAAGCCAGTTAGTTAAAGCTAGACATATATTGTAGCTGAGCAGACAGACAAGTTCCTTATCTCTAAACTCATTTCATTGAGCAAAGTATTTATTTAAGCTTGAATTGTTATTTCCAAGCATGCTTTGAGTGGTTTAATTACTTTACAATTATTCAACATCGATATTATTCTTATTCGCACTTGTTGCACTTGAGATTGTACAGTCATTGACTTGTACTTAATTACTGTTCTACCGTTTAAAGAATTGTTCAAAGTAGGTCTAAGTCATTGTTCGGCTAGACATTATGTTAAAGATTTTAAAAGCTATCCAAATCATTGAAGATGCGGATTCTTAGACTATTATGAACACCCCTTTATTATAGGGGAGTACCCTGTATCTAATATCAGGTACAAAAATACGGAAATTAAATGTTATGCATACACATATTGTACTGAGGCTGATCCCCTCGGGTACATATTTCTGGTAGTACCCATTGGGTCAACCTGCTATTGACTCCAGTGGATATTTATAGTTCATAGTCTATTTGACTATCCTAATTTTAAAAGTAAATTATTATTCCTGCTTATGTTATTCACATTATTGAATTGTTCAGCTATTCACTTTCATTCATGATATATTGTTCCTTGTTGTTATTTAAACTTGTTGAGCAAACTAGTTGCTCACTCTTGCTATATCATGAAACCTTATTGCAGTGCAACCCGAGACTTCGGGAAAGAACAAGGGTAAAGGAAAGATGAAGTAATAGACTTCGAGATGCAGCCCTGTAGTTAATTAAATTAACTGTTATGTAATATAAACCCTAAGTACTTTATTAAGGGTATTTGTGTACTTTTGTGTAAGGTTATCGTATCTTGGGACTAGTAACACCTTTTGAATGGACAACATATGTTTATTATTCCGCATTTAGTTATTGTATGTTGTTTAGAGGTGAATGTTTGTATTGGATTGTGATGACCGGACCCGGGCATTTGGAACCCGAATTTGGGGGCGTCACAGGTTGGTATCAGAGTCGTAGGTTAGAAACGTTAGGATTGCGAAACCTAAGTTATAACCTTAGTATTAAACTCGTATTGAGTGTTAGGAGATAAATCGAGAAGATTTATCCTATGTGGTTTTGATGAATTGGGGAATTCATCGAGTCGAGTCGTACCCAATGAAATATAATTTCATTTCTTCAATGAATATATTTTATTGTTGTACTGATGTTAGTTTTTCTGTTGTGTTGTAGGATGACTATAGGCGAGACGAGCGGAGCTCGAGAGGACGTGGTATTCATTGATATCCCAGTGGATACGCAGCAGTTGGTAGGGTATGCACCCGTTGCACCTGTAGCACCAGTAGGAGAGTCCGATCTGGAGGAGGATGATAGTAGGGATGCCGCGGAGCCCGTCAGGGGTGGGGTGATGAGGCCCTATAGTGAGGAGGAAGCCGAATCTGAGGATGAGGCCGATTCTGAGGATGACGAGCAGGAGGAGCCAGCAGAGTATGCTGATGGCATGGGCACTACTGCCAATGACATCATCGATACTTTGACTACGGCTAATGATGAGCTAGAGGAGAGGGTTCAGCACCTAGAGGAGCAGAACCAGATTCACCAGCAGACTGAGAAGCAGTATAGAGACGCAACTTACATGTTCTCTGGTGAGAACATGGAACTTAAGGGGAAGATGGCCGATTTGCAGGCCAAAATTCAGCAGTTGGAGAGCACTGCACCTCCGTTGGGTCCCACTGTGCAGCAGCTGATGATCCAGAATAGTCAGCTGAGACAGACGGTGGAGAGGTTGGATGCTAGGGAGATGGCTAGTCAGACAGTTCTCCAGACAGTCAGGGCTGAGCTTGATAGGGAGAGAGCTGCTATGGTCGACACCTTAGAATATGCTCTTGGCACTTCGTTTGATCGACTGATGCGTCGGGTTAGGAGGCACCCTAGGGAGGCGGGTAACAGCAGACGCTGGATTCGTCGCCGTACAGTGGAGGAGTTGGCCCAACAGGCTTTACGCAGGGCTATTCGTAGGACTGTTCACCGCAGCAGGCGGTGATTTATTATTGTTATCTTATTTGTATCTAGAAGTAGCGAGTCCCACATTTTGTTTCTATTAGGGATGTTTCAGCTATTGTAAGCCTTTATATTTTTATGTATGCACAGGATGTCAGTTAGACCCCAACTTATTATTATTATTATTATTATTATTATTATTATTATTATTATTAAAAAGATTCAAACTATTAAAAGTATAGACCAATCCTATCAATTTCAATCCAATTTTAGATTGATGAAAATTTTTCAATCTATTGTCAGTGATTGTGATTGCCAATATTCATTGAATACACTATTATGAGTGTGATTTATAAATGCTAATTTTTTATTGTGTGAAATTAGATGAAAAATAATAAATGGGTATCTATCTATAATAAAGTTTGTGTGAGAAAATATTATAAAAATACTATAACTATATATAAAAAATTATAAATAATTTTTTTTATAAAAAAAAATATTTTTTCCTATAAAGATCAGTAACTGAAAAATTCCTGAAGACACTTAAATATTAATTATAACATATTCAACTCAACTTTAGTTGTTATTGAAAAATTTATATAAAAAAAAACTATTAAAGAAAAAAAATATCATTCTTATCGTATATTTGATAAATTATTCAATTAATTCTTTAAACCAGTCCGTGCAAGGAGTATCAACTAATATATTATAAATTGTGGAAGCGGACCTTTGATTTTTCTAGACCACACAAAAAGTCATCGTTTGATTGAATCACTGTTCAGATAGTATTTTTAATAAGAAATCCAAACTACATGTTAAATAACAAAGCCCAGTGAGATATTTTGCAGAATCCTCCTCGGTAGTTGGAACAGGCTGAAACTCATTCATCGGGTCTCCATGATTTGGATCATCATCCATAGGCTCCTCCCTTTCATGAAACTCCTAAAAAATAACGGAAAATTTCAGACAATTTTTACTTTAAAGCACTTATTATTTATACCAAAACAGTAATATCCTTAAAAGAATGTGATCGTAAATAAGACCTCAACAACAGATCCTGATGCAATCAAACATCTTGTAGCACTCTGTTCGCAAGACTCAGGAAAATCATTTGTAGATGCACCCAAAACTTTATCAAGG
The DNA here is from genome assembly GCA_947179155.2 of Hedera helix. Taxonomy (NCBI): domain Eukaryota; kingdom Viridiplantae; phylum Streptophyta; class Magnoliopsida; order Apiales; family Araliaceae; genus Hedera; species Hedera helix. The sequence continues at coordinate 51,658,081 of OX359266.1, read as the reverse complement.
GAAACAGTATTCTTTTGAAATGAGAAGGCATCACATGTTTCTTCAGCATCACAGATGGAAGAAGGTGCACGGGACTCTAGAGTTGACTGGAATCCAGTTTTGTCTTGATGTTTATATATAAGAGCAGCAATTGCAGCATCGAAAGAATCACAGCTAAATGGGACCTGCTGGAGACACTGAGAGCTGCCTTGTAGAGATGGGCTAACGCAGCTGGTATCCATAATATCAGATGCCTCAGAGAGTAGATCACCCATACTTATGTTGGTAAGGCTATCAGCCCACTCCCCAGGAGTTAATGCAGTACCTGTCTGTAACCTCATCTCATCCTAAGCAAAAAAATAAAAATAAAACTTCAAAGCTTAAAAAAACGGAATTGTTAAAAACAAAAATGGATAAAAAGAAACCCGTTATGACAGTTTTCATCATTCATGCTAAAAAAATATATGTTGCTGTAACTCCATATAAGTTCTATACAGATGGGGCATGAAAGGTCATGTGTAAAAAAATTAATGATTTAGTATCCTCGTTGTAGAAACTACTATTAATATACTTTGGGAGTCCAATGAAAATTTTCACCATTAACGTCTAGATTACATATTTGCGGGAGAGGGAAAAGGAAAAATATCCACTATGGTACTTTCTCTATGTCATTGTACCTTTGAAAGGAGAACAAGATAAAATGAAATGAGAAATGTCTTGATAGAAGTTTAAACAAAATAATGAAGCTCAGTGGGAAATTTAAATAAATTAACAATGGGAAATAATAGGTGAAAATATATGAATAGCAAAATGAGCAAAAATATAACGGACTGAAGAATATACTGAAAGAGCTAAGATATTCTAATTCAGTAATATACACATTTCCACATGCTTGAACAGGATAGAAAATATGTGTCCATGAAAATTTTGACATATGGTTATAGCTTATAAAGTGTCAACTGAATATATTAGTAAATTCGATAGTAATTACAAACAGATAACTTGTAAAATTAAAATTGGAAACTGTGGAAACTAAGTTGTGATAGCAATTAGCAGATGAATTAAATTAGTTTGATGGGGCTACTAGATGCTAGATGTGTGGAAAATTTACCTTTTCTTCCACTTGTCTCATGATGGCTAAACTGCAAGTCTCTCTTTGCAAAGATACAGCTGGTGGATTATTAGAAGAATCCAAAATATTCTTGTCGAGACCTGTGCCAAAGCACTCAATCATATCCTTCTGCATATATGTGGATGATGCCAACTCAGTATTTTTTCCAGCTGAGACTACTTGATCTCTACAAGAATCAATCAGGTTGCCAGACACTTGCTCAGAAGGCGGTGTGAAATCTGGCACTGAATCCGCATGTTGGTGTTGTGCGTCATTCATGTTTGTTCCATGCTCATTGAGAATGCTAGGCAATGCTAAAGGTGCTTGACATGTCATCAATTCGTGCCCAGCAGTGGAAAGCCAGCAGTACCTTTTAAAGAGAATTAAATCAGTTATTATGGTTACTAAGTAAGATTCTAGATTATAAAAAGATACAGCAGGAACCTCAGGCGGAAAATTGAAGGGCTTCCAATCTGTGCACATATATCAGCCGCACTAAGAACAGAGTCCTGCGTCCATCTCTGACAGCTAACCAGGTTTCCCCATTGGACACAGTAAGGTAAAAGCACTAATTCTCCACATGCTATGCTTGACCTTCCCCATTTGCGATTGAGATGTTCCACAACTGATGATATCTTCTTTCGAGTACTTAGAGTGAGCTCCAGGTGTGGATTATGATTATCCTATGAAAAGATTGGAAATTAAATAGTTCCAAATGTGCTGAAAGCCATTCAATTCTATAAGAAAACATCAAAGAATTCAGTTATCCTGTTGACATGTTCTATTGATCTATTTATCTGGTCACTCGTATGGATAAATGATAAAGTGATAGAGCACAAAATATACTTCCCTCGTCTATCTTTTGTAACTAAAATGAATTACTATTAAAACTAAAAAGTGAGGCCTGTGAATGACTACATACATATATATATATATATATATATATATCAGGATGTCTCATAGTAGAACTCCTCAAATCCGAATTGCTTTTGCACCTACCATTTCCAATGCTCTTCGAGTGGTTTCATCAATTGGGAACAGTTGGAGCTTGAGTTTGAATGTTTGAGTACTGTTCTCCCCAAAAAGATTCTGAATAGAAGTTGGAGAAGACGGCACAACTTTTCCAACAGGGCCCATGCCCTTTTCCCCTGAAAGCATATTGGAGTTTCATAATTAAAGAATGCCAAACAGCGAGAAAAAATTACACACCAACTGTGTCTCCAGTAATCTCTGGAATGTTCATTGATAACTCACCCATTGTACCATGGACATGTTCAACCACTTCATCCAGGGATGTTCGCTTCAAATGCTCAGCAGCATCAGCAACTAATGAAACAGCAGCAATTGCAGCATTCTCCCACCTTTTATACGCAGCTGTGATGGTAGCAGTTCCTGTTAGCCATTCAAGAAAAAACAGAACCACAAAAGGTTGATTAACATGCCACTGAACTTGTGAATAGTAGGACAATTTTCTCCCTGAGCATGCGGCTTTACCCTGATTAAAGACAGTTGCTGAAGCCGTTGTAGGACAATTTTCTCCCTGAGCATGTTGTTTTCTTTTATTTTTCCTGCGGTCCTTTAAGAGTTGATGCTCCTTCAGGTCAAGATAAACTAGTAAGTTCAATAAATGCACTCAGATTTAGAATTGAAGATATAATTAAGGAATTTGATAGTCTTGACTAACGAGGGTATCTAGAAACATCTTAAATCTTCTAGGCTTCAAGTGAAGCTTGGAGGCTTTGCAGCTGCACTTCTCCAGTAAAGACCACCTGCAACAAAAGTCACACGTACATGAAAAGAGAAGGTACAATCTCAGTATTCTAAATAATGTTTTCCAAAATTAAAGGCCTATGTTTATCAAGAAAGCTATATTTGTAATTTGGAATAATGAAATGAAGGAGTACGAATATCATGTTTTCCCAATGAATTTGGCACAAAATGAATTTATTTTAACACCAGGATGTCAATTCATGAGCCTGCTTCAAACTAGCAAAGCTGAAAGCACCACAAACGTCATAATGGAAGAGTAAGCATTATAATTCCTTGCCATGTTACATTGGCTTGCTTGACGCTCTTCAGCCATAGCACCCATGACATGACATCAACACGCGTGTAAGACCTGAATCAGGCACTGCAGCAAATACCTCAGACAGCCAGATCATTTGCAGAGTAGATGTGTTCAAGAATCATTTGTCATAACATATTCGACTCTGAGACACATACCAAGACCTGATGCCATACCCATGTATGTGTAGCATGACTTCCTAATTTGCACCTCCCATATGTGGAAAGCATTATCAGATAGCAGAAGACGACCTCTTTGTTGCTGTAACCAAAGTTACACAAAAATCGGTGAAATCCAGTTGAAACAGTGGAGGTTAAGGGAACTGCGATTACTGTTTGATTGGTTCAAGGCAAACACGTACCATCCGAAAATGATACACGCAACCGATACTTATATATAATGCCAAAGGAATCATAATATATGCACTCTCTTATTTTCTTATATCTTCTCTTTATGAAGAAACACTCCCAATTTCAATACATTTATCGACTGTTCCTATTTCCTAGTACATTTCCCCTAATAGTTAATCATATCTACAAATAAAAAATAGTGTAGACTGAAAGAACCAAAGATTATATATTGTTACGACAGTTAACAGAAACTGCAACACAATATCATTAACACATTAATCCAATCAAAAGAATATCATTAACACGTTAGTGTAGGACTTCCAGGCACCAAAGCTGCCGGACCACCAATAACATAATGCCAAATATTAACAAAATTAGCTAGTCATTTTCTCTTCAAAATTATCAAACAATGCTACTAGTAAAACAACCAACTTACACTTCTATGTACACAAACCAAATTTATAAACAAGTAGCACAACTGCTCCAATTCAATTCCCCGATAAATAAATGAGATTCCATGGTAAACGCAAGATGAGATTTCATGTTTCAGTAGATTCCATGTTATGCAATATCATTGGCATATCTACCATCTAGCACACAAAAAATTACTGAGTATACTTATTAAAAATAAGAAAATTGAGAAGTAAAAATAAAGGAATGAAAATATTTAAAATGTTTTATTAATTAGAATGTTATCTTTGATACTTATTAGTAGCATGCCTCTAAAGAATGATTCTATAGGGATTACTTTGCTTTTCTTGAATAGGTATTTTTGTTAAAATGTTTGCTTGATGTTTCCTAAGATGATAAACAGATTGATATCCTCTTTGAGTGAATCATTGCCATCTCATAACATCTTCATCCAACTTTACTTGCCCCTTTCTCTGAGTATGTTTAGCACGCATTTTGAGGTGTGCTAAAACACATTTATATAATCTATTTTTAAAAATGATTTTACATCCACAGACTAATTATATGATATGTTGTCAATTATATTAGTAAATTTTTAAAAATACAACCTATAAATATGTTTTCATCTTGTCTTAAAATCCATGACAAACTAAAAGAGAGATATAGAGCAAGTAAAGTCAGACGGAGGACGATTATATAAGAACTTCTGATGATTCAGTCTCTCATATATTGTTCAGGATATGATGTTTCCTTGTACAAGTCTTCCCAAAAATTGCTAATACTTTATTAGAAGTAAATGATGTATAGCAAACAGAAAATGGCTCTGATTGAAATCCCTGATAGCGCGTATTTCTGGGGTTGAATTGATTTTTCCTTTTTAATTTTTTACCTATCATTTGTTGCCCATGTGTTTGATAGATGAATACAAATAGAAGGGACAACCTTAATACGGATAAATGTTTACCAGCGAAGCATTGCAGCACTAGTGTCTTTGGAATTTTTAGCATCAAGACAAATTTCTGGGCCCAGTAATTTGTTCATACGCCTTGCAAGCCGATAGTAATAATGCCTGACCTGAATATATATATAATGAAATGAAAAACATTTAAGTTCTTAAGAGATGAAAACAGACGACCAAGATTTTACCAAATAAGAACTTCGGAAACTTGCAACTAAAGCCAATAACCTGATCCTTGTTTTTACTTTGAACACAATAAGTGATCTTCTCAAAATTCTGTCCCAAAAAAAAAACTATCAGTTTTAAGAGAAGAATTCTTAAAGTAAAGAGCTCAAATGTCAACTACATGACAATAATATCTTGCCTTGCCAACTTGACGTAGCGCAGTGAAGAAACTTTCCTCCTCTTGACGTGTCCAAGCAGCCCACTGCCGCGTTTGGTTTTTTGCTGGCATTGAACGTTAGAAAGCCGTTGAGAGTTTTAAAAAGTTATACCCCCTTATAAGAGATTCTCACCAAGAAAACCTAAATTAATCAGATAGATTAAATAAAATAGAAAGATATTAGTCATTTACACCTGGCTGATTAGGAGCAACATGATCTTGTGAGAATGGGGCTACAGTTACAACAGAAGATCCCTCTTTATATAAAATATTGACAGCATGGAAGCTTGCCCCGCAGTCTAAGGAAACTTGTGCCTCCATTTGCGTTCAAAATGCATAAGAATATGAAATCTTTAAGTCCTTTTCATCAAGTATCAGGCAACCCTGATGCAAGAAAAGTTTAGAAAGGTCTAGAATATAGATTAGAGATGAGTAAATAAGGGGATAAAGGACATATTCATGCAGACAAACAGTTGTAGCACACACAAAAGCGCAAAGCTTATTCTCCAATCAATAATAATTCACTCTGAATAAATTTTTAGGATTGCAGTGCTTATATAGAAAACCTAGAGTTGGAGAACAAGTAAAAACCTAATTTTGAAAGGAAACAACTCTTAATTATAGTATACTACTATAGTTAAACTTCTAGAATAATCTACCTAATATAACAAAAAAATCATTACTAATTACAGTTGAATCGTATCTAAACAAGAGTATACAATATTTAGTAGTAATAATTAATATACTATCTTGATCCACATCAAACGCTTCCTTCAATCTCCGAACTAGAGTGATGTACCGACCTTTTAAAAGAAGGTAAAGATAGCTTAAAATATAAAAGAAATGCTAAAATGGTTACACAAAAGTCAAATTTAAGGCCTTTAAGTCTTTGCAAATACCATCCAATATGATTGAGATAACTGTTTCTTGATATAGTTAATTACGATAGTGATATTCAGTTCTTAAAGCCAATGTACTTGAAAAGCCTAATAGAAGCTATGTTTAATGTTACAAGTACAGTAGAACATTGAACAATGTTATGCTAAAACTTTAACTAGTATTTGTAATAATTTCTTATATAGCCACAAAGAGGTTAAATCACATCAACAAACCCTAATTTTATTCATTACACTGACAGATAATAACCCTAAACTTAATCCTGACCCTAAGATTCTATCATCTCGCAATTGAACTGAGCTAAAATTTGTCCGCAACTAATCGTTAATAATTAGATTAAAACTCTAAAATCAGCTTTAATGCCCCATAAAAATTTAAATTATGTATTATATAGCTGGAATTTTAGTGGTTCAATTGGGGATGTTAGCGTCGAATACTTGGGACTGACAAAGAACGATGATATAGAAATTAAGATATATAATTTACATACACATACGAGCGATACAGGAATAGAGAATTACTCACAAAGTGAAGCGGACGGAATTGTTCAATGATGACCGTTTCCGCAATAGTTTTCTTCTTGTCTGAGTTTGAACCGCCGACTAGATCCTGAGAACCGAGTCGGTACAATTTCACAGTTCTATTTTGACTTTTTTTATTACATGCACAAATGTGTCATATAAGAAGTCATGTTTCATAAAAATATGATAATGTAAATCATAATTTTAATTTTTAGGTTGGTATGGGGTGGAATAAGACAAGTTTAATAGTTCGGCAAGAGCCTAAGAGGAACGGGTCCGTTTGTATAATATTTTTTATAAATATTTTATAGTTTGTTATTAATTTATATTTTTTATTTTTTATTAATATATATATTATTTTTTTATTAATATAATGTTATATTTTAAAAAGTAGATCAACATATTTCATTACGACTAAAAGAAATTTAATTATTTTTATTATTATGCGATTAAAAATTATAAATAATCAATAAGGAACTTTTTATATTTCTGCAGTCACAATTTGTGAAAAATTAATTATATTTATTTGATTAAAATTATATATATTTTTTAGTAGTTCAAGAATACACTTTTTATACTCTTTCTTCATAATTCAAATGAAATTAATTATAATTATTAGTTATCATATTAAATATAATAATAATTAACTTGAATGGTAATTCAATTAATCTTTTTCCCTAATTTTATATAAAAAGTATTGATACAATAAATTAATATTGATCTCAATTTGTAGTGGGATTGGGATAATTACAGATGAGGGTCATTAGCCTTTCATCATGCGGTGAATTTGAAGTATACATTAATATTAATTATAAATTATGATTTGGTTGATCTTGACAAATACACCACAAATTTAAAAATATATTGTGTAATATTATTTGTCTTATCAAAATACGTAGATTTTTTTTTTAATTGAAAATACAGTCAAAAGACTAAATATTATTAAGCTTGAATATTTCGTACAACAAGAAAAAGAATAAAAGGGGGAATATATATTCCAACCAGAAAGTAGAAAAAGAAAACTCAGATGGTTATGCCAATTTAGTAAGACCATGAGCAACTATATTAGCATTACAGTGAACACGGGCAAAACTAATGCCCTCAAAATGACGTCAAATATTTAGACAATCCTAAATAAAAATAGATAAATAAGAATTATCACATTGAGAAGAAAAAAAGTACTCAACAATTTCTTTACGATCACTTGTCTAAAACTAACGTCTCTATTAAATAATAGGGTCTTCAAAATGGTCATAGATTTAACTTTAACAACCTTTAAGTTGTTGTCTACTCTATCAATCTTCGCTTTTAAAATCTCTTTTTGTGCTTTACGACCAACAAATCATATCCCAATAAAACTATCCCCACATACAAATGCGTCACAATTTATTTTAGCTAATTATACAGACGGAGGAATCCAACCAACAAGTTGTTTATTAGTAGAACTAGCACTAGTTCAAGCATGACATTGATCTAGTGTTCTAGCCGATGTATTCATGGAAAAATGTCAAACTCCTTGATCATTGGTTCATCAAATGTAATTTAAACTATTATAAGATCTTAATCTTGTTATTAAGGGATGTCATTTGAAGTGTTTATAACATCTCCACTATGTTACTCAAAATACCAACAAATTTTGGTATTTTTAAATCGACATGTGATGAACCAAAATAAACATTATTAAAACATCAAAATTGAGGCTTGGAGCTAAATTGTTATACTAATATTTATTGTTGCACCCACATAAAAACTACATTATAAATATGAAATTCAAAAAAATGCTTCATTGTCACTTTGAGCAACTATTCGATTTATTTTTGTTTCATTGCATATTTAATAATATCTAAATGTTTTATATACATATATATTATAAATTTTGGAAGCAGACCTTTGATTTTTTAGACTATACAAGTTAATTTGATATTTTCACAATATCAAATAGAGTTCACTTATTAAAATATTAAATTAATTTGTGAAAATATTAATTATTTAAAAAATAAAAATAAATTATCCATTCTTTTCAGAATAAATAGAGTTGAATTCGGCCTGTCGTACTTTTAAATTGGGCGGTCCTCCTCCGTATATCGAGCCAATACACGGCCCGACCTGGCATTAGTTAATGTCCTGGCCCAATGTTTTTCCAAATCCGGCCCGATTCATGTGCATCCATACTCTGGCAATACTGTTGTTTTTAACCGACCACGGCACAATTTGAATCAACCACAATAAAATAAAGGGAGAGCGCGTCTAAATGTCTAATAAGGACATAATTCTGTATATTGTTTTTATATATATATATATAAATTGCTCATTAATACTTTAGGCTCATCTTTAACTATAGGATGAACATTATTGGAAAATTCAATTAACAAGCTCCAATAATAAAATAGTTTTATTGTTGATCTTTTAACAAAACATAACCGCACATATGAAAAGATCATATAAAAATACTAGATTATACAAAATTTTCTTTAATTTGTGATTACGCAGCACAACCATTATAACATTATAAAATAAATATATTTTTTAATGATTTAAATTTATTGAATTTTCATTAAATGTCATGAATAAAATATATTAATTTTACCAAAATTAGTTAAAAGTGAAATATTAGATTTTACGTGTGCTAATAAAATAGTGTAGGCTGACTTGATAAATTAGTGTAATTTGTTATATTTAAACTCTTTATTTTATTCAAAATAAAGAATTAGTAGCATTAATTGGTCAAAGGGGAATTTTGTTACATTTGTAAAAATAGAGGAGTGTATGTTAGGGGTGAGAAGAAAAAAAAAATCGAAAAATCGAAAAATCGAAAAAATTAGGAAAAAACGTAAAATCAAATCGCAAAAAGTTATAATCAATGAAAAATTCAATAAATTAAAATTAAAAAAAGCGAACAACACATTTGATTACAACAACGAGTAAAAAATTACATAAAATTTGCCAAATTATATATATATATATATATATATGTATGTATGTATGTATGTATATACATACATACGCACATAGACACACACATATGCATGATATAACTCTATTACATGATTACTAACTTAACAATACAATGTTTATTAATGAATTAAATAATTATTTACATGTTGCTAGTTTTTTATTTGTTTATATAATTTTTCTTCTACCTGTTCATATTATACATATATAACAAATTTGTAAGTAGTATTCATAATTTATTTTTTTATATAGCATAATGTTGTTTCTAAGTTATAATAATTTCATAAATACATTAGTATTTAGTAGCAATATTAATAATTAATAATAATAATTATTTGAATTTTTAAACTCCTTATATTATTTACTTGCTTTTTTTTATTGTTTAAATAAAATATTAATAAAAAAAATTATAAACTAAATTATTAATAATAAACTAATTTAATTAATTATAATTATAATTATTTTTATAATATTAATCACACTAAATAATTTAATTATAATTATATCTTATAAGCGTATTAAATCGCACACCTGGGGACGTTTACATAAGAAAATGTCTAATTTAGTTTTAATTATAAGCTTCTTATTATAACCGGATACTATTATAATTTTTTTTTAAATCTCATTATTGGCTAGTCCAAGTCTATTTTGGTTCAGTAATTCATAGGATCACTTTATTACACACAAGCTCTGCCTCTTACGGTGTCGATAACTCCGATTTAATTGAAGATTTAGAGGCCGGCGCTTACAATGGGTGTTGGCTTCGCTGTCGGCGTCCTTGGAGTTGTGCTCCTCTCACACGCAGCTTACTCTACTATTCAATGTAATCTCATCTCTTTCTGTCTCTACTCTATACTTATATCAACCGTAAAAGTAACGAGAAGTTATGAACTTCCGTGATTGGATTTGATTGCAGATAGAGCTTTGCTCAAGATCACGGAGGAGGAGTTTTCCGGACCCCCAATGAATGTAAATCTTAGCGCTCTCTACGTATACATATCGCTATTCAGAATTTGTTATTTGAGCATGTATGTGATAGATCTGGGGTTTTGATAATGGCTACAGGTTATAGTGGAGTTGCTTTCAGGGTTGATTTTATGCATGTGGGCTGCTCTGACTGTACCCGGAATGTTCCTCTCCATACTTCCCGATTCTGATGAGAACAGGTATTATTATTTGTACTTTTTTGGTTTGTATTCAGTTAGCAATTACCGTATTTCCTTAATTTAGACTAAAATCATATCCTTGTGTTATTCTATCAAACTATGAGAAGCTTTGGTTATAATTAGCTCCTGATTTGAATGTATGGAGATGGTGTATACTGTGGAATGAATAAATTGTTGTGTATCTAATTGCTTGAGTAGCAGCAGAAATGGATCAATTGCCCTGTATTTTTATATTGCCTTGGTATGGCCATACCACTTTCAACTAGGATAAGTAACTCGATCAGGAACAATTTGAAAGAATCTCAACTAGAATAAACACTGGCAATTTGTTCCAGCACATTTTCTTCTTCTCTTTATATTTCCTGGGTTAAGCTGTTTTCCTGCATCACTTATGTAACACTCCAGTCCTACATCGGTTAATATGGGACATTTGAATGTGTATATAAGGACTCAAAGCCGCTATCATTAATACTTCTAGTCATTACCTTTTGGGTGAGTCCGCGGTGGGCTATAATGACCTAAGAAGATATTATTGAAATAGTGTATTGGGCTTTATTCTGCTATGATTTGACTTGGACTCGAGATTTGACCCAGGTCGTTACATATGGTATCAGAGCCGACTCTCGAAAACTCTGGTCGGGTCATCCAATATGATTGCTAGAGGACGAAGGCGGGCCTAGTAGGCCGTTGGAATTATCTCACAATGGCTAGAGATGTAAAGTTTCTGGGCCTTGTGTGACTTTGTGTTCGGCTTGACGGGGTCGTGGCTAGAGATGTAAAGTTTATGAGTCTTGTGTGACTTTGTGTTCAACCCGACGAGGTCATCAGGTATTTAAGTGGGAGAGTTTGTAATACCTAAGTCACACATCGGTTAATATGAGATATTTGGATATGTATATAATGACTTAAAGCTACTATTATTAATATATTCAGTCATGACCTTTTGGGTGAGTCCGTGGTGGACTATGATGACGGACTCGAGATTTGACTCGGGTCGTTACAACTTATGTGACAAAATTTGAGAGCTGCATACCCATGAGACTTTGATTTCATAGGATCATTTGACGTTCTCGTCAAGAGAATTAGAGAAGAAATTGTAGCTCTAATCTATTTATTACCTTAATATTTCAATTCTCATCAGCTTGCTAGTGCTACCTCATGGCATCTCTTTGAAGTTTTTCCAGCTTTTCTACTACTGGCCTGAATGTAATTGAAAGATATGAAATATGCCAATTACCTCAGGAAGTGATGTTGAACAAGTCGTTTGATATCCTTCACAATCTCCAAATCGAAAGAGCAGTTCAATTTTAGAAAATTATAATTATCTGAATTAATCACACACGCACTTTCTATCTATGTGCGTGTGTATGTATATCTTCTTTCTTTTTGAGTTTTTTAATCTCCTTTTATGTCTATGCAACTTACTTATAGAAAACTAAAGTGAAAGCTTGTTTATGACTTCTCATCCTTTTAGATTAAGATACATATTTGTTCACAGTTTTTATTTATTTATGTTGTTTAAATTTTAATAAGCTATAATATGATATATTGGTTGGCCATCCTGTTGATGTGCCCTTGCATCTTATTATGAAGAATTGGGGTGGGAGGGGTGGGGTGGGAGGGGTGAGGTGGTGAAAGAAGCTGAGACCAAAAAAAGCGTAAGCTTTAGGTTCCATTTCAAATGAAAGCCCCAAGTTTTTAAATATCATAAATAATTCATGTAAAAAATATTTTATAAAAATATAAGCTCAATTAATCCTTTAGGGCCCATAGTCCAATTCAAATATTAAATATGTAAAAAAATTAACACTATAAAAAAAAAGTCTCATTTAAATAAAAAATATTAATACTCCCTATGGTCTAAGATAAAAGTCATCAATTGACTTTTGTAGTCAAATTGATCATTTTTAAAATTAACAATTAAACATATATATTTAGATTTTCAAAAAAGTAAACATTAAGATTAGTACTAAATTATATGTTGTTTATAATGTTTATAAGCTTTTTACATATATATTAAATAATAATAAGATATATTGATTTAAAAAATGGTCAATTTGAGCATAAAAGTTAACGGAGGGTGTACCAAACATAGAAAGCCTTATTTAGAAGTATCGTTTTAGGCTCCCAAATTGTCTTGAGTCACCATTGACTAAGGTGTAGATTCAATATGAGAGCTAAACATCTAGAATGCAAAGACCACAAGAACTTATCAAAAATATATTATTTACGTAATACAGACTGAAAAACAATGATGAATCCATAAAAGTAACTCCTTCCGACACTTGACATAATGAAAAAAAAAATTACACATTCTGTCTTCAAAAGAGTTTCTTTTTTTGTTGACTTTATTATTATTTTTTAATATGAATGTTTGTTCAAGACAGGCTTAGACATAAATTTTAGGTGGTTTATTTCTTCAATATTAAACTTTAAAGACTGAAATTATCAGAAAAGAATTACTGAAGAAAGTCCACAAAAAAAGTAAGATTATCATTTCCTGATGGAGGTATTAATTTTTATCTTGAATTGGGTATATATTTGAGGATAACACTTTTTTCTTTGGTAAACATTTATCAAGAATGACACTAACTCATGATGGAAGAGATGGTGCAGGATATGTTTTTATAACAAATCTACATATCATAATAGGTTGAACCTATGTTTATCATATTTGTTTTGTTGATTAGACATTGACATCATCAGTCTCAAAATCAATATTCCAAACATGTGTTTCAATTACTTTTCAAACTTGCAACTCTGGTTCATGTCCTTTTGTAAATCACTGGTTTTTGTGTTTTGTTGAGCTTTTTCCAGATAATTGATTTGATTTTCATGCTGCCTGTTGCAGGGTGGTCTCTTTACCCTCCAATCTGGATTTCATGATCTTTAACCATCGTGGAAGAGCATTCCCATCAGAAACTGATTTAAAGTTGAAGTGAAAAAAACACCGGTAGTTTGTATTTTCGAACAACCAGATGTTTTTTTTCCTTTTTTCCTTTGAACCAACTACCAATTAGACTAAAGTATTTTGGGTATGTAATGACTTCGGCATTTACTAGGATTTAGGTCACGTGATTGCAGAATTTTGTGCCAGAGGACAAAATTTGGCCATGACCTTTTGTTGTTGCGCGGTTTGTTGAGCATGTTATGTATTTTTCAAATACTAATATCCGGTTATTTGGCATGTGATATTGATGTTAATTGGTGAGGTTTAGGGAGGTATACTCTGTACATAGGCACAACTACCAAGATGAAATTAGAAAAAGTATTGGCAAGTTTTCACTGTATAGGCCCTGGTACTCGCAGGTAGCGCTTGAAACACTTGCGAGAGTGAAATTTTGTAATCTTTATCAGACTCCGTTGTCATGGGATTAACTAAAAATGGGAAAACTAAAAAGTACTGTTAGTTCTAAAATTGGATTTTGAAAATTATTTTTGTCAAGGCTTTGGCTTAAAAAGAAAAATCAAGAGCAAAAGCAAAAATTTACTCGATCTTCTTCGTCTTGTTCTTTGGGCCTTTAGGAGTTCAGGAGAGAATAAAATTTAACGTAGTTTATAATTAATTCGTTTGTTATTAAGTTTTTCAATGAACAGAAAAAAAGAAAAAAGAAAAAAAAGAGAGAGGTGAGTCGTTTGTTATTAAATTTTTTAATGAATAAAAAAAATGGAGGAGAGCCTAGAGCTATATTTATTAATGAGAATTGAGAGCCATGAAGGACCACTCGGTGCTTCACTCCTAAACGTTTTACAAACTTATTTTGAACAATTTATTTTGGTTAATATAAAGAGAAAATCATCTTACTTTAAATCCCCGTTAAGAAAATCATTCTATCTATAGACATTGAATACGTACATACATAAATGTCAGCGGTGGCAACATAGCATTAATCCGAAAAGGTTAACCTAGACTCCTAAACGCATAAGAAGTATCTTTCCCCAGATGCATGCACCATTCCAATCTCCTCTACGTTCATGAACTCCCAATTTCATAATATCATTCCATGTATTATATTGAATGAAAATTTCCTGATCATGAAGCATTTCTTTCTCAGCTATTCTTCAGACGGAGAGTTTTCTATGGTTGTTGCGTAGCCACGGCCACTTAAAATTGTCGCCGTACCACTTGCATTTTCTAGACATTCCTGACACAAACTTGTCAACTAGTAACTCAATTCCCTTAGAAAAGGGTAACCTATGAACGGAAAACAATTTTAACTCGGTGAACCATTAACATCAATGGAGCCCTGAAATTACATTAGCAGAAGTTCATAAATAGAAATTTGGCTGAAATTAAAAGTGGTGGCCAGTGCTTAATTTCTATTTTATACAGTTTACTAACAACAAAACAAGTAGTTTTTGAAGAGAACAAAATGGATAAGAATGTGCAGACATATTAGCAGCTTTCATCCCGGTACCACAAAACTCTTCACTTGTTAAGTTCCTTTAGTGGGAGGTCAAGTGGATAACCTCAAAAACAGTTCAGACGCTATATGACCAAAATTGAGATAACCTTCATCTCTCACAATCCAACAGAAGTTCCCCCCTTGCAAGCAATACAGAAACAAAAGCACACATTTTGAATTTGTTGAGGAAAAGAATCCAAAAGAAAAGCTCAAGGCATATACATCAGTCTAAAATGAGATGCAGGAAGATGAGGTCCTTCATAAGGATTAATCATACAGTGAAGAAAATCCGACGAGGATTTTTCTACCTAATCAATGGAAAAGCCAAAATAAGCAACAACCTCGTAGATGTGGGGGGAAATCTGAAGGAAGGGTATTTCTCTGTGCATGTTGGGCTTTTGTGGAGTTAGTTATATTTCGACCCGGTTGATGACCCGACCCGAACAATGTTGCGTGGATTTTTAATGGGATGTTTTCTGAGGCTTAGTCCATGGAGCGAAGGCTTGGGCCGATTATGTTGCCTGTTTTGTAGCCCATTGGAAATTAGTGTGTGCTTGATGTACAAAAGGAGTTTTGTATATTAGGGTTTCAATGTGTCGTTGTTTTTGAGAGAAGAGATTGTATTGCCGTTTTTCTGATAATAGTAAAATCCCTGTAACTCCGTGGAGTAGGCAAATTGCCGAACTACATAAATATTGTCTTGTGCGTGTGATTATTTTTCTTTGGCGTTTGTTTTTCTTCTATTTTGTTTCTCACAGGTTCGGGAATTTTCGGCTTAATTCCTTTCGCTCCGTGCTCGCCATAGGCAACAATGAGCTGAAGAAATTCCAAGTTGCATTATATTATCTAAGACATCCTCCATTTGTAAAGCTTCTGGAAGCAGCAGCTAGCACAAGAATTTGGATTTGATCAACCAGGGGTCCTGGTCATACCTTGTGAAGCAAGTGAGCTCCAAAGAATTCTTTCGTGACAAATGATAACATGTTGAAGATTGAGACCCATGCTGAACAGTATAGAGTTTGTTCATCTCCGGAGGTACAACTGAACAGTCCGGATATAGCTTTTTTGATTGAAGCAAACACAAATATGAAAGTTTAGCACTGCTTTTAGACAACATCATGTCCTCTTAACATATTTTTATGTTAAAAGGGGCTGAGGATGCAAGTACCATATATAAATATCTATTTAAGTTATGAGTAACAACCTCTCCCAAACCTAATGATCCCCAAGAAGAAAAAAGATGCTTAAACTATACGTTCATTGCATTTGCAATCAATATGCACCGTCCTTGACTAAATCATATGTGATTCAAATTTCTTAAAGCAAACTATAAGCATACTTACAATAAAACTGATGCAATTTAAGACTACCTTGATAACAAGGTCAATCACCTTTATTCATATGGCTATGGAGACAAATTAAGATAAAAGAGAGAGACCCCGCTGATTTTCAAGTAAAATTTCTCCTCTCTTCAAAATTTCTCCACTTCAAATTGCTTAATTGCTCTGGCCATTGTCCCGATTGTTATATGACATTCTTAGAGAGTAGGTTCATGTTAAATGGGTGTAAGATGTTAAATGTTAAATAGATTCCAATTTAAGGTTTGGTGTAAAAATTAATCACGTGGATAAGGCCGGCTTGTCAAATGTGATGGAAAAATGAGATGAGCAGCACTTCAATTAACCTTGAGACTGATCATTTACCACGGATCATGGCAGTGGCTCCCACTTTTGCAATGGCCAATATTACAAATGATGGATTTTATGCATTCATTAACACTACAACAGCTGTATATTGTGGGTATGATTTATTAGTATATTGTTTCTTCATTCTCTTATCTAGAGCTGTAAATGAGCTGGACAGTTCGTGAGCCTGGCCCAACTTAGCTTGTTGAAACCCGACTGGACTTTTTTGTAAATTGTAGTAATCATAAACATAGAAGAAACATGCAAACCTATAATATCTGAAATGCACATGAATGTTGTGTTTTTTTCCTTCATTCCTTGCGAAGAAGACATCTGCAAAATACAAATCGACATGGGCCGTGGGCGTATAGAATGGCTACGTACATTTGTCGATTTGTTACATCACATTTTCATATGTGCATAGACACTCGAACATACTTGAATCTCCCTACTTGTTCTCAGGTTTAATATGCACTCTGACATTGTGATAGGAGTAGTGGATTAATATGAATTTGTGGTTGCTAGTTTCCATGTTCCTATGATATATCGCGTTCTGGTGACCTTGGTTTGTGGTTCGAACCAAAGTCTTTTTTTTCTTACTGGATCTTCCTACACATTTTAAATTGATTGCTCAGAGTTCTGATCTTTGTGGTTGAAGGGCAGACCAGCTGATATGCTTTTCTGTTTTGACCTGACAGTTTTATTGCTCTAGTTTGTAATTGGTTTATATTCATAGATTTGTGCATCTACATTTGTCTTTATCTTAAAATCTAAAATACGTAAATATGCAGTTGGTATGACAAAGCAATGCAATTTGAGCAGTATCACTGAAGAAAGCATTGGAGAAGAAGCAGCCATAACAATTCAAGGTAATAAAATCAACATCTGATTATCATTTTGGGCTATGTATGCCAATTAGTGTTTGAAGGCGACTGATGCCATTATTACTTATTAATTTTATAGTTATTGCCATGATATAGTTTTTGTTTTTCATCACAATTTTATATATGTTACAGTGGAACCAGTACATGGATAAGGACACGTGGGATTGGTGAGACTTTCATAGCTTGAACCAACCCTTTCCTCTCTAGTCCTTGTTTAGCTAAAAGCAGTCTGTTTAGTTTCTTGGTGATGGCATTGCCCTGCATGACATATAACTCCAAATTTAAATGACTAATTCATTTGTGTTTTGGTTCAAGTGAAGATTAAAATTATTATGTTGTGGGATGCAAATGATGCCCTGCACTACAAAGATGTGATTATTATTGCTATTTTGTAAATGTGAAAGTGGAACTGAGTACTTCTAACGCGGATGCATAACCAGGAATTTTTGTATAGGAGCCGGATAGGTTCAGATACGGGTAAAAATGGAGCTTAACTGTAGCATTTTTTTAATTAGTAATTTAAAATTTTGCCATATAGTTGTCATGATGCACCGAAGTAAAAGCTGCTCTATGGATGAGTTGAGATTGATAAGGTGACTTCAGATATTTCAGTCAATTATCTTACAGGCAGATAATAAATTTTAAGTCTATTAGTACCATATTTTAAAGGCCGGAAGCTCTTCCCTATTGTTAGAACCTTCCTTACCAATCTCAATTCTATTAGACGGTCTGAATTAGTAAAGAAAAAGAAGTGTAGAACCTTACGTCCTTACCTATCTCTCCCTTACTGTGCAAAGGTAAAATTCCTCTAGGTTCCCTAATGGCCATTTCTTGTAATGCATGTTACAATGTTGTGCACCATCGTTTGCCTTACTGTTAACCCTAGGGTTAGTTACGGCCGGCACAAAAATTGTCTCATTGAAGTGAAAACAAAAGGTTTGATTAAAGGTAGAAAAGATGGGGAGATGATATTTCCATGCAAAAATAAATATTTCACTGCAAATTGTGCATTATAGGGTTGTACCATTTGTACCATGTGCTGTACGTTTGAGGTGGAATCTACATTTATGGCTGGAAATATTGGCATCCACCGAATATCCAGAAATGTAAATAGAGATGTGATCAACTAGTAATATGAAATAACATGTAATGCGGATTAATTAAATCCTCCATTAAAAAAGAAATTTTGTAAGCATGATGCATCTACGTAAGTTCCAGGATACCACCACCTAAAAATAACATCCAAATTGAAGGTAGACACTAGGAACTGGCTAGGTAAATCAAGTAGAAACATTAAGCATTAGTTGATAACCATAAACCATTGATATAATTGTTACTAGGAGAAAAACATGAATAATTAGATCTTATATACCAATACGAGAGAGGCACAAATACACTAGACAGAAAAAGTTGTAACTAGAAGCAATAATATTGCGTTGGGGCGGATCAATAGATGATCAAACAGTTGGTCGGCGTTCGAAGCCGGAGCTGGGATCCTCATTGCAAGGAAAAGAGTCAAGGCTGGTGACCATGGCGGCGTTAGGGCCACGGCGACAAAGCTGCTGCATCTCATCCACCTTATCGCAACTCCCACAGAATACAGCTTCAACAGAGCCGTCCTCCCGGTTCCGCACCCAACCGTTTAACCCAAATTCAGTAGCATGCTCAACAGCCCAGTCCCTATAACATACTCCTTGCACCACCCCTTTAATTTCAACCCTAACCTGAAAATTCACAAACAAATCAAATACACGCACGCAAACATGATCCACATCAAATCAAATACACGCACGCAAACATGATCCACATCCAAGGTTAGAGTTCGCAAAACAGTTGGCCCACCAACTGGAGATACAACAGTTGAGCGAACATAGTCATAACCCTCGCTCATTCAATTACTTGGCCAACTGTTAGCTACTGCATGTCAACGTTGGATGTGGATTTTTCTCATACGTATATACACACACTTGTATGGAGAAGTTTGATTATTTTGACCGAATTAATAACGAATCAACCTACCATTTTGAGTTGGGCGAAGTCGGACATATTAGTAGAGAAATGAGTCGGAGCGTAGGTGTTGTCGAGAAGGAGGTTGTGAGAGAGAATAATAATGGCGAATCGGAGAAGGAAGAAAGAACAAGTAGGGATCCGATTGGTTGTTTTAGGCAACGTACAGGAAGGGGGAATGAATTAGTGACCTTGTAATGTTTACATGAATAATTCTGCGACTTTTCCGAAGTATTTGGGGTTTGAAGAAAAATTGTGCGGCTGTTACCGCCATCTTCCTTTCTTCAAGCTCAAATATATTTGACCTTCCCTCCCACCTCACATGTTTTTCCATTTATTATCATTATCGTTATTTATTCTATACTTCTCCCTCTCATTTTATTTGTCCTGATTTTCATTTTTTGGGGGTCCCATTCTAGTTAAATTCTATTATCTTTTCTCAGTATATAGTACTTTTAGTCCAATTTTTCCAAAATTATCCTTCTTTAATCTTACTGCCCCTAAGAAAAGAGGGAGAGGAAGTGATGAAGAGGTATGCGTTAAGATTATTTATATCCCTCAATTACGTTACACCAAACGTGGTGGAGCGCAATAATATTGGCGGAATATATAGATAGTCTCCCAAGAAAATAATACCATAACAAAACTCTTAATTCTTCTATGGCATGGAGTTGAATTCAGATGAGAATATATATATATATATATATATATTATGAATTTTCTTGTAAAATATACATTCAAATATTCAACTACATGGGATTTGACTATGTACAATTATATTTTTGAGCTTATCCAAATCCAATCCAATCCAGATTCATAAAGTCAACAAAAAAAGGAAGCTTGAATCCATTCCAAGTAATAAACACAAATTAGCCCCTCGTTTTCAAATTACATGCAATCTAGAACCTTCATAACCAACAAAATATATTCATGAACTTCTCTTTAGGGAACATTAAACATATTTCCTTTTTGACTAACATAAACGCTTTTTAGGGGATATGCACAAAAAGTTTTGACATTCTTTTTCACCATCTTGTCAAATTTGACAAATTGGTTTAACTATCATGAATATTATATTGGTACGTTATCTGCTTCTTTACAGAGAGATGTGATTAATACGTACCACTACTACAGTATGCATATTGACATTTATACACAGGATTGCTAGAAACTTAGAATAAAAAAGTATATACTACTACTACAGTATGCATATAGGCATTATACACAGGATTGCTAGAAACTTAGAATAAAGAAGTATATATATATATGAAAAATTATAATATATTATTAGTGATAATTAAAATTGACCTGTCATAATAAAAATAATTAATAGAGTCAATTAGCTTAAATTGGTCTATTCAAGAAGGATGAGCGGCAAGGGCTTGCCGCAATAAAGATAAGCGACAGGGGCTTGTCGCAATAAGGATGAACGGCATGACCAATCTATAACAAAAATATCTCTACATTAGTTATCGAAACAATGTCTCAGTAATCGATTGTCATGTACAAACATCCTATATATATACATAAAAGGAAAATTATTCATTGCAACCGATTGTTGGGAGCGACCAAATTTGGCCACCGTAAGAAGGATGAGCGATAGGGCCAATTAACATAATTTTAACTTGTCGCAAGAAGGATTAGAGGCAGGACCAAAATTCCACAAGAAAGGTGGGCAACAGGACTAATTTTTACTCTGCAGCAAGAATGATGAGACATGGCCAATTTACTCACAGCAAAAGTGCCCCCCATAGTCATAGATGAACACCTTATATATAATAATGTGTTAAATTATAATTATAATTTTTTTAAAAGTAACTACGGGCGAGTAAGTTAAAAGTCCAACAAAGCGCCATATGTGCATGACGTGGAATTAGGCCTTTCACGTCCCATCAGTGTATGGTCATCAACCGCCTTCCTGCCCAGGACAAATTACATTCCAACCGATTCCCTAACCCAAAGCCTATTCATACTTAACCCCATTAAAATATATATTTATAGAAACATCCCCAAACAAATGCGACAAATATCACCCCTACACCCTTAAGCAATATATATAATATGTATACATATGTCTCATTTCATCATGTATCACACATGCCATGCCAATCCGAGTATGTAAATACATCATACATGATAGATAGTTCCAAAAACAGGGAAAGTATCATAGTCAGAGCTGAGTCAGACATCGGAAGGTCAATCTCATGACCATTCTCAATTAAAGTCAGTACCGTCGGTCCTTCTCTATCTCTATCTCTCTCTCTTTACAAAAAATGGTTTCATTTAAAAAAAAAGTGTATTCTATATAAAAAAAAAAATGATAGTACAGCATAAAATAATGATTCGATTTTATTATAGTGTCATCATGAAAGGAAAACATATATTTAAAATTTATAAATGAGATTTTTTTTGTAAAAAGAAAAAAATATTAATATTAGTTGTTAAAATAAAACTTGGTTTATCCCAAACTTTTTTTTATATCTTCTTCAATTTCTAAATATAAGATTAAATTTGAATTACTAGAATCAATTCATTTTTTAAAAAAATTATGTAAACTTAATTTATACAATTATAAATATCTTAAACTATCTTAAATAGACTATTAATTATTCAAATAAAGAAATAATTCATATAAATTCTAAATTTAAAAATATCAAACTAATTTTAAAAGTTAAATTTATTCTCTAATTTTAAAACCATGAGAGTATATTTTTTTCCACATCCATTTATTAAAGTCATGACCACAAAATTAATTGTACTAAGTGGACCACACTAACTAGTCCAAATCCTTTTTTAAAATAACTTTTACTACAACATGATCAGTTAATCAAGAGTTAATTATGTATGGTGAATTAGTGCATATTATTTGTGTGGTAGTAATAAATAATAATATTCAAATCTTCCTCAATTCATTTGAGCTTTTCCAAAGGTTTATTTACCACTTATTATTTTAATTAAGAAATGATGACTGCCCCAATTTTTGTTTAGCCGCTGTATTGGAAAATTATAGTTTAAAGTCAAGTCCTTTGGATAGCAGTTTGAATTGGAGACTCTTTTAGAATAGCTACTGGTTTTGTTATTTCAATGAGGCCCATGAGGCAATACTACTCACTACAATATTCTAGAAGTTAAATTTGACTGGATTTTAGCACAATACATTAGATGAGCTCTAACATTATATTTTAATTTTTTTTAGTATTTAAATGATGAAATGGACTGAACTCGAACTGGGCCTATAATATTTAAAAAATAATTAAATTTGAACACATATTCTTAGCAAATTGATAAAACTTAATTATAAGTCACCAAGTGAAAGGCACACGACCGGCGCGTGGAGAATCCGTTGAGAGTTTATTCCAATAAAAAAATTTACAATCTCTTCCTCTAATGTGTCGAATAAATAAATAATAATAATAATAATAATAATAATAATGTGTTAATCGGAGAAATCAAGCTGATAAACTCGTTGTCAGAATGCTATTAAATACGTAAGTTCAAAAATTGATCTATATATATTATACACACGCATGGCACAAAATTTGTCACACACAGGCCTAAACAATACAAGATAGCTGACAAATAGGTCGTTATGTTTTGGATTGATTTAAAAATAAAAAACTAGTAGCAAACATAATGCAAATATTTTAATTTAGTCTTTCGATGTTGATTCATTTAGATAGGTTGGGATTGAACTGGAAACCATGCGCCCACAAGTTAATCCAATAACAGAGTGAGTGCATATGCTGACAAATTATTTCTAGAGATTTAATTATTCCTCCATTATACATGTAATCACATGTATTTTATATACCATGAATATAAAATACGAATTGTTATCTAATACTTAGTTGAATTAACACGTTTAAATATTTGAATAGTCTCTAACATTCTTAAGATTTTTCTTCGTATGACCTTAAGCTAAATCTGGAGTATGGCTTCCAAAACGCCCTTCTGAAAAAATATTTTTAATTATTTTTCCTACACAGAAAGAGGTCTTTTAATTTGATTTGAAAAACCCCTTCAAAACCTATTTCACGTATCTGATCAATGATATATTTATATCTTTATTGATCATTATCTCTCTAATAAAACTGATTCATTAGGTTATGATGGGGATCTTAAGGGATTCTTATTTTGACTCAAATACTGATTTATATATTATTATATAATAATAATATATTAAATAAATATTAATTACAATCAATACCACTAAATAATTATAATTGCACTTTAGTTCAGGAATTAATTAAAAAAAACCATTTATTAATAAATTGTAAATATTTCCTCCATAAATGTACATAAATATTTCAGAATTAAATATAATCTCAATATATTTAAACTAATTCATAAGTCCATAACTTATCTTCATTTGATCATAAATTGATTTACCAATTAAATCAATCATTTTAATAATAAATATTATAAGAATTGGTCAAGATTCTATGATCAATAATAAATTATCTTATGAAAAATCTTATAGATGTTTTGATAATAATAATGTTCCTGATATTAATTAAATATATTAATTAACATTTCGAGGTATTGATTAACACAATATAATTTCACTCGTTGAAATATTAACTTAATATATATAACAATATTAAGTCCATTATTATTTCAAAATTAAGAAAAATTCATAAATTAGTATTTATGTGAAAATATTTTATAAATAAAATATTATCACATGATATGTTTAATGCACTAGTACTTTAATTAGAAGTACAACTTTCATGATCAAGATAAATCATCTCTATTAAAGCACTATAACCTAAATGATAATATTTTCAAATTATCAAGAGTTATACACCATTATATCTTTATTTATATATACTACATATGATTTATATCTTATGTGTATAATACATATTTATACACTTAAATAATAATATATATAAATTTGGAAATTTGTATAAACAAAATAAATGATCTTTTAATATATGACGAATGATGTACTTTTATTAATAAATAAATATCCAACATAAATAAATAGATAAATAGGATTTTCATAGTAAAAATCCAACAATATTGACAGCTACTAATGTTTTTGGCTAACACCATTAGTTTTTTTTGTTTAAAGTCTATAACCTTTCGTATATATATTAACCTCTCAAGAGATTAGTTTTAACCCTAAACTAGATGTGATTTAGGGATTTAGCGTTGCTCATCAAACACATAAAATATATATGCCTCATAAACAAATCAATTAATCCACAAATATATATAGGTTAGATAAAAAACCTAAAGGATATAACGGTGACAATTTATTCGTGGTTGGCAATTAACTTTTGGGGTATGGGTTAATGAAGAAGGACAAATGGGTTAAAGAAGATAAGGGGTTGAGGAAGATAATTTTATAGAGAGAAAAAAGTTATTTAACACTGTCTTCTTACCTTAAATTGATAAAAGCGGCAGTTTATCTTGATTTCCGTCACTAATTTCAACTGTAATTTTAAATATTCGTAATTCAATTATATTAACCCATAATAGAGTGATTCTAGAGCCTATTTCATATATTTTTTCGAGAGTAACAATTTTTACGGTGATGTTAAGAGATTCTAAAGATTTTAGAATGCTTGAAAGTCAAATTCTTTACTATTACATATTGAAGAAAGATGAACAAGTAAGGTAAATATTATTTTGTATTTTGATTTTAAGTTTAGCTATATGAATTTTAAATTAGAGATTATTTTCAAACACATTATATTCATGGAATTAGATATCATAATACTAAAAAAGAGAAGATGAATTTATATAAAGAAATATAATTTGATTGACTGTAAAAGTTAAAATCTGAAAATTTATTTTTATATAGTTAAAGGTCTAATGCATACGTTTTATATCCTAATCCGACTGTTAGATCATTATAAATTTTAGATATGTTATACATACATACGTTGACAATATTTTCACCAATTTTGAACTATTAAAGTTAAGTATTTTATATATTATGAATTTTAAGAAGCAGTTGGTCTAGAATTTTTATAGCAAATTTTCAGTAGTGAGTTTTAATATTTAAAAATAGATAACTTAATGACTTTAAATCCGCTTTAAGCGATTCTTGAGGCTAAATTGAAATACTTGAAGTCTAGTTTATGCTAAAATTAATTAATTTGATAAGTAAATTTAAGATAAGATTGATATGACCAAAATAATGGACTGAGGTCTTAAGAATAATTTATCGTGTTGGGGTTTATAAGATTTCTCAACTTTTATTATTAAGTTTTATACTTTGGGATATTAATAAATGATCTCAGGTGAAAATTAAAAGCATCTTGAATAAATTAAAAAGTGTTTTGAAGTTGTTAGTTTGAATTGTATACTTAATTTGGGGTGAATATGTTTAGGTGGTGAATAAATTAAGTTTCGTATTTAATATCATTGACATTTAGGGTTAAGATTTTGTGGAGTTTGCTATAAGTGAATTTGATTATCAGGTACAGATTTCGTACTCCGCTTATTTGATTATTGTTTTATTTTGATATCTCGTCATCTGTAATATTTTTCCTTACATTTTTGTTGGCACTCTCAAATAAAAATTTGATCTTTGATATCTTGACTTTATTTTGTATTTTAAATTCTTTTTCTTCTATTATAATTTGAAGAGATTCTATAATTTTTTAGTGATACTCTCGTTATGTTGATTTATTTATTTTGTTAATCGTTCTGACTTTTGTACTTGTTCATTTAATTTGTTTATAGTTAAATTCTTATGTTGCTTCATTTTAGTATTGACGTTCCGAACTTTGTAATTTGTATATTTTTAAACTTGTTCATTATACGTTAAACTTTATTTGATTATTTCTAGAGTAGTGCATGTTGTTACATTCTTTGGAGATATTGTGTTTATGATTTGATTTGGTTAAACATGTACGTTTATAATCGTTTTGTTGGTATTGTGTCGTATGTGTTGTGAGACTATATCTTTAGTAGAATAAGTGATAGAGTATACTAGAGCTACAATTAACTGTGAGGGTACCACAAGCATGTCCTCTTGGCACTGAGGCATAACACATTCCGTGGAGGTGTGATTAGTCCACGATGTATCCATTTATATGTTCTAGGTGTGAGCTTTAAGTATCAATCCACGGTTTAGTGATGTTGTGCTGAACACGTTTCGATTTTACATGCATTTAGAGTTGTGGTCCGATGTGTGATTTACCTATGTGACAGTATTTTGACTTGTCTCTGTGGTAAGACATATTTGTTTTGTTCTAAGCTCGTTATGAGATTATCATTTAGCCACTTTGATTTAGCTTTTTATTTAGTTTCATTAGTTATGTTAATTCAATACATTCTTTTCAGACATTGGAGATTATATTACTGTTGATATTTATGCTTGAGACCTTTCTCAGTATTCTGTTTAGTTAATTCGACCTTTATCTCAGTTATGCTTATTTCGTATATATTTATTCGTACTGGACATTTGACTCATGCTATATTTTTTCTCGACAAATTTGTAAAGGTTATGTGAGGAGAGCATTCTTTTAACCATTTTGGTTTATTTAATTTTAGGTTTTTGATTAATTATGTACATTTTGGAGGATTTTATTTAATTCATACTGATATTTTGATTATTAAATATTTAAATTTATTAGTGCTCTATTTACTTATTGGAATTGACCTTCCTTTTTTACTTGGGAATGACGTGTTATATGAAATATATTGATGCTTGTGTTAGATAATATTAATAAGACAAGTTGTTACTATTTAAAAATGTATTGTATTATTTAGCTAATAATATAATTTTAATTTTAATTATTTGTTTATAAAAAATAAATTATATTTATAAATTCTAAAATAATAGTTCAGCCATTCATATGATGATAGAAAATTCATATTAAATTAACGATAAGCCTATTTATATAATTCATATATGTAATAATTAAAACTTACTTAATTTAACTCGAATAATTATAATTACATATTATAATAAATAATAAAAATAATTATATATTACTAAAAGCTTCAAAATATTATAATTATTTAAATAAATAATATTATTAATTTCTTCATATAATTCTAATTAAATTTAAATTAGCAATAATTAAAATATTAGCCAATATTTTTTTGGAGTTAAAAAGTGAAAAGAGTGATCTACAAAATGTTAAGTGGTAGGATGTTATATACAAAGATTCAGGGTTATTTTAGACATTTATTCTGTGAATATAATAATTGAAAGTCACTTAACTCGTTTTTTGGAGAGTGGTGTCCACTTGCTTTCAAATTCGATAAAAATAAGGTAAAATTGGTGAGCCAAAATTGTAGTAATTCGATAATTTTGGAATTACAGGCGGTGAGCCAAAATTGTTACTAAATCACAAGTGTTCTTTAAAAAATTTCTCCCTAATATGTTGTACATATATGAATACAATATAAACAGCCGACTTAATGAATTCTTTCATGTAATCAACTTCATACAGTATATCGTTTATCCTTTTCAAAATATAAGATTAAATTTGATATTTTAAATTTAATTTTAAATATTTTTAAATTCAATATTAATTTAATTTATTTATCTTAATTTCGTCAACAATAAATTTTGAAATTATAATTTTATAAATTTTATTGTCTAAAAGTTAAAAAATTCATATTAAATTTAAAATTAAAAATATTTTAGCCATAAAACATTAATATTAATCATATATTTTTGAACAAAGGAGATATTATATATGTTTTTTTTACATATGTATGAGTAGAGATCCAGAGAGGTAATTTCAAGGCTTCCCACTCCAAGAGAATCAGACTTTTATAAATCGACCTACACATAAATTTTGCACAATTTAATTTATCACAGTATAATATTGTCGGTTTCTATTAATAATATTAGCAAAATATATATCCACACTTGACATTTACTTCAGAAATTATAAAAAACGTTCCGCATGTATTATAAAAATGCAAAATGATTTCTTCTGTTTGATATGAAATTATAAGATTAATATTAATTTTTAAAATTTAATTTCAAATATTTTTAAATTTAAAATTGACATGAATTTACGTAATTTATATCAATAATATTTTAAATATCATAAATTATCCAAATTGTACCATTAATTGTAAAATTTATTATTTTATAATTTTGAATAAATTATGTAAAATTTGAGTTTAAAAATATTTAAAATTAATTTTTTAAAAATTAATATTAATTTTATAATTTGAAAGCATATCTTGTATTGATCCATTGATGTGTAGATTGTTGTATCCATACCAATCAAATTACCGTCTAAATTTTTTTTAGACCTCCACTTGGTATCGTCATGTTAGCTTTACACAGTTAACGAATTCTAACCTATGAATCACTAATGTGGTAATTTTTCTACGGGAAAAATAAATAATATAATAAAAATATATTCTATTTATTTTAAAATTAGATATATATTTTAACTCTTAATTAATTAGTAAATTCATAAAATTCAGAATTGATATAATTAAATTTATATTATATATATATATATATATATATATATATATATATATATATATATATATATATATATATAATAATAATAATAATAATTAGTATTACTTTATAGTTAGTTTGCAATTGTTATAATTGTTTGTATTAAAAGTTGTTTTATATTATTTTAATTTTAAATTCTTATAAATTAATTCTAAAAAATCAAAGTTTATATTATTACAACTGATAGATTGAAGTTTTATTATTCTGAATTGAAGTCAAAATGTTGTTGTGGGGAAGGAAGTATCACCGGCCTTAATTGATATATTCTTATGCTTACTTTTGGCAGCAATACGAATAAATGAAACTACAATTTTTTTATATGCTCATATAAATTGCACTACGGAATTACAAGTTTCCAACTTCTGGAATCATCTAGAAGTTGCTTTCAGGGATATGCTGAAATTAGTGTGTATTATTCGGTTAAAATAAGTTACAATATAATATTGTAAAGTAACACAAAATGGGGTTAGCATTGAAAGAGCTGATATATATATATATATTAAAAGTATTGGGGGGACCTAATCTATAGTACTATGTTTATAAATCATATATAGTGTGATGGCCATTTGATTTGAAGAGCTTTTGGCAGTATAAAGAAAATTGGCACTATAATGTCATTACGCATTCAACTTCAGGCCTCTTAAACAAGTGGCGTATGTCATGATCATAGGGATTATATATTTCGCATGATGATCATAAAAGTTAATATATAAATTGAATGACACCCTCAGTTTTTTAAAAGCTAATTAAGTGGTGCTGAGTAATTTGGATGTTTCAATTTGGAAACTTTCAGGTAGTTGAATAATATTGCATTCTTCATGCATGCATATATATATATATATATATATATATATATATTAAATTTTGTTTTATTTTATCTTTGATTTTTTCATGGAGATTTTCTAATCAATGACGGGCCACCCACCATAGATAACATGTCTTTTTTTTTTTTTTTTTTAATTTTTAATTTTTAATTTTTTTTTAATGATAACATGTCCTTTGCTCTCTAAAGTCCGAGAACTATAAGATAGGAGTATTTTCAAAATGGACGTACAAAGATTTATTATTTTTAAGAATCATGAAATACATCAATTTTAAATCTATATATATGTATATATTTATATTTAAGTAAAAATATAATATTTTAATCTTATATTTTAAAACAAGATCGGGAGTATAATTTTTAAAATTTGATTATGCTATTTTTTTAATTATTATATTTCTCTTCCGTCGGCTTCTTCTATGTCTAAATATACTTTTGTGTGCGAGAGAGAAAAACTATGTCGAGCATGCATATGATATCGTTTTCACACCCATTGCAATCGAACACTTTAATGGGAATGGGAAAACATGACTTAATGAAGTAAGCAAATACGTAATTGTTTATTATTATCCTAGAAAATTATTGGTTTGGATTGGTTTAATTTCAAACATTTACGTAACCATCTACTACTACTACCACTATATGTATGCCACCTAATTATAATATATTCTATATCTATATAGATCGCTTTCATATCTTCATGTATACATACGGCTACTTTTTGTAGCTGCTGGGAAAAGTAAGCAGGTTGGACAGTACTACCGGAGTTAACTTTTTGAGGCTTAAAGAAATAGTAGTAATATAGGGAACAATTATTTGATGTTCTATAAATAAATAAATAGCATGTTATTTTTTCTTATATCATAATAAATTTTTTAAAGATTTTAGAATCTCTTATTATATTTAAAAATAAATATATTATTCATTTACTCTCAATACATTAAATAATTTATCTAATACAGGAGGGCGGAGTACACGCCTTGACTCTCTGTCACATCTTATCAATCATGCTTTCAATCTTTTCGTCTCTAACAAAAAGTCTAAATGCATAAATATAAAATTTAAATTTAAATATTAATAATATTTATATTATTAAAAAATAAAATATGATATAAATTTTAATATCATATTTTATTTTTTAAAAATATAACTATTGTTAGTATTTAAATTTATGTACTTAGACTTATTCTACTAGCAACCGACTAATTAAACTTAATTTTTTTTTATGTCTTTTCAAGTTTAAATTGACTTTCTTCTTCTATTCATTTATACACGATTTTTTCTTGATAAATTCAATTTGATTCTAAATTTTATAAATTTTAAATCATGTTTTTAATTTCAATGTTTAGGCTTGACAACTCATCAAACAAAGTTTTATGTTTTCATATGATAATTTTATTTTTTTATATAATGTCGTTATAATTTTTATGTATATCGTTTCCACTGATGCCAAAAATGTAAGCTAGCTAGGTAGTTCAACGTTCAATGATATAACAAGAATATTTACGTAGTGTACAAAATGCCAAGACCATACCATTAATTGTTTGAATAATTCAGTGGAAGTTAAGATAACCAAATGCAGCCAAAAATGATATTTTTTTATTTTTATTATATAAATCATTTAAGACATAATTATATATGTTAAGAAATCTCGTTAATACTAATATTAAATAATTAATGTTAGTTTAAAATTTTATTACTATCTATATACTAATTAATTACTCTTTCTCTTTTCTTTCTTAATTACTTCATCTTTAAGGGTAAAATAAAAAATAATTAATTTTTTTTTTTTAAATATATGTAAAACATCTTATATTTTAATTTTTTTTCTTCTAAAATAATTAATATAATAAAAATAAGGGAGTATATTTGATGAAAACCAAGTATGTAACGTGCTAGAAGACCGAAAGCCCTTGTCCATGACCAAAATTAATTTATATTATATTTTCATAATCGGTTGGGTTGAGCAAAGCATGAGCTATGTACCTAGAACACATTATGATAACGTTCTCTTATTTTCTTTACAAAACTAAATTCCCGGTGTTAATTTCTATTTGCAAACGACCTAACTTCTTGTAGGTAAACTAAATATTGAATTCATTTATTAAATTGGTACATTAATATAAAGTAATAGACAAATACGTGCTACTCTCTCCGTTTAAAAATATAAGATCGTTATTGATTTAAAAAAAATTAAAATTGACATAAACTAATTTAATTTTAAGCAATATAATGATGTGTATTATAAATATTTTAAAAAGTCATAGTAATGATAAAATTTATTAAGTATTTATAATTTTAAGTGAATATATTAAATTTAAATTTATAAATATCTTAAATTTTTTTTAAATTTTTTTTTAATAATTTTGAAGCGTAGAGAATACTACTAACTAAGAAGAAGCATTTGTTATGTTTTTTCAGCCTCCATTATACTACTCCCATAAAAAAAAACAAGATCATTCTCTCATGTAACATTATCCCTTCTCCCACAAGACATAAAAAGTCTAGTACCAAGAGACTCAAAGCAACTAGGAGTGGTATTAGTAAATGATATATTATCCATCCTCTTCTCTCAATAAAATTATTGATGCATTTTATTCTGCGCACATCTCACTTTTTAAATTGGCCAAATGATACACCAAACCTCTCATATATAGCACTTGAAATAAATAATAAATGTCTTCTATATATAACATATTAATAAATATGTCATTTTTATAGTCAAAGTCTAAACAACAGAACAAAACGCAAATAGTAAAAGATTGATACGCAATATCATTATCCTAATGGTATTTTGATTTGTCGATCCATCCATCCATACCTTTCAGTAAGTCTTTTCCTTGACAATCCAAACTCCAAAGCAACACTCCGAAACCCAATGGTGTCTAGTCTTACAATATATAAAGCTTTTTTATATTTAAATATATTAAATATTTAATTTTATGTTTATTAATTATCAAAAACAAAAATAGTTAATAATTTTTAATCATCAAAACCTATTATTACCATTAATTATTTTAGGGTTGACTTTTACAGGCACTTGTAATATTTTTTTTTTGGGGGGTGGGGGGTGGGGGGTGGGGCTAGGTTATTTCTTATCAACATTAATTTAGAGTTTGTATCTTAACTATTTCTACTTTTATATACGTATTAATCTTATGTCTTTGATTTTATATGTTTATTTTTTCGCTAGTAGAGATACATATTAACTAAAGGAAAAGAAAAGCTAAATTTTGTAACCGAAAAGATTTGATATTTGAACTTCATTAAAGTTGGAATAATTTGATGTGTAGTCGAAATTAAATATATATATATATATATATTTTTTTATTGACAAAAAGGGAGTTTTGTTTCCAATTTTTTTTAAAGCAATAATAGTTAGCAACAACATTTTCTATTGGTAATTTCAAAAAAGTAAAAGTAGAAATAAAAATTGAAATGTAGAAATAATTATCAAATGAGCCCTTATATTTTTATTAATTAGGAACAGTGGCCAACCCTTTACCGTAATGAAAAGTCATGCATGCATTTCACAATTAAGCTTTTGACTAAAATCAATATGTACATCAATATATTGCAAATTAAGGTAGCTATTTAATGCCTTAAAAGGTCATTTTAGATGAATATATGTTGATCATTTTATATCTTAATTCGTATATAGTACTCTTATATAGTACGTACTATCAAGTAGTACACTGGTAGCTGTCCGGTAAGATGGGAAACAACACTAGTATTATTAAACAAAGGAAAAATATAAGTTAATAAAAATTAATGATAAAATAAAATATAAAATATATTTTAATTATTAAAAAATAGAATTTGATACGAAAATTTGTGTTAAATTTTATTTTTTAATAATTAAAATAAATATAATATTTAATTATATATATATATTTTTTATATATAGCAGTGTCCTTAAACAAAATGAAATTACATTTGGTGGGTAAATGTGTTGTCCAATCATCCCCCTGACTCCTAGAAAACTCAATGTTTCTAGTTGTGTCACACACACATGGAGGATCATGTTATTTTGTTCACAAATAAAATCTACCCAAACAGGAAAAGTGCGTTCATTCATTTATACACACACACGAATATATATAATTTTAAAATTAGAGATAAATTTATAAAATAATAACTTTTAAATGTATTTTTTTTTATCTTCTAAAACACATCCCTAGCATATGTACATACGTATATGCATCCATCCATATATACATACATACAGTGAAGAAAATGATGTCCCAACAATAAGGTAGTTGGAGTGTTCTAGTTGATTGATTCAAGTGATGGAGCTTAATTAATTATATGGGGTTCATCCTCTGGTGCTACTACTGAGTTTAGTTGTTAGGTTGCCGAGAATGGAGATATTATATATTTCATTTATGGGGACAAATTTTCGAATCTCTTTCTAATCAAGCTAGCTGCCATGGAGGAAGAACCAACGTGGTACATAACCAATTTTATTCCAATCTTATATTTATATAAATTAGCTTAGTAAAGTGCACATATAATTTGAAAAATGTTATATCTAATTATGAAGTGTTTTATTTTAATGGTGTAATGAAGAAATAAGTAAAATAAAAAATAATGTATGTAGTGAACAGTTCGAAGATAAACTATATTAAATGAATGAAAATTCTTTTCATTTCCTTGATTTTCATTTGAATAGAATGAATATATATAATAATTGTGTTATTTTATATACACCACCCACCGCCACTACCAAGAACTTAACATATACTTGAGATACTAAAAATTATTTTATTCTTTTTTGTATACAATTTTTCTAATTTAAACGTAATATAAAAGTATTTTTGTAATGTTCACTCTCATACGAGAGTATGATAAATTTCACTTTCAGGTAAAAAATGACTTTATAAAATTAAAATTAAATTTTCTCATACAAATAACATATCTTTATTAACTTCATCTAATACAGATAATCAATCATATGTAATTTAAACCAATTTCAAGAGTTTTGGCTTCTATTAAGAAAGCTTTTAAAGGAACACCTTCAAAAGAAAGTTTGTATTAACGATAATAATTAATTGGTCATATAGTAGTAGTGTCTTTATTATTTTTTTCCTATCAATTTTTACTTTTCTTTTATTGATGACGGCATTTTTATGTAATCTCGTAAAATATTTTATGAATAAGTATAAATACATAATAACTAAATATTACATTAAACACTATATTTATCTATAACATTAAAAAATGAGTCATGAGATTAAAATCTGTATTATATATTATTTTTTAATAATATAAATAAATATAGTATTTGATATATGACCAATTTGTGACAATTTGTTTTCAAATGTCATCAACTGAGGGTGGTTCTATTCCCTTCAATTATCGCAATCATTAAACCAAACATGTGGTAACAATCGGCTTAAATATATGCATACCTCACCATTATATTATCTCAATTATTTCGGAATTCAAATATGTACTTTTTTTTGTTTGTATTTTCGAATAATTAACATAATTGAATTTATTATCAACTAAGAACAAACAATTTAAACAACTCTCAACCGACCTTCCAATTGGAACTCATTAAACTGCAAGTAGGCAATTTAAGTGTTCCTTAAACCTAACGAATGAAAAATGTCTTTATCTTAGATGTACTTGGAAGTTTCCTCTCTACTATCAACTTTATTTACAATTTTGAACTCGGTAACTTTATCTTCTCACATAATTGAACAAGCATTAGGGTTCTCATCACTAAACATTTGAGGTGCATTGGCTGCATGATAGTACGGCAGTGGAGGTGGCAGCGCGTGCGAGTATTCTTCGCCAACATGATAACCATGATTTACATAACCTTGATCGTATGTTGTTATACCGTAATCTTGATTAGAGTAACTCTGATTATACATGGGTACAGATGTCGTTCCATAGTCTTGATTAGCGCTAGAGTAATTATGATTATCGGGTGGTAAAATATAAGTAGTATAAGGATCATAGCCGTGATACTCCATCTTGCTCACCTCTACCTTTGCCTCTCCACCTCCAGCTTTTTTCTTGTCGCCATCACCACCCTTCTCCTTTTTGTCGCCGCCATCACCCCCATCGCCACCCTTCTCTTTTTTGTCGCCACCACCAGCTTCTTTATCTTTCTTGCCACCGCCACCGCCGGCTGCCTTCTCTTTTTTGTCACTGCCGCCTCCGTCGTCTTTCTTTGCCGGAACAATTTCCACACTTCTCTTTAATTTCTCTTTTAAATAGGGTACAAGATCCTTAACCTCCATTGTTCCGTTTACCGTGACCAAATCATTTTTAGCATCAGGAGTGACATTATCTACCCCTGTTCAAATCAATTAAAATAATTAATTCAATTAATCACTTAAAAAATAACAACAGAGGATTATATATTTAATCAAAATAAAGTACAATAAATTAATTACAAGCTTTGGACATTCGCCAAGTCATAATTATTGTACTATATCTTAACAAATTACATAACTAATTAAGATCGGTATTCTCACCGTCAATCTTTGATATGATTCGTTTAATCTTATGTATGCATCCGTCACAATGAAGCCGAATCTTTAGAACCACCGTACTCACATGTGGCTAAACAACGACAAACATAATTAATTAATTTAATCAAAACTAAACTACCCCAAATTTTTAAAAAAATATCTAAAACTCAAAAGCCGACTTTATAAAAAACAAGTCAAATTAAGAAACAACCAAGACTTGTATAGTAATTAACAAATGGTTAACTTATTGTTCACGGCCGGTCACGTTAGCCGGCCTACAGATAACATTAGGAAAATACCTGTTTGGGCTTGTTTTCCTCCTTCTCTTCTTTTTTCTCCGGCTTGGCATCGCCCTTTTTGTCACCACCGGCGCCGTCCTTTTTGGTCTGAGGAGAGAGAAGCTCCACTTTCTTCTTGGTCTTGTATTCAAGTCTCTCCCTCAGCCTCTCCGGGTTGACGGTTCCCGTCACCGTTAACTTGTTATTTGCACTGTCCGTTTTCACTTTATCCACACCTTCATTAATTGGATCGCAAACAAATTATAAGTTTCAAATTTAAAACAACGGTAATATTAACGGTAGATTATCAGAAATTTTGACCGTTAAATGCGGATCTAATTTTTTAGTTACTTGTGAGCTCTGCAAAGTTTTTTTGGGATAAGAAAACAGAGCAATTGACCTGAATCCTTAAATCTGATTAAAACCACAAAAATTAAATGAAATAATTACATGTTTTTACAGGATTGTGTAATGGATTAGGTGAAAGGGAGGTAGAGATTAATTATTAATGATACCTTCGAAATGTCTAATGGAGCGTTTGACTTTCTTGGCACAGCCTTCACAATGCAAGTCAAGCTTCAATACGACGGTGATCGGTCCGTCATCGTTTTTCTTTTCTCCATCTTTCTGCAAATAAATACAGATCAGAATACTTAAATAATCAGGGTTTAATCGGAGAGGAAATAAATTGATGATGATCGGAAAATATCTGAAGATCAACTAACCTCGCCCATATGGAAATTATTTTAACTTAATGGTATGAATTGGGTGTTTTGGAACCAAAATAGAAATTGGTTTGAAGAGAAGAAATGGAGGCAAATGTGATTATTTATAGAGGACATTAAGGCTGAGAAAGTTTGCCCCATTTTTGATAGATAGACGGATATCATACAAATCTCAAATAGATGTATGTATGTATGTATGTTAATATTATGTATGTGTTATGGTTTTGTTGTGATGGGATGATATGACATGGGTGATGCCGCCGGGTTGGACTAACCGTTGCCCATATAAGACGGTTTAGTCAGCTAGCATTTAGTAGAATGACTAAATTGCCACTGCTACTTTCCGAAA
Source organism: Hedera helix (assembly GCA_947179155.2). NCBI lineage: Eukaryota > Viridiplantae > Streptophyta > Magnoliopsida > Apiales > Araliaceae > Hedera > Hedera helix. The sequence goes on along the minus strand of OX359266.1, from coordinate 51,620,184 downwards.
TTCCCGGACGGCTTTTTCCTTGTTTGTCTATGTTATTGTCGGGTGGAATTTGGAAGCTGAGGACAAAAATAGGAAACACTGCTGTAAACAAAAATTACATGAACCCACGACCCACCAACCAACCAAGCTCCGATATGGGATGCAGATACGACTGATTTCATAATTACAATAACTATAATAAATCCACGGTAATAATGATAACTTACAATAATTAATTAAAGCTTTAATGTGATAGAGCAATTTCAATATACAGTCAATAATATTGAACATAAAATGGAGTAAGTTAAAGTGCTTGTTACTGATTAAAATTTAAAATATACTTACTTACCTCCATATTATAAAAGAGCATTACTGTGCAACGCAAGCATTTGATTAATTTTGAAACTATCCATCTTGAGAACTGGAAGCAAAAAGATACTTTGAACTATCCATATTATAGTAGGGTCAAATCATTTTTTTCTCATTGTATTAATACCAATTTATATATATATATATCATTCAACTTATTTATTTTTACAATCGCATTATTTTATTGAATTTTTTTTACAAAAATTAAAATTTTCGTCCAAGTTTATTAAAAGTTAATGAACTACTAACGTGTCATGCCACATCAGCAGCCCGTTAATTTTTAACAAATTTGGATGAAAAATTCAATTTTTATAAAAAAAATTCAATTCAGTAATACGATTGTAAAAAAAAAAAGTTCAGCAATACATATGTAAATTAATATTCAGTACAACGGGAAAAAAATAATTTAAGCCTAATAGTGTTAAGGAATTACGTACTTATTTCATTAAAAATGAAATATGTTATAAATTTTTATGCATGATTTAAATAAAAAAAATAAAACAATATCGTATTACGCGTTCAAATTTGCGTATAGCTAGGCCTGTGCAAATGTTTCAGTATAACCAATTTTTTTAGTTTTTTGGACACGATCGAACCGGCTGATTTGGTATAGAACAAACTGGTCCAGTACTGATACAAAATATCAGAATATATCAATTTTTTAGTACTGGTTCCGGTACCGCATTTTTATGATTCGGTATTTACCGAATCGGACCGGTTATACCGATTTTCTAATTTTATTTTTTTAAATAATAATAATAATTATTAAATATTTATTAATAAATAATAATAATAATAAAATATTAATTATAATAATTTTTGGTACCTAACTAGTTTATCAGTCCAGTCGGTATTGATATCGAAATTTGGCCAAATTTGAATTGGTATTTACATGTTGAACACCTCTATAGTATACCTACAATTCTTCATCACCATATATGAAAATAACTTTTTACTTCGAGAGATTCAAAACTCTTAAAAGGAGTAAAAAAAAAAAACTCCCACAAAATTGAAAAAAGAATAAGATAGATCCAACTCCAAATTAAGAATAAATAAAACTCCACCAATAAAAGAAAACAAACTCACATATTAAGAAATCTACGATAAAATAAGAGAATGAGAATAACAAGAAGAAGAAAAATTCTTCTACCAAGTTTCAGGAAAGAAAATTACTCTTATGAAAGTGTATTTAGAAGAACTTGAAATCCCAAAATCCTAATCTTTGTGGGAAAAGTGTAAAACTAAATTTGTTTTAATTTTTCTATATTTTTTTAGAGAAGCCTATCGTAACTATTCTTTATATTCTTTTTGAATGTGCGCTAAGAATTCTCTCGTCCGAAATGGTCCCTATATATTTTCTTAAAAAATATTATGACACACACACACACACACACACACACACACACATATATATATATATATATAGAGAGAGAGAGACTATATTCAAAGTTAGATAAGAGACTATAGTTTTTCAATCCATCTTAAATCGTCTAAATCAACAATAAAAAATGTGAATGAATGCAATCTGTACAACAGTTATGTGGACGATAATCTTATCATTCAAATTCAATTTATATTTTTTTTAGAAAAACTTATCGTAACTATTATTTTTGAGTGTCCGCTAAGAATTTTCTTGTTCGAAATGATCCCTATAAATTTTCTTATAAAATATTGTGACACACACACACACACACACACACACACATATATATATATAGAGAGAGAGAGAGAGTGATCTATATTCAAGATAGGAAACTATAGTCTTTCAACCCATCTTGAACTGTCTAGATCAACAATAAAAAACGTGAATAAACGCAATCTGTACAACAATTATACGGATAAAGACCCTATTATTTAAATTCAATCTATTCAATTCGTATACTAATTATGTGGATAATTAAAATTATTTGTATAACTATTATGCGTACAAAAATATTATATTTTTTGACCGTCCGAATAATTAATTATTCGGATTGGTAGCTTGTTGGTTTAGGCCTAGGCTCCGCATGGTAATTTTTTCAACCTTAGAATTTTTGGATGAATGACTAGATCACACTTGAATGAGAGTATATATATATATATACACACTAACAACCGATCTTACTTTCCTGTTTTTTCCTCCTTTTCCTGGTGATGTAAAGTATTCTTCAGACTTTATTTTTTCCGTCTATCTAAAGTATTTCAAACGGATGACTAACTTTTTGGCTTTCTACATATTGTGAATTGACACGGCCGATTAAAACATTTCTAACCTACATGTTACTTCCATCATTATCCTAGAATATATTGCATTCGAAGTTCGTAAAAAAAAATTCTACAGCATGCATTGAGGCACTCTGAAATAGAATTACAATCAAATCGATTACTTAACAGGGGTAACTCGGTATATTCAAAATTTTAACATTTTAATTGCATGCAAATGAACTAAAAGGAAGTACCTTAGTTTCAGTTTTTGTTTCTCTCTTCTGAGTCTCATCATTTAAAAAACTAACTCAATAATACTGAATCTAATGATAAGTGTTCGATTAAGTATAAGTTGTTAAGGAATGGTCAGGATAAGTACCCGACCCATGCTCATGCATGGGAGATGCATTGTACCCGAATTCAAGGTGTTGCTCGATCGAGCCCAACATTAGCATGGTTTCCGAACCCAACATGAGCATGGTGCCCGAACCTTACATGACTATAGGTGTGATGTTCAAACTTTGCAGGGACATGTACCTGGTATTCTATTCCACTACGTATGGTGTACCTATCTCACGACTAGTGCTCGAATACACTATGTACGTGGTATTTAAACCACAAACGTACGTGGTACTTATCCCACTACATACGTGGTATAAGAGACATTACGTACGTGATACCCAAACTCACGACGTATGTGGTACTTCTTTTGTTTTGGGAGGATGGAAAGAAGACAAGCCAACTCCCGCTGATGGAAACCTTTCAAAGCTTGTGAGATCAGAGAAAGCAAGGGCGGAGTAGGATTTGATTGAGGAAATCAGGCACCCACAACGTATGTGGTACCTAACCCACTACGTGCACGTGGTACGCACCTAGATCCAATGATGATGTGGTGCTCGAACTCCAAGACATCGGAGTTTAGAGCACGTACAAGACAATCCACAATTATATATAAACACCAAAAGATTAGTCTTGACAAAAAATAGATTCTTATCTAAATATATCCAATTATATTTGGGTTTATCACTAGCAAATCACATTCGTAAATGGCGGAAACAAGTAGCCTAAAATATCAGTATAAATAACGGAGACCTCTGGCATGTATTTTGAATACACACTCTCAGATTCCTAAAACTTTCATATTGCTATTCATTGACTTTATCATCAAAGACAAATCCTGAGGCAACTCTCTGCGCATCCGATACTTTTAAGTGACTCGGAGCACCTAACAACCAGTCTTAAAGGTGGCGAAAAACGACATCACCATAAGTCATGAGTTGAAAACTATAAATGCAAAAATTCTTTTGTGGTTACTTCAAATAGAGTTTACTATGAACTTAAATGATGTATTTTGCTTTTGTAAATTGCGTGCGCCATGTAGAAGGCCTGGTGCACGCCGCGATTCTACTGTCATCAAAGTGGAAAAAACAAAAAACAAAACTGCGACTTATCTATATTAAGCAATAATTAATTAAGTTACAAGGTTTAATGTTGTTTCTTGAAAAATCTGAAATGTTTTTTTGTTGTGGTGATATCAATCATGGAAGAAAAGCTTCAGTTATAAATGACAAATGGAGAACATGTATTGAGTGTGAAAGATTAATTAATTTCATGTGAGTTTTGTCATATGTATATATAGCTATGGAATCTTAATCTGTTTGACTGTACTATGGCTAAATGATCCTTTCAATTGGCTTGTACTAATTTCTAAAAGGCAAGGTAAATTTGGATTATGCATTCTTGGTTGGGAAGGGTATGAAAATGACAAGCCATTTGGCAGCGGGACAAAATTAAATTGAATATAACAAGTTTGCATGTGACACCACTGACTTTTTATACATCATTTTGGTTTGGGAGTGGGAGAGTGGACCTTGAACTAAAAATAAAATTCCTTCAAATTAAATTACAGTTGAAATAGGTAGGAATATTAGGATGCGTATTTATTAGTGTAAATGAATTGTATACATTGGGTCTTACCCCTCACACAACTCATTAGGCCTAGTGCGTTCACATATAACTACTAAATCTTATAGGTTTGGACTCACAGTTTTGTCACCTAAGACATTAACTAATTATCATATATAATACTAATTTATATAGTAATTATATTTTTTAATAGGAAAAGTATGTATTGTTGTTGTGTTGATATCAATCACGGAAGAAAAGCTGGAGTTATAAATAACAAATGGAGAATATGTATCGAGTGTGAAAGATTAATTAATTTCATGTGAGTTTTGTCATATGCATATTTAGTTATGGAATCTTAATGCATCCACGATGCAAGCTGTTTGATTGTACTATGGCTAAATGATCTTTTCAATCGGCTTGTACTAATTACTAAAAGGCAAGGTAAATTTGGATTATGCATTCTTGGTGGGGAAGGGTATGAAAATGGTAAGCCATTTGGCAGTGGGACAAAATTAAATTGAATATAACAAGTTTGAATGTGACACCAGTGACTTTTTATACATCATTTTGGTTTGGGAGTGAGAGAGGGACCTTAAACTAAAAATGAAATTCCTTCAAATTAAATTAAAGTTGAAATAGGTAAAAATGTTAGGATGCGTGTTTATTAACGCAAATGGGTTGCATATATTGAGTCTTACCCCTCACATAGCTCATTAGGCTTAGTGCGTTCACATATAACTTCTAAATCTAATAAGTTTGAGCTCACCGCTTTGTCATTTAAGGCACTAACTAATTACTATATTTAATACTAATTTATATGGCAATTACATTTTCTAATAGGATCTCTACTATACGATTTTATTAAAAAGTGTAATCTTATCAAGATGACTATTATAAATACAAGATGAATAATAAAGATACGGGATATATATAATATTTTAACATACTAAATATTTTTCACTTCCATTATTAACACATCTTAAAATCGTCTAAGCCATCAAATACTTTCTATTATCATTTTGGGGTTGGGGTTGGGGGGGGGGGGGGGGGGGGGGGTTCAAGGTAATGAACTCCTTATAGAATACTATTAACTTAATTTTTTTCTTCGAATTTTAAAATTTATGGGGCGGAAAATGTCGTCAAATTGGACAAAACAGGTTGCTTCAACTCACGGAGGTGGTCAAATGCTTATTTCTTTTTTATGCCAGGAAAATGAATGATGAGTTGATTTTTCATGCCATAGTTCATGTGGGGTTATCCAAAATTATTATCAAAACAGTAGAATATTAGACATCAAATTAAAGTTTTCTTAGCGATGTATTACCGACAACCACATCGATCGGCCTTGAAGAGAAAGTATAGACTTATTTATATACATTTTTTAATTTATATATTTGACTCGGATAAATACAAAGTAAATAGGTTCATGTGTATTTATTTGAAGTTTAGTGATTGTTTATTTTATTCTCTTTCATTTATATTATTTTAATAGTATAAAGTTTTTAACTATTAGTAAAACCCATCTTAATGTCTAGAACTCTCGATTCATACTAATTTAACTTTGAAATTACCGTTCTAGGTCAAAAGTCATCCAAATTAATGACGGGTTTTACAAGTTTAACGGTCCTTGTTGAAATAGGCCAAACTTCAACCAAATTAAAATTAATGACGGGTTTTACAAGTTTAACGGGTCCTTGTTGAAATCTAGAAATATAAGGTTATTATATACCAATCTTTAGGCTATGGTTATCCACGTCAAATATATAGTGGTTAAAATTGCCGATCACGTTTTTTCCTAATAATTAAGATTGAAATATTGTGATTTATAAATTAATTTTTTTTTAAGTGAGACTATTTTTTTCATTTTTTTTTATGTAAAATGTAACTTCTCTATTATATGAGATTTGTTTAGTCCGTAAGTTCACTCCCAAAAGACGAGACTTCAAAAAAAATATCTATATATGTGTGCATATAAATTAAATTTTTTTTTATATATATTTTCTTCTGAAACGGTAATTGAATAAATTAACAAAAAAGTTAAAGTTAAAAAAATATTTTGTACAAATTTTATATTATAAAATAATATTCGTTTTGTCAAAAAATATTCAATTCGTACAACGGCACCGAAATAATGAAACAATGATGGACTCCACAATAAAATATTGTTGGATATAGAAAATGAAATAAGTAATATTTTTAAATAAAAATGGTCAAGAGTACTATTACTTTTAACTGTTAAAATACCCGGTAATAAAGGAATAGTAGAACACAGTATTGCACAGTAATATACAGTATTGCACAGTAACACACAGTATTATACAGTGTTTTATATTATCGAACTGATAAAATGACTATTGTACAATATTAACTTTATTGAACCAATAATTGTCACATGCACAATAATTCATATTACTGAACTGATAATTGTCATAATAGTATATGAACAATAATTCACATTACTGAATCAATAATTGTCATTACACAGTAACGTGTTTTTTTTAATTTATTTTCTGCATTAATGTTATCACTATTATGATGTTGATTTAAATGTTGTATTTTATTATTAGTTGATATTTTTGCTTGTATTATGAGTATTTAACTCAGAAAGGCAACTACACTGCATTTACAATAATTGGTTATAATAATGAATAATTGGTGAATTATTATTTGTTGAATAATTGAATTTATAAAGTTATTTATTTTATATACTTTATATAAAGTTAATTGTTTTACAGATAAAGTTAATTAATTTATATAAAGTTAATTGTTTAATATATAAAGTTAATTAATTTATATAAAGTTAGTTGTTTTATATATAAACGTTCTGCCTGATCGCTAGTAGGAGTATCAGTCAGTGCTAATTCTACTAGCGATCAGACCGAACTTCTAACCGGCTCTTAGATTTGGGATCGGACTGTCACAAATGCGCTAACTGAAATTATATTCATAACAAATATTTGCTATGGTTTAAGTCTCATATATATATATATATATATATATATATATATATATTACTAACAGAGAGAAGACATTCATTTCCCCCTTCTGTAAAAGAAAACTATGTTCTTGCAAAATAAAAAGAAAGCAAGATTTTCTTTTTAGGACGGAGGGGTGTGTAATTACACTCCTTTAACATGGAAGGTTGAATTGTTCTTTCCCAGTCATTACTCATAGAATTTATAGACAATAACGATAACAAATTGTCCTGATCAGAATGTACCGGATATTTGCAATTTTGCATAGAGTTGAGGCAAAAAAAAGAGAGGCCAATTTCATAAAAAAAATTAAAGTAATTGTTACCAGCTCAAGAATTTCTTAAGCATGGTAAATGATAGTAGAATAATGTAAGAGTAGTAATCGGGATTTAGCTTGATGGACCCTCTTGTCAATTGGTTGGTAGTTATATAAAGATTTTTTTTATTTTTTATTTTGTTTTTATCCTACAACTAAGTGTGTGTTAGTAAATTGGTCATTGTCCTTGCAATTGTTTACCTTCATCTTATTTCTAGGTACTCGATATTGGCAAATGACTTCTCAACGTTTATAGATAAAGAGTTGTTATTTTTACCAAAATAATATATGATATTTTTATAAAATTTTACTTGCAACTCACGCAAGTATAAATTTATTTACTATTTACGTGAGAGAGTATTGTAAAAATATCAATTTTAATTGTAAAAATATTAATTTCATATTTATTTATCTATACTATAATTAAATAGACAATTTGAATTGTCCTCCTTTTTTTGGTTTGGTTCGACCTTTAACTTTTCTTATATTAAGTTAATTTTTATTATTTATTAATTCAAATCACAAATTAGAATTGATATCGTACTTTTATAAAAAAACAAAAATTAGTAATATTGTTTTATAAAAAAATAATCAAAATAACATCATCTTACATAATTTGTTACTTTATTCAAAAATTAAAAGTAATATAATTTTATCTTAAAATAATTAAAATAATATCATTTTACCTAATATTAATTAATTTCTTTTATTCAAATATATATACAATCACTGCTAGAAATATGGTCATCGGTGAGTCTCCTAAAGTCTTAAAGTTATCATCTTTTCTTTAGGTGACATCATTGTATGTCAATTTGGTTGTCATCGTGGCCGTCTTTGCTCAAATGTGACGGCCATTAATAAAAATGAAAATGGTGACGACATCGCCATCTCCTAATATTAATGAGAACGATGATAATAGCCGTCACTAAAAATAAAGGCGACAACAATGTTGTTTTATATTGTTAATGAAAACAGTGACGATAATAACTATCACAAGGAACAAAGGCAACGGCAATACTGTCATATATTATTAATAAATAGAGAACTGTTATTTTCACAGATTTTTTTGTTATTTTTGCAGGTGGACTCTATTTTTTATTTATAACGACGGTTTAAAACGGTCTCTATATATCTATGACTATATTTTATATGTTAAAACCGTCGCTATAGATAAACTATGCGGAAATAACAAAAAAGTTTACAAAAATATCAGTTTCTTATTAATATTATCTATGACGGTAATAGCCGTCACAACAAGAAAAGGTGACGGCATTGCCATCACTAGTTCTTGATGCTAATCACCTATAATATAAGGTCAAAGTTAACTGCCAAAGCCATCACTGTGGTCTATAAACAACGACATTATCCGTCGCTTAATATTTAAGACATAATGCTACATGCTGCCAACATTACATAATGAAAAAGAGTGCGGACTGAACGATCATCACAAAATCTTTCTATATATTCTTTCTAAACACTTTTTTTTCAATTGTAAATTAATTTATCATTCAACACAAGTAACTGAGTAATAATTTAAAAGTAAGAACTTATTAATGATAAAAACACGATACGAATGTCTTATATATAAATTTAAGCATAACAAGTTAATACATGTTCATAAAACGAAAGCAATATAAATTATTCCAATTATGTATCATAAAACTAACTATAATCATGTTAAGTCATTTTCGTCGAGCGGCTCAAAATGGTCAAATTCAAATCAACTGCCGAATGCTGGTGTTGATGCACAAGAAGCGCTGGATAGCCGGGTAGCTTTCCCTTCTTCACACCCTTGGTTTTTTTGTAAAGCTCCAAGCCCACATCATGTAATTCATTCACAGGAATAGTAGTGTTAGAATCCATATTCACCTCGAGCAACAATTGACAATAGTTTTCCCAAAAAAGAATTACACAAATGAATAATATATAAATACTCAACCAACTACATATGTAATAGTCAGTTAAGAAATGACAATTATTGAAGTTTAATACCAAGACATTCTATTTTTGCCATCAAAAAAAGAATGACGAGAAAAGAATTGAGGTAAATCCTCCTTAATCTTACCTGTCTCTTTCGCTAGTATACAAACTGATTCCTTTGTCTTTGACTCCATGTAACCCAAACTAAGCAAAACTGATAATTATTGGTACATCTAGGAATACATTACCGAATTTATGGAAGTGACTGGTCAGACATGTGATTTTAGGGGAAGGTCAAATATGGGAATTCGTGCATATTCGGGAGCTACTTATAAGTTCGTCAACCCAACTTATAAGTAGGTAAACAGTCTGCCTTCTACCTGCAAAACGAGAGCTTCAGCAGATAAACTCCTGATTCCCTGGAAAATCTCTCTGAATGAGCACTCCTCTCCTCTGCCTTAAATTACAAAAGCTGCAAAATCTAGAAATCTTGAACACTGAAAAAAATCATTAGAAATCTGAAATCCCCTTGTCATTTTCTTAATCTTGGATTGGAATCACCTTCACAGTAAACCGTTTAAAGCTGGGTGCAGATTTGTAAAATTTAGTCCACCGAAATTGGTCTCATAATTCTACAAGTCTAGAACACCAAATCAACATCATCAAACTAAGTAAAAGAACTTATTAAACCTATTAAACGTACAGATAGAAGTATTTTACCATAAGTAAGCAGAACTAAGGAAAGAAATGGTGGGGATTTCTGCTTAATTGAGAATATACAAGTCCAAGAATTCTCCACCACAATTTAGAGAAGATAAGGGAAGGGAGCCGGCAATCTATATCTCTTTTATGTTTGGATGTTTTTTCCCTGAATGAAAGGCACAAATCAACTGAGATCAGCATCCAATCTGCTCTCAGTTTGGGTTTGGCTTCGAGCTTCAGGTGAAAACTAGTTGTGTAAGTGAATTTTATCCCTCATTCATTTATGAATAAAATGAACCGAGTTGATTGATATATTGAGAGAAGCTTCTTCTAATGTATATTATGATTATGTGGTGGTCCTTTCCTGTGAACACATTGTCGATCAATGAATTGAACAAACTTATGTTACCCCCCACCATATAGAAAATTAAAATTTGGTGAAACTCCACTGGAATATGCCTGTACTAAACTAAAACTGGACTTGTTATATGTTGCTAATTTAATTCTTGTCAATTTAACTTCTAAATATGTATTGCTCAATTTGTGGAAAGGATTGTTCTGCTATCCTCCTTGCAATTAGTGATTGTTTGGTAACCTCTGTTCTAAAAAGATTACCGTACCCATGGGTAGGATGAATACTGCAGATGCATTGTTATGAAAACAAGGAAAAAAATTATTTTTTAAAAATAAATAAAAGTTATTTTTGACAAAAATTTCCGTAGGAAATAATTTATTTTCGACGGAATTTTCTATGAGAAATAACTTATTTATGACGGAAATTCCATGTGAAATATTATGTTATTTCTCAGGAAATTCTTAACAGAATTAATTCCGACCAACTTAGTCACGGTTGAATTTCTAACAAACATTTTCATTGAAATAATATTTTTTCTTGCAGTGTTTTAATAACCGTTATATGCCAAATCATTTTTATAGAACAAACATACAATATATATATATATATATATATATATATATATAGAGAGAGAGAGAGAGAGAGAGAGAGAGAGAGATGGCCTCCATTCCAATGACTTTTAATACCATACAATTAACAATTTGCTCGTTCAATATCAAGGATAATGGTAAGGATATCATTTTTTATTTTTTATTTTCATCTCAAATGTGTTAGAAGTACTGTGACACTCCCAAATTCATGCACTCACTACAGTTGATTCGGTGGTCATTGTTTTAATACATTATTAACTCAAGTTTATAATATAAGCTAAAAGCTTTCTTATAATATAATAATTGGCTTTATATTATATATCTCAAATCCTTAATAATACTACAAAAGTTATTACAACTTATCCCAAAATTATTCTGTCATAATAATTACAATTATTCCTCTAGTTTGTGGACTCCTTTACCCTAATATTTACTAGCTGATTTTCAATTTCTTCTAACCTGGCTGAAATATGCAGGAGTGAGCAATCAATTGCTTAACAAGTTCTAAAGACTAAAATGAAACAATTTATCAAATTTATTGTACAATGAATAGATATCATTGAATATCTAAAAGTATTAGAATCAAGAAGTTATAAAGCTTGAATCACAGTGCTATCAACATCATTGATATTACTAAAGTAACTAAGTGGTTATAACAGACTATGAACTCTTTTCATATTGTACTATAGGTGATTTGTCTTACAATACTATTTGTTACATGTAACATCATTATCACACCATAGTTTAACAGTGTATTATCGACGAACTGACATTTTTACATAATGCCCCAATGATTTAAGATGTTCATTTTAGTTATAAAGTCTCAATGAATTCACCCCAAATCAACTTTAATTTAAAATAATCAACTATCACAACGAGAATGATACATTGACATTCAATATCTCGAATAGAGTCATTTAACAAAAAAATTGCTTAATCATCAGAGTTTAGCTGAATAACGTATCATCAACTCTTAAATCAATCACAATAAAAAATATCATTGATGTTTTGAAGCCAACCAAAAGTAATTACAATTTAAAAGGTTCAAAATGAAAATTGATGCACATAGTGCGAAAACTTACTTGATTTTACGGTTCGAACTTTGCTCACTTCACTTACTCTTTTCCTCATATTATCTACACGTTATTATGAAAGAATTAAGTATTAACTTCTTTGAAAAATTGTTCGTTATCGTCTGGTAACTTCTCGTAATTTATTTTCAGGATATTTGACCATTTAAAGCTCATTTTTAGTGTATTTTTCAATCTCTTTTTACATTCAACTTTTCAAGTTAAATTTTATTATGAATTTAAGCTTAATAGCTCGGTTTTGGCTTAACTTCATTGGTAACTTTTTATTACACAGCTTTGGCTCAATTTAAACAGCTTTTAACAAAATTTTCAACTTCATTTCTTTCATCAGTCCATCTTAAGGATTTCATTTTGCCAAATCCTTTTAACCTCGGAAAGTTATATACATGTTGTATTTTTTTTTTAGATTTTTCCATTTATGTTATCTATGTGTTTTAAAGTCAAATCACTTCAATATTGAAATAGTTTTCATAATTCGTATTCTGCTCCAAATTTTTTGAAATTTGGATAGAATATTTTTCTCATCACAAATAATCTACCATTAAAGTTTCAACCCCATATCATAAACAAAACTCATAAGTTTTTAATTTGTAAATTTGTTTAATTTTTAATTAAATATATACAACTCCAATTGAACTCAATTTTGGACGACATCATCAATGTATCATTAGGTACCTACCAAAATTTTTTTAGAATTAAATAAGTTACCTAACTCCAAATATAGCTTGAGTAGCAAAATCTGCTACTATTTGTCCAGCCACTTGTATGATTTTTAATTAAATATCCATAATGATCTAAGGTTTCAAAATTTTACTGCATATAGATGAATTTTAGTAGTATATGTCATAAAAATTTATAATTTAAAATCATTTACCATAGAGAATTATAGATTTTATAATAACAGTCCCTAAACTAGCTCTATTTGAGCATAGTTTGTTTTTCTTTTGTTGTTTCCTTCAAGTTATTTGTTCAACTTTCAAGTTTTATGATAATATATCATCACTATCATCTAAGTTAAACTTAATCATACTTAGGTGCTGTTTGATAAAATTCTGTATTAAGATCTGAATAATTTAGACATCTGAATAATATAGAGCATCTGAATAGAATTGTATCTGAATGAAAAAATGTTGTTTGATAATCAATTTTTTCAGATGTCTGAATAACAGTATTTTACCATTTTAACCCTATGAACAGTTGAATATTATAATAATAATAATAATAATAATAATAATTATACTAATAATAATTATAATTATTAATAATAATTATAATAATAATAATAATATTAATTATAATAATAATAATTATTATAAAAATAATAATTATTATTATAAAAATAATAATTATTATTATTATTATAAAAATAATAATTATAATATTAATGATAGTGCTAATAATAATACTAATAATAATAATTATTATAATAAAAATTATGATAATAATAATTATAATAATAATAATAATCATAATTATAATTATTATAATAATAATAATAATTATTATAATATTAATATTAATAAAAATAATAATAATTATAATAATAATAATTATACTAATAATAATTATAATTAATAATAATAATTATAGTAATAATAATATTAATTATAATAATTATAATTATTATTAATAATAATTATTATTACTATAATTATTATTATTATTATTAATTATAATATTAATATTAATAAAAATAATTATTATTATAATAATAATTATACTAATAATAATTATAATTAATAATAATAATTATAGTAATAATAATATTAATTATAATAATAATAATAATAATCATAATAATAATAATAATAATAATAATAATAATAATAATAATAATAATAATAATAATAATAATAATAATAATAATAATAATAATAATAATAATAATGATAATGCTAATAATAATACTAATAATAATAATTATTATTATTATAATATTAATAATAATAAAAATAATAATTATTACAATAATAATTATACTAATAATAATTATAATTAATAATAATAATTATAGTAATAATAATATTAATTATAATAATTATTATTATTATTATAAAAATAATAATAATTATATTAAAAATAGTACTAATAATAATAATAATTATTATTATTATTATTATTATTATAAAAATAATAATAATAATAATAATATTTATTATTATAATAATAATAATAATATTGAGTGTTGGATATAAAAGGAATTTGTTAATATTGAAGAGGATATTTTTGTCCAAGTTCATTAAGATGCTCCTCTTAATGGTTTAGATTTGATTTTGTATCTCAACCATTTAGAGCCATTCAGATGTAACAAAAAAAAAAACAAACAACTTTGTTCCTCTTAGCGATTAAGAGGTTGTCCATTAAGAGCCATTAAGACACAAACAAACAGCACCTTAGATTCTCATAAAATTCATAAGAGAAGTAAAACTTAAAAAATATTTGAATTATAAGTTAGATTTATGGTGATTACCTTTTGTTCTATCTTCCTCTCTCTCTTTTAACTTCAAGTATGCTTCAATTTTTCTTACTCGTCTCTTCCCTACTTGACCATGTCTCTCTCTTTCTTCTTCTTTTGTTAGCTGCTCTAATGAGTAAAAATGGGAATATACTTCCCTTTTTGATATTTTATGTAGTTTGCTTAGTTGATTTTGACCCCTTTAGTTTAGTTTGATCAAATCAAAGAGTTTCTTCATCTTTTACTAATTACCTTGATTAGCCTTTACTTAATTAGTGGCTAATCAATATTAATTATCACTAATCATGTTTAATTATTACTATTATGTTTAATATTCTAATTAAGTTTACTAATCTTTTGAAATGAGTGATTACCATTGAGCAGCCTTGCACCTTCTTCCTCTTAACGCCTCTAGCTTTAGGGGAGTATATTCAATTAAGACTTTTAAAGACTCTTTTTAAGTGACAGATTTTTGTAGAGTTCTTTGACTTTTAATGACTTTAAAGACTTTTAAAATAATTTTTAAAGACTCTATGAAATAAGTGACATACTTTTATAGACTTTTTACTAAAGACTTTGATAGACTTTTATATACTTTTAATATATCTTGTAGCTTACATCATTAAGCATTTTATTGAAGATGTCGAACAATATGCTTTGAAGAAAACTATAGAAATAATGAATTGGATAGATTGATTTGGTCTAGTACCTAAATATTGTAATTACAATTTTAACTCAACAACATAAAATGACATTCGTAACCAAATGAAATGAAGGGTTATTCATGAAAATTCTCCATAGAAACAGTTGCTAAAATGCGAATAATTCTATTAGACAGTTTACTTAGTATATCATTATTTATCAAAAGTTTTATAAAAGACATTTTCAAATCACCAGTATAAATGACACCCAAAACATATTAAATCAACACTAACATGTAAGCTTACACAGCTGATGAGGATGAACTATGTTATATTTTTATTCCCTAAATGCTAAGTTTTTGTAATTATTTTGTACTTAAATGTATTAATATTTATTTTAATTTGGTTTTGATATATTTTGTGAGTTTTCAATTAATTTATATTATTTTATGTGTATTTTATAATATTTTTATTTGTTAGTTTTTAAGTATTTTTATTATTTTAGAAAAATTATTTATTATTATGTATTTTTATTAATTTTATTTGTATTTATTTTATATTATTTTCATCTTCCCCCTTTCTCAAATATTTGAAAGTTTTTGGCAAATATTTGGAAGTCTTTGGGCATGAGGCCAGACTTTGGAAGATTTTGAATATGAACAAATCTTGTTTTAAAGTCTATCAAACTCCACCATTTGATAAAAATGTTTAAAATCTATGACTTTTTGAATACTAAAATACTTTTATAGACTTTGTAAAAGTCTTAATTCAATACCACATAACTTTTAAAGACAATAGAAAAATTTTAATTGAATACCACTAAACTTTTATAAACTCTTTAAATGTCTTGATTGAATACAACTAAACTTTTAAAGTCATTATAAGTCCTTGCAAATCCTAATTAAATATACCCCCATTAATTTGGTGAGTATGCATGCCTCGTCCTTATGTGGCCGACCCTAGGGTGGTCAACAGATACATATATACTTTTATTATATTACTTGTATTTTACATTATGATAACTTATTTCGATTTCGGTCGTTTTGTTTGTCAAATTTTTGATTCTAATACATAGAGTATGTTACACGTTATAATTTAACATTTAATTACATTGTGATTTGCATTTTCATTTTTTTTGAGATGTTCCATTACATAATATATATATATTTGATTATAAATATAACTTTTATTTACATTATCGTTTATACTTATATTTTTTTGTAGAGATTTAGAATATTACAAATAATATGGCTTAAATAAGACAAATACTATTTTATGATATAGTTAGTCATAATTTTTTTCCCAACTATTGTAATAATAGTATATCATTCAAGACAATATTTAAAATAAAAAATTTAAAACCTTATAAATATTCTTAGTATCATCTTTCTACTCCCATTAATTAGGTAGTAGAGTAATTTTTTTTTAGGGAAGTAAGACTGACAAAATAGGTCAAAAATCAGAGTTCAACCCATAGCCACTTAAAATTATCAGGTTGAATGTCTGTTTAAATATTGTAGTTAGATATAGTATGGACCTATATTTTTAAGGACAAATATAGGTTCAAACGAAATAATTACATTCAACCCATATTTAAATATGAGAACTTATTTAGATAAGACTATAACTAATTTAGATAAAGCTGAAACATTTGTTGAAGTTTGTAACGTAAAGTACGTAATTTTTAGAGTGGGTGAATTAGTGACTCTGTTATATAATACTCTTTTCGTCCTCCAAATGATGAGCAAAATATATTTTACACACATTAAAAAAAGTAAAGTAGATAAAAGAGAATCTTTTTTTCAAATTTATTCTTAGTAGCCCTACAATATTATATAAAATGATATACTTTTATTTTTTACATTAATAGAGTCTACTAAATGAGATACTTATCCTTTATTTTATATACCTTAATTCATGACAATTTTTTTTTTTATATCTTTTATCATTCTTCATTCTTTTGAAGAGAGGGAGAGTATATATCTATAGCCCACTATTGAGTAAGAAATAAATAAGAGGAAACAAATAGAGGAAGAGAAATAAACAAATAGAAAGAGAAAGTAAACATGAAAATAGAGATAGGATGTGAATATAAAAACTAAAATATGGGTTGACTTAGATTCAACCCATAATTATATGGATCTAAACCATACTATTATAAACAAGTAATATACTTTTAGTTTTGAATTGACCTGTAACCTATTTTATAAAGCAAAACCGATCCAACCTACTTTTTAGCCACGCCTAGAGGAAAGGGAGTATACTGGGCTTGTTAGAAGCACCTTCTATACAGCTTGGGCTTTTTTAACGGTTAGCCCACCTTTAAACCGCGAGTTATATTTGTATCGGCTTCAAAGTTGAAACCTGGGCTAGAGCCGACAAGAGTCAGAGCTTGAGTGGCTTTTCCTCCCACTCCGTTGATCATCACCAATCACCATGCCTGCATTCCTTATCCTTCACCCAACGAGCTTCTCCGTCTTCCTGAAATCCTCCCTTCTCGTTTGGCCTCTCTCTCTCCGCCCTAACTACTTCTCTCTCTCTCTTCGAAGCCACTTGTCGTCCTCTTCCGCCGCCGCAGTAACACCACAGTCTCTCAACTCTGACACAAATGAAACGGGAAAGTCCGGTTCCCGGACTTCACCTCCTATTTTCGAAACCCTGCAGAAAATTGACGTTAATCCTCCCAAAGGAACTAGAGATTTCCCTCCAGACGAGATGCGCCTCCGCAATTGGCTTTTTCACAACTTCAGAGAGGTTTCCTTTTCGAATTTTATATATATGTTTTAATGCATATAATGATTATATATACACACACAAGAATATACGTCGTTATTATTTGGTTGGTCAATAATTTGGAGTATGTCTATTTTTAATGTTTTTTATTAATTGGTTATCGGTAAAATTAGGTTTCACGAATGTATGGGTTTGAAGAGGTTGATTTTCCTGTACTAGAATCGGAGGCGCTTTACACCAGGAAAGCTGGGGAGGAGATGAGAGACCAGGTTACTTTATTTGTTTATTTGGTTTCTTTCTACAGTAGGACTTCAAGAGTTTGGTTTCTGATTTTCTTTATTATGATAGTAATGGTTATCTGTTACGAGATTATTAATTTTAAACCTCATAGCTGTATGGCTTTATGGTGTAGTCCAACGTACTATACCCAACTTGGGACCAATACAACCTATAAAAAAAGATTCAAATGAACATTGAAATGAGTTGGGTTCAATCTAACTGATATAAAAGGAGAAAAAAGATGATGAAGAAACAAAAAGGATGAGGCAAAACAAATGACTTCTATAGGGTCTAATAGCTTCTCTAAGTGGCCTCCTGTTTTGATTTGTAAGTGGATTTGATGCAAATAATTTATTCCCCATCCTTATAGGTGCAATTAAATAATAGTTATTCTGTCCGGCATATTTGCACCTATATCCCTTTACTGAAGTCAACAGCTGTATTTACTCGGTATATGTAATGGTTGGTTTAATGTAAATTTGATAACATCAACATTAATAATTTACAATACGACAAAATTTCCTTGCTATGATTGATTAACAAATATTTCCATATAAAATTTAATATTCTAAAAGGCACTAGGCGGGCGGTCGGGGTGGGCCTAGCGCCTAGGAGTCTAGACGGAATTTTTTACTTTAAGCTAATTTTAATATTTTATCTTATATTTATCCAAATAAAACAGTAATATAAAACAAAATAATCTATAATAAAGATAATAAAAGCATTTGCTTAAAGTTCAAACACATATCCATATTGTCAATGTCAAAGTTCAAACACAAAATTGCAATTGTTCAAAATTCAAACACAAACAAATAATAAAAAATACAAACTAATAGTCTTCATCTCCCTCTATATCTCTAACTCTTCTTCTCCATATCCCTCCTCCAAGATAATGTCCTAATGGACTCACACTCATACTCCTCATCTCTCTCTTTTTCCGTGTTATCATCAGACAAAAAATATTCTTTATAGAGTTCTTTGACTCCAACATTTTTACTACTTCTCCTAGGCTTTAGCATGCTATCTGCTCTGGATACTTTACCAACCGCCTCCCGAGTAAGGCCTAAACAACTCTCAACTTTATCATCCATTCTCACGACGTTGTTTTGTAGTTTAATTATTAAAATAAAATAAAAACAATTACCCACCTAATTTCTCCGCTTAGGCCCATCTAATTTCCTAAAAGGATTTTTTTTCCGCCTTGGGCCTAGGCGAGTCGCCGGGGGAGGCCTAGTGCCTAGGCGTGGCGGCAGAGGGGGGCCTAGCGCCTAGGCAGGGACTAATAGGACCTAGGTGGGGATTTTTAGAACACTTTGAAATCCTTGGTCAAACGCGAAGTAGTTCATCGATGTAGTTAATGAAATTGGGTTTCAATGTAATTATTTCTGTAGAATTGTTTATTTTCTTTGTCAGGTTAAATATTGGCATCACTTGGATTTGTATCATATTTCTGTACAACCATTTTTAATAAATTACTAAAATGGGAAAAAATTGATTGTGTTATGTTCAAAGTCTTAGATGCGAAACATGGATGCTGAATGCCCTAGAATGAAACTCAAACTTGGGTACCTCTTTCATTCTTCACTGCTTTACTATTTTGAGGATCGGGGGAACCGTCGAGTTGCATTAAGGCCTGAACTTACTCCTTCTTTGGTGGGGCTTGCCGCTTGTGATACAAAAGGGGTACACCAAATCTTGCAATCAAAAGTTACGTAAAATCTTGAAATGACTATAGATATAAAAACTATCAAAGTGTTATAATATGAATTTATATTGAATTGTATGAACTATTATAATGTGATGAAACTGTAAATTATAATATACCATCTTCCTCCACATAAAAAATTTGGAAAACACCAACAACAAATAACAAATGTAGCATCCTTTAACATGTTATGATTCAAAGACTACCCTCCAGCTTTTGTTGGACATATACCACAAACTTTGAATGTTCAATACCTCTATCTCTCTTTATAGATGTTTGCTACATATATAACCTTTGTCTGTGTACCACATATATATATGTATATATACTATATTGATATCAACAAGCACACAAAATATCCTGAATACTTCTATCATATTTATAGGCGTTAACTTTCTCTGCACACCAACCTCTTTGTTTATATTGCTATTTTACAACCAATTACATGATTAGTATATTTTTATGATGTTTGCTCTTATGTTATTTACTCATGTCTTTGTGCAGCTCACCCTTTGTTCTTTGTGTTCTAGGCTGAAGCAGAACTGATCTCTTCTATTGTCACTTTTTTCAAGCGAATCGGGATCACAGCTTCTGATGTTAGGTTTAAGATTTCTAGCCGAAAGGTTTACATTGATATCACTTCAATACCTTTAGACAACCAGAGGACTTTCTTAACCTTGTATTCATTTTATGCTGTCATTTATTTCCCTTGGCGAAGGCTTTTTATATTGAAGCCTTCCAAATTGCTATCAAATTTTTACATATTAATTGAGCTTAAGCATTGGCACTGTGTTCATCTGAGACGAATCCTCGATTTTAATTTTTATAAGTAAATTCACCTAAAGTATGGGAAGGAATCAGTGTACACAAGATGTATACAGTTATCAGCGTATGTATACGGAGAAACACCTGTGTGAACAAGCCAAATCGACCGCATATACAAGTAATAAGTATACCTCATCTCACTCGCAGTGCAGTAGCATAAAGAAAATCACATTTACAAAAATACCTTCTTGTTGTATACTTGAACTGCTTTAGTACATCAGTTTGACAAAAGCCTAGAAAATGTAATTGTTTGGGCAAACCACCTCTTTCATGGCTTTTTATAGCAGATGTTGTAAGTAGATATTGTGAAATTAAGCTATTAAGTATTTAATAGTTTGAATATCATGGATACCAGAATAGTCAGCTGCCCTTTATGTGGAGGGAGTTTTAAATGCATAGATTATGTAAAAATATACTCTAGGTATCCGTATCTTCTAAAAAAGGTGAAAATTCATATTTTTTTATTTATGTATTTCCATTTTACACTTTTAGATATATAACTTTATCATATATGGTTGTGTATATATCACCCTTCCCTTTTCTAGCCCTGCACTGAGATGATGTTTTCGTTGCAACTTCTTGCAAGTTTAATAGGATTATAGTAAATCCTTTTTTTGTGGTCTGGAGGAACAACTCTCTGAAATGTGCAATATTGATTAATATAAATTTTATGTTGATGAACACCAATAGATGCTTACCTGTGTTGCCTACTCAACTATTTCATGTAGTTTCCTTTAGGATGAATTGATTATGTTGATTGATCAGTTGACAAGAACTATATTTACTTTTTGTATTTTCTGAATTCAAAAGTTTTCTTGTTGTTTATAGTCTCTTTCTTCATTACAGGTTTTACAAGAAGTTTTGAGTTGCTACTTCCATACCAGAAGCTTTATTTGGAAAAGTTTGCATCAGTATAGACAAGGTCAGTTGTATAACTTGTTAACTTGCAATTACACCTTGCTTCTTGTTATTTAGTTGCCAAACCTACTCATTTTTGTGCTAGGCTCAACTGTCCTCCATACTTTCTTCCAATTGAATGCGATGACAATGCCATGATAAGAACTTTGTTATTTAGCATTATGTTTTTAGTTTCTGATATTAAATACTCTGTTAAACAGCTTCTTGGAAAGCAACATCAGGTTTTAAAAGGTTTTGGACATGATCTCAAGTATTACTTGTAAAGCATATGGCTTGATCACGTGAATTTAGGTAGGATGCAGCTAAGGTAAACTAGTGTGGAGTACAGTCAAATAATGCCTTGGGTTGGGACACTGAAAGTGTGATGGTTTAGAGTTTAAAAGCCTGGAGACTCTGTGAACAGTAAATTTGTGATCGTTATTTAATTTATAAGTGGATAGTTTTTTATTTACAAAATTTTTACTGCTAGAAATTCACTTGGCCTTTATTTTCAGTTTTTACACATTAAAACCTTAATTCATTGCCCTCAGGTTAACTCCCATTGGTGGTGTAGTTATTGACATAGTGCTTATCAAAAAAAAAGAAAAGAAAAAAACCACTAGTGAGGTAGCTTTCCATGAAAGCTTTACCTTAGTTTACATGCTTTTATCCTCGTGCATGTCATTGTGGACTTCATTATCTGTCTGATTGTGAGCACTTCATGTTGACTTTAAGGTAGACAATTGAACCTCTTTCTGATTAGCATGTAAATTAGTAAAATCCATTATCATTGGGAAATCATTCTTTGCACTTGACACCATTATCTTTTTGGAATTTGTAGATTTTTTTTTCCTTTCAAAAAGAGTAGAAGGATTCAGCTTGCATCTCCCTTCATCATAATTTTGATGTATAAAGTTGTTAATTTGAAATGGGTCAGAAGCAAATTCAAGTTGTTAACTTTGGTGCATAAAAACATAGGACTTTCTCATGCTTATTTACTACTATTTATCTCTGATATAATGACATGGTAGTTCCTGAACTATATCATAAGTGGATGTTGACATTTTTAGTTAATGTAGTGTTTTGCCTGATGGAAAATATTTTTTGCTCTTATATCCTTTTCTTCTTCATTTATTGTTCATTACCCTTTTACAGATACTTAAAGATTTTCTTATACATATGTTGACTTTAACTAGTTTGTTGAAACAGCTAGGAAAAATCCCAATTGATGAGATAAAAAAGAGTTGGAGCATGCTCAGTTATCAGATGTGGCTATTGAGGAGCTCCTGCAAGTTCTCTCTGTGAAGAGCTTGTCAAAGCTGGAAGGTTGGTTGTCGAAAGTTTGATGGGAGAATTTCCTAATCTTGTTGTTCTCATTTTTCATTGTTATATACTTAAGGTCAGAACTGTGAAATTATGTGTCTGCAGAGAAACTTGGACCTGCAGGGGAAGCAGTAAATGATCTTAAACGGCTATTCTCACTTGCTGGTAAGTTTGAATTTTCAGAGTGGATTCATTATGATGCATCTATTGTCCGTGGCCTAGCCTACTATACTGGAATTGTATTCGAGGTAGGTGTGAACCTTGGATTTCTGTATCCCCCATCCAGTACTGTTGATTGAATTTTCGTTATAAGAAACTGGATCTCATCAGAACCTTGGATTTCTGTATCCCCCATCTAGTACTGTTGGTTGTTAACAACACTCTTTTCGGTAGTATATATAATCTATATGGACTACTAGCTGGTATAAGAACCTGTAATTTGCCTATAAATGCAACTTTTGGTGCAATATTGCCATTTGAACAAACACATCAGTAGTATGTTGTGTCTGTTTACATAAATGTCAAGTACTGTGTCGTGCCTTGATAGTATGCTTTAATGAATTCCTAGGTTTGTAGTGAACGGCTACAAGTCAAATTGTATGTGCCACAAATTTATTATAGGACAAATTTTATCCCAGTGTAGTCATGTATTAAACACTAGCATAACTTATAATCTCAATTTTCTCCACTTCAGTTTTCCAAGTAACGACTTTCCAATCTCTCGCAGGGGTTTGATAGAGAAGGGAAGCTGCAAGCAATTTGTGATGGTGGGCGATGTGACCAATTACTCTCTACTTTTGGTGGCGACGACATTGCAGCTCGTGGATTTGGCTTTGGGGATGTTGTAATAGTTGAAGTGAGTCAAAATTTAGTAAATTTACATCTCTTTCCTTTTTCCGCTCATGTTGAAGGTATTCAACAAGAAATGGAGTGTGATGTCTAAGATTACCATAAACTTATATTTCATGAGAGATTTTGAAATATTCCTGCGTATGCCATTAACTGAATTTTATGATGATACTCTGGAGCTCTGCATCTATGGGTGCATTTAGTTTCTCTTGGTAAAGATTTTTCTTTTGTATGGTACTAATTGGTGCAAACACTTTTCTGAAGAGCAATGTAAATGAATGCAACTCTTGTTTTTCTAATTCTTAGCTTTCAAAAATAGAAAATATCTTAGCATACTTCTGAAGTATATAGTCAAATAACTTAGACTTTCATAACATCAGGCTTACTGGAAAATTGGTGAAAGTTGAAATGGGTTTTATTTTATTTCGAATAGATTTCGTTCTTGATTCATTGATGTGGGCATTAAGATGAAAGGCCAATCGTTATGTGGACACCTTGGTTGACTTTGGGGACCCTTTATAATTTTAGGAGTTACTTCTAGATTCAGAAATCGCCTTATATAATAGCTGGTTTCCAAGAAAGCTGATCGATTAGGTACGCGGAACGAAATCGGGAACGAGAATGCCCAATACATTTAAGTCTTGTGCCATGATTCTGAATGATAGTACCCGGTATGTGGAACGCAAGACAATAGGAGTTCCTGATATCCCTCATAGCTTTCTCCTGTAGCTGTTGTGTTCAATGGTCTATTGTCGTATATATGATACTTTTTGCTTTTGAGATGTTTTCTCAATCAACAATGGATTATATTTTGTGCTGCCTTTATAAGTGTACCTACCTTCTTCATCATTATTAAAACTATTGGTTTAATATAATGACTCTTATGACCTATTATTATTACTTTACCTTTTGATGAATGTTTAGTTGCTCAAGGAGAAAGGGTTATTACTGGAACTTACTCCCCAGTCCCCATGTAGAGAACATTGTTTGCTCGTTGGATTATGATCTTCAAGGTGCAGCTGCTGCAATTGTTGCAAATCTGAGGGGAAAAGGACAAAGTGTTGATTTGGTTTTGGAGTGCAAATCACTTAAGTGGTTAGAATTTTGACTTTCTGATTTATAGAAGTTTCCTGTCAGTGCTGCATTTTTTCTGAAGTACTGTTTGTAATGTATGTCTTTTCTCTCAATTTCAGGGATTCCAAACAGGCAGCACGGATAAATGCGGAGAGGTTGATATTGGTGGGAAAAGCTCTGAGTGGCAAAAAGGTACGGTCGGTGTAAAAATACTTTCAACTGGAGAACAGTATGAGGTCAAAGTTGATCAATTCCAAACAGGCAGCACGGATATTTTGTACTTTTATATGATTATTCATCGATAATTTTTTTATTGGGTGATGTGTCTTCTCTTGTTTTGTGTACTGACATTAGTTCTATAGTGATCTTATACAAATGAAACCGTTTAGGTCTTGGTACTATGCCTTACTCTAATAAAATTTCTTCATTTAGGAAAAATTAGTATGGACTTAGAAAAGGAAATTTGGGAGAATTGTTGCATGAAAATAGAAATGAATACTATTTTTGAGCATAACTAGCATCAGCTCACTTATTGGTGATCAAAGAGGCCGAATGAACTGAAAGCCAGTTTCAGTCAAAGCCTGCGGACTTAACTACATGGAATGCTTGTTGGTGAAGCAATAGACAATCTTTTTTTAATATATAGTTGGAATTTGGATTTTGAGATGAGCGTGAACATGGTCAGAAATTGTAAGAATTGAACTAATCTTTTTCTTTTTGCACCAGTTACTGTAAAAATGAAAACCATCGGAAATTAATTTGATATTTATCAAGACTTCGTGCGTCTGTGTTAAATAGCATGCGTCTATGTTTAAGATTTTGTAAGTTAGCAAGTTGCTAGCATAAAAAGGTCACATCCAACATTAAACGGCCTAAGATGTATAAGTGATTAAAATTTAACATAAAATGCTGGGTGGTGAAAGCAACTGGTTATCTTTGATATAGTTGGAATCAGAATGTTGAGATATGTGAGAGCATATTAGAATTGGAACCTATCATCTACTTCTTTTTCCTTAACGGGTGAAAAAATTAGTACCAAGGGTTATTAATTTTATACGGCAAAGTCTACTGCATCCGTGTTAAAAAGAAGTTTAAGATGTTGCAAGTCAACATGAATCTAGGGAGTAAAGTAGTAAACTAACACATCTAACATAAAATGGCCCAAGGTATAATGAAGTTTGAGATAACATTAGAATAAGTTCATATGGCTTAACTTGAGATGTCATAAACAGTTGAGGTCTAAATTTTTTGAAATGAATCTGGTTCAGATAAACTGACTGCCCCATATTAATCTAGACCGGAAATATAATTCTTGTGTTAGTGGAGACTGATTTATGGTTTGTGAAGTTGATGTTGATGGCACACCTCTGTAGCAATAACAACAGTTTTCTCCTCTCCGAACTCCAGGTGTTATAGTATTTGAATTATGTTCAGGATTGGAGAAGTATGTGGTGTACACCGGAAGTTTCAGACTTTCAGTATATACCTGACTATGATTTCCTCATTTTTTGAGGTTTCTTTCTAATATTAGCTAACTGATCCAGGATGTTATTCAGTAAGCCAAGTACCTTATTGCAAATTTAAATATGTTTAGGAATTGCCTTGTCAGCTCAGAAGATTCTAGAATTAGAAGATTCACATGAAAAGTTAGTTTTGGTGCACTTTGGCTTAGTGTAGATTAGTGGCTTGAATTACCAAATGATGGGGATTAAATCCTCCCACAAGCACAAGTGAGTGGTAGACCTCATTAGTGCATCAGGAGAGGTGTTAGGTGAGTGGATGAGTTTGGTGAAGACTGCAGGGGGGGGGGGGGGGGGGGGGGTGGAATAGTTGGGTTTGGGGTGATATTTAACAGTATATTTATATATAATGTTTATATGCATGTGTGTGTGTAGCATGTTATGTGTGACTTCACTAATGAATTAATTAATTTGAAGAATGGCTTTTAGCCATATCTATCTCTTACCATCTCAAGCTCTCTCTGTATTGTATATCTGAGTCTGTCTTCTACCCCAATCTCTCTTAAACTTCTCATACCCAGTAGTTAGAACTTTTATTAAATGACACTGTGCTCATCCAATATTCAGCAACACCACATCAAACCCTAATTAGTTCATTACCATATAGTCACCGTTCGTCAACATTTTCAATTTTATTATTCAATGGTTTGATCAATTCTCTAAACATCACTATTTTTAGTTGATTCCAAGCCTAATAGTTTCAGATTGGTTAGGCTTAACAGAAGGTTTTTATTATTTGTATTGACCTTTTGGGATATAAACAAGCAGTGAATTTACGTGTTTCATCCATTTCTTAAGCACAAGATTGCTAATATACATGTCAAGCAAATATTAACTATAGAAGGAAGTCTAAAAAACAGACCATTGACATTTATTCAACACACATTACAGAGTTTCTGTGCAATTATTTAGTATTTGGTACAAGGTTCAGTAGCTTGCACAGTTCCCTAAACACACTCTTAAAACAATAGTATTTTACTAGGTAGACACAACCAGCTTTACCTACATATCAGCACACTGCACACCTACCCCACACAGTGCTTTATGGACTCTTATAATCATAAGATCTCTCTCAAGCACATCTACAGTGCTCTTCAACACACTTTTCTAGATCCCTATAGACATTCTTAACCACAAACACACTAGTATTTTAATATCAAGTTACCCATTCGTAGAACTTGTCACCCCAACTGCCCTGCCGTTGCACTATTTTCTTCTTGGTGGCTTATTTGTGCATTAGTTGGAGACAAATGTTCCAACAAATCCGAATCCTATTATGAAGAATGCTACTGATTACAAGATCAGATATAGGAAGAAGTGATCATTAAAAAAAAGCATGTTGTAGATGGCACAGTGCAGCATAAACATTGCCATAATCAGCTCCAAGACATGAATCCTGCTAGGAAAATCCCCAACGTATGAATTACATACTAGATTATTAAGTAAAATGCTGCTGCTAATGTTCATGAATATCGCTAACTGTTGTTAAGCTTAAGATGCCTTCAAGTGGACATTCGTGAATTAGCACTAACTAGAAGAAAATACCTTTCTCCAATGCGTGATCGGAATTTCTTTGACGCTCTAGCATTGTGATTTTGCTGATTTGTGTTCCCTAGCTTCTCAGTCACGACCCATTCATTGACTCGATTAGCTTCTAGG
The DNA here is from genome assembly GCA_947179155.2 of Hedera helix. Classification (NCBI taxonomy): domain Eukaryota; kingdom Viridiplantae; phylum Streptophyta; class Magnoliopsida; order Apiales; family Araliaceae; genus Hedera; species Hedera helix. The sequence goes on along the minus strand of OX359266.1, from coordinate 51,591,835 downwards.
AGTCCAATGAGTGTTGCCTTGGATCGATGGAGGGACATAACATTCTCAAACAAGATCCAGAAGACTAGCAGATGGAAAGATCTGTGAACCAGTGGGATATGAGCTAGAAATCACCCTCATTTTTTAAAATTAATAGAGCCTAAAGAAATCTATAATGCGTATTTGGATTTCTTTTACCTTAGAGTGCTGGGGGAATTCAGAATGGTAACAGTTGCTGGAAGGTATATGGCTAATACTAATGGAATAACCACACAGAAAAAGAGAAAGGTTACCCAATGTGCAACGATCTTCCTCACAAAGAAGAATGCATAGATGACATGAATCTTCTTCCAAATTGATACCCGCTACATGGCGTAACAGGGTCATTTGCGATTTTTCTTTGAAAGATAAATGAAACTAAATGTTCTATTTTCAGAATTACTAATTCTAATAGATGTTTAAAGTTGTCTTACCTCACAGAACATAATTTCTTTGGTCATTTTCTTGAAAAGATTAGCCAGGCCACATGACCAACGGTGCTGCTGGAACCGATAAGCTTTGAACATGCCTGGGAGTTCATTTTTGACCTATGAGGGATATTTTTGTTTGTTTTTAGATTCTTATTTTTTGAACATAGGGTATTGTCTGAAAGAATGAATTCAAAGGTTGAAACAGAACATACAAATAGGTCCCCCACAAAGATAAACTTCCAACCCTTAAGGCTGGCCCTGACCGCAAGATCCATGTTCTCCACTGTGGTTCGATCTTTCCACCCACCTGCATCATTCACTGCTTGAATCCACCAAACGCTGGCAGTACCTAGAATCATAACCGTGAAGAACTCTAAAATTATTTCCCCTCGCAGTGATTCTTTCTAGCTACCTTGCTGAAATGTTCTATAAATAAGTAAAATTGAAACCTTCTGGTTTACCATTGAATCCAAAGAATTGACATATTGAGGAGCCTACTTCTTGCTCGACAGTGAAATGATAATTTAGTGACATCTCCTGGAGACGCGTCATCAGGCATTCATCCGCATTAACTAGAAAGTAAAACATTATTATTATGGTGAGATATATAAGACACATTCCAGAACTGAAGCCTTACTTTTTCCATACTTGCCCAATATTCCTCTGCATGCATATGGGTTTAGGCAGACATAACTTAATCAACTAAATTTTGTCATCTAACGAACACATCATATTTGTATTATTTGGTACTGTCAACGAAACCACACTCATCTACCAATGAAGTGATCCAGAGTTTAACATGAGCATTATATTGTCATAGGTCTTACCAAATTTCCATCTGGCCTGTACCAAGCCAAGTTCTGGGTTTTCAAGAAGATAAGGAATAGTTCTCCAAAGAAAATTTTCCTCAGGCTGGAAATCTGCATCAAATATCACAACGAATTCAGTCTTTCACGTACTGCTTTTGTAAGCCTTCACGTAGAGCTCCAGCTTTGTACCCACTTCTGTTCTTCCTCTTCTCATACTTCACGTTCACCCCTTTTTCTCTCCATTTTCGACACTCTGCTTCCACCATGATCTGCAAATATAAAAACATGAGATAACTGAACCTCCTCGTCTTTCAATAGAGATTCCACAGGTAGTTTGATTAAGTTGAAAGACATACCCTTAAGACTTCATTGGTTGAGTCATCAAGGACTTGAACAATGAAACAATCCGATGGCCATCAAAGGGCGCACGCTGTTCCAATAGAGAGCTTGTAGACCTAAATAAGAAGCTGATGATGAGATAGTGTTTATAAGAGTTATTATAAGTTAGGTAAATGATTTTTGTCATCCTGGTTGTATAACAACCATGTAATCTATTTGAGTATATTATGAATTGTTTAGTAGCCTCCTTGTATTCATAACTTATTCAGATATATTGTTTTACAAATGTAGATGAGAGAGTAAATCCCCTCCCCCCTTTTCCTATCTATCTAAATGGGTTTACACATGCTAGACCGAGCTCTACTACAAAAAATGCAGCTACTTAACCGTGTACTAATGTGATGAATGTCATACCACTTTGTTGCATAGGAATGGAGAATATTGACCATGTTTGTAATGGAATATTAGTGCCTCAAATTGTTTATAGCTTTTGTCTGGTAGCTTGAATGAAACTGTTAGCCAGTAAGATTTCATTACACGTAAGAAAGGTGTTTTGTATTATACTGGTTTGTATACTGGAAGTAAGTAATAGATATGTGTAAGGCAAATATAGCAAAGTGGCAATCAAAATTTGGCGGTCATTTTCATTACTACCATGGTTGTGGTTCTTGATCAAAATAATTATTGTGATTGCAAGGCATATTTTTGCAAAATGTTAGGCTTCAACCATACCCAACTCAACAAAGCCTATTCCTAACTGCTCAAGGTTAGTTATATTTGTCAACTAAGAAGTAAGGATACGGGTGCGGGATACTAATTCGTCCTACGGGGATACAGCAATTCGCCCGATCTTAAAAAATGGAGATTCAGGTGTAGGGGATTTGACACATTTAATTATTAAATATGTGTATTTTATACACACAAAAAAATTCAACAAATTGATACTACAAGATAAAAACAACAAACATCTGACAAACAACATAAGTTTCATGGTTCTTCAAACATGAAGTCATAAATAATAATAAATATAAAAGTAAAAAATTTAAAAGCAAATAAGTCAAAAATAAAGAGAATCCCTGCACTGTATTTGATAGTTCACGGGAAAATGGAGATTTGGGCTTCCTAGTTAATATATATGAATCATATGGGCCTTATTGTGATACATGCATCATATATCATTTCATAAGGTGTGTGATGTGTAATGACTCGGCAGTTTTAGCATTTTTGAAGTTGACATTTATTTTCTTGAATCCTAAATATTGGTTTTGAATGATATCTGGATATCTGTGTCCAAATGATATTCCTTCTTAATTTACTGGGGTGTGAATTGTGATATTAGTGCTTTTGCTATCTGAAAATTAAATAAATGCAACTTAAATATTATCATTAATGAGTGCAATCCATGAACTAGCATGGAATCAAAAGAATGTTACAAGCCAAACATTACTTAAATCTTGTGGCAGCAGATTCTTATTTAGACAATGTAAATTCAACCAATCATTTCAATTTGCAAATTCTATTTTTTTTAATGCCTCTAATACTTGTTAAAGCAGGCATATAGTTAAGTTATACACACTACAGGATCTCAGTATTATGATGCTTGAAGTTTTGATATTTTCAACCCAACATAATTAGGGCTATATAACACAATTTCTTTTATATCTTGTGTGCCTAAATTATAGCTATATACTGGAACATGCATAATAAGCTTAAAATCTTTGTGCAAGATGTAATTAGAGGAATAAAGTGTTTGTGCATAGTGTGTGCTGTATGAGTTAACTATTTATGAGCACAATATGTACTATATTGGTTAATTATTTTCTATTGTAAAATCAATTGATAGTTTCCTTCTCTAGTAATTTATTGATGATTTTTATTAATGTTAGATTTTTTGAATCTGTGTTGTGAAAACCCACCCTCTTCCTCATTAAATACAATGTTTACGGATAATCTATATCTCCTTTATGAATAATTGTTTTAAGTTACTGTAGTTAATATGAGAATCAATGGGTATGCAGAGTGTTCTATGATTACAATATTATGCATATGGTGCATGCTTTATGCATATAAATAGAAATTATAAATATAAGTAAAATATAGTGTTATACCTCTCTTTCATTAAACATTGGGATTTGGATCAAAACCATGGGATAGCTTTTGTTGTTCTCTAGGTCTTCTTTCAAGGCTTCCAATTTGTACTTCGTGTATTTTTTCTTCCCAAGTAGCTTTACGCTTATGATCATGACTATCATGTAAACCCATTCGACAAAAACCATAATAAACATAGCCACGCATAAATAGATTGCAAAATATAGAATTGGCACGATTACCGTAACTCGTATGTTCTGCCAAGCATCTGTGAGGCTCCTTGTGATATTGTCAGTTACTCTCATCTCATGCTCTTGTATAATTAAATTTCTCATGGTTGGCAAGGTGTGGTGGAAGAAAAGACTTAATAAATTAGAGCCAAAAAAAGAAAGAGAGGATACTAAGAGATGAAGATTAGAATGATACGATATGGCTGTATTTCTTGAAATGCATGGTGTGCTTTAAATAGAAATAAATAAAATTAAGGATGAAGGCGAGGACATGAGCTGGAGGTTAGGTGGAAGAATGTTGTAAGATGAGTGTATCGTTGAAATTGAATTCGTCGTAAGGAGAGACACCCGGTCTACATGCAAGTAAAGGTTTTGCAACATATCAAGTTCTTAGCTAGATTTTTGGCCTTTATCGTCAACAATAAATGGGAGTCTTAAATGTCAATCTATCCAAGGTACGACAATAATTACTCTTTGTATTTCTCTATTTGTCTTACTCTTATTACTCACATTCATAGTTATCAAGGCGACAAGTCGAGGCGAGGCGACAGTCGGGAGCTTAAGCGCTTAGTCGACAAGGCGCCCGACTAGTCGTCTGCAAGTCGACAAGTCGTTCACAGTGTAAATTTTATACTTCTAAAATTATATATAATTTAACATTTATATGAATATTTATATATTTATATTTCTAATGATTTACTATATTCATGATGCAGGTTGTAGCATATCACCACACAACAAGGAGCGAACAAGATCAAGTCAAAATTATAATTTTACTATAGTTGTAATTTTTTGAACTTGTATGATTGTATCAACTTCAAATTATATAAATGGTGATACTTTTGTAATATTTAGTTTAATTTAATATAATTCTTAAATTTATGTTTAGTTTCTTAAGTTTTAACATTGTATATATAGAAAATCATAACAAGTAAACAAGTATTGTTAAGATAAAGGTATAAACAAGCATATAACCATGTCATAACATTAGACAATTATCCTTAATAAGATAAAGACATATTCATTGATACATTGCCAAAAACAAACATAATATAGAAATAAAAATGAAATCCTAAAAACTCAGAATTTTTCAACTCAAAAGTTCCATTTTTTCATAATGAAATGATCACTAAATCTATCAAGCAAAATCATCAAAGATCAAGTCATCGTTCTCTCTTCCAACAGTGGTATCATCACTCGAGACAGTAGTTACTCTTCGGCCATAATCATCATCTACATTCTCATCATCATTAGGAAGACCTTCTTCCTCTTCTCCAACATCAGAGTCATTCTCTACTCTTATCCTTGGTTCCCTTGAAGTTGAAACACCACTACGCCGTGAGTAGACATTAGTAACATTACTCGGTCTACGAATATTGTGAACCTCAGTGGCATCGGATGCACCAACTGCTCTGTCAACATCCTCCCATGTAAGATCATCTCCATGATGAACTACATCTTGCTCGGGTGCGATCCACTCATTACTCCAATCGAAATCCTCTAGGACTAATGGATCAAAGTTTCTTCCAAGTTCGCGCCTCTTTTGGAACCTATCAATAATTCGGCGATTGTATTGCACATACGCCAAATCATTTAACCGTTGGTGCTCCAACCTATTTCTCTTCTTTGTATGAATCTGAAATTTATGTTTAAAAAAATATTAAGCAAAAGAATGTATAAAATATTTATAGATTTAGTCATGTACTAATTAATATTAAATACAAGATATTTAATTACTAAATACTTACAAACTCAAAAGTGCTCCAATTGCGTTCACAACCGGAAGAAGAACAACAAAGGCCAAGAATTCGCTTTGCAAACTTTGTAAGCTCAATAGCAGAGCCGCCAAAGGCATTCCACCAATCAACTACATTAGATGTAAAAAATCATATATAATTTAAATTATAAAACTTAAAGTAAACTTTATAATTAATTTAAAATACTTACTAGGATTTTTTGTCTTTCGTTGCCTAATCGACATGGGTGTAGAAAAGTCATCACGAGAAGATTTATAGTCATCGACTAGGTCGCTTATCTTGTCTGCCAAATCTTGGTTGGGAACCATTTTTGAAAGAACATTATTGAAGTGAAGACGTAACTTGTAAGGTAGACTAGATTGTTCATCCTCTTTGATGTCAAAATACTTTCCCGGATTTAGAAATAATGCTGCCCCATATAACTTTTGCTCCATTTGACATTCTCATCTTCGCTCGATAATGTCTATCACTTTCTTGTACAGCCTTTATTTGTTATTAAATGCATCTTTGATCTTATTCTTTGCAAATTCCATCGCAGCAAGAATCTCAGGCATAGCTGGCCTCTCATCGGAATCCACAATCCTCAAGACAACAAGTAATGGTTGTGAGGCTCTAATACAATCTTCAGTCACATGCCAAAAACTAGAAGAAATAATTGTTTCATAAACTTTTTTCCCCGCCTCTGTAGTTGACAACCTCGAATGTGTCCAATCATCGCTAATGAATAAATGTCTCAAAGCATCCTTATGCTTACACAAGCTTTGAAGGGTCAGAAAAGATGTATCAAATCGGGTGACTCCCGATCTCACAAGGTCCCTCCCGTTTGTTTTGCTCCTCATCGCATCAAGAAGACGACCATGTCTATAAATGAATGTTGTTATTTTTTTGGCCCTCCCAATTGTAGACTTAAATTGCTTCAAATTGCCTATATCCTCTAACATAAGGTCTAGGCAATGGGCTGCACATGGTGTCCAGAACAAAGTAGGTCTCCTCCCCATTAAAATTTAGCCAACTGCCTTATAATTGGAAGCATTGTCTGTCACTACTTGCACAACATTCTCAGCCCCAATCTCGTTGATCTTTTCATCAAGTAAATCTGCCAACATGTTTGCATCATGAGATTGACTAGAAGCATCAACTGATCCCATAAAGTAAGTCCCTGCAGGACTATTAACAAGAAAATTTATCAAGTGTCTTCCTCTCCTATCTGTCCATCCGTCTGACATAAGAGTGCAACCGTACTCCTTCCAAGAAGCTTTGTGTTTCTCCTTCAGTTCCTCTGTTTTAGTCTTTGCCTTCCCTAAAAGATGAACTCTCAACTCGTGATATGAAGGAGGCTTCAAACCCGGCCCATATTACCCGATAGACTCAACCATCACCTCAAAACTTATTGCGTTCGCTGCATTAAAAGGGATGCCACACTCATAAAACCAGTTGGCAATGTGCATGTGAACTTTATCTTTCTCTTCTGGTGAGCGTACACGATTCTCCAAAGTTGTTTGGCTTGGACCTTTGCGATGTCTTTCGTTCACAACTTCTTCAGGAGATTTCCTCAATAGACTTTCAACCGTCTTTGGTTGTGGCTTAGTGAATTGAAATGCAGTCTTCATCCTTTTAGATGCAGTCCCAGAACTTGGAATAGCTGAAGAGGAAGTATGGGTAGGACTAGGGTCGGAAGGAGTGGATGCATGGCTTGGAACATTAGATGACTGGATTTCTTCTACTTCGACAGTGTCATCAAATTGAATTGGCTTGTTCCTTTTGTTATTCATTATTGCTTGATGTATCTCTTTTGAAATTTCTGTTGTAGTTCGAGGACACTTGGAGACATCCCCATACCCACCGGTAAGATGTTGCTTGAATCTCTTGATTCCTCCATGAACTTTTTTCCCACACAATATGCATTGCACGATATTTTTATCGCTCAATTCCGGCCAAAATCCATATTTCCACCCCGGATCCTTAGATTTGGCCTTTCTTTTAGGATCTTTACTTGGATCATAACCCTCCGCTCCCGAACTTTCGGCTATTTAACTATCTGCAAAATATAATTTATAACTATATTATAATCATAGTAAAATAATGCATCAGTCATCAATCGTTAAAAAAAATTATGTATAATATATCAGTACTCCTATTCGAAAGTCTGACAGTCCCACTAGTCCCAAATTATAAGCAGTTACAGTCCCAATAATCCCAAATTATAAGCAGTTACAGTCCCAATAATCCCAAATTATAAGCAGTTATAGTCCCAAATTATAACTACATTACATATATTATTTAAATGTATAATATTATTAATATGCAGTCCCAATAGTCCCAAATTATTTATATATGCAGTCCCAAATTATAATATGCTGCCAAATTATAATATGCTGTTATACATAACTGTAATACTGTATAATATGCAATTCCAATAACAGTAGCCACTAATCAATATGCAATCCCAGTCACAGACTCACAGTATTCATATTATAATATATATATATATATATATATATATATATATATATATATATATATATATATATATATATATATATTAGTCCAGTCGTGCAGCCTAAATATATATATATATCAGTCCCAGGCTAAAAAAAAAAAATATATATATATATATATATATATATATATATATATATATATATATATATATATATATATATATATATATATCAACAGACTACACAGTACACAGAGGCCACGGTCACGACTCGGGCAGGGCGACGAAAGAAGAAGAAGAAGAAGAAGAAGAAGAAGAAGGCGACGGCGGCAGAAGAAGAAGAAGAAGGCCGCGACGGCGACGGAAGAAGAAGAAGAAGCCGGCAGCGGCGGAAGAAGAAAAAGAAGAAGCCGGTAGCGGCGGAAGAAGAAGAAGAAGAAGGAAGAAGAGAGGTTTTACCTGAACTTGAAGTCGGCGGTCGTAGATGATGGCGTCGTCGAAGTCAGTGTCGGCGTCGGCGTCGGTATGTAGTCGCAGCCTCGCAGTCGCAGGTCAGTGCTCAGTTGCTCTCTCTGCCTTCAATTTTAGATTTCTACTGATCTGCTCTGTAGTTTAGGTTTTGATCGAGTTTTTTTTACCCATCTGCTTTCGGGTCAATTCTTACCCGCTATGGATAAGGCGCCCGCTTAGCTACTTGTCGTCCGTGTCGTGCCCAAGTCGTCCAAGGCGACAACTTTCCGTCCTGAGCGTCCGCCTTGATGAGGTTCCACCAAGTAGTCCCATCGCCTCAGTCCATAGCAACGCCTTGACGCCTAAGCGTCGCCTAGGCGACGCCTTGATAACTCTGCTCACATTACTACTCCCTTCACCTCCCAAAAAATAAAGCTACTTTGTTCTACACATTACCTTTAGTCATATCTCTTATACTCTAATTACTTTTAGAGATTGTTAAATTTATGTGGAAGCAATTAATTTGTCACATATTTACAAAACCTAGTGTTATTCTCTTCCAAGTCTTAGATTACTCTTCTGCTTTGTTATTAGTCTCGTAAGAAGTTTATTTATCCTGGCTCATCTGGATGGCCTCATTGCCAAGGTGCCTTCTAAGATTAAGTTTTTGGCTTTTAATTATTGTTTTTATTACTTGGACACTAAATTTTATTGCCAAGTCATAGAAGCCTTATAGGCTTATTTCTCTGGAGCAATTTTAGGTGTAAGTAGAGTTCGGAGTTTTATGACCATTCATTTCAGCATTTTACCTTAGCTATCCTTTGTAGACAACCTTGACTACTCTTAAGGAATTTTCGATGTCACTTCATTTTTGAAGAGTTCTTTTTCTAGTTAGGTTTCAACGTTTTGGAGGAAATCAAGATTGGATAGGGATGGCAATAGGTTTGGTCGTGGTTGAGTTTTGCATTATCTGCCCTCGTTTTGCATTACGTGCTCTTTTACTCAATTCTATCGAGTTCGGATTTGGGTAATACCTGTTGGATTTTACATACCCAGCGGGTACCCATGGGTATAACCTCTTCCTTTATTTACATACTTAATTATCAATATAATATAATTTTGATTTATAAATATTTTATAAATATGTACAAGTGTCAAAAATATATAAATATAAGTATTTAGATTATTTATAAACATGTATATTAACCAATAAAATATTATTATATATAACCATTAAAATATTTTTCATTATATATGAAGGGTTTAGGGTAGATAGTATAATACCCTCAACCAAACCTAAATCCTTTAGGCGCGGCCTGCGCGGGTAATACCCATCTTATCGGATTCAAATAATAACTATGAGTTTTGTTGCAAATTATCATCTTAGGATCCTTTCGCAATGTATGCATTTAGCTATCCTTTGGGCATTTAGATAGATTGAAATGTCAAAATTTTAAATCTTTAAGGGTAACTCTACCTTCCTATGTCCATTAATAGGGTCTTCCCTTTCTTCAGTCTTGTATATGAGTGATTTAGTAGTAGTTATTTTGAATCTCCTTTAGTTTTTATTTGATAAGTTAAAATTTCCTATAGTTATGCATGTTATTTCCATCATATATTTGGTATTCATTTCTTTGATAAGTTAAAATTTCCTATAGTTATGCATGTTATTTCCATCATATATTTGGTATTCATTTCTTCTTTTCCTCTTATGTTATTTTTCTTAAGGCTCTTATCCTTTATCATAATATTTATTGTAAAATTCTCCTTTTATATTGTCGACGCCGGGATTTTCGTCGCTACGTTTTTTTATTATTAAAAGCCCTTTCCAATTTTAGCCTTTTGAATTAAATGTGATTTTGAAAAGGGTCGGCTTAATGTCGACGGATTTTGAAAGATCGATTTCTCTATGAGCCAATTGACCAGAGTCGCCAGTTGGTATATGTGAAATGGATGTACCAACTCATCCGAATTTAGCTTTCGTAATCGCTGGCTCATATGTGACTCCGAGTTAATTGGTCCGCAAATCGAGATTCATAGAATTCAGGGGCTTGCTTAAGCGAGGGGAAGGTGTTAGGCACCCTCCGACTTCCGTGAAACATGGTTACCGCAATCTCGATGTTTTTCTAACCTTTTAAATCCTAAAACGTGTGAGTTGCGTGTGTGTGCGTGCGTGTCTAGGTGAATGTTTGTGGTGAATTTTGCTTGGATTTCTTATATGGCAAATGTGTTTATCGGGAAAGCGTTTTTAGACGTCCTTCGACCCGATTGACAAGGCTTCGTTTTTTATAATAAAGATTGATTTTAATTTCGAAAGCGATGAGGGTTTTTATTAGGTGTCGTTTTCAGAAAATAGTTTGTGAACTTTTGTCAAATAGGTATCGAGACTATACATTGCCCTATAATGATAAATTGAATAAAGTGAAGGCAACGTATAGAACTCTTTCACCATATGCACAAAGTTCAACGAAAACGTTCATTTATATTTACGAAATCATTTTTTGAACTTTTCAAAATCCATTGGAGCCTTTTCATCAAACCGAAATCAAAGTTCGCCAAAACTCTTAACTTTAAATCTCGTGAATCTAATATCCTAATTTGATCATTTTTATAAAATCTTCATTAGTTGCCTTATTTTGGAAAACCATTTTTGTGTCGTAAATCATAACAAGCACTCAAAATGTGTTGGGGCTATCCATGGGCATGTGAGCCATCTAAATAACCCCAAACACCCACAATCACATACTTTATTATTATTGCGGGGCCTTAACCCGATCACGATTTGGTGTCGCTTTAAGGCCCGATATTACAAATACACAGCAAGGGACCCTATACAAGGATTACATATACCAAAACGTCCATCATCGGGATTCGATCACGAGGATCTCCTCCCTAGGCTCACAGTCACCCAAATCACTGCACAGCCAATACTAAACCAAATCTAACAAGATTAAACATTGCTATCACATTACATAATTCAAATATCACAAACTCAACACTACGAACTACTCATTACCATAACGAACGATATATCACCGTACGGATATCATCGGGGCGTTAGGAGGAGTTACATTCCGATGGAACCCTCGCTAACAACACCTAATCCATGGATCATCATCATCATCATAACAACAACGACATCAAATAACCCAAGAACACACCCTTTTCACCTTGCAAAATGCCGATTAAAGCCTCTTATTTCACGAATCGGACAACACTACAAGAACAATCAACTAACTAGCAAGAGGAGATGAATTTTTCACTCAAAGCTCACCAAGAACCGACCTATTCTCTCTCCTCCCGCGCTCTTTGTCTCTCTAAAATCTATTTCTTTCTTTTTTCTTCTCTTTTTTTCAGCTCTCGGGTGGAAATGGCCGCTGTATAGATGTTCAGCAGGCAGCCGCAGGTGCATCTGCGGCTGCCTGCTGTAGCCGCCTGCGCCGAATCCTCGGCTGTCGTGTGCCGTCTCCTCGAGCCGCGCACTGTCCTTTTTGTCGGTGGCCGCAGGTGCATCCGCGGCTGTCTGGCTTGTTTTTCTCGATTTCCGTGCCACGCGGTCTTAATTCACTAATTTCTGCAGTATTATTTTGGAAGGCTGCTACCTGATGTATAAACTGCTCTTTGTAGGCTCCGTCTCTGAAAGAATTCGGTACATGTATGATCAGTAATGTGGTTTCGCTTACGATGTAATGGTGAATATTCAGTAAATGGAGCATTTGACAAATGTCTACATTATCCACCATTACAAAATATAGCACTTGTGAATGTCTCAGTATATTTGCTAAACATGCGATAAGAATGCACACACACTATAAGTACTTTATTGATCATATGGCTGATTAGATAGTCCAGGCATTGTGTACGTAAAATAGCCAGGAAATTAAAGGTAAATATGGGGTCATGTAGTATATTTTATCAATATTTAAGGCATAAAATGTTTAAATGATTAAACTTAACTCATATGTGGGATTAACCAGTGGTAAATCGCACAAACAATACTGTCATATGGGTAAAATACCACATAATTTTAGTTATTCGAATCACCCATGTAATTGACTGTACACAAATATGCATTAGCATGTCAAAATACACGGTTTAGAAAATGCTCACTAATACAGTAGCATGAGTGTACTTCTTCCATCCAACTTTCATATCTGTACTGTCTGTCGTATAGGTATTCAGTAAATGTCTACATTATCCACCATTACATCGTAAGCGTAGTGGTCATTAGTCGCCTTTTCTGATCAGCTCAGGTTTTTCTGGATCAAATGTTTGCCTTGCCTCAAGTGACCGGATGCTCGTTGTCCGTTGTGGCGGCTTTGACCGTAAATCGCTGGGGTGGCTTTGTGTTGGGGTCCACCTTCCTTTTCGCATGTCGGGTCAAATGACGATTTTTCCCTCCTGTCAAGGTTAGTGGAAAAGTGCAAAATTTGGGTGTCTACATATATTAAACGAATACATTTTTTAACTGAAATTTGTAATGTGCAGAGCCTAGCAATTTTACCCGACCTCGACGGGGCCAGACCAATCCGGATTCTAATGGGACCCGATTTTTTAAAACCATATAACCTTCTCACCCCCGCCTCGCCCCAATTTTATACATATAATTATTTTCAAAATTAACTTTTTGTATATATATAATTATGTAGGTATTTAGGTTATTTTATTATAAATTCATAACATTTGTATTATAAGATGGTACTAGTAATAAAAATATTACATCATGTTTGATTTTGAATTAAAAATAGTTGTACAAAAATAATATAAAAGAATTTAGAGAAATTTAATATGGAAACAAGGGGAAAAATCAGGTAAACGGAACGAAGAGGGGCGGGGCGAGAGAATGGAATTTTTGGGATCGGGTCAGATCAGATTTGGGAGAGAGCTACGTATTGACTGGGCCGGTATAGGGAAGGGTCCCTTGGACCATACTCCCATACACGCCCCCTTGCCTGGCCTATGTGTAGTATCGCTTTTTTTGTTAGTTCTTCAATTCTTACTTTTTATTTTCCTAAAATTAGTATTCCTTCCGTCCCAAAATAAAAGTTCTGGCCGACTTTTTCTCATATTAGAAAAAGGGTAAAATGACAAAACAATCTGTATTTAAATTCTCATTTAATTGCATAGTTTTTTGTACATGATTAATTATAGTCCATAAATATGCATATAGAATAGAAATATGACAATTAATATTAAAAGTATTATAGACAAATTATTGTAAAAAATAAATTATTTAAGGTAAGTAGACATTTAACTTGAGACTACCTAAAATAGTAATACGGGCTTTTATCCTAAGACGGAGAGAGTATTAAATTACTTATAAAAAATAATAGCAACAAATTCCGTTGTCAATTAGTTCAAAGGTGAATTGTCTCTTTTTGGTAACTATTCACAGTTTCACACTATAATGTTATGAATTATTTCCAGCAATTGTATTGTTATGGCATATATAGCCTTCACCGTAGTTTATTTATGATGATGAGGAAGAAAGTAAGATTGACCAATTAAAAGTTATGTTTCTAATCAAGCACGCAAATAATGAGAATTGTAGCAGGATGTATAGTTTATTACAGATGATGAAACTGTGATTTTTAAAACTCCAAGTGCTCAGAAATGAGTTCATGCTTGATCCAGATTTTGGAATGAAGCCAATATGTGTTTTGGGTCGTGTGACGTGGAGCATCATGTTTCCTGTGTACTCAGTTGAATGTGGACATCAAAGGTCAATACCTCATCGAAGTTGTCAGCTTCCTCACGTATTAATTTACTTTTAAAGTTTATGATTGACAAGATATTTGGTTATTGGCTGTCTGTTTGTGTATCTCTTGTAGTGTGGATTGGAATTTGTAACAAGGAGTGTATTTTTAATAGCTGTAATGATTTATTATGAAGTTAATCCCATCTATGAGAATGCTTAGCTAAGGGAATCCTCTATAATCTAATTTCATTGCAGTATTTGTTTCCTATCACTAAATGAGAGTGAAGATCTCTGTGGGCTCCCCAAGTCTATGATGGAAATTTGTATGTTGCCCACTGGGTATCTGTTAATTTATAGTAATCAGTGCTAGATGGCTCAATATGAACGAGGCATGTTAGTTTAAATGTCATTTAATTTTCATCACTTTCCTAGATATGCTCTAGAAGCTTGGATATGTGATTGCCTCTCGCTCTTTTCACCAATACATATAAACCTAATTGATAGCATGCATTATCATTTTTAATCTTTCAAAACTAGCGATAAGTGAAAGTTCGATTAAGCACAAATTCAGCAGTTTAAGCGTTATCTGATTGTACATTTTTTCTTTTTCACTCATTCCTTGTCTTTCGTGTGATCCTAAATTTTCTTTTACTCGAGTTTGAGCCATGGTAGGTAAAGGACGAGAGGGAAAATAGAAGATGAGATATAATATGATGTCATTACTAATTTGATATCATGTTGTAGTCTCATCATCCATTTTGTGGGATCTTTGCATCATAAACTATAGAACTGATAATATTATTGTACTTGTACATCTAATGTTCATGAGTCCTTGACCAAAGCATTTAGTTTAGTGTGCACCCATTAGTTATAAGTTCCATTTTACAAAGAAACTCCATATTTAAATTTACTTTTATATGAAACCAATCTTGCATCTTTCATTCTTCTCAGTTGGTCAAATTTCTCTTTGGTTTCAAATAATTTTATTGTGGTGTTGTATTTTAGACTTGATACGATGGCTACATGTCCGATGATAAGACTGTCTATTGAATGCTTTCTGCACAATCAAGGACCATAAGTTGCATTAGACATTTGTTTCTCAAATTCAGTCCCATTTGCATTGTAAGTGCATTATGTAGTTTTCCTGTCGGCCAATGCTTCCAATTTGTGGAAAAATCAGAATGAGGAATTGACAAATCATATATGTATTATGCTATGATTTGTTATAGTTTCATGATTTTTTTCTGAGTGGCACTTACTATTTTTATGCATTGATTGTTTTTTAAATCTTGCTGTTACTTTTGCGGTCATATACTCTATCTAATAGAAGACAATCAAGACATACTCTTTAACATAGATTGTAATATGATTACAGGAAGTCTAACACTTAAAAAAACACTATATATGAACTGAATTCTAATCTTGTAAAATATCTTGCCCTCCTTTTTTTAATAATCTTGATAGGTAAATATTAATGCATTTGTTTTGAAGATCTTCAAGTCTTGAGTTACTGTATTGTAGTTTAATAATTATTTGTATACATACAGTAATTTAATAATTATTTGTATAATCTTTGCATCATAGCTCAAAATATTTGCAAGTTTCAGGTTAACAATGTTTGCCACTTTATATGTTGGCGTGAGGACATGATGTTACTGCCTGATGCTTGTATGCTTACATTGCAGAACATAGAGGGCATTTACTTTCAATTTTTGTAGTTGGCAGATGGTTAACCCTCTGAGTAGAACATTGGCTGCTTCATGAAAACCATTCTGGATAGACCATTGGCTGCTCCGTAGACTAATCCACTGAAACTTGTTTGAGTGTTATATATATCACTTCCAACATCAGTTGGGTAAGGGACTCCACTTGATACAGTAAGTACCTAAAAGCCTAGCTTTTTGGCTTGGTTTTGTTTCAACTATAATTGGGGTATTACAGCAGGACAATTTCTTGAGGGATTTGGGAAGAGTAGGGATGCCAAGGTGTTTTGGCCATCTGAGTATTCTTAGTTTTGTTGGTGCTTTGGAATGAGTGGTGTGCAAGACGATTTGTGAGAAACAATTAGCGTTGCACTTGTTGAGGGATGAGTCATTTTGATGGGTGCCATGTGAAAGGATTTATCTAGTCTGTCCCAGATACAATGTTGACCAGTTTTATTAACGCTCCAAGTAAATTGATGGGGCTTGAAGGTGAAAATTGAATCCCTTTCCCATAGTTGGCTACTTTGCTCAAATGCATTACCTTAAGTTTTAATCTCTTTGAAGTTATCTGGCTTCAGTAGCTGCTTGTGAAAATAAGTGAACCCTGTTTTGGTTTTGCTCTGTTCTTTTCGTCTCTTCTGTGTTTTTTTTATTGCTCCAAAAGTGGTACTGAACCACTGTAAGTTACCATTATTGCAAGGCAATCCCAATTCCTTGATGATGCCAATAACGTTTTATTCAGTCATTTAAGAAGACGTGCCAGAGCTCTAATATTTCTGTCACTCTGGAAAAATCCAAATTAACTGCTCTGCCTGGACGTCTGTGGACGTTTGAGCTTGTTCTTGTTTACTGAAGTTATTAGTTAACCTCGGTGAATAAAATAAAAATATGTACTCGAGTTCTATCACTGGGAGCCACTAGGTAATTGGTATGTCGATTGCCACAGGAATTCTGGCATAAGTTACAACTCCTTTGGTATCCTTTTTTCTCTTATTGCGTCTCAAATTTTGATGTTAGCAGGCAGGTGAAACGATGAGGGCAGCCCTATAAAATCCAGTTGGGAGTTGAAGGTGGGAAATGTTTAAAATTATATCAAGCAGTGAATTAGAGGGATCTGAAAGCACTTAAATTTGCAAGTTCTTTCAGCTTTCTGAACACGAGTCCAAAAGGGGACATAAAATAGACGTGAAGAAATTGCGTTGATTGGCAATTTCTCGTTGTTATTGTCTTTTCAGATGGATGAGCTTAGTATTCTCTGTTTTCTTCCTGTTCCATTTCTTGGCAATTTCGTTGTTATTGTCTTTACAGATGGATGAGCTTTTAGTATTCTGTTTTCTTCCTGTCCCATTTCTTGTTTTGTTCTTCCAACAACAGTTTTTCAGTTTATATATGAAGTTGAGCTAAGTAGCACCTATTTACGACCTTACCTTCCTCTTGGAACGATCACGTAGCCGAAGGACCAAGTGAAGTATATCCGACTCTTTGTATAATTCCTTGGTTAAAGGTATATATATGTTTTTTTCAAGCTGTTCTAAAAGTGTATATATATATATATATTTTTTTTTTTTTTTTTTTTTTTAAAGTTTGTATGAAATTCATGTATGCCATTACTCATACTATCGTCAATAGAGTACCATAATACAACTATTATTATATTTTCAATATAGATGTATTCGGAAAGATAATATTATTTTTAGAAGTAGTTTTAGAATAATTATATATCTAATTTTAAAACGAAACGAATGCGATAAATAATATCATAATATGATTTACTATTAGTTTGTGGGTTTCATAGTGTTCAATTGGCCGAAAACCGTTATGAAATGCAGGACAAAAATGATGTTAGATCTGTCTCAAATCAGAATTTCATTTGATTATTTTCTTTTTTATAAGTATATTATTATTATGGTTTATTAAAGTTTTAAAGATCTTTATCAACTACAACATACCATGAAACCGAGGTCTAATAACCCCAACATGATTTTCTTTAGGACAGACAGCTGCTAACTATATTTTCTCCTCAAAGCTACGGCATATATGTATGTAGTCAGCAAAGAAAGAAGCTATGTATGTATGTATGTATGTATGTATGTATGTATGTATAGTTGTATGTTATTGGTAACGTTTCCTATTTTTAAGGTTTGTAGTGTTGTCTTCGTGTCGGGTAAACTTGTAATAAGTTTCATAAACATACAATTAATTCATATCACAAGGTCGGTCTGTTTTAAGAAAAAACAAGCCAAGCTTTAATAGAGGGTACCCTCGAACATCAATTCATTTCACAAGGGCGGTTAAGGAAATTAAGAAAAACAAAATATGTCCGTGTGTTTTTAATGTTGAAAAAAATTGATAATATAATTTTTAAAGTGATGCCGTTGATGATAACGAAAGATCATAATTTTTATTTCAAATAAAGAGTGGATAGAGAGGTAATGAAATTATAAAATAAATAAGATGTAATAGATGAACTAAAGATTAATTTACTCGTCTTTCTAGAGGTCACGATCATGACAAAAAAATTCTACAAAACCTTTAAATGAATTAATTTTGGTTTGTTTCTCAACTGCACCCACTCCACCTTTGACTTGTTTCGCCTAAATTAATTTGACTCAACTTATTAAGTATTCAAATTTACTTGACAAATATTTTTAATACTTAATTAATTACATAATCATATATTGATATGATGTAACGTGTGTTACATTTTTTTTTAAGAAAGTTGCCCTTAGAGAAGAGCATTGAAATAGTAAATAAAAAATAAAAATGAACTCTCTCAAAATTTAATTCAATTTATCACATTTAAATTTAATTTAAACTCAACTCGTTTTTTAAATGAGTCGAGTTAGTACGGTAAAGCTGAGTTGTGTACGTTAAAGTCAAATGTCAATCAAAATAAATAAATCAAAACTCTGCTCTTTCACAGTTAACTAATTAAAAGAAATGGTGAAGAGGAGTAGGGTAGCAAAATAGCCAAATATTATGCTAGGCTTATGCTATGCTACCTTCCATTTAGCCACACGGCCCACAGTGCCCCATAATATATACTACTCCCAAAATGTAAAACCCTCACCGAACGCTTGCTGCTTCCCTCTAATCTTTCATTTATCGTTCCATCGGTTTCTTTCCATCTAATTATTAGATTATTATAAAAACAAAATTGGCAAATACACAAGAAAAAAAAAAAAAAAAAAAAAAAAAAGTCCTTACAAACCCTCGGTATAATTTCCCTCCTTCAATGTGGTCGAAGCCCAGGTCTTAAATACCATAACTAAAGGGTTCTTTTGTTAGATTACCGCGTTCATATCTATGCTATACAAAAAACTGAACCCCTCAGCTGTTTTTCTTTGAACCCATATTTTGTTTATTGAGATTGGTATTTTTTTAATTCACTGATTTTTGATGATTTTTGGTGGGTATTAATTGAAATGGTGACCGGTAGGAGTCAACAAGAAGATAGGGAAAAGAATCCATCCGCCACTACAAGAGGTGCTACCAGGTCATGGGGCACCACTGTTTCTGGTCAATCGGTGTCGACTAGCGGCAGTGTTGGGTCTCCGTCAAGCCGGAGTGAGGCGGCGATGGCAACCCCCGTCAGCGAGAGCACTTTTCTTAGGTTAAATCACCTTGATATTCACGGCGACGATGCTGGATCTCCTGTTGGGTTAGCCTTTTTATATTGGATTTAATTTGAGTGTTTGATTTAATGCTGGGTTTTGAATTGCAGTAAAAGACTGGATAAATGGTGCTTTGACTTTTTCTAGTGAGCACAATTGTGTGGTTTAGTAGATTAGTGGATGAATTATTAAATTACTTATCAGTCACCCCTAGATATATATGTCAAACCCCATGATATTTTTGTTAGAGCTTCGTTTGTTAATTTGTTGCTGTTTTGACTTGAATTTGGTCAATCCCATAAGCTTAATATTATGCTAGCAAATTTTAGATGGTTTTCACTTGGCACTCACAAATTATGTCTGTCATGTGGGTAGTATGCATGAATTTTTACAAATTGTGCTATTGACCAGTGCTTGTATTACTTATTTTCTCATTAACAGCTAGTGGTTTGTATCTGTACTACAATACATAACTAATCACCGGTTTCTAAACAGTAATAAGAAGAAAAAAAGAGGACAACGTGCGGTTGGAGGGGATAAAAATGGTAGAGGACTCCGCCAGTTTAGCATGAAAGGTGTGTGGACGCTATCTCATTGCTTCTGTTTCTCGATGAGAAGCATAATGCCATGACTTCTTTTTGCAAGAGTAATTTATATTTTTATATATAAATGATGCTTAATTGACAGTCTTCATGCTAACTACTGTACGTATTGCCTCTTATTGTGCATGATGTTTCATACTGATTACTGTATGTATTGATTCTTATTGTGCATAGTGTGCGAGAAAGTGGAAAGCAAGGGCAGAACCACTTATAACGAGGTCAGCTGGATTTTCGGATTTTTGATTTCATTTACTATCATATTTGAGTTTTAAATTTTCCGATGTTTATATTTTAAACTCTGTTTGTACTTGATAAGTGATTGGATACCAATTTATAAGTAAAATGTTTTTTGGGGTCCATACTAGATAGTGCTAATATTATTTACTTTCTGATAATATCAATAAGTGGTTCTGGGTATGGATTGATGGTGGAAAATTGTTTACACTTTTAATAATTATCCTGACCACTCAATGAGCAGGTAGGTGAGAATGAAGCAGCTTGAGAGATTAGATGTTAGGGTAGTAATAGTGTTTGATTGCAGTTACTGATCAAAGAGAGAGAACTCTTCACCAGAACTTTGGTTTGGGGAAGAACAAACAAACTCTTTCCATTGGAGAATAGTTCTCAACATGTTGTCATATCAAATCATGTCATGAATAGTTAGTAGTTCAAGGCACTCCTCTTGATATAATGAGGAAACACCATCCTTATGTGCCTAATATGCACTAGGTCATTCAATAATAGTACACTAATTACAGTATTATGAGATGATTTGTGTTATTTTAATTGTATATGTAATGTCCCAAACTAATACTGATTTGCACATGATTTGCACGTGAGATGGCATGTTCTTTGTGAGGAATGAGCTATAGTGGCAAGGTGTTTTCAATGAAATCTTTTTCTTTCTTTTTTTAAAATCATGGCTTATAGGGAGAGTGGGATGGGACTTTTCCTTGGAAAAGCATATGATACATTGAGGCCTTTTCGTATTTTGTTGTTGTTGCTTGGATGGCAGCAATAGGGTGACTCAAGATAATTTGATAAGGAAGAGGTTATTTTTTAATTGGGGTTGCATGTGTAAGATGACTGCAGAGACCGTTGATCATCTGTTGTTTCATTCCATGGTAGCTGTAGAACTTTAGTGTCTATTATTCTTACTTTTTTGGAATGGTGTGGGTAACACTGAGTTTGTGATTGATGTTTATGGGGAAAGGCGTCCTGCGGTGATAGAGTCGAGGTGTTTTAAGTGAAATGTTTCTTATCGTGCCATAAGGGGAGTAGGGGATTGGACTTTTCCTTGGGGAAGGCGATGAGAAATAGTAGCAAGGTTCTTTAGTTAAATCCTTTTTTTTATCATGCCTTACAAGGAGAGGGGATGGGACTTTTCATTGGAAAAGCATGTGGTTTGTTGAGGTTGACGTAGGAGAACTAAAAGTAATTAGGGTTTAGGATCCTTTCATTGCTACCAAGACTTTTTGTCTATCCTACAGAAAATCGGATGTGTCCACAGAAAAGAATTAGTGTTTTGCTTGTATGGCAGGGCCGGTTCATTGTTTGTTGTTGCATTGCTAGGTAGCTATATACCTTTGATGCCTTTTGTTCTCACTTTTTGGTATGATGTGCATAATGCTGAGTTTGTCATTAATGTTCTTGGGGAATGGTATCCGGGGGGGAATTAGAAAATCAATGTTTTATACGAAGATCAGAGTTGGCTCTTCATTGCTTGTGTTATACCTTATGGAAGGAGTCAGGGGTGGAACAACAAATGCTTTGAAGACGAGGAGAGGACTATTCTTCAGCTTGAATATTGTCTGTTTTATTTTTGTTCTTATGGCTCAATGGTATTTCTATAATGGATTTTTAGAGTGAGTTTACGCTGGGTGAGACAAGGTTATGTTTAGACGGGGTTGATTATTATGGAAGCATAGGTATTCTTTTTATCTTATCTTTAATTGTATGAATCATGCATACATGGGTTTCATCCCCTATATGGCGCTCCTAGTAAATTTACTTACTAAAAGATAATCTTGTTTGAGCAGCAGACCCATTTTCTATTACTCTATTGTATTCCCTCCATTCCGAATTTTAAGATCAATATTAAATTTCTGAAAGTTAATTTAAGATATTTTTCAATTTAAAATTGACATAATTCATTTAAGTTTTGAGTACAATAATTTTTTCTAATTAGTAGTACTTTTTAAATAGTTTATGATATTCTTAATTGTATTGACATAAACTATATATGAATTCATGTCAATTTTGAGATTGAAAATGTTTGAAATTAATTTTTGAAAAATCAATATTAATCTTATAATTTGGAATGGAGAGAGTATTATGTGGACATCTATATTCCTGCTGAGACAACTGTTATCAAAGATATGGAGTTCAATCTTTAAATGGGGAGTTCAAATGGGAACCTGCATGCTCAATGATGTGTACTTCACGAATTGCGGGGGATCATCCTGAATATTTAGGGAAAATCAAAGAAAAGAAAAAAGAATCAGTTTACTGATATGACCCATCTGTTATTGGCTTATACAATATTCAGTTAGACGTTTGGGAATTTAAATCAAGCACTATATTTGACTAAAACAAATGAATAAGTTAAGTTCATGTTCATTTTCTGTAAATCTTTTGTTTAAAAGTTATAAAGTTAGGTTTACAGCTGCTGAAATTCTTATATGAAATCTCCATTAGATAGTGTCTTAGCATTAATCCTATGTTTTGCATGTCTGCATGTGGACGAAATGCAATCTAGCCCAAATACTACTCAGGAAAATTAAATGAAAATCTTTGTGCAATCTATATAATGTTTATAGGTCTAATATTTATTTTGACTCTTAAACATCTATGTTATGAAGTAATAACCGAATCACAGAAGTTAAATTGTTATACAGGTCGCAGATGAACTTGTAGCTGAATTTGCTGATCCTAGCAACAGTATTTCATCTCCAGACCAGGTTTGTCACTGTACTGAGGCCGATGAAAATGTACTTCATCTCTATATTCATATCTATGGTATATGATGTTTTTTTAATATTCAGTATATTTAATTTTCCGTTGAATGATATATCACAGCAACAATATGACGAGAAGAACATTCGCCGAAGGGTTTATGACGCCCTGAATGTTCTCATGGCTATGGATATTATTTCCAAAGATAAAAAGGAAATACAGTGGAAGGGTCTGCCTCGAACTACCTTGAATGATATTGAAGAATTGAAGGTCGGTCTGTCTGTCTCTCCCCCCCTCCCCCCACACACAACTACACACACACACACACCCCACCTTTTCTTTTCATTTTATATTCAAACGCCCACAAAAAGGAATTGTTTATAAATGGTCTGACCTAGTCCAATTCTGTTATTCTGAAAATTCAGAGTGAGCGTCTTGGACTGAGAAGTAAGATTGACAAGAAAGCAGCATATTTGCATGAACTAGAGGAGCAAGTAAGAATTGTGTTTAGAGTTAGTTTGTTTAACTTCCCTCTCTCTATCTCTACACACACGCACACGCACACACACCCCTCCCCCTGAGAAAGAAATTATAGCAAGAAGCCACTTTCATTATGTGCTTATAAAATGAGCATATTTCTTGTGGACTATGTTTACTATTTGTCTTTTGCTAACATTATCTTTCCTCCCACCAAGTATGTAGGTCTTCAGAACCTTATACGACGGAATGAACAATTATACAGCTCTGGAGATGCTCCTAGTGGAGGCGTGGCTTTACCTTTCATACTGGTTCAGGTAGATATGATTGGCAAATTCTTTGTTTTGCGTTGTGGTTCCTGCTATGCTAAAATCCATTAGCATACTTATCCATTCTGGTTAAGGGTAGATCTCTTCAATTATGCTCCAGCGTGGTTGAAGCTCTACCCATCACCAACTTTTGTCATAGGTGGAGTCGTTGACACCCTCTCAATTTCTTGTTTAAAGTGGCATGAACTTTTTGAGCTATGTTTCAAACACCTTGGGTTTATCTATCTAACTGGAGGTTCAGGCATTTATAATAGATTTGTAATCATCTACTATTCATGATGCTGTAAATATTTTTTGGGTCATGGAAGACCATCCTCTGTTTCCCGTAATAGTATACATCTAGCTGGAATAAGTTGGACCCTTAGTCTGTCTGATTTTCACTCTTTTAAGTGAATTGCCTTCGGCGATGTTCATCTCCAAGAATGAGAGGTATTTTTCCGTGTAACATTACTTCAGGGTTTTTTTACAGTCTTAGGAGGTGATTTCTTTTTGAGACTTGATTTAATCAAGGAGCAATGTACACTTGCTTGGAGAGTAGTTTTTTTTTTTTTTAATTTTTTTTATTAAAAAAACAGTACAAAAATACTAAAATATTTATATTTTTTTGTAATCTGTTACAAGTTGAAAAGAGTACAACTGATGGAAGAATACAAACAATAGAAAAATCAAATAAAAAAGATGGGTTAATTGTAGCCAAAAGCTTAGTGAACACCTTAATTACTCCTGAGATACACACATTCTTCAATAACTTTTTCAGATATGAAAAAATCTTCAAAACAAGAATGCTAGAGAATAAGCCACCTACCAGTGATCATCTTGCATCAAAATCTAAATAGCTCTACCATCACAGATAAGCATACTGGAGAAATATCTCGCATACCGATAAAAATAGTCCCACCACAATCACACAAGAGAGGAGAAAGAAAGTCACCCAAATTGAGAAAGAAACCACTCAATTCAAGGGGAAAAACAAACTCCCACAAAAGGGTAGAACTCAACAAACATGAAAAAACAAAACAAGATAGAGATCTAGGGGAGGATCTCAGCAAAACAGGAGATGAGCCCTTGCCAGTTCTGGATTTAAACTTTTTGGAGATGAGTGTTTTTTGGCTAGAGAGAAAGAAAAGAGAGAAGCCAAAAAGACTTGGAAAAAATTGTTAACACCACGTGGAGATAAGTTTACTTTCCAATTAAGGGTCGCACTTGATTGGGCTCTCTATGAGAAGACATATTCTCAAGTCTTATTATTATAATCGATGCCCCTGATCGGACAAACAAAACTTGGTGCCTAAAGCTGAATATATACCAACTTGGTGACATTCTTCGGGGATTGAATTTTAGAAGTGATGCCCAAAATTATGAACATTGGTTCTATATCATGTACTGAACCTCCCAAAGTATGTTTGAAACTGAATTTTGACAACCCCTCCCATGTTAAATTTTTTATTTATTTCATTTTTGATAAGTGATTCTCCTTTGGTCCCAATCCCCACACTTAGAGCCAAGCTTACTTATTATAAACAAAAAATAAAAAAAGTATATCTCCTTCAGTTCGATATGAACTTGTAACAAGAATGAATGCGTGTTGCTCTTCAGATTTAATCTACGGTTGCTTTTCTACCTAATAATGTTGCATATTACAGAATTTACAGTGATTAACTCTTGCTAGATTTTCCTATGGTATTATAGTAACTGTTCTCATTTCATTAGAAACTGTAGACTCGTCCTCATGCAACTGTTGAGGTGGAAATATCAGAAGATATGCAACTGGTGCATTTTGACTTTAATAGGTAAGGAAACCAAACCCCAAACCATATGTTGCTCTTGAACTGCCTTCCCTGTTGACACACTTGCTGTTAATCACCTTTCTTTGTGAACAGAGTTCAATTCCAATTTAATGATGAAATGTTGTGGTTGATTACTACAAAAGGTTGAAACGGAATAAGAGAAAGGATTAATAAGATGGATATATGGCTATTACTAGATTTTATTCTTTAGTTCATTTAATCAAGTTTCTGTGTTTTGGGGTAATTAATATGTTCATGGCCTTCTCTTCTGCATTGATTAGTCTGATTTACTGATTGCAGAACATTTTTTAAGTATTAGGTTTCACTTCATTTGGAATCACAGAGCTCGTTTCTTAAATGAGAAAAATGTTTATCACCGTATCTGACTTTTATCATTTTTACCATTATACTAATGCAGCACCCCTTTTGAGCTCCATGACGACAATTATGTTCTCAAGGCTATGAAGTTTTGTGAAAGACCGCAACAGGGTGATGATAGTACGGCACCCAATTTTCCTGCTGATGGAGGTGAAAGCTCCAGCATGCCCAGCATGTTCCAACCCCAAATTGCTCACCCATCCAGGTTAAGAATACCACCGGGTAGGCCTTCCACATCACCTCCCCTTCCTGGAATATTGAAGGCCCGTGTTAAGCATGAGCACTAGTGCACTAGTCTCCAAGTTTCATGCTAGAATCATCCTACCCTGGATCATATTGTCTTTTATGATATTTGTATAGCGTACAATATCTTGCCAGAAATGGGTTGCTCTCCTTGCTGGCGGCTTTTCATCGTAATAGATAATGTTCCCTGTTGAAAAAATGGGAATTGGGAGGTGACAAGTGCAGATTATCTTTTGTACTCCTGAAACCTTAAAGGGGTTCTGATTCTGGCATGGTCTCTTTATTTTCTTTTTTCCTTTTTTTTTTTCATTTTCTTTTCACATCTATGATAAGCCTTTGTAATTCGTCCATTATTTATCTTCTGTTCTTTGGCTCCAGATGTAGTAGGAAAGTAATTTTTGTATCGGACTGGTAGGCTGTTTGTCTGTTGAGCTGTATACAGAATCATTAAGTTTATTCAGGAACAGTGTTTTTAAAAAAAAGATGAGTGTTTTGGTAAATTCAATTAAGGTTGGGTATCACACCCAACTTGAGGAAATCAACTCTCTCCTCCTGCTGCCCCTGATCTATGGCAGCCCTGATTAACAGTAAGCTGCCCCTACCAGTTTGTATGTGGGAATAATCCACATTGATAAATTCATGCCAACGTAATTAACAATACACGTAAACAATAGCTTTAGTACACGTAGCAATAGCATGACCAAGCTTCTGGTAGAAGGGAGATTGACATGGTTGAGCTTCTCCTTTGACAAGTCTCTAGTATGTGTTGATATAATTTGGTTTTGGCAGACTAAAACTTAGCTCAGTTTGCGTTTTGAGTTCGGATAGTATAATTTAAAATTGTTTCAAATTCACATTTAATTTTTATTTGAGTTTGAACTTAGCAAGCCAAACCTCGATTTATTAATTAATATTTTAATTTAAAGTGCTTTAATTGTAGATTTTGTATGGAAATATGCTTATATATACACACTCCATCCATTTCACAAATAAGTTTTTTCTTAAATTTTTTCCTAGTCAAAATTTTGAAATTCTAAAATTTAAGGTTGATGTGAATTTATTTAATTTTGATTAAGAAATTAATTGTATTGTAAATTTCTTAAAGAGTAAGACTAAATATAAAATTTTTATTTTATAATTTTAAATAAGTTGGGCTCATAATATGAATTTTAAAATCTTATAAATTAATTAAGATAAAAACGAAATGGGATTAGACGAGGGAGTATTATATATTGTGTAAAAGTGGTTGGGAGATACCTAAGCCGGGTAAAGCTTGTCTTCGGTTTTAATCGGGCTTGGGCCAACTTTGTGACGGGTAGTAATTGTCGGCTTACCGACTGCTATAGACCCGAACCAATTTAAGTGTTGACGACCCAAAACCATTGCGTATAAACAAAGAAAAAACCAAACGAAAATAGGTAAAGAAGAGATATACTCCTCTCACATGCAATTTCGCCGCTAGCCCGCATAGAAGGGTAAAGAAGAGATATACTCTCACAAGCAATTTCGCCGCTCCAAATTCCTCATGAAAAAAAGATACCCTTTCTTATAGCTTTTCCATTGTTTCTATATTTTCTCTCAATTTTTCTCCTTTATTTAGCTTTTATAGAGTTCAATTTTTTGTGGTATTTTCTTGACTCTGTAGCCTATTTGTTCACGTGACGATGCTGTTTATGATGAGCTTCAAAAGCCAGACGTGGAGAGTAAGTCCTTGCCTGTTGATGAAGATCTTCCTGGGATGGGTAAATTCTAATGCTTACACTGCGAGTAATAATTGTTTAATTATATTTGCGTCCATATGTATGTGAATTCGTATGCATTTAATTATGTCTTCCTTTGGTTGACTTGCTGTCCATACTTTGGGAATGTGACTGTGAGAGATGAACGTTTCAAGACGAAACGGCATAAGAAGCGGTATGTTATTTCTTACCTCTTAATTATCATTCACTAGTTTTGTGGTGTTATCAGTAGTTGATGAATTTATGATTTGACTCTTCCTAACTAGAAGTATGAATGTAAACGCATTTTGAATTATGAAGGATAAGGGAAGGATGAGTGTGCTAGAGTTTAGCATAACAGGGATATCCTAGGGCTTTGAAGATTATGACTAAAAGATGTTCAATTTAGATAAATTAGGAGTCCTTTTGATTTTATAGCTACTTCCCAACCCAGTAAAGAGAAAACAGTCACCACATACCCTTATTGACCTTAAAAATCGTGTATTGGTGTTTGTGTTCTGAAACACAGTCAAAATTTGATGCTCGAAATTTAATGTACCCGATATTATTTTTTTCTTACCTCTAATTGCTCAAATATCAATATTCTTAGAGCATCTCCAGCAATGCTTTGCAATGCATTCCTAGACTATATTTAGTCTAGGATTTATACTTCCGCTCCAGCAGATGGACTAAATATAGTCCAAGACTATATTTGATATCCTCAAAAGACTATATCTATGAATGAGATAGTCCATGGACTATAAATTTATTAATATTTAAATAGAAAAGTAGAAAGATGATAGGAGTTTTGTTAAATTTATTAATTATTTTAATCTTTTTATATTATAGTCCATGGGATAGTCCATCTGCTGGAATGGTGGAAGACTAAAGGACATTTGATGATGTCATATGGACTAAATATAGTCCATAATATAGTCCATCTGCTGGAGATGGCCTTATTTGATATTGGATGCTTAAATATCACATTTCTAATTTATTATAAAAAAGTCAGACTAAAAATCTTTTATAAAAAGTAGCTTTATTGTATTGAAATTTTAAGAGAATTTCAAAATATAAGCATTCATATAGGTACGTACCCCGAGCAAACCGCGTTTTGACTTGAGTATCGTAGCGCGTTATAACTTTATGTTGTATTGAACCGAAACAATCAGCATTCCAAATACCATTGATAGGAATTGCCTAACTTCCACAAACATTTTGCAGGCTAGTTATGATTTGTTTTGGTCCCT
The DNA here is from genome assembly GCA_947179155.2 of Hedera helix. NCBI lineage: Eukaryota > Viridiplantae > Streptophyta > Magnoliopsida > Apiales > Araliaceae > Hedera > Hedera helix. Next base: position 51,562,519 of record OX359266.1, on the reverse strand, counting down.
CAGAAGTCTCCTTTTAGGCATCTTTACTTACTGACTTGAAACTAGGAACCGGCTACTGGAACAAATATTATTGCTCAGTATTTTTTTCTGCATCTTGAAGCAAATGGCAGGACCTGCACCACAGACTCAACTTGATGCTGACCTAGCTGCTGGCATGGGAATGCCAGATAATGGCCCAAAGCTTGTGTCAATGTGAGCTTCCCTCTTTTTTCTCTTTTTCTTTCTGGCTTCTGTGGAATGCAGACTGCCCTCGATAGTGGAATCGATGTGTAATTTGCAAAGTACGAATTTTCTTTCTTGTTATCATTCTAATATTAAGAGAGGATGATCCAAATATTTGGTTGTTTGCTCATTTTGAAATTAAGAGTGGAAGTGTATCTATAAATAGAAAAAACATATAGAAATTCAAGTTTTTGACGGGTAGAAGATAGATATCCTTCATTTGGGAGCAACCTAGAATTAACTCATACATAGAAGTATGTAGAACTTCCTATTTATTAGGAACAAAGGATTAGCCAAATAGCCAACAACAGACCGACTGAAAAACCATTCTGCTGCTGGACATTTTTTGAAACTTGTTCCATAGAGAGACTATAAAACTTAAGAGCGTTGCTTGTAAATCAGATGGAAACTTATCAAGAAGTTGAATATTTCATGTTTTCAGCATATTTTTGGGGATCAATCAAGATGGAAAGATGTGGGCTACTGGTAATAGGCCCATTCCCTCATCTAGGTGAAGATGATGATTTTCTTGCAATCTAATTCAAGATTCGCTAAAGTAGCTGTCACCTCATTTTAAACGTGTCTTTTATTTATTTATTTAGCATTATTTTTTATTATTTTGTGTGTGCATGAAAACAAAAAAATAAAATCACGAGAGTAGTTATTTACTTTTGGGCATCTTTTTTTTTTTTTTTTTTTAATTTTTGAAACGATTGACTTTTGGGCTCCAAAAGTGATGTCAATTCCTGCTTTCATCTGCTAGCATGAATTGGTTGATGGTTCCACTTAATTATAGGGTAATGTTAGGGGTTTTATTTTCTTATTTAGTAAATTATAAAAGATTTATTTAACTAGTGCAATGATTGATGCATCATTTGAGAAAGAAAAAAATTGAGACAGACCCGACCCTTCGCATTACCCATAAATGTAATATTTCTTGTTGATCAACGGTATTTTTAAAATTATTTGGACGGATTTAGAATGGGAATTAAAGAAAATTCGACCTTTTTTCTGGGTTTAGAAGATTTATCGTTAAATGGAAATGTTTTCGTATCATCGTTATCCAAAATTGCCTGACCCAGCCGTTGGACCAAAGAAAATATCTTTTGACCCGTTACAGGATTTTGAATAAAGCCAGTGGAGGAGAAAAGGGGCGAACAACTTTTACTCTGACTGATTTTCTCTCTCTTTTGGTCATGTGTGCTACGAGTCTGTCTTTATATAACGCATCACCAATCATAATCGTCTCTCTGTCGCAATACGTGCAACCATTACGGGGCAAGGCACAGACTGTCACTCAAATCCGGCGAGAACAATCCATTCCACGCCACTGAAAAAATCATCAAACTCACTTGGTTCCATAATAAATATAATATAAAATCAAGTGCCTTTGTATTTTTGCAAAGAACGCAAGTAGTGTATATATAAATTTGACTCTATCCATATAATAATTTTTTATAAAGTTGTTATATGAGACTCATTATGTTATAAAATATCATTGTATGAATTATTACGTATAACAAAACTCTGTGTATATATATATATAAAACATATCTACCTCTCCTAAATAACAAGTTTTTAATAAAATTATGTTGTTTTGAAGATTCTTTTAAAAAATAAAATAATATTAAAAGAGAGTGATCTCACTTATTTCCTTTTTATTTTAAAAAAATATCACTCATAGCTCCACTTATTTTTAAATTTTTTTTTCAAAATAACATAATTTTAATAAATGTATGTTATTTAAGAGAGGTATGATTTAGATATGTCATATATATATATTTGTGTGTGTGAGATATTATTTGACACATTTTGAAATTTGTAGAAAATGATTAAAAAAAAGTAAAACACACTATTTTTTTGGCCTTCCAGCACATACAATCGTGTCTCTGTCATTCTCCAGTTCCATTTCCCTCCCCCCCAAAATTCACATATAAGTTTGTCTGCTTTTCTTTCCATCAATTCTCTCCGGTTGCTATCAGTGTCTCGTTTGCATGTGCAACCATCATGTGAAGCCCAAATCAATAAATAATGTCGTTCCCACCTTGTATATCCACTAATCCACCAATTTCGCTTTCTTCTCTTCTGCTAAACACAACCCCAGTACTGTTTGATCCGTTTGTATTGATGGCGATGTATAATCTTTTGCACTCCCATTGAAATCCAACATGTTTAATAGCCGTTGCATACGAATCGCACGCCCGTTGTTAAATAATAGGAGTAATTTTCTTGGATGCTCCATTGTGTAGGGTACGGCGCGTTTGAATTTACTTTATTGTTCCTCCTAAACTTGTTCAGAAAATTTTACCCCGTTTATAATTCCACTAAACAAAATTGTCCGTCTTATGAATTCAATTATAGCAAACTTGGGACTGCAATGTTATGAAAGTGGGTTTGGAATCGACGGTCCGACCGGTTGAACCGAGAACCGGTTCCTTTTTCGATCCGGTTTAAATCGGTTAATCAAATTTGATCAATAATTAGTTGACCCGATTGACCGTCGGTTCAATTGGTAAAACTGGTTTCGAAATACATATATATATTTTTTTTCAAAAATATTTTTATTAATAATATAACATAATTTTATTATATTTAACATACAAAAAATTAAATGTTTTAAAAAATAATATAACTCATTCACCCGATATTTTTTTCGATTCGTTGAACGAATCGATTCTGAAAACATTGCTTGGGAGTCCAATGCACAGGGGTATGAATTCGATTGGATTTGGATGGGTGATTCAATTGAGATGAAGAAGCGCGATTAGAAACGATTAAAAACGAAGGCATATATTATGGTAAATAAAATGCTAATACACATACGATACTATACCAAAAACAAGAAATACAAAAATTATGAACTGGGCTATAAATCAATTTCCCCCGTTCTTTTCTTTTCACTCTCTATCTTCTTCTTTAGGGCGTACGGAAGAACTTGAACCTGATGTCATATTTAAGGCCTGTCCGTGTGAAAACCTCTGCAATTGTATCATACGCGAGTAACACCCATCAGGGTAGTTTTTTAGTAGCTGCGAGTGAGAACCTTGTTCTGCCACTTTTCCATCATCTATCACTGCAATGACATGGGCATTTCTTATCGTAGATAGGCGGTGCGCCACCACAATGGTGGTTTTTCCAGCACAAGCGCGCTCAAGAGCCTCTTGTACACACTTTTCAGACTCTGCATCAAGCGCACTTGTAGCTTCATCTAGCAGCATTAGCTCTGCTTTCCTTAAGAAAGCACGTGCAATGGCAATTCTTTGCTTCTGTCCTCCGGATAATTGGATACCCCTTTCGCCTACAAAAGTCTTGTAGCCATCGGGCAATGACGAGATAAACTTGTGAGCATTTGCTAGTGTTGCTGCTTCGATTATCTCAGCCTCAGTTGCTGATTCGTGTCCGTAAGCTATATTTTCATAAATGGTGGTAGCGAAGAGGCAGGGCTCTTGTGGCACCACAGCAATGTGGCGTCGTAGTGTCTTAAGATTGTACTTTTGGATGTCCTTTTGATCAATCATAACCCGTCCAGAAGTTGGCTCATAGAATCTTTGTATAAGTGCAATGACTGAACTTTTTCCACAGCCACTAGGACCGACAAGGGCTAGAGTTTTGCCAGCTCGAGCCCTAAGAGAAAGGTCACGAAAAACTGGCATATCAGGGCGGGAGGGATAAGAAAAATCCACGTGTTTTAGGTCCACTTCTCCACGGATATGGTCAGGCATTGGGATAGAATCTGGAGCATCAGGTTCAATTTCAGTATTGCGATCAAGGAGGTCAAAGACTGACTTAATGGCTCGGCCACCCTTGATGAAGTCGGGGGCCAGGGTTAGTGTTTCAGCTGCACCATTTGCAGAGACCATGAGAACCATGAAAACCCGGATTGTTTTTGCAAAGTCGGAGATTCCATGCTTTACAAGCCAGGAGGCGTACCAAAGACCAAGGGCATATGAAGCGTAAAGTAGAAACTGGGCTATTCCATATCCACTTCCGGCAATCTGTCCTTTCCAAAAACAGCGGCGTAGTGGTGTTTGGAGATTGGAGATGAAAAGTCCCACAATCTTGGATTCAGAATTGAAGGCAGCAACAGTCCTCACATTTGCCACCGCTTCCCCGGCTAGTTGTGTGGCTTTGGCATGGGCAGCTTCCAAGTCTCCGGAGAATCCTTGCATGAACATTTTCTGTTGAAAATACAATAAACAACAGTGACCACTTAATTTTTTAATGTGTAGTTCCACTACTACACCAATGTTGAAATTGTGACTTTTTATAAGCATTTCAATAATAAAAATTGCAACAAAATTTTCAAACCGCTTGATCTATGATTTGAAGTATGTGATTTCAAGAAGTTAAAAGTATAACAATTATTTCTTATGTAAACCATTTTGAAGTCCTATTTTTTCCATGTTGTCTTCTAGAGAAAAGCTGCGGTAATAGGTCCAAAGTGCACTTAAAAGGATCTAACCCTTCTATTTTATATTTAGTTATTTTAATTAGGTCACATTCAATTCAACACCATTTCTTCAAAACACAGTAGAGGGATATTACCTGAATGTCTTAAAAATTTTAATTTAGGATTTCTACTGCACAAGTTCTTGAGACTCAGTTGCAAAAAGCAAACCTGCAAAACGGTGGCTGCAACAACAATAGGGAAGACGGCAATGAGGACAAGGGCTAGGCGCCACTGCAAAACAAACCCAGCTGTGCATGCAACAAGCATAAGCGCTGAGTTCTGCATGATCACTGAGATTCGATCCCCAATGGCTGACCTAACATTGTTGGCATCAAGAGCTAGCCTTGCTGCAATTCTAGAACTCTCATTTTCCTCCTGATCGAACCAAGCCATTTCGTTTTTCAGCACTGCTGCCAGCATTTTCTCTCTTACCCGTTTGGTCAAATTTTCTCCCACGACATCCCAGAAAAAATGCTGTAGCGTGTTGAATATTAGAGCAGCTGATGAGACACCAATCAAGAGGTAGCAATATTTTCCGATTTCTCTAATCATGTAAGCATGATCTTGATTGTAGTAAACACTTAGGACAGCACTCAAAACATATGCAAAGAAGGCACTGAGGGTGCCACAAACAATAGAACCTATAGAACCAACTAAAGCATAAGTCCATTCAGGGGAGTTCATTTTTGCGAGGCGCCAGAAAGAACTAGCTTGCTCCTTGAACGGAAGCTTTTCAAGCCGATAACTGGGATATGAGGCGTCCAGGGAAAGGTTAAAGTCGGAGGTGGAGAAATCAGATAATCTGCGTGAGTATGGTGACCGGCCATACGATGAGTTCCGAGTGATTATAGGTGAACTTACCGAGTTCCTTGCACTTGATGGCCTGCAAATGAAGAACCGTGTCAATTAACTAATCATCATACAAAAAATCAGTGAAACCAATTTTTTTTTTGAATTTTTGATATAAATCTGGTGGGCTACCTTGCACTACTCTTCCTGGCATTATTAAGGGCAGTTTCATGAGCAATTTCCTGCAGTCGGATGAGCTTTGCATACGTTCCATTCTCCCCTTTAGCAAAAAGCTCATCGTGAGTTCCGATTTCAGAGACACTACCCTGCTGCAGGACAGCAACTAGATCAGCCTTCCGGATTGTGGATAGGCGATGGGCAATGACAAGAGTTGTCCTTCCAATCATGAAACGGTCAAGAGCTTCTTGAACAAGCTTTTCTGACTCAGAGTCTAATGCACTTGTTGCCTCATCCAAAAGCAAGATTGCTGGGTTTTTCAGCATTGCTCTTGCTATAGCTATTCTCTGCTTCTGTCCACCTGAGAGTTGCAATCCTCTCTCCCCTACCTGCCGACATCTTTATATTAGTATATTTCGTTTTCTACTGCTTATTGAACTTGTGCCAACATAAAATTGACAGTTGAGTTGATGATGAAAAAAAATAAATTTGTACGACTGAGTTAAATGAATTAGGTTATATTTTTCCTTCTGTGGTGCTTACGTTCCACAATCAATTCTCCTATTATAGTAAGGGTCAATGAAATTTCAGTTTTTTCTCCAATAAAATGTATGCTACCCAGAGTGATTTGCGGCTTTAACTAAGAAAAACTAGAACTAAATTCATATATATAATATTCCTAAAAAGAATACGAACTAATACTAATATTATGCAGCCCTTCTCCCACTTCTCGTTACCTATTTCCCTCTAAGCTCTTGTTTGTCCCATAAAATCTAAAGTAATTATTTATATTTTGGTCGGCATTCTTATCGCTATAAACATTAATGAACCCAACATGCTATTAATTTTCTGAGATTTATACTATTTTGTGCGTCTTTCTCTCATCTGACCTCCCCCCATTCTGCTAAGTTCAGTCTTTGTTCCTGCCTGAATAAATAAAACCCTGTTTGTTCCTGCACATGCTTTGCCAATCATGTTGTAACTATACAGGAATGCATGCATTACATTGACTTAGAAACAAGTTAGGTTTGTTTGTTGACAAAAACAACACATTTAATATTGTAGTTATAAGGTAGCAATTAAAGCCTTTAAATTTTTGTATCTAAACAGAACTGCCGACTTTGTTTAATATTATTCATCACTACCTTCACCTTCCTGGTAAGGACCAAGGTAAATTACTTCATCATAAACTCGGTAGAAAAATTCATAGATATACGATAAAATGAGCTCTACTTGTCTCGAGGTAAAAAAAAATCAGAAAGTACAAGGTAAAATGACGGTAACCTGAGTATCGTAGCCATCAGTAAGCTTTATAATGAAAGAATGAGCATTGGCAACTCTTGCAGCTTCTTCGATCTCGACTAAGGTTGCATCGGGTCTACCCAAGAGTATGTTCTCTTTAATGGTGGTAGCAAACAGAGCTGGTTCCTGGCTCACCAACCCAATTTGCTGCCTCAACCATCTAAGCTTTAATGTCTTTATGTCATTACCATCCAGCAAAACTTGACCTGCACAGCTACTATATATTAACTAAGATTTTGGTTCACAAAACACACAAACCGCTGAACCCAGAGATATAATTAACAGCAACTGATATAGATGCATTAAATCTGTCTGCTGCAGAATTTACTTGAACACCAAAATTGGTTCAATTATAATGAAATTTTTTGAACTGTTTGTATTACCTGAGGTGGGATCATAAAACCTCTCAATGAGGGAAACTACAGTGCTTTTCCCAGAGCCACTGCTTCCAACCAGAGCTATGGTCTTACCAGCCGGGACGCTTAGCGAAAAATTGTTTAGTATAAGAACATCTGGCCTCGAAGGGTATGAAAAATCCACATCCTTTATCTCCATTTGTCCTGATACAGAGTCTAATTCCAAACCAGATTTGCTGTTTCTGTCGATACTAGGTTTGTGATCGATTACATGGAAGATTTTAGCAGCTGCAACTCTTGCCTTTGCAAATGCAGCCATACTTGGGGCAGATTGTCCTAAAGCGCTGTCAAAAAAAGGCTCTTTTTTTAAGCTAAAATAGATTCAACTAAATTTAGCCACATTAATATGTGCAAGAAAGTACTTACAGTCCCCCTATCATAACAGCGAACATTGTGGCAATGGCAAGCCCTCCATTGGTGTAATGGTGCCTCACCAGATAACCTCCATACCAAAGCAAAAGCGCATAACAACAAAAGACAGTGAAGTATGTCGCCCCTAATCCTAATCCCTTTGAAAATCCGCTTTTATATCCTAGCCTCTGGGAGGTCTTCAAGGCGGATGAATATGCTTGTAATGCTCTTGACTCACCAACAAATGCAAAAACCGTCCGAATTTGAACTATTGTCTGCAATTTTGCTCAAATTTAGTAATACCCAGATGCAAAAAACAGAGAATTCTCTGTACCCTTTTACAAACTCAAATTCAGAATCAGATAAAACTTAAAACTATCACATTCTCTCACCTGCTCTGCTATATTCCCTGCTTGAGAAAGAGCTTCTTGGCTCTTGGCAGAGAGCTTAGATAATGTGGTGGTATGAATGGCTCCAATCACAGCTATAAGAGGAACCACCGCAAGTGTGACCAGGGCTAATTGCCAAACAGCAGTAAAACCCACCACAAATCCAGAAGCAAATGTTGCCATATAATGTATGAAATTACCCAGCTGCGCGTGCACACAAACACACACACACACAAAGAGAGAGAGACATGAAAACAGGGCTATTTAGAGAGAGCCTGTAAAACAGAGCATCAATATATATACATAGATGGAAAAACTGAAGCTGATTTTGGGTTCTTTTTTCTTCTTTTACGTACCTTCTCACTCATGGCATCTTGGACCATGACTGCATCAGTGTTAATTCCAAAAACAACATCTGACGTTCGAACCTCTGTATCAAAGTATTGAATATCCTGATTCAAGGCTGCTTCTAGGTACTCAATCCTCATTCTAGTGGTTTGTCTCTCTCCCGTCCACATCCAACAAGATATCTCTGCAAAATCAAGTCTTTACTATATTAATCACAATTATATAGATTTGCAGCCAAACCCAAAAGGCCAAATTTATTATAGAACTCACCTGCCCATGAAGAAGCCCATATTGCAGCTCCAACTACAAGGAAGTAAAATGCGAACTACAAAACAAACGCATCAAGAAAAAGAATTAGTATTCTCCTCGTTTATACTATATGAATGTGATTGTGAATGATATTATTATTACTATTACCTTCTGAACTTCTTGGGTCATCTTATCTACATTGTTGGCATTGGACCCAAAAGAATTAACAAGATCAGCAAAGAAGCGTAGGAACAATGGCAAAGAACAGCCATGAACAAAGGCCCCAACAGTTCCAATTCCCATCAAAATATAGTCTAATCTATCTGCAAATCTGAAAAGCTCCCCAAACCCAGCTGAGGGAGGCAAAGAAGCAGGCTTTTCTCCATCTGATTTATTTCCCTCAGAAACAACCTCCATTTCTCTTTTCTTCTTCTCAAGTTACTGTCTTCTCTTCTTCTTCTTCTTCTTCTTCTTCTTGCTGTTGTTTTTATTGTTGGTCGTCTGTTGGTTGTAGTATTATTGTTGATGATGGGTTGGCTTCTTTTAAGGAGGAGATTTGGGTTTGTAGAGAAAGTTCCATAGCTTGCGTTTCAGACCATTTACACTGCTCTGGTAATATCATCTTTTATCACCTCAGAATCCTTGTGACCTTGCTTTTATAATTTACCGACAAACCCATCTCCTCCTTTATCTCTCTCTCCACCACTTTCAACCTTTTACTTTTTTTTTATTCCAACTTACTATTGTAAAAAACACAGAGAGAAAGTGACAGGTGATGAGCCCACCCAGCACAGGCTAGAGAGAAATTTGGCCCCCGGCAATGAACACTTGCTGTAAACTTGAGTTTGGGATTTGACCAAAAAAGAGTCTAGTAGGAGTTGAAAGTTTAAAAAAATTAATTTTTTTTGGGTAAATAATTAAATGAATTTTAACTATGAAAAATGATATTTTCAGTTCTAAGTTTAACATTGCTGACTAAAAGTACAATTTTATGCACATGATAATAAATTATAGTAATATATAATGAGTACGCTGTATATTTTGAATTTTTTTTACCGAATTATAATTGCTAAAAACATGAATATAAAAGACTGATTATAACAAGTGTGACCCATAACATTGCAAATATATTTAAAATAAAAATTATCAATAAGTATCCATGTTCAACTCAAAACAACGTTATATATGATAATAAAATAGCGAAATGACTGAAATACCATTAATAATTATAATAATAAAAAATGTCCTTAATGAATGAATATCTTTTATTATAAAACATACAACTTTTATAACCGTATTTTGGTGTAATTAAGTTACACTTTATTTTTAAAATTTTATTTACATTGTATTTTTATTTTTCCAATCCAAGCATACAAAAAAATAAGACACGGTTATACAGTTATTAAAAGTTATCCAAAAATTATTGTTAAGAGTTATTTTATTTTCCTGAGAGAGTTAAAACATGTATAATATTGAAAATTAGTTTGGAATGTCTTCTCCATCTCTTTCAATATCTCTCAAATTTTATAATGCATTCTCTATTTTATATTGATAAACTAATATCTATAGTCAAGCTACATATTCATTTTTTTCTATATATATATATGAGAGTTTGCTCAGAGATGGCACATGATTTTTGTATGAAAATATCAGTCCCATTATAAAGAAGTTGACAATAAATTTTTTACTTGATGAGGTGTTTGGCTGCTTCTACAAGCAAAGCAAAAATAAGGGAAAAGAAAAATTCATGTTCAAACCTAACCTGTGTCCCCCCCTGTAAATCCGGCGTTCTTTGCTCAGTTATAACGAAAGTTATTTTCTTTTTCTTTTTGTGCTTATTAGGATAGAATAATTCGTGATAGGGCTGTCAACGGGTCGGATTCGGATCGTATCAGGAGTAATCCGAATCCAAATCGATAAGAAATTATCGGATTCGGAACAGACCCGATAACCCGACGGATCTCAGATATTAAGGATCTAACCCGAATCCGATAATACTCTGATAACCCGATCCGATAATCCGATCCGATTAAACTTAGTATTAAAATGTATATATATATATGTATTAAAATCTATTAAAATGTATATATATCATATTTTAGAATATATATATATATATATATATATATATATATATATATATATATATATATATATATATATCATATGTTAACGGATCGGAGTATTATCGGGTCGGATTTATATCAATTCGAATCCGATCCATTTAGTTATCGGGTAATCGAGTCAATCGGGTAATCGAATTTTAAAACTGAATTCAAATTCGGATAAACGGATTAGGTTCGGATCAGGTCCGGGTCATGATCCGCCCCGTTGACAGCCCTAATTCGTGGGATAGTAACCAGCGACCTACAGTTGAACGTCGACCGACCGAGAACTTGTTGCATGTAATTTGTAAACTTTTCTTTTGGGGGTGGAATTTTGTTTTTAATAATGAAAATGATGATAAATTGGTGGCTTTTGTAATTTTTGTCTTTAAATAATTACTAATTATGTCAGATAAAAACAGCTAATTAAGATCTAATCAAATCTCCGCCAAAAACCCTTTTTACCTTTTAGCTTTAGTTTTGCTATTATTATGATTTACGAACCAGATATCAAGTAAATGTATTACTCTCTTTTGTCCTCGAAAAGACATGTCAAGTATATTTTTTTACATAAATAAAATAAAGAAAAATTCTATATAAAAAAATTTAAATTTATCTTCTGTGACTCTATAAAATTATATAAAATAATAAATAATTTTTTTAATATATTAATGAATTTTACTAAATAACATATTTATTATTTATTTTATATATTTAGTATTATCTTTTTAAAAACTATATATATATATACACCTTTTTAGCCATCCTTCAAAACAGGGTCGTCGTAAGTAGTAATACTTTATTACCACTTGCTTGCTTGGACCATTTTCATCCAAGTCGAAAGTTTTTACTAATATAATATGTATGTATGTATGTATGCATCCAGGATTGATTCGTAGCTCCAAGTCTCCAACCCAAATGTAGCATCCATGTATTGTACTACACTTTTTAGAATATGATTTAATTAATTAATTAAAACAAATGTTGCTGTCAACAGGGCATTATTTTGTTCAATAATAAGCACTTTATAACAAAATTAAGGTAGCTCAGCTCTCTGGCAGTATCAGATTCTGAATTAATAATTATTTTTAACAGGATTTGTTAATTTAGTGATTTGAGGTTTCTGTCATTGGTAAAAGTAGTTTATGGGATCGATGCCTTAGGAAGGAGGAGGAGCCTAACTGAGTGAGCTGAGTCAGCTCTTTTCTCTTCTTCTTTTTTTTTTTTTTAAAAAAAGCTAAAACTATAATTAATAAACTGTAAAGTAATGGTATTTTTTATCTGGGCTGGGCAGCTGCAAATTCTTTCGTGTTGCAAGGTTCTTTCTGTCTGTCAAGTGGAAAAGTTATTTAAAGATATTGTCACGTACTATTTTAAATTAATTATATATTATTATTTTAATATAAATAATAAATTTTTTATATTTGAATTTATTATATATGTTAAAATAATAGTATATAATTAAACACCGCGACCTAGCAACAGTGATTTTTTTTTCCTATCAAGTGTCAGGTCCTCCTAAAAATATGTCTAATTGAACCTGCCCATTCATTTTTTGGACTATTTTAATCGTGTACCATATAATTCAAAAATAAAAGTTGAAAATTCGCTGGGTCATCATAATAACGAGGACGGAGCACTGATCTGTGAGACTGTGACCATCCGCTATCTACAAATTTTGAATATCGTGCCATTCAAATTTTTTTGAACACCTGATATTGTTTATATAGTGTTATTTTAATATTTATAATAAATTATTTTATTTTAAATATTAAAATTGATAATGCATAAATAATATGTGACAACATCTGTAATAAGTGTGAATATCTAATAATTTTTCTAAAAATTGGATAGATGAATGGTGGTACGTAGGGGTGTCCATCGGTAAAAAACTGAACTGATACCGAAAAAATCGAACCGAAAACCGAACCGAATTACTGATTTCGGTACCGGTTTGGTACAAATTCGGTTCGGTTTTTACCCATTAGCAATATATATAATTATTATTAATTATATATATTATTATATATATAATAATATATATAATTATTATTAATTATATAATAATTAATATAAATTTATTATTATATTATGTAATTCGGTTCTTTCGGTATACCGAATCAAACCGAAATTCAAAAATTCCCATACCGCTACCGGTACCGAAAAATATAAAAAACCGAAGAAACCGGTACCGAAAAAACCGATACCGGTCGATTCGGTAAAAAACCGAAAATACCGAAAAATTTGAACACCCCTAGTGATACGCTCCCTCGTTTTAATGACAATAAAGTATGATAGCGTGAAAATATTTAGTTTACTTAGTATATAAATTATGAAATATTCACGTATTTTATCATTTAAAAAAAATTTAAAAAAATAAAGCAAAATAAATGCTTTATATATTTATTCCTAATTTAAATCACTTTTTATCTGCTATGATTTCTGATTAATTGCAAAGAGATTAACAGAATAATGAAAAAAGTAAAAGAAAAAAAGAGGCATGAAGGAGAGGGGAGTAAGAAAAAGAATATACTAATAATAAGACGGAAATTATAATAATTGGCAAATAATGGAGCAGAAAAGAAATAACTAGTGGTGTTTGTGGAATTGGCGTTGTGTGTTTTTAGACCACTTATAAAAATGGCGTGAAGATCTTTCGGATTAAGATCAGGATAAGGCTCCTATTATAAGACTCGTATTTAAATAAATGATCCTCCTCCTATCTATGATTAAAGTTCATCGTCCATCTAATATTTCTATTTTGAAATCCGAGCCAATAAGCACCAAAAGAGGAAGGAGAGAGAACTCGGTGGTCCAAATTTCCATTTATTACTTCTTTTAATTAAATATTAATTAAAAATAACGAATTTATTAGCAGGTGATCGATCAGCCAAAATTAGGGGAGATAAATAAAGAAAAAGAAAAAAGGAGGACCATGAAGAAGAAGTCAAAAAGGTGGCTCTCTCTTTCTCATTTAGAGGTTATTATGAGTTTTATTAAAAGGGATGTCCAATATTTCAAATTTAATTAATTTGGCATGTGTTAAAATGATGCTGTAATATATGTATATATATATATATATAACTTTATTGATATTAATATAATATAATGTCCTCAAGTATAACAACGTACGCCATTACTAAATAATCTAAACTCAACACTAAATAAATTTAGTGATAAATATGCCAAATAAATATGTTCTTAAATCTTACAAATTTTGAGAAAATATTATTCTTCAGTATTGGCTGAGAAATTACAACTATAATAAACTACATAAAAATTTCTGCTAAACCAAAGTTTGTAATTTTAAAAATCTAAATAAATATGTGTAATTATAAACATTCAAATATACCCAGGCAAAAAGCCAAAAGTGATGCCTGCAGCGGTCATTATTCCATCCCATTGTCTTGCTTGTGGCTGTATGTGTGTAATGATTTTTTTGAACTTTTAAATAATAATTATATTATGTAATCTTAAATTAAAAGTTATAATGATGTTATCGTGGTAATCTAATTAATTGGAGTAATATTTTTTTTAAATATTTTAATTTATTATAATAATTTATTTTAATAGAGAGGAGTTTAGTTGAGAAAAGAAATAACTTACTGTTTTTAATTTTTATCTCAACTTTCTGCATTTTCTCGTAACTTTATCTTTATAATTTACTGGATATCAACAAGAGTTGAACTCTCGAACTCTAATATTTATTTTGCAATTTTTTGCTTCCGATTAATGTCATTGATTCTTAGCCTCTGCCTCTTGCTGGAGGAAACGTGCACTATTAATTTGCTTTGCTTTTGAAAGGTAAAAGTACACTAATTTCCTATGCATTACTAATAATTATGTAGGGTTAATGTACAACATGAAATGGAATTTTTTTTATGTCGGTAAAAAACATGTTATACAATAGGTAAACAAGTTCTCACACTTTCATCAAATACGTGTGTGTTGTATAATAATATTGATACGAAGAAAATGCCTAATTAAGCCCTATTCAATATTACTCAAAAAAAAGGAAAAAAGATCAATAAGAAAAGAAAGTCCCGTTTAAATGAAAACTCAATATTAGATGAGCCACATATTAGATGAGCCACGTGCACCTCTATCTGTTGTCTCTAGTATTAGAATTTAAGAACGGAATAGAACACAATCACATAGAATATTAGACAAAAAACGAAAAAGTAAGAAAACGCGATATACTCGGTTCACTAATTTAGTTGATCATGCTTGTCTGACGTATTCATTAGATATTTTATACGTTCTACAATGATTTACACACTAAACAACTGTTTTTATAGTAACTAAAAAACTTTAGATGTTATAATATGGGCTCAAGCCCGATATATTAGTAAATTAAAGGCTGAAATATCCTGTCGTAATGGCTATTAGTCAAATTCGTAGAAATATTAGTTAATCTCAAAATCTAAGAATCCAACTGGATGATGCTTCCCCAAAAAAAAAAAGAGGTAAAAAGAAGAAAGGAAAAGTATTAGAAATTCGATGGAGAATCTTGATACCTGCAATTTGATAGATATTGCATAGTACTGTTGCTCGCTCTGATTCAACAAGATTAGTTAATTGAAAGCAAATACTGTAATTAATATACCAAAATCAGTGCCGCCGCCAACGCATTAATGTTGCAGAATGTGATTGCTAATTTGGCATAAACCTGATTCCTAGCTAACATTTTGTAGCTCAAATTAAGTGGGCATATATTTGCAGTCTGGCAATTAAATGTGGTCCGACTTACTTAACCAATGATATTCATATTATGCATGCAATGAATGCATTTTTGTGTTGTTTATTAGTAACTCATAAGGTTGCAAACGAGCCGAATCGATTCGAATTTTAAACTGTTTGGATTCGACTCGTAAGGTTAAATTCGTACTCGAATTCGACTCGGATTCGAATTATATTAAAAAAACTTTACTCAGATTCGGCTCGACTCGAATTTTCGTTACTCGAATTCGATTCGACTCGGATCGAATTATATTCAAACTACTCGCGAACGTCAAATTCAAACTCGAATTCGAGTCTTCACATAATAACTAGTTTTATAATACATATAATTATTAATTGAATTTATTATTTTACTTAGAAATGAAAAAATATAATTATAATTACACTTTAAATATATAAAATTAAAATTACAAAAATAAAATAAAATAATAATTAATTATTAAAATTTTGTTTAATTGTGTATATATTATAAGAGAATGTATCGAGTATAGATTCGAATATGTATCAATCGATTATGTATCGGATCATGATTAAAAATTCGAATAGTTTGAATTTTAAACGAGTCGAGTATAACCTTATTCAGATTCTACTCGTATTTTTATTCGAACTATTTTTTGTGCTCAGATTTGAATCATATTATTAACGAATTCGAGTCTCGTTCACATTTTTTCAAGTCGAGTCCGAATCGAGCCCGAACTGTTTGGTTCGATTTGCAGCCTTAGTAACTCACTCCCACTTTCTTCTAGTTTAGCTTTTAATTAAAACTAACTACTTACTATCTACAATTAATCAATTTCTTAATCGTCGAATTAATTAGTGGGAATCCTGTCAAGAAGAATCTGAAGAAATTAAAGTCTTTGATTTTATTTTTTATCAGGTATCCTGTACGGTAGCAAACCTACGACGAATGAGGCTTGGTTATTGTAAATTAAATAAATTAACACTCTATTAAGTTAGTTGTACGTACTATCAGCTTCTTCGGGGTTTCCACAATATCTTCCTCTGCTAATTCTCTTGATGGAGCTTTAGGACATTAATATAATCCAAACCACATGCTTAAGGCATCTTCCCAAACACACCCCTTTGGAATCTTAACGGGAGTATTGATTTACGGAAATGAAAGCCTATGTGGTTGGACTCGCATATATCTTGAGTATTGATTGGGAAAGAGACCGAGGTTAACTGAATATCACAAGTGTACGTACGTAGCTAGTATGATTTACTGGCTTTCTTTTAAGTTATATATATATATATTCATGAACTTGTACTAGAAGCAAAGGGTGTGGTGCTTCATTTGATGAAGAATTTAATTACATGATCAACTTTCTTCCAAGGAAGTACCGCCTAGCTTCAATTTAATTTTAATGTAGTAATATAATTGGATGTTAAGTAATTTACCTTTTCAAATAAAAAATTCAGATAATTAGCTTAGTGATTAATATTTCTTTTTCAAAGGTTTTTAATAGAAGGTTCAATGTACACTACTAGCGATAACAAGAAGAGCATACGTATTTCAAATTTATGGTGCAGCTAGCTAGGCATAACTCTAATGTTTCGCATAACAAGAAGCAAATTCTTTGTATTCATTGTGGGGGTGGCAAATTAACAAATTCCACCCTCCCCAACTCCAAAAAAAAAAAAAAAAGAGTAGAAGATTAAATAAGAAGTCATCATGGTGTCGTGAAACAAATCCCTGCTAAAATCTTAAACATAAGTACCAAGTTGTGGTGAAAGGGTCTCATAAGTGCGACAAAATAATAGGAAAGAAGTCCAATAAGTTGGGTATTATATAGTCGTAATACATAAGTACATGCCCAGTGGGGTGGGTGTGAAATTGCAATCTTAGTACGTATAGTTTGATCCGCAAGGTAGGGCAATAAACACTTGAAAGTTGACCTTTTTAGTGAAAAATGACAAAAAGAGTGAGCATACCCCCAGTTTTATTATTTTTTAATCAATCATTAAAAAATAAATTATTGATTCTATTTCTCTATCTTAATTTTTTGCTTTATCTCTTTGGGTATTTCCATGGTGGGAGTTGGTTTCCATGAGTACATGTTAGTGATCATATGCATGTGCTTGCATATCTGTGGACCCTTGCCCTTTGTTGGCCCATCCCCGTTTTGTCCTTCTCACTAGTATCTCTTTTTACTTCAATTATTATGTTACTACCTTCTAGTTTAATACTTAAATTTATTTTTATTATAGTTTTAATTTATTTTTTAAAATCACAAATATCCAAAGTTTGACTGTACGGATGATAGAGGTGGTTTTACCTTCGGGTAATTGTGGGCCAGAAGAATGCTTAGCTGTGCGCCTGTGCTTAAAAAAAATTAAGAAAACAAAAGGAAAAATAAACACTCTCCTTTCATGCACGAATGGTCTAGCGTTTGTTTTTAGCCCTTTTATTTTTAGCATGCCGCTGTTGTTCCGACTTCAAAGAGAGTGACCATTATTGTGTATATGAAAAAAGAAATTAAAAAAAATAAGAAGCTAAAATTTAAATGAAAATTGGGATTGCGGAGAGTATCATAATTTTATAAAAAATAGCAAAAAAATTCATAACTTGAACCAGGTGAAATTTCAGACTTCATTATGTTATCGATTAGGCAAAAGGGATTGGTTGATTTTTGCACGTTAATTACGAAAAGTAAAAGAGAAAAGAAATTAATAATAATACATGTCGAATTGTAAGAACACCTTGTTGGAGAATAAGTTATTTTTCTTGTGAAAAACCAATAATGCAACATAATTCATGGAAAAGGATTGTGTAGTTTTCCTCATGTGTGCTAGCTTGGACTGCGGTGCAGCTGTATATGATTGGTGGTAAATGCATGATTAGGCATTTGTTACATCTTAAAGGCAAAGCATTCAAAAGTCTATCTAAAGCTTTTGCTATTGGAAACAAGGCCTGGCCCTTGGCACATGCTTAATTCTTCAAACCATGACTTTTAGTGGGAAAAATAACACAATTTTGAGGCTCAGCTTAGTGGGCTGATAGTGATGCCTTTTAGTCACAACTTAAAAGAACAAAATATTTGATTTTAACAAATGATGGCAACTTCACATAGGAGTTCCTGTGTTTTAATGAAGCCTTATTTTGAAAATAGAAATAAAATTTACTTCATTATTATGGTGAAGGAAGCCATATCATATCAAGAAAAAAAATTATGGAATTATTTTTTACGTGTCTTCGACTTCACTCACCACAATTTCGTCAGAGACACGTATTTCCGCTCAAGAGTGACCCCTTAATTTGCGGTTGATGAATTTTGACCTAATTTGGAACAAGATAATAATACGATCAAAGGCCTAACTTGAGTTTTTAAGTCTTGAACTGAACCAATTATATACAAAGATTCTCGAAACAACCTAAAATGTTGGTCAACTTTTTGTGTTCACTAAAGTCATCTAGGCTGGCTCTGTCACAAGGACCAATAATCAAATTCCGAGTGCCAATGTTCAGTGGGAAACAGGCAAGAAATGATAACCAGGTTCAGCACATCAACTTGGACTATAAAGTGTACGAAGCTGCAGAAATGTAAATCCTTTCTTCAAACTAGTCACCGTCCAAGGTAATTCCAAGAAAAAACCATACATAAGGAGCATTACTATATTAAATTATTAATGCACCAAACACAAGTATCTAGTTGGTACAGTACATAAATATGGAGTATAACCAAAGGAATTGCAAAACTTAATGATCAAAACAAAGTATGAATACAAATTTGGGGTCACTGCTCATGTAGTTTCCATTTCCATTCAGTCGTCTCAAATTCACACTGAACAAGAAAAAAGAGGGGTGTTTTATTTCATGTGCAAACTGAATTATTGAAGTAGTTGCTAAATTAGCCTACACATGGCCTCTTGTGTCCAGTCAAAATTCAAACCTTTTGGCCCCCCACGTAGCCTTGAAAATTACCTTCTATCTAAAATTTGTAATTTGATTGTCCAAAACCATTTCATTTCTAACCTGCCTCGGTAATTCTTTCACTCATTTTATTTTTTCAATCCAAGCGTAACATAAGGATACATGTACTAAAGTGATAGTTGTAGACACAAACATGAATTGTGGGATTGTACTGTAAAATAATATAATTCATTCAAAGGACGTGCAACTATCACTTATGTGTGCTTATATCAACACCCAGAAAGAATTACGAATGAAAGAAGTAATTTTCCGCAAATTTAGCAAGAAAATAA
This sequence comes from Hedera helix, assembly GCA_947179155.2. Classification (NCBI taxonomy): domain Eukaryota; kingdom Viridiplantae; phylum Streptophyta; class Magnoliopsida; order Apiales; family Araliaceae; genus Hedera; species Hedera helix. The sequence goes on along the minus strand of OX359266.1, from coordinate 51,542,778 downwards.
AGAAGAACTAAGTGTATCAGAGTGGAATGTAAAAATTGCTGTATTAATTCCCTTGTCTACCAAAGAGATAGATAACCAACCTTACTACCACTGAAAAAAAAATAGAAAATAAAAAAAACAACAACAGACTTTTTGGAAATTTGGTAGAAGTGCAAGAGAAGGCAAAAGTTAAATACAAGGCAGGGCCTAGGAGTAACTTTAAATGGGGGCCTCAGATAAGGGTATGAACCTTCTTCCACTGCTGAAAGTGCTGGAAGAGGTCTAGCCAAAGGGTGCATACTGCCAAAGGTATCGAGACTACAGTCTCTTGCTTGCCAAAGTGGGGTTAGTCAGAGCTATCTCAGCCTTTGTTCTCCAACATTCACCAGCTTTGTCTAAATGAGAATTATGCCCCTTCTTCATATAATGCAGGTCTCTTAATTATGATTGCCCTAGACAGTGCTCCTCAGTTTTCATGGACAAAATAATGATATCCCCGTGCACAAACCATATGAAAGGCTAGTTTTTTTACCATATGTTGGGTATTTTCTATATAAATATTGACGTGCAAATATACACGATCAACAAGTAATATAATGATAAGTCAGGTATTGATCCCACAGAGAATTACATCTAATATTTTTCAAGTACCAATTTTATTTCAACTCAATCTTATTTAAAACATATGAATTAAATTAAAATTACCAATTAAACTAACTAATAAAAATAAATAATAAAATAAATAAATCTAAGATTATTAATTTCACCCAATACTTCATTCAAATCTCATAATTCTCTATTTAATTATACGGCCACGATGAATTGTTAACCAGGAATTCTTAATTATTTATAAGCCTCTTTCCATTAACAAATAAAATTATCCATTCTAATTAAATTACTATATTTCTATGTAATTTAAATTAGAACTGATTTATTAAGAACAAATTCCCTAAATTGGTTACATATGGCATATAGGTATATTCCTATCCTATACACAAATTATGAATTCCAACTAACACAGAATATCACAAACACATGTCATTATATTCAGATCCAAATCTATAATCAATCTCCCAATTTCATATAGATTATCATAAATTAATTACTGGCCAAGCAATTATTACATGAACGCACAAAATATAATGATCAATTCATATAGTGCCAATTAAACGAAAAGATAATTAATTTAAACTAAACAATAAATTCCATTAAAATCTTAAATTAAAAAATCGTTCATAGCAGATAAAATATTCAACAATAATGATAGACATAAATAATAAAAAGACTAGAGAAGAAAAATAGTCTCCCGGCAATTCTCTATCTCCAAACTTCTTTCATCCATGACATCCATCTTTGTTGATATCTTGTTTGCTCTTGAACTCCAAAATTTGAAAAGGAATTAGCCTCTCATAATGTTCATTGGTTTTTTCCCAACACCTCAATAATACATAAACTAATAATATTTATAGGAGTCTTTATTTTTCCTAACCCTAGTAGGAATTAAAATCCAATTCGAAATCAAAAAGTGTCAAAAATCGTGAATAATCCCGTTTTCTAGCATTTTTGTGCTATCCAAACGCGGCGTTGACTTGGTCAACGCGCACTTAATGACGTTAGCCCAGTTGTTCCTCACTGAAACGCCGTCGTAAAATCACTGCATGCATAAAAATAGCCAGTCGCGCATTGCGCGGACGCCCTTAACTGCCAGACACAAAAACGTTGTCGTTTAATCTCCGTGCTGCTGATTCTGTAACCGCGCCATGCACCCGACCAAGTTGATTTATTTACAATTATGCCATCCGACTTGCAAAAATTACACCTTTGTCATTCTTCTTATATTTTCCTACAAAATTGAATATAAATTAATTAAAAATAATATAAAAATACTAAAAATAGTAAATACACATAAAATTAAATAAATTACCTAAAATCAATTAAAATGCTTAAAAATTAACAAATAATTAAGGTTAAAAATACTCAATAAAAAAGTATAAAAACTCATTATCACCATCACTTCACATGGTAGAAAGAACACACTTATTAGCACTAGATGGAGAATATGGACAGTGTTAGGACACTAGAGGAGGAATTTTAAATCACAGAATACCCTTGTATTCTCTGGATGGCTGGCGTAATCTTGGGATCTGCTGTGATTGGCTTTCGTCATGCTTTCAACTGAAAAAATAAATTTGCCTAAATGTTCTTGTACGTACAAAAAATATCCAGCTTCACTCTGCAGGGGAAAAACACTGTAACTATATAATAAAAAAATTAAAAATAAAAAAGATCATCTTTATTAGAATTATCGACTTTCTTTCATTTTGGTTATGGAAAGTGAAAGTGGGTTCGATAGAGAAAAATTAGATTGATTGTCCAGCTATATCAGCTTCGGCAAAGTGCATTTCAGACCGACCTTCCCTAGCACATGCAAGCAGAACGTTAGCAACCAGGGAAAAAATATAAAAATAAAAATGGGAAAATTCAAACGGTTGCTTCCAGTCTGAGGTTAGCAGCCCCACCTAAGATGAGTCTGATAACATACAATCTATTCAACTTATCTTACTCAACATTATGAAGAAAGTTAGTCCATATCATCCATGCCAAACAGGAAAAGCATGCACCAAATGCATCAACGTTTAAACTGACCATGGAATATAGAGATGTCACAAATTTCAGTAATGAAATCTATATTCGCAGAGAGTATTTGAGAACATAAAATCCTCACATTAAAGGCGTGTAAATGTTGAAAAACATAGGCAAGATACATGCAATTACCTTAAGAAATCCCCACCAAAATAATGTCAGTTTGGTGGAAGCAGATGAAAAATAAAGAACAATTATATTTGCAGGCTTTTTGATGATCAAATGATACAGACGGAGGCCATGTACACATCAACCAGCCAAATTCATTCATATATAATTGATAATTCGAGTTTTTTATGTAAACCGAAGACAACCAGGATCTCCTAGGAGAATGGGAATTCGTGGAAACCATAACTAAATTTAATCCGGACCTTTTGCAATGATTCAGACGGGATGACAGGTTGCAGGGCAAGCTCGGAGATTCCCACTAGGGGATTGGAAGCAGCTATTCTTATATGAAAATGGTTTAGGGCTTAATCAGATGTGTAAGCTTAGACAACAGAAGCAAGAAAAGCAACTAGCAATGCTCAAAGCAGTGTGTCTTGCCTTTTCCCCTCAAGGGAGACATGGTTCGGAATAGTCGTGATTTGAGTCATTCAAGGGTTCAGCTCGGAAAGGAAGAGGCTTTGGAGCCTATAAGCAACGGATGTGACAGAAAGGGGTTCGAGTCGATCAACTACAAGATCGGCTGGGGGAGATTCTTTATAGCCAAAAGCAGATGTCTTTGTGGCACCAGCCCCACTCCATGGGCGAGTAGCTGTTAAGCTGGAACCAGCAAGGGAAGAAGTCTTTCTGGTTTTCCCTCCGCGCTGAGCTAAGTTTAATTTGAAAAACAGATCAACTCATATTTGCGAAACCTTATTACATGATTGAAGATTCCGTCCCATTGTTAATGGCAGTCAACTCTTTCAGTAGTATCGAAATTCAACGAGTCTTTACCTATGTGAAATAGGCAAATCATAACATCTATAAATAATCAGACTAATGTTAGAATATTCTTATGAAATTAGGTATTATTATGAAATTACATTATTAGTTTTATTCTTCAAGTTCAGACGCTTGGCATCTCACAAACGTGGCGACCAAGTTTGTTTAGACCTATATAAAGGTTTTTATTTCTCTTCCTGAAAATATATACAACAAAACTAATTCTCCTTCAACTATCCTAAACAACAACAAATGAAAAGGGGTTGAGAAGATATATGATATATATATATATATATATATATATACACACAACAAAATCAGAATAGAAGTGCTCCTCTATGTTCAAAAGACACTTAATCGATTTTGTAACAAAATAAGTACAGGAATTTACTATATGTTTGTTTCTGAGAAAGTAGAAGAATTAGAGCAGTTTTGTTGATAAAAATTGCTTGTTGAGCAAAGAGCTATATCAATAACACTTAAAAGTTGATACAAACAGGACATATCAAATTACTAAAGTTTACTCGAGGGAAGTTGAGGTTCAAATTCGATAGTTCAGTTCATGCATGTAAGATTTTTAATGCCTAACATGCTTTATGCCATATACAGAATTAAACTGATTATCCTTTCATTGGAGAATATATGTGCGAATTCAACAATATAATGTTATACAGTCGCTTGTTGTTTGTCATGTAGAGACAATCTTAAGGAAGGATATAACTCAGTATTTCCATTCTTTTTGGAAGACGAGGTACAGATGGATCCAAGGGCCAGCCTACAGCTTACTGGTGATATAACAGGCATGCCTGTGAGCAGACATACTGGGTTTTCATGAGATATCATTGTTGATGCAATCTTATCATGTTAGCTGCATTTAAAAAAGATGCCCATATAATTATCAAAAAAAAAAAAAAGATGCCCATATTTGTAAGAGTGGACTGTCACATTCAATAACTATTTAGCTTCAATGACAAACGTGAAATCAACCAAAGGATTATACTAGGCGCCTTATCATGCCTGCAGATGACTAATACATGTGTTATTAACCATTTCCGATGATTTTTGAAATGCTTAAATCAATCTGTATCTTGAGTTTTGTTTCAAACGGGTAATTCTATATATTATCAAATATTGGAGAAGGCATGAGCGACCTTTGGAGAGATTTTGTTTTGCGGGAAATTGATGGGTATTTGAAAGTTTTTGTCAACTCCATCTGATTTGACGGGAGTCCAAAGAGGTGATTCTGGATTGAGTGGGAATGTATTCGGCTATTTGGGCTGGGCCGAAGGCAATGTTATTAAACTGTTTGGGCCCAAGGGAATATATTTGGCCCAGGGAAACGTCCACGGAAATTAAAATGACAGTAATCTCTTTTTGTTTAAAATAATAATATAAAAATATATTTTACAAATATATTTCTAAGTCCCTAGTCCTAACATGAATTAAAGTTTCATACACTATAAATATATGCATAGCATCGTAATCATTAATGAAACACTTATATAAATAAAATTACTCTTATTTTAATGATGTGTTATGATCCTAATATCGTAATGTTAAAGTTTAACTCGTCGTGACATATGTTAGTAAGCTAGTATCGTAGGACTCAATAAGTTAATCTAATTATAAATAAAGTATATTAGGAATCTTATGATATTTATATTTTAAAATTAAAAATATATTTTTAATTCTAAACAATTAAAAAAGTATTTCTAACTATGGAATGAATACAGAGTAATTTATTGGGAAAAAATCATGGTATAATGTTACTTGTAAAATAATAAATATCTATTATAAGACTATAAGTTATCGAAAGAGTCTTTCGTGTATTGTGAAAATTTTATATTAAATTAAAAGTATATCAATACATAAGAATGTGTAAAATTATAGAGTCCTTAGTCCTAACATGAATTAAAGCTTCATATACTGTAAGTGTATGTATAGTATCGTGACAAATCATTAATGATGCACTTATATAAATAAAATTACTCTTATTCTAATGACGTGTCATGATTTTAATACCGCTCAATTATATACTGTCAAAGTTTAACTCATCGTAACATAGGTTAATAAGATAGTATCGGTGACGGGATATGACTTAATAAGTTAATCTAATTATAAATAATAGTATATTAGGAATTTTATGATATTTATATTTTAAAATTAAAAATGTATTTTTTATTTTAAACAATTAAAAAATATTTTTAACTATGCAATGAAAACAGAGTAAGTTATTGGGAAAAAAATCATGTTATAATGTTATTTGTAAAATAATAAATATCTATTACAAGTTATCGAAAGAGTCCTCCATGTATTGTAAATTTTTTATATTAAATTAGAAGTATATCAATACGCGAGAATCTGTAAAATTATAGAGTCGTGTTATATATAACAATAAATTTATGTTGATAATAAATATGAATACATGAGATAAATAGTAATTAAAGAGGAATTTATATATTATTATTTTATCTTATCGTTTATATTATCAATTATATTTATTTACGTAACTCGTAATAAAAAAATTAACATATAAAATCGTAGGATATATTATTATTTTTATTCGAAATCATTCACAAAAATATTATTTATACAATAATTTTTATGTTTAACGTATAGCTCACAAGTTATCAATGATAATAATTTTATCTTAATCAAGTGATTAAGATCGCATTAGCAATAAGATTTTGTTTATTTTTTGTATAAAATTATGGGATTCATCGTTAAAAGATTTGAGAAGTGGACGTTCCTCAATATTTTTTCCCACGAGACCATTACCCTCTTACCCACCCACGGAACAAAACAAGATAGCTACAGTAATAACCGACCAACCGATTCAACTCTGGCTCTTACGCTTTTTGTCCTGTACACGTGTCATCCGTTATGTGGCTTCAACTTTTCCCCTTTTCCTTGTCCTTCCTCCAAATTTTCCACATTAATTCGTTACCGATCCCGACCTCCTGCCCTATATCTCCGATGGCGGAAACTTCTGCTCTCTGCTTCTCTCCCTTCTCTTCGTCGTCTTCTTCTTATTTTATATCTTCTGTTTCTCGCTCTAAAGAATCATCATCCACCTCTACAACTTCTCTTTTCTCCTTTCGAAGATTCTCTCTTCCCCGTTTAAATTCTTCGTCCCGCTCTGTCCGTTTCTCTGCGAGAGTTTCTGATTCCGATGGTAACTTCCTCGGCGACGATTCATTCGGCTTTTATCCCTGGGAGTCCTCCAATGGAGACGGTGGTAAGTTATCGACATCTCAACAATTTTTCCTTTTTATAATTTGCTCCCGCACAAAAAGGTAGTTGCTGTCTTGCACAAAAAGGTCTAATTTTTTATTCTTATTTTTCCAAAATACATTCGCACTAAAATTAGTTAATTTAAAATTAATGCAAGTCATGTAAAATATGAGTACAACAAATATTGTTGAGTATGAATTTATATCAAATTTTGACTGTTAAGATTTCACAAATTTACGCTAGAATGACTTTTTGTGTGGAAGGGAAGGAGTCTAATTTGATCATGGCTTAGTGGCTTCATTTCATTGTGATAATTGTATTGAATGTATACAATATACATATATTATAATGTACTTGTACATAAAACTGGGTGTACGCGCTCAAAAAAAAGAAGGTAATATAATATATATAAAATAAAGAACACAGTTTAGCTTAATCTCTTTGACAATTTTGACTTATAGCTGGTTTGCATAGAGTTTGATGATGATCAACATTTGAAGTTTTAAAACCTAGTTGAACTTATTACATGATGGCTAGTTGTATTAGATTCATTGCATTCCTGTGTTAAAAACCGATATATGTGCATAATTGTATTCACTTTTATTTTAATCAGTCTGATAAACAGTTTAAAGTTGAAAAATCTCAATGCACTCTCTGGTTTATTAGATTTGTAGTCCGGCTTGAATAATCATTGATGCAGTACGGAAGAAACTCAAGAAATTTATCATTAATTTTGTATTGTTATTTAGAAATAAATATTGAATTATTAATGTAATTAGTTAATAGGATATTCTAAAAGATTTAATTATAATAGTAGATTTTAATTAAGAGAGTTTTATAATAGTAGTAGATTTTAATTATGAGAGTTTTATTATAATAGTAGATTTTAATTAGGAGATTGTTTCCTTTTTAAATTAAGATTTTTACTTGGTCCCCCAAGTATTGGTTTTTTTATTTAGCATTGTAATACTTCATTATTTTTTAAATTATGAAATATGAATTGATTTGAGATTAAAGTTTTGTGCTTGTGTTTGTTTCTTTATCAATTTTGTACGGGAATAAGTATTTTATTCCTTCTTTTCACCTTGTTCTATATCACTCATTATTCCCTAGCATTGTTTGCACCTCGCATAAATTTTTACATTCTATCATTTGTTCAAGCATTGTATTTTAGGTGCTGTTTCTAAACTTGGCATTAGGAATTAGGATTTCATCAAACTTATTTTGGAGAAAGTTCCTTTAACATCAAAGAGAAAAAACCTTCGTTGTATTAAAATTACGTATTTTGATAATATGCTTGCCAATTAAACCTTTCGATATATTTTTTCTCCAAAATTAAATAGTATATGCTCCCATGCTATGAAGTATCGATTCGGACATGACATGACATGATACACGACACGAGATACGGCATTTTCTAAATAACAGGATATGATACGTCGGCGACACATTCAATTTTTTTATATAGATATTTTTAATAATATAAATGTATTTTTTAAAATAAATAAATATATGTAATAACATTAATGTTAATAAAAATTTATAACCTACCCATTAGCCCACAATTAAACATATATGAAATAAAATGATAAAGTCAATGACTCGAATATGCAGCATATATGGAATAAACTTTACTGCTAAGAATTTGGGTAGCATATATGATCAAGCTAAAAAAAAAGACTGAATGTAACAATCCGGGTCAAATTCCGAATTCGAATCAAATTATAGCATAATGAGGTCCAATGCGCTTTCTGAATAGTATATTCTTAGGTCATCTTAATCCACCACAGGCTCGTCCAAGAGGTCATAACTGAAAGTATTAATGATAACAGCTTGAGTTATATAACGACTCGGGTCAAATCTCGAATTCGAATTAAATCATAGCATAATAATGCCCAATGTGTTTTTTCAATAGTATCTTTTGAGTCATCTTAACTCGCCACAAGTTCACCTAAAAGGTCATGCCTGAAAGTATTAATGATAACAAGTTGAATTATTATATACACATCCAAATATACCGTATTAACCGATATGGGACTGGGGTGTTACATTGAAACTAAAAAAACAAAAAGGAAAAATACAAATATTTTTAAGGTTATTGCAGCCGCGAAAGGAAAGGAGACAGGAAGTCGGAGCAGGCCAAAGATAAGGCAAGAGGAGCCGCGAGAGTCGCCACGAAGTCGTCGGGAGAAGAGAGTCACTACACGCGAGACCAATTTTTGTCGATCGGAATTGATGCAGGACGAGAAAGTTGGTTGGACCAATACAAAAGGTTGTGGAAACCTACTTGAAGTCTAATTAGGTGTTTTGATTTAATTGAAAGTTGTATTTTAGATAGGGTTGTATTTTAATTAGGAGTTATCTATTATTTTTTAGAGTTTTAATTAGATTAGGAAAGTGGATTTAGAGTATTATAAATATGGATTTAAATACTCATTATTATTCATTCATTGATATATAATATTTTGAGCTTTGAGTTTTATGTGTGAGACAGTTCCCCATTAGGAATGTTTGTGTTTGCGATTTTGAATAGATTAGGTTTACAAGGTACTAATTGCATATGGGTACCCTCAGTTTACATTTATCTTGCAATTCAAGTGCTGAATTTATTTATTTATTTATTTTACAGTTTACCCAAGCCGTGTCCTCAACGTGTCTCGACGTCTCCCTAGCGTTTCCCGACATGTCCGTAGCATGTCGGAGCTTAAAAAAAATGAAATTCACGGACACGTGTCGGAGCGATTTCGTGCTCGACACATGTCCGACCCAAATTCATGGCCTTCCTAGACTTGTCATTGCTTGATAGCTCTCATGAGTATTTATAGCTTCTTCTTAAACTGTATTGAATAATTGTTGACTTTCATCTAAAATTAATATAGGTATATGGGTTTGGGCTTTGCTGCAGTTTTTAAACCCAAAAAAAAAGGGTGAACTTGTAGGTCTTTTGGTCCTTCCCAACGTTAATTCAAAAGAAACAAAAAAGAAAAAGAAAAACCTTCTTTGTGCAGAAATTAACTATTCTGATAATTTGATTGCTAAATATTTTATATATATATATATATATATATATATTATTTAATTATTTCATGTTTACCTAAGTATTTTTCATTGTTTAAACTGTATTGGATGGTTCATTAATTATTAATGTCTTCATAAAGCAATTTGCCTTTAAGAGTTTGTTTGCAGCCATTAGTTATGTTTAAACAAAAAAAAAAAAAAATGTTTACTCCTGTGAATTAACCTAAATATTGTTGACGGTACTAAGGACCCCTCTCTCTCTTCTTCTTCATAAAGTTTCTTATTCTTAGGTGCATGTGCTCCATGAATTGGTATCAAAAATGATACATGCTAACTTCATCAATTGTTATAATAATAATTGGATCATTAGTTAACATATCAAAACTAACTGTTTGGTGATTCTGCTAACAGGCATTCAGTGGGTTCCTGAGGAAAGAATCACTTTGTTCACTGCTGATGGACTCATTCAAATTGGTGGATCCATGGTCCCTAGGCGTATTCCTTCTTCAGATGTATGCCAAAAAAATTGTTTGTATTTTTTCCTTGTTAATTATATATCTATCATTCACTGATAAGAAAAGATGGGGTATGATTAGTTGCTTTAATACATCATTTGAATAAATGATGTACCTGCAGTACTTATCTTTAAATTTCCCAGAAGTGTCTGCCAATTATCTTCGCACATTTTAAGTAAATTTTTTGCAATGCCCTTGCTGAAGGTCTTAAACTATTTCTAGTGTGGCCCATAGTTCAGCAGATGGAATTTTTTAAAATAGAATAAAAACTTATCACATATTTTGAATTTGTGACCATCTAAAATGGCAAAATAGTCAACGAGACTTCATCCAGGAAAAAAGTAATTGCCTTATTTCTTCTCTTTTTCTCTAAATTTCTCTCTTATTTCTTTCTTTGTCTTTGCCACCATAGTGTAGCACTGTCTCAACCCCAAACTACGACTACCACCACTGAATGCAAAACATCATCTTCCCCCACATGGCTATTTCAATTATCTAACTTATCTAACTCGTTTAACAATTTCCATGTGCTGAGGTTTTAAATAATTAGACAAGTCAACAGCCTAATAAATCCGGTAATGTACATGTTGGTCCTTGTTGTCCTAGTTGAGCCATGATTGAGGTTAGGTGGTTACTGCATTGAATACTTGATTAGACAAGTCAACAGTCTAATAATAATGTACATGTTGATCCTTGATGTCCTAGTTGAGCCATGATTGAGGTTAGGTGGTTACTGCGTTGAATACTTGAATTTTGGTAGATTGGCTATGAAGGTGGGTTTTGCTGCACTGCTGCGTAAAGGCTGTAATGGTGGTGTGCCAGAGAGGGAGAGGGAGAGGGTTGGAGTTTTTTTTTTTTGGGGGTGGGGTTTGTGGGGTAGGGGTCGTTTATAACGTGTTCTTCACTTGTGAGTCTGTAGTTCGATGGAACAATGGAGGAGAGAAGTATGAGAGAGGGAGAGGAAGGGAAGAAGAGCTAGGATATATTAAAATTTATATCGAGTGTCATCAATTGATAAATTTTGACCTGAAAAGTATAGTGAAAATATGGGTATTTGATAACGGATAAAGATCTTATTTTCATGTGCATGCTTCCATTTGATTCAGTTTTTACAAATAGTGTGAAACCTTCAGCAAAATAATTTAAATGAAAATAGCCAAATTATAATCACATGATCCTTGAGGGAAATTTTTAATTTTCCTTTATAATTAGTTTGGGGTTGTGAATTGAATCAAGTCAAATCAATTAGAGTCGAGTATTGTTGAGTACTTGATTATTTTTAGTCCAGGCAAGTCGGGTATTGTTGATTAGTTACTTATTTTCTGGTTCGAAAAACTAGGAACTCGAGTCGAGTAGGTAATCGAGTATCCCACGAACTAGTTGCACCGAGTTGAGTTGGGTATCTTATAACTTAAGGGTTGAGTAGCGTACTTATAAAATATGCATGAAATAATATATATCATTGAAAGTACAAGGATACTCAGGTAATACCAGGCCAGATCAAGCAGAAACGAGTACTTAAATGAGTCGAGTGGAGTATACCAAAAAACTCAGCTCGAATCCTTTACAAACCAAGGTCAACTCAAGTAGTGGAGCTGAGTTGGATTTACTCAAGTCGGGTTGTGCAGTTGGGCTATGGGGTTTGTTTACCATGATTATATGGAAAATATAGTGCCATAGCTGCCTTGTCAAATTCTACATAATCTTTCATATGTGCGACGCAAATGATAACATTTTCATGTATTATGTGCTGAAGCCGCTACGGTACTTGGACCATATGTACCTTGGACTAATTCCTCGTGAGTTGTGTCTCATCAAATGGGCAAGTTGTGGTGCAGTACACCAATATGATATCAATAACGCCTGTAGTTTTTTTTCCCACACCAGAATAAACCTTCAAGTTTCTTGAAAATTTCCGAAACATTAAACTTTGCTTTGGACACAACTAATGGCATTTGGAGTTATGCCATTTCGAGCTATATTGTATGTCCCATCTTTTACAGTGAAGTCATTATTCTTTTGAGAAAGATGATGTGATTGTTGAACAGTGCATTCACCTACACAATGGGATGTCTTTTGCATGCAGAGGAAACAAGGGAAAGTAAAGAATTCTCAAAGATTCCAACGCTATCAAGAGAGTGACTACATGGATCCAGCTCAAGGCTTATGTTTGGGTGCTCTTTTTGATATTGCAGCAACAAATGTAAAAACTGCATGTGCTTTTTAATATCAGACTTCTTGAGATGTCAAATATATTATTTACTTATTTATCCAAGAATTTGTCATTGTAGGGGCTTGATACCGGCAGAAGGCTTTGTATCATTGGGTTTTGTCGTTCCGTTGAGATGCTAAGTGATGTTGTGGAGGACACTGTTTTGGAGCATGGTGGAGAGGTATGTAGGCTATTTTGTGTCAAATTATTTCAACTGACCACTTGACCATTTGATTGCTGGAGCCTGGAAACATGTGAAAGGGAAGCCTACTTTACGTCTTCCCTTTTCAAATAAACCTCAATGTTACAGAAAACCACTTAGATTTATCTTCTTCAGTAGGTGTTATGGTGTGTAGTCCAAACCTCAAGTATTCCACATATAAGTAAGCTTTGGGATAGGGGTTCCTTGGGTCGCATAACTCGCATTCTAAATTCTCTGCACAGTTTACTGCCTTCCTCTGCTGTTTAGTTTACTTTTCTAGTTATTTTAATTTTTTTAATTTATAATTATTTTTTTCCAAAAAGTGCATCTGGGCAGGCCACTTGTCTTTCATATAATACAGCAGATAGTAAGTTAATGGAATTGAGTTTCCGATAATAGATAAATAGATGGGTGACAAATGGTATGTGCGTCTTTTTTTCCTTTTTGATTAGCAAACAAATCCACTCAATAAACGCCAAAAGGCCCAATTACATAGGGATAGGGGTGGGCGGGGTTAGGTAGTACAGGAGTATGTTTACTCATGATGGGATAACACAGTCATGTTAAAAGACAATTGATTTTGGGCATATATATCCAATTTCTTGCCTATTTTGATTGCTGTTGATGATTTTATGCGGATATTCTCTAGTGTAGATGGTCTTACGGATCCCGTCAGGGTTGAGTTAGTTAGGATTAACTTTGGTGGTGGCGGCAGTTGATTTTGGGAAGGGGATTTGTGTTTCAAGGGCTGATGACTCGGTTCTTTCTTTGTTTGTGGATGAGTTGGTTGGTACCTGTTAGGCAGTAGTTTTTTTTATGTTGGAAGCTCCCTTGTGAAATTTTGTTAAAGAGCTGTTTTCCATTTTTACCTTTTTAGGGAGCATTTAGTTCCAGAAACATCCAACTTCTCTTGTTTGACTCGAAGTGTTTTACCCAATGGCCAGGTAGTAACTGCAGAAAAGGCAAGTAAGGGCGGTTTGCAAGAAAAGCTAACCATGACAGTTGCAGTACCACTACTTTGGGGGGTTCCTCCGGCTTCTGAAACACTCCATCTTGCGGTTCGGAGTGGTGGGGGGATTGTAGATAAGGTCTTCTGGCAATGGGACTTTTTGTAGATGAATTGCTCCGCTCTTCTAACTGTGGTCTGTGCGTTCTGTACATAATTGGTGTGTTTGATGTATAAAAAATGTTGCATCTGTACGTACAGAATAATCTATTTTTTATGTGTATATCCAATTAATGGTACCCAATTGCTACATGTAAAATATAATGGCAGTGTTGAGGGTCTCAAACTTTTGATACTAAATGGATTTCAAATGACGGAGCATATATAAACACATGCATACATACATGCTTATGCCTGTGTTTATGTACGTACAGTGTGCGCGTATTCTATTAGTGGCTTGCAATTGCAACATAAAATATTAATATACAAGTACACACAAAAGTATATAATATTTTGCCTATGGCTTCGGGTAAAAATAAATAATAAACAAACAAATAAATAAAACGTCAGGAAAGAAGAGTGTCAGCTCCAGACTGTTATTTTATTTAAATTATGAAAAATATTTTTTATGTAAAATGTTCATATATTAAAGTATTTTCTTTTTTATAATATTTGTGGTGTGCATATAAAACTACTTTTTAAGTTATTAATCGCCAAAATAATTTTACTACTTTTTGAGTTAATAATTTCTTCATTGGAGTTGCTTGGTTCTGTAAGTCCGGATACTCCCCATCTGTCCATGGAAACATGCATCGGAATTAGCATTATTTATTTATTTATTTTTACGACCTATATAATCTGGTGTGATATTAAAATTCGAATAAGTATAAGTGTATAACATTAAAATATTATATTTATTTTAATTATTAAAATATTAAGTATGATATTAAATTTTATATCATGTCTTACTTTTTAATAATTAAGATAAATATAATATAATTTTATATTTAAATTTTGTGTTCGGAACTTATCTTAAAATTCAAGTAAAATTAGAGCTCAACTGGGAGTTGGTTTGCCAAACAACTGTTCCAACTTCCAAGTACAATAGGAAGGAAACTGGAGAACAACTCCTTCCGACTAAAACATACTCCTCTTTCACATAATTAACGTTTTAATTTAATTTTAATAATTAAATTAATTATTTTTAAAATTAATAATTAAAAAAATTTATATAAAAAATTTAAATTATGAAATTTGACATTGATAATAAATTTGTCATACTTTATTATAATCATAATTTTTGGACATATTTCTTGAATATTTTTAAAATTTAATAATTTTAAAATTAATTAATTTAATTATAAAAATTAAATTAAAATATTTATTATGGGACGAAAGGAGCCTTATATATAAACTTTGTGTTACTTTGTAGTGTATATGATGACAAACAGCATAACAAAGCAATGAACACACGCAGAGAGACAAAGAGACTTGTGAACATTTCTTGGTTCAGTAGGTGCAACACCTTTTGACCTTTTTGACATACCACTAGAAAAGACAACATTCCTGGGAAACCTTTCCCCCAAAAGGATCTTACAAAAATTTACAAATATATAGCTGTCAAACCCCCAAATTTAATTTATTCTAATCAAACAAAATGATGAAGAGGTCAATGCATCATCTTCCCGGAGAGCTTTATTTTAATTTTAATTTTCTACAGTGTAAATTAAATAATCTTAATTTTGTCCAAACAATACAGTAAAAAAACCAATCATGCATCCAAAATATCTCACTTATCTGGAGCCTATGCCCTATGGAGTATATAGCATATGCTGCTTTCCCATGAGGATTCTCCATCACTTGCTTCGAAGATGTTTTCATTTTATATATCATTTTTTATTAAAATCTATGTTCTTCCCCAAGTTGGATTTTTTTATAATGAATTTATTTCCTAAAGAAATGGTTCTGATCAGAAGTTTATCAGTGACGACTGAAACAGGCTGATCACATGTATAACCAAATTAATCTATAGAAAAACCAGATATTGTAGAATAATGAAATGCTGCTTCACAGCAGCCCCTTATAAGGGTTAATTAATTATTAAATCTTATGTTGCTTTTTAGTTAATTTAAATGACATGATTTGTTCGACATATATGATCAAGATTTTCATTATTTTATGATGATGTCGATGAGATGTCAATTTCGGGTTTAAGCACTCATTATTATCATAATTAACTGTTGGTTTTGAAAATTATGCGGGGTGTTTTTTAAAAAGGAAGACTGGAATATATTAATTAGAATCAACATCATCAATGAACTTAAAAAATCTGATGCCCACAAAAATCCAAGATCCTCAGTTCTCACCTTGAGCTTGTCCAGATTCATGCACATTATATATATATATATATATATATATATAAATAAAGAGTTAATCTACAACAACCGGTTGCTATGACTACTGTTCCAACAACCTAAAATTATTTTAAAAAAGCCTCTACCGCTAGAACCTCTAGCGGCAAGAACTCCTACAGCAAAAATACTCCCCGATTTGGTTACCGAAATAATAGCCTAGCAATCGGTTACTGTGGATGCGACCTCATGCGTGTGTGTGTGTGTATATATATATATATATTAAGTAGTAAAGAGGAATATATGTTTAAAAATTGGGATGTTTTGGGTTTGAGCAAGTTTTAATTCTGAAAGAATATAGGCTACTCTAGTTTCAATGACATTTACTACTACTAGTTCATATCTGAATGGATGGGGATGCAGTTAAGACCGTAGTAACAAACACATAATTTCCCAAAAAGAAATGCACAAAGGAAGGAAACTTTTACCAGTACCATGTACTGTCCCAAAAAGTTGTTCCCAACAGAAGAAGAAAATATAAAAAAAAACAAAATAACCCATATCCACCACAATACCTTCTTTTAAACTCCCAAGTACTAGTACTACTGATCATCCTCACCTTACCCTTTCAAATCTGCTGCTGATTGATTTGTACTAAACAGCAATCAACATCAGTAGTACATCATGGCTTTTTTCTCTTCCTCCTCGGTAGTAGTCTTGTTTTCATCAACAAAGAAACTGAGATTAGAATTTACGCATGAGACATGGTTAGTGCTTATCAGCTGCTTAATCTCCTCAAGAGTACTATTAATATAATCTAATGGAATTTGATCACCACCATTGAACGCCCCATGTATTTGCTTTTCTTGAGGAATAATATTATTAGTCCCATCAATAATATTTCCACCTCCATTAGAGTAGAGCATGATCTGTTCATGATAATCAACTTGATCTTTGTTACTTCCATCAGAAGAATTACTGCAGCTACCACTAGCAGCAGCAGCTCCAAACATGATGAGAGGAGATAAGCCTTTCTCTTGATCATATAAACTTTGGATGGGACCCACAAATCCATCTTGGGTTTGGAGATTTAGAAGAAGGTTTGATGATGAGATGATATTATTTGAAAAGGTTTCATAATTACCAGCTGTGAAAGTAGACCTAGCAGGAGTAGCTAGGGTTGAGTGATTATAACTGTTGGTAATTGTGTGGTTACTAGTGCATTGGAATGCTGATGATGACGATGGGGATTGTAGAAATGAAATTGATGATGATGATGATGGGTATATATTGTTCATATAGGATTTGTAATTAGGAGGAGGACTAATTTTGTGATATTGAGATGAATTGTAAGGATTGGGGAGCATTAATGATGATGATCTCAAGAGGATTTTCTTCTTGAGCTTTGTGTTCCAGTAGTTCTTGATATCATTGTCAGTCCTTCCTGGTAACTGAGCTGCTATAATTGACCACCTGCACTCAAATTACAATTTGTTGTTTTTTGGGTGAGAATAAGTTCCCATATATACGGTTAAGAGGCAAAATAACTTAATAGTTTTTTGGTTGAAATTGAAAGAGAGTCCACATCCATAAGAGATCTAAAACTTGGTATATATGCATGCAAAGAATATATAAGCACCACAAATAAAGTTAGCAGATCTTCTTGGAGTATGTAACTTTGTTTGATCTTTTTATGCCCACTTTGCACACTCCAATTTGAGATGGTACTAATGGAAGATAGTGTATGGATCAGAAACAGAAAATTATGGGTAAGTGGAAGAATCTGGAAAGAAAAATTATGAGAATTTATAATTATAATATATAGACATATAAAAGAATATACCTGCTCCCAATGTTAGCAAAGAGGGTGCATATAATTCTGTCTTCATCATCTGAGAATTCTCCATGTTTAATGTTGGGTCTGAGATAGTTGAGCCATCTTAATCTGCAGCTTTTCCCACATCTTCTAAGCCCTGATGAGGATCATAAATATATGTAATTAATATAAACAAGCAGTCATGTAAAATCAAATACATACAAATAAACAAAACAAGAAGATTAAAAATAAAACAATGATATAAACCCAACAAAATTATTAGAATCGTGATGTTTAATTGGAAATTTCTCTTGATATAACTTTTAAAGTAAATAATAATTACCAGCCTTTTGTGGTAGAGCAATCCAATTCCCTCCAGTCCCATGTTTCTCTATATACTCTTTTAGCTTTGCATCTTCTTCAGGTGACCATGGCCCTCTCTTCACATTTGCCTTGTCACAGCAAGGAGCTCTTCCCATCTCTCTCCACTCAGAGCTAGCAAGAAAAGGTTCTTGAAGGTGGGGTTTTGTTTGTTTACAAGACTTGGGGTTTGTTCTATAACTGGAGTAGTAGTATACAATATATATTAAGAAAGATAAAAACAAAGTCAAAGGCGACACCCTTCTCTCTTTCTTTCTCTATATTTCAATCATCAGTGTACGTTGAACCCTAGCTCATAATTTTACTGCTTATTAGGCAAGACTAGTTTCCATCATGTACACAAATCCTCCCTCTCTTTACCTCCCATCTGCAACAGAGACCTTTTTACTTATTGATAAGAGAATCCAAAGTCTGCCCTAGTAATGGCATACAATTCATATACTGAAAATGATATGATGGGGGCATTCATTAATAATTACTTACTTTTCAGCCATAGGGGCCAAGTCATACGTTTAAAGCACTATTGTTAATTTTGAGGCATACCTAATTTTGGTATTTATATATATATATCCTACCCTAGTAACATTAGTCTCACTCTTTTGAGTACATAAAGAAATACATGGAGGGAGACAGTAGCGTTAGCATCAACCCTGCATGTGTTACACTTCAGATAATATGTAAACACTAATTTTGATTTATGTCAGATATTTGTCTCATCTCACTATGTCGAGAGGAACTCAAACTCTTGGCTAGAAAAAAACGAGCCTTTATCCATAAATTTACACGGAAGTTTTAACTATCTTCATATTTGGTTGACACATGAACAAATAGTACGTACTTATTAAAGATGTTCCTACATTAATAACCGAAACTAATTCTTAATTTATATCATAACAAAATTGTAGGTCTAAAATATAGGAACAATTTTGATTGCTTAAAGTCAGATATTTTCAAATTTAATTAAAATCGGTATGAATTATTTTATTTTAGACAAAATAATTACTAATTAAAATGGAACACTATGTAAAAGAAGTATTAACCTAATTGGAGTACAACGTGGATATATATATTACTCGTTAATATACAGTGGATTTCGTAAGAACCACCATATGATGATCAAGTAATGACAGCAGCCTTGCAACTTCACTTAAAGACATTTTTTTAATGATCGTATATCATAAACCACGAACAGGCTAATTTGATTTACAATCATTTATAAACCATGAACATTGATAATTCAATAGGCAGACGACATAGTCGACAACTTGTTAATTACATGTTAAATTATTATTAATTACTAGTGGCCACCAGCCATCGATCAATGCAAGAAACGTTCCAATCCCTGTCTTGGTCAAAATTAATAAAGCACATGCACTATATTAGGCAGGGTCAATTTTAATGGTATAAACTAAAAATGAAGACATAAGAATTACTCCCTCCCACTGCCAATGAGAGTTTTATTCAACGATCTTTTTTCGTACGTAGTAGTATTACACAAGTTAATGACGTTGTTTAGAACACATTTCAAAATGACTTTAATTTTAATTTAATATTACTAAATGTCATCACACAAATATTTTATTTTCTCTGTTTTCTAAATTAGTTATATATATAACTAATTTATGAAATTCTAATATTTAAAATTGGTATGAATTTATTTTGATTTTGTAAGCAAAACATAGAGTGTTCAGTTATTAATTTATGAAATTCTACTATTTAAAATTGGTATGTTAATAGTGGTTTGTACTAATTAAAATCAAACAATTTTTTTTAATTTTAAAAACTGATTTAAAAAGACAAATTCAAAAACCAGAATATATGTGCGTAAGAATATAGATAAAAAGATGAAAAAGTCAAAGTACTGGTTACAAACGTTTGATTTGACGCCAAGAACATGAGATGACTGTTGTTTAATAGTGCTTCATCAGCACAACGCATTATTGCCATTTCAATTTAAGAAAAGAAAAGAAAAAATAGAGACTGTTAATAATAATTAATTTAATTGCTAGCTCCACTAGCTAGGGACCATTTGATTTGAATATAAATGCAAAATTTAAGTATTAGGACTAAAAAGTCATTAAACCTTGATTGATACGCTAACGATTCGCATATGTGCCAGCTTAATAGACTTGACTTATAGCAAGGTTGATTGTGGTCCAACCAAAGATGGTGAAGTAGAAAATTAATTTGGACATTAAGACAATATTGAATATTAAATTAGAATAATTAATTAAATCCCGATATCAATTAATTGTAAGCAATTCACAATAATTTTTCAGTTTAACACTGGAAAATAACCAGTAATGGTTAGTTTGACCATTGTCCCAAATGTTAATTCCCGGCCGATTTTTCTTTTCTTAAATTTTCTTTTTCCGGTTTACTTATTATTTACTGATTTAAATTCATATAGATACTCAAAAGTAGTGATTTGGCCAGCACATAAAAATTTAGGACAAGTTATTTTAGTGGAAAAGTATATTAAAATATAATAGAACAATAAACGTTTCATCTGTTTCGCTTAATGCGTCCTAAAGTGGGAATTGAAGAGGCTAAAATTGTGGAACATGTGATACTCTGACATCCAAATCCTTTAATATTTTATTTTTTGTAACAGCAATGTTAGGGGTTGTCTCAAATTTTTTGTTTTAAATGGGTATTAGATTAACTAATATGATAATTTATATCATAGCCAACCACATGAGATTCGTTCAATTAATATTACGATAACACATTATTTAAGATATTTTTTTAGATAAAAAAAATTAAAACCCCTAGCATCACCCTTTTTGAAATGTTTATGTTTTTCCATTAGTTTCGTATTAGCTTTTAAGTTTTTTTGCTGACTCTAGTGCTTTCTGCTGCTCCTTAGGTCCAAAAATGAAAGTATATATATTGTTTGTACTATTTATTATTTTTTTATGCATATTAAATTTTTCCATAAATATAGTACTCTTTGCTTCGTATATATAATTATGATTTATTGCTTCTATAATCTTGGATGGGAAAATTTGTATAATTAAAATTAGCTAGTATTTCTCCTGCTACAAGTCAAGTAATTGATCTACACCTTACTCTTATAAAATAGTGCATGAACGCAACAGTGAGAATATATACATATTTAATGCAATATTGTTGATGCCCATATATATATATATATAACAAACTCAATTATGCGAACAATGAACATTTGAAAAGATATTAATCCACAGAGTTGTTGAACTATTAAAGTTTGATCTCCAAGTATATAATAGAAAAAACAGTTGCAAATGATTAAAAAGCTCAAAGCCTTATAATATTACTTGAAAATGATTACATGATATATATCGATCAGCTAATATGTTACCTTACCTAACAACACCAGCATGTATTCTCTTATTCTTCATATAACTTCTCTTTTTTATGTAATCATTTTTTGCATGGTTGACATATCTTCTGCAATCTTAATGCATGGTTAATATGCCATCATACTTCAACAACTCTATCCTTGTAACCATGTAAGTGAGATTTTCTTATTAATTATGTGAGCACATATCTACATATATTGTATAATATGTATATGTAATTATCTATCTATCTATCTATATATATATATATGTAGATATTGTATAATATGTATATGTAATTATCTATCTATCTATCTATATATATATATATATTTGAGAGAGAGAGAGAGAGAGAGAGAGAGAGAGAGAGAGAGAGAGAGAGAGAGAGAGAGAGAGAGAGAGAGAGAGGGAAAATGGCATTATATCTATCCGTACTTCAACTAGATGGTGACGACCCAACGTGTCTCATAAATAGCCACATAATCTCTGTGTTTTGGACTCCAGCGGAAGAGTAAACATTTTATTAACAATTTTAGACGAAAAATAAGACCAAGACATAGCTTGTATCATGTTTCCGTAATAATATTATATCAAATTTTTGTAATATAAAATTATTATTAATTTTTTTTTAAAAAAATTTAAACTTAATATTAGCATAAATCCATTCAATCTTTGTTAATATAATTATAAATATCATAATTATTTAAAGGTTAAAACTAATTGTAAGATTATTTTTTTCGTTTTCAAATTTTGAATAAATAATGTTAATTTAAAAAATAAATAAATTTAAAAAATCTAACATTAATCTTATATTTTGAAACCGGAAAACTATGTACGCAAAATTAGCCAGCTCTTTTTCAAAGGGATGACGTTTAAATTATACTCCATTCAATGAAGAGAAAGCGCCATCAACACGAAAACAGATTATATTGAAAATTCTCAATATTGTTAAGAGAGTAAGCTTATAGATGTTAGGTAAACACACCTTCCTTTTCTTGTTTTTCTTCTTTAACCATGGAATCTTAAATTTTAAAATAATGAAATAGAAGGAAGCTTGGGATTTATTTGATAAAATTAAATGTTAACTCCAGTTCAATTTTATTTTCATGCACATCTTGCTAGTAATAACAAGGTTAGCTTGCTTTAATTACAGGATAACTGTCTTTGGGGGGAAAATGTCATTGCTTTCTTCGTAATTTTTTATTAGGAATAAAGGGAAATCAACTATTTATATGTCTTGCCAATTGATTTTGACGATTAATTAATAGACAAAAAGCTTGAAAATTGTTGAAGTTGAACCAACTAACATATCATTCATGTTATTGTTATGAAAATATCATATGCGAGCTCGCCATGTTAAAATAACATATCATTCATGTTATTGTTATGAAAATATTAATATGGAATTAATATAGACTTGGATAATTTTTTTTGAATTGCTAACTTTTCAGGGAGAAATAGGGGTTTATGCCTATATCGTTATATCAAAAGGACTATCTAGATGTCATATTAGAATACTAATAAGTGCACATTATATATAGGCCAGATCAAAATGTTGTTAAGGTTTATATAGGCTTAAGGAGAAAAGTGAAAATGAACCTCCCATTTTGGATAGCTAACATTTTAGGAGGAACCCTCTTAGATAACTAATTTTTCAAAGGTGCAAAGAGTATTAGGTCACTGTTATATGGGATAACTAGTTATTCAGGAGGAAAGCGAAAATGGACTTAGACTTCCTCTCTTAGGAATATTGATAGGTGCAGCAGATTATATATAAGGTTTATATAGGTTTTAAGAGAAAAGCGAAAATGAACTTCCCTCTCTTGGATAACTAGTTTTTCAGGAGAAAAGCGGAAAGGTTAGAAGGCTTTTTCAGGAGAAAAGCGAAAAAGGACCACCTAGAGTGCAGAAAGGGACTACCTAGAGGCCTTTATATCATAAAGGTTAGCAAACTTTTCAGGAGGAAAGTGGAAAGGGACCGCCTAGAGACCTTTATATAGGCTTTGGAAAGAAAGCGGAAATGGATCTCCCCTCTTAGATAACTAGTTTTTTAGGATAAAAGTATAATCTTTTCAGGAGGAAAGCGAAAAATGATTACCTAGAGGCCAGATTAAAATATGTCAGATGTGACACCCCCAAATTTAGGCCCACACAGCTCAAACTTGAGTTGTCAAAAGACTACAACAAAATTATTACAAGGTAGTACAACGTTCAACAATACAGTGTATAATAATACACAACTAAGTCTTCACTATTATTGTCACACTATTTTACAACACGTGAAGACTATGATAGTTATCCCTCGGACTCTCACTCCATTCTCCGGCTAGACCCAGCTACATTCTCATCTCCTGTTGAAAAACAATGGAACAAATGAAAGGGTGAGCTCAAATAGCCCAGTAAGAAATATCATGACTAAGATAATGACCAATAAATTATCATCAGTCTTCAACAGTTGAGTTCTTGATAGAATACAATAGATTACAAGGTTTATATCAAAAACTGCAGTTAAATTCTTGAACAATGTTCAAATCAATAATAGCAACGGAATGAGCAACCTATTAGAAGAATAAAGCAGACTATAATGTCCACTCGCTTCTCTTTTTAGGAAAAACATCATCAACGTTTATCATCTGAAATACTATTAGTCATGATAATAAAAATTCACAGTTCCTGGTCATAATCATGCAAATCAACAGTTCATCTTTGCACTATGGGCCAAAGATATTCAATATAGCACCAGCGGTCATGATTATACCAGATTCAGCCTTTGGTCATAATCATACCAAACAACAGTTCATCTATGCACTACGGGCCAAAGAGAACTTTCACCACGTGCCATAAAAGACACCGAACAGATGTATCGCCTTTAACCTAGTATATCGCCTTTAACCTATCATCTGTTCAATAATTATATCACATATGTGCCCCCGGCCACAGATATTCACAATAGTTTGATTCTTGATGGTTAATACAAATAACAGTGATACAAATGATGAACAGAAGAAACAGGATAAACACTAAGTATCGGAAGTTTACTTTGTGCAGATTCAAACAATGTCCAAATTGTCAACATGATGTGGAGTGAAATTTAAAAATGATATTCAAGATCCACAGTTCAGAATAACGGTTGCAGTTCAATAGAAAGATTCAGAAAACAGGAAGGTTCAGTTGAAATGATGAATTGCAACTATTATGGAACATATAATATTTTCAGGAATTATAAAAGCAATAGTTCCATAATAAGTTTTGATTTAGGTGTATGAAAGAAAATAATATCCCTTACCATAGCAGGTTTGATTAACAAAAGGTGAAGGAAATTAATATCCCTTACCATAGTAAGTTTGAATAATGAAAGATGAAAAAGATGGTATCCCTTATGAGTATAAAGGAAAATGATATCACTTACGAATATGAAAGAAAATGATATTACAAACGAATATGGAATAAAAGTGTCATGTGGTAATTCGTGTAGACAAATTATTTCCATACGAGACAAATAAAAAGGGTTATTCACCAATAGACGGTAATCCGCGCCGTAAGGTTATTCCCATCAATTTGAATACTAAGAGTTATTCACCAAACAGGCGGTAATCCGCGCCGTAAGGTTATTCTTAGAGATTAATAAGGAATGAATAGAAAAGGTTATTCACCAACAGGCGGTAATCCGCGCCGTAAGGTTATTCCCACAAATTAATACATGGAAATAAATGGCACATAAGTAAGAAAGAAACGATATTATTTTCGAGAATCAAAGAATGATAATCCCTTCCAGTAAGAAAGAAAATAATATCCATTTATGGTGATGAAAAGAATGATACCCCTTATCGTGGTACGTTTAAATAATAGAATATGAAAGAAGATGATATTCCAAAAAAAAAATGACATTCCTTACAGTAGTAAGTTTAAGAGTATGAAAGAAAATGACATCCCTTACCTTATCTGGTGACTGGATATTGATAAAAATGAGGTTGATCAACCTATATATTTATAATATAATCAGTAAATATCACATATAAAAATTCATGGTGCGTACTAACTCATATATTATAAATTTGTTAAAAGTGATTTGATCAAATAGTATAATATAATAACAAAATAATAAAAACTTAAAATTAAATTACTTGTAAGACCCCGAATTTTATGAAATATAAAATTTAATTTTTCTTCATATATATTTTTTCATGAAACAGTAAGTGGTTAAATTGACGAAATTGAAAGTTAATGACGTTATGTGCAAATTTTTATTTTGTCGGACAATATTCATTTTGTCGGGGAATATTCGGGCCGTACGACGGCACCGAAATAACTAATTATTGGTGGACCCCACAACGGAATATTTGTCGGATATAGAAAACGACAAAAGTAACCTTTTTATATAAAAATAGTCAATGGTGTTAACTGTTAAAATACCGGTGATAAAAGAATAGTAGCATACGGTAATTTATGGTATTTTTTTGTAGCACACGGTGTTACACAGTGTCTCATATTATTGATCTGATAATTGACACCATAACTGTTGCACATCATTTCATCAATAATTGTCACTGCATAATATTTTATGTTATCAATTCAATAATTGTTATTACACAGTATTTTGCACTATTGATTCAATAATTGTCATTACGCTGTATTTTATATCATTGAGTCAATAATTGTTGTTGCACTGTAGTTTAAAATTATTAAACCTAATAATTGTCACAGTAGCAAATATACTGTAATTTATATTATTAAATTAATAATAATTTGTAACGTGTTTATTACATTATTGTTGAATTATTGTTGTAGTATTATTTTATTGTTGGATCTACAGGAAGAATAAATAATTAAATTTAAAAAAAAATTATTAATTAATTTTTACTATTTGGAATAGTAAACATGTGGGCCCTCTGTGGGGGCCACATGAGAAACAAATTCAGAATTTGGGGAGTTGGTGGCAGTCGACTGCGCTGCCACTTTTGAAAAATAAGATTGGCATGCGCACCTGCTGTACTGCTGCCACCTACCACACGCATAGTATCCTTATTTCTTCTATAAATAGCTTGCTCAGCTGAATAGAAAAAACACACCTAAAACATAAAAAAATTTTATAAGAATTTTATGAGTTTTCTCTGAGAATAGTAAGACTATTTTGAGTGTTTGAAAGCCAAAAGGAGTGCAGAAAATTTTCAAGTTGATCAACCTCATTTAAATCAATATCCAGTCACGTGTTAAGGTAAGAAATGTCATTTTTTTGGAATATCATCTTCTTTCATATTCTATTATTTAAATTTACCACGGTAAGGGATTATCATTCTTTGATTCTCGAAAATAGTATCGTTTCTTTCTTGTGTCATTTATTTCCATGTATTAAATTGTGGGAATAACCTTACGGCGCGGATTACCGCCTGTTGGTGAATAACCTATCGTATTCATTCCTTATTAATCTCTGAGAATAACTTTACGGCGCGGATTACCGCCTGTTTGGTGAATAACTCTTCGTATTCAAATTCTATTAAATTGTGGGAATAACCTTACGGCGCGGATTATCGCCTGTTGGTGAATAACCTATCGTATTCATTCCATATTAATCTCTGAGAATAATTTTCCGGCGCGGATTACCGTCTGTTTGGTGAATACCTCTTCGTATTCAAATTCTATTAAATTGTGGGAATAACCTTACGGCGCGGACTACCGCATGTTGGTGAATAACCCTTTTTATTTGTCTCGTGTGAAAATAATTTGTCTACACGAATTATCACATGACACTTTTATTCCATATTCGTAAGTGATATCATTTTCCTTTATACTCATAAGGGATACCATCTTTTTCATCTTCTATTATTCAAACTTACTATGGTAAGAGATATTAATTTTCTTCACCTTTTGTTAATCAAACCTACTACGGTAAGGGATATTATTTTCTTTCATACACCTAAATCGAAACTTATTATGGAACTATTGCTTCTATAATTCCTGAAAATATTATATGTTCCATAATAGTTGAACTTCATTATTTCAATTGAACCTTCCTATTTTCTAAACCTTTCTATTGAACTATAATCGTTATTCTAAACTGTGGATCTTGAATATCATTTTTAAATTTCACTCCATATCATGTTGGCAATTTGGACATTGTTTGAATCTGCACAAAGTAAACTTCCGATACTTATTGTTTATCATGTTCTTCTGTTCATCATTTGTATCACTGTTATTTGTATTAATCATCAAAAATCAAGCTGTTGTGAATATCTGTGGCCAGGGGCACAGATGTGATATAATTGTTGAACAGATGATAGGTTAAAGGCGATATACTAGGTTAAAAGCGATACATCTGTTCGGTGTCTTTTATGGCACGTGGTGAAAGTTCTCTTTGGCCCGTAGTGCATAGATGAACTGTTGTTTGGTATGATTATGACCAAATGCTGAATCTGGTATAATCATGACCGCTGGTGCTATATTGAATATCTTTGGCCCGTAGTGCAAAGATGAACTGTTGATTTGCATGATTATGATCAGGAATTGTGAATTTGTATTATCTTGACTAATGGTATTTCAGATGATAAACGTTGATGATATTTTTACTAAAAAGATAAGTGAGTGGACATTATAGTCTGCATTATTCTTCTAATAGATTGCTCATTCCACTGCTATTATTGATCTGAACATTGTTCAAGAATTTAACTGCAGTTTTTGATATAAACCTTGTAGTCTATTGTATTCTATTAAGAACTCAACTGTTGAAGGCTAATGATAATTTATTCGTCATTATCTTAGTCATGATATTTCTTACTGGGTTATTTGAGCTCACCCTTTCTTTTGTTCCATTGTTTTTCAGAAAATGAGAGAGTAGCCGGGTCTAGCAGGGGAATGGAGTGACGGTCCGAGTGATAGCTATTGTAGTCTTCACATGTTGTATATAGTGTGACAATAATAGTGAAGACTTAGTTGTGTATTATTATACACTGTACTGTTGAACGTTGTACTACTTTGTAATAATTTTGTTGTAGTCTTTTGACAACTCAAGTTTGGGCTGTGTGGGCCTAAATTTGGGGGTGTCACATTACTATTCTCGAAGTTACTATTCAGAGGTTACTATTCACTCGCGGGTTACTATTCATTCCGGAGTTACTATTCATTCACGGCGTTACTATTCATAGTATAAAAAAATATATAATTTTTCAAAATAAAGTCTTCCAAATAAAAAATTTCAACATAAATTTTTTAAAGAAAGAGCCTTCTAAAGGAAGATTTGTGAATACCGTGAAAAATAGGAATTTATGAAATAACTACTCTTTAATAAAAGACTTACTTGAAAAATTCCTGCACTCCTTTTGGCTTTCAAACACTCAAAATAACCTTACTATTCTTAGAGAAAACTCATAAAATTCTTATAGAAAAATTTTATGTTTTAGGTGTGATTTTTCTATTCAGTTGAGCAAACTATTTATAGGAGAAAATAAATTACTATGCGTGGTAGGTGAACTGAATTTATTTTTTTTTTCAGCAAAGGTTGCGTAGCAGCCTTCACCAACCATTTTCCCAAAACACATTTCTCACATTTCATGTGGGCCCCACAGTGGGTCCCACATGTTTCTCACTATTCACGTCACTATTCACGTTACTATTCACATAAAATAATATATATTTTTTTCTTCCTGTGGGTCCTGCATATAAAATAAAATAATGCTACAACAATAATGTAAGAAACACGTTACAAATCAATATTAATTTAATAATATAAATTACTGTGTATTTACTACTGTAACAATTATTTGGTTCAATAATTTTAAAATACAGTGCACCAACAATTATTGAGTCAATGATATGAAATACAGTGTAATGACAATAATGCAAAATACTGTGTAACACCAATTATTGAATTGATAACATAAAATGTTATGCAGTGACAATTATTGATGAAATGATGCGCAACAGTTACGGTGTCAATTATCAGA
Source organism: Hedera helix (assembly GCA_947179155.2). Lineage (NCBI taxonomy): Eukaryota > Viridiplantae > Streptophyta > Magnoliopsida > Apiales > Araliaceae > Hedera > Hedera helix. The sequence continues at coordinate 51,513,294 of OX359266.1, read as the reverse complement.
TCAATAATATGAGACACTGTGCAATACCGTGTGCTACTGTAGAGTACCGTGTGCTATAGAAAAATACTATAATTTACCGTATACTACTATTCTTTTATTATCGGTATTTTAACAGTTAACACCGTTAATTACTGACTTCTTACTAAGCCCTTTATCCTTAAAAGTGTGTGTGTGTGTGTGTGTGTATGTGAGAGAGAGAGAGAGAGAGAGAGAGAGAGAGAGAGAGAGAGAGAGTATTTTTAATAAATCTGTAAATAAAGTTGAAATTATTTTTTAAGAAGGGGAGTATAATTTATAAAACTAATATAATAGCTTGCCTTTCAGATTACATATATGTAACAATCTATTATTATTATTATTATAAAGTATTATAGGTGATGAGTGTGACGTTTTTAATAATATGATTTTTTTAATGCATGAGGAGTAAATACTTTATTTTTGTCTCTGGAGGAAAATAGATTTCAGAGATGACTGTGACAAAATAATCCCTTCTTTTTAATAGAGAACTGATATTTTTAGAAGATATCTCTCTCACATAAATAATAAATAAGTATTACACTTATGTAAGATAAATTTTGTGAAAATATTAAATAATTTTTACTTGTAAAAATAATAATTTCTTTTAAATAAGCTAATTTTGGTCCTAAATTAAAAAAACAATGTAATAATTAATCATGTGATCCTCGAATTTATAATTAGTTTCAACTAGCTAGTGGACTATGACAAGCAATTTATAAAATACAATTAAAAAAAAAAGGCGAAGAAAACCAGTTGGTCGTACTCAATTGACAAGTTTGTTAGAGATGCCTTCCAAAAATTTAAATAAGTAAAAACAAGTTTGCTAGTTGCTGGAAGAGAAGGTGGCTCAATACTCAATAAGTCAATAGTTAGCTGCCTTCCTGAGTGAAAGTTCGCTTCTAACCACATTTCCGTAAAATGTAGTTATTTCTTAATAGTGTCTAAAAAAAATTTTAAAAAAAAAGAATACGGAAGGTGAAAAACACTTTATATTTTTATATGAGATATTCTTTATAATAATAATATTTTAAAAAAATTATAAAATATCTTTTTATATTTAACACGAGAGAAAATATATTTAATTACATAAAACGACGTCATTTTTGTATAATAACTCACACAATTTATATAATATCCCTCGCATCGTTTTTTTTTCCTAAGACAATATATGAGTTTGATAATTCTAGGTAAAAAGCTATCTAATAGGAGGAAACAAAACAAAATAAGTAATATCCATTGGAAAAGGGTGACGGAGGATAAACTCTATTTCAATAAAATGAAATGTTATTTTGTGTGTTTAATTACTGTTTAGTTTGTTCCGAATGGGGAAAAAAGGGAAATCAATGTCAAGATGCTAGTAAAATAGAGTAATTCAATTGTATTGCGATATTTAATCGACTAGGCTTATTGTTATTTAATTCAATAACAGTAGTGTAGACCTTTCCACATTTTGTTCTTCACCTACCACTACAAAAAGAGAAGCAAATAGGGATTTGATTGGCTGGAATATATTCAGTGTTGATATTTATAAGCATGAATTTTTGTTTTGCATTAGAGATACTATTACTAGAATTATATTTTGTCCTTTTTTATTTTAATTGAATGATATTATTGATACAACTTTATTTTTACAGGTTATTATACTAATTTTTGACAACCTTGCTCAATTTAAAAAAATTTAGTTTCAATGGGACATGAGGAACTATATACTCATCTTATTATTTTTTTAATACTTATAAATGTCCAAATTAAGTAAACAGGTATGACAAAAATAGCAACAGCGTGTGGACAGAAACATGACAGTATCGCTGCACTTGGCTCTATTACCTTAAGGTAATAATATCTTTCCGTTTTGTGATTTTTTAAATTTTAATATTTAATATAACTGTAAAAATAGGGGGGAAAGGGTGACAGCAAAATATTATTAAAATTTTAATTCGGACGTTAGAGTTTTGGAGAGAGAAAAAGGGGAGGGATGGGTATGTCTAGCCGTCTAGGTAGTAAATTATTATTTTTGTAAGTTTTATATATATATATATATATATATATATATATATATATATATATATATATATATATATATATATAACTTGTAGCAAAAAAGTAGCAGTACATCAGGCTAGGATCAACATAAAACAAACATCATAGAGCACCAGGTAATAACATGACACAGAAACTTGCGGCCTAAATAAAATATAGCAACAGCCAAAGGGGTTCATGAATCAATTTAGAATTGTATTCTCATTAATGATTGTACCCAATTAAGGGTATGCGTAAAACTGCTCTTACTTTAGAGTTTAGAGAAGTGCTTAATGCGGCGTAATCCGTAATAACTCTCTCTGCATGGAGCCCGCATCATTTTCATTTATTTCTTATTGAAAATACTCAATAAGCCAACTCTACTTAACATCTAAGCAACTCGAGTGGAGTATTTTGTAGTGGTAGGTGGTTTATAATAAATAACAAAAAGAGAAAGAAGGTTAGACTTTTCTTTCCCTTTTTCAAGGGAAGGTGTCTTTTTCTTGTGTTAATTGGCTAATCATTATAACCGGCACAAAAAATAGAATAATAACTGTATAAATATATTTATTTATTTATTTATTTATTTGATATGTGAGTCTAATAATTATTTTAATTTAATAAAACTTAAATAGATGAAAATAATAAAAGAGAAAATTTTATTTATTTAACTAAAATAACTTTTGAATTTGAGAATTAAAAATAAATAAATAAATATATATATGTATAAATTTAATCAAAATAGAATAATTTGTTGATTTTTGACTTTTTCAACGGTAACTTTAGGTGCCTTCAATTTTTTATCCCAACTCATGTCTGAAATGATATTACATCTTTACATTAATAATACTAGTATATTACTTAAATAGCTATGAGTAAGCTATTATTAATCTTATTTAATATTTTTTCAAGAGTATTATTATTCATTATAATTTTTTTATTAAATTAAGATGACGATGTATATTAATAAATAAAATTATAATATTAACCTATTATATCAAATATATCATTAAAGTATTATAAATTATAATTATTTACTTAACTTGCAATAAAAAAATTAGCATAATTAAAATCGCAACATATATCATTTTTTTTTTTGAACTTATATTGACACATAAAATTAAAAATCCTAACATAATCCTTTAATTGTAGGCCTTTCTATCAATAAATAGGTGTATGCTAGGCTATTATTATTTTCCCAAACAAAAGCATTACAATTTTGGTGGAGCAAAACAATGGTATTGATTCTATAAATTCAAATATAAATTGATTATTATGAGTATTAAGTTTTGACATCTTCTAAAGGTATTTTTATTTTTTAAAATTTTAAATTATCAAGAACTATTCCACGTAAAAATAAATTTTTAAATAATTTTTTATTTTCCAAGACACCGCATTTGGATCTCATGGTGAGGTCAGGGGTGCATACCGCATAGTGTCTACCAGGTCCGGAGCACACGCAGCCGAAACAAGAGAAGTGTCATTGGAAATCGAGCCTGCCGGTAAGAAACGTGGTGATACCTGTATGGGTGAAGCTCAGAAAAGGAGGAAAATTTATTAAATACTCTTGGACCATCTGCTACGCGATATTTCACACATTTATACATTGTCACTTTAATACTTAAAATTAATTATTTTATTTAAATGCTGAACTGACAATATATAAATAATATAAAATATCACAGAACAAGTATTTCAAGACCATCGAATAATTACTTAAAATGAATCTGGATCAGTGGAGCCCATCACGAGTAAAAGTGAGATTTTTATTTTTTTCATTTTTTGGTGATCACTCGGTCTTGTGGGCCTACTGCTGCCATCAATCAAATCGGGTGAGAAAGAGTTGTTAGCCCGTGAGAAGAAGCAGCTGTTACATAACAAAGTCAATTTAGTATTAAATTGGTGGTTTCGCTTTTCTTCCGACTTTTGCCTTTCTGTTTCTCTCTTTATAGCTCCAGTTATTGTTCGTGGAGTAAGATTGACAAATTTTACTTTCAATGATATTTCCTCTATTTTGTTTATCTAGGAAGAAGAGTCTTATATTTTTTTCATTGATTTTTCATTTTTAATATTAATGTTTAGATAAAAAACAATTAACGTACAAAAAAATTATGTTTCAATGTGTTTTAAATACAAAACTTCATTTAGATAAGAATCAACTAGGACTACAAACAATATGAATCAAACTGAATTTTGACGAGCTTGAACCAAATTTGAACATAAATAGACAAACTCGAACGTGTTTGTATAACGCAATCGAACTAAAATATTTGTAAGAGTTCAATTCGTTAAATGTTCGCGAACAGTTTATAAATATACTCGAGTTCACGAATGTACTTGAATTCGATCATATTTGCGAACCTCAATATGTTCACGAACAACACATTCAAACTTGATCAAGTTCGCAAACATGCATATGTTTTCGAACACATCTAACTCACAAGCTTGTTCACAAATAATCATGAACATATTTAAATCACAAATAGAGTACATTCATGAACAAAAAAAGTACTACTCTTATTAAAACAAAATAGCACAATATTTAAATTCACTCAATTAATAAATATGTAAAAAATAATCACTCTACGTGCTTTAAATTTAAAAAAATAAAATCAAAACTCAATAAGTCAATATGTATATAGCGATAAGCATGATGGTTATATATGTGATAACTACACTAACATTATATAGAAAAAGACTATTAATGAAAGGGAGCAGCAGTTTATACACACAACCTTATAATCGACAAAAATAGGACTTCCTTTGCCAGGCAAAGGGAGTAGCAGTTTATATACAAAATTGTTACTTTTTATTATAGTGTAATGAAGTGACCTTCTTTGTATTTAAAGAAGCCCTAAATTAAGTTACTTCCATATTTCAGTTTGACTGGGTTTCAATACACCCTACATCTCATTTTATATGTCCTTTCCTGAGAAAAAAATTACTATTATTTTTAAGAAGTGACAAGATGATGCACAAATAGTTCGGTACATTATGATGACCTTCATGAATAACGAGTTATAGCGGCAATAGCCTGTTATTTTGCTTCGCCTTCAAAATTTGTACGAAATAAAAAAAGATGATTTTTTCTTTTGATAATGATGAAGCATTATCTAATATATATATATAGGTGGGGCATAGGGATTGGTATAAACAATTTTTAAAGTTTTTTTGACTCTTCTTAAAATATTTTTCAACTTTTAAGATAATTTATATTTTTGTCTTTTTATATTAATTCTTTTTATTTTTTTATTTAATTTTTAAAAAAAAATTAATTTATCCCGCATACTTTCCACACATATATCACCCCTAGCTAGGAAAGTAGTACAACTGGTTTTCCTGCTGTCACCGTAAGGACATGAGCATGTTGAACCAATCGCCTAGGACTTTACGCATCATACAAACTAAAAATTGACCCACATCGGTTAACATAACCATCTGCATGATCACACTGGTTTAATTAAGGCCTACAAGAGAACAAAACAATTAGATAAATTATGGACCTATCATCATTTATAAAATGGTTTGGCCCCCTAGACGGTGCGGCCCATTTATGGGAAACCATATATTTCTAGTGCTCATGAGGTAGCTTTAAATGTTAGCAAATCTCATATTTTATAGTCTTACTATATATTGCAATAATTATAAAATCTATAAATATATAAAATTAAATAAAATTATAAAAAAAAATTATTTCTTATAAATCTCATCAAAAAAAAAAATTACTAATATTTATCCACATAACATACAATCAAAAAGTTAAAATAGACATTCTTAATATATATCATTTTCTTATTTTATATTAACATCTGCGTTACTTTTACCGACAAGAAATAAAAATCCGTGACTTCAAAATGAAATTCTCATTTGATATTTTAATTTTTTATTTATATTAATGTTTGTTAGCATACACTTAAGATGTTATTTTTAATAATAGATTTTAGATAAATCTTAATTCATGTAAAAAAATGTCTAATGAAAGTAAAAAAGGAAAAGGGAAAAATAAAAGTAAACGAAAAGAATTATTATTTTCACACAAAAAGTATAGTAGGATGTAATTTGATAGAAAAACTTGTCAAATCAACATAATTTTTTAACTTATATCTGCAAATCTTTTTTCTAGCCAATTAATTATTATTAAAAAATGATCTCTATATTTAAAAAATAATAATAATAAATGATAGTATTACAATTTGCAAACAGCATTCAATTCATTCAAGCTGAAATTATACAATTCGCATTTCTTATAGATCTATCGCTTTTAATTTAGGGAACTGATATTTTCACACCAAAAATTGATATTTTCACATCTTTCCTTTCACTGGTCTCACATCAACGTGAGAGGGGAGAATGTAAAAATATTATTTTTTGGTGTAAAAATATCGATTTCCTTAATGTATGATGATAAGAGGAACTTACACCATGTTGGTATGTTTGGACTTTCATGTGCTCGGTGAAATTGATGATTTGAAAACTTGGTTCTTTATTAGGGTCTCAAAGGAAAAATTACTAAATGCTCCTAGAGCACCTGTCACGTAGTATCTCACATCACTCATGTGTTGTCACTTTAGCATTTAAAGTGAGTTATTTCACTTTAAGTGTTGAAATGACAGCTCATGAGTGGTGTAGAGCACCACGTAATATGTGGCTCAAGACCATTGAATAATTACTCGTCTCAAAAGCTGATAGAATGAGGTTGTTGGTTTCCTCAAGCGAGTCCGTCCTCAATTTATCATCACTCATCAACATAATTATTTTGGTAATAATTATATTCAAAGTGGATTTATAAAAATAAATCTACTTTTATCATAATTATATACTACATTCTTTTTAAAATATAAGATCATTATAATAATTTTAAGGTCAATTTAAAATATTTTTAAATTAAAAATTGATATGAATTTCTTTGTGTTTAGTTTAAAATTTCTAAACTATTCAAAAAGTACTGCTAATTTTTTGATGTATTATTTCATTTTTTTTTATGAATTAATGAATCATCTTAATTTTGAATTTAAAAACGTTTCAAATTGACTTTCAAAAATTAATATTAATATTATAATTTGAAACGAATATAAAATTAGTTAATTATATATTAACACAAACATATTTATTTGTTACTCATTTAATATGTAATATCCCAGATATTTTCAAGATTTTATATAAGATCTTAATGGATTTAATTAAAGGTTAATGTTTAAAACCTAGAATTTGAGAAGTAAGATGTGTAGAAAATGGGTAAACATTTTTTTTTTAACATAATTGATTTGTTAGAAATTAAATGTAAGAATATTTTTAATGATGCATGTAGAGAATTTATTAAGGAAATAAATTCAATTGAGAAGTGAAGGTGATTATATGAATACATATATATACCTAAAGTGTGCTTGTTAGCCAAATAAAAAGATGAGTAATTAATACTCAACAAAACTAATAAAGTAATTAGTTTTAATATAAAGTAAGAAGGAATGTTGTAAAATATAATTAATTAGGTTAATTATATTAGTTATGAGTCCAAGTAATTTAATTACTACTAGTGGACTAGCCCAAAAGGATTATATGTGTTAGCCCAATATGGGAATACTTGCATGAAGGTGGGTAATTAAATAAGAAAGCCCAATGCAAGGTAAGTTATGTAGCCCAAACATTTAAAAAGTCAATTGATGGTCAAAGTGTTTGGAAATTTGGTTGAGTGTAGAGAATTAACTAATGTAGGGTTAATTGAATAACCGTAGTTGGTAGACAAGAGAGAACATTAACCAAATGTTGGTTAATTGCTAGGTGAATAAATATGGTGATGAGAATTAACTATGGATGAGTTAATTGTGTAACCCAATGAAGGAATAACTATATGGGTATGGGTAATTATATTATAAACCCAAGTTAATGATAAAAGATGGTTAATGAATTTAATTTAATCAAGTCAGAGTACTTGTATTAATCTGTTTTAGAGTTTTGAAAATTAGCACTACCGCCGCAGCGGTAGGTTTCACCGCCGCAGCGGTGAAACTCTCTGGAAAGTAAAATTTGAACTACCGCCGCAGCGGTAGTAATCACCGCCGCAGCGGTGGAACAGAATGTTGAAAAATTAATAGAAGTGCTTGTATGTATGAGCATTATTAGGGTTTTAATAAATTAAACCCAAGCTATGTTAAATGTTAGTGTTTTATAAACTAACTCAATTAGAGGTCCAATAGACTTATAGATAGCAAGTCTAATTGGATTATGTAATTAGATTAGTGTGAGCTAATTGGATTATATTATAAGTCCAAATGAGGTTTTGAACTAGGTCTAATAAATTAACCTAGTAGTTCTTGTAATTAATTTAACATTGATTCAAGTTATAATTAATCAAGCCCAATGCTTGTTTTAATTAAATGTAACAAAGGGTATGTAATGTTAGCCCAATGTAATAATTAAATTGAGCCCAAACCAATTAATTGGATGAGCCCAATATATTAAATCATAGAGTCCAATGTGGAGCCCAAATGGTAGTCAAAATTGGTCAACAATTGATCATATGTGTATATATATATATAGATGTATATATGTATATTTAAGCTATAAAAATAAAGCAAAAATGGGGGATTAAATCCCATTTTGCTGAGATTTATGGGACCCACATGGAGGTAGCTTGATTTCTCATGTTGCTTTACTTGTACTCAAGGTTGTAGTTGTTGCAACCACTCATGTCAATCAACAAGTCATTCAACCAATCAATCCATCAAATAGTAATCCTAATTAGCACTAAATTGACCAATGCTAGCCAATTAGGAAAGTTAATGAAGGATTAACAAACTACTATAAATAGAGTACTCCACTCTCTTGCTATGTTGGTTAGTTCATTTGTTAGAAATGCTAGAGAGAAAAGAGAGAGTATTCTAGAGAAAAGCAAGCAAACCTTTGGGAGATTGATGATCCACCATGGAAAAATGCTAGAGGATAGTCAAGGAGGAGTCCTTAGCAAGTTCATATCAAGAGGAAGAAGAACATCCATGTCTAAGAGGTTAAAAAGTATTCTTAACCTTCTTTAGTTCATTTTTGAAGTCTATATAAGTTTTAAACGGTTAAAATATATTTTTAACCGATCAAAAGTTATTTTGATACTCTAGAAGTATAAAACTATGATATATAGGTATATTCATGGTTCGGTATATTTATCTCATGAATTTTTATGAGTGGTATGCAAAGAATTGAAGAAAACTTCATTTTATGAGTTACCGGTAAAATCTAGACGGTTCGATCTTAAATTATTTGTCAAAACGTTTTCAAAAATACGATCGAACCATGAAATGTTGTAATACAAGAGCTTAGGAAGATAACAACACTAAGTTGGTGTCATTTGGATGAATAGATTTTATTTTATTCAAGTTTGAACCTTTAAAACCAAGGATTTGTGATTTTAGTTTTCACTTTGTCCTTGTGAGCAGTTTTTAGTCCAGTTCCGTTCGGAATTTGGATTTGTGATCTAAAGAGAAATTGTAGATCATGAAATTCTAATGAATTTAGACTTAAAAATCACCTCAAAATGTTTCCGTATGATAAAGTTATGGCTGTCGGAGCGTCGGAGGGTCGGACAGTCCTCAAACTAGGGTTTCAAAATTTATATACCACCGCCGCAGCGGTGAAACATTTTGTCAATGACCTATTTTAGAGGTCCGGGTCGGGTCGGTCCGGGTCGGGTCGGGTCGGTCCGGATTGAGTTTTTAATGAAAATTTAAATTGAAATACATGTAAAATGAGTGTGTTTCAATACTAAACCATATATGTAAAGTTTATTAGTGACTTAATGGTATCTAAATGTATAAAATAAAGACTTAAGTTAACACAATTAAAAGGTTAACTAGTGGTATTGTTTGAACAATATTAAAATATTATTAAATGATGAATAATATTAATTATAAGATTAAAAGGTTATTAAATGTGTAATAACATTGTATATGATGAAACTGTTATTAAATAATTAATGACATTAGTAAGTGATTAAAATATTATTAAATGGTTAATAATATTAATAAGTGATTAAAATATTATTAAATGGTTAATAATATTAATGTGTGATTAAAATATTATTAAATTGTTAATAATATTAACAAGTGATTAAAATATTATTAAATGGTTAATAATATTAATAAGTGAGTAAAATATTATTAAATGGTTAATAATATTAATAAGTGAGTAAAATAATATTAAATGGTTAATAATATTAATAAGTGATTAAAATATTATTAAATGGTTAATAATATTAGTAAGTGATTAAAATATTATTAAATGGTTAATAATATTAAGAAGTGATTAAAATATTATTAAATGGTTAATAATATTAATAAGTGATTAACATATTATTAAATGGTTAATAATATTAATAAGTGATTAAAATATTATTAAATGGTTAATAATATTAAGAAGTGATTAAAATATTATTAAATGGTTAATAATATTTAAACGTAGTTGTATATTATCAAAGATATATAATATTTTGAGGTATTTGGTACATTATTAATGTCCAAATCATTAAGTTATGTAAAAGAAGAAAGTTTAATTGAATTAAACAAATGTAAATAGTCCATTTGTGACTAATTTAGACAACTTATTAAAAGTGGGTTGTACGAAGATTTTATAAAGAAAATGTAAGCTGGTTAAGCATGCCTGATATGTTCAAACTGTATTTGGACTAGGGTTTTGTCCGGAACTTAAGGGTTTGTTTGTCGGACATCTTAAGAGTTAATAATTTGAAGTTAAGGTCTTAAGTTAAGACTAATTAAAAGTCCTGGTAGCTAATGATTGTGTCAATTTGTTACATAAATTGTAGGTTGAGCAAAGGACGCAAATAAGCGTAAATGGTAGAAGCGACCAGGCAAGTTTTTCAGAACTTGCTCCTATGTGCCTTAACATGCTATGATGTGATATTAAATTGTTAATAGAAAGATATTGATGATAATTGTGATATGCATGAGGTATGATTACATGTAGATTATGTATAAATATGAAGCATGAATTGCTAGATGTTATATGAGCAGTATGACATAAACTAAAATACATGAAAAACATGATGTAAGTATAAATTGCAGAGTATATGTGAAGCATGTAATGTGTTATGTGTAACTGTTAAACTTGCTGAGCCGTCGTGCTCACTCTTGCTTAAACCAACATTTTCAGATAGTACAAGTATTTGAAGTCTTGATAAGGATCAAGAAACAGGAATGCATATTACATTCACTGAAGGTCTAGCACGACCATTGTAGATATCAGTCCGAATTGGACAGGTAAAATGATTGTGTAGTATAAGAATTGGTTGGTATGTATTATGAGTCTTAGATACTCAAATTGATTGTAATAGAATGTCGTATCATGTATGATATTAAGACATACTAGGAATGTATAAAGATTTCGATTCTGGAATAGAAAGAGATGTTGTGAAATTGCAAATAAATGATTATTTAGCAATTATAATATTGTTGTAATTCATGAACAATAAGAAAAAGGTAGTACTCGTGTTGAACCGAGTCCGAGGTTCGAGGGACCCGGATTCGGAGTCGTCACATAATATGTACCACATGTTATATTTAGGTTATGAGTTGAAGTTTATAGGAGTATATATATATATTCCTAAATATTTTGGAGTCCTCCTATACATTACAATAAATTTTTATTACATTAAAATTACATGAAATATATTAATACATAAAATTAGAATAAAATTATAAGATGATCTCACTTATTATATATATTAAAAAATTGATAAATTTTTTTGCAATATATATTATTTTTCAATATTTTGTTAACTATTCTTAATTTAATTATTATTATTATATGACGGGTCAAAAAATTTCGAATTAAAATTAATTGAGAAAATGGAAAAAGGTATGCATGTTATGTCGACCCGGTTTGCACATGGGTCTCACCGCACATACCGCGTATGCTACATGGAGTATCTCTCAATGGAATGCGACCCAACGGTTGGTCCCAAAGTAGTACTTTGTTTCCCGCTGGAAATTACAGAGATCTAGAGGACAGAGAAAGAGAGACATAGACGTGAGAGGCCAGCGGAAAAAACGTCGTCTTAACAACCTGATGGAGCATCAGAGCGAGTCAGCCGGATCCCCCAGTATTTCTCTTTCTATATAAATTCATTACATAATACTCACTCGCCTATCTCATCTCTCCCATTTTCTTTCACCTCTCTCTCTTCTCCACAGATCTATATCACCTTTCTTTCCTATAATACAAGGTAAGTTATTTTTCTTCTATTCGTATAACCACTAGCAATTACTCTTTCGATTTGTATCTGGATCTTGCTCCTGCTTATCAATCTAAGTTCATGTGCTTTATAATTTTCTATTTACAATCCGTTACTAGCGATAATCCGATGAAAAATTGAGCCTGTTCTTGCTTCTACAGTGGCATTTGTGATAATATTTTCTTGTGAGGGTGCTAAGTTTTCTCTTTTCCGGATCCCAAGTCCACCCACACGGGGTGGTCATTTAATTTGGTATCTAACAATGTATGTTGTAGAATGGCAAAATTGGTTCGGACCACAAATGCATATTGGTATTTAATTACGAATTAATTTCACATTGCCCTACTTTCTACCTTACATATTGACCTCATAATATCCAACACATTGCATATGGAAAACAAATTATAAGTTGATAGTTGTTGTTGGAAAAGTAAGATCTGTTGTCATTAGCAACCAAATCAATGATTTAGGATTTCTCTCATTACTTATGGTGTGCCTTTAGTTATGAGTATGAACATTTTGAGATTTTGCTTTCTTTCTTTTTTTTTTTGGTAATTATTTTACTTTCTTTCCTTTGTCAATTGATATAAATCCTTTTGATATGGTGAGGTGTTGTAGTGTTGAGGATGACTTGGTAACAAGTTACACATAAAATGAACTTTATTCGTAGAAATGGAGCAAATAATTCATTTTATCAAATATAAAAGAGTACCTAAGTTAAGATTAAGCCTATAAAGAATCATCACATTGATCTTAGTCGTTATTAGGCAATCTAAAGGAAATCGGATGATTGAAGTCGTTGGAGCCTTTTATATTTCAATAGGCTAATCGATTCCTTAGCAATTTTGAAAACTTTTACCCAGGAACTCACTTTTTTGACACATAATGAACCTCTTGAAGTTTATTTTATATTATATACATCTAATTCTTACGCAGAGGTTTACCAGCTAATATTAAATTGAATTTCCCAGTGGAACTACCAAAGGACATATCTTTTACATGCTTCTAGCTACATAATCTTTGTCCAAAACAGAAGAAAATTCATTTGCTTTTGGATAAATTTTTGTGTTCTGTCAAATGTCAGAATGTTTTTTGAGGAGCTTCTTAACTGTTGGATGTTAAATAGAGAAAGAACTAACTCATTCCCATGCACTTGTTTCAGTTGAGATATGGAAACCTTCCTTTTCACCTCAGAATCAGTCAATGAAGGCCATCCTGACAAGCTCTGTGATCAAGTCTCAGATGCCATACTTGATGCTTGCCTTGAACAAGATCAAGAGAGCAAAGTTGCCTGTGAAACATGTTCAAAGACTAACATGGTCATGGTCTTTGGTGAGATAACAACAAAGGCAACAGTAAACTATGAGCAGATAGTTCGAGATACTTGCCGAGGCATTGGGTTCACTTCGCCCGATGTTGGCCTTGACGCCGATAACTGCAAGGTCCTAGTCAACATCGAGCAACAAAGCCCTGATATTGCCCAGGGTGTTCATGGTCATCTCACTAAGAAGCCTGAGGAAATTGGAGCTGGTGACCAAGGCCACATGTTTGGCTATGCTACAGATGAAACACCTGAGCTCATGCCCCTTACTCATGTCCTTGCAACCAAGCTCGGTGCCAAGCTCACAGAGGTGAGAAAGAACAACACTTGCGCATGGCTCAGGCCTGATGGCAAGACTCAAGTGACTGTTGAATACAAGAATGACAATGGTGCCATGATCCCCACTAGAGTCCACACTGTTCTCATCTCAACCCAACATGATGAGACCGTCACAAATGAGCAGATTGCCGCAGATTTGAAAGAGCATGTGATCAAACCTGTCATCCCTTCTCAGTATCTTGATGAGAAGACTATCTTCCACCTTAACCCATCAGGTCGATTTGTCATTGGTGGTCCTCATGGTGATGCAGGACTTACCGGTCGCAAGATCATCATCGACACATATGGCGGCTGGGGTGCTCATGGTGGAGGTGCTTTCTCTGGGAAGGATCCTACTAAGGTGGACAGGAGTGGTGCATACATTGTCAGGCAAGCCGCCAAGAGTGTGGTAGCTTCAGGTCTTGCCCGCCGCTGCATTGTGCAAGTTTCTTATGCAATTGGTGTTGCTGAACCACTCTCGGTGTTTGTGGATACTTACAAGACAGGGAAGATTCCAGACAGGGATATTTTGGTTCTAATTAAGGAAAACTTTGACTTCAGGCCCGGAATGATTGCTATCAATCTTGACCTGATGAGAGGAGGCAAGTTCAGGTACCAGAAGACTGCTGCATACGGTCATTTTGGCCGTGATGACCCAGATTTCACTTGGGAAACTGTCAAGATCCTTAAGCCCAAAGCCTGAGTGAAATTTTCTTTGCAAATTTTATTCATGTAGCCGTCATTCTGGTTACAGAAGAATAAAGAGATTCATTTCATACACACGACATCAGAGCACTAGTTGAGACCGGATGGGAGAAAGGTGTTGGGGGGTAGCAGCTTGTGTCTTTGGTTAATTGCTGGGAACTTTAGAGGTTCTTATTTAATTGAATTGCATCAGTTTTATATTTTATCAAACACTCGCAAACAAGTTGATTTGTTGATGAGAATTTAATCAATTTAATTGTTCTAGCTTTCTATGTAATCTTAATACTTTTGATATCTTGATTTTGATGATGAGAATTTAATTAATTTTACTGTTTTAGCTTTTTATGTAATCTCAACACTTTTGAGTAGATACTGTAACTGGAATATCTTCACTTAATGCGAAACTCGTTAGATGGACAACTCTTTAAGCTTAAAATGACACACTCAGCAAAATTGACGTACACTGCTGGGATTTTCACACGATGTAGATTCTATAGCGGATTAGAATTTGTGATGGCAAGGCATGAAAGTTGCTTTAAGAGTGCAACCACAATAATAGATCATGCAACCGCTCTTCTCCAGCACCAAACATCTCATCGACCCTTTCACCATCTCGGGAAAAAATGGCAAGTGGGGGTGTATCGAATATGCTGACTTGTTTTTGGGCATTCATCAACATCTGCATAGTTGAAAGTGTGGGGAACTTCTGAGAGTTACTCTCCTCCAGACTTATTATTTCATATTATTATATATTTGCAATCTCAATGTGTGCAGTTGATATTGTAAATATGGAGAAGTACGTCTGGAGGGGAGCAGTTCTCGGAATCCAAAAAGAGGAAACAACTAACAAACAAATCAGAACAAAAAATAAAGGGGAAAAAAAAAACCAAGCTACTCATCCTTCATCCTCCAGACCTGTAAGCTTCTGCTTATTTCTTTAACAGTGAAGCCTGGCTTTTAAAGTAAAAGATGGTCATGTCAAACATACGTATATAATATGGAAAACACACAAAAAAAGGGATCGAAAAAGCTTTTCGTTCGCATACCTAGAAGCACAATAGTTGATGACTGCCTCGAATAGAATTTAATAGGAAGAATTAGGTCAAATACTCCATTTTATTGGGTATAAAATGAAGATAAAAAAGTAGAAGAGCGCAGCTTAGGGGGAATTTTGCCTTGAGATAAAGAGAAAATAGTAGAGTTAATTTTCACAAGTAAAAGTGATAATTTTATAAGTTTTTTATCATATAAATAATAAATAAGTCTTATATTTATATGAGAGACACATTGTAAAAATATTAATTTTTACTTATAAAAATAATAATTGTACATACAGTAATTGCGTATATATATAAAAAGTTCATTAAAAGCTTTAATGTTATTTCATTATTGTTCTCTAAATTATTTTATGATATAATGACATAAATATTAATGAAATTTATTATAAGATAAATAAAAAGTACATTAATAAGCTATGTATCATAATTCTAATTTTGCTCGTTATAACATTTAAATTACTGAAGTGCATATGCAACGATACTGATAATCTGCTATTTGTGCTTTTAATATCTGAGATCTCGTGTGCTTTACCAATGTTTGATAATCGCGCCTTTCCAACTCTTTTATGCAATACCAAAAGAGTACGTAAAAATGGATAACATTCGAACATTATATTTATTTTAATTATTATAAAATATAATATTAAAATTTTGTATTATATTTTATTTTTTAATAATTAAAATAAATATAGTATTTAATTTTATATTTTAATATTGTGCGTACCAAAATGGCAAAATTCATATAATCATTCATTTATTTTGATGGGACAAAACCACCATGTCTTCTTCATCCACCATTACAAACCTAATCAAACTAACTCGCCCACGTCTTTTCCTACTAGAGAATTGTAGCACCATGAAAGATCTAATGAAATTCCATGCCCATTCATTACAAGTGGCCTTTCTAGTGATACCCTTTTCCTAAGCACCATTCTTTCCTTCACTGCTCTCTCTCCTGCTGGTAACTTAGCCTATGGCTCGCTTAGTTTTCAGTCAAATAAATTCACCCAATGCTTTCATGTTCAATATTATGATTAGAGGCCATGCTAACTATCCTGTACATGCAATGTCTATATACAGTTTAATGCTCTGTTTCGGGCCTTCCCCCCCTAATTATACCTGCCCTTTTGTTATCAAAGCTTCATAGAGAATTACTGACCGTAAATATGGAGAAAGTGTCCGTTCAACTGTGATTAAATCTGGTTATATGTTGGATCTTCATATAGCAAATTCTCTTCTGCATATGTATGCTAGTTTTGGGTTTTCAAACGAGACTTTTAAACTGTTTGATGAAATTCCTGAACCAGATGTTGTTTCATGGAATGTTGTCATTGATGATCTTGCTCAATGTGGTTGTCTTGATGAGGTCCTGATTGCTTTTAGTGAGATGTGGTTTTATGGGGTTGAACCGAATTCGGTTACACGTGTTGGCCTTCTCTCTGTTTGTACAAAAACAGGGGATTTGCATATTGGAAAACTGATTCATTTGTATACAGTAAAGAAAGATGTTCTTGTTACCGAAAATCTTGGAAATGGGTTGCTTGATATGTATGCTACGCTTGGAGGTATGAGTTCAGCTGAGAAATTGTCTGATAGGATGAGTGTGAAGATAGTTTTTTCATGGATCTCTATGATAGAAGGTTTTATACAAAAAGGTGAGCTAAAAACTGCAAATATGCTTTTCCGACAGATACCTGAAAAGGATACAACTGCCTAGAATGTGATGCTTAAAGGGTTCATAGCAGCAGGTGATATGCCTGCGGCTGAACTAATTTTTAAAGGAACACCGGAGAGAGAGGTGATTTCATGGAATTGTATGATTGTTGGGTATTCCCAAAACAAAAACCGTGTAAAATCCTTGGAAATCTTCAGAAAGATGCTGACAGCAGGACCGAGACCGGATAGAACAACATTAGTTGGTGTGTTTTCTGTTTGTGCCTTTGCAGGTCCACTAGATTTGGGAGAGGTGATTCATTCTTATATGGAGAAACAGAATATAAAGGGGGAAGAAGTTGAGGTAGCTTTGATGGATATGTACTGCAAGTGTGGCGCTTTTGAGAAAGCTCTGAGATCATTCAATGAGATTACCAGAAAGTCTGTGCTAGCTTGGTGTGCCATGATTGTTGGTCTTGCGATGATTGTCTTGCCAATGAAGCACTCAAGTTCTTTGCCAGAATGCAAAATGTAGCAATAAAACCAAATGAGATCACTTCCATTGGTGTTCTATCTGCATGCAGCTATTCAGGATTGGTTGAGGAAGGAAACTGCTTTTTCAGTGCAATGAGTGAAGTTTTTGGCATTAAACCAAGATCTGAAAACTTTGGTTGCATTTATTCACAATTTTCCGGTTATGGTCGATGCAGGTATTTGGGGAGCCCTTCTTGGTGCGTGTAGAATGCACAATAACTTTCAAATGAGGGAAAAGGTTGCTAAAATTCCCACTCTGGACGTTATGCTCTTCTCTCAAAGATTTATGCTGCAGAGAATAGACGGATTGTGCGGAAAAAGTGAGGAAGAAGATGAAAAATTCTGGTGTTAAGAAAATGCCAGGATTTAGTTTGATTGAGCAGAAGGGTGAAATCCACCAGTTTTTGGTTGGAGATACTTGTTACTATAGAACCACAAAACGAGTATAGCGCCAAGTGGAATATATTTTCACCCCGTATAGAAGCAAAAAGATACCCAAATCAAGGGCAATCCAATGTGTAAATCAGATGAAACACAAATCATTGATGAAAGACAAATGGAGCAAATCATCCATTCCGTTTGTAAGACGACACCCCTTTAACTGCTTGTTTTGTGAATGAAAAATGTGGTGTGGGCATCCATATCTCAAGGCAAGACCATTGCTGCTGCTTTCTGTACCATTGCAATAATCAATGGATGGACTCGAGCTTTTCTTTACCATTGCAATAATCAAAGGAGGGACTTAAACTATTTTTAAGGCCAAAAAAAGTGTTGGAAAGCAAGAGACAATAGAATAACCCAAAAAAACATTAGTCGGTACTGCTACTAAGCAGCTAACCAGAAATTATTTCTTAAAAATCTACAGTTAAGGAGATCAACAACAAAATTATGTAACAAGTTGGTGATATTTTTCTTTTGAATAAAAACTAGTAATGAATAGCTAACGGTACAAATGAAGCATCTCAAGTCTAAAAGCCTTTTAAGTTTCAGTAGTGCTGTGAGATTTCTTTACTTCTGCCCGAAGAACTAATGCAGTCTCAGTCTTACATATAATGTTTTAGTCCCTGGGAGGAAATACAGTTTTTTTTTCTTAATTCAGTTCATTTGTGTTCTTTTGGAGAGCTAGGGAGGGGTGTTGGGGATGTCTTTCTTCATCCCTTCCAGGTTGTGATTCCAACATCTCATTCCATTAATTAACTTCTTGTGGCCGAGGCAAGAGCAGTGAAGCTCTTAGAAACACATGGAATGCTCGACTACACTACCCTTTAGAGAAAGGCAGACAATTTTCAACTCTGCTGACTTCAGAGAACACTCCTGGATCAAATTTCTTGCACAATGCTTTTGCGGCTGCCTCTGTTCTTGCTTGATCCTGCAGGCAATTAGGATTGAGCTTATAGTAAAGTGAAAATTAAGCATGAGCTTTTAAACTTCCAAAGCATTTAATAACTACTGCAACCATTCATTACCTTGCCTTCCAAACAAACTATCAGAGGCCCGTTTCTGGATTTTCGATGACACCCTTGGTTAGAGGAAAGGATAAATACAATTAGAACAGATAAAAGTCAAAATTATGACTGCCTAATACACAATTAAAAAAAGTCTCCAGATTCCTACCAATAT
Source organism: Hedera helix (assembly GCA_947179155.2). Taxonomy (NCBI): domain Eukaryota; kingdom Viridiplantae; phylum Streptophyta; class Magnoliopsida; order Apiales; family Araliaceae; genus Hedera; species Hedera helix. The sequence goes on along the minus strand of OX359266.1, from coordinate 51,493,811 downwards.
AAAGATCTGGGAATTCAAGACAAAGCTTTGATAGAGGTTGAGCAGCTTCTACCTGCAATGTGTAAAATACAAAGTCGCAATAAGAATTATCCTATAATCCAAAACCAAATCTAAACAAAGAAATATACTGAAACATGATAGTTTTCAATTTTCAAGCATCTTATTTACTTCTTGCTATTCTGAAGTCTGTAAGAAAAACGCCAAACCACTAACATATGTAAAAATTCTAAGAATACACATCTTCCTTCAGGGGTCAACTTCTTTTTATTTCATACAGAATTTAACCCCATAGTGATAGGGAGAATTTCATGCATATTGGAATATATTGCAAAAAGAAATGAGTGACACAACAATACCACTGGAAAAATTGACAAATAGGGTTATCACTGCAGAAAAGCCAGCACATATTGGTAACTAAAGGGCCATATAAGACTTCTGAAGCTCATATTACAAATAGATATTTTCTCTTCTGGTAACTTTTCTTGTATTATATTACAGTTGTGAATATTCAACAACCAAAAAGTACTATAGTTCCCACCGAAAGGAAAAAGAGAACAAACAGAAAGCTAAGCAGACCTACAGCAGCTCCTAAAGTCTCTGACAGCGAGACAAGACTTGGTTACACCCCAAAGGTAGATAGAAGAGAGGCCAATATATTAATAACAGCAATATTATATTTCAATCTCCTTTTACTGTTTTATACATGGTTTTGACAAATCACCAAACAAGCTCTTTATAATGACAAGGCACAAAATTATATCTTCAATCTCTGTTACATCTGTGTGTCGAGAAAAGACCAATGTTGCTTCATTCTAGAGCAATATATATCACAGAAGACTGAGCAATGCTCCCAAGATGAAGCAAAGCTGGTTATTACCTGTTTAGTGCTATGCCTAATACATAGAAACTCCCACTACCATGAATTCTGAGTTCCAGTCATCATATTTACAGATATAATCCCATTATGCTTCATACTTACTTTAACTGTGCCCTATCCAGACACTGTCTTTTCAGATAGCTTTCTGGAAACTTTACTCAAGATGACACTACTCCAAAATGACCCGGCTCAAAAGTTAAGCAAGGATCTTGTTAGGAATGTACCAAACTATCCAAGCTGGATTAGGTGTGAATAAGCCTAGGCATCATTCATATTTTTGTTTTATTTTTTCCTCTAGATTCTCAAAATGACCTGTAATGCTCCTGTTACATCCCATTGACCTTAATAATGTTTTATTCATATTTTTATATTTGCTTTTGTAATATAAAACCAAGACTCATTTTTAAACCATGTTTTTCTTGTTTGCAGTTCTGTGAAAAATTGTTCATAAAGTAACTAATAACCAAATAATGTTCACTTCATTCAAGTTATTGAAGATGCACTTCTAACATGTTTAAATAAATTCATATATTTCATTTTATATCTATTAAGACCCCTTGCAAGAAGTAAAACATCACACCTTAATTTGGCCATTAGAGTCAATTGGGGACATTATCAAACAGAGCCAGACAAAGAATATTAAAGAAATATAGAGGACCGAGTGACCAACCCTAACAGTATTGAAAAAAATTCCATGCAGTTATTACTTTAGGATGCCTAGCCACGAAGGCCAACTGGTTTTAATTCAAAAACAGTCCCACTTTGAGCTAAAACGAATACCAAAAAAACAGAGAAAAATAAAAGATATGTATTATTCAAATACTGAAGGTGTGAAATGTGCAGACAGAAATCTGATATCATGTATTTAGAGTACAGTGAACACAGAAATTGTATTGTTACGAAATAAATGCAAGAACGTTGACATTATACATACATCTGAAAGAGTCGTCGTCAAGAGCTTTGACAAGAATGGTTCAATTGATACTAACAAGCCACTGGATCTTGTTAGTTCAATTAGACAATCCCATTGCGCATCCAACTCAGTAACATTTGTTGCAGTAAGAATGATTACATTTAGACACTTGATCTGCAAAAGACAATTACAAACATCTTAATATTCAGGCTTCAACTCCACGAATCATCATATGTTCAGAACACTCTCTAAGGTAATTTGAGAAATTGGACAAACAGAAAAACCACATCAACCATGGACAAAGGAGATTATGAAAGTAAAAAGATACAGTAGGGTCAATGCGCGAAACAGAATGGTAATCAGTCTGACTAGGAAAATTGATGTTTGAAAGAAGCAAGAAATAAAAGGATACACATACACTTCACCCATAAGTTTTCTTGGACAAAAAGATAACAATCCTAGCAGACAGGTCCAAGATAGCATTTGATCACAAGGATCCATATTCATAGCAAATATCTAATCTTTACTAATGTCTCTTGGTCCATTTAACTTGAGCTGGCTACCCCAAGCCATTTCCATTAGTATCTGTTTGGGATCCTAGATACTTTTCTCACATTAAGTCCATCACCGGATCCCCAGGGTTTATAGCTCATCAGAAAGTGCAGCTTTGTCTACGAACTACATTACCTGAAATTCAATCTGTTAAAATAAGCCAAGAAAGTCCAGGCAGAAAAGGAGAAGTTAATGGAGAGAGGAGAATCAGGATACCATTAAGGTTTGGTCTCTATCATAACTGTTCTGAGAAGCAGTGAGGTCTCAAGGTTTTTCTTGACATTCTAACTTCATGTGTACAGATGTGCTATTGAGTGATAATAGGGTCCTTTCAAGTTTCTGTGAGATCTAAAGTTCTAAACCACTGTTATTCCAGCACTGAATTCTTCCTCTCAAAACTTACATACTGTACATAACACATCAGGCAAAACTAGTACAAATCAAAACTTTGAGGTATCCAATTTTGCTTTTTTCCCTAATACAGTATCATAGTTGTTACAAACAGATCAAAGATGCCAAACATGTTAATATATGTGCATGCCCAAGAAGCAAATATAACAAAATGTTATAGATGGAATATCCATTACTCACAGTATTGCACTAAGGTTTCAGATTTTGAAAATAACAATAAGTTAACTTCCCCAACTCTTCTAAATTAAAATCTTTAAAAATCTTGGAAACATTTGGTATACCAAGTCATTTATAGAACCAAACAGTACTATATTCACAAATGGGGAAAAAATATATTGGCCTCTGTAGAGTGTTCATCCTAAATTGTTAGAGATCTAGCCATCTAGGAATAAGTAATATATAAATGGAGCAAGCACATGCTCACATTGAGATAAATGCTAGTTTCAAATTGTTTGAGAACTGTACCTTGAATAATTTCCCCGAAACATGATTTGAAATTTGACTTGCAGTTCAACTTTGTCAATTTGCATAATTTTTCCTCAAGTCATTACTTAGCAGGAAAAATTAACTTTAATGACAATATCACTTAAGCAAATGGCTATCTTACATTGGCAGCCCAGCCTTTATTAATATTTATTTTTGACAAGTAGCTTAGCCTTTATATATCCAAAACATAATCCGCAGCAAAAAGAGTATCACAGATATTACACATTATGTTAATTGAAGCTTCACTATACATCAACTTCTAACTCATGTTAAACAGTGAGAAGATTCTAAACACATACCAAAGGCATAGGCAGCTTTTCATGATGCAGTAATTCCGTAATACCCTCGGGCAGCTGAGCCATCTATGGAAAAGAAAGTATTAGACCTGTCTCATGCTGCATAACTTAAAAGTGACCATAATATATTGCAATATAAGAATAAATGAACTATTGAAACGGGTGTTGCATGATTCTCTCTTTCTTCAACATATGATAAGATTTAAAGTCCTGGTATTGGCTTCATAGTAGCCCCAAATTTTTGATAGGTGAAGAAATCAATTTGTCAGCTGAGCTGACATGCTTACAACATCCATATTCCAGTACTACTAGGCACTAGGGATGAAAAGATGAAAAGACCATTGGTTAAATCAATCTGTATGTAGAACACATATTCCACCACTATAATATAAAACAACTAATGCATCTAAACGTCACTGATTGATATGACACTCCCTTTAATGATTTCCAGTACCCTATGCATTAAGGAGTCTAATTCATGATTCATCACTGCAAAATGTCATGCCGACGTATCATTCTCTCCCTCAGATATTTGTGAAGCAATCCTCTCAAAATTTGTATGTCTACGTTATTTCAGTAAACATCAAAAAGCAGACCAAGTCTCCCTGTCCACTCATGCAGCAAATATTATATAATCAACATGCAAGGAAACCCCGAAACAAATGAACTTCAACACCAAAATTACCTCATTGCGATCACCAGTGCATTTTTCACCAATAAGATGCCTTAGATATTCTTCGAACTCCTCATCAGGAGCCTGCATCAAACATATTTAATATGGTCAATATTACAGATCCACAATATAGAACGCTCAATGTATTAGAATTTTTTTCCCTAGATAAATTCTAACGCGGCTAGATTTTTAATAGTCAATTTAGGAATGATAACTGAATCTCTTTCCTCTACAATATCAAATTTAGGAGATGAACCTATAAGGATGGGGGTGTTTTGCATTAGTTTTACACATTCAATTGAAGGACCACCAATGCTATCTAGAAGTCATAAATGGAGGATAGGCCAGACTATATCTATCACATGGGAAGGATCTCTTCAATAGATATGACGAACCGTTCGGACTCCAAATGCTTTTGCAACTCCTGCAACAGTAACATCTGAATGCAATGGACCAACACCTCCATATATGAACACCTGAATGACAAGATCAAGGTTGATCCACATATAAAATTAGAGGTCAGACAGTGATTCCAAAAATCATTATCACCGATAAATCATCAGTAGAAAGCAATGAACTAGGTATAAAGGTTTACCATATCACTTGTGTCCTTCCGTCGTTCAACTTCTTCAGCTACAGAATCTATCTGGATTTGAGAAGAATGTCACAAAGGAATGAAAATTTGAAGACGGGGTCAAGTAAAAAAAATAAAAGAAACACCCCCATCCCCACCCCCCAACAAAAAAAATTCCTAAATAGACAGGAGGATAATTACGTTATAATTTGATAAACAATTACAGATAATGTCTGTGTTACACTTAAAATGAAATTATAGAATTGACCGGTTGTTAGCGCCTAGGGGGCCTAGGCAAAAATTTTTATTTTAAGCTAATTTTAATATTTTATCTTACATTTATCCAAACAAAACGATAATATAAAAAAAACAATCTATAATAAAGATAATAAAAGTCACACAAATTGCATTTCACCTTATCCGGTTTAATCAACATCCCATACTCCCATCCAACGTCATTTGACGCACGTTTAAATTGTGATTTAGGTACATCAGCGGAATTAGATGCTCCCGAAGAAGGAATTTGTGTCATTGAAAGTTGGAAACAAACCTACAAATTTCACTATAGAAGGAAGAAGCAAACAGAGGCAAAAAAAAAAAAATCAACAGCCTTGCCTGCCTAAATCACACAACGCCTTGTCTGCCTACGCCCCACTTAATTTCTAGAGAGATTTTTTTGCCACTCAGGCGCCAGGGGGAGCCTAGCGCCTAGTCCATTTTTTAGAACACTGGTTAAGAGTCATGGAAATGCTTGTTTCTTCCATATTTTGGACCTTAGTTCCATGGAACAATTAGTTCCAGAATAATGTAAATAACTACTAAGACAAACTGATCTAGCAAATGATTAAATATATATAGTTATATCTACTTTACCAAAATATACTTATTGCTATCAATCTTGCAAAGATTTTGCAGTGTATATGGACTAAATGATGATTTTGAAAGAACTTATTTGGACCAAGCTGTAAGATATCTTTCAAACATTCTGCTTCTTTTTTTGGTGCAAAGGAGGCCTCACAGCCTAAGATTAATATAATAAAGGTTCATTACAATCATTATCCAGCAATGCTAGGATATCAATAGGAGGATCCTTGCTATTAATAATATCATAACTACAACTATGGCCCAAATCCGCAAGCTTGCCCGCACATCTATTTCCTTCCCATCTCGTGTGCATGAGCTTCACGTTCCAAGGCTTCTTTAAAAGTTGACGGCATTCCATGAACAAACTTCCATCTGGGTGGTCATCTACGTCTCCCTCTTTAATGAGCTTGATAGTAGTGCTTGAATTAGTTTCCATTTCTATGTTGGGAATTCTCCTGTCCCAATCAAATATGAGACCATCCCGGATTGCCCAAATCTCTGCAGTCAAGATAGTGCAATTGCCTATTTTCCCATAGAAGCCAAAATTTTCCCAGCCCATTATATCATTTCGAATGAGACCACCATTGGCAATTGAGGAAGGATTTTGTTTTCGACTAACACCCGTATTAAGATTTAGCAAGCCCACAGGAGGACTCTTTCCAACACACAAGGGGTTGCAAGGACACATTCTTTATAGGACCCACTGTAGGAAATGCTTGTTCAAGGTTAGAAAGGAGGGTGCAAATGGACCGATCTATTTCAAAGGGAGTGTTCTATACAGCTTCAATAGATTCTTTATTCCTAGATTTCCAAATTGTCCAAAGGACGGTAATGAACAAAAGGGTACAATTTCTTGTCTTTGGCATGGGATATGAAGTTTAAGGTCATATTTTTGTGGATCCATTCTTTCACAGGTAAGGAGAAGAAGAGGTTACGATTTCTATTTGAGATGAATTATCCCACACCATCTTAGCTTTAGAGTAGTCACGATGAGCATGGGCTGTGGTTTCAGCAACTCCATATCGGACACAGATTGTATCCTCACATATGCCTTTTGAATCTGTTTTCATTTGTTAAAATATTTCTCTTCATGGATAACCATAAGAAGACTTTATGTTTTTGGGGAATTTTGATTTGCGATAACCACTTCCAATTCTCCTGAACACTATCATTCGCATGAGCTCTTTCAACATGAGAGTATGCAGCCTTTGCTGATAGAATACCATCTGAGGATTCGCCCCAAATGAGCTTATCAACTCCAACAGAAAGTTTAGATAAAGGGACGCCAAGGATGGCCATTCTCACAGCTTCATTCAGCCGAGTTTTAATTTTTCCCAAATTCCATTTTCTCTCCTGCCCAATAATGCCACTCACTTTTAACATTACCTCATCGTCCTCAATAGCCTCATCATTGAGCTCACTTAACGGCGATAACCTGCCCACACATCAAACCACAAGGACACACTCCTCCCATCCCCTATGTTCCATTTAAACCCCTTCTTAACCTCTAGTCCTTTCCAAATGGACAAAGCATTAGCAAACAGACTCTCAAACACTCCCTTGTTACGAAGATATTTCTCTCTCCAAACATTCGCTCATAACCCTTGGTCCCCTCCTATCACCTTCCAGCCATTTTTGGTCAGCAAGGCTACATTGGTATCCCTAGCCTTGCGAATAACCAGACCCAGAGACTCGCAGGTGCTAGAAGGAAGCCATGCAGTTTGCATGGTATAGACAGGGAGCGCAACTGTAACAGCTTGAATGAGAGTGGCATAACCCGCAATGCTGAGACAGCGGCTCTTCCAGCCCGCTAATCTTTGATTGACTCTATCAATAAGGTGATTATAGGTTCTTCTTGTGATCCTGTTATGAATCAGAGGAACCCCTAAATACTTCCTTAAATCTCTAGTGATGGGAATAGTACAAATCTCTCTAATCTCTCTCTCAATGTTAGGAAGAGTATTCGATGAGAGAAATTTTTTAGCTTTGTTAAGGTTAATCACTTCCGACATCTCTTAGAATTTATAAAGGATACTCATGACTTTCCTGGCTTGGCTCAAAGAGGCTTTGGAGAAAAGGATGAGGTCATCCGCAAAGAACAAATGAGAGAATTTTGGCCCAAACTTTCCAGTTCTAAGAGGACTCCAGAGTTTTTGTTCCACTGCCTGATTAATCATAAGGGACAAATACTCAATGAAAATAACAAAAACAGTTAGGGGAGCAAGGGATCTCCTTGTCTCAGCCCCTGGGAAGGTTTGAAAGAGTCAGTAGCCACCCCATTCCAAAGGATAGAAAGGGATGTAGATCTCACACAAGCCATGATGGTATTAATGAATTTCTTCAAAAAACCAAATGAAACAAACTAGCTTCAAGAAAATCCCAGTTCACTTTATTATAGGCTTTCTCAAGATCTAATTTCATGACCATACCTCTCACTTTTGCTTTGGATTTCCTTATAGAATGCAAGATTTCTTAGGTGATGAAGATATTGTCAATTGTATGTCTGCTAGGCACAAAGCTACTTTGGAGAGGGCTAATGATTTTAGACAATCTAATATAAAGAGGAACCCTTATTTGAGCTTGTACATAGGGAAAATATGTCCCCCGCAGATAGCATTACTTCTGTAGCTCTTTTCATAAAATTTTCTATCAAAAATTTGGTAAAAATTATGAATGCCAAAAACAGCTACCTTTATTGGTACACGTTGCATTTTCAATATTTAAAGATAATGGAAAACATATTTTGGTCTAAGAAGTGAGCAATAGCAACTTACATCATTTCGGACAACAGCAATTTGTGATACTGCCCAACCTATTAAATGGAGCTTTTTACACAAGGAATATCCAAGTTTGTCCTCGACGGTGCCAGACCTGAGCTATGGAATCAACAAAAAGATATCAGATACCTAATAAATGATGAACAGGAGTTATACATATTTTAGTAACAATGAGATTTTCTCTTGTGGCCTTTGGAGTTCGGACTATTACTCTCAAGCTCAGGAAACAAATGAACAGCAACATCTAAGTAAATAGCAAACTCAAATATTTCGACCTTCTTTAGGCTATCATTATCAATGATCAATGCCAGCAAGCCATAATGGCTTTTGAGCTTAGATTTGCTAAGATCACACATCAAACACTTCAGATACATCCCAGGTACGCAGGTATTCATGTTATTATCAGAAATTAAATTTGCAAATGACTTATTATTTCCCAATGAAATGTGAAACACTTGATTAGCAAAGTACATTTGCGATTGTGGAAAAAATGCACATAATTAACATGTACGACATCAAATTTAAAATCATATCATAAGAGTTTACAATATAAACATTTCTAAGGAACCAACAATAGCACATTGAAAGCCACAAATAGAAGAAAAGAATCACATAACAATATTTTGTAATAAAGTTGCAAGTATTTAAGTGCCCACAAAAGGTAGAAATTTTCATTAGATTCTCATCAAATGGGAGGAGTAGCATTAGCTAATGATGTTCAATAAAATAAACAAGTGACATAGGGCTTGGTACAAGATGGAAAATTGAAATGAAAAAAATAAAGGAAAAGAAAGGAATGTAGCAGAGAGTCCTACTTGTGTACCAGCTTGAGAACATTACAGTAACCAATATAGACAAGCAAAAAAACGAACCTCACTCCACACAAATTAAAAGTGCATATCTCGATACAAAAAATGGCTACTTTGGATCATCGATTATTTTCAGGACGCAAAGTAATAGATGTGTTATTACGCTGCATGTGTTTCCATTATTTTGGGGAATTACGTAGCATGTGATGATAATGTGCTAATACATTGCAAATATTTTTGGCCCATTGATTAACCCTAAGGGGTAGGAGAAATGGCAGAGGCCTTGAGGAATAACCAGGTTGCTAGTTCCAATCCCCATCCTTAGGGAAATTACCATTCAAAAATTTATTTGATTCATTGATTACATCAAAATAGGACAAAATCAGTGAGGTGTAACGTAATGGATGATCTCAAATCAAAGAAAAAATAGCATATCGAGAGTAATGGGACATTACACCCATATATGGATGTAACAAAAAAGGACCAAAGTGGCTTAATCTCATTACCGGCATATTGAACAAAACAAACAAGGAAAAACATCAAATCAAAATAACGAGTCATTACATTACAGCCCACTACGTTGATCGGACCAATGCCCCCAAAGGAGCATAAACAAGGACTATGACGAGCTAAAAAAGTATAGCAAGCTTTTCCAATATATCAGTGTAATAACAAGGAACTTACAAAATCTCATCACCCACAGCAATGACAGAAGCTGTGACCGAGCTGTTTCTATGTGAATACACACTTTTTAGGTCACCATTGCTAACAGCAGGAAATTTGGTGGAGGCTGGTGTTGATAATTTCTTTGCTCTCCCTGCTCTTTCTAATCTTCCGTCTGGAAGCATATATGCAGGCTTAAATGTTTCTTTGCCATTGGTTGAATTGTTTATGCACAATAATTCGTTTTGAACTGTATCATGTATGCTCCCAATTGAAGTATAACTGATGACATGGGGAAAATTTGACCAAAAAACTCTCATTATTAATGAAAAGCAAGTCCGGTATGACTTTGAAAAGGAAATGTGTAATACATGTTTGGATCAGGTACAAAAAAGGTAAAACTTAAAAGTAACATTTTTCCCAATTAAAAAATTAAATTAGGTTAAATGATGCATTTCATAAGACCCACTCTGTTCCATTTTATGTTCCTCTTCAAAAAATGCAAGTGGATGGATTTTAAGATATCCCGGCTGTAAATGTAGATATCCTATTTTTTCTAAAAAATTCTAATAAATAATTTAACTTTAATTGCTAAAGAATAGCAAATAATATGATCCCAAATTGTGTGGTCTGTATATCTTACAATCCGTGTCAATCTGGCTTGCAAGAGGATAGATAAAAAGGGGCAGAGGGAGTACTACGAAACAAATGTATCAATTGTAAGAAACTTTAATTCTAAGAATTACCCTTGATCATAAAGACTGCAGTACTGAACCTTGCAGGTCAAAAGAAAAGCCCACACATCTCTGTCAAATGAATAAGGAAGTCAACACTTAATATTAAACCATATTAAAACAAACTAGCAGAAAACTACATGTCCAAACTCTATAAGCATTAACCTCAGCACATACATACAGCAAGAAAGCAAACCATCACAACAAAGTTGTCCAACAACACTCAGGTGACTATCATATCATATCAAATGCAATTATTAGGACAAATTTTACAAAAATCACAAATAAAGCCAAACAAAATCGTGAAGATTCAGGAGTGCATAGAAGTTAGTAACATCCACAGCAAGGGGGACATTTAAATATGCCTCAACAAAATCTTGATAATTACTTCAGATAGGAGTTCATCCAGCCATTAAGGAAAACATGAAAAGAAGCACACAGCCACCTTTTTATAATTGGTCAAAATAGGTCTTCAATTTAAAAAGACATTATTCAAGCGACCAAGGGTGCAAGAAGACTACAGATATTTTTTGTAAAAGCTAATGCACAACAGACAACAGGCACTGTGCACCACCAAATCTTTTGCTTAAGAAAGAACACCAACACCAAAGGTTTCTTACCATTTTGCTAGCTGAGTTAAATTGTGTAAGAGTACAAATGTTGAGACACCATATTATATAAATATATGCGTGTGTGTACAATTTATCTCTAAGAAAAATAAAACCATTACTTCTATGGTGGCACTTGTCTATAGTAGCATATCCTATCAATTTATATATATTATATAAGTTAAATAGTAGTACAGTGTTTCCATAACTTCAAAGACTCCCATCTTTGTAATAAAGCAATTTTAATACCATTGCAAGGCAACATGGAGTAGAATATAGTGAACGTTAGACATGTCCAATCTATTAATGTTTGTTGTCACATTCTTCTTATTGTATAAAGCTTCTTCACAAGCATACTATTGTTTTCGTACAAGTATCTTAATTAACATCAATATTCCTATCAAAATTCATAATGCATAAACAGACCTGTATGACCAATCCAAGATTGGATTAACTCTCATGAAAGGTGGCCATCCAGGCGAGCTAGGGGAAAATTGCTCTTGCCCAACCTGTAACGTTTCCATAGTGTAGTCACGCATTAAAGAACCTTCATGACATATTTGGAAGACGAACTACTGAATAGAGATTTATAAGTTGCAATGGGATACCGCAGTGGGATCACCGATGCGAACACCAAGAAAAATAGCTTTGATTGGGTTCTCCTTGAGAAGAGCCTCCAAACCAGACTTAAAATCTAGGCGAATAATATCCATTTGCAATCCGTAACTGCTCATAAAGGAATGCATCAAACAAATAACTACCCAGAAGGGGAAAATATCTATTTAAGAATCATACTTTTCCCATTTATTCTTTTCCTCTATAAAAAAATAATAATAAATAAATGGGCAGGGTGAAGCATAGATCAAGTACACAGAAGAATGCAACTCCCTCAGATAGGAGATGTTTTGTGGGTGATATTGTTACTCTTACTCTCTCTCTTCCTTTCTTTTGTTCCAACTGGGGACCAAGGAGGGAGGGGAGCATAACAAAGAATAAATTAAGTAAACACAAGAAGATAGTTCTCTCACGTCGAGGCTGTATCGTAAGTGAATGTGTTGATCTCAGTGAAGGCAGAAGCGCTCTCAAAATATATTGTCCGCATTGGAAACGTGACACGATCAGTAAGATCCCCATTACCATGACTTAGTTCTGCTTTATGCAAATAATAGCCTGCCCTAAGCAGGTGTAACAAGACCTATAAATAAAGTTCAACGGGGCAAACATCCATTAGGATTTGGATAATACTTTTAAGAGCTTACTCGGGTAAAACATATACAAACTTACAGTTGAATCCTTTCCTCCATTGAAGCTAAAGGCTACCTCTTCAATACTGTTCAAGAAAGCAAGTATGGAAGACATGATAAGAATGCCGACGAATTTGCCATTCAAAATAGACATGATAACGTCAAATTTAATAAAATTTGTTTTAATAATTGGATTTAGGCATTACAATCTATTTGCTCAGTTTAATGAGAATAAACATCGCATTTATTATTTGTAGAAAAAACATAGCAATTATTATTTAGTTTTTTCCCAAAACGGTGCATCATGCCGACAGCATGAATAAAGGCAAATATAAATATAAATTAGCAAAATGATCCATAACTACAACTTTATTTCTCATTTTTGTAAAATGTCTAATTATGGTAAATTTTCATTTCGCCGCCTTCTTTCTGGTTCGCATTTCAGAGTGTCTAGAAAATCAGAAACACAAGTAAAAAATTATTGCAGCATTTTATAAGGGATTGTTCAAGAACAGAAAATCATATCGCTGTGGACTACGATAAGAATATAAATACTCAAAATTTTCATCAAATTCTACATCCTTCAAACACCATTAGTCCAAGTTATTAAACCGCGTTTGGAATCTATACAAAATAGAATATTCTTTTCATGATAGAACGATTATTACACCTTAGATGGCAGTGGATAAAAATGTTCAAGATGTGCTTAGACAGTCCCACATAAAGAACAACTTCTTATAACTTTGCAGTTGTGCTCAGGTCATGCATGTGACAGTTGTTGATTGATTGTTTCTTAAATGTTAGAACTCCCACATATGATAACGAACAGATTGCAGTCAAACAGATGTGCAAGTAATTCCAACTGAAATTTACAAATGCCAAAGTATAATACGGTGTCAGGTGGTGATGACACAATTACATGTTCAGGTCTAATTTCAAGGTTCATTAATCTCTAACCATAGAATAAATGCTGAAACATATGATTTATAGAGCGCATCTAAATCCAAAACCTTAAGCAAATGAGAAACAGTAAGCACGCAAACATCCTAGTTAAGGCTTAAGCTCATAAATCCGAAAACCCCCTTATCAATGTCACAACAATCACTCGAAACAAAATTTTAGAATTTAACGAAAAGACCATGCTATTACATATAACTTTTAAACTTCTGAGAACCCAAATAGCTAAAACCCAATCCACGGGGAAAGAATTAAAGAAATTAAATGGAATGAAATGAAAACTGAGACCGAACAAGAATGTGGAGGACATATAAACTTACGAGTACAGAGCAAGAGCTCTTCGAATAACAGATACAGCATTTTTGTACTTCGTCTTCAACCTCTGATCATTGCAACCTGTAATTGCTTTATCGATCTCCATCCTCCCTATTCTCTATATTTCTGATGATAGATTCAATAAAAACGCAAACGGTCCCGAAGAAATTATTTTTAGGAGGGTTCAAACATAGAGGACGGATGGCTCGGAAATGTCAAAAGATTCTTTTCTCTGTCTCAAAATTTTCAATTCGTTGCGAAACGAAAAGGAAAGGAAAATCAATCAATTTTTACAGATTAATTTGCAAGTCAAAATCAAAGCGTTTAATGAATGCGACAGGTTTTATTGGCATACTTTTTTACCATCCGACAACTATTAGAATTATAGCAGCTAAAAACTATTTTCGACAAATATTCATTCGTCTTGTAAAAATCGTAAAGGATATTTCATTCGTCTTGTATAAAATGTTATTTTTATTATAAGTATAAAATTTTGAAATAATTACATTGTCCACCTAAATTAATTATATTTTGTTGTTGTACAAAAATAATTGTTTGTATATAAAAATATAGGACAATTAACAAATTTTAGACGAGAGACTATTGAGCTCAAATTCTTAATATCATTATATTTTATGAATAATGTTAAGAGTCGTAAAATTTTAGTCTCAAACAATATGTTATCATAATATTGATTAAATAATATTATATAATTAATTATATCATAAATAATTATCAAAATATTCAATATCATCATGTAATCATTTGAGATCAAAAATTTAAAATCACTAATACTACTCAATATTATATATTACAAGGACTATAAATTTTCAAATCGGAGATATTGTCCCTTTTTGTTTTTTTCATAAGATATCTAAATTGGGCAAAATTTTCATTTAACGACAACGATATTTTAGCTTAACTATTTCATTCATACAAATTATTCAACAGGAAGACCTATGTACTTTCTCCACAGGTGATTGCCTAATTTCCGCAAGACAAATTAACTTTGCAGTTGACTTTGATCCATTACGTTCTCTCTTAGTCTTTATTGAGGTTCATTCAGTTCTCCATCAATGAATGTCTTCCATCGTTGTTCTAATTTTAGACCAACTTGTTGCTTTGACTTCTCAAACACCAGCTCATCCATCATTAACACGAGAAATTTGGGAGCCAAATTAAAATGCAATTTCCCCCAAATTGACTCGGATTTTTGAAATTTCAACCCACCACCAAGGTCGGTCCAAGAATTAGGGCTTCGCTGGATGACATTAACCAAAGCTAACCCACTTACGGTAGTAACTGAATCGACCTTATTTAGATCTAGATCAAAGAATTAATAAATATAATTTCAGATCACAGTCACATGTTTTGGCCTGATTCATCGGCGAAGACCAAATATATAGTAAGTAGTAGTATTTATTTCACGGTTTTGAAAACTAAAATCAACTGATGATTTAAACACTAGAGCCACAATTTTACAAAGTTTACAACTCGCACTCTGGTAGATTGCAAACGCTGCTATCTCCTCCAAAAAATGCTGCTTGAAAGTGTTTGACAGCATTTCTAGAGGCTGCTATCTCATTTCTTAAATAGCATATCTTTATTAAAATTATATCGTTTTAAAAATTCTTTTAAAATATAAATGGGACTACAAGTGACATTTTTATGAATAAAAGAAAAATAAGTGAAACCACTCTCTTTTAATAATATTTTTTAAATAAAAAAAATCTCCAAAACGACATAATTTTAATAAATATATATTATTTAAAAAAAATATGCAATATTTAATAAGTATGTTTTAAAACAGTCCTCTGTATATATATATATATATATATATATATATATATGAGTTAGGGGTAGAGCGGTTGTTATTTAGATTTTTGATCATAACCACCTAATAAATAACTGCATGAGGTAACAACCATTACCAAATAAATAAATCCAACAACTTAACTCAAATTGGTCCACATAAGATGCTAATGAGTTAACAACTTAGGTAATAACAATCAAATAACTACAATCCCTATAAAATCTTTGTGAATAACGGAATCAAAGTATATCAACTCGTACTCGTCCTTGTTAAAGGGTAATTAGCTGCTTACCATACGGGTTTTGCCTTTTTCGTCTTTAAAAATAAGAGTGCAATGTTCTTTCTGCCCATGAAATGAGATTTGATATTTCTTTTCTTCATTTATGCATAAAGGCCTTCATCAAGCCAGATGTCAACGAGAAAATCTACCATCTCCTGCAGAATCCATCAAGCGAATTTAGATACCTTCCTTTATAGACGACATTTATACAGAACTAGGTATTTTGAGGACTTACTGCTAACGGGATTGGGTCATTAAAAGGTTCAGTAGTTAAAAGCAGATCCTCATAACTTGTGGTCCAACTGCAAGATGAGATTTAATTGTTACTTCTTCCTGTTCACAATATCTGAAGTAAAAAGTTTAGATGCCCCTAATGGTGGTGTGTGGAATCAAGTTTGCATATACTTTTAAGCTTTGTTTGTTTGCAAGTACTATTTTCAAGGGATTACAA
This sequence comes from Hedera helix, assembly GCA_947179155.2. NCBI lineage: Eukaryota > Viridiplantae > Streptophyta > Magnoliopsida > Apiales > Araliaceae > Hedera > Hedera helix. The sequence goes on along the minus strand of OX359266.1, from coordinate 51,477,514 downwards.
TCCCATGTATCATAGTCCATGGATTAGTAATCCTTTACCATTTTATCCTTTAAAATAATAGTCAAGTGCATATTTAGAGGGGGGTTATATGTGGAATTATATGTGGGGTGACTAAAATAAAGGAACTTTTGTCCTAAAAAATTTCATGATAAGGTCATTTGAGAAAGGGATTATTTAATACCTAAGGGGAGGGGGAGGATTAAATAGTCCTTTTTTGAGGATATATCATATTATCCTAGGACTGAATCGTCATATCCTCTCCTCCATCACCTTACAAACAAACATAGCCCTAAAGTATCTTACCTTTTTTCCTTTGGTTCCAATATAACAATTAACCTCCTCGGAAATTAGAATGTTAGCTTTTATTAAACCTACAAATATGCAAGTTATGAGTTATAGAACAGAGAGGAATACAAAACAGGGAGCATAGTTATTTAAGGAGCGAGGCGCACCGAAGCGCAAAGGTCTCTCAAGGGCCTAGACGTGAAGTAAGGTGCACACCTTATCGAAGTGAGGTGCATATACTAATATATATATATACATATAAACTAATTATTCAAACTCCAAATCCTAATCAACTTTAATAAGTTCAAGAAGCACAAAATGTGTACCCTTAGTAAGCGAAGTTGTGAGTTCAATTCTCACTAGGGGCTCTTGTTATATTAATTTATACTAACTTCTAAGTTACTAACAAATCAAAAAATAAAAACAAGTTCCGTGGTAAATATTCAACAAGTTCCAAAATATAAAATAGTCAACAAACATAGCATAATTCAAACAACAAATAATTTATCTCAAGTTGTCAAGTGTCAAGCAACTAATAATTTAGCAACATTCAATTAATATTTAAACACCACTAAGTACTGAACTTCTACATATATATAATACAATAGTGAACTTGTACATATATATCATACACAATTATACATTCAATTAGATAAAAGACACTACAATTATACATTCAATTAGACTCAAAACACTACTGTGAATATATTATACAATTACACGTTCAAGGTTATTGACTGTTTACTCACAATCAAGGTTACTGTACCTGCTGGTAATACCAGCTTTATAACAGACCCAAAGTCACAATTTTTTTATGAATAAAAGAACACAACTAATTTATGTTTTCAGTTCAGGTCCCAATTTTTTGATGGAAAAAAGAACCTAATTAAGTATTATAATATATATGTGTATATATATATATATATATACAGAGCCGTGAGTGATGAGAGTCGTGAGTGAGTGAGTAAAGAGAGTCGTGAGTGAGTGATAAGAGAGAAAAAAATTGCCGAGACATATTAGAGACGAGACGAGAGAGGATGAGGTGATAGAAGAGAGAGGAGATGAGACGTGAGACGTGAGACGTGAGAAGATAGACTTAACCGGAGGAGTTGCTGTCAAAGGAGGAGTTGCCATCAAAAGAAAAGGAGTCGTATAAGAGGAGTAGTAGCCGAAGGAGAAAGAGTCGATTGAGGTTCGTTTATTTTCTTTCTTTTTCTGGCCTTTGTTGCTACTGAGATCCTCAATTCAAGGAGGCTATCGCCTTGCACGCCTTGCACCTCATCAACTGAGGTGCGGCCTTGCGCCTCATGTGAATCGAGGCTCTGCTCACTGCGCCTTGCACCTAGGCACGCCTTTGATAACAATGACGGGGAGAAAACTACACAACTTTGACATCAAGAAAGTACTTAAAACACGAGTATTTAACTTCCTTCATTTTGATTCATAAACAGTCTGCAGAAATCAATAAATACATAATCTGCAAAAATTGAATGATAGATAGTGAATAGTAAGAAATACCCGCAACATTATCTAAACCATATACCTAGGTGTAGGTGCGGGTCTAAGTGCAAGGCACAGTGATGTATGGGCCTCGATTCAGGTGAGGCGCAACGGGTTTGATGAAGCGCGAGGCAACTGAGGTGATAGCCTCTTCAAATCAAGTAGAAAAAATATGATTAACCATGTAATTTTTAATCAAAACTTACTCTCAACCGTCAATTAGACTTATGAAAAACTAAAATATCAGTCGCAAATCGCAACAAAGAGTAGAAAAGGAAAAAAAAATAAGCTCACCTCAATCAATTGACGAATCCTCCAATCGACAGTGACTCTTTCATCCAATCGACTGCCATTTGACCAACGCGAGGTAAGTCTCATCTCTCATCTCTGTCGACTTTTTTTTGTTTTTCTTTTTCCTTTCTCTCAATCAGTTGGTAGTAAAGTCTCTAGAAGTCAAAATATTTTCTCAATCTGGAATCGTATATATTTGTTTCCTTTTCTTTTCCCTTTTTTTCTTTCCTTGTGGCTTTCTTACACAGTATCAGTTTGAAAATCTTTTTTTGTTTTGTTTTGTTTTTGCTTCTTGCCTTTATTAACTGAGTCGTTTCTCTTCTGTAATCATTGGTTTATCAATTAAATATAAGGTTTCCTTTGTCTAATTGAGATTAAAGTATTAATAAGATTTTATTTTATTAGACAATTTATAAGCAGGAAGTTGGAACAGAATATATGTTGATATTTTCTTGAAACACATTTATGTATTATATGACACAACAGGATATGATTAATTTGTTGGAAGTGCCAACAGAATAATATTCTTGAATAGCTCCCATGTTATTATTTGGATAAAAAACTCATTATCATTATTAAGTGCTTTTTACATACATAATCTTATTTGACTAATTATTAGTTGCTTGACAACTTGAGACGAATTATTTCTAGCTTGAGATAAATTATTTGTTGGTTTTGTATAGGATAATTGGATACTTAGTTATTTACCTATTAATTGCTTTTATTTTACAGTGAACAATTGATATATATATATATATATATATATATATATATATATATATATATATATACAGTCAAACTCTAAAGCGAACCACTAAAAGACGAACCAATTAATTTAAAATAGTAAAAAAAATATTTAGACAATGAAATTTGGTAAAAAAAACATATATATGTAGAGAAGATCATCTACAAAAAAAATCATAAAAAAATTCAATTGGGAAGTGGGTGGAATGAAAAGTCAATATATATGTGCAATCTCGACCGCTGAAAGTTTTGGTGATCATCTAACTTATTTTTGGATTTAATTTTTTTCATGAAATTTTTTGTAGATAATCTTCTCCACGTGTATATGTTTTTCATCAATTTTCATTGTCTAAATATATTTTTTAGTATTTTAAATTAATTTGTTCGTTCTTAATTCATCTTTTAATGGTTCGCTTTCAAGTCTGACTGTATATATATACATTCACATTTTTTAGTATGTATACGCTACTTCGATAAGGCGTGCGTCTCGACTCGCCTCGCGCCTAAACCCGGAGAGACCTTTGCACCTCGGTGCGTCTCGGGCCTTAAATAACTATGTAATTAACAAATCTGCATTCTCCTAGCGTTTATAATCCTCCAATTAGGTTGACAAATCAATATATTTAAATACACCCAACATTCCTTTTTATTTTACTCATAGTGAAACTACCTATGTGCCCTTTTGAGACAGGAAAGAGATGAAAATAATCTAGGACAGTCATAACATGTTCCAGATCATCTAAATTTTCCAATTCCATCTATGTGCTTTAGGAGATAACTACTAAAGTTGATATGAAGAGTATAAACAAAGGGGAATTAGGCAGGTAAATAACATGCATAAAACGTCATTGTTCTAGTTTTAGAAAGAGAAGTGTAGATCTTTTTTTGACCCTTCATCGAGATTAATTTAACATTAGTTTGAATGAAATCCGGGCTTATACAACCGCCTAAAAATTCAACCTAAGAAAATCACTACCGCTGACTGTGATTTCTCCTCACTGACATGTTCATATAGTTTTTTCTGTGCTTTTTATTTGGGGTTAAGTTTATAGTTGACCGAGTGTTTTCTGTCTTCCAGTCTTCCTTTTTCTGCCCTCTAATGCTCAAGATTAATCAGTCATCCAACAGATGTAACTGTACTCATTACACCATATCATATTCTGTTCAATTTCCGTTCTCTATGTAGATCTCCATGCATGTCTGAAAACATTAGAGGGCAGTAAAGTTTGAAAGTTAAAGAGAAAGTATACCACGTGATTGGCTCCCTAATCCTTCTTCTTCGTTGAAAGCTTTGTGATTTATCACCCATCCATGCTCTTCTCCTCTCATGCCAAGCTAGCTCAGCTGCATGGTAAGCCATACACATGAATTGTAGAACAAATTAGTTTTAGTTGAGAAATAAAACGAAAAAAATATGATATATAGGCTGCAAAGCAGGTAATATAATAATTAAGTTCATGAAATCTTAATAGTAAAACTCTAACCATTCCATGTTTGCCAATTTGAGGCGTGATAGTGGATGACTAGAATTTCATTATAAATAATACTTCAATTTTTGGTGTTAAGAAGTTCTCTAGAATCTGTTACTTATGATAAATGAAGGGAAAAAAAAAACAAAGGTCCCAAAATCATAACATGTGCAAATCTATAAACAATAGCCTGAAGTGTTGTTCATTCCTTATCACCAGCAACCAATTTAAAGAGTATAGAGCTCATAGTTATCACCAACAAAAATGGTACAGGTCCCAAATATACTCACTGATCCAGTTATCCCCAACTAGTTAAACATCAAGTCCAAGAAAGATTAATAATCACTATACCAAGTGTTAGGTACAAGTTTTTACAAACAAGAAAAGGTAATATTTGATTGGGTGTAAATGATGTAGTTAACTGCAAACCATGGTTGACATATAGAGAATCACAAGCATCCTTTTCCGTAAACTTTTTGTCTTCATTGACATTTTTGGAACCTCTAGAAGGTTGGCTCCCATTGAAGCGAGAATTGCTTCCATTAATGTCCATATTCTGTAAATGCAATGACCATTGCCTTTCTGTTCTGTAAAAATAGGACAGATAAATAAGAATAAGAAGCAAATTATGTGTGAGGAATAATCCATCAGTACACATATCAAACAAAAAGACACCAAACCCCACAATACAAGAAGGAAATAAAACAAAATATCAGGGGTTATCGTTCAAAACATTTTTCCTATATACATGACTCACCAAATACTATATATAGACAAAGAGTAAGCAATTCTAACTCATCAACTAGGCCTGCTCACGTTTTTTCTTCAATAGGTAATTTAGGTATGTTCAGTTACCAGTATAAGCCAACTCAGCCCTTTAAGATTCCGAGATACCACATTCTAATCCATGTTAAGTGTCAATGCAATTCCAAATTCTAGCTGACTTAAACCCTGCTGAGAGTGTTGATTTACATAGGTTTCTCAAGTGTTTCACTGGACATCAACCATGAATGTTAGTAATTCACAAGAATATGATACTTGACCAAATTTATTAATGTGATTATAAGGATTTTCAAAATGTTTCGTAGTGTGATATCACAGGAGTAGTAGTATTACTATTGCTTTCAAGAAAGGAATGAAATAGCAAGTTCATTAATACAGGACATAAAATGTTTAAGAGGGTTTACTGGTTTGCCTAGGGGTTTAACATGCATATATATTTCTTCTGTTTCTCTCTTCTATCCTGCACAATATCACTTCTATTGACTTATGGGTGAAGTTTTAAAGCAAGCACGAGTTCTACAAAGCACTATTGCTCAGGTACTATTTGAACAGTTTATATAGAAAATATAGGCTTTTCCATATTGTAAGACCCCAATTAGACTTTTTCAATCACTTATTGAAGGGTACTCCAAAGATATGTCTTCTTACTTCTACTATTATTGTTTTTGGATATTGGGCAAGATTGTAAGGAGGTTCATTGACTTTCAAAACACGACATTGCATTCACATGATGGTGTAACATAAGTCTCAAGCATATATTATGCCATATCATTCCCTCTGGCTTCACTCTGAACCATTCCAATGAATTATCACTATCACATCTTAAGATACATTATGAAATGTAAAAATTAAAGGAGACACTCATTTTCATAAATGATAACATAATACTCCCTCCATTCCAAAATATAACATCACTTGCTTTTGTAAAATACAAAAGTAACAAAACCAAGTGATATATTTTGGAACAAAGGTAGTATATTGTATATAAGAATATTACAAAGAAAATTAAATTTTATGTGTGAAGAAAGATGCTACTGGGGTATCAAGGCCGATAAAATGATTAATAATCACTAATCACTGCAATATACTCTCTAGCAACACGTGCAGAGGAAAATAGTTAGGTACTTGGGTTCGAGAATCTCCTTACTCGGGAAGAAATATCCCCCCTCATAAGTCTCCTTTCTCTTTTATACTTCCTAAAATTTGCCCCTAAAGTGTAACAAGTTTTACTACAAGCTGAATAATCTACAAAATAACCGTATTAGTGTATGCTATCAGAAAGTTCCATAATATAAGTAGGGTCTTGAGACCCCATTCACCCCTTTCAGCAACTGCTAATGCTCCCAAGAATTATATATAAGTAATACACTCACCGCGTATTCAGGAAAAGTCTTGATTAGTTAAATCTTGGCATCCTATTCTATTTGCAACATACAATGGGAAATAGCGAGATGCTCAAGCCACAATGTACACGAAGGGGATTTAGTCATGCAGAATGCCTTAGTGAGAAAGTGGGACTTTTTTTTGGTTACCGAGCAAGTGTGACTCGTCAACCCATGATCCCTCTTCCAGAAATCCATAGATAGACAGTAGGCTCAAATGATTCTACACTTGAGAGCTAGAGTAATACACACACACACACACACATATATGTAATTTTAGTCCCAAGTATAAGATTGGAACAAGCGACTTTGACTCTTTGAGATTATTGATCAAGGCCAGATTGTAACGTCATGGTATTGCATGCAGGGGAAGCCCCACTTCTTTGATTTAACACTTACCCAATATAATCAAGATTTGGAGTCTATATACTGCCATTTTCCGGTGATATAATAAAATACATCTGTGCAAGAAACAAAGCACACAACTACGATCTCAGATAAAAAGTTCTCTTTGTCATCCATACCAAGTTTGTATCAATATATCTAAGCACCTATCTTCTACCCCAAGGTCCTCGCTTCTTTTCTTGATGTATAAAACCAATGTCCTCGTCAAACAAAGCTTATTGACGTATTCACAAACATAGGAGATAATATTTCCTTATTGCTTTGATTTGTAATCCAGTGTCAAAGTAAGTTCTGGTTACTGGAATATAAAAAAAACAAACAATATCAGCACCAAGAAAAGAGCTCTAAGCATCGCCTGAATTTCCTAAACCAAGAGAAGTTATATTTGGATAATATTGTGGGTCTCAAATATGTGTGACACTGAATTAGACAAATGATACTTGACATAGCCAATCACAAGAGTGTAGTCCACCAATATAATGATATCACATCATTTGAGACACTATTCTAGACCAAAAATGGGAGACCCTTGCATCACCCTTATATATCTCTATCTGACTCCATATTTATACAAGTTATAGTTCATCGATTATGAAAATTTTTATACTTCCTCCGTCCAACTCAAGACATTTTAAAACTCAAAATTGACATAAATTCTTTTAATTTTAGTCAATACAATGATAACTATTTGTAAACTATCTAAAACAACATAAATTCCTTTAATTTTAGTTAATAAAATAGTAAATATTGTAAACTATCTAAAAGGTATTATTTATTATAAGATTTATTGTTTGGTAATTTGTAAAGGAATCTTAATTTTGAAAAAATATCTCTCAAATTGACTTTTAAAAGTCAATAATGATCTTATAAGAGTATTATATATATAACCATACATACTGGGCATAATTTTCCTCTGATGTGTGTACAAATTAATACTAAATCTATACACATCAAATAATACTAAACTCAATACATAAACAGTGGCAAATTGGGGGGGAAAGAAAAAAGGAAATTACGTATGATTAACATCAGCCCAATAACAAACGTATGATAAAAGAATTCCGACAGAAACCCAATATTCTTCACAGGATTAACAACGCATTCTACCATGAAAACACAAATTTTCAATTCCTATTATGGCATTGTTGAATAGCAAGAAAGGATGTTGTACTGAACTTCCATACCTTTTTCAAGTTTCGACAGGAAATCAGGAAAGTGTGGTAAGACGAGTTGAATTGGGATGCCTAGACCGACTTTGAACTCCGAACTTTCGTATGAAGTATGAACTGATACGATTTGTTCGGTGGGAAAATAAATAAACATAGGAAAAAGTGATACTCTACTCCACGAAAACTCGTTCATAAAATTCATTTATTTTTATTCTATATGTAACCTTCAAAATAATAAATTAATAATATAATATATAATAAAATTATAACCATAAATTTAAAAATATTTTTATGCCATTATGATTAAAATCATATTCTTTAAAATAAATTAATATATATTTAAGTAAAACAAAAGGATTATTATTAAATTAAAATTAAGCTTACATAAATTACGTGTCAATATTTAAATAATAATATTATAATAAGATTAAAAAATATATAAAATATTGTATATAATTATAATTGATTATAATTATTAAATTTATTTATATATAATAAATAATCTACTAATTATATTTGATATATTATTTTATAAATTATTTTTTATAAATATAACAATACTCATATTTAACATTTTTCAAATTTGTCACCATCACCACCCAATCGAACATCCGCTCAAATGTCATAAGTACTGACTACTGATTCGACATTGTCTGAATAATAATAATAATGAATTTATCTGAACTAATCATAAATTCACTAAAAAAAATCACGTTGTTAAGATTATTGCTAATAAAATTAAAACTTCATACATTATTTTTAATATTTATATATATTTCACCAATTTTAAATTTAAGAATAAATTAACTTAAAAAGAAGAGGCAGCAGCCAAACTACTCCTGTATTTAGAACGGAAATAAGATCATTGTTGGTTCAGGCTCCCCTCATTCCATTTTAGTCGATTATATATTAGACACTAGCATTAATGTTTGAATGTGACATATAAATCGTAGTGTCATCACTAACATACAGCATTAATTAACCTTGCGATATTTTGTTTTATTGCATTTTGTCCCTAACGAAACATTGAATGGTTTGGAAATTATATGAATTATTAACTGAATGATATATCACACTGTATTTATGTTATGTTTAAATTAAAAGAATAAAATAAATAAAAAATTAAAATTAAAATTAAAGAAATAAATAAAGAGCGGAATCGTTCATTCCATTTTAAGTGGATTAAGTCATTTCATATTTTTATTTAATAAATAAAATTCATAAATTTAGGAGAAGTGAGAATGATCCATTTCATTTAATTTCAACAGAACAATCAAACACAGTCTTTTTTATTTTATAAGAATAAATCAATATATTTTCACATTTATTTTTTCAATTTAAACGCAACATTAGATTTATTACATATAATTACTCACTGATTCATAACATTAAATATATTATAGGCTAATATGGTGGGGTAAACCGCTTTTAACTATTAATCCATTAACTTAACTAAAGAATCCTCACGGATCCATCTGCTGTGGGCCCACAGTATTTATCTGGGCCTCTCCGGGCCTTTCACTGAGGTGTGTCAAACAGTTCACTCTATCATTTCTGAGTGGATAATCGTTTTTCACATACCACCCTATAACTACATTTTTAATTTTAATCTCTAGACAACACCCTAATCATTTTATTTATAAAATTAAAAAAACACAATAATTTATTACCTGAATAATTTAATGTTTATTATATGACATTAACTATTACTTGATTTGTTTAACTGAACAAGAAACTACCATTCAAGCTCTATAAGAATGTAAGGCAACTCAAAATAATTGAGCTGGTAGTGTTCGCAAGTTGCAAAAAAGTAAACAAAGACAAGCCAATATCTTAAACCTATTGAAAAATCTTATTAAGTGCATGACTGGAGCAGAGTTGGAGATATTTTGAACCCAAACATGGTTAATTTGGAATCAGCGTATCAGCTTGCCATATGACGAAAAATTGAAGAATTCAAAAATTTTGAATAAAATGGTTAAGGAATGTATTGAAGATTTCAAGTGTGCCAATTTCAAATTGACTGTTCAGTTGAGGTTGCAATCAAGTAGAGATGTTTGGAATCACCATCACCAGAAAAGTTTAAACTTGATTTTGATGCCACGATATTCGCGAGATTAAGAAAAACAAGATATAGAGCAATTATTAGAAGTGATAAGGGAGAGGTCATGGCTACAATGATTGCTAGTGAACTGCATGTGTCTACCAATGAAGAAGTTGAATTGCTTATTTATCGTAGATATTGGTTTTTCACGATTGATTATTAAGGGGGATAATAGTTTTGTTATTCAAGCTATCTTTTATTTGGAATTATTTTTTCATTATTTGGTCTTGTTGTGGATGATATGCGACATTTGATGAGAAGATTATATTAATATAATGTTTGTTGTGTTAAGAGAGATGAGAATATGATAGCTCATGTGTTGGCTCAATATAATAGACATTTTTTAGTTGAGGACTTGTATTGGTTGGATGATTCTCTCCCACCAGCCATTGATACTCTATTTCTGGATCGTTTATCTATTAATTGAATGAGTATTCCTTGTTTTCAAACAAAAAAAAAAACTATTACTTGGGAAATGAAAGAAGGTAAGGAAGAAAACAGATGACATATATCTCAGCTTATTCATTTAATAAAACGGTCAGTAACATGGATTTTTAAGGCAATGATATTGAAAATATTTATTCTGATAAAATATTAGAATATATCCGTCAATAATTGTGTATATCAGTCTTTACAGATCTACATGATAAAATTGAGAAATATAATTACTAATTTTAATTATAGTTTTTGTCATAGGAAAAGGTTAGGTGGTTGGTTACACGGGAGATGATTATACTATTTATGGTTTCTAGTACTATTCAAATTAGTATAAATTAATAATAATTAAATATATACTATTTAAATTTATAAAGTATTTAAAAAAATATTTAGCCAATCTTTAATAGAAAAATTAATTTTTAAGAGAAAATTTATTTTTGATTTTATCAATTTTATTATAACAAAAAATTATCACAATTTTATATAATTAATTAAAATAATATAACATATTATGCTATGCCATATAACCCGATTAAATATACGGAATTTATATATATCACAAAAAGTTAACAATAATTTTATAATATAGATCAATCACACATTATTATTTGTATTTTCGCACGATTATAGTATTTAGGGGAACTATGATGTTATTTGTCAGCACGTAGTTGAAATATCAAATTAAAGTCAATTTATTTTTCCTATTCATATTAGCATAAGCTCTAATCAAAGTTGAATCAATTATGCGATTTTTTTTAAAATAAAACACAATAAAATTAGTTAAAAAATTATAGAGAATTTATTACTAACTAATTGTCATAATTAAATTAAATTTTGAGTTTTGTACTTTTATTCGAATTATAATTTCAAGCAAATTTTGTCAATATAAACATTAATATATTATTTTGTTATATACTTAATCAAATTAAAATAATTATTTTTTCATAAACTTAATTAAATAAACACTAATTGCATTCAAATGTTTAGTTTAATAATTGATCAAAAAATCCTGTAATACATAATTTAATATTTATTATTTAAATAAATATTTAAAAATTTAATACAATTATATTTTCAAAATTTTAATTATATAGCTATCTATTTAGTAATATAGTAAGCTATTGTCTTTATTGCCCATACTTCGCACAAAATTGATGAACTTGTACATAATTTAATTGAGTGCATGCTTTTTCGTTATATTTATTTTTCTACACCTAATTTCTAGATCTGTACCTTACATGGATTTATATATATATATATGATCAAATAGTCCAAAAAATTGAAATATATTAAAATTATAATATGTTATAAAATATAAAATATTATATTAAAAGAACTAAAAAAGTCAACCAAAATAACAGATAATCACAAAAAGACTCGATCGTAACAAAATTGTTAGTGGACACTATATGAATTTCAAAAATATATGGTCATATACCAAAATAATAATAGACCTTGACCATTCTTCAACACTTACAATAGAATAATAAGCAAACATGATAACACCATATCTAAATTAAAACAATTTTCATATACACCGAAAAAAAATTCACAAAAAAAAAAACTCTCAAAAGAAGAAAGTAAAACTCGTAAAAGATGATAATAAAATTTTCTCCTAAAAGATAAATAAATCAGTTATTTTATAAAAGAAACAAGTCACACAGTCTCAAAAAAAGAAAAAATAAATTTCGCAAGAAGGGAGAATAATTTATTAAATCAAAATAAAATAGATCTAGCCCGTTTAGGGGAGAGTATCTCCAAAAAAAAAAAAATCCTCCCCGGACTAAAGAGAGAAAATTATATCCATATATATATAGAGGCAACCTTAAAGATATTCATATTTTTATTTATATTTTATGTAGATTAAATATTATCATCTCACCATTACAAATTTAATACCAAATTAATGTTAACAATATATTCAAGAAAATTATAAATATTTTAAAATCTCATATTTTTAAAAATATATTCATAATTTTAGAACGAATGGAAAATAATTTATTTGTCTATTGTTCGTGGGGTTTTGAGCAACTTGAAATTTAATATGGAGGTGGTCAGGGGGCCAGCCCCATTGAAATGGGATTCTTGAGGGTTTCTTCGTACAGTGTCGGTACATGCATGCTCGGACCCCAAATCTCTATTTCTATTAATTGTGGGCTATGGCCGACAGAACAGTCCTGCTTCTCAATTTGTCATATTTTTTTATTAGAAAGATGCTGTTTCCTTTTCCAAATAATCAATGTTTTGTCTTCATTTTACGCGCAAGATCTGATCTACCCGTGCCATGCAACAGGCAATGAAAGCACAACAACGCAATTAATTTGTTCCCATTTTATTCACCAATCCTCCTGTATCTCCTCTATATATACATGCAATTCCATATTTGATGCATTATAGTAATTTCACATATTTTTACCATGTTAATTAATTATTTATGGTGTCCTTGGTTTGTAGTTGAAGAGCCTTGTTGATAAGTATGTTGAAGACACTGTTATTCTTTCTAATCGATCTATTAAACTAACGCTGCGGTAGGATTGAATGGATAAAATAAAAGACAAAATAAAATAATTTTAAAATATTTTAAATATATATTTAGTTATTGATGATGGTAATGATGAATGATGTAATATAATGACAAAATTATCATATATATATATATATATATATATATATATATATTCTATTTAAATAAATACATCTTACAAAATTAAGATAAAAGTGTAAATATTTAAAACTTTGACCACCATATATGATTCCTAAAAAAGATTAAATTTAAAAAATAAAATTGAACACCTTATTTATAAATTTTGGCTTAAAACACTCGACAATAATGAATTTTTTTTGCCCGAAGTTTGATTTGAAAAATGATATGAAGCAATTAAGTGACTATGTACATTTTCGTATGGATGTGACAGTAACCTCTGAACAACAACAAAATTTGAAACTAGATAATACTTGCAATTTTACTTAACTACGAGTTTATGGCCGAAATTAAGATGACATTATCAAGTATGGACTAATTTCGCTAATCAGTCAACACCTAAGCATGCATGTCGTTAGATTAATCGAACTTATTTAATTAAGTTGATGAAAGAAAGATGGAAAGAGACATGCTATTAACAGGGACGAAACTACATAACAAGCGAGTCGGTTCAATTGATCTCACTAAAATTTAATAATTTATTTTATCATATTGAGTCAAATTAAAATTTTATATTTTTCTTTATCATAATTCAATCACATATTACTCATAAGATATGTGTATCTTTTTATAATATTTTAAACTAAATAATAATTTAATTTACATTAATTTTCAAAATAATTAATGAATCAATTATTTATGAACAACTTTGATTACAAAAAACTATTATAAGTCGATATAACATGTGTGTGTGTGTGTGTTACTAGTTATTATATTATTATTATAATAAAATATATATTTTATATACATGTGACCCAAAAACATAAAAATATTCACACAAAAAATTATTTATAAATTAATAATAATTTTGACCTCATTGAAAAATCACTCTGACTTCATCATTGATGCTATATATCACATTATTTAGAATGAATTAATATATATATATGAATTTCATTTATAATAACTAGTTACTGAAAGTATTATTTCAAAAATAGCATTTTAGATCATCCATCATAATACGATACATATGCTTATTTTATGTGGGAAAAGTTATATACGAACATGATATTAAACATGAAAATTAGATATAAATAATTTATAATTTTATTTATTTATATTTTTATCTTTATTTAAAGATAAAAATATAAAACTCTCATACTTAATTTTTATGTCGTGCCAATAAAAAAAAGCTCTCTTACGTGGGCTTGTTTTGCTACTCACTCACCATCAGTCTCTATTAGAAATGTATACAAGCTAGTGTAATGTTATCCACTAGAGTCTAGAGTACAGTCACAGATGTCCCGTCGTATTAATTTTTTTAATAAATTATTTATTCTGCTGTTATTATTAATTTAAAATTTATTATATTTTATTAATAATTTAATTATTAAAAATTAATAATAATATACTTATTGTTATCTTAGTTATAATATTTTTTTAATAGATTATTTGAACTCACTCTTTTATTTATTTTATTATCTTTCAAGAAATGAAAAAGTAGTTGAATTTAGCCGGAGAATATAGTGAAAATCTAAGCGATAATTATAGTAATCTTCGCATATTATTTAATAGTGTGACGATAATAATAAAGACTTAATTGTGTATTATTTAATTCTATATTTTTATTCTATACACTGTTTTATAATAATTACCGTATATTTTTGACGTTTTAAATTAAGTTGTGTAGACTTAAATTTAGAGGCGTCACAAATAAGGTTATATTATTTGTGAATACATAATGTATAAATTGTATGAATATAAGTTATAAATTAAAAATGAAAGTGCAACTTTTTTATGCAAACTAATTAGCATATTTAGAAGTTTCATTAATAATATTTTTTTATGAACGAATTGATAAAAAAAACTCAATTGTTGATAGAAGTATTTTTGTCAAATATAAGAATTTTTTTTAATCAAAAACTTATATTCTTCAATATTTAAATTTTAATTTAATTTTTTTTTAAATATCTATTATTGAGCTCAACGAATTAAAATTTGACCTCTGCTCCACCTTACAACAGCAAATGACTAATTTGAAAGAGGGAGGGGTATGTGTTTTGAATAATATGATAGATGGTTTAAAATGTTGTTGATGAAATAGTACTCTCAACAATTAATTATTAAGAATAAATTATCGCGCGCGCGTGTATATATATATATGTATGCTTATTTTATGTGGAAAAAATTATATGCGAACATGATATTGGATATGAAAATTATATATAAACATTTTATAATTTTATCTATTTATATTTTAACTTTCACTTAAAAATTAAAATAAAATTATAAAATATTCATATTTAAATTTTACGTCTAATTATCATGTGTCAAAAAAAAAAAAAAACTCTCTCTTACGTGGGCTTGTTTTGCTAGTCACTCACCATCAGTCTCTATCAGAAATGTATACAAGCTAGTGTAATGTTAAGAGTTCAGTCACAGATGTCCCGTCATAATAATTACTATAGTACATGTCAGGTTAATTACGAATACAAACGTATAAGCTTTCTATTCAAATCAGAAATGAAGGGACCCATTGAATTGGAAATACATACCTCGTGTCCCACTGCATTCGTAAAGCTCATAATATAGATAGATAGATACATCTGGTGATTACATTTTTCTTGCACCTTTTTCAATAATTCAGAATATACCCGTTGAAATAGTTTGTCACTCCTGTTTTTGTCCACTGATTGTAATTATTTTGGTATGGGACTTCACAACGGTCTACCTCGGGCTTGAATTTCAATGTTATCTTAGCTCTAGCTAGGTGCCACTTTC
The DNA here is from genome assembly GCA_947179155.2 of Hedera helix. NCBI lineage: Eukaryota > Viridiplantae > Streptophyta > Magnoliopsida > Apiales > Araliaceae > Hedera > Hedera helix. The sequence continues at coordinate 51,461,522 of OX359266.1, read as the reverse complement.
GAGAGTTCAACTCTTTTTTTTTTTTGCTATTATTTTCTTAAAAATAAAATAAAAATTGGACAGAACTTTGGTTTTACTTTTACAACACGAAACCAAAAGGACAAATTGAAATAATATGCTCCCCGATTTCAATTTTAATTTTTTAAAATTAATTTATTCTATTTGTTAAGAAAAATTATGTAAATTTATTTTATTTTAAATTATATAATTATAAAAATTATAAATGATCTAACTATATGACTCCTGCTATTTAATATTTTTATCATTTTAAAATAATAATTGAATTATATCAATTTTAAATTTTAAATTATCTTATATTTATTCTGAGAAGTTAAATTTGAGTATAAACAATGGGAATTAAGGATTCAGTCACTAGTCCGTGAGTTTATATATATAAGAGTATATATATATATATATATAGTTCCCCTAACGGGTCACCGTATTTAAAAGAGAGAGAGAGAGTCATTCTGAAGTATTATGTTCTGAAGAGAGGAAAATGAAAAGGTAGACACATACAAAAGAGGCGCAAAATTGGAGTAATGCAGGAGTAGTTGCTTCAAAGGCTTATCAAGTCAGTTTGAATGTACGTATATAGGTAGCTTTTAATGAGGATGATACTAGTATATGTATAGGTTGAAGAAGATCATGACATGTATATATTTAGCACAAACTAAAATACTCTAAATTTCCATAATTAGGTTGAAGAAGATAATGACATGTATAAATATGTAGCACAAGCTATAAAGCTACTACTCTAAACTCCCACAATTACTTCAGCTGTTTTAAATTATAATATTATTTTTAATCTTTTAAATTTATATTAATATTGACGAGGAGCCCATATCGAAAATTCGGACTAAAGTCCATTTTATAATACCTGAAGACTTAAGATACAATGTTGACGAGTTACTCTAGTGACTGAGAATTGAATTTGACAATAGTAACCTACATAAAACCATCAATGTATACTAGGGGAGATTTGTGCGGCACACACTGAATACTGAAATGGATACCCATCTAAGCTGGCTACCCTCCTTTACAGCTTCAGTTGTAAGTTTTTTCCACCGTGCAAAAAAAAGCTAACAGTTTTTTTCTTTCTTTTCTTTCTCACAAAGTGCGGGAAAGAAGGTAGTTGATGGAAACTATTACTGCTAGTACAGTAGTACTTGCTAGCTACTTATTATTTGGTCGATCCATGGATCTCTAACATTTATCTAAACGTATATATATATATATATATATATAAAAGAAATCTATACACGACCTTGCTCATTACTATTAGTGGGACCTACGTACTGTTCTTTTTATTCATATATCACCTGTACTGCCATACTTTTCCTCCCTCCACATACACCCCCTTTTGCCTTCAACTTTCTTTTTCTCTGTTTCTACCCTGCATTTATACATCACATTTGTTCTACCTTATACACACACTGCTGATCTCTCGATCTCTTCATCCTCTTCGTCATAATTCCTTAGCTTATTATTGTTAATATTAATGGGTTTCTTTTTTCTCCCGCTTATTCTTGTCATATTTACAATTAATTATGTTCCTTATTCAAGCCATGCAGCTGGCTACTGGCCACCTTCCCCTGGCTACTGGCCAAGTTCTAAGCCATGCAGCTGGCTACTGGCCACCTTCTATAATTAGATTTAAATGAATCATTCTATTTTTGGTACATCTTTTATTGATTTTTATGGTCAAATTGATCATTTTTCAAATCATTATATCTTATTATTATTTAATATATATAAAGCCTATAAACATTATAAATTACATAAAATTTAGTACTAATCTTAATATTTATTTTTTTTAAAATCTAATTATATATGTTTAATTTTTAATTTTAAAATTTGTCAAATTTGACTACAAAAATCAATTGAAAACTTTTATTTTGAGACGGAAGGAGTATTAATATTTTTTATTTAAATGAGATTTTTTTTATACAGTTAATTTTTTTTACGTATTTAATATTTGAATTGGACTATAGGTCCTAAAGAATTAATTGAGCTTATATTTTTATAAAATATTTTTTATATAAATTATTTATGATATTTAAAAATTTGGGGCCTTATTTCAAATGGGGCCTAAAGCCCATGCTTTTTTTGGTATAATATAGGGCCGGCCCTGAGCTCACCCAGGGTACCATGATGAGGTGGACATTGAATTCCTGGGAACAACGTTTGGGAAACCTTATACATTACAAACAAATGTTTATATTAGGGGAAGCGGAGATGGAAAAATTATAGGGAGAGAGATGAAGTTTCATCTCTGGTTTGATCCAACCAAAAAGTTTCATCATTATGCTATATTGTGGTCTCCTAAGGAGCTCATGTAAGTTCTCTACTACCATTCTTATCTTACAATTACTACTCCATTTAAGTAGTACTAAGATTTTGTACGTATACTACTGTTAGGTTTCAATCATAGGACGTACCGAGGAACTTGCTAGAAAAGGGATAAGAAAAACTTTGCTGTGAAGTGTTTGCTGACTTACCCAGAGATAAATTTAAATCTGTGATTATGCCCAGTAAAAAAGAGATTTTACCCACTAAACTATGTTTTCAAAATCATTATCCTTAAGAATTATATATTTGGGAAAGAATAAATATACACATACATACAATTTACCGAAAATACCCATTTTGACAATAAAAAATTATTTTAATCGAGCACGAATTTTTTTTTTGTGTCAAAAATGAATATTTTCGGTAAATTGTAAGTGATATGTATGTATATATTTATCCTTTGGGGAAAAGGTGTAGTTATTGCAACAAACAAAAAAATGACATAATTTTACCTATATTAGTAAAATTAATGCTATTAATTGTACAACTTATCTTAGAGTACTTGGTCAAACATAATTGACCCCGCCTACTATAAATGTAAGAGAAAAATAGTTATAGTTGGGTAGGCTTCATGTTTCGTAGACATAATATCGACATTTATTTGAAATCCAAGTGGATCCTACACTAACTCGTATGAAATAGTTAGTATTCTATTATCAAAATGTAAGTTTCATTTGATTTTATGCTCTTTAAAATTTTATTTATATAGCAGTAATTTTCTTTGGATTATGGCATTGGATAATAGTAATTGAATGTCTAAGAATTACGTGGTTGCAGATTTCTGGTTGATGATATACCAATAAGGAGGTACCAGAGGAAGAGTGTGGATACATTTCCACTAAGGCCAATGTGGGTTTATGGATCAATATGGGATGCCTCTTCATGGGCAACCGAGGATGGAAAATACAAAGCCAATTATCAGTACCAACCATTTGCGGGAACGTTCACCAATTTCAAGGCAAGTGGCTGCACTGCCTATTCTTCGTGGTGGTGCCGCCCCGTTTCCGTCTCTCCCTTCCGGTCCGGTGGCCTTAGCAGTCGGCAGTACCAGGCCATGCATTGGGTACAAAGTCACTGCTTGGTTTATGACTATTGTAGGGACAATAGGAGAGACCATTCTAAAACACCAGAGTGTTGGAATTAAAATACTTATATATAAGTGACTCTATATATGCCCAATATTTTTATATAATTAAAAACGTAAGAAAGTTTTCTTTTTTTTTTTTTTTTTTTTGTAAAAATAGACAAAATGTAATTTTTTTTATTGGAGTGCCTTGAGATGGAGTTATTCAATGGTATTAGAATAATTAATGTGGTGTTTTATGTTAATAACATTTCTCTATTTCAATAGATTTATAACTACAAGTAGTAGAATATTATTAAAAAAAAAAAAAATTATTAACTTAAGACGTTATTCCTGATTATAGAATAATTTTTCCTTAAATGGGTTATGCTGCTTGTTAATAACCAATGGAAAGAGCAGTTGAGTTGAGCGTTCAAGCCTTCAAAGTGAAACAAACAAAAATGAGAATTTGTGTGGTATTTGATATGTTACTCTATTTTTGTAAATTAGCTAGAGATTGATGAATAAGATAGAGAAAGTATGTGACTGGGAAAGGCCCGAGGCTTGGGGTTTGAGTGTGCATTTTATATGTAAATTTCATATAATAATAAAATAAAGTAAAAGCTAGCTATACTTGTCAGTTTTAATTTCTGCTATATGGCAGTACTCCTGGGTGCCTGGATGCCATGTAATTGATGCAGATTATTACTTGCCATGTACTCCTGGGTGCCTGGATGCCATGTAATTGATGCAGATTATTACTTGTCATGTTTGGAATTGGATACTTATTTCATTGTCCTCTTATTATATTAAAATTAATTGAATGATGATCATAATTAACTCATTAATTAAACTCATTTTAATTAATGAGTTAATTTGAATGATATTATTATATTTAATGTGATAAATAATTATATTTAATTTTACTTGAGGTATAGATAAAGAATAAAAAAAAATCTTTTTGAAATATTAAAAAATATTATGTAATTTTACTTAAATAAATATAATTAATTTATCTCAAATTATGGACATAGAAGAAATATGAAAAGTTTTTTCTTAACAATTAATTTTTAATTTTTAATCACATAATATTATAAGTAATTAAATTCTTTTCAATTGTAATAGAATATGCTAAATCAAATTATTAATATTATATATGTGTTATATTAATAAAAAAATTATTAAATATTTATAAAAAAAAGTATACAAATTAATTTGTGTCTCGCACGGGCTATCAAACTTGTATATATAAAGACAAGTAAAAAATTAATGGTATGAATTTTTTGAGAACCAAAAATATGTTAAAGGAATTGATATTCTTACAAAATTATTATTTCACATGAATAGTAAATAAATTTATATTCATGAGACATAAAGTTTGTAAAATTCGGATGAGATATGAATGTGGAAGACTCCTGACAAATGATGTTTCAAACGAGATTCGGTATTTTTAAATCCCAAAACACTCGATTCCCATATGAAAATTCTTTCATATGATTACTGTATTTTATTTCGTCCAATTACTCATGAATGAGCAAACAACACGAGTATATCAATTATACAGTGACCATGCTCGATCTTTTTGAGCAATCAATTAACTCGAAAATTGGTGATACATTTTTATAAATTAATTTGATATTTTTATAAATGGATTCTATTTGATATTATGAAAATATCAAAATAACTTGTAAAAATATCAATTTTCTATATATATATTCTTTTAAAAAACCTAAAGCCAATAATGGGGAAAAAAATGGCCGTTAGGCGTTAGCCATGCATTATTTTCTCTACCACATACGGAAACAAAATGGGGGTCTTGGTGGGGCGACATTTATTGAACTTGTTAACTGAGCATGACAACACAATGTGTTTTTTTAACCAAATCATACACATATATACACATGGGAAAGCGATCAACTCCAAATCTTCTTTCCGTTTTTCTTTTGCCATTTTATGAGATCTGATTATGACGAATGCTTGTGTTTGCTTGGCTTTTTGTATATACATATGGGAAAGCAATCAATTCCAAATATTCAATTACTTCTTATGTTTTACATACATCATAAGACTATAACACCAATTGATTTGCTGTAAATTTGATTCATAAATAAAATAATTATGTAGCCTATCATCATCATCCAGGATAAGACAATAACCAAATAATTATGTAGCCAATCATCCTCCTCCTCTAATAGAATGCAAAACATTATCAACATGTATAAGTTGCAAGGTAAGCTGTCCTCCCATTCCCATCCATATTATAGGATTTGTATGTTACCATGTCATGTCAATTGGAGCTTTTACATCCTTCAGTGTCTTTATTTACGGCATGTCATGCGTAATAGATTGAATAAATACATACATCTATTTTACACTTTTCTTTTCGAAACGCAAGTTTAAATGTCGTTAGATGAATAAAATCAATATGTGAGTCTCTTCCCTCCTACATTCGTTTTTTGTTTTATTAATCTAACGACCTTTAAATTTGTGTTTCGGAATGAATGATGTAAAATAAATATATCTATAAACAGACTCTAATAGATTATGGAGGGGTGTCCATCATATAATAGAAGATGAGAAAAGAGAATGGGGCCTTTTGAAGATAGCTCTATTGTCCTTCATTAGGTGAATTCTTGAATAGTAATGTTATGGGCGTAATTATTCTTAAAATGTGTTTATAATTTTTTTGGGGCTTTATCCTAAAATTCAATGCACAAAAAAAAAAAAGATGCCTCTATTTTAAATGTGTTTAATTTGGCATAATTAATGGCCGCTAATATTTTGGTAAAGAAGAAATCATATTTGATCCAATAATTGTGGTGAAGGAGGTACTCTAACCCAAAAGGATGTAACTACTATAGTGATGGCCTGATGGGTCCGGCTGGTCAGGTCCGGCTCACAATGGAATATAAGAAAATGGCTCGGCCGAACAGTAAATCTCTTAGGAACAGAACAACCTTGGCCAAGCCCTGTATACGGCTAGAATCAGGCCAGTCCGACTTTTCAATTATATTTGACTTTTCAATTTTATTTTAAATTACGATGGGCATATATATGGCTGGTTCACTTCACTTTGCGAGTGATACCTTCTCTGAGAATTTGCCCAATCTTGTTCAAGCCGTCAAAGGCAAAGAAATCCTTGTCTTTCATTGAGCCCTCAGCCAGGTTTTATTTGTTCGATTCACATCTTTAATTTATTATTCTGTTGATTTGTATTGCTTTTCCTCCTGTTTACCCCCCTTCATCAGTATTTGCGGGTTTATGTTTTTATTAACTGAATTTGGATATGTCGCATTCACCCTGGCCATTAATCACGTCATAAAGTTTAGGATCTTGATATTTGGCCTATTAAAATTGGTAGTGGTATGTGAATGCTAGTTTACAGTGAACAGAGTGAACTGTTTATTATGTCTTTTTTACAAATATGTTTCTGAATTTAACAATCAAATTTGATACCTATTCCTGAATTTGATATTAAGGATGAAACATGATGAACGAGCAGTTATTGTAGCACCCTAAATGCTTATACTTATTTGATAAATTGCTGATTCCTGGATTTATTCAGGTGATTAAAATGATGTAAACTAAGTTGCTGACTCGCCACTGCATATGATCACACAATTAGTTAATGAAATATCTGTTTACTACCTGCCAAGATAACCCTTAATTTAGATAATTGAGATTCTCTTTATCAAGCTAACTTAGATGCTTACATCCCATCTGCTCATTTGACAGTAGCACACTGTACAGGGACATTTCCTAATAAGTTATACAAGTGGTTGTCAGCTTCTCATTTGATAGTTTATCTTCTGATTAGTTTAATGATTAATCCTTAATGTCTCGAGTCACTAGATGAGCAAAATAGTCAAACAATAATCAAAACTCATGCAGCCTGATCAAGTCGGTCAGTTGTGCTGGGTTGTAAAAATAGTGAAGATTGAGCAAGCTTATTCATATCTATTTTTCTTTCAAATGTCTTTAGTTATTCTGACTTTGGCTGTGTATCTGTATAGATTGAGTTTGGGTTGCTGTATTTTTCATGGACTAGTATGGTCAATAACTGCAGTTTTTTTTAGTCGACGCCATTTTAAGATGAGTTTGCTCTTAGTCTTCCTCTTAGTATCTGAGGCTTGATTCAAGTTCAACCCTCTGCGGAATGGTAGAAAGTCAAACTCATCTAGAATAAGCTAACATAAGGGAACTTGGAGGAATCACTTATACTAGTCACCAAAAGAAAGAAAAAAGAGGAAGAAAAAATGTAACTGATAGCATCCAAGGCACTTCTTTTAGAAAAATGAAGTGGTTGATTAGCTGATATTTCACCATCACACGATCCTATCTACATTTTTTTTCTTGAAGATCATTCTGATGCAGGCACATACAAACATGAACATACTTGAAAAGAGAAACTGATTTTATGATTAAAGACGTGACATTCACCTGAAAAACTGAGAAGGTAGATCCATGTTCTGCCAAAAATGTCCATCCTTTCGATGAACAAGTCCTGCCTTTGTCATTTATGGCAACTAAACCAGTCATGTTGTTGAGATGCCATAGCTACTCCAATGGTTTGTAACTATTATCTTCCATGAAGACCATAGCTATCCTAAATATATCTATATTAATAATTTGTAGCTTTAAAACATTTATTGCAATTTTTAATTCCTTTTTGTGCAGTCTTGACCAAGGATTTTTTTTTGAATTGTTTATAAATTCTTTCTTTTATGTTATTGGTAAGAATGGTGTTGGACATCATTATAAAATTCAAGATGAGCATTCTTCAGTGGAATATTAGATTTGTACAGTTGGTCGAAACTCGAATATATGTTCTTTGAAGGCATCGTTTATAGACTTTGTTTCTTCAAACATAATATTTGTCTTGATATTGTGCAGCATGCATGACAGTAATTCAATCTGGTTATTGCCATAGGTAAATTGAGTTTAAACTCCAACATAATATGGCACCTTCAACAAGTGTGAAATCTTTAGCCCTAGATTTATCCCCTGCTGCTATTGTTATTTATTTACTTAATTATTTTCAAATCCAAGAAAGTCATTATATTTATATGAGATTCCGAAGTTTGTGACATACTATGTCGAGGTGTTGACCATAGATTAAATTGTAAATGATTCCGTTTTTATTCCCTTTTCTTTTCTATGCTAGTGGCCCAAAGTTTGCTAGAAGGTTGGTGGACTATGTTTCAAAAATGAAGGAAGATGTGAGAATAAAGAATGTTATGGTTTTGGAATATGGTTATATATAATGGTTGGGAAGCCTCTGGTAGACTTGTTTGTCGCTGCATCGACATCCCCTGTAAGGGTAATAGTGCACAAGAAGCTAATAAGTGCATGAATAAATAAGTATAAGCACACAACATCCAAATACTACATCCATCTTAACAATTAAAAAGTAGGGCATGACATTGAAATCCGTGTCATGCCCCACTTTTTAATGGGGTTAAATGCAAATAAGTCCCCTGAACTCTAGGGTTTTTGGACTTTGAGCCTCTTTTTTTTGGTCAATGCAAATGGAGCCCCAAACTATTTAAAAATTTGGATATTGAGCCCCCAGGTGCCACATGTGCGTTAACTGCCCACGTGACACACGTGGCGCACACGTGGCGCCTATGACGTGGCATCTTAGTTTGATTTAATGAAAAAAATGTGCCTCTACCAAGATTTGAACTCAAGACCTCCAACTTGAACTTTAAAACATCCAACCACTCAAGCACCATAAGCCTAAATGTTCATATCACTCAAGAAATAAAAGATATGTCAATGTAGCAGCCTTTTATTATTATTATTATTATTTATTTTTTTATTTATTATTATTATTATTACTATTATTATAATAAACATATTTATAAAATAAAATAGTAATAAAAGAAATCATCTTATCTACTAAGAGTAGAATTTTTGTTGTCATTGATCCTTTAATTTTTGGCCTAAGGTACGTATCAAAAAGGGTAAGTAATTAGTTTAAAATAAAAAGCTACTTTTCAATATACCCTTGAGCAAATTGATTAAAAAATCAAATGGGGCCTTAGATTAATCTGATTGGCAGAATATGATTATAATTATCTCCATTTGCACTAAATGGGGCCTTAGATTCATCTAATGTTTCTCGGATTAAGATCATGGTTCTAGCCAAAATTCATTTGATATTTCTAAATCTCAACTATTCGACTCCAAAACATCAGTTAATTCATTTCCTTTCACTTCCTACGGACTAACACATTTTCCCCCCTCGTTTTCATCGATTTTCCTCCCCTTTCCTTCCATTTCCTCTCCCATGGCGTCAATCTCAGGCCTCTATTCATCTCCATTGAAGAAATTCATTCCAAAATCATCCCCAAACACTTCTGCCTCGTTCATTCGGTGGCGTGTGAAGTTTCGGCCAGTCTATCGAAAGTCAACAACGGATTTGGAGAAGGATCTGAAAGCTTTGTGGTAGAGGTGTGGCTTCAACTGCATTTTGATGGCTACCCACTAAACTATTCAGCAAATTCAAGGCTGGTATCAGTTCGTTTTCCAAACTTCTAGTCAGTAAAATGGGGTTCCTGATAATAATTTTTTGCAGATCGGTATCAGATTTTGTGACCGAGAGCATGAAATCAAGCTGTGGCTTTAGGGTTTTTTGAGCATCAGAGTAAAGAGGAATTTGGGATTGAGAAATCACAATGGTAACATGGGTTTTGGAGAATCCAAAGCTTTGGAAGAGTTTGAGAACTGAATTGGGTCTTTCATAAGAGGATTCAAACGAAACCAAATTAGATGCACGGATTAGGGCATATTAATATTAATTATTAATTATAATTTATATGGTAAATATTTTATTAAGATTTTCATTTTAGTTTTTTAACTTATCATTTTAGTCTAATTTTTTATTTTATAAATTTAAAAACAATAAATATAATATAATAATAACAATAATAATAATAATAATAAGCTGCTACATTGACATATCTTTTATTTCTTGAGTGATATGAACATTTAGGCTTATGGTGCTTGAGTGGTTGGATGTTTTAAAGTTCAAGTTGGAGGTCTTGAGTTCAAATCTTGGTAGAGGCATATTTTTTTCATTAAATCAAACTAAGATGCCACGTCATAGGCGCCATATGTGCGCCACGTGGGCAGTCAACGCACATGTGGCACCTGGGGGCTCAATATCCAAATTTTTAAATAGTTTGGGGCTCCATTTGCATTGACAAAAAAAAAGGGGCTCAAAGTCCAAAAACCCTAGAGTTCAGGGGACTTATTTGCATTTAACCCCTTTTTAATGTTAAGATAGATATAGTGTTTGGTTTTGTATTTGGATGTTGTGTATGTCCTAAGTGCATTATTGTCAAGCGGTGAGTATAATGCATTTTGTGCCAACTTATACAAAATATATACATATTCAAAACATGTTTTAACAATGAGATATTTTATGAGTATGAATAGAGTACTTGTGATATTTGTCTATTTGTGCATGGTGATTAGAGTAATATTTCCAAAGAAAAGCTCCGGCGATTATTTCGTCCCTGTTGGTTTATAAATTATTTCACATTTTGTAGGTTGTATTTATATGCTGTAGAATGACTTGAAAGAATGCAACCTAGCATTTGTTACAACCAGAAAGAGTTTTTGCGCTTTATAATCTTTCCAAGAAGGCATATTGCGTATGCTTGTTACTTTGACTTCATGCATCCCCTTCTCTTCTTAAACAAAGGAACAAAAAACAAATAGTATAAAATAAAAAGGAACATATAATGCACCAGAAACTAAACTCTTTGTTAGGATTAGATAGTGACACTAAAAAAAATGTCTAACGTTTCCAAGCATTAAGAAAAACTTATAAAATGGATGCCGGGTAAAAAAGGAAAGCTTTATTACTTTCTTTTGAGATAAAATAGTTACCACGACCACGAGTCTTGTACAGTTTGCAATGCAAGAGGATCTTCTGTAAAAGCCTTTGTCCAAGGAAAAAAGAAATGAAAAAGGGAATTGATATTTCTACAAGTTAATTTGATATTTCTGCAAATGATCTTGCAGAAATATCAAATTAACTTGTGGAAATATCAATTTTATATGATAATTGATATTTTCACAAGTTAATTTGATATTTCCGCAAGATAAAATGGGACTTACTTGTAAAAATATCAAATTAACTTGTGAAAATATCAATTTCCAAAGAAAAAACTAAAGAAAAGTGAGGATTCCCCTCGTTCAGCCTTGTTCGTCATATACTTCCCTAGTGTTCCGTATTAGGGAGAATTTAAAGGAAAAAAGAAAAAACTAAAGAAAGGCGTGGAAGTTCACACATGTGGCGGAATATTTAAAACAACCAAGTCGAAGATCATCGTTTCTGTTCGAGAGAAAGAGCATAAAGCCTCACAAAGACAACTTTGAATCCAAAATGGTGATCCCCAATCCTCCTCTATTCTCTTTTCAATCTCTGCTGTTAAATGCTTTTGCTTTAACCGGAAAGTCGATTTACTGATATTATTACATATACCCGATATCTCTATAGGTCTGCTTGGCCTGTCTATTGCCTCTTTTCCTGGTTCCAATCGTCAACATATTACCACTTCTATTTGATTTCATCTTGGTAACATTCAATTCCACTTCTATGTGATTGCCCCTTGAGTCTCCTTTATTTTTTATTTAGGTATTTTAAATTTGATGTTAGTGTGTTAATGATCTGTAGGGAAAAGTATATAAGTTGTTTGGATGGGATTATCGGAAGCTGGAAAGGGCGCCACCGGCATGTCCCTACAAGACTGCTGCCAACAAGATCAATGATACAGCATGTTCGTATTTGTGTACATATATTACAGACAGTTATATTAATTGCATGTTTGCTTTATTGATTTTTTTTTAATATTGCCTTTGTGTTAAAGTTTGTATTTTTGGCCTTTCTTAATTATTTAAAAATAAGGAAAAGCTAGGGAAATACACTGAGAACTACTGTTGGGGCAAATTGTTAGCTAACAGTGTTGCTTAAATACATTTATCAGATTCATCTAAAAAGAAACTTGTGTGAAAACTAAATGCTACTCCATAAGGAACAAGTTAAATGTTCTACAGTAGTGAAGGAGTTTTTAGTTTGTAAATTAGAAACATTAGTTTGTTATTACTAGCAGACTCCTGTTCATCTTTTTCCACTTTATTACATGTTTTGTTCTTATCTTGTCTCCTGTCATATTTCCATCTTGACATTCTTTTGTTTTTTCTGTCTTCTTTTTCCTTGTAGCTCCCTTATTCCTCTTTTCTCCTATATCTCCTCTTTCTTTACACCATCTCCTTTTTGTGTATTCTTGTTGTCATGTCCTTATCCTGCTTGTTTCTCTCTGTTCCATGTTTAACAAAATCAAAGGGAGTTTAGATTAGCTTGTTCTGTTGGCTCATTCTTGCCCCTGTTTTGGTTAAAGTATCGAGGCAACCATCAACAACTGCCATTTATAGCGGGCATATCCAGATAGACAAATAATGATCCATAACTATTTCCCAGGATTTGCCAATTTAGCAGTCCATCTCAAGTTTTTATTATTTATGGACAGGAAAATGAATATACATCATGTCTTTTTGCAGGCTGCTGGAGGACCCAATCCTGTTGCCCTGGATCCTGTCCAAAAGCTAACGAGGGTGGATGATTGCAAGCTTGAGTGAAGTTCGCTTCTCTGTGCATAAGATATCAAGGGTATAATCATTCTCTTACTTCTTGCTGGGATAAAGCCAGTGGTTCTTTTTGTTTGTTTGTTTGGCAACAAAGTTTACCGACTGGTATTTGCCATGCCTTTCGCTCTGTGAAGTAGAGGTTAAGGTTGTCTGTTGATTTGGGAGAAAGAGTGGCCCACTTTCTTACTTTTTCCACCCCTTCCCCAAAATAGAGAAACAAAAATATATATAATCCTTCTATTTGAAATTATATCACGACTAGTACTGAAGATCATTATTATGAGCTATAATTAATATGCCAGGAAAACATTTGATTAAACATTAGATAGAAGAAAATAGGAATAAAAACTGAAAGAAAGAAAATAAAGTAGTTGTTGTCGCCTGATTTTGTGAGCTCGCCTTAAATTGCCAAAAAACACTAACTGCCTGCACGAGATAACAGTCATATTGAGAAGAGCCTGACAGCTTAGGTCGTCGGGGAATAGTTTAGGTGTGAGAGTAAGTACAAAATAAAAGCATTAACAATTGAGGGAATTAAATTGCTATAATACAATAAATTTTTGTATATGAAAAATGTGTATATCGTGATCCTTGCTTATAGTTGCCTTGAATCCACCCGAGACCTATTAGGAATATGAATCCTTTTTAGAATTATCTTATGAGTTCCATACTTTTAACACTTTGAGTGAGCTATTTCCTTCCCGCTTATCAAGTTAGCAAGGTAAATTTATACGGGCTTTAGGTGGGATTAACAACTTTTACTTATCACTCCTGTTTTTTATTTCCTGACCCCGACCCTGACCCTGACCCCCCTTAAAGAACCTCTAACTATTAGATTTATGCAGGCAGGCTTTGTGGACGTAGAATCGGTTATAAATATTTGGACTGGAAAAAGAGCCTTCAAGTGTCCACACTATCCTATCTATTGGACAAGCCCACAACTGCTCTGCTGGAAATTTCCTTAGAGTGGAACGTAGCATATCATAGTGTAATTTTAAATGTAGGTCCCTCTAATTGATTTGTGGACGTGTAAAATCAAATGTTTCGCTTTTTATTAATTGGCAAATCTACCATAACGATTTTGTGGGGTCTCTTTTATCTGGCATGCTTGAATCTTCAGCTAAGTTTTGGACCACCATCTGTTTGAATATGACATAAATATTTACTTATGCTTGAATTTGGTCAAAATATTATTTGTTGTGATCAATTATTTCTCTTAAAGTAAAAAACAGTGCTTTCAGTTACAATCCGATGTAAACTCTGAAAACATTATACTTTAGGTTAAAGTTTAGTAGTTTCGGTATTGCATGTTAACGTCCATATTATTAAGAAATTTCATTTTTCTTGGTCTTTCATTTGACTGGTTTCAGAATTTTTTTAATCCAAGTTATGAAAATAATGAAAGAAAGAACTTAGGAACCAGGTAACTTAGACTATAGGTCGGTCAAGCTTTGAACTGAAGTGTAGAAAATTTTAAAATACCACCATCATGTGGTTGGGTGGGTGCTTGTTAGTTGTAAAGCATGGTAGAGCACTAACATGCTCTGTTTGAAGCTTGGTGTGCTCTGTGTCGGCATGAGATTGGTTATTTTTAAAGAATAGAAAAATCCCAGGTATAGGTGGGAGGCAATTCAGTTGTGTTTCATCATTTATGTGACTTTTTCTGGTACTACATTTGTTGATGAAGTTTAGGTATAGGTTGGTGGAAAGTATTATTATATTTGTATTACTAGTATTCAATGGATAAATATATGCATACTTATAATTTATATGCAATATCATTAATATACTCATTTTTGACCCCAAAAAATGCATGAATTTTTGTATTGATTTAAAATAATTTTTTAACATAATATGCATGAGTTATTAATCATCATCATCATCATTATTATTATTATAAGCATTTTAGTATAGTATTATCTTTTTTGTTATTTTTATTATTATTTCTATATTTTGAAACTTGCAAAATTCAAAATAATAGAAGGAACGTAAAACTTAAATAAATATTGAGAAAATAATTATCTTAATGACCTTAAATTTAATTATTATTTTATAAATTTTTATCAATTAAAAAATTTAAATAAAAAAAATAGATGGACAGAGAGAGAGAAAGAGAAAGAAGGGAGAGAGGGAGCAGATATATATAAAAAAAGTTAGATGTAATTTGTGAAAAAAATGAAAGATAGTAGGGTTGTAATGGAGTCCAAAATATTCGATACAAAAATTTGTATCCATGTTCGTGTTAAAGAAAATATTGTCCGTAATGTTCTTATTCATGATGATATATATATAATAACACTTATTTGTTACAGATCTTTATAGAATATACATTATCTATATTATTAAAAAACAAGAAGAAACAGTCAAAATTTTAAATTGAAAATTGACGTCCCCTACTATTAGTAGGGGACGGTTAAAAAACACATATCATTCGCTATTAAGAGTAACGAACATTAATCAGAATAAATGTTTGACTTTATAAATTAGAGTTTAGGATTTATTAACCAACAAGAAGAAACAGTCAGGATTATAAATTGAAAATCGACGTCCGTTAATATTAATAGGGGACGGTTAAAAAAATAAATACTATTCGCTATTAATAATAACGGAAGCTAATCAAAATAAATGTTTGACTTTATAAATTAGGGTTTAGAATTTATTAACTAGCGTTTAGGGTTTATTAACCAGAGTTTAAAGTTTATTAACTAGAGATTAATAAACCCCAAACTCTGGTTTAAAAAATAGTTAATAAACCCTGATTTATAAATTCGAGTTAATAAATCCTAAACTATATTTAATAAAGACAAACTTTTATTCTAATTAGCGTATGTTATTATTAGTAATGGATGGTATGTGAATTTTTTATTCGTTTTAGTTTTTAATTCCGGTCGTTCTTCCTTCTTGTTTTCAATAATATATATGATATATGTTAATTTTTAGTTCATTACAATTACTTGGTGTGGTTTAAATGACGTCCTGAGATGAGCCGTAGACCCGAATATCTTGGGATCGAATTCTATTTTTAACAATTGTTATAACAAAAATGTTAGTGGGGTTACGGATGTTAAAAGGATTGGTCCGAATTGAAGAGATTAATTCGACTATAATAGAAAAACTCCATATTATATATATATATATATATGTTATGAATCCTTATATTATTAGAGTTAATAGGTTCTGTTTGTAATTTGTAAGATGAGATTCCTCGATTTTTACTTGGTTCTGGATTCAAATAGGAAGGAATACATACAGACATACATACTAGGAAATAAGGAGAAACATGTATTAAGGAGTTGAGTATCTTTACTTTTATATACTAGAACAAAATACAATCCCGGTGTCCGCCGCCAGCTATTTGTGAGGAGGAGGTTCTCTTCACTAGGCCACTCTGGTCGTCCTTTCCTATTTCACAATCTGCCTTCTTTTTATTTATGTTATACGACATGTGACTTGGTCCCCAACTCCCTTTTTCTTCACGTTTCAATTGAAATCCTTTGGAGGCAAATTTGTCATAATTGATGGTGATATAAAGCCAACTTTCTTTGGCAAATCATAATCTAAGTAAGGTGGCTCAGAATTCCTTACCAACCACCGACCTCAGAATCCTCAATTCAATTCACCGAAAATCCCAAACTGATAGGATAGGATAGGCTAGGCTTGGCTTGACTTACCACAGAATCCTCAATTCAATTCAACTAAAGCCCAAAATCCCAAACCGATAATTTATTTTCATGTTGACATGCACACTTTCCATGAAAAATGATATGCGTAATGATATTTTACAATGATCTATGCAATGATCTTTGTAAAAAATGATGAGATCCACTATGTAAGTGATGAGTCCCATCATTTTTTTTATAAAGGTAAGTGTTATAGCAAAGCCCACTTTCCATGGTAGAAAATAAGAGTAGAACCACGCGTGCACTGACGCGTAGCCGGCCAACAATTCAAAATTCCTTTGTCTGTGTCACGCCCACAATGGCCACAAATACTAGTAGTATTATTCGTTTGTTTGTGTCTGTCGGTCGGTCAGTCAGTTTGGGGTTTTGTTCAAGTGGGTGGGGATGGGTTTATCGTTGTCTGTTATTCATAGCCACAAATTTTCTTTCTTTAGGAGTGCTTCCGCGTGTTAAGCTAGGGTTAATTTATCCATACAATATCATCATCATCATCTAATAATAATAATAATAATATCTCTTGAGAAAATATGTGATTTTTACACTGATTGGATTTACTACTACTTTTTTAACTACTGGTGGAATACTTTTCTCCATCCAGAAACAAACATTGTGCATGATAATAATGTGGTGTATGAGTGATGACTATGAAGGTGAGAGAGAGTGAGCACCTATCATACAATTCATATAAATAAATAAATAATACTCCTACTCCACAATAATAATAATAATAATAATAATAATTGTGGTATTGTGACTATCAATAACGTGTATGTAGTACGTGGTACCAACCCAAGTATTGGGTCTTGCTAGCCTTTTATGAGACACGTAGACAGGTCTATTCCGTTCTTGCCTTAAATTTCTGGGTCCAAAGCCCATGCAAACTTTATCCAGCCTCCTCCGTTTTGCAAAATAAATAAATATCAAGTTGAATATATATATATATATATATATATATATATATATATATATATATATATATATATATATATATATATATATATATATATTGTGGTCTGGTGACCATCCCAAAATATGACGTTGTTTCCATTAATAAAGTGGCAAAACTATCATTGAAATGGTTATCAGTTACTAGTATCTGAGGAAGACCGATCTCTTATCGTCTGAGCGTAGAGGCTGAACATAAGATGGGTAAGTTTTAACATCAACTTGTGGTATTATTATTATAGAGTTTTTTCTAATTTATTATGTTATAATAATAATAATAAAACTCACTTGACAATTAACTACTACTTTTATTTATACGTACCAAACAATGTGGTGCACGTGTTTCTTCGTTTCAGGTTCAAGACAGGGAGCCTAAGAAGACAAATAAAGTAACACGACGGTGCGTTGCGCACTACTAAATCTATCAAACAAACATTGGCCAAATTAAATAATAAACTCAAAAATTTAACCTTATATTTCATGGACATATATCCCCGCCATCCCGCCATTGTTAGATATAATAATATAATTATTGTTATTTAACTATCTATACAAATTAGTGACGTACTACATTATGACCTCATTCCCTTCGTCCTGCCAACCTTACCTATAAACTTTATATCAATAATAATTAATTATTATATACATATTGGACTGCAGGCCGAAGGTACATTACATACATGTATGTGCCGATCCACATATTTTAATAATTTGTAGTCGTGATAAGTCCTCCATTTGCAATAAATATTATTCTATTTAAGTGGGATTAAGTATTGAGTTTTACTATTTTCGTTTTAAAATTAAAGATATATATTTATAAAATAATAATTTTAAAAATAATTTTATCTTTTTAAATATAACTTTAGTATTAATTAAGAATTCAACTATAATAATTTAATATTAAAAATGATAGTATAAAAATTATTACATGCAAATTAGGAATATCATATCGTTTTATAATTTTAACATAAAAATATATATCTAATTTTGAAACGAATTTTTAAAAAAATGTATCTCGTCTTATTTTAGAATAGAAAAAGTACTTGTTATTTTTTAGTACATAGTTCAAACTTTTGTATTAGTTTAAAATAATTGTCGAAATAAATTTAATTAAATTCTTAAGGAAAACATTTATGTTGATAACATTTATATGTGAACTAAATGATTTTATTTTTAAGGTACTTTTGATATTGTAATATCATAGCCATCGGGGTACAAGATTCTAAGCTTTATGAACTCGAATAAGTTTTAAAAAATATAAATCCCAAGTCAGATATTGATCGATTATTATTAAATTTTACAATATTATATGTTGATATAAGCACTCGAAAATTACTTATTACTTGAAAATTAAGAAATAAGCGGGGAAAAATGGATAAAAAGAGAAAAAAGAAGAGGCGAAATTAGATGATTCACGATAATATTAAAAAGTACTTAAAAGTAACATGAAATAACTAAAGGAATTCTTTTGTTTTGGCCAACCTAAAGCGCATACTTAATTTATGTGTTATTCAAATTATTTACACAAATAACGTACTCTTGAAACTATTTATCCGTATACTTCAAAAAAAAGGTCCACGAAATGTTTTGATCAATAATTTTAAGTAAATGACATATTTTTGAAACTATTAATCAATCGCCTCAAGAGTTATTTTGCAGGAGATATTTGATCGCGTATTTAAATTAAGTAATTTAATAGATTAAAATGATTTTGTGTATAAAAAATGCTAATGCTAAAGAATTTTAAAAAAATATACAAAATTTGAAAAATTCAATAGGATGCGTTGGACAATGATTTATTTTAAAATAATTTATAAATTTAAATTTAATTTTGACTTATAATAAAAAGTATTCGACACTACTTTTACTTATAAGTTAAAAAAATTATAAATATATCCGACACCAAATCGGGTCCACATCACCCAATTTGAGCCTTCAAAAAATTATAACAAAATTATTTTAATACATTGTACAGTACCAAATAAATACAAAACTAAGTCTTCACGATTATTACAATTCTACAATACAGTAAAGACTACTATAATAACTATCTTAGACTGCTATTCCATTCTCTTTTCCTCCCCGTTAGTCCCAGTTACGTTATCATTTCCTGAACAATTGAACAAAAATGAAAGGGTGAGCTCAAGTAGCCCAGTAAGAAATATCATGACTAAGATAATGAAAATTAAATTATTTTTGGTCTTCAACAGTTGAGTTCTTAATCGATTAATCGAATATAATAGACAACAAGTTTTAAATCAACAACTGCAGTTGAGTTGTTAATAGAGTAATATAAACAACAAGATTTAAATCAACAACAACAGTTAAGTTCTTAAACAAATTTTAACTGCAGTGAAATAACCATTACTAAGAGAATCAAGGAGATCATGATGTCTGTTAGTTTCTCTTTTTAAGAAAATCATTAACTTTTATCATCTGAAACACCACTGGTCATGATCATGCCAAACAACAATTCTTCTTTGCCCCCCGACCAAAGAGAACATTTATCACATGTCCTTGTCGTCCGACCAAAGACACCTAAAAATTATATCGCCTTTATCATATATTGCCTTTAACCTATATCGCCTTTAACATATCATCTGTGCCCCAGACCACAGATATTCAGAACAACCTGATACTTGATTATTGAAATAACAACAGAGATATAAATAATGAACAGAAGAAACATGATAAATAATAACATTAGGAGTTAACAAATTTTACTTTGTTCAAATTCAAATAATGTTCAAATTGTCAACATGATATATACAAAAATGTGTCCAAGTCCAGTAGTAATGTCCAAAATTCACAGGGAAGAAGTTTAACTGTAAGGTTTACAGTACAAGGAATTAGTCCAAAATGTTCACAGTTCAAATAAATGTCCACAGTTTAAAAGTTCAAGATCCATAAGTTTACAGTTCAAATATAACGATGGAAATTTAATATGAATGTTCTTGTCAAAGGGTATTAGATGAAATGTAAACTAATAAAGGAATATTAACGAATTATTAATTCAAGAATTTTTACCGTTTAATAATATTAGAGGTACAAATGAGATACTTTCTTACTGTAGTAAGTTTAAGTGATAGAAAATGAAAAAGATGATATCCCTTACAAGTAAGAAAAAAAATGATATCTATTTATGATGATGAAAAGAATGATACCCCTTACCGTAATAAATTTAAGAGTTTGAAAGAAAATGATATCCCTTACCTTATCTCGTGATTAAATACAGCTTTTATAAGGTTGATCAACCTATATGTATATTCATAATTTAATTAGTAAGTAACACATACCAATTTTATGTATAAAAATCATCAAAGTGACTATATAGTATAAATATATACTTCAAAATAGTTTTTTAAAGTAAAATATTTCAAAAGAAGTTTTTTAAAATAAATCTATTAATAGAAGAGTCTTCTAAAGGAAGAGTTGTAAACTGATGTGTGTGTGAGTGTTTATATAACTTAAAAAAAAATTACTTGAATAATACTCATACCCTTCTAGATCTTCAATGCTTAAGATAATTTTAATACACTCAGAGAGACACTTATACTAAAAAAATATCTAAAGAGTGGAAAAAAAATTGAGTGAGGAATGTATAAAACTACTTATGCTAAGCCTCCTATTTATAACCAGAGCCTAACTAACTTTTTCACACACACATTACACATTTTAATCTTATCTTTTAATCTGAACCATTCATCAATCAACACACGTTTCACATTTTAATCTGCACAATTCGTTGACTAACACGCGTTTTACGGTTACACGTCTTACACATTTACACGCGTTACACATTTACGAGTGTTAAACACTTACACGTGTTACACATGTTTATATTATTTTATTGATTTAATATACCAATTATTAAATATACAATATTTTTCAAATAATAAATATGTCTAACTGTTTAATATCCGTGACCAATAATGCAAGATGCTATGCATTATGATAATTATTGATTTAATAATATGGAAACACTGTGCAATTAATAATGTAAAATATTGTGTAATAATAATTATTGATTCAATTATGTAAAATGTTATATAATGACAATTATTAATGAAATACTATGTAATAGACACTTTATCAGTTCAATAATTTAAACATTGTGTAATACCGTGTACAGCTATGTAATACCATGTGCTGCTATAAAATACCATGTGTTACAGTAGAATACCGTATGTTACCATATCTTTATCACTGAGTATTTTAACAGTTAAAAATGATAATACCGTTGACCATTTTTATTTAGAAAGACTAGTGCTGTCGTTTTCTACATCCGACAATATTTTGTTGTGGGGTCCACCTAGAGATGCACAAAAAGCCTACGGCCTACAGGCCGGCTTGGCCTGAGCCCGGCCAGGTCAAAGCCCGGGCCGGGCCGGTCCGGCCTACAGTCTTTGAACATGCTACTATTTTGACGTAAAAGCCCGGCCTGGCCCGGCCTACGAAAAAGTTCGGCCCGGCCCGGCCTACGCAAAGGCCTGACCCAGCCTACGCGAAATTGCACATCCATGAATATTGAAAATATATATTTTTTTGAAAATTGAAGATATATTTTTTGAAAATATAATGAAGAGATATTTTTTAAAGTTAGGAAGATACATTTTTTAAAGATTTGAATTTTGAAGATATTTTTAAAATATTTTAAAGCAAAATATTTATAACCGACTCATTATTTATTATTGATTAGTTACTCATTTTTAATTTTTTGTCAATACATTTAATTAATATAGTAGTTAGCTTATTTAATATTTATATTTTACATTAAAAATTAGTTGATTACATTTTTAGGCCTGGCCTGGCCCGGCCCGGCCCGGCCCAAGGACTGGACTGGCCTGACCCGGCCCAAGGCCTGGCCCGGGCTGGCCTACAGGCCTAAAAAGGCCAGACTTTTATTGAAAAGCCTGGCCCGGCCCGGCCTACAGGCCCAAAAGTCAAAGTCTGGCCCCGCCTGGTCAACGGCCAAAGCCTACCAGGCCCAGACCAGGCCGGCCTACTGTGCATGTCTAGGTCCACCCATAACTGAATATTTCGACGCCGTCGTACGAATATTTTCCGACAGAATGAATATTTTTCAACAGAACGAATATTTCCCGACCAATCGAATATTGTCCGACATAAAATTTTGTGCATAACATCCTGAACTTTAATTTTTATTAATTTAATACTTTACTGTTAAGTATAAAATTATTAAAAAAATTAAAATCTATTTATTAAAATTTAGGGTCTTACATAGACATTCTCTTATTTTTTCCCATTTGTTAGGTAGAACAAATAATCAAATTTATCAAGTAAACAAAAACTCAAATCAAATTTGATCGGTTATTGCTGTGAAAGAGGGCAAGTAGAACTATAAATAGAATCAAAATATCTTATATTTGTTTTAAAAATTTGTATTCGTATTCATATCAAAGTAGATATTATTCACATTCGTATTAAATTGAATATTATCGGTATTCACATTAGTCTATAATATATGTATATATATAATATCTGTTTACAGTCTTAAAAAATTATTACATTTAATTAAACTTATATATTTTAAATGACTTATAAATTATTTTTATAAAATTTAAAAAAATATTACTTCTCAAAAACAGTTTATAAGCTAAAAAATTAAATTATAATCGAACACTAAGCAATAAAAAATAATGACTTGATTGATTTGACTAACTTATATAAGTCATTCCCGTGGTGATTCACAAGAATTAATTACCCAATTAGCTAGCTGGCATCCCCTCTCTCTCTCCAATTTGCTTTTCTTTATGCCCAGTTTGCCCACATCGACATGTTTGGTCACTCTCTGAAAATTACTCCATACCTTCTCTCTCTCTGGCCTCTGCTGTGCTCTGCATGTACGGTAAAAAATAACTTGAATATCTTTCTGTTCATCCTTTCTTCTCTTTCCTTTTGTACAGAAAATACCCAATAGCAGTAATATAACCTCATTTATTCTTCTTTTTTTTTTTTTTTCCGATTTAGTTTATGTTTCTGTCAGAAAGTGAAGAATTACTTGTAAAGTTTTGACTGAAATTTGAGAAGAAACTTACAGCAAGAAAGGTTAGAGAGTGAGTGAGATGGGGATTCTACACGACGACGTAGTGATAATAAGGCAGTCAGAGAAGGAAGGCGAGCCAACGGTGATAACTGTAAATTGTCCAGACAAGACTGGATTGGGCTGTGACCTTTGCCGCATCATTCTCTTCTTTGGTTTGAGCATTTTCAGAGGCGGTATGTATGTATTGCACTCTTTTTCAACCTCTAAAATTTCAATTTTCTTGATGGGTATTTTTTTGTTTCACTGATTTTTATTTTATTTTATAAATATATATTTTCAATTTTGTTTAGAGTTGTTAAATATGGTTTTAAATCTGTCTTTATTTCCCTCTATATGTATATTAAGTTCTTTGAGATACTATTGGAGGGCGTATTAGAATTTAGTTATCTCCTTCCTCAGTTTTATCCTAAATATATGAGATGTGGTGTTGCATAATTCTCTCCGTTTCCCCTCAATATCTCACGCACCCAACAGACGAATACTTGAAATTCTATCTATTTTTTTGGTTGTGCTATAAATGATTACACAGTGTGAATGACATCAAATTGCCTTGTTTTTAAGATTTTGTTAAAATGATTGATGGGTCTTTATAATTTTTGCTAATTTGTTTGATTAATTGTATGGTGAAGATGTATCTACGGATGGCAAATGGTGTTACCTAGTGTTTTGGGTTTTCGGAAAACCGAGTACGAGATGGGATTTATTGAAGAAGAGATTATCAGATGCCTGCCCTTCTTGTTCTTCAGCTTCTGGAATCTTGTTTTATCAAACTGAATTGCAACCACCCAAGCCTCCCGATGTGTTCCTTTTAAACTTCTGTTGCCATGATCGAAGAGGCCTTTTACATGGTAAGTGTGCAAGTTCTGATCATAGAAGTACTAATTACTGGTTGTGAATTTCATTGATGGTCTTTGCTAAATTGATATTATGATATTGCATATGATTAAGTGCAAGTATAGATTGGAGGGTGTTGCATATGATTAAGTGTAAGTTTAGATTGGAGGGTGTTGTAATCAGGTTTCTTTATTGTTCATTATCTTATCCATGACTGCCGATAAGTGGGGATATTATTGTTCTTTTTTCCTCTACTATTTGGTGTGTAGCTTTATGTGTCTGCTTTGTTCCTTTCTTCAGCGTATTGCTGGGAGTATCTAGAGTTTATTATGATATTGAATGATACATGCCATTAATCTAAATTAATTTTTTGGCAGATGTAGTAGCAGTACTTTGTGAGCTTGAACTCACGATAAAGAAAGTGAAAGTATCTACCACTCCAGATGGGAGAGTGATGGATCTGTTCTTCATCACGGACACAAGGTTCTAAATTCATGACTAGACCTTAAAAATGATGTGATGTTCTGCTTGTGCAAACCATTCTTTATTTTTTTTAATCAATAGGTCTTGTGCTTACATTCTATATATATGTTAATATATGTTCTGTTGTTAAGATTATATTCTTCTATTTTGTTTGGGGCTAGGGAAGGAGAAGGTGTGTGCGTGTGGAAAGTTTCTGAACTTTAGGAGGTCCTTGTCTAACTCCAGACCAGATGATTTTCTTCAAGTGTTTAAGTAATGTTCAAAAAGTGGGATTAACTTCACTATACCGTTATCTCTAGATAAATATTCTTATCAAATTCAGGACAACTTGTGAGACAAGTAAGGTTATATGCATTTTTCTTCTAACAGGTGTTTTCCCCCTTTTTTCTTTATCTTACAAGTTAAGAGTAGAGTCAATTGGGTTATGTGGAGGCTGGCTCAGTGGCTCAGCCTGTCTAATTAATTGACCACCTTCAGAGTCCAGACTTGAGCTATTACAATTTCATGGTGGTGCATGATTTCTCAATCCTCCAATTTTTAAAATTTTAAAACTTTTGTTATAATGTCCTATTTGAAATTCTGTCATTTAGGCAATTAGATAAATGCAATTGACAATTGAAGTAAGGTCTTAGAAATCACATTTGGATGTGAATGATTAAGATAGTATATAAGAATTGAAAGGGCTCATTTTTTTTTTTAATTCCTTAGGTTAGGATGGGTATTTCCTGTAATTTTTTTGGTCAAGTAAAAAAAGGAAAGGCTTCTAATAAGCACGAGTCCAATAATATGTAGTTTTAACAGATCAATATCAAATTCAATGTAAATTCTAATTTTGACATTTTATTTTATTTTCCCTTTCATTTTACTTGCTCCTTATGGCAATTCTAATTTGTCTTATCAGAGAACTACTACACACAAAGAAGAGACAGGATGACACGTACGATAATTTGAAAGCTGTTTTGGGGGATTCCATTATAAGTTTTGACATAGAAATGGTTGGCCCTGAAATTACTGCATGTTCTCAGAGCCGCACATTTCTTCCTCCTGAAATCACAGAAGACATGCTCAAGTCAAAGATGCTTGATCAACAGCAAAGTGGATCCCTTCCCCTTGACAGTGTTTCGGTCACGATGGATAACTCCCTCAGTCCTGCTCATACACTTGTTCAAATTGTTTGCCAGGATCACAAAGGTCTCTTGTATGATATTATGAGAACTTTCAAGGATTTCAACATCCAGGTAAATAATATTATAAATTTATTGATATAATTAATGTTCTTAAACATCATGTATGTGATGAATCTGGAGCTAATATCTTCTGTATGATGCATTGGTTGTGGGTTTCTTCAGCTTTGGAAATAGTCTTAATGTTTAACAAACTTTCACTCCTTCAAAACTACCCAGAGTGGTGAACAATTTATACTTATTGAATACATAATTACTTAAATCTTGGAGTCTAATGCTTCCGCTTCATACACAATCTTTGTCATCATTTACTATGCATAATCACCTGAAGTATTATAAGCCCCAATTATGAGTGAAAATTGTTGTTTGGATTTTTTATTTGGTTGACTTTACTTAATCTCTAGGCCTATTGGTGGTGGGTAAGAGAGGGGCTCTCCATGCTATGCTGCACTATTGAGCCCGTATATATGGTGCTATAGACGACTATGGCATGCTTGATACTCCTATAGACTAATTTATTGTAAATATATCCGTTTGCACTTTAAACTGGATCCAAACTTTTGATTTATTTTAATATCTCATTACATGTGACAGATTTCTTATGGGCGCTTCACTACAAAAACAAAAGCAGAATGTGAAGTGGACTTATTTATCATGCAAGCTGATGGTAAGAGGATAGTCGACCCTAGCAAGCAGAGTGCATTGTGCTCTCGTCTTCAAATCGAACTATTTCGTCCCCTCAG
Organism: Hedera helix; assembly: GCA_947179155.2. Taxonomy (NCBI): domain Eukaryota; kingdom Viridiplantae; phylum Streptophyta; class Magnoliopsida; order Apiales; family Araliaceae; genus Hedera; species Hedera helix. Next base: position 51,434,514 of record OX359266.1, on the reverse strand, counting down.
AGTAGCTCTGGTGAGCCGGGGTCCTGATACAGAATTGCTGGTTGCGAACCCTGTGGAGTTATCCGGCAAGGGTCGTCCACTTGTATTTTATGACATCACCCTTGCTCTCAAGATGCTCAACACTGGAATCTTTTTGGTACTTTCTGATCTACCTGTTATAGTGTTCAACATTGGATTGATACATTATTAGAATGCATTTTTGGAGATGTAGTGTTGCAGGCATCACGTAACAAAAGGTTATTTGGTTGCATTTGCCAAATTTGCTAGATTAATCTCTAATACCACATTACAAAGATTGAGTTTGAACTCCTAAGATTCTTGTCGATTGTGGGAATTCCTCTATTATTTTTGGGCCTTTATGGAGAAAAGCTCTTTCATACCAACCGTTTCTCCACGCTGCGATCTACTTATCCATCTTTTTCTAGTTAAAGGGATCTAGGGAAATAGGAAAAACATTACACGCAATAGTAGTTTTATTTTGACGATATTTTTTCTTCCCTAAGTTGATCTGTTTAGTTTTCCAGGCTGAAATTGGGAGGCACATGATTGGAGACCGGGAATGGGAAGTTTACAGAGTTTTACTCGATGAAGGGGATGGCTTGTCTGTCTCGAAGAACATGATTGAGGAAGCAGTTTGGAAGATGTTGATGGGTTGGGAGTGATGATGGGTCAAGATACAATTCTGCTTCATCTATAATCAGCACCTTCATTGTCAGTACATTATATTTCTCCCCAGTTAGTAGATATAATTATGTGATGAGCATTGTGAAAGAAATGGGCGATACCAAGTAAACTTTGCAGGACTAATTTTATAGTATAAGAATGATAAGTAGTTGGTAGCAAGGAGAGATACAAGGGGAATGAAGCCTCACGCAGCAAGTTACATTCAAACAATAGCAGCGGCGTACATCCAAAACTGTAGTTAGGAAACGTGGTGTCAATATGTAAATGTTTTCATATGTAGCTCAAGGCTCAAGTCTCAAGTCTCAAGCCTTGCCAACCAACATTACTTCCCTTTTGTAAATACCTTACATTTATATAGTATTATGTACTAGAATAGGATGAGGGTTGTGTTTCTAGATCCTGAGATGCCCGAAACATGGGTTGTACATACCATCTGTATATTGAGCTATCACACGAAATATACTTCTTTAAAGTATGGATTTTTCTTTTCTTTGTTCATCTATATGTGGTTTCAGGTGTTGAACTCCATTTTCATCCTGAACAAAATTTTAAGGCTCTTACGATCATATCTAATATGAGAGAGGTTACTGATGATGAGAAATGAAGTATACATGTCTATTCAAAGCAAAAAAATTCTTCGGGTAATTTCCGTCTGGTGTCGGATTTGTCCACTTGGATTAGGCTATATGATTCCTTTTTCTCTCTCTTGTCCTCTGCTTAGATCATATCTTCTACTATTAAATTCCTAGTTATTTAAATCATGGTTCAGAATTAGGTATATAAAAAAAGGGCTAAGGCCATTTTCTTGGATAAGCATATCAATGATATAATACGAGGAGTCTCCGTGCCTTAACTGCCATTATAATATTCCATATATAGTCCCTCTCAAAATTGATATTTAGTTGAAATAGTTATTTTCTGTTCATTTTGGTGCAGCTGCCGAAAGAACGATGCATGTTGAAGATACATATTTGACAGTAAATTTTTTATTAAACCATCAGAGAGAGAGATTCTTGCGGTAATTTGAATAGTTGTCAATGGTTATCCTGTTTTACCTCCCTTCTGCAGAGTTGGGTTAGTCCATGTTTATTACTAATAAACGGGCACATGTTTGCTTCTTTTTTTTTATTTTGCCAAGACAAACATCAAGTCATATCATCATAGGCAAATCTGCCTGCTAATCCTCTAATACTCCATGCTCATTCTGCCCCATTCGAGTTAAAATTCAATGGATTAATGCAAAAAAGGGAGATAAAACATCTAGAATCCACCCCCGTGTTGCGAGAGATATGCTTGATCAACATGTTGAATCGACTTCAGACATACAATTTGTTGCATTTGCTAATGAAAGTTCAATTCGCTACTGACAAATCCAAATTTGATATTACAGAAAACAAAGCACGCTTTTTTTTCTTCTTCTTATTTTTCCGGACATAAGAAGAAAAAACACACACTTGAGTTCAGACTCTTACACCAGAATATTCACTTTCTTTCTTCAAGAAATTTTCTTTTTGGTCCATCTTTTCTGAAACTAAAACAAATCCTATTTTATAACCACACTGTGTGACATTACAACCAAGTACATCTTTGAATAACACAGGTAACGTCTATATAGCATTGCCTGATCCCCCCTATTTAGTAGGAGTATTTACTTTGTCTACAATTCTGCTTCTTATAGCTTCCAGTAAATACCCAATTTATGGAAGATGCCAGAAACCACTCCCCAGAAGGTAATTTCAGCAAATAGCACATATAACAAAGTCCCTACTCTCTCAGAGTTCCAAACGTCGTTAAAGACATGTTCTTGAATCCAATTAACCTGATCAAAATAAGTATTCCAGATTGTTAGTTGATGATTTTTTATGCAGTAAATTTTTTGGCATAATATTATATTAGGACTATAGGAGGCAAGATTATAACAGAAATAGAAAATGAAACTTACTAGATTGTTGTCCGGGTTCTTGTAATACCATCCGTTGATGAATCCTGCAAAGATACCTTGTGCTGCCATCACATACACCAGCATTGCATTCAAACCTATCCATTCTAGGAACAAGAATGGAGTTCGTAATCCCCAAATATCAATCTGTTCATTTTGTAAAAAAGAAAAACCAGGTGAAAACATCAAGTAGGTAATTTAGATTATTTCTTATTTAACTTTATTTATCTAGAATTATCAACTTTAGGAGATGCTATAAAATTACCTACCAGTACATAAAAGGCAGAAAAGACAATTCCAGCAGCACCGGCTGTGAAACAAACATAGCTAAAGCTGTAGAGTTGTTTGTTGATAGGAATTGCTGCAAAGTTCAAACCAGTGTAAAAATATCAACTCCAATGACTGTGTACTTTATAAGATTTAAAGAGTGCTCACCATCGGTAAAATGAAGAACGATTGCTACAATAAGTAAGCCGATCCCCATGGATGCCCATTGTTTGAGCCTCTCAGCATGCCCCTGCAGAACACACTCATTTTCATCATTTTTATTGAATTGCATGTTTAAAACTAACTTCTCTCAGGTTTTTTATTGACTAGGATATTTAACCTTGAAATGGATCAAGACATGTCCATAATGAACGCCGATGGTACCAGAAAGAATAGCTGAAATTGAACTAAACAAAAACAATAACTGAATCATTTTAGGATCAAAATTAATTTTCATTTTGGAAAATAAAAGGTGCTGTGCTTTTATATAAGAAATTCAAGTACCTCAACAAGCCTTCAGGTTCAAATGGAGCACGACACCAATTTGGAGCGTCCTGGCGCAGAGGACCAGCACTCGGAGAACTAAAAGTGCAAGCCTATAAGTTTTTCAAGAAAAAAAACAACTGAGTAATTCATCATTCATATGAAGTTATGAACTGTACCTCGAGTAGTACTCAAATTACCTTTAAGCGACTCCAGACAGGTCCAGAGTAGAGATGATTGATGCCCCAGACTTGGCGATCCACATAACCAACCGCGTTGCATCCAGGTCCCAAGTGTCCTCTCATACCACATTTTACCTACAAATTACATTAAAATTGTCATTGGTTTATGTTTTGATATAGAGCAAGGGAAGTTAATTTTTAGTCATTTGTTTCGTCGTACTGTGTATCTCTCTGGTCCATGACGGTGGTGTACTACGAAACTCCAATCTGGAACGTACAAGGCATATGCTGTGATCATGTAAACGAGAAACGCAACGAATCCTCCAAGCCTAGTTAAATGATTAGGCCATGTTAATGTAAGTTGTTCTTCCTTTGGCTCAAAGAAAAAATGAATAAATGTAAGCTAAGCACACTTTGATGGGCAAAATCAAATTTAGGTAGCAATCGGATTCACTTACCACTGCCAGTTGTATGCTGTGAAAATGGATAAGTAACCAGGGTGGTTTAGGACAGAAGATCTGAGCTTGGTGGTCAGGGCCTCTATTAGGGCTACAGTCATGTAGACCAAAGCTATTCTCTGTTCAATTTCCATACAAATTCAAGAAGATGACATTAGATTCATGTAATTGGGAATAAGAACATCAACATACAAAAGACGAAATGCAAGTTCTACATACCTGGAGGATTCCACACCATCGGATTTGCTCCATGTCCACTCCATAGGACAAACCATCTGGTGCATGAGAGTATCCTCCTGCGGAGTGAAATTTGACAAAAAAAAAATTAATTAAAAAAAAAACAGTAAAGAAAAAGAAAAAGCATTTGCTTATAAATTGTTAACACAATTATTTTTAATTAATCAGGGTTTTTTTTGGCATAGGAGGGTGATATAAGAAAAGAGATGTGACAAAAGTAGTGGGTAATCACGTATTTTCTTCACCTTGCAAAAGAATTCCCCAAAATAGAAGCTTCAATGTCCTTGTGATGATCCTTCTAATTGCAGTACTCAGTTTTGGGACTCTCTGCAAAATTATGATAAAAAAAATAAAAATTCATCTAAAATTCCGTACTTTCTGTTGACATTAACGCCAACTGGTTCTTAAGTATGTATATATATATATATATACTTTTGTATACAAAAAGGTTTGAATAAAAAAATAGTTGAGAAGGCATGTATACCTTGAAGGCAAGGGCGATGGCAACTCCAACAATAAAGAGAAAAAATGGCATAACGAAATCGGCCAACGTGCATCCATTCCACGGGGAATGATCAATACGTGCATAAGCTCCCCCGGCATCATCTACTAATATCATCAGCTGTTCAAGACGTTGGTTAGAACAAGAAAATTTACTTGCTCCATTTTTTTCATTTTTATTTCTTTAAGGCATATATATATACATACTCCCATTCCATTATAATGTTTTTTTTTGTCCGTGTCCGTATTTCACCTTCATAATAGTTGTGTTGACATAAATAAGTTTTACCTAATAAAATTACTCCCCCTCGACGACTTCAGAGAATTTTTTTATTTATCTAAGCATATTTGTCACATGTGATAATTTCAAACGTGATGACAAGATAGAATTTAATTTACCTAAAATCTAAATAATATTAAAAAAAATTTAAACTTATTTTTTTTTATTCATATATAAAATAAATGAGTGTAGTCTATTTATTTGAATTAAAGATGAAATAAGATAAGACTATATTCATTTATATTATATATAAATAAATAAAATGAATAAGTATAAAAAGACTCACAATATTATGTTAGAGGTTTTATGTAATTTCATAGTCTAAATTAAAAATGTATTGAAAGTTGAAACTGAATAAAAATAAATATTATTCTAATCTTCAAAGTACGTGTCCCAAATACGTACCACAACTGTGAGGCCTCTAAAAACATCCAAGGTTGCTATTCGTTTGGTATTGGGCTTTATCAATGGCTGTTCATCCTTTTGTTCCTCGGCTGTTTCATTACTGTTAATACGGTCGACTTGTGTACCAGCATCAATGTTTGCTTCTTTCTTTTCGTGGATAAGTGGGGTGTGACCAAACCCTTCTTCCACTCTCCTAGGACTAGGACTTGGATCCTCCATATATGTCTCTCCTACCCTCTTTCAACTTAATTAATTCTTCAACTGTCTAGCGCAGTAGCTATATATATATATATATATATTGTCACTCTTTCCTTCTAATTAAAAGTGAACTATTGAGCTGCTGCTGCTCGATTATGTTTATGGTGATATATAGTACTAGTAGGCAGCTCAGGCTCAGCTGGTAAAAGGGAGAGATTGATGATAAAAGACAATAATGAAATCAAGCACGGCCGGCTAGAAGGAGAAATTAATTCAAAACCTAAGCAAGAGCAAATACAAGAATCCAATACAGACAAAAATTAGTCTTCAAAGACATGGTGGGTGGCAAGTGACTGTCACACAATGCATAAATATATAAATCCCTTGACTACATAGTGGAGACAATTAAGTGGTGTAATAATCATTAATCAACTTTTTATGATCATAAATAATTTTACTCCATTTATTTAGATATTTATTTTTTACTCAAATCCATCCATAACTATCTTCTTGTTCCAGATAGGAGGAGGTACTTCCAGGGCATGCAGAGCATTTTAGGAACGGCTGTAGCTTTGTCAATAACGATCCTTGTGGATTTCAATTTTGTCTTGTCTTAACATCAAATCTAAACTTGTTTTCTCTCTTTGGAATTCAAATAAAAAAAATAAAAAAATGAGACTGTTTTTGTGGAATTAGGAGTAATTGATTGATAAGAATTTTTAATAAGATTTATATTAAATCTCCCATAGGCTCTGTTAAAGTGAGGGAAATTATATTTGATCAAGTATTTCTTTATGTTGTCTCTTATTCAATGTGGTAATCCATGTTAATGAATTTTCCTTAAGATAGCTTATAATTCAACATAAATAGTTACCATAAAGATTAACATTCAAAATTGGTTTTTTGGTTTATCGCCCCGGAGAAATTGTGTCATTTTGCAGTTTCATGTATAGTGTGGACATTAAAAACCAGAAACAGTTGGTTTTCAGGATACTCAAGAAATACCCAGTATGCAAGAACATTAAACAAAAATGCAAGGGGTAGTCTTTCTTTCTTTTCTCTTGAATTACTACGATAATTATTCGCTTGCAAAAATTAACTAACTGCATTACTAATTTATGGAGCCAAGAACAATGATTTTAATAGATATTCAACATAAAAGCCCGTCTGTCACATGCGTGGACCTCAGGGCAAATGCCCATCCATTTTGCAATAGAAAGTATAGTCTGTCTCTCGAAGTAAAGTTGAACAGATACTACAAAAGAATCCCAACAAAATACAAAGTTTGAAATCTTTATACAACTGCCCCACCTTTCACTTTGCTGCAGTTTTGGTGATAAATTATAGTTTCCAGTATATACCAAATTTGTGCAATATGCCTGAAAGTACTCCCCAGAATGTGATTTCAGCAAAAATCACATACAGCAGTGTTCCTACTCTTTCCGAGTTCCAAACATCGATGAAAACATGATCAACAATCCAACGAACCTGATCAAATTAGTATTTTCAGACATCACATTTCTTAATAATAAAAAATTCTACTCTTAACAAATTGATTTAGTGTACCAGCAGCTAGATTTTAATTAGCACGAGGAGACGGTACTACTTACTAAGTTGTTACCGGGTTTTTCGTAGTACCATCCATTTATGAATCCTGCAAAGATACCTTGTGCTCCCAGAACAAACACCAGCATTGCATTCATTCCTATCCATTCTAGGAACAAGAACGGAGCCCGTAATCCCCAAACATCGATCTGTTTATTTGTGCTTGTGATTAATTCTTGTTAGCTGTAATTATCAAGAATGTTCATCTTTGGGAGATAATAATATGTAATTTACCAGTGTGTACAAGGCAGAAAATACAATTCCAGCAGTGCCGGCTGTGAAACAAACATAGCTGAAGCTGTAGAGTTGTTTGTTGATAGGAATAGCTGGAAAAATCAGGGGTAAAGAGAATAAATATTACATTATAATAGAAGACGGAATCTTTTTCTTTACATAAGTAATAGGGAAGCTCACCATCTGTAAAATGAAGAAGAATTCCGAGGATAAGTAATCCAAACCCTGTCGATACCCATTGCTTTAGCCTCTCAGCATGCCCCTGCAAAACCCCTCTCACTAACATCATCCTTCATGACTGTGTAGAGAATTTGACAAGTAAAGAATTAATAATAATAACTGAAAATTCCTAACCTTAAAATGAATCAAGATGTGGCCATAATGGATTCCGATGGTGCCAGAAAGAATAGCTGAAATTGAACTGGAACAAAAAAAATAAAAAAAATAAAAAATGTTTTCAAATAGCACAACTTGTTCTGTCTGTTTTGATCAAAATTCAACAAACCTCAATAATCCTTCTGGTTCAAATGGACCAAGGCACCAACTGGGAGCATCATCACGGAGAGGACCAGAACTTGGAGAACTAAAAGTGCAAGCCTAGATATATTTTCATGCTCTCACCATTAGTACATTACTGAAAAAATTCCTATTTGTCGTTACCATTTTCTAACTCTCTTTTTATTTATTTTATTATTGTTTCATTCACAGAAAACAGAATATACTCTTTGAAACCATATTATTTTTTGAAGTTTGAGGCAATGAAGTCAAGGAATCACCATCTATGAGAACATCTGGCAAGTAATAGCTTGATTTTAACTGACCTTTAAGCGGATCCAAGCAGGTTCAGAGTAGAGATGATTAATCCCCCAGACTTCGCGATCAACATAACCAACTGCGTTGCATGCAGGTCCCAAATGACCTCTCATGTTACATTTTACCTATATCATTAAAAAATATTAAACTTGGTATCAGTTTCAAATTTTAAATTTATGGAAAAAAGAATTATTTTCGGTGTCATTTTTTTGCATTACCGTGAATCTTTCTGGCCCATCAAGGTGGTTGGCTACAAAACTCCAATCTGGGACGTATAGAGCATGTGTTGTGATCATGTAAACAAGAAATGCCACAAGTCCACCAAACCTAGTTTAGTAAATCAGCCATCAAAAGTAAAAAAGCAAAGGTTAGTTTATAACACATTTATCCTGGAAAGGCTGAAATTTTGGCTGCTTTCATTTATTTAACATTGCAGTAAATGGGAAAAATATTGCCATGGTAAAAACAATGGGGAAAAAATTTCCTTTGCATTTTCTTTTCCTTTCCCTCGGTAAGACACTGACAAAAAATGGGATGTAAGTGAGAAATGAAAGGTACTCACCACTGCCATCTGTATGCTTTAAAAATGGGGAGATGACCGAGGTTTAGGACAGTAGGCCTGAGTTTGGCGGTCAGGGCCTCTATTAGAGCAACAACCATGTACACCAGAGCTATTCTCTGCTTGATTATATATATATATATACACACACATACAAAAGACAATGAAATTAATTAGAGACAGAAATTACTTAAGCCCATCCATTGACAATATGATGATCACCAATAATTAGAACCGGTCTGATATATTATTCATTAGTAATAGAAGATAAATCTCAATTAACATTTACTTGGACTAATTTTCATTTATTAATTTAGATTTGAAAATGAATAATCACCTGTAGGATGCCAAACCATCGAATTTTCTTCATGTCAACTCCATAAGACAGATCATAGGGTGCATGAGAGTATCCTCCTGCAGTTTGTCAATGTAGATTTAGATTGAATAACATGTTCCTTTTAACTGTTCAACTTGTTATTCTTTTTTAGGGAAAGAAAATCAATTTGAATTTTGATGTATTGTTCAAAAAGATAATCCCTTTGTTGCGCTTGGATCAAATATGAAGAAAATTGGGAAATAAAATAATGATAAGTAGTACTATTACCTTGCAGAAGGATTCCCCAAAACATAAGCTTTAGCGTCCTTGTGATTATCCTTTTGATTGCATACCTCATCTTCGGAACTCTCTGCAACATAAAAATCATTTATTTAAATAAAGAGGTGAGTGAATCTATAGGTTATGATCGTATGATAAAGAAATGAAAGGACACTAATGTATATACAATAATCCACCTTAAGAGCAAGGGCAATTGCAACTCCCACAATGAAGAGGAAAAATGGCATGACAAAGTCAGCCAAGGTGCATCCATTCCACGGTGAGTGATCGATACGTGGATATACTCCCCCAGCATCATCTACTACTATCATTAACTAAACATGCACATATCCACCCACAGTGATTAATTAATTAAATAGAATAAATTATATACGCTAATAGCATGCACACGACATATATAATACTAATATAATTATATTTACCACTATTGCAAGGCCTCTAAATGCATCCAAGGTTGCAATCCTTTTGCTCTTTGGCTTCACAATTGTTGCTGGTGGCTGTTCATCATCTTTAATTACTTGCACTGGCTCTTCTGGTGCAACCTTTCTCTCTTGTCTATCATTTTCAGTGCTTTCCTCTTTCCTGTCCTCATAAATATTTTCATTATTATTATTATGATCTTTATTACCAATTGATCCGTAGCCAAATCCTTCTTCCACCCTCTTAGGATCCTCCATCTCCATACCAATTCCTCTCTCTATCTCTCTTAAAATTATCTGTAAATTGTCTTCTTTATATATAATGGGAGCATAGTTTCCTTCATACTGAATAAAAAGCAAGAAAAAGAAAAAGAAACTAGAGAGATAAAAAGCCGGCCTGGGTTGGTGTTTGACTTGGATAGACCTATTAAAACAAGTGAGAATTAGGAAATTTCAAGTTTATGGACTCAAAAAGTATAATGCATGGAAAGAAAAAGAGGGATAGAGTGCACGAAGTCCACCTGTCCATATATGCATGGCTCCACGAGGATCATTTATAACAAAATTATGTATATAATTAAGGAGTTGAGTGCAATCTTTGTAATTAGTTCTTAATTTTTGTGTAATTAAGTGGTTAGTTAACTGTTTCATTTGTTGTGATCTATTTGTCCATAGTTAGAATTTAGAAAGCCAAGATAGGTACAGATACAGTTTCATGGAAATATTAGAGATGGACAGTACGTAAAAGACTCCAAATTTATTTATTTATTTCCAGATTTTAAACTAATACAGAGGATTTTAACCAACAGTCTGCAGGATTATGATTGATGACATTTATACCTGGAAATTATGATTAATGACATAAGTGAAAGTTCTCACTCACAAACCAACCTCCATTCTTTACCCTTAATAATATCTAGTACATTAGCTAGCTGGCTATATATGAAAGCGAAAACAAAGCCACTTGATGCTTATAACTTACAATTTAAAAAATAAAAGAAACATAGCTAAATTATGAATCAATCTGCATCCATTTTCTACTAGATCCAAAAAACTTCAAAGCATTCAACGTAGTACAAATTAACCTTTTTAGAATGGGTTCAAATCACAAAGTCCTTATGCCGGCTTTTCGATGCACAAAAGCAAAATAGGAAGTGATCGATATTTTGCCTTTTACTAAAGTACATAGAATGTTCTTGCCGCCTGACAAAGTACAACAACATATAATTAATATATATGCAAAATCTACATATATCCAGAAGTGCTAATGCTTTAGTTAGTTTATCAATCCGGCCGGCTAACTGGTTACAATTAAATTATGATCGATCATATAGCAATGCCTGCTCAATACCGTATCACCATTCATCATAATAATCTTCTGTGCCATTTAAGTTAATGGATTGATGCATGCATCACGGAGGCCACCACAAGTGCTTAATTAGTTTATATTTCTTGATCGGTGCCGGCTAGTGTTGTTTTAAGTTTTAACTATATACGATTAATTTCTAAGAAATATGAACAAATGTAAATAGTATATATATACCTGCACGTAAGATTATATTGTAAAAGTCCCTCCCTCTCGCTCCCTCCATAGGCATACAAGTGTGCAATTCATTTTTGTGGTTCTTTCTGATGTGTAAGGTCCCTCTTCAAGGCAAGTATGTTGCTTGAATAATTATTGTCTATAGAATGGGCCAAATTTCCGAAAACAAAAATTATAGAATGGACCAAATCCAAACAGTATAAGATATTATGATGTAAGGCTAACCAGACTTGGGCTCATCAAAGAAAGATTACAATACTAATTAGTAGGATTGAAAAGAGTCTTTCTATATAGTATAGTGAGCTAAAAATTTACTGGCTCGTGTTATAAGTAGACAGACATGAGATTTTAATTGATTTGTCACATTTTTATCCGCAAGATAAATAAATTTCCGTGAGAAGTGTTAATATTCATTTATATATGAGTTTATACACAGGCAAAGGACGAGTATTTGATGGATACTTGCAATTTACCACAGAAAGTGAATTTAATTTAGGCCCATGCATAGCCTATTTGTTTATTATGAAGTCATAGATCAACGTAAAGCCTCACCATGCTGTATATTGGCCCTGGGCATCTAAATAATGCATCCATTTGGAGCTTCCAGCGGCCTCTTCCATTTGGACAACATTCTTCTATATCCATTAGACTTACACATAGGAAGTTAGGAACGTCGTGCTGACAAGTGTCCCGGATAATTGTTCGGCCCACTTGTTATTATGCATTTAACGTTTAGTATAAAATGTTTAACAATGAAATTAAGTTTATTATACTTTTCAAATTTTTTTAACCACATATTCTTAAATTATTTACATTCAGTGTACTTAACAATAATAACTTGGATATAAGTAACGAGAGAGGCTAACGACATGTACTTTTCAAAATGCAGTAATGAATTAAACTTTTCTCTATCTTAAACATGTTCTCCTATAAGACTTCAACAGTCTACAGAATCTTTTTGCACAACAGACGGCATGAATTAATTAATCTTCTCCTCTAAGTAATCTTTAAAAAAATCTGATTTACTAAACACCCGGCATTTTATAATTAGCAAAGGAAAACAAACATATTTTATTACTCATCACGGCCATAAGATTCCAAAAAGGCTTGAATGTATAGGTTGTTAGTCATTTATTCCACATCTATAGCCAAAAAAACATAATCCAGTGTGGTAAAAGAATTGGTAATGGGCAAATTCAGCAATGATGATGGCGGTGACACTTGTATTTGGAGACACAGAATGAGCTTCGTCTTGCAAGTGCTCAGCGGGCGATGGTTCACAATTTTCGCTACAGTCCTAATCAGGTCGGACGGTCAATGGTGCAACCTACATGTTTGGTCTTTACTCCAACGACATTAAATCATCCCTAGGCTACGACCAAACCACCCTTAATATTGTTAGCTTCTTCAAGGACTTAGATGGAAATCTCGGAACCATATCCGGCCTAATCAATGAAATCACACCACCATGGGTAGTCCTAGTCGTCGGTGCAGCCATGAACTTCGTAGGTTACTTCATGGTCCGGTTCGCGGTCACAGGCCACAAGGCTAAACCTCACGTGTGGCAGCTGTGTTTGTGCATATGGATTGGAGCAGATTTACATGCTTTTGCTAGTACTGGCTCCCTAATCACGAGTGTGGAGAATTTCCCGGTGAGCCGAGGTAATATTTTAGGCCTATTGAAGGGTTTTATTGGCCTAAGTGGTGCAATTATCACACAAATGTACCATGCCTTGTATGGGATTAATCCAAGGTCTCTGATTTTACTTATTGCTTTGGTTAATTCCTTCTCTGGTTTTAATTTTATTTCTTCGAATGCTTCGGATTATTAAAGTTGTTCAAGAGAAAAATGAGGCCAAGATTTTCTATAATCTGGTTTAGCTAGATCCCTTATGCTTATGATTATCATTCAAAATAGGTTGCTTTCACTAGGCTTGAGTATGGTGGAACTTCTTTTGTTCCACTCGGTATTGTTATTAAAGAAGAGTATCAATGGAGGAGCAGGAAGAAAAAATTACTAAATGACCCTTTAAATCAGTTAAAAGTAATTTCCTAGCAGTTGAATTAGCATCACAAGTGGAACAAGTGGAGTTGCCACTCGAATCGGCGTGTATGGAAGCTCGGACTACTTCACAAAATTGGTTTTATTGGATGAGTAAGGCGTTTATCCCACCGGAAAGAGGCGTGGATTTTGCGATATTGCAAACATTTTTTATTAATAACATGTTAGTTTTATTTGTAGCAACAGCTTGTGGCATGGGTGGGACGTTGACGGCAATTGACAATTTGGGACAAATTAGTAAATCTTTGGGATACCCAAATGGTACCATACCAAATTTGTAATACTAGTGAGCAAATGGAATTATCTTGGATGATTCGGGGCTTGTTTTTCATCAGAAATATTCTTGAAAAATTACGAATTCCCACGTCGCTTAATGCTCACATTGGTGCTTCTTTCATCTTGTGTTGGTCATCTTCTCATAGCATTTGATGTCCCAAATTCACTTTACATTTCATCAATAGTTATTGGGTTTTGTTTGGGAGGCACAAAATCCCTTATTATTCGCAATCATATCGGAAATTTTTGGACTTAAATACTACTCGACTTTGGTCCAAATCGGTGCCATGGCAGCAAGCCCAGTTGGTGCTTATGTTTTGAATGTGAAAATGGCGGGTCATCTTAATGACAAGGAGACAAATGGCCGCTAAAGCACTTATCCGGGGAGGAGCTAACGTGCACCGGGGCAGTGTGTTATAGAATGACGTTTATTATAATAACTGCCGCGACAATTTTTCGGGAGTTTTATTTCTTTAATTTTGGTGCTTAGAACAAGCAAATTTTACAAGGATGACATGTAGAAGAAGTTCAAAAAAGAGGTAGAAATTGGTAATTTGCCACTCCAAGAAGTTGACTTGAAAAGCTAGGGTTGACAAATTCACTGTCATAGACTTTTGCGAGTACCACCACTACTCTCTTACTCACTACAATTTAAATTATGCGAGAAAAATGTACTATTTTTCTAGCCATGAAAATGTTTTTGTGTATTTATATTTTCATAAAAATTATATAATATTTCTAATATATGGATTAATATGAGTGAAAGTAAAAAATTTAAATAAGACTCCCATCATAATTTTTAAGAAAAATATATTGTCATTATATGGATTATAGATCATATAATTGCTATAATTGCCATAGTTTTCTCTCTAATTGGGTCGGCCATATATGTTTGCTCTTATTTGACAGAAAAGACCCACAAACAGTCGCAGCCGAATAGGGGCCGTATGATAGTGACAGACGACAAGGAGCCGTAGATCATACGGAATATTCAATACTAATGGGTCATATGATAATGACAGACAAGGGGCGGATCATACGGAATATTCAATGGCATGGCATGTGATGTGGTGATGAATGGTGGGACATTCGCAGGCTCACTATCCTAATGTCCTTCCCGTTTAAACAAAGTTTTGGGGGATTTTATGCTACTCAAGGTTAGGTAAAAAATTAAAATCTGACTTTAAAATTACACTAAAAATTGATTAAATTGTATTGATTCAGTCGTATCAATAATTCTAGCATATATAATGGCATTACTATAGTTAAAAAATCGTATGTATAATTTGGATGCGATTTTAGAAAATTCTTGCATCGCTCAAATTATACCGTACCGCACCGTTTTTATATATTATATTTTTATAAGCGGCCATTAATATATATACTAACTGTCAGAGAAGAAGGTTACTATGATGATTTTATGGAGACTTAAGTTTGTCAAGAAATTCTAATTCTTAAAAATAAATTGGATAATTTTAATTATGTTATGTACTTTCAAACTTTTTGTTTGGTTAGAAATATTTCTAATTGAATTGTAATAGTTTGAACAATGTTGAAACATTCATGAATAACATATTTCAAATCTAAAATTTATTGTTTGATATTATTATGTTAATGTCATGTATGGTTTCTTTTACATGAAGATAAATTTGATGTATTGAATATTATTGTTAACGATGTCAATTGACTTTGAACCTAAAACCGAACTAAATAAAAACCTACCGCAAGTTTCAACTAATATTAGAGTTATTTGAGATTAAAAATTAAAACTCTTACTATCACCCATCAAATAAAAGAATAACATCTATGACATAATAACACTAACTACTCATTCAATTAAAAATAAAAATAATGACATATTAAAGTTATAAAATAAAAATAAAAACTATATCTAATTATAAAATTGACTAAAAAAGTAAACGATGTTATTAATTTTAGAATAGCGGGAGAGTCGATCAGTTTGCTCATGAGCTTCTAATGGTCTCATTCTGCACAGAATTTGCCTGAAAGCTAAGGTGTCCGGTTTGGAAATTCTTTCTCAAGTTACCTTTTTTTTTTCTTTTTTTTTTAAATATAATTTTTCGCGTTATGTATAATATAATATTTAATACATATAGTACAAATTTATAGTGCATGCATTAAGTTGGAAAAAAAAAAAAACTCATATACAAATGAGAATTTAACCTAAATTAAAGATTATCAAATTAAAATAGCATTTGTCTATATGACCCGAAGTTAATTAAAACTCCAGCTGATTTATTACAGTGCAAAGTTTAACATGATTAATCCATGCTTTTGCGGCCTTACTCCGAGTAACCAAATAAAAATATATATTGAGTGACTTTATTATCAAAAGAATTAATAAATTCTTATTAAATTATCAAAAAAAAAATATAAATTATTTTTTAACATAATTAATATTAAACTTTTAAATAATCGTTAAAAATACCTAAATTTTGACCAAACCTTCGACTATGATTAAGTGAGAATGACATGGCTGCTATACGAATCTATTCCCTTCTTTGATTACATTATACATTTATTGGACATGTTGACTTTCAAAAATATGTTATAAAAAATTATACGAAATAATATTTAATCAAAAAACAAATTATAAAAAAGAAAAAAAATCAAAGCAAAAACTCAGCAGTCACCCCGATTGGCCCCCCTTCCCGCACCAACCCCGCCGCCGCCCTGCACAACCTCCACCGTTGCACCACTACCACCATCACCATCTTCAACTTCTCCATCACCATCATCATGCACCCCTTTAATTTCTTCCCTCAACTCCAACCTTACCTCAAACTTAACAATCGTCATAAATCAAACTTTAAAATTATCACAGTTAGATTTGGGAACAAAATTAACAATTTCATTCCAAATGTTCTCTTGTTTTATTCACTTTCGCCTCCATTTGTGCTCCCTTTTCACCCTCTGTTTTTTCATCATCTTTTTCCACAATTGAGTCAATAATATAACTCTAAATCTGACAAAAAATACAGATCTCACTCTAATTGAACAAATTAATTTTGTTTACCATAAAAGTGGAGATAGAGAAGGGAACAAATTAATTTTGTTTACCATAAAAGTGGAGATAGAGAAGGGACGGGAGCAGGGAACGGGGGCTGGGGACAAGGAATAGGAGTTGAGGACGGAGGGCGGGGGCGGGAATGGGGAGGGGAAAGATTGGCGATGGGGAATTGACGATGAAGAGAGAGGGAGAGTGGGACTGTAATTGGTCTCTCTCTTTTATTTTTTATAAGAACTTATAATTTAGATTTAGATCAAATACTCTCCTTTGTTATACACAGAGTTTTATAAATCTTTTAGTATTTTATTTAATTTGTAAAATTTAAATTGCGATATTAATTTATTTAAAATTATAAAATAATATTTTTATACTTGCTAAAATGTCTCTTATTTTATCTTTTTCTTTAATAACAAATTTTAGATATTTTTTAAAATTAATAAAATCTTCTCTTTATAAATGTCACACGTCATGTCAGTATTAGATTACATATTATATACCACGTTTGATATTGCATCATCTTAGGTTAATCATGGTTGGAGATATATTCAAAATTTAAATACTTTTGATAATTATTTAAAAAATTAAAATCATTTATATTAAAAAAATAATTTATATAATTTTCTGATAACTTAACAAAAATTTATTAGTAATTTTTTGGTAGATATTGCTGACTCTCTCTCTCTCTCTCACATTATTTCCTTCTGGTTTCATTTCTCTCTCCCATTAAGCTTATATAAACCGAACTAATTAACTACACACGCAATAGGGTTAATTAATTAACAAGATTATCCCTCCTTCTTAATTAGCTAACAGAATCGAACTACTTGACTCCTTAATTGGGAGGAAGATTACTAGACAAGGGCTTGGTCAAGTCCATGCCTTCACTTCAAGGACCAGAAATTCCAAAAACCGTACGGTTTACTTTGTTTTTTTTTTAATAAATAAACTTCATTCATAAATGTAACTACACGCAAGTGCATCCGTATCATTCAAACATGGCGGCATAGTAAATAATTCAAACATTCGAATATACGGAGCACAATCACATACTAATCAAATTTTATGAGAGTCAAAAGGGAATTGATATTTTCAGTATTTATTATGTATGTATGTCTGCCTCTTATCACAATTGAACATTTTCAATATTAAAAATACTAATAGAAGTGGAATATTTTTATATAATTAAAATCAATTTTTTTTTAACTAATTACATGAGTTTGCGTGAGTGATTGTATATGGATTAATTGCTTTCGATCTAAAATGGCTTCACAAATTGTAATTAGAACGCCTACACACACGTAAGTTTTTGGGAATTGATATTTTCACAAGTAAAATTGATAGTTTCATAAAATTTCTCTCACATGAATAATAAATGAACCTCACACTTATATGAGATGGAACTTATAGAAATATCAAATTTTACTTGTGAATATATCATTTCTTAAATTTTTTTATAACCTACTTAGACTTTTGTTACAAAATCAGAAAATTGATTTTTCTTAGAATAGTAAATTTCATATGAATATAGCAAAGATTTTTCTAGGCTTTTCCTTATAATTCCCCTTTTGGATCCTCCCTAAATTTTCCCCTAGACCCTTACATTTAAATATAATAATAAAAATTTAGCAAAATAAATTCAAATAAAAAAGTTTTTGATAAATTAAATACTTTTTCTCTCTATATATAGACTTCAAGAATGAAGCTCAAAAAGAGATTTTCAGACAATTTTTAAAAGTTTTGTTATATAAATTAATACCTATATTTAAAAAAGCATGCCTTGGAATTATTTTTCAACTAATTAAAGAATTAATTGAGTTGACTCAATACTAATTCATATTATCCAATCAAATTGACTTGGTAATATTAAATGTTTAGTTGAATTAAATTTTTATTTTTTAAATTATTAATAATAGATATTGAAATCTTATCATCGGTAAGATGCCCATGTCTTTTTATTTTTCAAATTTACTGTTATATATTTACTGTTATAACAGTAAATTTACTGTTATTATATATTTGAACAATTACTTTATTTTTTTATAAATTATTTTGAATGCTATAAATTATTATTATATTATTTATTACATAATTGATTACAAAATTTCAATAACTAAATTATACATAAAGATTATTGAATCATAAAATATAAAATTATAAAATAACAACCGAACAAACCCGTGTCTTCACAGACTAAAATAGAGTAATAGTAATTGCAAGAGCTAGTAATCAAAATAAATCTATTGAATAAATCATCCTTAATAATAATAATAACAAAATAAATAGGAGTATAATCTAAAGCCTTAACAGAATTAGTGATTTGGTGTTCACATAAAAGGTTAAAAAACGATGACTGAAATGCAAAAGTAATTCTCTTGTTTGTATTTTTTTTATAAAATTCACTCTTTAACTTTAATTTTTATAAAATTATACTCTTAAAATATACGAATTTTGTAAAACTCATCCTTTATGTGATATTTTTTTGCTGGGTAGAAGTCATTTGAATGAAATAATTTAATAGTGTGAGAATTTTTAACAAAAATAATAAATTTTGTATAATTAATATATTTTAAATAAAAAATTATACAAAATTAAAAAATAAAAAAATAATACAAACTACACTTCTACATTTCAGTCAAAAAAACGCAATTGTTATTGTAATTATTTGGATCCATTAACACCTCCCCCATTTTAATTATCCTCACTTTCGCTACTTTCTCTCTCTAGAATGTATATGGGTTCTATCTATCTGCCCAGCCATCCCTTCTGTTCATCGTCAAATAAATAAACCACTTCCGATCGCCTCGCAGGCATTCCGGCGATCGATGATCGCCGTTATCGGTCAAATCTCTCCAACGGTTGCCGGATTCAAATTAGCAACGGTACAATTTCTCCCCTCCGTTTGTACAGTAGATCAATCTGTATGCAAATTCATTTTCAGTGAGAAATTTGCTAAACATTGCACCAATTTGGAGTTTTTCTTATGGATGTGGATTTGTAATCACTTACAATTATCTCTCAATATGATGATTTGATTCTTCTTTGAGGGAAATACAAAGAAGCGTAGGTTAGGGTTTTATTCAATTGATTTGAGATGTTTAATAAAATTATTAAGCGGGGGCACCGCAAGGGCCCTAAATCCGATGCTAATTTGGAATCCGCGCCATACGGTTATGCCCCTACCGGTAATCGGAATTCTGGGTCGGTCTCCACGTCTAATATTGTTGTAAATCACGCCTCCCGGGGCGGCTCGGCGGCACCTCAGCCGCCTGGAGGAGCTTCTATCACGGCTGCTCCACCTCCGGGGACCATTGAAGCTCTCCCTTTGTTCCGGGATGTTCCTGTGGCTGAACGCCAGAATTTGTTTCTTCGAAAGGTACAAGTTTGTTGCTTCCAGTTCGAATTCTCTGATACCTTGAAAATGTTGAGAGAAAAGGAAATTAAGCGGCAGGCCCTAGTAGAACTTGTTGATTTTGCACAATTAGGTTCTGCAAAAATATCTGAGAGTAATCAAGAAGAAATGGTTAGGATGATTTCTTTGAATATATTTCGGTGTTTACCCCCGGCTTCTCATGAAAATACAGGGTCTGAGAATGTGGATCCAGAAGAGGATGAACCCTACCTTGAGCCTTCATGGCCACACTTACAGCTTGTGTACGAGTTGCTTCTGCGATATGTTGTTTCAACTGATACCGACACCAAGGTTGCCAAGCGGTATATTGATCATTCCTTTGTTTTAAAGCTTCTTGATTTATTTGACTCTGAGGACCCTCGAGAACGAGAATATTTGAAAACTATTCTTCATCGCATATATGGGAAGTTCATGGTGCATCGCCCATTTATTCGGAAGGGAATCAATAATATCTTTTATCGGTTTATATATGAGACAGAGAGGCACAGTGGTATCGGTGAGCTGTTGGAGATTCTTGGGAGCATAATTAATGGTTTTGCACTGCCAATGAAAGAGGAACATAAGTTATTTCTTGTGCGGGCGCTCATACCCCTCCACAAACCTAAATCAATGGGATTGTATCATCAGCAGCTGTCGTATTGTATAACTCAATTCGTTGAAAAGGACTTCAAGTTGGCGGATACTGTTATAAGGGGTTTGTTGAAATACTGGCCAATCACCAATTGCCAGAAAGAAGTTCTCTTCCTCGGGGAACTTGAGGAAGTGCTGGAGGCAACACAAACAGCCGAATTCCAGAGATGCATGGTTCCACTTTTTAGACAGATAGCTCGTTGCCTTAATAGCTCTCACTTTCAGGTATGGAAAACATCGAATATATGAATTAATAAACAGTTGTGTCTCTTCCTTTTACAATCTATAAATGATTTGTCTATGAACAACCAAATAATGGAATTTGGAGCTAGATAAACTTTCTTGACATGAAATAACAATTGGTAAAATTGAAATTGACTGGTGCACTTTTTTTTGTTGGTTTTTATGTGTTTACTTGATGTATCTTTATTATTTGGCTTGTAAAAAATCTTCATCTGCACCCCCTCCCCCTCCTTTTTGCTCATGCTGAATTATCATTTCTCTGACATCTATACCCAGTTGAATAAGTATTTTCTCAAACAATTAAGAAGCGTCTTTGAATACTGGCTTTATGTGCAAAATTAACTTAAGTCAAAAAAAATTTGTAGTCATGCCATAAAATGATACATTGCTCAATCATGCAGCTTTCTAATGTATTTTTTAGTCTTTTATTTTTGCGTTTTTGTTCGGCTTAATAAGGTTTAATTGAAATCTGTTTTCTTTATTGACTTTCTGGTTGAGCATCCTTTAGGAGAGTAGGTGTAGCCGTTGTAGGAAATATTTTGCTGCTCCCTTGTTGGTTGTGGAGAGTAGCTATGGGGCTTGTATGGTTGGACAGCACAATTGTCTGTATTTTGATACCCCTATGCTTTTGTAGTTTTATTTGCACGTCATCTTTACATTGGTTTCACTCCCTTCTTGGTGCTCTCTAAGGAGATAATTTTCTGACAAAAATGAAAAAAAGTGGTAAAAATGTAATATATTTGTCAATATACCTCGTGGAAAGTAATTTTTTAATTTTGTAATCTTAGTTGGAGAAATATGTTAAGCTGAGTTTAGTTTAGCTCTATTTTGGGGTTGTGCTGTTTTGCCTTATCAAAAATCACATGATGGGCGTTACAATAAGAACTTTTAGGGTGGTAGGATTAGCTAGAATATGCCATTTCTGTTTTCCTTTTATTATTTTCTCCCAATTATAAAAACTTTCTTCTTTGTTCCTAGTCATAAACTTCAAACACTAGAAGTCAAATTCTTTTCATCTGTTTTGGACCCCTTTTTGCCTGATCTCCTCTACAATTGATGGCAGTTTCACACTTCCACGTATGACGTAGCTCTCTTTTTTAAAAAATTGTTATACTAACCAGTTCAGTCACTTGATAATGTGCTTTTTCAGCCTACATCAGTGATCTGTGATTACCTTAGTAAATAGGTGGGCGGCCCGATAGGTGATCATTTTTTTTTTTATAAAATGTTATTACTACATACATTACGTTTGTATGTGCCTTTTGTTGATTTAGTTTTGAGCTGGTCTACTATATAAATAGTTTGACAATGTTTTTGTTGGTGAGTAGCTGAAGATATCTGATTTGGATTTGTTTATTGAGAAGGATAAGTGACAAAAATAAAGTGAAGGAAGGGGATTTAATAATTGAAGAAAGTGGTTTCTCAAATTTTGTCTCTTTCAGTTTTATGGTGTTAAAAAAAAATAAAAGAAACGAAAGAGTTCATGGTCATGGCTTTGTAAAGGCTCCAATAATACCTAATTTGTTTATGTAGAAATTACTTTTTAAGTCCAACAATTTTATTCACAAGTTTGGTTACAACTTGTATTGGCTTAAATAGCAAAATGGATAAGCACATAGTTGGAATCCTTTCTGCCATTATAATGATGTTTAGTTATAAAATTAGTTGTTAAAATTCTATTGCAGTTAAGTGAAGTGTATATAAGGACAGTATGCTAGAAAGTCAAATTCTTTTCATCTGTTTTGGACCCCTTTTTGACTGATCTCCTCTACAATTGATGGCAGTTCCACACTACCACGTATGACGTAGCCCTCTTTATTAAAAAATTGTTATACGAACCAGTTCAGTCACTTGATAATGTGCTTTTTCAGCCTACATCGGTAATCTGTGATTACCTTAGTAAATAGGTGGGCGGCCTGATAGGTGATCATTTTTTTATTTATAAAATGTTATTACTACATACATTACGTTTGTATGTGCCTTTTGTTGATTTAGTTTTGAGCTGGTCTACTATATAAATAGTTTGACAATGTTTTTGTTGGTGAGTAGCTGAAGATATCTGATTTGGATTTGTTTATTGAGAAGGATAAGTGACAAAAATAAAGCGAAGGAAGGGGATTTAATAATTGAAGAAAATGGTTTCTCAAATTTTGTCTCTTTCAGTTTTATGGTTTTAAAAAAAAATAAAAGAAACAAAAGAGTTAGTGGTCATGGCTTTGTAAAGGCTCCAATAATACCTAATTTGTTTATGTAGAAATTACTTTTTAAGTCGAACAATTTTATTCACAAGTTTGGTTACAACTTGTATTGGCTTAAATAGCAAAATAGGTAAGCACATAGTTGGAATCCTTTCAGCCATTATAATGATGTTTCGTTATAAAATTAGTTATTAAAATTCTATTGCCGTTAAGTGAAGTGTATATAAGGACAGTATGCTAGAAAGTTCATTTTAGGGACATATCTTATTGAAGAAGTTATTACTTATATGTCGGGAGCTCTGTGCTTCAGAAAATGTGATTGTCTAGGGTTATATTTGTATCCGTATGATATTTTTCCTTTTTAACCTTTTCAATTCTGTTACATGTAACAAGAATCTGTTTTGTATAGACGTATCTCCTAGCATATTTGATCATTCCTGGTAACTTAACTCCTTCCCTTTCACGGTTTTCACTGAGCAAATGCATGATGCAGGTTGCTGAACGAGCTCTCTTCTTGTGGAATAATGATCACATTGTCAACTTGATTGCCCAAAACCGGAATGTCATTTTGCCAATCATTTTGGAGGCACTGGAAAAGAATATCCGGTCCCACTGGAATCAAGCGGTCAATGGGCTGACAATTAATGTTCGGAAAATGTTCTTGGAAATGGATGTTGAACTATTTGAGGAGTGCCATAGGCAGTTTGAAGAAATAGAGGCAAATGCCAAAGAGTTGGAAGAGCAGAGGGAATTGACATGGCAGCGATTGGCTGCTGCAGCTGATCAAGGAGGCTGAGTGGGGTAAATGGTAAAAGTTAACCTGATCACTTGCATGGGATATGCACCACAGCCAAAATGATGGGATGCATGATCCACAAAAGAGAGGGAACGATATGAAATGCTTTTGTCTGCATGTTGGTGGTATTCTTTTTTACCCTCCTCTTTAGATTGTCCTTTTGCCAAAGCATTCAAGATATTTTGCGAGTAATTTACTGCTAATTAAGAATGGTCTGTATCTCCTGTATTCGTTCTACAAAAAAATTCTTTTATGAAGAGACGTATTTTTATTCTCCTTGCACTACACAAATTTGACTCTCAAGGCTTTCCAGATTGCTTTGTTGATTCAAACAAATGAATTATCGATTTTCAAAAGACTTTGAAATTGTCTTTAGCGTTTTTGAATAAACAATATCCCTGATATTATTTTATATCCTATTTTTTTGATGACTTCATACCGTAATATTAAATCAAGCGTCTTTTTCACAACTTAAATTTTACTCTCAGCAGTTTAGTTGTTTCTATACAAATATTAGAAGCAAGATATATATATATATATATATATATATATATATAGTATAGAAGAACCTTTTTAACAAAATCTGCACTAACAAAAAAATGGCCCAAAAATTGAAAAAGTCGATGCGTATCAATAAAAATTAGTTGAAATCTGTGCACACATGGGCAAATTGTTCTTCTTGTATTTTTTCGTAGGTTATGCCATTGTATCTACTCGGCACGGCACAATTTTTAGTTGATTTTGTTGCCTCTGGTGTTTACCAACACAAGTTGTAGTTGATTTTTGTTGACTCATCTTTTTACTTCTTCTCAAATCTACAATCACTGTTATAAGAAACATATCGGCAATGATGCCAAAATAATTTGAGTTGCTTAAAAATTTCTCCATTTTGCTGGTCAAGTTTCGTTTTCATAAATTTAGCTCCACTATGACCAAATGAGTTACGACTAGAGAAAAAGTAGGAGGTGGTGATGCTGGGGCGCTCAAGGGCTGTTTGTTTACTCATTAATGGGTTTGAATGCTCTTGAATCTGAATTGGTCATCTGTTTGATAAAAAATTATATGACACTGAATAGTTCTTAATACTTATAAGCTTAAAAAATCAGTCATGCCAATTTTTGAATTATTTTTTTACTTAAATATCCTTCCCCCGTTTAATTAATCATACTTCGTATCCTATCTCAAACATCTTTTCAATTCGTAACCTGATATTCCCGTCGGAATCTAGAAAAAAGGTTGTGCGAGTAGAACTGTAGAAGAAACTGAGCCTAAATGGGCAATATTCCTCCAAGTCAATGACGCCACGACAATTGGAGGAAGGACATTGCTATCAACTTCTTGTTGTACAGAAGAGAGACGAGGGGAGGAGTAAAATCAGAGAATTGATAAATTCATAATAAAAAATAACATTTTTATAGTAATTCTCTCACATAAACAGTAAATAAATTTCACACTCGTGTAAAAAAAATTATTATAAAAATATTATTTTTTATTATGAATTTAATCATTTCCTAAAATTAAAATTGAGGGCATGGAGGAATAGAAGATTCGCCGCTACAGCGACTGAAGACAAAATCTTTGCTCTTTTTTCTACACCTACCAAATATAGCCCACTAGCATTTGTTGTATAGTTTCATTATTAAATTACATGTACCCCCATGTACATATATATATATATATATATATATATATATAGAGAGAGAGAGAGAGAGAGAGAGAGAGAGAGAGAAGGTCGTTCGTATTAGGATTTACGATTATTTTTTTGTTTTATTTTAGTTTTTAAATTTTTCTGATAAACACTTCAATTTTCTAAGGTATATTTGCACCTTTAAAACAATTTGTTTGTAAAATTAAATATTACATTGTTCACAAAATTATCAAAATAGAAATATTAGTGATTATAAATTGTGCAAAATATTTTTTTAGGTCCCATTATTTTTATAACCAGTTTCTATAGTTGAAATGATAAAATATAATTATTAGATGTTTTATACAGATCAATTATTAAGCACTTTTTTTTTTTCATTTAGTGTTCAATTTTCATTTAGAATCTCTACTTTATTCAGCCATTAAGATGTTCTTAATCATTTAAGATTTTTCATTTAGATTTATCAAACAGTCCCTTAGAAGAATAAAAATATCTTTAAGGTGACAAGTAAAAAATCATTTCAAAAAATATTTTGTGAGTTTTTTTATTTATATATTATTATTATTGTAAGGATGTAGTATAGTACTCATTGTATTTCTATGCTTTAAAATGAACAAAAAAGAAAAGAATAAAAATAAAGTTTTATGTTTAATGAATAGAATCAAAAGAAGAAACAGAAAACAAATAATTTGATAACTTTTTTTTATTCAACATAGATAAAATTAAATAGAAACTTAAATAATATAAGCAAATCTTTTTATTCAAAATTTAGAAATATAGTGTATATTCCTTTTTTGTTTTTCTTTCAAAGAGGATAAAATACACCTTAACTGCGCTTACCCGATCATTCTGAAACAGTGATAAAAGCAGGCTGCTGCTGTATACAAAGACTATAAACCCCAGCAGGCAACAGAGTTTTTATAAGAGCTACTAGCCCAGCCCAGCCCAGCCCAACCCAACCCAACCCAAGCTTTATTTGGATTCTTTCTAAGGCTTTCTATAATCCATTCGTTTCTTATTATCATCGTCGTTATCTTTTTCTCCATCTCCTCCGTCTTTCGACCAATCTTCTTCTCATTTGTGATCATATTTTGTAAGCTATTGTTTTCGTTGAGAGTGCAGAAAGTTCCTTGCAAATGTCCAAGAAAGGAGGAGCTGTGCTGCAAAAGGATGCGCCATGGAGGGCATCCGCTCCTTCCTCCAAGCCCATCCCCAAAATTCATCATTCACCCGTTCTTCGTCTCCCTCAAAACCCTTATACCAAATACGCCCTCTCTGTCATGAAGGTCTCTCTCTCTCTACATGTATATGTCTTATTCCTTTCAAATTTCTGGGTTTTAGATGGTGATTGTATGCCTGTCTCTCTCTATTTAATTTTATGGTTTTTGTTGGGTCGGGTTGAATTATGCAGCACCCAAATCCAATTGGAAGTGGACTAGGAAAAGAAGCTATAGTCGAATCAGCAGGCCCAGATTGTATTGTACCAGGACAGATTGTCCCCATTAAATTACTTGGTTTGAAGGTGTTTTTCCTGTTCCTCTTGGTTACAAAATCTATTTTATTAGCTCCTTTTCCGTTTTCAGTCTTACATTATACATACAGCAGAAGGGAAAATATACTAAATAAGCAGATGGATCCTTCCCTTTATTGGGATATGCCACCATTGCCTATACTGTTTTCTTTTAAAGGAATAAATATTTTGTTTTCTAGTTGAGTGTAAGTTTGCTTGATTGGGGATAGAAGTATAGTAAGTTAGAAGTTATAGAAGCTATTTCCTCATGTTTATCATGATGGAAGTGTTTTATGTAATGGTTTCTGTTGATCTTTTGTTGGTAGTTATCTTCAAGTCAGTTTATCCAAAGGTATTAAAATCATGTGATGCAAGTTTACTTGATTGGACATTATTTACTCAATTTTGACTGTATCAGCCCTGTGTTTGAAATTTTGTGAATGTCATTTCATATATGAATGCACTGCTTTAAGGGTATAATGGGAAACAAAATAAATTTTAGTGCACCACTGCTTTCTCTTTAAAAATGTACCAAATGAGACAGAGGACGCATTATTTATAGAGTATTCAAATTTCTCTATTGAGTATTCCATAACGAGACTAGGAGAGCACACCATTCATTTATTGTCTTCCTTGAGATCCTTTCTAAAAAGATTTTTTCAGACATTTCTTACCTTATCCAATATATTGTTGCTCAATTTGGTTTAGACAAGTAGCTTCATCATGGGGACAAGCAATCTCTTTCCCATTGTAGACAATTTGCAACCAAGCATTACTTGTCTTAAGTCCTTTTTTTTTTTAAAAAATAAATAAATTTAATCTTGAAATCTTTGCTTCTGAACATGAAATCCATAGATTTGGCTTCAATATGCTATATTGGGATGTTTATTTTCTCGTATGCAGTCTCTCTCTGTACAAAGATTACCATGTGAATCCATTTATTATATACTTTAGAAGAGGAATACAATACTATGCTTTTCACAATGTTGTGCTGCCTTATGAAAAATTTTGTATCTTGATGTAAATATAGTTGGTAAAAAATGTTTTGGTTCTGCATTTTGTCAAATATGTTTCCAGCATTATGTCTGTTTCTGGTTGTCATCCGTCTATACAGGTATGGCCTATAAACATTGACTTAAAATTTATGGAACCAGTTGGAAGAGAACTTAAGCAGATTGGGAAGGTAAACTTGCAACTTTTTCTCATCGTCTATCTTATTCCATATACAACTGCATAATGTTTCATGGAAGAACAGAAGCGTTCATTTGTGTCTGTTATACAATATCATGCTTAAGTTGCCTTATTGCTTCATAGATAATGTCCAAATTGTTATTTAGGGTCTATAGTTCTGAGATGAAATGGATAATTTACGTACGTTTAAATAAACTAGAATATACCCCGCGAGACTATGTAGGTCTTGTGTGAAAATTCTATGAAGTTAAAAACGCTCAACATACATACTCATATGGTCATATGGTTATACGTGTATAACTTGTACATGAGTGGAATGCTTTGGACATTTGTTTTGTAATGGTGAATATTACATTGATAATTTCACTGTTTGGAAATGAGTGGCCTACTTATTTATATATCTCTTTTTTTCCTGAATGTTAAGGTTTGTAAAAGACACTTAGACATCATATTTTTTAGATACTTGTAAATAATATTTATTTTTTGGATACTTTTTTACAATACTAAACTTTAAAGACTACAATTTATTATTTGAAAAAAGTTATTGATTTTTTTTTATATCAATTGTGTCCTATACAAACCATAAGATTCAAAGGAAAAAAAAGTCAACAGAAAAGTAAGAATCTCATTTTTAGTCAGAGGCAGTACAATTTTACACAATTGGTACCCTTCTTATATACAGTATAACATAAAGTGCTGATACAGTAAGTTTAGGCGGGGTTATTAAAAATTAAAATATAGAAGCTGAGAAAGAGGTTAACACCATTGGTTTGACTCCCAAAGCAATGGACACTACTAAACTGAAATGAATTTTTTAGCATTGATAACGTATAGAAATTTGGGCCTTTCCCCCTTCCTAAATATGTTTTCAACTAGCTGAAACAGTGACCACTTCTTCAATCTGCATCCAAGCACTTTCTTTGGTGTTTTTCTTTTTAAGCGTTTGCTTTCGTGCTGGAGTTCTGGTTTTTTAACTAGGACTAATCAGGCTGATGAACAAACATATACTTTGTTGTCTATTCCCTGTGATTTCATATATTAAATCTTTCTAGACTCTAGTGTTACAAATAAATGAAAGTTGGCCTTGCTATGAACTGGCTATATGTACTGCTCTATTTCTTTGGTTGAGAATGTTAAAATGTGTGTGTGTGTCCTATTCCTCAAAAAGAGACCCATTTGCAAAATTTGTGATCATTAAGGATATGTTTTTGTTCCATGTGTACCCCTAAAAGTAATAAGTTGTTAATTTTAGTAGTGTGATATGATAACAAAATTACGATGGCAAATTTGAAGACATTGTCATTTTATACTACTATCACTAAAAAGTGGACTGTTTTTGTGGAACAAACAAAAAAAATGACAGATATGACTCTTTCTGTGGAGCGGAGGGAGTATTATTTTTTGCTTAGTAAGATTTGTAGCTTTTGCAATCTGATTACACCAATGAATGATGAACAAAACGGATAGAAATTCCTCTTTACCTAGTTGGTACATTATATTATAAGATTATGAGGGATAAAAATAATTATTGTGTGATAGAAAAGAAACTAGTCTTCGATATGCTAGTGCACGTTTAATACTGCTTAGCATCCTACCCTGATCAAATTTTCTTGTGTTTGTTTCTGTCGCTGCAGTTCATGGATTCAGCTTTCGACATTATGAACAAATCATTTGACGATCGTTAGCGCCTAGAGGTCTGAGTGGCAAGTTAGTCACAGTAATAGACTGTCTGATCTACTTCGACTAAGTGGAAAACCTTTACTAAGCATAGAGAACGTAGAGAAATATCCTTTCAAATAGGCTTTCCCTCCCCAACAACTTTCTCCTTTTATTTTGGTGTCATTGGTGACAAAATGAGGAATTTTATGTTAAAGTTGTAGAGAATTTGTGTTTCGGGAACTTGTTTTGTATCTAATGTTCGGTAGCAATATTACTAAGACCTTTCATCATTCTACTACTATTGTTTGCCTTCCACTTTCATTTAAGCTATAATGCTACATAAATTTATTCAATATAAGATTATTTTCTTTAACTGGGACAGAGCAATGTACCTGTATCTTAACGCTTAGGAAGTAGAAAAATATGTACCTTGATTTAACAAACCTGAATGTGTCCTTATGACTTGATGTCATGTAACTTTCTTTAGTTGTGAAATTTTTTAAGTTGAAATCAAGTTTACGGGAAAACCTGTACCAAGTTGTAGATGGAATTTCCCTCACAATGGTGAAATGGATTTCCATCCTTATAGATCTGCTTGGTAAATCATAATTTTTAATGTATTTTTGTTTAATTTTCTTCTATCATGAGGTGGAATAGGCCCCAATGAACTGATATGTATTTGCTCTTTATGCTCTAAAGAAAGGTAAAAGAAAATATTCGCATTCTGAATTTCTGACATCTTCCAAAGCATTAAACTTTATCTTCTTGCCTTTTTCCTAACGAATCATATAAAGTAATCTATACTTTTCATGACTTATTGTAATGCTATTATATTGGATATGCAGTAGAGACAAAATCTATATATGTAGTGTCAAAGATACTGATTGAAGTAGTTCTAGTAGAGGTGAAGTCATCTTTGTAAACATTACCAAATTTAGTGATGCAAACGGGAAGATGGAACTGAAACCATTTTCATGGAATGACATTATAACCTTCCGAATCATCACTGAGTACAAATATATGTAAGCCATTAGTGGAGCTTCCGCAAACTGATAAAGTGTTGTCCACCTATCCTGCCATGTAACATTTCTGGGTCAGTTTTTTCTCTCTTGGTTTTTCACTACACTTGCCACAGTATAGCATAAGAAGGCTAGTAGTTCTCTGAGTTTGCTGCGACAGTGATAATTTATCTGAGTAGCTGGCCATGCAAGAGCAGAACATGCGAAAAGGGCCTTGGATCAAGGAGGAAGACAAACAACTCACCACCATTGTGGGCCTCTAAGGGGAACGACGTTGGGATGTGCTAGCAAAAGCATCAGGTAAATACATCTTTAACTAGTATGAATGAACCTTTGACATTAATTAAGTAATTTCTACTTCAATGTGGTAAGCTTAATTTTTCGTGGAATTTTAATTTACTTGTATTAGGTCTAAGGAGGAGTGGGAAGAGTTGCAGGTTGGGGCGGATGAATTATCTTCGCCCCAATTTAAAGAATGGTCAAATAAATGAAGAAGGGCGGATTATTGCTCAACTTCACCAAAAATGGGGCAAGAAGTAATGCTTCTCTCTCTCTTTTATTTTTATTATTTCCCCGGGTGGTGTTCTCTTCTCCAGATTTGGTATAATTAACATGACTGGACCATCTTTCTGTGAAATTCTTTATATATTATAAAGATCGGTGATACTATAAATTTGTAGGTGGTCAAGGATTGTTAGAAAATTGCTAGGAAGAACTGATAATGAGATAAAGAACTATTGAAAGCCAATTCAGTAAGAAATTCCGAGTCCAAGCACAAGGTATAAGAATTTAGATTTGTACTGCTTTCTTGACTCTAATGCCACATGAAAACTGAACTTGTATTTTCAAATTTTCTATACAGAATGGTTAGACTCTTGTAAGAATTTCAAGTACAAGAAATATGTTACTATTTGTTAATATTTACTGGACTTTTCAATATACCGTGAACTTTGGAAGTATCATAATAAACAAAGAAGACTCGTTAAAGAAAATAAGGAATCAGACTTGGGTATATAGTGTTTGAAAATTGATACGTTCTATCAATTAAATCAGGGTTAGATTTTTTGCATAAAGAGTTACAAAAAATGTGAGCAATATGCTCTTTGATGGAGTCTAGGATTTGGATGCTGCTACTGAGGAATTGAAGAAAGAGTATGTGGGATTCTTTTGTTTCTATAAAGACCTGAAACCCAATTAATATTTTTTTTATTGTTAGAAAAGATTGTGATAATTCATATTTGCAACGCATGTGCTGTCCTGTTATTAAAGGAAACCCTCGACTGAAACCTTATCGCGACTCGAACTTTTCACAATCCTTGAAAGCAGTGAACCTCGAGGCCTATTGGAAGAGGGATTAAGAAGTCAAAGAGAGATCAAACTAAGGCACTGTTTGTTTAGGACTAAATGGCTGAATTGATCGGTCATTGAGTTGCGTTTGTTTTTGCTAAAAATAGTCCGAATGACTGAATAGATCAGATTTTTGGGTTGAATGGTTAAGTCTCAGCTGAATGAAGTAAATTTTTTTTAGCTATTATATAAAGTAATATTAAATAAATTTATAACAACTTTGAATTTTTTTAGATAGATAAAATAGTAAAAAATTGTTATTCGAATATTTCAGATATGTCACTTATCAAGTAATTTTTTTATTCAGTATTTAAAAATTTACTTTATTCAAATTACTTGAGCATTCAGAATTATTTCATTCAGTTTTTATCAAACACCCATAAGAAAGATGATTATATATAAATATTGAAAATAATTAAGGAAGAAATTAGATTCCAATAGCTATAGTTCTTTATATGATCTCTCAATTTTCAAACAAAATATTTAACAACTATATTCTACAATTAACAAAACAAAAAATATCATAAAATATAGATAGAATGCATGCAATCAATCAATAACGCTTATACCCATCATAGAAAATAAGGAATCAGACTTGGGTATTACAGATTTAACCTCAGGCCAAAGAAAAAGACGCATCCAACCAAATACGACTCGAAAAAGACGCATCCAACCAAATACGACTCGACGTAACCAAGCTGGACTAGGCTATGTCATCATCTTAGATCAGATACCAGCCATAAGAGTGAAAAATGAAACATCCCACGGCCCAATCCTTAGCCACTAGCTCGAAAGTCCGATAGACTCGGGGATTGTCAAGTCAAGCCTAATGGCCCCAGTCTTGTCATGGGTAGAGACTCACCACTAACAACGACAGCA
Organism: Hedera helix; assembly: GCA_947179155.2. Lineage (NCBI taxonomy): Eukaryota > Viridiplantae > Streptophyta > Magnoliopsida > Apiales > Araliaceae > Hedera > Hedera helix. The sequence continues at coordinate 51,401,193 of OX359266.1, read as the reverse complement.
AAAAATAATCGCTCCTACCTCCTTAATATGTCGGACTCATTTCACACCAAAGCTGTTTTCCCAACAGCTCTGGCTGTTTGAGTCATTAAACTGTTTTAACAAACAAAAAATGGCATCAACGTATGTCTCAAATCAAAATGATTCCATACTTTGCGTTTTAAAAGAAGAGTCGATATTTATGCATTAAATTCTGCCTTTTGTCCCACGTCAAAACAAGAATCCATTTTGAAATATAATAGACTTAAAAAATAAGGAAAGGTCAGTACGGAGCATCCAAACTCAATACATACTTATAATGGTATATTATTTGAATTTTGATGACCGAAGAATGTAATCATCACATATTTAAAATTTGTTTATTTTTAATAATGACATGTCATAGGAAGTTGTGACGACGAATACTCCTCCGTTCTTGGAATAAAAAATAAAAATAAAAATTAATTATCTGACCTTATTTGCATTTGTTGAAAAAAGAAACTTTTTCTCAGACAGAAGGAATTAATTAGTACTCGGGACATTTATAGTCATAATGTTTTTGGAATGAATTAGGAGTGAGCAGTGGAATTAAATTATGAGTCTATAAATAACTTAACGGAAGTTTGAAGACAGCGCCTTTAAGTTAATTTTTTTGAATAAATTTATATCGGTTACATACATAGAACATAAATTTGATTATAATGATAATATAATAATTGTTAATTTTATATATATTTATATACATGAATATATGTATACTATATTGACCCATAATACACTTTTTTAAAGACAAATTATTTATAAATAATTAATTCTTCAAAAAATAATATAAAATAAATTATTAATTAATTTAAGAAGATTATATGAATATACATATGTAGATGAAGTAGAAATGATATGAGATTGAGATTAAGTGAGAAAATTATAATTTTTCAATTTGATCATGTACATTAAAATTTTTATAAATTTTTAATGGGGTCAATTTATATATAATATTTAAAATATTTAATATTTTTTATATATTATAAAACAAAATAAAAATCCAATAAGGTGAATTAACTCCACAACATCTTATGTGCCTTCGCCCCTGGGAATGAGTAAATATTATAGTGTTTCCGACGAACTGTTCATTCTTGTCACGCGTAGGAAAAAAATACTCCAGAAGCCGTTGATTTATAAAATAAGTGAAGTAGTATAATAGTATGACGTTCCTTATTCATCCCGTTAGCTCCGATGGATAGGGAGGGATATTAACTGTTAAATTGTGTTTGATTTTATTTTAATTAACTTATTTTTTAATATATTTTAATATTAAAAATTAGGATTAATTTTTTTAATTTTTTTTTAAATTATTAAGACAAAATTAAATATAAATTATTCAAAAACTTTATTTAAAATATATTAAGAGATAAATAATTAAGATACATTCAGATACAATAAAATATAAACTTATTACATGATCATTTGTTAAATACACAAAAATATATATACTAATAGAGGACAATACACTGCTAGTTGACTCGTTGACCGGGTGTTTGAAGCATTGACCTTCCTTTGGGTTAAGGTTGTTTGGATGGCATTAATTAAGTAATCGCTTGGAGCTACAACTAACTTGTTTTCTACGCAGTAGACACCATCAGCCTGGCTGTAGATCTTTTAGCAGTGGGTAGGTGGGTGCCCACGAATACCATTCTTCATTAATTTCGTCTCCTTGTGTCCAAACGCGGTTTAGGAAATTCCCCATCCTTTCACTACGCCCTAACCATATATACTCGCTCTCCCTATATATATGCTATGAGATATTGATCTCCGTAAGGCCATATCCCCTCTCACCCAAATTCATTATCTTTTTTCTTTTTCAACAAATTTAGACAAATGAAGTACAAGACTTTTATTATTGGGTCTCTTCTCCTCCTCCTGCACACAACGGCAATCAGAGCTCAAGAAATTGGTAATTCTCGACTCTAAACATTGCCCTTCTCTTTCACCCTTTTGGCCGTTGTTTGATCTATATGTATATTTTATGATGATGCAATTAATTTTAAATGGATGTTAATTATGGATGCAGAGGATGAGAGAGAATTCGATTATGGGAAAAGGAGCGAGAAGGGACCAAAACATTGGGGAGAGATAAAGAAAGAATGGGCGGCATGTAAGAATGGAGAGATGCAGTCGCCCATCGATATGTCTAATCAAAGAGTGGAAATTATCTCCAGCTCTGGGACGATCAAAAAGCATTACAAGCCTTCTAATGCCACTCTTGTAAACAGAGGCCATGATATCTCTGTAAGATCCCTTTTTTTATTTTCACTTTCTATCAATTATTAACAATGTCTACAAGTGTTTTTATATAAACACTGTATATCATATAACAACAGCATGCTCAACCTCAATTTGGGTGTACACTTACGATTTACACATTTATTCTCATTCTCATATGTGAAAATATTTTCGAAACCGTTATTTTTGTCCGTAAAATCTCTCACGTAAATGTAAAATTCAAAAATTTATTTTTATTTATTCATCATAAAAATTATTTTATGAAACTATCACTATTATTTGTCTGATTTATTATTTGTGTGAGAATAATTTTATAAAAATATTACTTTTACTTGTCAAATAATAATTTCCTATAATTGCACCCGGGTGTCTGACTTGTTATGCTAGTCTGAGAATAAATGTCCGTTAGTACCGGTCGGCTCTGTATCTAGCTGTATAGTTGACTTTTCAGTTTTTTACTTTAAAAAACCTAATGTTTCCACGGGCAGAGCTCTAGCCTTTTTATATACAAATGGGTTATTAAATCTTTCTCAAATTTACATGTTATTTTTGTAAGATTAAAGCTAGATATTTTAACTTTTGGGTCAATCTTAACTAAACATTATATTGTTTAAGACCCATAATGATATGCGTGATGTTAAGGGTTTTAAAATATTGTTTTCAAAAAGGCTATAATATGGATAAATTTATATACATAATATTTAAATACTATATTTATTTTAATTATTAAAAAATGAGACATGACACGAATTTTAATATTATATTTTACTTTTTAATGGTTAAAAGAAATATAGCGATTAGATATTATGCACTTATATTTTTTCCTATAATATTGATTAAGTAAATCTCATATGATTGATTATGACATAAATTATCATTAAAATATTCAATACTATGTTAATTGAGACCCATTTGAGATCAAATATTTGATACCTCTAATATTACTCTAATGATACTGAATAACCTATATATTGATGATATATATATTTGAGAGACATTTGAGACTCCAGATCGCTAGCGAAACCGACTTATGGATAGAAAGAATATGTAGGAAAAGAAAATGAATTAGAAAAATTACCCTGCGTGTAATGGTTGCTAAGGATGATGAATAACTTATGTATTGATGAGATATATTAGAAAATTTAAAATTTTAGATTCCTAGCATTACATACTTGTAATGATTGTTAAGAATGGATTAGTATGATATGTGAATTTAAGATGCATTTAAAATAAAAAAAATTGAGACCCCTTATATTATTCTTATTTTTATTAAAAGGATAATCCGTTAGAACCAAAATTAGGTAGCTCTTGCCGGCTCAATAGTGGACTTGTTTATTTGTTGGTATAATACGGTGTGGGGAAGAAGTAATACTAGTAAAATAATAAACAAACACAATTAAGATACTGCACGTTGAGACATTCTTCATTGATTTTGATTTGGATGGCATGGCGCGTGATTTTTGTTGCGTAGGTTCAATGGGTTGGTGATGCTGGGTCAATTGAGATAAATGGCATCGACTATCCTCTCCAACAAGCTCACTGGCACTCCCCTTCCGAGCACACCATCAACGCCAGGAGGTACGACATGGAGCTACACATGGTTCACTCCAACTTTAAAAACCAGACGGCTGTCGTTGCTGTCCTCTACAAAATTGGCAAACCAGACCTATTCCTCTCCAAGGTACTATTATTAATCATAACATGTTCAAATTTTGGACAAAATCTCTCTCGATATGCATAAAATTAAGATAAAAACGCGCTCCAAATTTCACTAGTCGAGCTTTTGCTACATAACAAAATTTGCTCCAAATTAAGACCATTTATCGACTCCCGAAAATAATTAGTATTATTACTTTGTACCGTTGTATTTATTTCTCCAGTGTATTGAGCTTTTATTTTTTGGCTTTCTTTCAGCTGATGAGAAACATATCAAGTATGGTGGATAAAAAAAATGAAAAAAGAAACCCGGGTTTGGTGGATCCAAATGAGATTAACATCAGTGGTAGACGTTTCTATAGATACATAGGCTCCCTCACTGTACCTCCTTGTACTGAAGGTGTCATTTGGACCATCAAGAAAAAGGTAAATAAATAAACCCTCCATCATTTCCCTTAATTATATGTGTGTATATATAATAAATTTCCTATAAACAATTAATGAGACATTGATCTAAAATTGAATTATTTATTACAGATAAGAAGTGTTTCAAGAGATCAAATTAAGTTGCTTCGAGAAGCTGTTCATGATGTAAGTAACTTGTACTACTTTAATAAATTATAATTTACCAAATATTACTTCTGCAGAGTATGAAGAAATTCATATTAAAATTTTAATCTCTTTTAAAAACAAAAAGAATTAAAATAATTGACGATTGATTTCATTGCAGTATGCGAAGAGGAATGCCAGGCCCCTGCAACCACTCAACCAGCGACACGTCCACCTCTATACTCCGGAGAAAAAGAACAATTAATTATTTCACTTATTTAAGAGCATTAATTTAATTGATTAAATCCACTGCACACACACACACACACACACACACACACACACACACACACATATATATATATATATATATATATATTCTTTTTCTAGACTTCTTCTTCCTGTAGTTATAGCCTAAATTATCTATCAGGTTTTTCCATAAAAAATAAAAATATTTCGTTCTTTAGTAATGACCAAATATGAAGACTATTTACTATATTTCGTTACGGTAAAACCAATAGCACTTCCCTAACAATAACATCAGCCAAAATTCAGGGAAGGAAATAAACAGTAAATTGAGGGACCAAAGGGTCATATGACCCTGGTATTCCGAAGTTGGGAGCACAAATGAAGGAGAAGTATTAATTAATTAGTCAACAAAAACGATGCATACATATACATACATGCTTTAAACAATAAAGTCAGAAGTCCTTTTTTTATTTTTACTCCTACTAATAAAGAACACGACTTGGTCTTCTCCGCACCTAAAAAACGTTGATCATTTATATAATTTGCCCCGCAAGTGACGGAATAAAGTTAGAGAATTTGTGCACTAATTTTAAACTATAAAGTCTACAAAATTCAATTGAATTCATTATGAGCCCAGATTTCATCACTTGTATAATCTCTTTCCTACGGTTACAAGTAAGGTTAAAAGTCGCAAATTTTAGAATTTAAAATACATATATCGTTGATCAATGCATAAGTTGTTCAACACCATAAGAATTTTAAACAATTTACGTATTTATTTGTTAATAATATATATATATATATATATATATTAGACACATTTGAAATTCAAATTTTAATACACTCAGAGTACCCGATTTTAGCTCTTTCTCTTGAACTAAATGTCTATATATATAAAGTATCTACAATTTTTTTATTTTAATATAAGTATACTAGAAATTCTCCATCCCAATTGATTTCCCCCCCCCCCCCCCCCCCCCTCATGCACTGGGGTATGCTCTATAGGTATGTTTTTGATGGTCAAGTCTTGTTTGACCAAACATATAACAATTATCTCTTCTTAGTTGTACAACCGAAAAAAATACTTTAAGTTTCAATAAATAATTTTTTTTATTGATATATTTTGATTCTTCTCTAAAAATGTTCTGGTTCCGCTACTGTTTACTATATTAGTCTACTATTTTATTTTCACAAGGTTAAAAGTTAAAAACATGTTTGCAGAGCTTTTTCACGAGTGTGATTCTGTCACATTTTCAAAGTTAAATAATAATCCAAACAAATACCAAAATACTTGTCTACTCTTTTCTTTTCCAAGAGAGTTTAAAACGTAAAACATCTTTTGGAAATTCATACCACGAATGAACGACTGTGTTGTTTCAACCTAACTAAGCATTATTTATAACTCAACTGTTGACGCATCCAAAGTGTGGCATGGTCGATAATATCTGCCCCCAACCTAACCAGTCGAGATTATGAAACAAAACGGAAAATAAAAAGATTTGTAAAAGTTATATGTTTCGCCTTTATCTGTTGTCAAGTAAAACTTGCCCAAACCTAACAGTTGAACAATCAGACTCCCAAGTTCAAACTCTCATGATTTCGCAATCTTATCAGCTCTGTCACCCTGATACTCCAAACCTCAGCAATGAGGCTTAGTACAGGTGACACAATCTAATTTTTGAAACACAATATTTATTCTATATGAGAGGTTGAGAGTTACATAAAACTGAAACCTAGTCTAGTAGGAGGGACGCTTGTAAATGTAGCATTACCGATAGAGCCACCTGGAATTCTACAAAGTACAAACTCGGCAAAAGTATATCATACAAAACCCATAACACTGAAGGCACCATTTGAGTCTTGAGATAACAAAACAGATCTTCAGTTTCATATGATTATTGAATACTGTCCATAAGCTAGAGATATTACAACTAAGGAATAAGTAAATACTTCACAACAGGTGAAAGTACACATATATCATCGGGCATAGCTTTACTCCAGCATACCAAATACAAGTCTTGATTAGAAGTACTCATCATAAATAACCTCAATGTACCGATTGCTTTCTGTTCCAGAAGTCTTTTATCAAGCGATTTGGCTGATTATCTCACCATCTCTGTAATTCTTGATGAGCTTGATGCACCGTCATTTTGAATTTGCCTAGTATTGTAGGAGGCACATCTTACACACTTGTGTGCTAGAATATGGAAATTTACCTCAGACTTCTCCCCACAATCGTTGCAGAGGATCCAGACCTGAACCATTGTAATACAGAATTATTAGTATTTCAAAATTTTGAAAAAGTTATATGTGATTAGACATGGACAAAAAAAAACTACTCTCTCTTACCTTCCTATTCTGATACATTGGAGGCATGCTTGTTGCAGCAACCTGGACTTAAGTTTCAGGAAATGAGCTTGGTACAAAATCCAGGTTTCTAACATGGTAAAAACACATAGCTTAATTAAAAGTAAAATTCACAATAGCATTGGCATACCTCCTCATCAATTTTTTGCCACACATGAGACATATCACAAAATGACTTTGAGCAAAGAGGGCAGGAGTACCTGAATCCCACAAGGTTCAGTACGAATATCAATTTACACACAACAGTATGAAAGGACAATATATGGAACTACCAGAAACTAAAAAGACAATTCGACAGTGTCCTATATCATGTTGCCATAAGAAGATTATTCTTACCTGAAATGTCGTCGTGTGTCCTTTAAACATTCCAAATGCATAGTGTGCCCACAAAGCAAGACAATCATTTCTTTTGTTGTATCAAAAAGATACTACACAAAGAAATAGAAATGATTAGCTACCCTTAAACGCCATATTTGCAATTTTAAAATTCAGTCATTTGAATATACCTCAAAGCAAATGGGACAATTCTGATGCATAGCTCTTTCCACACAAATGTGTGAATCTTTCAACCAATTTGAACAGCAGCAATCTTGAAGGGGAAAAACAAAGGTAAAACTATAGATATCTTCACAACTTCAGTTCATGGATGTCAACAAAACAGGGCAGCCAAATGTCAAATCAAGAAGTTTATAATCACTCACCGCATCTATCACAGTGAAAGAAATTCTCCTGGCCCCCAACTCTGTATGTAAAAGTTAGAACAAGGACATTACGTCAACTACTCAGCTGTTATCCATATTACTTGTGTGGAGACTAATAGACAAAAGATAAAGTTTTTAAGACATTTACAATGCCAGACAAAGAGCAATTATTTGTTAGGAGGAAATATACAACTCAAGGTGACGAATATATAGACAAAAGAGTTGTGCTAAAATGAGGATATATTTTCCACGTGGTGTAAAAACACAAGTGGGTCTAGTTACGATATTGTTCAATGAATAAAGCTAAACGTCATAAGGTTTTGAATAGCCAAAACCGTATCATTATTGGCATTTTCCATACTAAGCCACCATACTCTTGGCTTTTATATTATTGGAATTCCACTTCAGTGGGAAAGCAGAAAAATAAGATGACTATAACGGCATAGATGTCGACAATTGCATGAAAATATGATGGCTTAGTCGTAAAGAAATGCATTTAAATCTGACGGCTTATTTGTTAAGTAATGCATGATGAGCTCTAATAGAAATGACATGACTAGCATGGAAAGGAATTCTAACCTGCAAATTCCACATTTAACACAATGGTATTGCTTCTTCGAGACCTAGAGAAAAATCATGTTGCAGTTTAAGGATTTAATTAATAATCGAATTTGAAACTTAACAGATAATAAAAAATTAAAATTTGAGGAAAGACTTGCATCATCATCGAAAAATTTGCATGTTGAGCAATAGTACTTCCCCATGCAAACCCCACACTTGATGCATATTTGTTGAACCTGTACAGACATTAAGATGAAAACTTGTTAAAAACTATCTTGATCTAGTTACTCTTGTAGAAAGTTGAGATGACCAAGGTTCGGCAATTGTCTCTATGGAGATAACCATGAGACCCTATGGCCAGCCCATGCAACTAGGGAAGATTCAAAACTCTGCCCTATATTATGCTAATAAAGTTCTTTTATTACCTGATAAAGTAAGGTCAATAAGGTCCAGACAATTAGTTACAAAGAATAATAGATTACCGATAATGTGAGTTCTAATATGAATCTACACAGCTAAAAAATAAATTATAAATATGAATCTTAGCATTATTTGAGCTTGAAGGAGACTCACTTCTTGTTCTGTGTTGCACAATGAGCAGATAACCTGAAATATATAAAATAGATAGTATTATGCATTGATGTCTAAGTCCAACAAATAGATACTAACTAAGTAATGAAGCTAACAGCAAGAAAATAGAAATAAAATATAATATATGACAAGAGCAATCATATGAACAAAGAAACGTAGTAAATCAAGTAAATTTTACTTTTAAGATTTTGCCAAAAAATAAATATAGGTAAGAAGGAAAAAGTAAAAGAAACAAAAGATAGCATGCTAAGACTTGATAGAAACCTCAGCTTATTTAAACAATAGTTGCAGGGCAAACAAGTAATATGTCAGTATCCATGTGACCCTAAACCAAATCTATTAAATGGAGTATATAATACTGAAAGTGACATTTCAGAAATTAAACAAAATTAAGACCAATTAAAATCCAGCTTACAACTTGATTCTCCAAATACCTCCTCCTACTCATCAAACAGATTCACAGTCCATTCTAACATGATAAATTTGACAAAAATAATAAGCCAAGTTGGGAGAACTAAGATAGACCCTTTTCATGTCATGGCGAGGAAGGTCATGCCTATCACGCGGATCCATTCCCAGTAAATTCTGTTCAAAGAAAAAGCAAAAAGATTAGTTTTTTTTTTTTTTTAATCTTTCAAGCTCAAAGAGTTAGAAATTGATCAGCCAAAAAAGAAAAAATAAATAAAAATGAAATAAATAAATAAATCCAACCTTCAGATCATTGTGGCAATGCCTACAATCAAAAACCTCATCACAGCAAGGTGCTATGATCTTGCATCTCCTTCTGTAATGTGAGCACCTGTAAATAAATTTTCCAGAAATTAAATAATTTAACAGAGACCCATCAAGAATGAAAAACATGCATAAAAAATTCCTAGAAATACAGACCCAAAAGCCCCAAATCCCTTATCCATTGGAGACGCATCGTCTTGTGCAGAAGACGGAGTGAAAATCTTGGTCTCCAAACTGCTCGCCATTCTCTTGAAAACCCAAAATTCACTTGAGATTGACCAAGCAAATTACACCAATACAATGCACAACAGAAACCGAAATGAAATATATAAACATAGATATAAGGGAAACCGTAGGAAAAAATTATGAAAAAAGAAGTAGAGGATGATCGAGACCACAAAAGAAGTGGAGGATGATCGAGCATTTAGGATTCTATAAAATAAGGTTTAATTTTTAGAGGATTTAAGAAGGTGTAGCCTCCACTGAAAGAAAATAAATATAGACCCCCAAAATCAAAACTTTCTTTTCTAAATGACACGTCCACCAAATTCCAAAACAGGTTTCCATATCCAACCCCCCAACTCTCTCTCCTCTCTGTGTAAAACAAAAGGTGACACGCCAGCATTTGCCTGTATATTTAATGTCTCTTCCATTCGGCGAAGCAGCGACCGATAAATCTAATTAATGAGAGATTTATCTTTGTGAAACGACGTCGATTTAGGGTATAATATGGAAAACACGCGTAACGACCTCGTATGGATTTAACCATAATTATTAAATTCGACTCGAATTGACGGTTCGATTGGTTAAAAATTAGAATCGATCAATGTGTAGGTCTAATTTGACTTAAAAAATTAATTTTTACAGATCTGATCAAAATTTAGTTAACTACAGGTCGAACAGGTGATTCAACAGGTAAAATCGATTGATTAACCGGGTTTTTAAATATTTTTTTTACAAAATTTTTATTTTTTTTAAATTAAATCTTTTTATTAATATTATAATATTATTTTATTATATTTTAACTTACAAGAAAATAAATATTTTAAAATTTTATTAATTATTAATAATATATATGTTTTATATATTTATGACGTAACCGATTCAATAACGGTTCGATTACTAGTTGGACCAGTAATTCATCTGTCCAGTACCTTTTCCAACTTGATGATCGGTCCGAGTCTAAAAATATTGACTTTAAAAGAGGTCAACATGGTGATGAGTAGGGTTGTAAATAATAAATGAAAATTTTGCATTCGTTTATATCAATATTTGAAAAAAATAATTATTATTTGTATTTGAAACAAAACAAATATATTTATATTAGGTTTTAATGTATATGTAAATAAACAGATACGAATACGGATATATATGTATTCATATTCTTTTAATATTCAATCGTAAATATATCCGACATATAACAGATATTCGGTATATATTTGTATTCGAATAACTTTTGTGTGTGTGTGTGTGTGTGTATATATATATATATATAATTTTTTCAAATAACCTTTCTTGCATATATAATAATTACTTTTTACTATTATACGAAAATTATTTTTAAAATATGTCATTTTATTTTTAGAAAATTAGAAATAACACTTTTAAATATAATATTAAAATTTAAATAAATTCATTTAATTTTAATTAATATAATTTTTATTATTGTAAAGTAAAGTATAAAATATCTAAAATGTATAATTTAACAAGAAAATTTTATAATATAAAAACAAAATTATAGTTATTAATTTATTATAAATATTTTATTTTCAAAACTTACATATGAGAACATGAGTGAATGATAAATTAATATTATATTTTATTAAAAATACGGTTAATTTGATATTTTTTTTAAAATATTTAAATTTTAATTAAATTTTATGATTAACCCGTTAAATATAGATAAGATATTAATTTATCCAATACGGATAGTATTGTATCCTTATTCGTATATGTGTTTACGGTCCTACTGATGAGAAACGAGGGATTTTTGTACGTGATATTTATACATGGTATTCGGTTGATTTTGTTTTTTTGGATAAAAGTGCCCAAGTTTCTGTTTGGAAAGATGCGCTTGAATGGAGGGGTATTTTGGAGAATGGAGCTAAAAGAGTGAGGTCACGCATCTGTACGCGCCTTTTATAGATTGGAAGTATATCTGTTTATTTGCCTAGTTGGATATTACTAGGTGTTGGGCCCATAAATATGAGATTGAGGCTTTCTTTTTCTTCACAGTTTGTGTCATTTTCAAAAATCATGATTCATGAAGTTGCCTTACCCATTAACCATTTCTTAATTTTGATATGACCGTCCTTTAATTATTTTTAGTGGTCATTTTTGTAATTTTTTATATATATATATATATATATATATATGACACTAAGTCATCTTGACGTTTAACATTTGATAAAAAAAACTTTTATTCAGCTATTGTGATAGTTTTGATATTTGAAAAACAAATCAACAATAAAAAGCAGGACTCTCACGAGTATTAAATAAAATTTTATAAATATATTTCGTCAATTTCACTAGGAACTGGGTTGGGTTATAGGCCCTATAATCTTTATTCATCTTATATGAGTTATGTATCCGACAAAGACATAGGACCATGACGTTGGGCTTTAGCTCAGATGCTATCTTTCTTTTTATCTTTCGTTATCTTTACAACTTTGATAGCCCGTGCAGCAGGGGTTAATTTGTATAATTTTTTTATAAATATTTAATAATTTAATTTAATATATTTTATTACAACTGATTAATAAAATTGAATTGTGAATCACATATAAATACATATATCTATATATTAATATATATAAAATACTTATTTCAATATTAATAGCATAGTTTGAATTGAGAGTAGTCTATTAGTGGAATAGTAATTGACATTTGATATTTATTCTAGAACTGATAGAGTAATATTTATGTAATTTAATGACTTTTCGAAAGAAGAATTTTTTGGGAGAACAAGAGTTTGAGAATGAATGATTCTTTAAAAGAAGAGTTTTATAGGAGAAAAAGAGTTCGTCTTTTGAGAGAAGAAAAATTTGGGAAAGAATGACTCTTCGAAAGAAGAGTTTTATGAGAGAAAAAAAGTTTTAAAAAAAAAACTCTTCCACTTTAAAATTTAATTTAGATTAAGCCTAACTTGATAAAATCACTCGTGTTGATTCGGAATAATCAAAATAATTGAATTTAAAATTACCTTAGGATCGCACATTATTATATTGATGCGACAAAGGCTTTGTTTGGCAACTGGATGGATATTTATCGCTACTTTGATTCTTGGGATTCCAATTTGTTCTTGATTTGTGTAATATGTTGGAATCAAAACTAAGTTCTGAGCTCGATAAATAAAATTTGTTTCTCATAAATTAAATAAAATTCTTGCATCTAATCAATCATATAACTGGCCGAGAAATTGACACGATCTTCCTCCAGCATGTCGCACAATAGCAATAGCGGCAGATATAAGTAACCAAAACCAACGGCTAGGATGATGAACAACATTTAAGATCAATGGTCACAAATCACACACAAGAAAACTCCTCAAACCATGTATACACACAAAAAGGAAAATTTTATAACTGCTATGCAATACCTTAATTTTATTTTTTTTATTTTAGAGGTGTTATAAATATTTTTTTATAGGTCATATACCATATATTAATTATGTGGTAGTGTTATTAATTATTATGTCATATGTTTATATCTAAGTCATTGAATCTAACAACAAACAGACAATATTGAGTTAGACGAAAAATGATACTCATCCAATTATGACTCTGAAATTTGGATCACTACCTCTCTCTATATATATATAGATATACTAGGGATAACTTGTGTCTGAAGACACAGTGCAACTAATATAACAGTTAAATATTTGTATCCAATATTTTTAGATTGAAAAATCTAAAACTGTTGTGGACTTTCAGTTCTATAATAAAACTGAAAATTCAACCATTAATACAAAAAGATTAATACTCAATTCAGTCATAGTTTCTTTTTTAGGCAAACATTAGTGTGTTACTCATTCCTAACTTAAAATTAGTTCTTGACAGGTTTGAGCAATTAATTGATTGACGATAGCGGGCTCAAATTTGTATAATATAGTATTTTCGGGTAACCCATACACCTTTCCTTTATTGACAAAACAGAATAAGAAGTTTGGCAACATTTATTTGCCTCCAGTATCTCTAACCATCGATCACTATGATCCATGAACAATATTTTATGTGGAAAAAAAATTAGTATTGTAAGCCATTTGGTGGGATCCAATGAGAAGAAAAAAAGTTATAAAAATCCAAAAAAAAGACTTTTGCATATATACCCAAAAGTATAAAATAAGCCCTCTAAGTCCAAACAAAAAAGTATTACCATAATATCAACTAAATAACATCACCACAATATTTTTTTCTCTATATTTTTTCTTGAAATTGGACAAAAGATTATCATACCATGAGTCAGAGCCTACTACAATAGTTGCTCTCGATATAGCCAGTTGCTCTCGAAAAACACCAAAGAGATGTCACCTAATTGCCCGTGCCTGAAGGCACGACGAAGATTAAAAATTCAAAAATACTCTATTACCTAAAGACTTTTTGTAACTTAAAATAACTTATAAATATATTATAATGAATCTGAACCCTCCCTGTGATTTCCTACACAAATCAATTTGCATGTAGAAGCATAACGACCATAATACCCGAAAAACAAAGAGTCAATGCTAAAAGAGTGACCCATGTTGTTTACATGCAATTTTTATTTATTTATTTATTATTATTATTATTATTACTATTAGTATAATAATAATAATAACTATTACCATTATTATTATTATTATTATTATTATTATTACTATTATTATTATTATTATTATTATTATTATTATTATTATTATTATTATTATTATTATTATTATCATTATTATTATTATTATTATTATTATTATTATTATTATTATTATTATTATTATTATTATTATTATTATTATTATTATTATTGTCATTATTATTACTATTATTATTATTATTATTGTTGTTGTCATTATTATTACTATTATTATTATTATTATTATTATTATTACTAATATTATAATTATTATTGTTATTGTTATTATTATTACTATTATTATAATTATTATTGTTATTATTATTATTTTATTATTATTATTATTATTATTATTATTATTATTATTATTACTATTATTATTAGTATTAGTATAATTGTAATGACCACGAATTTCATTAAATATTGTAATTATAATTATTATATAATTAGCAATGAATTAAAAATTTTGTACTAATTAATTATGCATTAGATAATTAAATAGATATACTTGTGTATGTGTATATTTATTTAAAGCAATGAAGCAAGATGGTATAATTAACTAAAGCAAATCTAATTGGATTATATTTTAAATTCAAATGAGTTGTTAAACTAGGTTAATTACATTTACCTAGTAGCCCATGTAATTAATTTAACTACTAGTCCATGTAATTAATTAATCAAACCCAATGCTTAATTTAATTAAATGTAACATAGAATATTTAATGTTAGCCCAATGTGATATTTAAATTGAGCCCAACCAAATTAAATGGAGGAGCCAAATATATTTAATCCTAGAGTCCAACATGGAACCCAATAGGAAGCCAAAATTGGTCAACATTGTTACATATATGAATATATATATATACTTATAAGAAGAAATAAACATCACTTAATGGGTCTCGAAACTGTCACGTAATACAAAAGAGTAAATATATATTGAAAATGACCCATATGCACCCATCTTGTTAATCAGTCAAAACACTGAAGGTGTCAGAAAAAAAGTAGATACGCAAAAAATACACGTGTACTTTTTTGTCCCCCACTAACCAGACAAAAGCGTTGACAGCATGTCAGTGGGTCTCATTGCTTTAATAAGGTGTCAGAAGGAATCTTCCAAACTACTCCACAAAACGACACCTCTCGTGTCGTTTCATTTAACTACAGTGCCCAACTACTCACTTTTCGCTACAATACTCACTTCTCGCCCAAAAAGGCGCTGCGCGTACCCTGTTCATATTTTTTTTCCCAAAATGCCCCTGACCGTACTACCCTCACTGTAGCGAATATTCCCCTTATATTCCCCCTCCACCAATCGCCAGCGGACACGTGGCAGGGAACGCCTCTGTAATATTATAGATAGAGGCGTTCCCAGAGGGCAAGGGCAAAATCGTCTTTTCATACTTTTTTTTATTATAAAAAAGTCACTCCGCTACTCCAGCATATTCAGGACTTTGAAGAAGCGGTTATAACTATTTCTTTTGAACTGTTCAAATGTACTAAGTTACCGTATATTTCTACAGTAGCCTCTTATAAATATATGACTTCTTCCCCAAACCGAATAGTTTACTCATACGCTCCGTAGCCATGGAACTTAACGTCGACGACGCTCTTTCTGGTCAAACACATAAAGCATCCATAGAAGCCGTGGCATCGTCTGAGTCACAGACGATCAAACTAACCTTCCCATCTCTATTCCAACGAACAAAACAGAGGATCGCCCAAAGGGCGATAATCATCGATAGCTGCTACATCATATACAAGCCATACATCCCTGGAAATGCCACCGGAACAGTCCGACTGAGTATATACGATCGTCGTTTACAAGGTAAAGACGCAGAGCAGGCCCAATTTGTTTTTCCGGTAACTTGTCCTGTACAAATTTGTTATTATGGTAATTGTTATTCATCGTTAAAGGAAGAGGATTGTCCTTGGACGGCCAAATACAGATTAGAAAATTCTAATCTCACATCCAAAACCTTTTATTGCAAGTTCAAAGCCAATTTAAGGTTAACCACTTCAAAGGATCCAGAATTGATTGCTTTTAGGCCTCCTAAGATTCACATATTAAGCCCTAAATTTAGCGAAGAGCAAGTGGACGTCTGGCATGTGGCAGATACTGTACCAGACAGACAATTGTGTAGAACTATATCTACTGGACACATTCAACCTAACCAATTTCTCAGAACAGTTACATGTTCACAAGGAAAGGCCCACTCGGACGTCAGCACACAATCCGCAAGGAATTCGTTATCAGGAATTCCTTTTGAAAATCAAATCAACGAAGAAGATCCCGGTCCATCAATTTCTGAAGTTGGTGTTTCATCCGCACCAAATGTTATGCTAACAACTGAACAGTTGGGCGTACTAACAAGTACAACTGTTAAATCAGCCATTGAATCAATGAAGCAGCAGATGACCCCTGCTGGGAAACCAAAATTTTAGTTTTTACTTTATTATTTTGTTGATTATTGTAAAGGCCTGCTGCGCTTACCACCATCAACAAAGGGTTTTCTAAATTTTGGTATTTCGTACTTTTTTATCTCTCACAACTTATTGCAATGTGTAGGATGAACATGAATTAGTGATGATGAACAAACATTTATTTCATTAATGGTAATACACAATTCTTGAGTTTACATTAATGGAAATACGACATCTTTCTCTACTCTCCCATACACAAAAAATCAAGGGACAGTTCTCTTTACAATTAGAATAGCTCCCTCGAACTTCTGTCCCACGATCCCTAAAACTACTTATAATTCTTTTATATTTGAGGGGAATAAATCTCTTCATAACTACACACCCCCCAACTGGAGCATGACAAAACTGAAATGTCTCACGACATAAAACAGTGAACCGGCTGGTTACATCTGGACGGACATGAACGCCAACACGAGATACGTGTTCTCCTTCACCTCGTACAAACACATCATCAAAACCAGGTTTTGATACATTACTTGGTTCTCTGTCTAGAACTACGTAAATACATCCAACGCCAATTCCTCTAGGTTCAGAGCTCTCAGACATTCCAACGTCTGCATTTTCGGAACATATGCATATGTATATGCATATGTTCCAAAAATGCATATGTCCCTGTGGACCTTCAAGAATGGGCCAGGGATAACATTCGTGATAAAGAGCACAGGTCTTATAGGCCCAAGTCTATTGTAATCGAGGGTCCATCTCGCTTAGGAAAAACTCTTTGGGCTCGGTCCTTAGGCCCACATAACTATTATTGTGGCCACTTAGATATGGCCAAGCATAACAATGACGTATATTATAACGTCATTGATGACGTACCTCCAAAGTACGTCAAGCACTGGAGAGAGTTCTTGGAAGCCAGCACAACTGAAGATCAAATATGTTTAATTTTAATTTTAATTAGTGATGATGAACAAACATTTATTTCATTAATGGTAATACACAATTCTTGAGTTTACAATAATGGAAATACGACATCTTTCTCTACTCTCCCATACACAAAAAATCAAGGGACAGTTCTCTTTACAATTAGAATAGCTCCCTCGAACTTCTGTCCCACGATCCCTAAAACTACTTATAATTCTTTTATATTTGAGGGGAATAAATCTCTTCATAACTACACACCCCCCAACTGGAGCATAACAAAACTGAAATGTCTCACGACATAAAACAGTGAACCGGCTGGTTACATCTGGACGGACATGAACGCCAACACGAGATACGTGTTCTCCTTCACCTCGTACAAACACATCATCAAAACCAGGTTTTGATACATTACTTGGTTCTCTGTCTAGAACTACGTAAATACATCCAACGCCAATTACTCTAGGTTCAGAGCTCTCAGACATTCCAACGTCTGCATTTTCGGATAAGGTTTGGGTACTTCCGTTATCGCCTTCAAATTTGATAATGCCATCTAGATTTATTGAATACAACTTTATACGCCGACCATGTCTTTCTCCGGGTCCCTGACCAAGAGCTGGCAGGCAGAAGTAATCAGAAAATGGAACATCAGTTCCAATCCCAGATAAAGGATCAAACATCTCATCTAGAATTCCTCTGTCATAAAAAGGAGCAGATCGAGTCCTCCGATAGACACGCTTTCTGTAGGGCCATCTAACAACTACCTTGTTTCCTGGAACAAACAACCTCCTCTTTCCACCGTATTTTTGAGGGGTAACCGGATCCAATCCTCGCTTACGTTGAGTATTCAATCTCATCTTAGACAAAATTAAACGTATAATAATCTCAGTACACAATAAACGTACAATAAATACCCAGTTATAATAACAAATATAATGAAGCAAATAATCAGGGTCAGTATCAAATTATGATCTTCCAGAGTATAAGAAGAAATAAACATCACTTAATGGGTCTCGAAACTGTCACGTAATACAAAAGAGTAAATATATATTGAAAATGACCCATATGCACCCATCTTGTTAATCAGTCAAAACACTGAAGGTGTCAGAAAAAAAGTAGATACGCAAAAAATACACGTGTACTTTTTTGTCCCCCACTAACCAGACAAAAGCGCTGACAGCATGTCAGTGGGTCTCATTGCTTTAATAAGGTGTCATGATACAACTAGATTTATTGAATACAACTAGATCAACTAATTAAAATTAGTGACAGTAAGCGGGATTTTTAAAATTCAAAATTTTGAATTTCAAATTTGAACGTTTCTTCCCGCCCAAGTTTGGAACAGTACGCGTCGTACTGTACCCGGTCCTTTTTGTCTGTACTTGGTGTGACACTGGTGCCACGTGTTAATACGTCATTTACTCACTTTAAAGGCTTGTCTTTAATTCTGGTTATATACAAATTCTCTGCTTTACCACCCCTGACCTTCCAAACTACATTTTTTTTAAAAATGTCGTGTAAGTGGACGAAATGTCCAGTACATGGCAGAGTACCAATTTTGACATTTCAGGAATTTTTTGATTTTTGTCAAAATTTACGGTATTTGGGCTTTGAACGAGTGCTGAAGTTGTATCATGAAATAAAATTAAATATAAAAAATATTTATATTTATGTACGGAAAATAGATGTCCCAAAATTAATAAATACAATAAAAAGAAATCATCATTACCAACAATATAAAAATATTTCCTAAAAATATTGACCTGCAAAAAAACAATAAAAAAAATAAATAATATTTTTTTATTTTAAACAGAAATTCTCTTCCAACGAACAAAATAGAGGATCGCCCAAAGGGCGATAATCATCGATAGCTGCTACATCATATACAAGCCATACATCCCTGGAAATGCCACCGGAACAGTCCGACTGAGTATATACGATCGTCGTTTACAAGGTAAAGACGCAGAGCAGGCCCAATTTGTTTTTCCGGTAACTTGTCCTGTACAAATTTGTTATTATGGTAATTGTTATTCATCGTTAAAGGAAGAGGATTGTCCTTGGACGGCCAAATACAGATTAGAAAATTCTAATCTCACATCCAAAACCTTTTATTGCAAGTTCAAAGCCAATTTAAGGTTAACCACTTCAAAGGATCAGAATTGATTGCTTTTAGGCCTCCTAAGATTCACATATTAAGCCCTAAATTTAGCGAAGAGCAAGTGGACGTCTGGCATGTGGCAGATACTGTACCAGACAGACAATTGTGTAGAACTATATCTACTGGACACATTCAACCTAACCAATTTCTCAGAACAGTTACATGTTCACAAGGAAAGGCCCACTCGGACGTCAGCACACAATCCGCAAGGAATTCGTTATCAGGAATTCCTTTTGAAAATCAAATCAACGAAGAAGATCCCGGTCCATCAATTTCTGAAGTTGGTGCTTCATCCGCACCAAATGTTATGCTAACAACTGAACAGTTGGGCGTACTAACAAGTACAACTGTTAAATCAGCCATTGAATCAATGAAGCAGCAGATGACCCCTGCTGGGAAACCAAAATTTTAGTTTTTACTTTATTATTTTGTTGATTATTGTAAAGGCCTGCTGCGCTTACCACCATCAACAAAGGGTTTTCTAAATTTTGGTATTTCGTACTTTTTTATCTCTCACAACTTATTGCAATGTGTAGGATGAACATGAATTAGTGATGATGAACAAACATTTATTTCATCAATGGTAATACACAATTCTTGAGTTTACATTAATGGAAATACGACATCGTTCTCTACTCTCCCATACACAAAAAATCAAGGGACAGTTCTCTTTACAATTAGAATAGCTCCCTCGAACTTCTGTCCCACGATCCCTAAAACTACTTATAATTCTTTTATATTTGAGGGGAATAAATCTCTTCATAACTACACCCCCCCCAACTGGAGCATGACAAAACTGAAATGTCTCACGACATAAAACAGTGAACCGGCTGGTTACATCTGGACGGACATGAACGCCAACACGAGATGCATATGTTTAGCTTAATAAAATCGTTAAAAATAGCCTCTTGATCCAAAAATTCTGAAAAAATTATATGTCATAGTAGACTTGATTCTTCACATCATATCCAAAAATCACGATTTTTGGAGGTCTGGAGCATAGGTTTATAAAAATCAGAAAAAATAAAAAAATCCCTTCAGAATTGGTTTTTCGCAGAAAATCGAAAATTAGGAGGTTTGTTCGTCCTCAAAAAAATTATTAAAATTCAGATTCGTGATCAGGAGGGTCGATTCCTATAAACCCACCCTTTAGGTGGTGAGAATTAAACCTGTTTTTTTTGCAGCTAATGGATACACCTAAGGGTCGCCCTTTATATATAATATTACAAAGGGCGACCGAAGTGAGTTACTGTAGCGGTTGCTACAGTAAAGGCAAGTGGTGTTTTTTAGGTTGGCCTAGAAAATGTGGCAAGAAAAAAAAAACTTTAGTTTTTTTGGGTGTGTGTAGTAGGATGATGTAAGCGCAGCGCGCTTACTCTCTGGTAAGGTGTGTTTTTGGAAATTTTGTCACAGGAAAGGTGGTGGATTGATATGGTGGAAATAAAGGTGTTTATTTCCCAAAAGGTGTGCTCTAGCAAAGACTGGTGGTTTATCTGGTGGAAAATAACAAATATTATTTATTCTGGGGTTGCTGGCAGTTACTGCGTGTTATAGAATTTTTTTTCCTTTTTAAAATTTTTTTTATTTATTTATGTGTAACAAATAAATATATACTTGTATTTATTTGTACAATTTAAGACCCATATACCTATGGGTCGGGTTGGAATCTTAAAAGTCCAACACTCGTTCAACTCGTTTTCATCCCAATATTCAACCTGCTAAAAATGCTGCCGCAGTTCAATCCTATATTTCGAAAGGAGGGGATTACTGTGAGCATGATACTTTTATTGATAATTCAAAAACACAAGTTTCTGCTGAAAGCTTAAATCAGCTTTATTACGCTGCGCTTGCCACCAAAGATAAGGAAATTGCTATGAAGATGATTTCTGTTTAAAATAAAAAAATATTATTTATTTTTTTTATTGTTTTCTTGCAGGTCAATATTTTTAGGAAATATTTTTATATTGCTGGTAATGATGATTTCTTTTTATTGTATTTATTAATTTTGGGACGTCTATTTTCCGTACATAAATATAAATATTTTTTATATTTAATTTTGGCTGAATAATATGGTCTAGAGATGAAATACTGTTCTTGCTGGAGTTCCGTACTTTTTTCATAATTACGAAAGTACCCCTGGGTATTGTCGTAAGTCACTCCGTGCTCCGAAGTGACCTGGAGTATGGGAGTGAGTTTCTGTAGATTTTGGGACACGTGGCGCTTTTATGTTGGTGCAGAGGGAATCTTTTCTTGATGTGACAGCGGGCCCCACCACTTGCATTACCCCCCCGAATCTACAGGAACTCACTCCAATACTCCAGGTCACTTCGGAGCACGGAGTGACTTACGACAATACCCAGGGGTACTTTCGTAATTATGAAAAAAGTACGGAACTCCAGCAAGAACAGTATTTCATCTCCAGACCATATTATTCAGCCAAAATTAAATATAAAAAATATTTATATTTATGTACGGAAAATAGATGTCCCAAAATTAATAAATACAATAAAAAGAAATCATCATTACCAGCAATATAAAAATATTTCCTAAAAATATTGACCTGCAAAAAAATAATAAAAAAAATAAATAATATTTTTTTATTTTAAACAGAAATTCTCTTCCACCCGAACAACAACAGTGTTTCTTAAACCCAGATTCCGATCATCGGAACTATAGGCCGGAATAGTGTCGCCGGAATCTGGGGAAAAAAAAGGCAATTTAGTTGGACTTTTAAGATTCCAACCCGACCCATAGGTATATGGGTCTTAAATTGTACAAATAAATACAAGTATATATTTATTTGTTACACATAAATAAATAAAAATTTTAAAAAAAGGAAAAAAAATTCTATAACACGCAGTAACTGCCAGCAACCCCAGAATAAATAATATTTGTTATTTTCCACCAGATAAACCACCAGTCTTTGCTAGAGCACACCTTTTGGGAAATAAACACCATTATCTCCAGCATATCAATCCACCACCTTTCCTGTTACAAAATTTCCAAAAACACGCCTTACAAGAGAGTAAGCGCGCTGCGCTTACATCATCCTACTACACACACCCAAAAAACCTAAAGTTTTTTTTTTCTTGCCATATTTTCCAGGCCAACCTAAAAAACACCACTTGCCTTTACTGTAGCAACCGCTACAGTAACTCACTTCGGTCGCCCTTTGTAATATTATATATAAAGGGCGACCCTTAGGTGTATCCAATAGCTGCAAAAAAACCAGGTTTAATTCCCACCACCTAAAGGGTGGGTTTATAGGAATCGACCCTCCTGATCACGAATCTGAATTTTAATAATTTTTTTGAGGACAAACACACCTCCTAATTTTCGATTTTCTGCGAAAAACCAATTCTGAAGGGATTTTTTATTTTTTCTGATTTTTGTAAACCTATGCTCCGGACCTCCAAAAATCGTGATTTTTGGATATGATGTGAAGAATCAAGTCTACTATGACATATAATTTTTTCAGAATTTTTGGATCAAGAGGCTATTTTTAACGATTTTATTAAGCTAAACATATGCATTAATTCGGGGGTAATGCAAGTGGTGGGGCCCGCTGTCACATCAAGAAAAGATTCCCTCTGCACCAACATAAAAGCGCCACGTGTCCCAAAATCTACAGGAACTCACTCCAATACTCCAGGTCACTTCGGAGCACGGAGTGACTTACGACAATACCCAGGGGTACTTTCGTAATTATGAAAAAAGTACGGAACTCCAGCAAGAACAGTATTTCATCTCCATACCATATTATTCAGCCAAAATTAAATATAAAAAATATTTATATTTATGTACGAAAAATAGATGTCCCAAAATTAATAAATACAATAAAAAGAAATCATCATTACCAGCAATATAAAAATATTTCCTAAAAATATTGGCCTGCAAAAAAACAATAAAAAAAATAAATAATATTTTTTTATTTTAAACAGAAATTCTCTTCCACCCGAACAACAACAGTGTTTCTTAAACCCAGATTCCGATCATCGGAACTATAGGCCGGAATAGTGTCGCCGGAATCTGGGAAAAAAAAAGGCAATTTAGTTGGACTTTTAAGATTCCAACCCGACCCATAGGTATATGGGTCTTAAATTGTACAAATAAATACAAGTATATATTTATTTGTTACACATAAATAAATAAAAATTTTAAAAAAAGGAAAAAAAATTCTATAACACGCAGTAACTGCCAGCAACCCCAGAATAAATAATATTTGTTATTGGAAGAAGGAAACTAACTACTCGGAATAGTAATAACCGTTTATAACCGCTTCTTCAAAGTCCTGAATATGCTGGAGTAGCGGAGTGACTTTTTTATAATAAAAAAAAGTATGAAAAGACGATTTTGCCCCTGCCCTCTGGGCGAACGCCTCTATCTATAATATTACAGAGGCGTTCCCTGCCACGTGTCCGCTGGCGATTGGTGGAAAGGGAATATTCGGGGAATATTCGCTACAGTGAGGGTAGTACGGTCAGGGGCATTTTGGGAAAAAAAATATGAACAGGGTACGCGCAGCCCCTTTTTGGGCGAGAAGTGAGTACTGTAGCGAAAAGTGAGTTAGTTGGGCACTGTAGCCGCGTGCGTGCACGTGCTTTTACTGTAGCAATCATTACAATTTTGAATTTTTACGCACTTTAATATTCAAAATTCAAATTTTCAAAATTCAAAATTCAAAATTTGCTGGAGCTTGCAGAGTACGCTTTGTGTCTTGTGAATTATTTCCCAGATTTTATAATAAATTAAAATTAGTGACAGTAAGCGGGATTTTTAAAATTCAAAATTTTGAATTTCAAATTTGAACGTTTCTTCCCGCCCAAGTTTGGAACAGTACGCGTCGTACTGTACCCGGTCCTTTTTGTCTGTACTTGGTGTGACACTGGTGCCACGTGTTAATACGTATCTCGTGGATATTGAATACAAAGTGGTTTTATATTTAATTTTTGCTGCGTAATATGGTCTGGAGATGAAATACTGTTCTTGCTGGAGTTCCGTACTTTTTTTGTAATTACGAAAGTACCCCTGGGTATTGTCGTAAGTCACTCCGTGCTCCGAAGTGACCTGGAGTATTGGAGTGAGTTCCTGTAGATTTTGGGACACGTGGCGCTTTTCTGTTGGTGCAGAGGGAATCTTTTCTTGATGTGACAGCGGGCCCCACCACTTGTATTACCCCCGAATTAATGCATATGTTTAGCTTAATAAAATCGTTAAACATATGCATTTTTTCTGGTTTAAAAATATGCATTATACACTTATATACTTATATATATAAGTGTATATATATAAATTGCTCCATGACATAGTAGGTAAACCAACCCTAGTCAATCACTTGTCATTCCACAAATCAATCCATGCAATAGTAAACACTAATTAGCCTTAATTTCACCAACATTGGTGGATTAGGAGAGTTGATGCTAGATTAGTAGATGACTATAAATAGGATGCTCCACACTTGTTTTATGTTGGTTAGTTCATTTTCTAGAGAATACAAGAGAGAAAGTGTGAGCATTTTCTGGAGAAAAAGAAAGAATACACTTGTGTTGAGTGATATAGCTAGAGGAAGGTCTTGGTGAATGTCCACAAGCATCATCACATACTTTGGTAGGAGAAGAAGAAGAGCGCATAAGTCACAAAGGTTTAAAAGTGCTATAACCTTCATTTATTTCATTTTAGTAGTCTAGAACGATTTTGAACGGTTAAAATCTATTTTTAACCGATCAAAACTCGTTTTGATGGGTCTAGAAGTATTTATCTATGTAATATATGTATATTCATAGTTTGATGTGCTTATATCATGTTTTGGTATGTGTGTAAAGCCTGAAATTAGTATAAATGTTTATATCACACTTTACCGATAAAACCTTAAATAGCTATGTGCTATGTTTTGTGTCATTTCGAAATGTACAAGTTAAATACTTGATTTATATGGTTAGAAAGTTTTATGAGTGAGTAAAAAAGCCAACACAACTTGAATTTCACAAAAATATGGAATAACAAAGAAGTTATGGTTTTTACCGCAAATGATGTTGTTTTTAAATTCTAAGTGGTTCAATCCGTAAATTTCGAGTATAACGTTTTCAAAAAGACGATCGAACCATGAAATATTGTAAAACAATAAGTTAGGAACACATCAACACTGATTTGGTGTTATTTGGATGTGTAGATATCATTTTATCAATGTTAGAACCAAAAAGATCAAAATAAGAAAATTAGGGTTTTAAAATCAGTGTCGCCGCCGCAGCGGTGAAACACACTGTAACGGAAATTTTTGCACTACCGCCACAGCGGTAGATCTCACCGCCGCAGTGGTGAAACGTTCTGTTTGAAAAATAATAACTCCGAAATGGGTCAGCTCGGGCTGGGTCAGCCAGGTCGGGTTGGGTCAGGTTCGAGCTAGAAAATGAAAAGTGTTCCAAAAAGTATTTTATTATTTTTGGACTTAATAAATATATTTTTAAAATTTAATATAATTGAATTAATATGTAAAAGATGTTATATATTATTAAAGAGTTAATAATATAATTAAAATCAATAAAATATTATTATTAATATAATAATATTAGAGAATCAATAAAATATTATTATTAATATAATAATATTAGAAAATTATTAAAATATTATTAAAGGATTAATAATATTAATAAGATAATAAAATATTATTAAATGATTAATAATATTAGATAATTAATAAAATATTATTAAATGGTTAATAATATTAGATAATGATTAAAATATTATTAAATGATTAATAATATTATTAAATGATTAATAATATTAATAAGATAATAAAATATTATTAAATGATTAATAAAATATTATTAAATGATTAATAATATTCATAAGGTAATAAAATATTATTAAATGATTAATAATATTATAAGGTTAATAAAATATTATTAAATGGTTAATAATATTATAGAGCTGTTAATATATTATTAAATGATTAATAATATAAAAATATTAATAATGTATTATTAAATGATTAATAATACTACAAGACTAATAAAATATTATTAAGTTGTTAATAATATTAAATAAGTGTATGGACAATATTAAATATTAATATAGGTTCTTGTGTTTGAAATATTATCAAATAGTGATAATATCGCCTATGTGTTTATATACTCATAATTAGATAATTATGTGGATCGTAAAAGTTATAAAGGTCATCATACTAATGTGTATATGATACTAATTTAAGATCAAACTGATTTAATTGTTAGGTCCGTTCAAGGATTATTAAATTAAATTGGTTAGCCGTAGACGACGCACGAGACAAGTTTTCTACACCTTGACTCGTAATTTACGTTGCAAGTTCTCTTGACTTCACTTGTATCTATTGTTGCAAGTTTTCTTCAACTTTATTTACATTGAGCAATTCAAATTATTGTTTAACAAATTCTACACTCGTTGTTATTTGACGATGCTGAAAGTGGATTAATTATCTAAAATTATTCCACCTCATTATTTGTTATTGTATTCGCACATAGTGCTTTTGCAGTGGTTATAGTTCAGTTATTTACGAACTGTTTAAGAATGTCTAAGCTAATTGTTTCGGCTAGACAAATGCATATTTAAATTCATCTAATTGAATATTTTACAAGCTTATCCAAACCATTGGCTGGTGTAGATTCTTATAGTAAGACTGAGAAAGAACAACCCTAGTTAAATGAGATTTTTATATTGTCGGGTAATCGAATTTGCGCAAGAAAACTAAATGTTATGCATATACATTGGACATAAGAGGACTGATCCCCTCGAGTGTCCCGTTATTTTTAACAAGGTGTCAGACATTGTATGTCTGTTCTACCTTAGTAGCAGTTCATGGTCATTAAATACCACTCAGCAGTAAATAGTCAATCCATTCTTATGTTGAACTTTGATTCTTGATATCTTTCACAATTGTTATTGTTGAAAACCTTGAAGTTATTTTCCTTCATCATGATATATTTTATGTTATTGTTTATAAACTTGCTGAGCCACCTAGTTGCTCGTTCTTGCTATATCATGACTATATTTCAGCTAAGCCCGAATGCTCTAAATCAGACAAAGGTAAGGGGAAAGCGAATGCGTAGATTAGTAGATGCATGCTAGTTTTAAATTACTGTTATGTAATTACTGTGTAAATCTTTCGTATTTCCCTTAAGATATGTAATGTTACGATTAAGGTTGATAGACATTGGGAAGTGTAGCCTTTTGATAAGGAATCTTTTATATTATTCCGCGTAGTTTGAATACAATTTATGTATTCATTGTTGTTAAGTACTGTACAGTGAGAATCAAACCCGAGGTTAAAGAACCCGGATTTGGGGTCGTCACAATAATAATAATAATAATAATAATAATAATAATAATAATTATTATTATTATTATTATTATTATTGCTATTACTATTACTATTTTTTTTATTATCATTATTATTATTACTATTATTATTGTCATTATTATTACAATTATTATAATAATAATAGTAATAATAAATATAATATTATTATTATTATTATTACTATTACTATTTTTATTTTTATTATTATATTTATTATTACTACTATTATTTTAATTATTATTGTTATTATTATTATTATTACTTTTATTATATTAATTATTATTATTACTTTTATTATTATTATTATTATTATTATTATTATTATTATTATTATTATTATTATTATAGTGTAGTGGTAAATTTGATTTGGGAGGAAAATGTGAGTGGATAAATTTTATAAAAAAAGATGTTTAATTTGAGAGAAAAATGAGTGATAGATTAATGATCGTTAGATGTTGAAGCCCTAAATGATTTTAGACTGTTGGATGTTGAAACTTAATTTAATTTAAGACCGTTGAATATTGAAAATTTAAAATTTGAGCAACTCTGTTCTATTATATATATATATATATATATATATATATATATATATATATATATATATATATATATATAATCTTACTGCTTGCTCCCCATTTCTTATAGCCGACCATCTATCTATATTATATTGCTAGTTATACAGTAATGCATGACTACTTCATTATTTATACATCAATTTAAATAATAAATATCCCAGTATTTACGTAACTATATGTACTGCTCTATATGTGCGCACGGACGACATCAAGAGTTACTAGAACAAACAACTTAATTAAGATAGGAAATTGATCATCTCACGTTTTTTAAGTTTTTAGGTCCTAATTTAGCATCTCAAGTTTACTCGCATATATGTTTGATGAGGGCAACAAAGGATACTTTACTTAATTTGGTTCTCTGAGTATAGACTGCTAATTAATAATATATGTATTTCTATACTATAATTAATTAAGCTGCCATTGATTAACCTTTACGTGCCTTTGTAGTAAATAGAGTCGTAATATCCCATTCATACGCCAAGAATAGTAGAATCTTCTCTTCTTGACTCCATCCATCCTTCGCTTAACACATTACTACAAAAGTCTATAGCTCATATATGCTATACGTATAATTCTACCAAAGATAAAAGAATATACTTATACAACCGGGAAATCTTGGTATTAATGCCACCGCCCAATATTTATATATACATATTATTAACTTGCTCCGTTCAAAATTATAAAGTTATTATTGACTTTCTAAAAGTCAATTTGAAATATTTTTAAATTTAAAATTGACATGATTAAATTAAAATAATAAATCTTATAATTAGTATTACTTTTTAATTAGTTTATAATTCATAATTGTATTGACATAAAATAATTAAATTCATGTCAATTTTGAGTTTAAAAATATTTAAATTTGATTTTTTAAAAGTTAATATTGATCTTATAATTTAAAATGGAGGGAGTATTAATTTTGTTAACTTGTGTCACAGTGTAGAAGTTTCATTCATTTGAATGCTAATACAACTTCTCTTATTGAATTTTATTAGATCGATCGATGAAACTTAAGTATATTCTTAATTTGTGATTGAACGAATGCTTCAAATTTTAAGTGACGCTGTTAAAAGTAAAAATTATTTAGAATTTAAGGCTCCGGCTACAAATATTGCACATCATTCCAATGGATCTTTTACTTGAAGAATAGATAAAATAAGAAAATTCATACCTACAAAGTTATATATATATGGGCTATATGTATGTACATAGCTGTGTAGTGCACAGTCGTTTATGACGACGATTTTTTTAAATTACAACAACGGTTCAACTGTCGTTATAGATCAAAAAATATCTATTACGATGATTGAACCGTCGTCGTAATTTAAAAAAAACATCGTTATAAATGACTCTGCACTATACATATGTGTATATACATTTTTTCATATATATATATATATATAAACTTTGTAGGTTTTAAAGAAAACGTACAATTAAAGAAAAGGAATAACAAACTGCAAAAATGAAGGGGAAAAACTCAAAATAATTTTTGTAATAATATATATGGTAGGAAAGTCAACTAATCCAATTCTATAATGTTGGTTAATAGTTACATCCTGTCGCACAGTCACCTCCAGAATCCAGATAATACTTCAATCCTCACATTAGTGAGTAAAATAATTTTCGGATCACTAATCATTATACTAAAGACAAACCTAAGTATGAACCAGAAAGAAGTATAGTAGTTCGTTATTTTTTTGATAACATGTCCATAAAAATATTTAGCGGATAGTAGGTACACATAATATGTGATAATACATGATTACTTGATACTTGTGCTTTTTTTAACTTCAAAAAAATGGTCGTAAATTAATTTTACGTTTTGTATATGATGCATAGATATATTTAATTGAAAAAAAACTTAATATTAAATTTTAATTATTATATAAATATTAGAAAATTAAGTCATCATATGCAAACTTTATTTTTTAAAAGTAATAAATAAATAAATAAAAATAAATAATAAACGTACGGATAGTTTTTAATGGGAGTATGATCTAATTAAGAGCCTCGGCAGACTTGATTTCATAGCATGTCCAAACATCTCAGCACACACAATACGTTTACGTAGAAGGATCACCCAAGAAAGCTGCCAGATCACTCACTCAATGTAGGACTATATATATATATATATATATATATATGTTGTATCCTCTCCTTTAACATAGGCAATTAAGCATAATAATGGAATTGACAATATTTACACTTTTTCTGGGGTGACTTAAATGTTAACACTTGAAAGAGGTTGTGGCTCCATACACCAAAAAGTTAATTGGTGTTGGAGTGGGATTTGTGTTTGATAAAAGAGCAAATCCCCATATTAGGAACCGTATAACTTAAATGTAAACTGGTACTTTTGTATTAATAACTCATAATTCCGTACTTTACCAACAACCCTAATCATTTGGTAAAACTTATACTAATAAGGTATTATTAATCAAACAATTGAAGTACAAAGCGGCGTGATTTTGGGGTCATACACCAATTAACAAGTGATTCACCGATCGGTATTGCATTAATTGCATTATACAGTATGGGGTGGGTCAAGTATCGCACATGCAATTGCTTCATAAAGTATCTGCGTACCATACATAGCTACTTAACCAAAATCCACTTTATTAACTAAAAAAAACCTTTTTCCGCGAATAGATATAGTGTATAAATATTATATCTATTTTAGTTGTTAAAAA
Source organism: Hedera helix (assembly GCA_947179155.2). Taxonomy (NCBI): domain Eukaryota; kingdom Viridiplantae; phylum Streptophyta; class Magnoliopsida; order Apiales; family Araliaceae; genus Hedera; species Hedera helix. The sequence continues at coordinate 51,369,604 of OX359266.1, read as the reverse complement.
AAAAAACATGATACTGAAATCCGTGTCATACTCCACTTTTTAATAATTAAGATAGATATAGTATTTGATTTTATATTTGAGTATCGTGTACGTAGATTTGTCCTTTTTAAATTATAATCTTCACAATCATAACTCATTTAAGCGATTTAATTAAAGATATAGTAGTATAATCCGAATAACTAAACTCTTAATTAGAAAGACCAAAATAACTATGAAAGAGTAAAAAATGAATTAAAATGATAAATGAAAGAAAGAGAAAAATGATCGATGAAAGAAAGGCCAGGAAAAGTGGGCGGCTGGGGTGATGGGGCTGGTGCCAGGCTTGCGCTCCAATCCTCCACAAGGAATCATATTATATCGTTGGCAAAAAGAAATAGTATTGGGGTTTGCTTGATACAAGGTCAACCGAATCAATCTCACTCGTTCTTTCATCACCTCAGCTCCTCGTACTTACTTCCTCAGTGTTTAAATCGATTCCTAAAATTAGAGGTAATTTTTTATTTTTTTAATTCTCAAAATTTTATAGTTAATATTAATTTATTTAATTTTAGTATACGACCAACTGCGAACTAACTTAAAAATATTTGTAACAATTACTATATTTGTTAGTTTTAAAATTTAAATGAATTCATATAATATATACAAATTTGACTCAAGTTGTACAAAAATATTAGATGAAAAACGAAAAAAATAAAAATAAATGATATACTCAATTTCATTAATATAGTTAGTCTTGTTTGTCTGATATATTTATTAGATATCTCACACACTATACAATGATTCATATACCAACTAATGTTAAACTAATTAAAAACCCTATGTGCTACAATATGAGCTCAATCTCAATCCATTAGTAAAACTCAAATCCTTGCAACTCATTCACAGACGGGTTAGACAGTCATTCGCTTACCAAAAAATAAGATCTCCAATTATTACCGTAATGGTTATTAGTCTGATTTGTAAAAGTATAAACCAATTCCAACGGTATAAAATAAAAGTATAACTTGGGAGGTAGGAAATATAAAGGAACGCTGCTGCTGCTGGGTATACTCACGGTTAACTATTCACGGGGGCAGCCTTTCTTTTCAACAAGCACTCTTAGTTAATAATAACATCGATCCCTCTCCTTATAAGTTTATCTTTCTTTCCGTATATAGTAACGTCTACTTCCTCTATTTCCTTGCTTCCTTCGATTCATCACTCTAATTTTCTCTCTCTTTAATTCCCGTCAGGTTAATATATTATGGGTTCCAACGATTACAAACTGATGGTCAAAGGAAAGCGAAGCAAGCGTCAAAAGTTGGCCTCAACCATGGCTGCCCCCTTCAGCTCATCCTCATCTTCGGGGAGTGGTGGATTAATATTGAGTAATTCCATGATGAGTACTAGTCCTCAAGAGTCTAATTCACCTATCGACTCGGTTGAATTGCAATTCATAAAAACCACACAAGTAGAAGAAGACACGGCCAATTGTTTGATTCTTTTAGCTCAAGGCCAAAAATTACTTCATCAAAAACCCCATTCTTCAATCAGCAATAATACTAATACTAGTAGTACTCCTAGCCATGGATTGTTTAATGTGTACCGGTGCAAGACTTGTGAGCGAGCCTTCCCGTCATTCCAAGCCCTCGGTGGGCACAGAGCCAGCCACAAGAGGCCTAAGCCCGTCCCTGCCGTACAAAAGGTGATGGTTGTACCAATGGATGATCAACATCACAAATTGTCGCAGTTTAGCTGTACTACTACAACTAGTACAACCCTCTCGCTTCAAATTTCAAGCGGTAACAACAAGCCTTTTTCTTCTTCAAGGGTTCATGAGTGTTCGATTTGTGGTTCTGAATTTGCTTCGGGACAAGCTTTGGGGGGTCACATGAGGCGCCATAGGTCCACCCTAGTCCTGCCGCCACCTCCTATGATCATGTTTACCAAACATCATGATGATGATGAGTACTCCAAGAAACAACCACCAAATATTCTTTCTTTAGACCTCAACGTCCTTCCGCCACTAGAAGATGAATCTGAATTTCCTTTTGCATTCAAGGAACAAGTTATCGTCTTCTCACCATCTGCTCTTTGTTAATTGAGTTTGCTTTTCTTTCTTCTTATTATTTTTTAATGGATTTATCTACTAGCTAGATAATTAAATGTGAATTATTGATACTAGCTAGTAATTTTTAAGTTTACCGTAAGGATCGACTTTATTTATCAATAATTGTAATTGATTCTTTAAATTCTTTAATTTCTTCTTCAATAATATTTGTCGACGCCGGGATTTCGTCGTTTCGTTTTTTAATATTAACATGCCCTTTCCAATTTTTAGCCTTTCGATTTAAGATGTGATTTTGAAAAGGGTCGGCTTAAGTGTCGACGGGGTTTCGAAAGGTCGATTTTATAATGAGCCAGTTGACCAGAGTCGCCAGTTGGTATATTTGAAATGGATGTACCAACTTATCCGAATTTTGTTTTCGTAATCGCTGGCTCATATGTGACTCCAATTCAATTGGTCCGCGAACCGAGATTCATAGAGTTCGGGGGCTTGCTTAAGCGAGGGGAAGGTGTTAGGCACCCCCCGACTTCCGTGAAACACGGTTACCACAATCTCGATGTTTTCCTATCCTCTTAAATCCTAAAATGTGGGTGTGCGCACATGTGTGCGTGTGTGCCTAAATGAATGTTTGTGGTGAATTTTTTGCATAAAAGTTGCTTTGATTTTATATGGCAAATGTGTTTTGTCGGAAAAGCGTTTAAATGTCTTTTGACCCAAATGACAAGGCTTCGTTTTTTTATAATAAAGATTAATTTTAATTTCGAAAATGATGAGAGTTTTTTATTAGATGTCATTTTTAGAAAACAATAGTTTTTAAACTTTTGTCAAATAGGAATCGAGACTATACATTGCCTTCTAACAGTAAATTCAAATAAAATGAAGGCAACTTTTAGAACTCTTTAACCCTATGCACAAAGTTTAATGAAAACTTATCTATTTTTTACGAAAACATATTTTATGACATTTCAAAACCAAATGGAGCCTTTTCGTCAAACAAGGGTCAAAGTTCGCCAAAACTCTTAATTTTTAAACATCGTGAATCTAATATCCTAATTTGATCATTTTTAGAAAATCTTCATCGTTTGCCTTATTTTGAAAAACCGTTTTTTGTGTCGTAAATCAAAACAAGCATTCAAAACGTGTCGGGGCTATCCATGGGCATGTGAGCCGTCTAAATACCCCCAAACACCCACAATCACACATTTTACTATTACGGGGCCTTAAACCCGATCACGATTTGGTATCGCTTTAAGGTCCGATATTACATATATACAACCATAGACCCTATACAATGATTACATACACCGAAAATGTCCATCATCGGGATTTGATCACGAGGATCTCCTCCCTAGGCTCACAGTTACCCAAATCACTGCACAACCATACCAAGGCAAATCTAACAGTACTAGACTTGTTATTACATTACACAACTCAAAGATCACAAACCCAACACTACGAACTATTCATTACCACAATAAACTATATATCACCGTACGGATGTCATCGGGACATTAGGAGGAAGTTACGTTCCGACGGAACCCTCGCTAATAACCCCTAACCCATGGATCATGATCAATATAACAACATACTACATTACACAACCCAAAACACAAGATTATACTAGCAATACAAACAATGAAATATCAAAGAGAACACCCTTTTCACCTTGCAAAATACCGACGAAAGCTTCTTATTTCACAAATCGGACAAAACCACAAGAACACTTGACTAATTAGCAAAAGAAAATGAATTTATCACTTGAATCTATCAAAGACCCGAGCCTTTCTCTCTCCTCCCGCGTACTCTCTCTCTCTAAAACTTAAATTTTCTTCCCCTTCTATGCCTTTTGAGTCAGGTGATATGTCAGAATTGTGTGTTGTTGTGTGTGAGATAGATCAGAAAGACATCAAGAGAGAGAAAGTCAGAGAGGGAAGGTGAGATGAGCAATTAAATTATAAGTTATAACTAATATTCTGTCTCACATCAAAACATGTGAGTAAATAGTAAAATTTAATCATATATACGATTCCAAATTAATATTAATAATTTCTTTAGTCATAATTTTTTTTGTAAATTTCTGATCAATTAAAATATTTCAAGAAATATTTTTGGGACAATGAATTGAGTGTTGATACAATTTAATTAGATTCAAACTTCAAATTTGAACCAAGTTATTAATTATACATTAAGGAAAGGAATTAAGGTGATTGAAAGGGGTTGACCACCAATACCATCACCCTAACTAAAAGAATTTATGATTATGTTCCCTTCTTGTTTCATTCACAAGAAATTAGCTAAGCTCTATAAACCCCCATCACATATCCCATCCATTTTAAGTGTCTCTTCGTTGAAGTGAAATAAAAATTAGGGAAACAGGGCAAGTAACTATAGCTAGCTAGGTGTAACTGCCCTTCGTTTATGGAAATCAATTCCACCTCTAGTATACAGGGGCCGACCCTGAGTTTTTAAGGGCTTAAAGTGACAATAAAAAAAATACGCCTTTTACGAATTGTTATTAAGATAGGCATAACAAAAATTAATAATTTTCACTGAACAAAAGTGCATCAATACGAAAGAATACCAAATATAATAACCGACTATTTCAATATTTTCAAAGCCAAAAAAAGGTTTGTATTGTGTGTAATTGTTATTGTGTAGGTGTAATATAAAAAAGGGGTCTCCTGATTCAAAAACTACAAGTCTGCCATTGAAATTTAGGGACCCTACAAATTTATCAATTTTTATGAGCCTAAAGCTTGGGCACCTTAGGCTTTAGCCCAGGGCCGATACTGTACATATATATACATGTTCTCTTAAGCAACATGCCTTAAAGTCCGGAACAAAATTGCCAACTCACCCCAAGTTGCTTCTATAAAAATATAAATATCCAGACTCCTAAAAATAAACCATTAAACTCTTGTGTGCAAACTCTTAAAAAAGATACACAAACTATTTTTGTTATACTATACATTTTTCGAAAATATTCATATTCAAGATATCATCGGATCAAAATCACCAGAGACCAACCCGTATATATATATAAAATTGATATTTTTATTATTTTTATATATAGACCTCATTTTTTATTTATAGAGACGATTTTAAAATCGTTGTTATAAGTAAAAAAAAAAATTCATATACAAAAATAATAAAAATCACTGTAAAAATAATAATTCTCTATATATATTTTCATTTAACAATAGATTGTCGGGTTTGGGCCGCTAGGCTAGGCTAGGCCATAGGTTGGTAGTGGTACTCAATAATCAAACAAGATTAATCGTTTATATTTTTCTCCCTGCTTACCTTAGATGACAATTAGCCGAAGCTCTCCACGACTTATGCTCTAAAGTTCAAACCTATAATGAATTAGAAACATTGATATTAATTTGGATACTCTTTTTTAATATATTTAATGTTTTTATTTACTAAAATTTACAAAAATACATGTTTGGACAACTCTTTCATATTTATTTTTAAAAATGAAAAACACTACAAAGGTATATATATATATACAACCTTATGTCGAATTTTTTTTTATTGAAAAAAGGTATAATATATATATATTATATATATATTTCAAAAATGATAAAAAATTGTAAGAAGAAAAGTTAAAAAAAGAAGAAGATGATAATAGATAATAATAGCTAAATATATAGATATAAACGAAAAATAGAAAAGATAATGGAACTAGCCCTAATTTCCTTTCTTCCAATTTTACCGCTTTTCAATTAAACCAAAACATAGAGGAAAGGGAAGAGTTTTCCTTCATCCGCAACATCACATCCTCTTATTTTCTCTCTCTTCAGCTTTTGTTAGTCAGAGAAGATGGCGGTACCCGGAAGACGTAATGGTATGATTGACGAAGACGAAGAAGAAGTAGCTCTTTTCGATGAAGGAGTGTTTCCCGAGGCCGATTCTGATATCCCTCCGCATCTCCGCGACCTCGCCGCCGCCGCCGAACTCGGCGACGTTGACGCCCTCCGCCGCGCTATTGGTATATACCATACATATATATTATGTGTATATGTCTCATAACCTTCCCTTGATTGATTTTTTGTTTTTAACTTAATTCTGTTCTTTTATTTGTGTTTGATTCCCCGGCGTATTTTTACCAAAACCCAGGGCTAGGGTTTAGTAATCAAAAGTGCGATACTTGTGGCAAGTTTCTTTATTTACTTAAAAAGATTGAATTTGGAGCTTGGGCTAATGAAGATTTTGATTTTAAGTGAATATAGTAGTATACCTAAGTGATCCATTAGAGACTTGAAACTTGAATTTTATTAAATTTATGATTTTTCTCATTAGAATATAATTGCTTATGGGTTTATGATGTTGTTGAGTTCATGTACTGCTGATCTACTTTCTTCAATTCAATACATATCTAGTGTGCACAAGGAAGTAAGCAGGTTTTGTAATTTAGATGTGGTATGCCTGCTACCCTGCTTTGTACTACAATATGGACTTGATCTTTGTTATAGTATTCATGAAGAAGCATCTTGCAATATATTTCCTCATTCAGTTCCTATTTGTCAAATGTTAACTTAGAAGATAATGCTGTTTGCCTTATAGTGACTATTTTTTATACCGTTTCTTTGTTTCACTGGAAAATTTTCAATTGTACATGGTCTTTCGGCGATCAGCTTTAGGATAGGAGGATAAAAGGTTTTAAATGATATATCTTGTTAAACGGTGACTTTAAATGAAACAGGAAGGAGTCTGGTTGATGTGGAGGTGAAATTAAATTAGCCGAATGGACATGAATAAAAAGAAAATACTTAGTTTGCTTGGTTTTTGTTCCCATGGAAAAGAGTGTTGAGATTTGTGCAAGTTTCTGTACATTTCTTTGTGTGCACGTCTCTGTACATGTCTATAGGCATTTTTTTTGAATTGCTTGCCATTTGCTGCAACTCTTTTTGGAAGCAAGGAGCTGACTAAGCGAGATGTAATATTCTGTAATCTACTGTAGCATTTGGGATGAGCCCTAAGCTTGCCTGTCATTTTTTGCCTCAGTCAGGTCTTGTTCTATCCCGATGAGTAAGTTTTGGGTTTAGAGGGAGTAATTATAACTAATTTAAGTCAGTTGGATCATAGTCACATATGGAGCAACCAATTTTTTTTAGCAAGTTCGATTATTTGCAACTTTGAATTCTTCTTGTTCACGTAGGTTTTGCATGTGTTGAATGTCGTTGTCAAGGATAACCAATTCCCTACATTAACCTGTTCAGAGTCGACCTGCCAAGATGAACAGATATCAGGATTTTGCAACTTGCTTAGGATGTAGATAACTTATACATGGTTGTATATGGAATCTGACCCTGAATTTTGCTCGTTTTGAATTCTTTATTTGTTTTTTTAGTTATCTTGGAAATTTTCTGTTCTAGGTTCTTTTAGCTGTAGAAGACTATAGGTGTTTCTTCTGTTTCAGTGCTCCATGTGCTTGGTTTTACTTTATTTGGATACATTTAGTGGTGTTAGGGTTTGTTCTTGTACCCTGTACTAATGCTTTCCTAATGTCATGGACAACTAAAGATAATTTGGCAGGCAGCATTGATGAACCAGTGGAAGATGGGGACACTGCTCTTCATCTTACCTGTCTCTACGGCCATTTGCCTTGTGTGCAGGTCTGTTACTTCATGTTGCTCTATGCTACTAACTAGAAATACAAAAGCTTGATGCAATTTTCATTATCATTAATGCCATGATTATTGGTAGTAATATTGTGGTACAAACTCTGTTAAAATATGTGTATTAATATTATTAGATTCTTTCAGTAAGTTAATGCTGTTAGATTCTTCCATGTAGCTATTGTTGGAAAGAGGGGCTTGCTTGGAGGCCAAGGATGAAGATGGTGCAATACCTTTGCATGATGCCTGTGCAGGAGGTAGGCTATATTCCCTGTGCTGTCAATATCATGTTTTTAACTATGTTTAGTAATTTTAGTTTTGGCCATTACCGCATGCAGGATTTACAGAGATAGTCCAACTTCTTATTAACAGAGCCAATAATCCAGAGATAGTGAAGAGAATGCTAGAATCAGTTGATGTAGAAGGTGACACTGTGAGTGATTTACTATCACAAACACTTATATTGAATTTTCAGTTACTTTTTATTCATCAGCAATTTGATTTCTTTTATTTGTTACCTTTTTCTTTTCTACAGCCTCTCCATCATGCGGCAAGGGGCGAACATGTGGACATTATAAGATTGCTGCTAGCTTATAGGGCTTCTCCATCTAAGACAAATGGCTATGGAAAGGTTAGCATTTAAAGAAATATTTGTGTTACTACCCCCTTTTTGTTTTCAGAATTAACTTGAAACTTTGATTTGACAGGTCCCGAGTGAGCTAGCTGATCAAGGCACAGACGCTCAAAGAATTTTGGAAGCTGTAGCTAGTTCTGTGGCATGTGAATAGGTTTACATGATTGATGATACCAGCTTAGAATGTTTAGGTTTTTGACATGCCATGCGAGAGTCGGGTGAACGGGACCAAATTGTTGAATTTTAATTATTTGATGCCCAGAGGCAGAGGGGAGGGGTATCTCTTTTCTTTTAAGATAATAGTATGTGGGAGTCTTGCTGAATGTTTTTCCTCAATACGAAGCCCTATTCAAATATCAATTCCCTTATTGAAAGGGAGGGTCCCTTGTGGTTTCATTATAATCATGGTATTCCAACATTTTAAAGTGGAAGGCTCTGTTTGTACCCGGTGGTAATTAAGAGAAATTAGTGAAAAAGATCCATTCCCCTACGCCCAAACTAAGGTAATTAAAAGAAATAATGGAAAAAATTGCCTACATGTTTGGTATTGTAGAACAACCAAGTGAATACGAAAGCGAGCGAGAGTTGCATCTTTTAGAGCCTCATCTTGTCAAGTGAGTTCTGTTCTTTTATTTTATTTTACCCATTTTATTCTTTGTTTTCTCTAGCTTTTCAGATTTAATTTAGTGCTATTTTTGTATGATCAGTTTTGATCACACATTGTTACCTTGGGAATTGACCGTGCAAAGGAAATTACTGTATTTCCTCTTGAAAACAAGAGACAAAAATGTGAGAAAGCAATTATTATTATTATTATTATTTTATTTTTCAAAAAATAATTAAAGTATTTAATTCTACATTTGTTGAAAGTCAACACCTACATTTATCACTCTTTCTGTCCATTTAACTGTTTAGAAGAGTTGGTGACTAACATGGTACGTATCATAGCAGCATAAGTCCTGCATTATAATTTACTTCCACCATCACAGTTAAAGCACACGAAACATGAAATACACCCCTTAGTGCACAACATATTCATCTTGACTTGATCCAAGAGGAGGCTCCTAAACTGGCGGATTCATGAAGAAGCGGTGGCAATTGCCCACCTTAATATTTTAAAGACAAACAAAATAGTGTTATTTTGACTTTGTTTTTTGGCTTACGATCCCTCATTCTTAGAGTAGTTTGTTGTTCCCAAATCCATATATAGGATCAAAATCTTGAGGCCATGACTCTTAATGGCCACAACCCAGCCTTCCAATAACAGCTAAAATCATGTCCTTTCAATAAAATTTGACCAAAACAATAATCATAAACATCAAAACCGGGTTCTGTGACCAACCATTCACAAATAAGTACAAGATTTTTTTTAAAAATAAAATACAAATTGTCATATCTCTGTCTATACAGATATGCATAATGCTATACTCCTACATTACTAGTACTTTGTTAATTAGTAGTTTAGAACTCTCTGTTCCCAAAAAATAAATGTCTCATTTTCCTTCTGGTTTTTCACAAAAAGAGTATCCATTTTATTCGTAATATTAAAATGACATAACGTGCTCAAATTTCTCATCATAATTTTATTATCGGTCCCTATTATTAAAGTACCAACTTATTTTAGAGGTAAATATGAAACAAACATACATCATCTTTAATATATGCAAATTTTGCAAATGGAATTAGTTCTTCAAAAACTCAAAATTAACATCAAGGAAATAAATTTCAGAGGCACCTGTATTACATATGGAGTTGGTATGTTATTATGTAGGTATTGTTGGTGACAGACTCACATGGGTTAGTCAGTCAACACAACCCATGAAATAAGGAGCTAGTAATGGCTAGACTTACATAAGCAATAGTAAGTAGCACACAAAAGAAATTAAATTGTGTGCGGACGATTTTGTTCCTTAATTTAAAGAAGGTTGTTCCCTTGAAATCTCACTATAAAAGGGGGAACATTTAGTTACCAAATGAGACACACCAAGCAACGGGAAAGCGAAACAATTGGTTTAGTGAGAGCCTCTCTAGAAAGAGAAATTGTTATAGGAGGGTTTCAGTATTTATACTGAGGAAGTGGAGTGATAAATACAAAAGTGTATGTGAGTTTCTTTTAGTACAATTTTTTTGTTCCAAAGATATTTTCTTGTATTTTCTCTAATGTTCCTCAAGTTTTACGCTAAAACTTGAGAGAATATTTGTCTACCCATTATTAAATAGCGGAGATATTTCGGAGTTTGGTCCGTGTTTATTACCTCTAATTTGAAATTTTCACATAAAATTCTTAGTATCACTTTGTTGTTATTACTACTATTTTAATTTACGGAAAGACAGAGTTTTTGGGATTGTCCAAAAATCCCAACAGGTATGAATAAGTATGGACAGGCACAGAGGAATATATATTAAGAAAATGAAGTAATGGCAATACTTTACTAACTAAACATGCTTGACTTGTTAAAAAATCAATTCAAGGATGATTCAACTATAAACAAAAAACTAGACATACATCAATTAATAGGTATAATATATGTTGTGTATAGTGGAAGTAGGATGAGCAGAGAGTACCCATGGTAGTGGCCAGATCCTAGACGGAATTGGAGAGGAAAGCAAGGAGAAGCTAGGATGCTTTTGCCCATTAATATAATACGAGAATATAATTACTTACTAATTTCTCTCTTAATTAAATCTTACTAATTCCTTTCTTTATTTCAGATCAATTAAAATGTGGTAGAATGCAAGTATTTAATTACTACCGAATTTTTCTATCTCTAGTCTAGTGTGGAGCTAGCTCCTTCTCTCCGTGTCTTTCCCCAAGCGATACATCTTGGAGAGAGAGAACAAAAGAAAGGCAAGCAAAGCTAAGTGAAAAGTCCGTGGACTAACCAAAGTACTCATTCGTTTCTACCCTTTTCTGTTCGATTTGTTCCTTTTTTATATTTTTATTATTATACTATTTTCATTGTATTTGTAATGGAGACCATATAAAAGGGAATACGAAAGGTTTTATATATATAATTTAATTTTCAGCTCAAATATATTTATTTTTGGACTAAAAATATAAGAAGCAACAATAGTGTTTATTGTACATAAATAGTTATACTTTTTATTTTAGGAGGTCTACTATATATGATTGAAATATTTATGTCGATATTAAATATTAATATTTATAAATATATGAGATATAAAAAAATTAAGAAATAATTCACATAATATTATTTTATCTTATTGTTTAAAATTACATGTTAATTGCAATCCCATTTCTTTGTCATAAAACTAATCGGCATATATATCATTTTCCATATATTATATACATTCATTTATGTACAGTCATGTTATGTATTATAATAAATTTGTATTAAATTATAATTATAAAATATATCAATATATAAAATTATAAGAAGATCACATTTATTATACGTGAGTTCAAAAAAATTATCACTAATATTTTTTTACATAATTAACAACTAAAAATCAACATATAAACATTTATCATATATATCATTTTCTTTTATAAAACAGTTATTTATGATTTTTTTAAGGAATTAATATTTTCATATTATTTTTTAATAGTTTCACACGATAAACTTTATAAAAGTGTATAAAACAATGATTTAATTGTCATTATACATATAACGATACTTTTATAGGATCTATCGTCTAAAACTATAAAAAAAAAAAAAAAAAAAAAACGGTGTAGATTTATCAGTTTCCTTTTTTTAATATTCTAACTTTTTTGCATTCACCGTTTTCGTAAGTGGAAAAAATACGTAAACAATCACAAGTAAATCAGTTGTAGGCAATTGTTTTGTACTATGTATTACAGGTTGGTTGCGAGTCACCAAATCAGTTGATTGTGCAGGTGAGAAGATGGACCAGAGAGTGGGGGTCGAAGCCTGGCAGCGGAGGAGCCGCCTCCGCCCACCGCCGTGAGCGGCTTCGGAGACTGGCTCTTGAAACGATAGATCTTGCCAAAGATCCCTATTTCATGCGTAACCATCTCGGAAGCTATGAGTGCAAGCTTTGTTTAACACTCCACAACAATGAGGGGAGGCCAAGGACGCCCCCGCTCAGCCTCAGCCTCACAAGCGCAATGTCGATCTTCGCAAGACTGGTAATTTATTATTATTATTTTTTTTAAGTTCTGGTTTTTGATCAGTAATTAATGGTTACGCTTCAGTTTATTTGATTTTAGGGCTTTACTTTATTATCTGACAAATTGGTGTTGCAGTATTATGTATGCCATACGGTAATTTTGTGGTTGCATATTAAAGGTTGAAGGTTAGGCTTGGATTCGACATGTTAAGTTTTTGGGGTGTGATGGGAGTTTGTAACAATTAGGATTTTATACACTCTCGTCACAATGCTAATGGGCTTAATCCCTCGCCTTAACAGAACGATCCTTATTAGGGAGTAGGGTAATAAAAGCAGAGTAATGTTTTTCCCAATAACTTTGTCATAAAGAGCTCCTGAAACGATAAGATCATCCTTCACCACTTTCCAGTTGGCCTGATAATAAGCCATAATAAATCAGTCAGTACTAGGAGCCTTTTCCCTATCCATCTCAATTACAACCCTCTTAATAATTCCCCTCAAACGATATTTCCAGCCAAGAACTTCTCTCTCAAAATAGAACACTAATCCATCCCTCTAGTAGATTCCTAAATGAAAATTTACGTAATGTAGAAGTCCTGAAATTCTCGAGCATTTCCAGATTATGGTTAAGTAGAGCAATGCTATGAAAAAAAATGGGGAGAGGTAATTGATGTGCATCACATTATTATTGTGCCTCCTTTGGCTAGTGCCTGTTGCCTGGTAGTCAGAACACTGAGCTTGGAACTCTTAGCACCATGTAGAGGTAAAGTCCCCATTAGTGAAATTTGTAGTAACCTCTAGTTTAGGTATTTTGTCTACTTTTGAGACCTTGCTGAGAGAGCTAGACACGTAATAAACATTGTGAGTAGTTGATTCTTTTTGCATGATCTCTTAGTTTGAGTTATTGTAAAATTGGACTTCTTTTTCTTTTACTTTGATTAGCTTTTATCTATTCATGTAAGACAAGCACTCCAGCTATCATCTCACCTGTATGCCTATCAATTTTTTTATATTTTATGGTCTAAATTTGTTGTGTGTTCTTGCAGTTAAAATCGGAAGACCTGGTTATTGAGTCACAAAGCAGTTTGATCCAGAGACAAAGCAGAGGTCCCTTCTCTTCCAGGTTTTTTGTGGTAATGTGAACTTCATTTCTTAAAAAAAAAGTGTTTTATAATGACTAAAACTCATAGGCTATGTGCCATGAACATACAATAAAGAGCTCAGATTATATAAACTAAATCCAAGAGAGCTACATTAATTCCTAAGCATATCCTCAAGGCCTCAAACATTCTAGAAAAAGAGTCCGTTCTGTTGGGAATGAGGAAACAAAGAGTCTGTTTGTTTCCGCTCATATTTCTTTAGATTATTGTTTTTTTTAAAAGCAATGTTTTGATTTTGGCCATTTATTTCAGCTTTTTTGACCAAACTTGAGGGATTTTGGCTATAAAAAAAACAATAATCAAACCAACTGTTATTTTTTTTTATTATTTCAAAATTGCTTGTTGTAGTTCATATATTTTGGACTCTTCTACCCTTTAAAAACTACTTAATGGTATGGTACAACACAATGCCTTGATTCGTAGATAAGAGTTGAATTACTGCTATATGAAATAAGAAAATTGCTGCTACTTCAAAAAGTTGTTACTATGCATTAAATCATGCGTAGGAGAAGGTACATTGAGTTTACTCCCAATAGATTTGATGCAGTAGTAGTGTGCTTATGATAGAGATTCCATGGCTTGATTTTGCATTGAAACTCTTGTGACAACTTTTGCCTCTTAGTTCCTTCTTTCATAGAACACAGCACCCAGCATAAGTGATGTGTAGGACCTACTATCATACCCATTATGTTATAAACTTCATTGAGTGGATGGGTGAACTAAAGCGTTCTTAACAAAGACATTCAAATATAACCAAAGTATATCAACAAGAGTATTGAGGAATTGACAACATTCTAGTGGTGCATGAAAGAACAAAAGAAGTGTCTGTGTAAATTCATTTTCGTGTAGTCTATTACAAGTCAATTTTAAATATAGTTCACAGATGTTTTTTGGCCTTGAAACCTATCCCAAAAAAATAAAGTCTTAGCATTGAGGATTTGGTATTTTTTTATTTATCTTTGGTGACCGTGTTCTCTGTTGTAGATTGAATATCCTGAAATTGAAGACAATATGAAGCCAAGGAATTGGTTTATGTCATCCTTTGAGCAGGTACACATATTCTTACATCTACCCTGTCGTGCTCAAGTACTCTTCTAAGGACTTGTGTAAATCCTGCTCTGGTATATGTTATTTTTTAAAAATGTATTCCAAGAAGTACATGCCCTTCAATGGATACTTGTGTTCGTGTCTGACACATGTATCTCCTAATGTTTGAGCATTTGTCACACACATCTTGTTTGTGTCTTAATCTAAAAGGCGAATTATTAATTTCCCACACACGATTGAACACACTCGAATATTTTCTACTATGATCAAGAAACCTAGCAGCAGACTTTGATATGGCTTAGTGTACAAGATAGTTATGCATAAGACATATCCGAACACCTGCATAATTATATTCTTCATTCTTTGATATGTCACTGTACATTTTTATTATAGATCATAACGATTAAATAAGTTACAAATTTAATGTTGAAACTGTAGTAACATTAAGTTGTCAGAAAGTATGTAATTCTATCTATGTTTCTGTTCTATGTTTTCCCTTGTAGGATTTTGGCATCTTAACATGTCACAGCTTCATAGATTGAATGTTCAAACAATTTGATCGAAATTGCATATTCACTTTATTACAGAACATCAAATTCTAATCTTCATTTATCTTTCATGGGCAGAGGGTTCAATCCTTTGATAAAAGATATCAGTATCTTCTGTTTGCGGCAGAACCATATGAGATCATTGCCTTCAAGGTGATCAAATATACAATTAATTCTATCTCTTACGATTATGGATATTTCAGTTAGGGTTGCTGACCTTGATTATCACTGCACAATATATTTTAGGTTCCCAGTACTGAGATTGACAAATCAACTCCCAAGTTCTTCTCACATTGGGATCCAGACTCGAAAATGTTCACGGTCTGTCTTTTTAGTTTTCGTCTTATGCAGTTCTCTCTCTCTCTCTCTCTCTCTACATACATATATCTACACACACACACACACACATATATATATATATATGGGAGCTGATCCATAATCAACGTTGTAAACTTAAAATTATTTTTACAACAAATCGTAGCCGTCCAATTGCATATCTAACAGTGAAAATTATCACCTATCTGCACTTTAGTTTGAGGGAGCCCGCACTACTAAAGTGCTTATTTAAAACTGACCAAAATATCCTCCAGAATCCGCACTTTAGTTATGCGGATGATGACTTTAATATATTATTATAATACATTACATATATTATTATAATATATAAAGCGGTGGTGTTTTATTAATATTCTCGTCCGCATATCTAAAGTACGACGGTTAATCCCCTATACCTTCACAGCATGTCTCGACTTTCACATAAATTTAGCAAACTATTTTTTGCACTACAACTTTTCTTTCTCATGTCAGCCAACCATTTGCAGTTCATCTCTTTCTTTCCTCTTTCTCTCTCCAAAACAATGCACACCAATTGTAGTTTTATTATTTTCTCTTTCTTCTTTTAAACAGGCAACAATAAAGGACACTTGAACCTCTGCTTTGCCCAAGATTCCGGAGAAATCTCCCGGCGATGCCATGACATTGCCATCTACCTCTCTGATCCACTCGACGAGGGCTTGGGCCACTCCTTTTGCTATACATTCGCTCAAACCCATCTCGTCTCTCTTTCTCCAAAGTCTACTCCAATGACTCATCGGCGCCATTCCGAACAATCTTCGACGCTTCCATTAGCACTAACACTTACACGCCTCTATCCGC
Organism: Hedera helix; assembly: GCA_947179155.2. NCBI lineage: Eukaryota > Viridiplantae > Streptophyta > Magnoliopsida > Apiales > Araliaceae > Hedera > Hedera helix. Next base: position 51,353,297 of record OX359266.1, on the reverse strand, counting down.
ATCACTAATTGATCCGTTCTTGTACAATAACTCCACTCTCGATAAAGTTTCCTCTTTTGAAAACTCTGATTTATTCGCTTCCATTCCTCTCAAACCAATTTGTTGTAATTCTATTTCCTCCGTTCGTTCCGGCCCAGTTGCTTATAGCTCTGGTATGTTATTCGGCTCCAGACCCATCGAGAGGGGGTTCTTATCTGGCCTGATTGGATAAAAACTCAAATCCAAGAAATTTTCATGAAAATCCTCAAGAGAGCGATATCAAAATCTAATATTTTGCCAACTGGGGTGGAAAGAGTGAACAAAGTTAATTGGGCTAATAATGAGTATGATAAAAATCTTGAGAATGTTACAGTAAATAGTGGTGGGAATAATGATAACAATTTGAGAATCAAAATATTCAATGGACATAAGGAAAGGTGGGTGAGGATCATGAATTCTTTTATAATCAAACTGTTGCTTTAAATTTATGCGAAAGTCGAGACATGCTTCCCTATAATATTAAAGTCACCATATGCACTATTAAAATGCGGATTCTGGAGGACATTTTGGTTCGTTTTGAATCCGCAGTTCAATAGTACGGGCACCCCCAAATTAAAGTACGGATGAATGATAATTTTCACCATTAGATATGCTATTGGACAGCCACGATTTGTTGTAAGAATAATCTTAAGTTTACAACGTTAGATATAGGTCAGCACCCTATATGTATATATTCATAAATGCTATGCTCAAATCCCACATTACGTAGTACTTCAATTTTATGCCTGGATCTTATATGTGGCGGCCCTCGTCTTGGTTGTTCACTGACAGAGCGTGGACCTGATTATCTAGTGTAATGTTGGGGCGCTTCTCCAGTAAATATTAATTAAAAAAAAATCTGATGTTAACTGTTTTGGTTTGAATGTAAACTTGGACCAATATATATCTTGGTAGATAGTTCTGGTATGGGTTCTATGTATCAATATTGTTCTGTTTGTATATTTTTCTAACATTGCTCTATGGGGTGAACCAACGTGGAGTTGCAGTTATACTTCAAAACGAAGGCACCAGAGGCTAATAAGCCGCCCCGCCACCTGCTCCTGCAGCCAATGGAACAGCAGCTCCCGGTGTCCCCTCAAGGCCCGTGCCCTCACCACCTCAATCTGCTCCTCCTCCGCCCCAAGGACTTCCTCCAGGAGCTCCAATGGTAAATCCTCCCAGGGGCCCAACACCTGGATCTTTGCCACCACCACCTCCTCCAGTGGCAAAACTGTTTAACACTCTTAACAGCCTTATCAGTCTTCAAAATCCATTTGTTGTTCAATACGTTTTTCAGGCCCATCATTAAAACAGGGAACTTCTGAATGCTGTTTAGGAGGATCTTTTTGACCTTGACATTTTCAGGCTTGATATGCCTACTCAAACCGTGCTGGATTCCATATTTTCCCTCACTGTGAAGTACTACCACTAGACACGAATGCTGCTAAGCCAGACCATGGTATTCAGGCCAAGACTTGATTAACTTGGTCTTAAAACTCACCATCATTAATCACTGACGTACAGCTCTATCGAAAATTTACACACGGGGCGCCCTTAATTTGATTCATTCACCATGTCCATCAGTGTTTACCCAGTATCTATACAATGAGCGTGCGTATCCAGGAACAGGCAACTAAGAAAGATACTTTTCCTTAATTCACAGAAAAGCATGATCTGCAATTAATATTCTAGAAAAATAAGTGCTCCCCTGTCCAAGTTCCAATTATAAAATTTCGTTTGCTCTAAATTATGATAGGATAACCAAGAACTTCAACTAATTTCCATGAGCATAGTATGGTGTTTGCAACCAATGTACACCACAGGTTAAATATAATTTATTATGAAGTACAGGGTGTGTCAACTGCTTCTCACCAAGTTGATAAAATATTTAAATAAATTTGTAACTATGTTAAGCCACAAAAATCAAATAATTCAAAACAAGCACCAGTGCAAAGTTGGGAAACTGAAGATAAAATTGGAATGTAAAATAACTTGGTACACTTAGTTGTAACCTAGCGTATGAGGTAAAAGAATCCACACGAGCTTTCTGTAATCTTCTTTTACCATCTCTAGTAAACAAAGCCTATTATTCTTGATAAGTCAGAACCATCCTGAAGCAAAAGAAGTGGCAGAATCTCTCATCAGATGCAGAGAAGTCTGATCCAACGTCCTTTTAACTTGCTATTATGTTTTGAGGGAATACCTTCTTAATAAATTCCAAAAAACGCCTGGAGTAGAATATAGGGTCCACGGCAGAGATGGATAGAGAATCAAATTGAAAAGATTTATATGCATGTTCAATCTTCTTATGTACGTTGTACTCTTGCAAAATGTCGATGATTCCCAGGTATAATACAACATCATAAACCTCATGGAACATCTTTGTTTCCTCTTGTCCTGGGATATGCTCTGCTCTTGATGGCATGTTAACTCCGAGTTGGATCTGGAGTCTGCTTAACCACGTACAAAGCTTAACCAAAATTCAATAATGCTAGCCAAGCAAGAAACTAAGTAAAGTACAGCATTCATGTCATATTTCGATTAACAGAATTTTTTTAGAAACCCTGCTGATCAAATAAACCAAGAAATTAGCATGAACACAATTTTAAGTATATATATGATCCATGATAACAAGGCCTATGAAGTTTGTAACTAGACGTCATTAATATATTATCAGTTGACACGCCTTAACATTTTCACTGTTCTCATTGAAAGAACTTAGGAAGCGGTTCTTAGAATGTTCTGAATCATTTTTACTAGATGATGGAGTGTTTCTGTTGTCCTCCCTTAACTAATTATATAAATATTTAAATACCTAGCTTTAGTATTTTGATCTTTCAGACCGTTTTCCATTTTCCTTCCGGGGAAAGTAAAGTAGTTCACACTTGTTTCTGTGTATTGATCTACTACATATCAAGTTACATTAAAGGCCCGGAGAAAAATTTACTTGTGCCTAGGTTATTAACTTAGTAACTTGTGAGAGGCAGAGGAAATTTTGCTCTTTAGAAGAATCCATAAGGAAATACAGGCAAAACAAAATTTACTTAAGCATAATGGATCATACCTTGCTGTACCAGGAAGGAGGAGATCCACTTCCTCACCACCAGTAGCTGATGATGTTCGCAATCGCCTACCTCTGATATGAGGGCCGGCAACGACACTATTATCTTCCGTGCCACGAGGGACCAACACAAGGCCTTGTGGAGAGATTTCATCCTCAATAGACTCTGCTAGAGTCATTTGTAGTGAAACTTAAGAATCTCTGTCTCACCTTTTAGACAGTATAATAAAGATAATAATGGCTTCCAGAATGGATTTCAACTAGGACTCGATCTATTGCCACATAAATACTTGGAAGTTTTTTTTTCTTTCCTTAAATGGTTATACTCACAACTCACAAGCTCCAAATACAGCAGATGGTCCAAATTTGCACAATTTATAAATGATCCAAGGCTCAATTCAGCTGACCAAGGTCATACCATTTTTGCTAATGATCAGTAACTGATGACAAGATTTCTAATGACACAGTAAATTCGGAATTAAGATAGGCTAGCAGGGTAATCTGAGACATGGTAATGAGAATTTACATTTACAGCAAATAAAAACAGAAATACTAAAATTTTAGGCACTCAAAGCTATTGCTCTTGTTCTACCAAAAGGGACATGAAAACTACGAAGTACACCTGTCCAATTTCCACTCTAAGGTCTTAACTTTCTGGGAATTTCAGCTGATGCATAACCTGATTATGCAGATAAGGATAAGCTTCAATATTTTTTATTCATTTTGGTGTAATGGTACTCCGATAAGTCTTTGACTACTGAAAAGTTCATGAAGCTTCTCTTTTTACTAGATGAAGAGTCACACATGATGGATTTGCAAAATAAAACCAAGGACAATAATTAATATTTCCCATAATTTCTTTTTACTAGTTTTCTTGCTATTCCATACACCACTCAACACCCAGACACTAGGCTTGTAATTAACTAATTATATTATGGAAACTGGTATTTTAAATTATACATGCATCCTACAATTGATGTTAGACTAGCTCAATACATAAAAATTAGTTGTTGGTTATTTAACACACCTTCTGCAACAATTCCCAGTCCATCTTCCGTTAAAAGTCGATTATAGGACAGAAGAGATCGTAAATGCTGGGGAGCTCGATAATGAACACCCAGCAAAAGACTATAGTCCATGATGTTCTGTGCTTCCAAAAATTTACTGTCAATCTCGATCTGCCTGCACAACAGCACAAGTGAAAATGGATAAAAAGCAGCAACTTTGCATGAAAAGAAAATTAACTATCACTTTCAATCCGCCTCCATAAAAAAAGATAAATAGGATGGTAGAACCAAGTAGCAGCAATAATGTGAACAAAAAAAGGAAATTAAGATTATCAATTTCATTATGAATCCTTACGAATCACACATCCTCCTTCACGTCAATCCTAAGTTGAACGTGGAGAGCAAAATGGAAGCAAACATGCAAATAAAGAACACTGTGAACCAGTGAGAGGCTTGATCAACTATCCTCCCAAAACCAAGCTATGATCAAGTTCAAGCTTCCAATCTAGATTATTTGATAGTGGGAGAAGAAACCCAAAACCCCTGCACTAGCTTAGGGAAGCTTCAGGATGAGGGACAACTCTCACAATTTTTACAGAAAATTACGCATATCTTAGTTTTCAAGTCCAAAAGATACTGGTTTGATACCCTAAGAGAAGCACCACTTACTTTAATAGAGCCTCACGCCAAATAGGTTCCAAATAAAAGCAATAGTTTAGATCCAGATCTTTAAGTGTTGTGTTCTCATCAATTTCAACTTTCTCTGCAGAACGCCCCTGGGAGGAGCCTTTCAAATCAAATCTTCGATGGATCCTTAATTCCGTGCAAAACATATTTCCCATTACCACAAAGCGGAACTGCAAAACAGATCTCTTAATATACGACAATCACTTGTGTACATAAGAATTTCACCTTCTTTAAACAATTTATTATGTTACCTTTTGGCCACTTGACGGTTTTATTCTATGAAGACCAAAAAATTTCGTTATGAGCGTGTTCTCATATGCTCGAACATGATGGTGGTAGTCTGGAAGCATCCGCAGAAGAACCTACACATAAGAGCACCGGTCCTGTTACTTTAGCAAACAGTTAAACAACGATGAAAACAAGAAATGTATTGAACAGGTTTCATATTCTAGCAGAGAATGCTTGGTTGAGATATAAATAAATAGCTTACACAAATAAAAAGCACGCAGATCACAATGTGACACTGGATTAGCAAGCACAAGAAGTAGACTTCACAAAGACTAAATTTATTAATTCAAAGTTGGGTTATCATATTTCACCCAATTATTCACAGTAATAAGTACACATCGATTTTTTTTAAATGTCTGGCCCTTTGGACTCACACACCACAAATAAAAACCCACTTGATGTTGAAAATAAATAACTTAAGTTCCTTTTATGTCTAACATGCTTCCTGCAGTCCTGATGTTGCAACCAATGCTTTTGACACACTCCACCTGCAAGTACTATTATAAATATGATAATAGAAAGTACTTTACTGTTTAATGTGCTTTGTTGTTTTATCCTCTCTGTTGAATAAGCTGAATTGGAAACTCAGAGAATATTCCATTAGCTGGAGAAGAGTTTCGGAGGTGATATAGTGGTCTACTGTGATTCTGGTCCACTCATATATAGGGATTAGATTCCATACAGTTATGTTTGAGTCTAACAGGCCAAACTAAGAAATGGGAAATCAGGTATGCTGACATGCTCAAAATGCAATTGAAGTGTTGAAAATCTTCAGTCTTCCTCCCTTCTCTATTCATGTTCTATTCCTAACCTTATCTCTTATGCACCTTCCTCTAGTTTAAACTATTTATTCACCTCAATGTTGGTATTGAATGATCACGACATAAAAGGAATAATCTCCTTCTCCTGCATGCAAGAATTTGAGAAAACGCATACTCAAGGTCACAAAGCTAGAATTGAAGAAGAAAAAAAATATAAGAGAAACTAAGTAAATGAATACATGTAGACGTGGAAGCTATAAATTTAGATGCATACCTTTACTTCAGATTTTCGGAGGGTCTTAATCATGAAACGATCATCTTGAGATAGAAAAAAGACACTACCACTTTTCCCAGGAGAAGAAAGTTCCCTAAGAGCATCATTTCCGCAAATGGACATCATGTAATCAGCGGTATCAATATTAAACATCTCCCTTAAATTCCTACACAAGAGCAAGTAAGCCTTTTCAGTTGTGAAAATGCATTTTAAAATATCAAAGTTTGAAAATGAATAAATAAATAAATAGAATTAAAACTTTTAAGATTCCAGCAACCACAAGGACCTAGTAGACAAAGAATGATGGGGAGGGGGAAGTGCAGAAGGCATAAGAATGCTGATACTCATTCTAGTCATGTGGGCTGTGGCTCAAGACCCACCAACAAAAGTAGAAAAAATGACACCTACATTTACATATACATATATTATTAACATACAAATTACAAGCATACATTGATTCAGAAGCAGCTTATTAAAAAAAAAGAACATGGAAATAGTGATTTCAGTAAGGGCTTGTATGAACAGTTATTAACTCAATTATGATCTTGGGATGCATCTAATTCTTTTGTCTAGCAAGTATGCACTCGATGTATGCTTCACTTGAAGCACGTAATGACGTCCAATGAGTACAAGAGAAGCTGGTTCTTCTATCTTATGCTACTAAGTTTAAACATTAAATTGAACAAAAAACTACAAGTAGCTGAATAAAGTGAATTGAATGTATCAAGAATGAGAGAGGAGTTATCAAGTAGGTTAAGAACACTAAGTACTGCATAAGAATTCTAGCACGGTAAGAAAAATACTAGGCCACTAACCTGAAAACCGTTGGACAATAATCTTTCCACTTGAAATCCACTGACTGATGCGGGGGTGTCAATTGGGATCCCTCTTTAGGAAAATTCATCCAAAAGCTGGCACGAGGGCCAAAATCTGAATTTCGTACTTCTCGCCTTTGTATGGGTGTAATTTTCCCAACAGTATATCTGAGCATATTGTAATAAATTGGTCAGCATTGATCTACCCAATAAATGATGAACTAATAGATATTAGTCAAGTTTATATCTACTGCAAAGAAGATATAACAGAGGTAACCTTGTTACAGAGTTCCCAAAAGGACTCTTGCTAAATGGGATACAAGTTCTCTCTGTCATTAGTGCTCTAGAGGGAAAGAATAGTAGATATTTTGAGGCTAAAGAGAGGTCTACACATGCATATCAAATACCTACTTTTCTTTTGGCAGAATTAGGTGTGTCCATGGTTGACTATAACTTTTATTGATTACTTGTCGGTATTTAGCTATGGGAGATGGTGTAATTGTTGTGTGGTGCAGTTTTTCTGGGTGTTTTACTACATTGGTGGCACCCCTTGGTGTCTCATTTGAATATATTTCATTTATCAAACAACAAAACAAAACCAACGTACTCATACGTCTACAAGTGCATAGAATAAATGAATTTGCAACTTCGTAGCGTATTACCTTCCTTTCCAAGTTTAGAGTTATGGACAACGTCTTCACATATATATCTTCATGATTTTTGTTTGATATAGTTAGAGGCAAACTAGAAAGGCATACTATTGAAACCCACTGTGCTTGACTCCTTCAACGTGGTATACCTTTCTAACCTCCCTCTACCTTGTTTCTGTTCTGTCTTTTTCATAATTTACCAGAATTGTATCTCAGAATGTTATCAAATCTTGTTCCAGTATTTATGGTGCTTCTCCACCATGGATATTTAAGGAAAAAAAATTAGGCTTCGGTGTCTAGTTATATCAATACTAGTCGTAGTATGATTTGGACAAGATGATAACAAACTACAAAGGATTCGCTCGGCCAAAAATATTTTAATTTGGTTTCTAAATACAAGAAACCTATAGTTCTTTTTTCTTTAATTATCTGAGCATTATTATAGCTAAACAGCTTCAGTAAAGGTTTCTGCAACAGTAAAGGCTAGGGAGCCATTCGCAAAAACTAAAAGTGGGAAGACATGATTAAGCTAAAGGACATCAGACCCTTTGTGTAAAATAATGGCGTAGGATTTACCTAATCAACCTACGCTTATATCAACATAGGTAGCGTGAAAACTGCTAATGGGTCTTAACTTCAAGGTTATAGCAAAAGCAATCTGAACAATCTGATTATATTTATAGTAAAGAAAGTTTACCTGATTCCAAGCTGCAAACTTAGCATTAAATCGTAACTCCTGTGACCCTTTATGATAGCTTCACCTGGTCTCTTTATCTCCTTCACAAGTTTCTTCTGTCGCCTTTTTGCTCTTTTGGACGATGAAAAACTATTGTTTAACACAATCTCACTGATTAAAACACCTTGCATATATTCTCTTTCCAGGATTAAGGCATTCGTATCAACCTCATGTTCTTCACCATCCAGAACAGAATTGATTGATAAATCATGTCCAATATGTTTCTCAATAGCAACCTCAAGACTCCAGCGTCTTTCCAAGGAAACATTAGTTGTACGAGACTGCTCCAGATTTATCAGGTTTCTATTGGAAAGCTTATCTGAAGAATTAAAAAGAGATCCTTGGGTCCCACCAATCTTGATATTTCCCATATCAACTGAAGAAGCGTGTTGAATATGTGAGACTTGCTTCTGTCTTCTTAAATCTGGCAGCAGACCTCGTTTTCTCAGCGCATTAAGGTACAGTTCTTGTACGGCTGGAAACCTGCTGCCTTTTGGATAAAATACTCCTTTTCCATCCTTCAAGCCTCGCGTCCAAGTTCCAACATAGTGCCCTCCATCACCCCATGTATATACTCCAAATCCATGTATCAAACCATTTAACCAACTTCCTTCATATGAATCTCCATTTGTCCAAGTAAGAGTCCCTTTCCCCGACATTTTCCCTCCCTTCATATTTCCCAAGTAGACATTGCCATTAACCCATGTATACTTACCAGGCCCTTCTGTGGTTCCCTGAATCCAAGCGCCTTCAAAGATATCTCCATTGGGATAAGTTTGATATCCTAACCCATGCTTGAGATTTAATCGCCACCTCCCCTTGAATGTCATTTTGTTAGGCCCAATATATGTCCCTGTACCATGCCTATAACCACCTGAAAATTCACCCTCGTATACAGCTCCAGAAGGCCATTGAAGCTTGCCATAACCATGCCTCATCCCCCGTCTCCATTCACCCTCGTACTTGCAATTATTTGACCAAACATATTGCCCTGAGCCCTCAGGCTTGCTGCCAAGAAGGGATCCAGAATAAAATTCCCCATTGGACAGCAAGAGCTCTCCAACTGTAAAGCCAGTAGATCCAGAAGAAGAACGAGAAACTTCCCCGTTGGTTAGCGTGGTTGGGTGGTCAATGCTATTAAATGATATGGCACCAAGGGATTTTGTCCTATCTGATAAACAAAGTGCTCCTTCAACATTATCAACAATGGCCACAGGGCCAGACATGCATAATTTCCAAAAGGTTTCTGTTCCTTACAAAACAAAGCTTGCTCCAACTGTCCTCATTAAAAGGGATTTTAAGTACAAACACAGACAGAGCTGTTTTTTGATGCCCCAGAAACTTCTTCTTTACCTGTTTGAGCAAGAGTTTTTTTTTTTTTGGCCGGGTGTGGGGAGAGTGGGGAGAGAAAACTATTAGATGTAAGCATTTGAAACCCGCTATATTCCTTAATAACACTACTGAAAATGCAAAAGCTGGCTATAGTGAGCAGGAAACATCAACCAAATAAAGAAATCACCCAGTAAAACTACATGCCTGGAGAGTAATTTATAAACCCAAAGGGAGGGACAGCTTGGACAGGAAGGATTAAATTGCAAGGAACCATCATTCACTGTCCATTTGGAAAAAACAGTGATTAAAAGAGAGTGAAATTTGTACAAGAAGGATATTGTTCACAAAAGAGAGTTAAATACTACATATTTCCACCATAACAAGAAGAATATTGTTCACATAATTTTATATAAGAAATTCATGTATTTATTGTACGCCGATCATATAAATATATAAGGTATTCAAGGAGAAGATATAAAGGATCTTATAGGCACATGATGAGTTATTTTTTCCAGAATGAACAGTGGATACAGTGGTTTCTTCATTTCTAGACAGCAGCCAAGCACTCGGCCCTACTTGTCCCAGATCATAAGATTTCAAGCATCAAAATTGACGCGTCTTTCGCAAAAGAAGTATAGTGTGCGAAAGTAACTACATGTGCTCTACCGAGGAGGGAGTCAAGGTTGTCACCGAGAAGGTCCAACTCAATGCCTATTGGCTTGAGATGAAAGAATCATGTGCACACTAGTTAAGCAATTGCACTGCAAAAGATAATTACCAACAGGTCCAACACTAATCAAGTGCTTTAGAAATCAAATCCAGGTCAAAAGTATCCAAATTTTTTTAAAACTTATGATATAATAGACTATAGACTCCAGGTTTCACAGCAGTGACTAACTGATGCTGTAGTTAAAAAACTAGCAGTCAATATTATATTATTAACTATGTGAAGCCATCTTGTAGCTTTCTGGGAGGGCTATGTCCAGCTTACAGTGTACTGCCATAATGTAAAGGCTGATGGTTCACAAAGACTCCTGAAGGTCGTCTCTTAAAGTTTATAAATTTTTGTTAAGAAAAAACTGCCATAGTACCTTAACAGGATTACAGGAAGGAGTAAAATTTATTGATCTCCTGAACTGTAAGCTGTAAATCAACTTTTGAGCTCCAAATTAAATCTCGAGATACTTTGCACAGGGTGTTGATGAAATTACTCTCCACAACTAATGAAATTACTCTCAAGTTAAATAAGGAAAGAATCAGCAATTAAACCCTCCAAAAGATTAAAACATTTTTTCAACTAATAACATCTAGAGTTTAGGCATTATGTAATCTATTCTCTGAGAACTCAAAGATCAGAGATTCAACAATTTCAGTTAAGAGGGGCACTGAATTTTAAAAATTTCAAGGAACACATTTGTAAACTCAACCCCCTCTATACATATTGATAACAATATGAATTGTGTGAGAAGATCAATAATCAATCTGCACTGCACCAATGGACATAAAACCATGTTTATTATGTTTCTATCATTAAATTAATACGGAGACTAGTATTTCTTCAAGTTCAGCATTAGCATAGAACAACTCTGATGCATATCCCATATCCCAAGTTCGAGCAAACATAACCTCATATCATATAAAATATGATCAAACTCCTTTTTTAAGACACTCATGTTCAGTAATCGGTACATCTCATGGTCTTCCAGAATTTTTACATTTAACAAATGTTACAAACATGAGAGGCTTGAGCACCGATAGGATTGGCAGAACAAGAAGCACCAAAAAGGAAATATCAGAACTGAATTGCACAATCTGCTTGCCTGGGAGTAAGTTTGTCATGCAGTTATATATGTGTTAACTAATTTAGAAGTAACACTTCAAAGGAAATTTCAACCAAATTTAGAAATTCATTTCATTCTGAATGGAACTGCAGCTTACACAAACTTGGACCACCAGCCTTGAAATAAAATTGAAAATTCAAAGTTACAAGGTTAGGTTGGATATCTGGCCTCAATCCTCAAATGAAAAACAAAAACAATATGTAATTGAAAGTTGCTAACAGTGTCAGAAACCTAAGTTTGGTAAATACCAAGGAAAGATAATTTGAACAATAAATAAGAAATACTACTACTACTATTACTACTTACTACCCAGCTTCATTTTAGCTTCAAATAAAAACTAAGCTTTGATTGTTTCACCAGGCTGAAGAATAAAATTAACTTACATGTAATTATGTTAACCTCAAAAATAGACATTAATCTGAACCAACACCAAACATGGCCTTGTAATTATTATAAAAAGTATATAGTAGATATTCCTGTAGAACAAAAATGGAAGTAAAATCATGAAAAAGAAATGCCGAATGATTACTGAAGTTTTCATTTTCGTTTCAAAGATGAAAAACACAAATAGAGATTTTCGTAGCTGTAAGAAGAAAAAGAGGAAATTAATTACCTCCAACGAAGAGATAATGAAAGGATAGAGAGAGAATCAGAAAATGGTGGTGGAAAGAGTTTCAACTTTGCCTTCGATTCTCTTGATCTCCCTTCCCTTTCTTTCTCTACACTGTTGAGAAATGAAAAGAAAAGAGAATGGATCAAATTCCAAAGTAACTTTTCATCCCTTCTTCACTGATACCCCGCCTTAGCCGCTAAGAGATGACGTCAAAATGCCGGAAACACCTCGAGATTAGCCTCTAAATTTCTTAGTCAACTGGAAGCTTGTTTTCCCTAAATACTCCATATTAATCGGAATACTATGATAGATAGTAAATTGGCAACAACTAGGGTTGAGATAAATATTCAAATACAGCGTAAGTAACGGCTCATGAAACGATATAGGGAGGGGTTGGTGGTCATTTGTATTTACCAAAGTCCTTCCTATGAGCATGAGGTTCCTTCTGAGTTGGGATCAGCCGTCTCATCGTCATGTGTTGTTCTAATAGGAGGAGATTATGACATGCACAATTTTTTAAGATAATATAGTTATCAACAAATAAAAAAGAAAAAAATAACCTAAATTATCCCTCCCTCCCTTCTTTCTTTCTTCGCCAATTCTCCATCAATCGGGGATTTTACAATTGCTGATGCCGTGACTTCAATCTGTTGCCGTTTTAATATGAACATAAACGGAGCTCTTATTTTTCCAAAAAATATACTCCTACTACTGTAATAACTTAAGACTCCATTTGTAATTGTTGAATGGAAAAAATTATGGTAGAATTATTATGAAGTCTTTGGACCCATCCATGGTCAAAGACGTTGGAAAAAACAATATCATAAATAAATACAAGCATAAAATTAAGGCAACTTGTTAGGATAATAAACGACCCTTTAACCAGCAGCGCATTTAACGACCTGGAGTGGTGAGTGGGTACGACTTTGAGCTTTTATTGTAGTAAAAAGTTACTATTATATAGTAATACATAAAATTAATTAATATTTATAATTATATTATATTATATTATTATGCACTTTAAAATTTTTAAGAATTACTATATATACCTTTTTTCATAAGCCTATCGTATATAGTTATTTTTACGTCTCAAAATACAAGATTATATTAATTTTAGATTTCAAATTTCAAATTACGATGATATTACAACATATAAATCTACTTGTTGGAGGATATAATATAAATTTTTAAGATGATAAGTATCCTTTAGTTTTTGGATAAAATTTTTAATATTTATTTTCAAAAATTAATATTTATTTTCTTAGTCAATTTATGATCAACCACAAAAACCCAATTAATTCAACTAACTTTTTTAGTTGTTCACCTTATTATATACTTCTTCCCTCCTATTATATAAGTCATTTAAAATATGATCACATATATTAAGAAATCTCATTAATATTAATATTAGGTAATTAATGTTAGATTTAAAATTTTATTATTACTTATGCAATAATTAATTACTCCTCATCTCTCCCTCAATTACTCAATCTTTAAAGGTAAAATATAAAATGATTAATTTTTTTTTTCTAAATATATATAAAACGTCTTATATGTTTTAGAGAAAAATAATTTATATAATAAAAATGAGGGAGTATATTATAGATTACGAAAAAGGTCAAAATCTTTTAGGTTAATGTTTGATTAGTGTATTACATCTGTTATATTAAAAAATGATAAGTTCACACACATAATAATTAAATACTATATCAAACACTATATTTATTTATATTATTAAAAAATAAGATATGACACGAATTTTAATATTATATCTTATTTTTTAATAATATAAATATATATAATATTTAATTATTGTATATTTATATTTATTTATTAAAAAAATCCCCAAAAAAATGGAGAAAAAGAAGGTTGACTGGGGAAAACTATGAAAATAATCTCGTTGTGAGAAGCAAATTTATTTATGTGCAAGAGACAACAACCTTGACCACTTTATTCAGCAAGCAATTCATTATTATTATTTGCTAAAATATCTTTAAATTAATACTACTATATATATCTATCAAACAAATTTAAAGGTGGGTCGCATCTACCTAATGTGACAAAAAGGAACTTATCAAACTTTCCTCTTCCCACATTAAAGGTGACAAGTTGATTAATAAATTAGTGTCTAGTTGATGAATAATTATTAAATAATTTTAAAATATATGTCATGTAATATTATATATTATTTATGTATTATTTTAATATTTAAAATAAATTATTTTATTTTAAATATTAAAATAATAATAATAATATATAAATAATATAAAGTATCATGTAAATTATTTATTAATTTTTCATAGTTGATAGCAATTTAGTCATTATTAAAAGTTAATGAAATGGTATGAATTGTCGTTCAAACTACTGTATATTTTTTTATGGTACGTCTCATAGATTATTCTATACTTCTATTTTAAAAGGAAAGGTAAATTTGTTTGTATTTCAAAAAAATATATAATTTTATATTTTAATTAAATCTAAAGGAGTATTTTAACATGTTAATTTACTATTTTATGTCACAATCAATATAAAAAAATTGTAAGTTGTAAGGTTGTGGAAAATAAACAAATTGTCCATAATAAAATTCAATCATGCCCTACGAACACTAATTGATGGGGTCATTTTGGCTTGCACAAGTTCACCCAAAGTGACGCATTAAATTTAGTTTATCTTATTAATACAAAATAAATCTTTAGGCACAAGAGAAAGAAAAACGTAATAATATCGATAATAATTATCAAAAAAAAATACTTTTAAATCTCTAAAATAACATATTTATAGTCTAAAATACTTTTCAACCCTAATTAAAAAATATAATAATGAAATATTAAAAATAAAAAATAATCCAAAATTTAACCAAAATTTTGACCAACGATATAATCCCTTTAAACAAGTTTTTCGGTCTCTGTCTTAAACGTCATATCCATGAGTCTTGTAGAGCTCCTTGCTAATTTCTATTTTATATATTATGGGTCCGTTAACTTCAAACGAATTGAGTTAAATCATTTTTCATTCATTAAATTGAATTTCAATTTATATATACATTGCTAAATTGATTTTTTTTTTTCAGTCATCTCATTATTTAAAAATGTTAAAAGTTAACAAAATATATTTATGTGGCGCAACATTGGATACTTATGTGGATTATTTAGCAAATTTGACAGTGATGATGTGTATTGATACTTAAGAAAAAAAACTTTATTTTTAACCATTTTAACCATTTAGATTCTTCTTCCTCTTTTCATTTTTTTTCTCCCTCTTTTCACAAAATAAAATTACTGTTTACACCTCAAACTTCTACTGTTCTACTTCTACATGAACTCCCCCAAAACCTCCAGTATAATCGTCACTGTTTGCACCTCAAACTTCTACACCAAACTATTTACTCACAGTCTTTACTCCACCTCAACTCAGATGTAACCAAGATTCAACTCTATCGGCAACCTCCAAAATCTCAGATTTACCATAATAAAGAGGCCAATCATCTCTTTCTTCCCTCATTCCATAAATCATTTTTCAGACCGCAAAAGAAATAAATCAATTGTTCTACATTTAGCACAAAAAAATAATTCAATTGTTCTAAATATAGCTGTTGGAGTTCTAGCTGATTAGACATTTCCTCTTTGGTTAAAATACTTCAAAGATTTTCAGGATTGTGGTGTGATAGAGAATCTTTGTATTTCCCTCGTGAATATCAAATTTTGTTTGAAATCTGGTTTATGTTTATCGCGTAAAAATAAATGGGATGATAATATTTGAATTAATGAAATGATCATCTGTAATTTAGTTAATTCAACTTTAGCGTAAGTATTTTTTTTATTCTTTTTCACCGTGGCATTGCTACGTTGACATATATATATGACTTAAACATAATCTCCCTCCCACATGTTAGTCATTTTGTTAAAAATCAAACAAGTTAATAGATTTTATAAAAAAAAATAATTAATTAAGTTATGTATATATAAATTAAAGTTCAGTTTAATAGGCTAAAAATTAATTTAATTCCAAACAAATTAAAAATTATATCCGTTTAAAATTTAACCAACAAAAACTTCTACTCTAAATTTTTTTTCGAATTCTTCTCTAGTCGATCATGACAAAATATTCATACTCTAAATAAAAGTACAGATGGTAGAGTTGATGCCTCCGGATTAATTTAATTTATGTGTAACTCATGTGTGATATATATTTGTTTATGATTAAGAAAGAATAGCAAATTATACTCGAACGAAAATCACATAATCCTTCCCATAAGTTAAATGAGTTGAGAATTTTTTTAATAAAAATTATTGAACTAAATTAGAACTTAAAACGTAGGTAAGATAATGTTGTATAATTTGGTGGGGAATGAGTCGCATGTGGCTAGCTAGCTTACATCTTTATAAAAAGTGAGAGGCATTCAACCAGCAATTGACGCGTCTAGTAGATGATAAGTTGAACTTCTTGTGAGCCACAAAAGTTTGAAAGTGATCACACTATATATCTCTGTCCGTTTTAAAATTAAAAATATAATTTAACTTTTTAAATTAAACGATGATATATTAAATTTTAAATTAATATAATTTTATTTAATTACAATTAATATAATTATTATAATTATATAATATATAAATAAAAATTATTAATCACAAAATTTATTTTATTCTAAATTTTTATGAGTCAAACTGAATATAAAATTTAATATATATGTTATAATTTAATCTCAAAATTAATTGTATTTTTAATTTTAGAATAGAGGGAGTAAAGCGATTGTGAAAAGTTTTGAGTTACCTAAAACCTCTTTTATAGGTTAAAAGGTTAGTTCATAAATATAATAGTTGAGCTTAAAGTCAAGCCATTTGATATAGATAGGATTTTGTTTAATATGTTGATAATGGAATTTACTGTGGCATGCATGTTAGCTCAGTCAAACGTACTCCTCCCTTAATGAAAGTTGTGAACAAGATCATGTCATTAGAGCCTTAATGTAAATTCAAGGACGGTATTTGTAACGGTCTCTTGTCCCAAAATTGTACGTATACCCAAAAAATAGATGTTCAAATCAAATTGGGAGACGATCCCTGGAATCTATTATTTTATTACTCTCTCCTGTATAGATTATTTAAAATATAATCACACGTATTAAGAAGTATCATTAATATTAATATTAAGTAATTAATATTAGTTTAAAATTTTATTATTATCTATGCATTAATTAATTATTTTTTCTCATCTCTCTCCCAATTACTCCATCTTTAATGTTAAAATAAGAAATGATTAATTTTTTTCTCTTAGATACATGTAAAATGTCTTATATTTTATAAAGAAAAAAAACTTCGAAAACAACCTGTATAATGGAAAAGAGGAAATGTATATATTCGGTTACTAATGTTTTTTTTAATTGTATATTTATAAATTAAATAAATTATTTTAAAACGAATAAAATTAATTATCAATTGCATCTAAAACTCTACTAAACGGCCTCATAAGTTGATGGTACTAGTAATGACAATAAGACTTGTTCTCTCGCACTGTCCTCCTTTCTCCTAATTTCATAATCTTTTTATCTCGTATGATTGTGAGATTTATATGTAAAATTATGCACGGAAAGCGAAAGAGGGCGGTGGGTAAACTAATTACCACAAATCAAGCTGAATAATTAATCTACCTCACATTTGGCTTGGCAGGTTATCCCTCTCTTTATATATCCACCTCTCATTCTCAGCTCTATCCGTCTCTCTCATTCCGGCAGCCGACAATTCCACCGCCATGTATTTTTTTTTTCATTTCTGTATCTCTCGTCAACAATTTTATATATACGAATGAAAGAGAGAAAATACAATTATAAATGCATGCATTCACTCTCTCTATGTACGTAATTGGATGCCCAATATCTTTAAACTGCGACAAAGATAAAATTTCTCTCTCGTTAAATTGAGGATGGTAAGAGTAGCGAGAATTTTTTTTCAATATATGTCATCCACAGTATTAAACTACAGATAGTATAATTATTTTTTACAGACAGTGTTTCACCATAATTAATATTGAGGATATTTTTGACATTTAAAATCGTCTGCAGTATTAAACTGCGGTATGAGATATTCTAAAAACTAAACTACGGACAAGAAAACTTTTAACTATTAGATCTATAGTTGAGATCTGTTGTAAGGATAAATCATTTTTTATAACGTTGTCAATAAATCAGTCATATATATATATATATATATATATAATAATATATATATATATATATATATAATAATGAAAAGATATATTTATTTATCAAAAAATATAAATGTATTGTAGATGCTTGTTTTATTGGTAATGAAGTTAAAGAGTATTTTCTTAAAAATGGACCATGCACCAAGCTTACGAAATACTACTATTATATATAGTATATAATTTACAAATACTCGCTTCAACAAACAACATTATCTTTTTTCAACTTCTTTATGCAAATGGCTTTTGTGACAAACCTCATAAAAAATAGAATAAACTTTCAGTGAAAGCGCCGCGCTCATTTGAGTTTACTAAACCTTAAATGACGGGATTTACTAAATTTAGTTAAGATTAGGATCGTGTTAATTAATTACCTTGTCTATTCTCGATCATATTTCCCCCCTTAATTAGTAAAAAGGCCTTGTCGTAAAATAAGCTACTACAACCAATGGAATAATTTGAATAAGCCATTGCAGGTACAAGTACAATTGTCACACAAATCAAAACGTTGGTTTCAAATCAATTATATAATTAAATATACAAATTTGATTTCACTCATTTTTAGTTTTCACTAAATTTTGATTTAGCCTTTTGTTTGTTTATCTAAATTAGTATAAGTACTATCCAAATTCGTAATAATTAAATAATATCTATATTTGTAAAATATTAAAAAAAACTAACCTGTTAGGAAGGGAAAAAAATAATTTATTTTCGTATATATGTTAATAGGAAAATGAACTTCTAATAGAATTTTTATTTTTGGTTTTACGAATTTTATTATAATTTTTTTTATCACAATTTTATGTAAGATAATATATTTTAACAAAATTTATATGGGATAATTCTATTATAATAATTTTATTAAGATATGTTAAAATATCAAAAAAAATCTTAACATATCATGCGATTTAAATATATTAATACCAGTCGAGAATTTTATTATTAAATTAATTTCTTAACTAAATAAAACAATTTAAAATTTTACCGAATCACACGATTAATTGTGTTAATAATAAATGTGAATTTTCTAAAAGCATAATAATTGTAAAATAGTTAAAAAAAAAAAATTATAGTGTTCATTATTAACTAATTGTTATAACTAAACCAAAATTTATTAAAATTTGAGTTTCATAATTCTATCTAGATTAAAATTTTATGAAAATTTTATTCAATATAAACACTAATGTAGAATTTATTACAAATTTAAATAAAATTAAAATATTTATTTTTTCATGATCATAATGAAATAAATTTGCACTCAATTTAAATTAATAATAGATCTAAAAAATCTATAATTCAATAATTTATTATTTATATAAATATTTAATAATTTAATAAATATAACTATTTTGTTAAAATTTTAATTAAATATTTATTCTATATTTAATAATATAATAAATTGGTATACATGTCGCTCTTGCACGGAGTTGGTGAACTTTGTTTCAGTGAAAAGTTTAATAGGCCTAGCAAATAGCAATACCTAACCTATGGCGAGATAGTCAATTGGCCTAAAGTTTCTATCTAAGAACTTATCGCCGAATTAATTATAGGAGGCATGCGTACATTAATTAACTCTCTCAGTCTTTCAACACTATTTTAACGTAGTAAAAGAGTATTTTAGTATTTTTTTTTTAAAATATTTATAATATAGTTAAAAATATAATATTAGAATATATTTAAAATATAAGTATAATATTTTATTATATCTTAAAATTTGTGTCAAATATAGGCTTCAACATGCATGAATTTTAGATATTTCTCTAAAAACACAAATAAAAATAAATGGAGATAATATAATACTCTCCTCTTTTCATTATACAGGTTATTTTAGATATAATTATATATATTAAGAAATCTTATTAATACTAAAATCGATAATTAATACTAGATTATGGCTCCGTTAATTCTAATTAAATAGGAGTTCCATTTAATTTGTCTGAGTCTACCGTCAATACTTTCTTTTTCTTCTGTTTGGATAAATAGTCGTAATCACTGCCCTTCAAATGACGTACTTATGCGAAATACTACAATTTTAAACATGATCCCAAAAAAAAATAACATGCTACTGGAGCAGAAACGTCAAAAGAATAAATTATTTACGATTTACTTGTAAAAGTAATTACACTATTCAACAACAATATAGCACGTAAAAAATTTAGAAAAAAATTAAAGAATTTAAATTATATTGACACATTTTATATTTATTATTTATTATTTATTATAGTAAAACTGTTTTACTGACTATATTGAATTTCAAATTTATTAATTTTCTCTTAAATTTTCTACATCTTATATTATTATTGAAATACGTAAAATTTTAATTTTACGGATCATTTGTATATAATTTATTCTCATGTATATAGAGCAGATTCGGCGCTCCCTAGTCTCCTAATGTCCTAAGTACTAGATCAGAACCGCGTATATATAATAGACTGTGTGTCCAGGCCCATTCTAACTAAAATCTTCGGTGTAGGCCTGTTTGTTTAAGTTTTTAATTTATTTTCTTATACTACTTCCATTTTAAATTATAAAATTAATATTAATTTTATAATAATCAATTTTTAAAAATTTCAAACTCAAAATTAAAATAAATTTATTTAGTTTATGTTAATATAATTATAAATATCAAAAACTATCTAAAAAATATTACTATTAGTAAGATTTATTATTTTCAAAATTTAAATAAATCATGTCAATTTAATATTTAAAAATATCTCGAATTAACTTTTAAAAATTTAATATGAATTTTATAATTAGAAACGGTGGGAGCAATACTATGTGCACAAATTATACATAAAAAATTGTACACAAAAAATATAATTCACGTATTGCTTATCAATAAAAATATGTAAAATATTTAATAATATGTCACGATTCCTTCTTTTTCTCTCTCTCTCTCTCTCTCTCTCTCTCTCTCTCTTATACCGTTTGTATATAATTTGTTTGTGTACAATTTATGTCCATACCATTGCTCTTTCTTATAAAGTAACCGATGAGTTCCGAATGTTTGTTTTGGTTTATTGGATTAATAAAAGTGAGTGGAAGTGAAGATTAACTAGTTTTATTTATTTATTTATAAGTAATGATATATCCCTAGGTCCTTTTCACTAAAAAAAAAAAAGGAAAAGAAAAAAAAAAGCCTCATTTAAAAATTTATTTTATTCCAGAGAAATTTGTTTAGTTTACTTGATCTAGTACTTTGAAGCTTGCTATTATTCTACCTCTAAAAATAGAAATCAAAATAATAAGAATCCATTAATCTGTTGGATATATAAGCAGTTTAGTAATAGTTGAATTCAACTTTTAGAATCAGGTTTCAAAACTTTTGGGATCGATCATATATATGTTGAGACGTCTATAATGAATGACCTGCAGGTCGTCATGCAAACTCAAAAGAATCCAGGCTATTAGTCATCAAAAAACAAAAAGTAGCTAAGGGATAATCTAAAGGAAAATGATCTGTAACAACAACTAGAAACTTAAAAATCATTTCATTATCATCTTTCTCGATAGATTCTATATGTAGCAGTAGCAGTAGCAGTAGCAGTACCTCTCAATTTGATCTCAAACCATCATATATACCACCAAAGCAAGAAATAATTAAAAACAACAAATTAACAGAAAAATCCTTTGCATTTTCCTTGTACATTTAACATTTCAAATTTATATAATTAAGTATGGAATCCAAACTCTTCTTTTCTCTTTTTTTTTATGGCTAAATTAATCGGTTCTTTTCGTTGTTCCTTTCGGTATCTTCATGGGTTTTTGTGGGTGTGTCCTTGGACTTGGATATAGCAGCAGCCGGAGAGGCCCCTGCATGCCTTCAGAAACTCCTTGCATGTCAGCCCTACCTGGTGGCTGCACCGCCCTCGCCGCCAGCATCCTGCTGCGTTCCGCTCAAGGAGATTATATTGACAACGATATTCGGTGACTGTGCCAGGTGTTTGATAACCCTATGATTATGAATACTCTTAACGTGACCAAGGATGAAGCTTTGAAAATTCCAAAGGCTTGTGGTGTCAATAATGATGCATCGGTTTGCAAAACGGGTAAATAATTCAATCAATTTTTGATTAAGTTTTACAGGATAAGGGAAACCAAGTTTTCAATTTGTAGTTCATATGTTCTTAATTTTACCGCAATTAAGGTGCTCAAAATAACTCGAGGAAATTTATATTAACCGATAACTTGTATATTTTCTATATTTGTTAGATTCCTGAATTTAGAAGTTTCAATGATGATTGATTTTCTTTTGTGGAACTATATGTTTTTAACCGAATTTTAATGCCATTTGCTGCAAATATTGATCAACATGACCATCAAATTACCGAGTAATATGATCATATATATATATATATATATATACAAATCTTTATACGAGTAAAAGGAAAATGTCTAAAATTGCAGGGGATTCTTATTTTAGGAAGGAGGAGTATGTGTTCAACTTTGACCTTATATGAGCATTATAATTGAATACAAAAACTTAATTTAATTTGTATGCTCAATTACTACCGTTAATAGAGGTAGATTTGGTGCGTTTAGAATTATAAAGGCAGTACGCGAAAAACGGTACAGTGCATTTAAAATTTCAAATTTATAGACGAATACATTTTCAAGTGTTTTAAAACTTCCAAACGTTTAATTAGTTGGTAGACAAACAAGCACTTTATTGTTATTGCGGAAGCATGAATGCATAATGTAATTGCTTTACCTTATTTTGATTTCTCTGTGTCCCAGCTGCTGCTGCTACACCACCTGGAGCTTCAGAGACAACCCCTTCGAGTCCTAGTGCAGAATAAATAAGCTTGACCCAGTATGGGAATTAAAACAATCATTAATTAAAACCACTTGATTTCAAATCCAAATAAAATCAGCAATCATAGATTATGTTTGGGTGAGGATAGGAGATTAAAATGAGAAAGGGAAAATTTAAGAGAGATCAAGTTAAATTAAAGCAATTTATTTATACTATTATGATTTTTTTAGTGTCAAATGAAAATATTATATTTACATATGGTTATGTACGCTCACATACATATTGAGTAGTACCCACATTCATGTACAGAAGACTCGTATAAAAAATATCATAATTTTGTATAGAAATATCGGTTCCTTTTTATATCCTTTTGTTTGGCATCCCTATGGAAAGAATAGAGTTATTTTTCTTATATTTTTCAGAGTTTCTGAAACAAAAAAGAAAAGGGGAAAGAGAGTGAGATTGATTACTACATATTTTGCTTATACTTACTAAAAAAAATAATAGTATTTTAGTAACAAAAGAATCTTACAAAAAATTGCTTACAAAATGACGTGACTAGTTGTGATTGGTTGATATCACTAGGCTCACTCATCTAATATTATGGATCATCTGCTAATTAGATTTTTTCGCATTATTTTGTAAGTTAATTTTTGTAATATTCGTTTTACAATAATAATATTCTTAACAAAATGTTCTTTAAGTTTTACAAAAAGAGTCTCATTTTGACTTTTTAAGATTATTTTGAAATGAATTTATTAGTTAAACAATCGTAATTATTGAAATCTATAAAAACAGAACCATTAATCATATATAAGATTTGTTTTTTTAATGCGTACATGAATATATCAAATCAATTTTTAATTTTGGGACTTTGCAAATTTAACTTCAAAAAGGTGAATATGGGACTTGTTTTGTGTAGTTATATGTTTATATTGGGGTAAGATCGCAATTACAAAAGTTTTATCAGTGAACAAAAGTTTAATTAGTGAATTTCATATATAATTGAAATTACCTTATTTAACATAAATTCGGTTAATTTCAGGTTCTTCAAGCGACTCTACGGCTAGATCAAAATCAAATGCAGCCAATGGAATCTCCTATTTTGGTGGTGGATCATCATTCATTGCTTTCTTTGTGGCTTTTATAGTTTCTGTATTTTAATTAGGCTCTTCTAATAACAAATTCAAAAATAGGATAGATATATAAATTAAGAATATGAATCAGCAAAAAATGTGCACTGTGGTGTTTGTTCTATTTATGTAGTTTTTATGATAATGTTTTTTTTTTAATTAAAAATATTTATGCTGCTTAACTTGTTAAGGAAGTGTTTGTTTGGGACATTCTGTTGATGTGAGATCATCTGTTCTCATTCCTTGTTACCATACACAGAGAATATACATACATATGTGTTCTGTTTGGTGTTCTTTTGGTAGATTCTGAGTAGTAGGTTGAAGGTATTGATAGAAAATTTATATAATGTTTGATTAACTTTTTTTTTTTTTTTGGAAACAGGGACTAATCATTTAATTAATTGATAAATGATCAAGAAACAGAGCATCAATAGCTGGTGGGAGAGAATCCTCCAACCAATACAAATCCTCAACTAAAGAATGTTTAGCATATTGAGTCAACATGAACTACTATATTCCCACCCATCTTAACACAACAAACATTAGACTAATGTAACCCCCTTATCAAATGTCGGATATCATCCACAACAAGACTAAATAATGAGGAAAAAAATCCGAGGTAGAGATAGCTTGAATAACAAAATTGTTATCCCCCTTAATAATCAATTGTGAAAAACTAGCATCTATAGCAAACTCGACAACTCTACGACAAGCAAGCAATTCAGCTTTTTCACTGGTAGACATGCGGTCCACTAGCAACCATTGCAGCTATAACCTCTCCCTTATCATTTCTAACAAGTGCTCCATGTCCAGTTTTACCTAATCCTGTGAATATTGTAGTATCAAAATTAAGTTTGTACTCTTTTGGTGACGGTGGTCGCCAAACTTCTCCATGCACTTAATTGCAACCTCAACTGAACGGTTAGTTTAAAATTGATACACTTTAAATTTTTAATACATTCATCTACTCTTTTATTCAAAATTTTGATTAATAATTGAATAACACGTTATAAAAGTGTTTTGATTATTTTTATAAATGCAACTTTAGAAGCATCAAATTTAGCTTCCTGTAAAAGTGCATTTAGCCATTTATACTAAAAAAATCGTACAATCAAAAAAATAGAAGTAATCTTTGTTAACTCACACGCACTTGAACATAATTTTTTCAAACTAAAAGTTCTTAGCTATTATTAGGAAAGAAATTAAAGTGCTTAAAGGACAATACCCCATTATTTTTTTTGAACACTTTGATAAAATTGAATAAAAGAGATTATTTTATAATTTTGATATTTTAAAAAAAATATATGAATGACGAATTTTATCATTTAATCCGTATAACCATTAAAATAATTATTTAGTAATTATATGTGTATATATGCATATACATATCTGAAAATGACTAGACGGTAATTAAACCTCAATTAATTTCCATGACTAAAAAAGTTTTTGCTAAGAAAAACCATGAAATTGAACATGAGTTTCGAGATTAGTAAAAGATCAAGGAGAAAATTGCTCTGATTCTGTATCTATCATAAATAAATATGACAAGTTAAATATAACATGTGGAATTAAATTAACAACAAATGGACTATACGAAGAAATAGACCAAGACAAACAAGAACACGAAAAATTAACATAATTTAATCTTTCAAATTTTATTTAACAATCAAAACTTAATACAAAAAAATGCTAATTTATAATTAATTACTGATCTTCTGCTTCATAATCATCGAAATAAGACAACGGAAACCTAAGTATCGCCGTTATTCCCGTCATTTCCGTAAGCTTCTCGTGCTTCCACGGGAACACCAACGCCTCCCCTCCCGCTTCTTTCACCGATTCCACCAACTCCGAATACTTTCTCCTAGTCACAACATCGGCACTCCTCAACAAATCGTCCGTTATCATCAGTGTTTCAATAGCATTCGACTCGTGCGCCGCCTCTATGTTCTTCAAACCGTAACAAGCCCGCTCCGAGGTCCGAGACAAAACGTCCACAAACTCCTTCAATTTCATCGCGGCCGATTTTTCACTCAAAACCTTTATGGAAACGGGAGGGTGATTTAATGCATAAATAAATTTTTGGTCCCAAATTTCTTTCGTTAAACTAAATTCTTTGTTTAGCTCCAGCTCTAATGTGTGAGACACTCCGGCCTTGACGTCTCTCGTCGGAACAGTGGAGTTGCCTTTGATGCGAATCATGGATGATGAGGGGTCGATGGGATAGACGGTGGTGATTTTGATCTCGAGCTCGAGTAGAACCCTAGAGGGTTTCTTTTTGGTGCCGGAGTCGGAGGAGTTATGGATTTTCCGGGATGTGGAAGCGGAGATTCTGTCGGCGGGGGAGATGAGTTTATCGTGGAGGAAGAACAAATCGTCCAATTTTTTTGGGATTATTTTGAGGGTGCCTGGTTTGTTGAGAACTATGGTTTCTTTTCCGAATAACAACATTTTTTGCGTAAGTGGCGTTGCTTAGTGTAGGTTTTTTCTTAATTTTGTGTTAAGTGTGGTACAACTTAACTTACTCGTCATATATATAGGCATGGCAATTAACTTGGGCTTTAAGTTTCCGAGTTCGATTTTAATTCGGATTATTAGGTGTCGATTTTAATTAGGAATTAATTTTTGGGGCTGTGGTGGTTTGTCAGAACTTGATGATAATCTATAGTTGTATTGTGTACTAGGCAGTCTCCCCATCCCATTTCTTGCTTTTAATATAATTTTTTTTAACAATAAAATGTAGGAGTATTAAACATGCATCATGTTTGAGTTGTACCTATTATTTTTGTGTTTAGTTGTTATATATTTATACTTATTTTTAAATATGAATATAAAATGATATACTTAATTGTGAATGATTATTCTCATTAAATTCACCCATGTATAATTTTTCTCACATCAACTAATTAAAATTTGTCACATTTATTATTTTGTAAATTATTTTTGTAAAATGTTTTTATATATCACCACGACAATATTCTTGAAAGAGAGTTTGAATCTCATACTTGTCATTCTACATTGTAAAGGATGCGCACGCAAAACTCTAAAAATAACTTTTACGTGCAATTTGAAGTTAAAGGCATTGACATTTTGAGTCTCAACTCGTTATTCTATATATATATTTTTAGACTATTAATAACATCAAAATAACAAAAAATAGATTGTATAATTCTTAATACACATAATATAATTATATATTATGCATAATAAAAATTTATGCATTGTTCCAGTATTATTCTTTTTGTTATGATATTATCGAAGCCCTGAATTTATCGATTCAAATCCAAATAAAAAACAAAATTCGTTTGTTCTACTTGAAATTTTTGCCTTCGAATGTCTGATCAAACTGCCAATTTTTGGGGGTAACATGCCATGAAGTTGAGGATCTTCCATCGCTAGCCTTGACCCTAAAGGTGAGTGATTCCCCAACCATTTTGACATTCGTCTCCCATTTCTGACCCCAATTCCGCTTCATGGTTGTCCATCCCACGTTCTTATCACCCTTCACCTGCACCCCCGTCACATCTCCGGCGCCTCCCACGTTCCATACCAACACCAAGGTGAAATAAGGGTTCCCAGTTATAGTGAATCGGATTCCTCCTTGCTTGTTACATGGAACCCTGCAATTAACATATATACACAATTAATTGAATGATCATCAATATACTATAAACATGCTACGTATACATGCTCACGATTCATGCATATGCAAATAGCGACGGAGCCAGATTTTTTAGTACGGAGGTTCCAAAATTAATAATAAATTCATATTTCTCATAGTCATGCTGGAAAAAAACTATATATAATTAAACACACTTTTGTCATATTTTCTAAGAAAAATGATATTTTAAATATTAATAAAAAAAATTCCTCCAGAAATGAAGATGCGCATTTGCCCACCTTCCCATCACCCCTGCATGCGCAGCATCGATAGATCTAACAATGACTATACGTCTATCTATGGTTTTCATTGATTGCTCAATTATACGTTCACATGAAATTAAGGCCGACTGCTTTGATATTTTGCATGTGCTCATTTTAATCATTTTATAATTCGTCTAATAAGTACATTAATATTATTGTTACGTACGCTACCTTCGATATTGAACGGGAACAATGCCAGCCTTATATTCAGCAATTTGAAGAAAAGCTGCTTGGGCGAGATCAAAATGCTCCCGGGGAGGATTGCACCAGCCTCCATTATCACTTGGTTGATTGAAATTTGGTGGGCAAAGGTTGGTGGCCGTAACAAACAAAGATGGCTGTCCAGGCTTGCACCATTGCGCATCGCTCACACATTTTATTTCATAACAAGCACCGCATGTTTGGCCGTTGTTGAACAGAGCTTGGCTTAATGCTGCAGTTTGTAAGCCGTAGCCTTGTTGTTTTAGGTCCCCATAACCACAAGCTCCCCCTACACATTAATGTTGTTAATTAATTTTCATATATATAGCAAATCACAAAATTAATTAATTATATTTTCACAATGCAGCTTCATATTTAATTTGAGTTGAAGGAGTGATGCGTTAAAACGGAGGGGGGGAGGGGCGACGTACCCATTGTTCCGGAACCATCGCTGCCGCCATAGAAAGTTGCATGAGCATTAATCCAAGGTCCAGGTTGAAACTTGGGTTTATGGTGCTTAAGGGGCAATACAGGGGAGGTGTGTCCTTTATATATTGGATGAATATTGTTTGTAGCATTCGCATTATCAGGCAGAAATATTACAAGAACAAGAACCAACAATAAGGAAAGGGTACTCCGCAAAGACGATGCCATTGATCATAAACAAATCTTAGCAATTCGTAATCCCTAGCTAGAGCTTCCCCTTTCCGTGAAGGGTACTATATTTTGTTTTCCTCTGACCATTGTGAGATTTGACTGGGTTTATATGCTTTCTAAAGAAGCTGTTTTGGTGGCCTATATTTGCTTAAATTTAAAGGGATGTAGATTATCGGAAGTTTCTAATTTCCTTGTTTCCAAAAATAAATAAAATGACTAACCTTAGCTTATTTCGTGTGGTCCTCAATTTGCCTAGCAAAGAGGAGAGAGGTTCAAATCATGCGGTTACAAGGTGTCATTAGATATCAAATAAGCAGTGAAATGCTCTTAAATTGTTGTCATTAAGAATAATGTAGGGTGTCATTAGATATCAAATAAGCAGTGAAATGCTCTTAAATGGTTGTCATATAGAATATCGTAGAACTATATCTTAGAAGTTAGGGTCGTAAATCATTTTTCTTAAAGTATATTCCCTCGTCTCAAATCAAAAGTTTTTAAAATTTAATTTTTGCATCATTGTTGATAAAGTTTAATTTAAGAAATTATAATTATAAAAAATTAGATACAATTTGTTAATAACTTTAATTTTTATAATTTTAAAAATATATTTATATATACTTAATTATTAATTTTAAAAATAATTAATTTAAATAAAAAATTAAAATAAAATTTTTAATTTGAGACGAAAAAAAGTAATTTGATTCTATGACCTGGAGTAGCGTTTTTCTCGCAGTCCTCACACAGCCCAACTCAATAAATCTACTTTTATACTTCCTTTTTGGTATTTCTTGATTGCCGGCATTTACGTGACAACTAGGGAATTAAGCGTCAATAAAGGGTTTCAAATATTTTAATAATAATTATAGAACTAAGTAATAGTTTCTTCTAATATGATACTCCATATTTAGTGCCAATGGGATTCCACTTTTTATCTTTTATAAAAAAAACTGTTGCATTATAATTTGTCGTTAATTTATTGTGTTTGTGAGATGAGAAGAATAATTCTTCCTTTCCAACTTTTTTTTGGAAAAAAGAACTTTTTCTTTCCATCTTATTCTTTTTATTCTCAAAATTAGACCTGATAAAAAAGGTTCAAGCTCATGGATTGGGCCGGGTCGACCCAAAAAAAATGGGCTATGAGCTTTTATTCTTCAGCCCAAAAAAAAGCGGATCATTTTGGCCAGGCCAAAGGGTGTCTCGGCCCGGCCCGTGACCCAAATTATTTTTTTACAAAAAAAAATAAATATATCAATACATAAAAAAAAAATATTAAAAAGAACTTAATTCATTAATCGTTTAGATCAATTTATGGAACAAAATTTCTATTCATTTATTCAAAATACTATTATCTCCAAACATATGGCTATTAAATATGAAAGAACTTAAATAAGGCAAAATTTAAAATATTATTGATTAGCAAATGTTAATAAAAAATAAAAATTAATTATGTTTTTATATACTTGCACATAGTATAATACATTACATGTATAATCAAATAATTGTCACTATATAAATACATACATGTGTAATGTGTTTGTGGTATTATTCTAGTATTTTTTTAAAATTAGTCACTTAATATTTAATTATAATTATTAGTTTCACATATTTAATCAAATAAATAATACTCACAATAGTTTATAAAGTTAAAATTATTTCTTAATTAAACATAAGTTTTTAAATATTTTTTGTTAATAAGTATATTTTTATTGAATAAAACAAATTACATGCTATACTTAATAGCCCAAAATCAAAACATCATTTAAAAAAAATAAAATAAAATAATCAAATGAGCCACTGGCTGGTCCGTTCGCGTCACGAGCTGAAGAATTTTTGCCCAAAAAAACTCAGGCCATTTTGGCCCGATCACAACCTGGTCTGCCGCTGGCCCGACCCATTTGTCAAGTCTAGTCAAAACAAACTCACTCGTAGAGGATAAACTTCATGTGATAGAATAATCAAACACTATTTTGATTTTTTTAATTAAGATATAGAATAAGCAAACACTATTTTAATTTTTTTATAAAATTATTTTCGTAAAAAGGTATAAATTTAAACAATAATATTTTAGTGACAAAAGATTGGATACAAAAAGGTAATATAAAATTATTTGTAGAGTAATGATTGGTTATAACAATTGGATCCACCCATATATGGTGGAACATCAATTAATTATAATTCGGCACATCATTTTGTATCAAATATTTGTAACTTTCTTTTGTCATTGTAGTATTACTCAAATTTAAAAGTTATGGTGTATGTGTGCATGGTGTGTTTTGATGTGGTTAACGATGTATGACGGTAACCAAACCGTATTAATGCAGTTAATATTATAAAAATAACCGTAATCGTGGTTAATTAAATTGTTTAGTTATTAACAATTTCGATTAATATGTTATGATTACAATTTTTTCTGGTTAATATATTATTCAAATAATGAAAGAAGTAAATAAGCAAATTAATACTATAAGGAGTTTAAAAGTTCAAGGCAAAACTATTACCCTCTATTAGTATTGCTACTAATGCATTATTAGAACTTTGAAATAACATTATGCTATAAAAAATAAATTATGGATATTCCCCACAAGTTTGTTTTACATGTATAATATGAACAAGTAGAAGAAAAATTATAACAATAACTAAAAAGCTAGCAACATATAGACAATTAATTTACTCATGAATACACTTTCTATTAGTATTAATTTAATAATCATATGGTGGAATTTTATCATATATATGTGTGTGTCTATGTGCGTGGATGTATACACATACACGCATACATACATATATATATATATATATATATATACATACATACATATATATATATATATATATATATATGTTCAATTAATTTAGTGCAATTTTTTTGTTAGTAACCATTCTCGTTGTAACCAAATATGTGATTCAATTTTTTTCGATTTTGGTTTATTAAATTTTTCAATTGATTAAAATTTTTGCAGTTTGATTTTGCCGTTTTTTCAATTTCTGATTTATTTATTTTTTCTCTCACCCTTAACTGCACCACATGACTACCAAATGCAAACTGAAGACATTATGTTTAAGGAATTGAACTCCCATTTTATATGCAATAATATTTTGATGACAAAAATAATTACAAAAGATAAATATTAAATGATGTGACCGGTTTTAATTGATTGTTTCACTAGACGAATTATTCACTAATTATATTTTGCCACATCATTTCGTAAATTAATTTTTTTATCATCTTAGCACTCTTTTGGATATTCTAGAATTGAGATGATGAAAATCATCTTTATAGCTGAATCCAAACCTCCCCGATACACCCAGAACGTATACACAGTTATGTCGTAGTGGTCTTGTATCAATGCATCCTAGTACCAGAAGAAGATTATTAATATACCCTTGTACTAGCCAAGAGAAGTATCCACCGAGGATCACATGCACGGAAGAACAAGTACACTCGTTGACATGTAGTAAAAACACCTTAATTAATTACAGACCAGAGATAAACCAGGAACTTTTCAAGGGCTCCAACAGTCAAAATCAAGCCCAATTCACAGCAAACATTCACTTGGTTTCAAATTTATTTCAACTGATGGAAACCTCTAATGTATAGCAAACGCTGCAGTAGCTAGTAGCAAATTGAGTGATGAGTCAAAGACTCCTTTTTTTTAGGATAGGAAAATATTTTTCAGAACATGGAGAGCGAATCAAATCCATGTTTGAATTGAAATTATTGAAAATCCGATTCGCAGATGCAAGAACTGACGGGAATGTTTACATCTTAATAACGGTGTATGAGTTTCTTGTATGCATCCTTATTCTGTGAATAGTACTTTATCTCTGCCTGCAAAACAAAATATAGTTTACTTCGATAAGATTACTTGTACTATCAAACCATGTCAGCATATGGGAAGAACTGAAGTATTGGTAGATCAGGACAGCAATTATTCTTACATTGACTAGATTGACCACTTATAATATTTCATTTAAAAAAGCAATTCTCTAAGTAAGAAAAAGAATCACAAAGTGTTCTCCAAACCCAAACTAATTTGGTATAAAAGGCGTTCAGTTGGGAAGAGTATTCTCCCAAAAGGGAAAAAACAGTGTATTTAAAAATTAGATGATCATAATTCAAAATAAATTATGCAAACGGGACTCCCGATTATTCAAAACTTGTAAAAAATCGATATCTCAAGAAGAAAAGTTCAAAGTCGATATCAGCTTAGGAAAGCCTTTATGTTGATAAAAATTACTTTCTAATTCTAAAGGATTTGTCTGCAATTGATAAGCTCCTTAAATAGGCTTTCAAATTATCAGCAACTAGACATCTATATTTAAGAAAGAAATAACTGCGATGTACCTTTCGGACCCCTTTTATAGCGACTAAAAGCTTTTCACCTATCAAATTTTCCAGAACAGTGTCTTTCTCAAGAGCTTCTACAGATTCCAAAAGAGACTTTGGCAGTCTTTGAAGTTGTCCATCCTGAGGATCTTCATCTGTTGAATGAGCAAAGAAAGTTTCAGAAAATGGTCCATCAAAATCATGTTCTTACAATAAAATAAGTTGCTTTAGAAACTGAACGACTGCAATTTGCTTACTTGACCAACACTATTACTACTGATTTCACCACACAACTCAAATAGAATGTACAAGCAGCAATAAAATTCCCTTCTAGATAATCAGCAAGGATTGTTATCTTTTGATGCCCTCTGCCTTCTGCCCTCTTTAAACTATTATGTGGTTGGTTTCTTTTTTACCTGTTCTATATACAGATAATATCTGAACACTTTGGTCCTCGGTTACTTTTACAAACATTTTCTAAGTTTTCTCTAAGCCAAGCCACAAATGTCTTCAGGAGTGTGCTAACTGTTGCTAAGTACTCAGAATTAGATAACTTCATATTCACATGAGACATGTTTGGTTCCCATGGTACATGTCACACTTGTCCAATACATGAGAAATGTCAGTACTTGTTATATGGGTATGGCTCCACCACATAATTACACATGCTAAATAGGCTGAAGATGGGTCAGACGAGGAAAAACCCAATAGTCCTGTAACATAGGTGTTCCCACTTTTAACGTCCTCCCCACGAAATTGGTGTTGAAGCCTAATAAAATGAACATTCGCTAGACAACGTCTCCAGGAACAGCACTCAAGCAGCAGTCCAGATGCATTGGCATTGTAAAGGCAAGTACTACAGTTGTTGTATTACATGATACTAAGTGATGCTTTAGCTTGAAAAAGAAGATATGTGCAAATCTGCATGATAAGTAGCTTAATGAAATTTATCTATGTAATCTCTTAGAAACATAGCAAGATGAAAATATTTCTACAAACTAGGTAATATCAAAACAGATTTTCTAAATAACTATTTACAAAGCAGTTTCACATCACCAATGAAACACTCGGGTATTATCAAAAGATTATGCACACTTACTGATGGGTTCAGGCAGGCAGAGATGTCTCCGGAGGCCATCAATTCCAGAAGCAATTATCGAAGACAAGGCCAAATATGGATTTGCACACCCATCAATTGCTTTCAACTCAAAGTTGCTTACCAAACCATCTGGAACTCCTGGTGGGCATGTAGTTCTCAACGGAGCCTCTTTGTTTTCCTTTCCCCAGCACAGGTACGCTCCACTCCACATATGGGGTTGTAAGCGATCATAACTACAGACCACGTAACATTTGAGCACAAAAAGTAAATAGAGAAATTATAATTAACCCTTCTCTTCAATTCTTTGGACATTCTAATTAATTTCTAAAAGCACAATTAGATACAAAAGACCTTTTCGTGCTTTTGGTTTGACACATTTTAAACAAGTTTACATCAAAGAATGTAATAATATGATTTGATCCTCCGAAAAGCATCAATTACTTTCACTTGTTTTCTATTAAAGTGTGTAGCATACAAGTATAAGGGCACATAGTTTCAACAAAATATTACCATATACCAAATGAATTTTGAGTATTTAGAAAAGTGAACAGAATAGAATGTAACCTATTTGGAACTGGTGCAGTGAACGCCAAGATCGAAGGTAGATGATTTAGAACCCCTGCCATGAACTCCTCCCCAACCTTGGACATTCCATGGCGAGAAGTTCCACTAGATGCCATAAATACATTTTTTCCATTCTCTGACAAGCTGATATGCACATGCGATCCAGAGCCGATATCATCTAATGAATACCTTAAGTGGACAAAAACCAATCAATATGTCATTTGGTGACAGCAGTTACATGTTATGGCTTTTAGAACAAAACCTATAAATAAGAAAGAGGCATAACTTAGTGAACGATGTCATCAGGATGTGATTTTTTCCCATCATATATCATAATAAAGCAAAAGTGTTAGCTAATTAAATGAATTAATATCCACCATAATAATATCTCAAGAAATATCATCTATATTTGATTTCAAATTTCAGAGAAGGTGTGAAAATTATAACAAGATTTACAAGTCTTACAAAGATATGCAGTTTGAGAAAAAACAGCATATCAAACTTCTTTTGGTACAATTTTGTTAATCTCGCATGCTCTCTTACCCATTTATCCCTCAATCACCTTAGCATATGGTTCTCTTT
The DNA here is from genome assembly GCA_947179155.2 of Hedera helix. Lineage (NCBI taxonomy): Eukaryota > Viridiplantae > Streptophyta > Magnoliopsida > Apiales > Araliaceae > Hedera > Hedera helix. The sequence goes on along the minus strand of OX359266.1, from coordinate 51,317,773 downwards.
AGTTCCTTCACATTCATTAGGAAAATGTGAACTTTTTCAAAGGAAGATCAAATAATGGTATCGTATAGTAATCAAAACAGCCTTTTCAGATTTTATTTTTGTTTTCCATTTTATCTTTTTCACAAGGATTCAGGCAGTTCAGTGTTGGATAAAAAAGAGAATTAAGAATGAAACTCAGAGCCAGTAAATAATCTTCAGGAAACTGGGCTAGTTTTTTAATGATTTCTTACCAAAAGCATCTACTTATCGCATCCTTAGTATTAAATCAAACCGAGTCACTCTAATCCCCTAATCCAATTCATGAAAACATGCATCTACTACATTATGACAATTCAGTCACCTACTTTGGCACAAAAGTCGCCAACAATCCATGTTTCCTTGCAATCGCCCTAATAACTTCACGAGTGAAAATTAAGTTGTCAACAGCTTTGGTACAACCTGTGTACCCCATTACAATTTCAAACTGACCATCCCCAGATTCTGCATGTAGCTAAATAGAAAACACAAAAATAGTTAATATATACTTGAATTTAGTTCACCAAGAGAGAGGGAGAGAAGGAAGAGGGGGGGGGGGGGGGGGGGGGGGAGGGGGGGGGGGGAGGGGGAGAGAGAGAGAGAGAGAGAGAGAGAAGGTGTTGAAATGAAATTGAAGATGACAACGGTAAGGAGTAGCCTTTGAGATTCATGCACATCATCGCTTTGTCAATTATGTCTGAAGTGGAACATTTATACATAATTACCACGATATAATGTAAAAGATATTTGAAAGGGAAAATTGCAAAATTGTCCCCTCATTTTGACTCTGAATTGCAATACAGACACTGATGTTTCAATTTTTACAATGTCATAGCTAATGTTACAATTTTTTGCAAGTCCCTTGACATTTTGGTCAAAATAAGTAAATCATGTGCATATCATTCGAGTGTTTAAGGGGTAAAATAGTCTTTTTTTGCTAATGGTTTTACCCCATGTTTGGAGAAAATACAACCACACTATTTTGCCCCTTAAACACCCACATGATATGCACATGATTTTTTAGAATCTTTTGTAGCTTTACTTTCCCTCTTTGAAGCTATGGGGTGGTTCAGAGGATGTGCAGCTTGAGTTTTTAATACCAGAGGATCAATTAATGCCAGAAACTCCAGAAATATCTTTACCAAGTATTTATGTATAGATGTTTCAAATAAATATTTGTATAGCAGTAAGGGCAGATGCCAGTATGAATCACACTATTAGACAATGACTTCAAGGGGATATACCTACGTGATCCCAATATAAGAACAAGAAGAACAATAAAAAAAAAAAAAAATTACCTGGTCCACTGAAATATTCAAAGACTGGAGAGCAGCTAAAACTTCATTAAGTATAGGGGAAGCAGCATCATATGCTGATGTAGAGCAGTAAGATGATGTGTCTAACGGTACCCATTCTTCTTTCCCCTCCCTGTACAGCAATTTTATATAATAATGAGCCACATTCAAATAGGGAGCTTGAAAACGGGGGGGGGGGGGGGGGGGGGGGGGGGGGGGGGGGGGAGCAGTCGATCAAAATACCTTAATACACTTTTCAAGAGAAAAAACTCATTTTCGAAACCTGCATTCACTTCCTAAAAACATACAATATGGATATTAAACAATGATCTGTATGGTTGTGCTAAAGATACATGAACTATCAGACATACCAAGTTAAATTCTTCTTTCAAAACTTTTGAAACTCTTCGTAACACTTCTCTTGGGCAATATTCCCATGCTTCACCAGGTCTAAGATACATGTCAGCCAAAACCATTTCTTCTTGATTAGCCCTGTAGACGGAGGAAATAAATGCAAGTAACAGGATATGCTCCCGATCTGATGAATTCACACAAGGATTATGAAATGTGTAGGCGAGTTGAATGCTTATGACCCATAAGAAGAAAACAGCAATAATTATATTCTGTTACTAGTAGGTACAGCGAAGTACATATTAAGTTCTATTAGCTCGATCTTCATGTCGTATAATATTATTAGGTATAGCAAAATACACATCAAGTTCTATTAGTTGCACATTAAGTTCTGCTGCAGCCTATCTAAATGGCTGAACTGCAGCCACCATCTAAGCATTGCCCCTACAAGTGGTAGATTTTGTTTCAAACAACAACCCATGCTAAGTATGCCATATACCTCATAATTGCTTCTTCCTGTAACCTATCCATGTTATGCACGTCATCATCAGAGCCAATGGAGAAGGGTTTGATCCACACCCTCCATTTCACTCTTCAAGACTAATGTAAAAATGGGGGAGAAACCTAAGAGAGAGATAACAAAAGATTGATATATATACATATATATATATATATATACAGAGAAAGAGAGAGAGAGATGATGATGAGGTGAATAGGGTAGCAGAAGGAAGACAAATATAAGCCGTACTGAGGTGTATGCCTGAAGGTAATACTGTACCATGGAATTCTGCATTTGGTTGATAGATCAGGTATCAGTCTGATCTCACCCACTCCACCCAAATTAGTCCCATCAGCAGGGCCATCGACTGCTGAAGTCATTGCCATACTAGCAAAAGTTAGACCTACACCATTATTCATTACAGATTCATGGAAACGTTTTCTAGGAACAACCTGTAAGAGTGATAAGCAATCAAAATCACATCTATTTGCATTAAAAATTGCATGATGGAAGTACTCTGCAACACATTTACTCATAAATAAAAATAAAAATACTAATCCCTTTGTCCAGAAAAAAAGTTCCATTTTGACTTCAAGAAAAATCAATTCCTAAAACAGTAAAATTTAATATTGATATCAATTCATTTAAGTTTTGAAACAACAAATTTTGTTACTAGTAGTACTTTTTACAAAGTTCACAATACTAAAATCACATGAACTCATATCAATTTGAATTCAGTAATGTCGCAAATTGACTTCAAAAGGTTAAAATGGAACTCTTTTTCGTAACGGTGGGAGTATTTGATATGTAAACATTTAACTTGGCAATTTACCAAAAAAAAAAAAAAATAGTTAAACCCAAGCCTGATTCAGAGCCATATTCCAGATTTGCATCATCTACTCTGTGAAAGCTTAAACGAAAAATTACTGCAAAAATTTGTGCAGTATGACTATGAAGTGTCTGGCTGAAGACCAAAAAAAGAAAATAAGTGCCCACCCAGTTCAAGCAGAGCTACGTATCTAAAACTCTGCAATTTTTCTAGCAGATACAAACAAATCTCTCAGAGGTTCATCTCTTCCACCCACAGATACTTGAATTTTTAGTATTTAACTATTTATATCAAGCTGGCTTGAACTCACAAAAGTATAGTTAAAAATAAAAAAGAGGGGGAAAGCATAAGTTGTTTTTGCTTTTTGACATAGAATCAGATTTCAAGATACAACCACTAATTTCTTTAACAAATCACAATGTAATTAAAGCAATTTTATAGTAATAAAACATAGCACAAGACTACTAGGCATAGAAAGCAATAATATTCTAAACATACAACAGCTACTAGACCTAGCTTCTTGCACACACCAAATCAATAGACGTATTGGAGGCTGCTGCAAGGTCGACTTGCTAACATCCAATACATATAGACGCAATATGACCATGTCTTATTTTACAAATACTGATATGTTAGCCAAAACTGCCATCAGGCGAACCCACATAAAAAGAAAGAAGGCCCCAAACAAACAACCCAAAACCTGCTGCAGAAGAGGCACCCACCCAATAAGAGTGACATTCCAAGGTAATATTCTCATCCAAGAAAAAACCTGAAGATGATGGTGTTTGTAAAGCAATTTCATAGAAAAAGGACTTATTTGTTTAAATTAATAGACAAGTATTTGTGGTAAGGTAGGCATCACCCGAAGTTGAAAAACAAATTATGAAGGAATCCCTTCTAACGAATTTTATGATTACAAACTTAGTCCTCAAAAGAGTATCCACTTTTAGATGGTTCTGATAGTCCAGGAATATTTTCAGTATGGTCTCCTAGAACAAGTGCTTTAGATACTATGTTTGCAATTAACAAATAATTCACATTTTGGACATAGCAAACAATGATGATGACATTCTTAAGTAGGACCACCGAAAATTCAGGTGGACAAGTAAGAGAGAGAGAGAGAGAGAGAGAAGGGTAAGTCTGTGACGTACACGACATCTGTGCTGACCAGAAGTATCTACCCAGAGGATGCGGACTAGAGCGACATCTTGCTGTGAGCCTTCACTCGCTACCTTCAAAAAGTGGGGAGATACAGCATTTTCTAAATTGACAGGCTTTACGGCAACATTAATCTTGTAAAATTCTTTTGCATTATCTGCAAAAATGTCTTTAACTGCTTCAAGAGCTTCAGATATTGAAAGATCGCCATCAACATATGCATCATGTAGAACAGAGTAAACAACTTCACGTGCTTTTTTTACACCTGTAAAACCCACGAAGGACAACTGTAAGCAGCTCTACTTTGAATTCATTATTACCAAATAAGTGTATGATAGTCAACAAAGATTTTCAACAATTTAGATAAAAGAAAATATAGTGGAAAAGAAATACAAGGCGGCGTGGGAGGTCCTCCAAAACAAACCATCATAGCAGAAAAGAAGAAGGTCCTAATACAAGGTTGCTCCAATCCCTAAACACTAAACAGTCCGAAACAGATACACCCAAATGCGCCCATGGTCAAACCTCAAAGAAATGCTAGAAGGTGATCCTGTCCCATAACAAGTGGAATGGTAACGGACGGTCAATGGCCACTAAATATATGAGCATTCCTCCATCTAGAAAGCCCCACAAAACAGAAAAGCAACCATATTGCAATAGAATCTTCCGCTCCTAATGCCGCCCAAGACCAGAAAAATGCATAAGGAGATGTTTAACCGTCCTACGAGATTTAATGATTACATTGCCTCCCGACATGTATTGGCAAAAAATAAAACTAGCTCCGCGAAAATGATGACTATAATTCTGATTTAACTAACCTAAGTAGAAAGTTTCAGGAAACATGCAGCCATCAGTGCTGAACATCACCTGCGAATTACATTTTGTTTTGGCATATATTAGGAGAAATTTAAGAAATTAAGAATACACAGAAAACATGGGGTCAATATTATCTCAATACAAACAAACAAGTAAAGAGAGAAACCAGAAAAGATCATGGTTTGTCTCGGACATTATGATGCATCGTCATGTGCAATGACACTTCATAAGTATAAACAAATGGAGCCCAACAAGGTCATCAATTTTAAAACAACAACAACAACAACAACAACAATAATAATAATAATAATAATAGAAATGCAGCAACTTCTTTTCATATTCTGTTTCTCTTTTGGATAAAGCAATAGATACTCCATTGCCTTGTTAGAACATATAATAGTATTTTCCTTGATTTAATCATTGAATCACAACTGATTACTTATCTAAGATAAGTCATAAATTATGTGTATGATCTGGCAAATGAATGTCGGAAAACAAATGTCAAGAATTTTAAAAGGGGGAGGGAGAAAAAAAAAGCTGAAATAAATTGCCTACAAGACGTGGTAGAAAAAAGAAATAATCCCACGTGAATATTGTGACTGACAATTAATCCTAGATTTTCAACTATATATCAAATCAATAACATTCATTCATGAATAGATCAAGGAGGTATCCCAATGGAAAACTAAATACTAACCACCGCTTGGGTATGATTTGGGGGTGAATTCTTGCAGTTAACTCATCCAACTCCTGATGCTAACAGATTTTGGTATGGGTGCAATTAGTATATAAGCTCCAACAAAGAATCTTTTGCCCCAAAATTTTGTTAAATTTTCCATAATTTCCGGATTTAGGTACAGTAACAGCATGATCTAATCGTTCAATGCTTTTGTAAGTGCAAGATTCACCTTTTTAATAGGAGCTAGTTCCAGAAGTTCTTTGACTGAAGATATCATCCCATGGACACTCAGCTTAGGAATTGCCAGCCCAAAATCAAGGTATACCTGATATTGAATACATTGCTGTCTTTAAGGAACTCAGAAGGTAAAGCCACACGTTATTAATGACGACCAAATACTAATAGAAAACTTCCATCTCAAAGTCTTTAAATATACCTGATTGTAAACAGAGGCTAGATATGATGCTTCCTTTGAGAATGGGTAGGATGCATGTAACAGAACTATTCGACTGGTGGTGTATCTTTTGTCCTCAAGAACACTTCGGAGATGAAGGGGATTGGACAGCCTCAAATCCAAATCTCTGTCTCCAAAACTGAAAAATATAAACACAATCGAGAATTGGAACAGAACAAGTTTGACACGGGTTGTCCCTGTCCTTAAGGTGTTTATTGCCCCTTACCACTAAGGTTTGCTAAAGGCTGCTGGCAATATACCTCCAGGATATATGTCAAGCCTATTTTTTCAAATGCAATAGCAATTCACAATTGAAAACTCAGTATGTTGCTTCTTTGTAAAGGTTGAAACATATATAGAATATAAAGAAGAAGGAAGAGAGAACCTTTGAAATTCTACAACTGAAAAGCAATATCAATTCAGTTTATGTTACAGAATTAATTCTGTAACAGTTACTGAATTGACCACTAATGAGTTTCAGTTGCTGCATTTGTTTGCAGTTAATTCATAATCAGGTACAATGACTTGAGCCTTATCTAAAAAGATAGGCTCGTGGCTCGGGCGAGGCTCCTAGCGACGATGCGTACGTGCGAAGTGCGCCTAAAGCGCCAATGCGACTTTGCGACGCGACCGCACCCGCACCGGCCACGGCCACGGCTCGCGGGACGCGGGCGGGTGGTGCTTTGCACCACGTCATTGTGACCCGATCCAAGCCTTTCCTTTAGTACTACAAGTAAATTAAACTATTTCATTCATGCTTATAAAGCATTAAATAGTTTTACTTCTTATCGATGTGGTACTTAAAAGAAAATAGTTTTGCAAACAACAATGCACCTTTTCATATGCCTCACTTTGAATATGATTAAAATATAGTATATAATTCCTACTTGAATTATATTTGTTCTCTCTTAATTTCCTTATTGTAGACTATCAAAAACACTTTTAATTTAATTTAAATTCAATCAACTAATGAGTCTAAATTAAACCCAAAATTGATCAAAACTCATTTAATTAAAAGGTGCAATTTAACAAAAACTAGTAGGAATAATGAAAAGATCAAGAGGATCGTAGTCAGTAAAGACAAATAAGTACGATAAACGATAGTGAGAGTAAACATATTGCATAATCCTGTGTTTGATTAATCATAGTGAGACAAGGGAACAAAATAATCAGCTTGCTATCCTGGATCAGTCATCAGAGACCAAATCTGTTAAATATTCAAAGTCATTACTCCTTTCCCTCCCCACAAGACAGCAATTGAACAAACATAAAGTAAAAGCTCTAGAAGAAACTGTAAACTCTTTACCCTGTGTGTATCTGCATTGGCAAATCAAAACAAAGCGCCACCTCCAAACTACGCGTGAATATATAATCAATTAAATCTTTATTCATGATGCGGATAGGACTCCCAGCTGGAAAGACAGAATGATCAGAATGTGTGGGTTGACTTGTATTACAATGAAACTCGACTGTACAAGCTGATACTCACCACGTAGAACATCACATAGACCCTCCTCAGCCTCCTTTAATGTGACATTTGCATTAATTTCAAGGCCGCTGCGGTATGCTGCTATGCTTTTCAAACCAACAACTTTATCCGCAAGTGTAGCAAAAGTGATAAGGAAACCAACTGAAACCTAGGAGTTTTACCTAACAATAAAAACATTGTAGCAGAATATACCCACAAGAAAATTTGGAAGGATATGAGTTTAACTTCCCCAAAAAAGTTTCAGTAAATGTATTTAACGTCCATGTTCCTTCTGGGCTTCCCTACAAGGAGAAAAAGGAAAAAGGAGGATGATAAATCTATCATGATCGCAAGAGAAAATAATATCTGACAACTGAGGTTTGTAACATTGAGTCAATATTATATAAATATGCTTTCATGTACCCAAAAAAGAAATGCTTTCATGAATAGAAATAAAATACTACCTCTGGCCTGCAAGAAATGTAGCAAGTTGTTAGATGAGTTCAGAATGGATTTTACCGCATGCCAAAAACATACTTATACATTATATTTTCAGTAGATTGTAATATACACAATATTTATGTATATTACATTTCAACTTTGTAGAGATATAAAAGAAAAAAAATAATGTGCAAATGCGTTCTAGGCATGTCTTAATATCCGTGCTGAAGACATTCAAAAACTTAGGACATCCTGTGGATATGGTAGGAGGGAGTAGAACCAAGATACCAAACAATTTTAAAAAAAAAGTTCCATTTTCGTAAAAATAACAATAAGAATTACACCCTGTTATAAATTTATAACTTAAGCTTATATTGTGATAAAGAGGGCATTTAACGAATTCCTGAGCCAGTGACTATTCTTACAAACAATACCTACGACCAGGATCAGAAAGCAATAGTAGTATCTCTAGATAAACAATTCAAATCAAGAGTATTGTTTTCTATTCATATTAACTTATCCAAGAAAAAAAAATGTTTTCTATTTATATTATAAAACATCAAATGATCATAGATTGAAATTCCTTCGTTTTGGGCAGGTAGGGTGGGGTTATATACATATGGGTAACAGTATTGAATACAATGCATTTGAAAATGAGAAAATACGGATTCATAATTATTGCTTACATAGTACTAATTAACCCATTTAAATAGACTAAAGGACCAAAATTATCTCACTTCATCAAGAATCTGCTCTGCCAGACGTTCAATTCTCAATATTCGACCAACAACTGGTACAAATTTCTGGTGCCACTTAATGTCAAGCATTTTGTCTAGTTGAATTCCATCATCAATAAGTATGGTGGAAATTCTTGCAGCTTTGAAGCACATTGTGCTGATTGATTCCAATCCAGAAGAACTTCGGTATTCTTGAACACCATGCAAAGATGGCTCTGAGCCATAGAGTTCAACAACATCCCTCAGGGATCTCTGTAATTTGCAAAGAAGCACTCATAGAAGAAAGCACTAAATCTAGAATTTTAAGTAATTCAAGCAATATAACCTGACAAAACTTGGTTTCTGCAAGCAAAATGTATTAAAATAAACACAATAGCTCTATGCAGTTTTTCAGGTGCATCAAAAATGGTATCGTATACTATTACACTTTTAGAATTAGCAAGAGACTTAAGAAAAAAAATTAGGAGATCCAAAAGGATTAAACTTGCAAGATTATAAGCACCAAATCACTCCCCTGTTGTTATTTTTTTTGGCAATATAAAGGTTTGTACAAGGCAAGCTATGAATTTTCTCCATATTAAAAGTTACCCATATTTTTTGGTCGAAGTGTATAGCACACCTAAATTTGAAAAATAAAATAAAAAGGAGAAGTTAAGTAGGACTCGTAGTCAGCTACAAGTTCTGCTACATAATAAGATTAGCAATACATTACTATTACTGAATGATGATTTTTGTGTGGTGAGAATCGGTGCAGGATAGAAACCATATACAAGTGTGGATTATGAATATCTTATCCCTTTGTTCCAAAAAAAAACTCGTTTGTCAAATTTTTTTTTTTCTCAAAAACGAGTCACAAACATCAAGTTTGCGGTTAAAACTTTACTTTTATGTCAACAATTTAAATTTAACAACTTCTAAAATATAACAAAAATACATTTATAAATTTATCAGGGAAGAAATATACCTTGAAGCTGAGGGTGTGGGGTGCGTAGGATAAGGCGTCGCCGGTGGCCTCAGAGAAACAATTGATAAAAGGATGGGTGGAGTCGAGGGAAACGATATTGTGCGCATGGGCGTCAACTAGCTCCACTCTCTCAACTGCTTCTCTCAGTTCTGCAAAATTCTCTTCCATCGCTAACCTCCGTCGCTTCTCTCTCCTCTAAAAATGTCCACGCTCAAATACGACTGCCGACCAAGAGTATACTACTGCCGTCTATCTCATACAGATATTCGTGTCAGAAATTATTTTTTAATAATTAAAATACATATAATATTTAAAGTAATGCTCGATTTTAATGCGTGTAAAATTATCTTTTAAAGATAAAATATATATACAATTGTGGAATGTACAGTCACTTATAATAACAGTTTTTTTGAATTACGACGACGATTCAACTGTCGCCATAAATATTATTTGTCTATAACGACGATTGAATCGTCTCCGTAGTCCAAAAAAATAGTCATTATAAGTGACTGTACACTATACAACTATATATATATACTCTATATATATATACATATAGTTGATCCTCTAAATATATACATATATAGGGAGAGAGATAGATGATTTATTGCCACTGTATAAAAAAATATATATATAAATGATCTATTGCTACCGCGGGCAAAAAAGGTCAATATTAAATGTCCAAATTAAAAGATCTCGTTATTCTTAGCAATAATTTTTTGTATAGAGTAATTAATATTGGTAAAAAAAATCAAATAGTAATGAGACTCGATTTTTTATTTTTCTTCAATTTAAATTCGTAAATATATTTTTTATATTCTATCCACGAAAAGTTCTTGCCGATAATGTATTAAAAATTCACTATAAAACCCTACAAATCTAATTTGAGTAAGAATACTTTTTACAAATCAAATCCTAGTTGCATCCCACAAATTCAGTTAAAATTGATTATTGCAATCAATTTGGGGCATTCATCAATATTTATTATTGCTTTATTCATCAACTTTTCTTAATAAGATTTATATCATGGTTGAGAATATGTTTTATTTTGATTTCTGATACGTCTTCTTCATTATCTAGTATGCAAATTCAAGATGAAAGTATTTATGTTCAAGATTCATTCAATAGTAATGAGATAATTCATTATGTTGGTCAAAGTTTTGCCACACTTGAAGATGTTGAAGATATTTATAAAGTTTATACCGAACAAAATGGCTTTGAAATAAAAATTAAGACAAATAATAAACATATGACTTCGAATGATATTTGTTATAGGTTATATCAAGATTGTAAAGCCAAAAAATCAAAAATTAAAATTCATAGGATTAATGATGATGAATGCAACGATAGTAAGGGAAAGAGGTAAAGAGACCATATAAGTCGTACTTTGCGTCAACATAAAATATTTGTTGTTCATCGAAAAAAAAAATTAATTAAGTTATTTTGACCTTGAAGCTGAATCATAATCATGAATTAGTTAGTCCGAGTAAGGTAAATCTCATCCAGACACATAAAAATATAAACCTTGTTGCAAGACAATTATTTAAAACATTGAATAAATTTGGGTTGGTGCAAGTATGATAATTAATGTACTTGGTGAAATTAGTGGAGGAAAGGACAATGTAGGTTTTACTTTTACGAATATTCAGAATATTGTTTGAAATATAAGACGTGACACAATAGAGGAGAATGATGCACAAACTGTAGTAAATTATTTGATGGAGATACAACGTCGAAGTATTAAGAATGTATTCTTTTTTTGTTAAGCCTGATATTGAGGATAATAATCGTACTGAGAGTATTATGTGGATCAATTATTGATCTATTATTGCATATTAAAATTTTAGTGATGTAGTTACATTTGACACTACGTATTGTACGAACAAGTATTCAATTTCGTTTGCCTTTTCACTGGTGTGAATTACCATTATCATTTTATATTGTTTGGATTTGCCTTGTTAAAAGACGAGACAAAAGACACTTTTAAATAGTTATTTCAAACTTGGCTAAAAGTGATAACAAATAAGGCACCTATAGGGATTAACATATCAGGATAAAATATTGTCCAATGCGATTACTAGGCCAAGTTCTATTAAATATCCAACATGTTCTTTACTCTTGGCATAATAGTAACAAGTACCCAAAAAATTTACATACTCTGTATATTAAATATCTCATATTCAAAGACGATTTTCAAACATGTGTTTATAAATCATTGATGAACGAATAATTTGAAAAGCATTGGAAGTATTTAATAACAGAGTACAAGTTGCATAGGTATGATCGACTATATTCTCTTTATAAAGTCAAAAAAAATGGATCAAGGCCTATAAATAGTTATTTTGCAGTTGGGATGACCACAACTTCAAAGAGTTAATGAATGAATAACTTATTTGATAAGTATGTTAATACCATAACAAGTATGGAAGAGTTTGTTGTAAATTCTCATAAAGCAATTGGAAGACAATATTTGAGAGAGAGGATCGCTAATTATGAAAGCAAGTATCGGAGGCGGAGCATATATATTGGTTCAATTTTAGAAAAAATTGGGACAATGATTTATACAAAAGAAATGTTTAGGTGTTTTCAAATTAAATTGACAAAATCGCATCGGTTCAATATCCAAAAGATTTATAAGTTGACAGAAATATAGTTGAATATATACTCATTATACAAGTTAAATGTGTCAGAAGATTTACAAGGGTATTTTACCGTTGTTCATTATCATCATATGGGTTGCATTCGATGTACATGTCAAATATTTGAGCATAGGAGAACGATTTGTTGACACAGTGAGGTTTTTGAGTGCTAAGAGAGTTTCAATTAGATTTATGAGGATTTGAACGTGCATCGATGGATACTATAAGCTAATAAAGTACAAAGTTAAAAGCCTTATGAATTTCATGAAGGTTCTGCTTTTCGACAGTCACAGGTCATGTGATATAATCATCTTTGCATACTTTTACAAAATATTGTCATTAGAAGGGCAAGTTCAATACTAGCACATGACCATGTTATGGATTTGGTTGAGATAAAGATACTAATTTTGGATGTTTACCCTCCTGAACAGTTTATTGAGATAGAAATACCAATTCACATTAACATGGAGGTGCAAACTGAAGTTCCCCCGTTATTGAATCTGGTATGTTCGCAAACAAAAGGCCGTAAAAAATCACAAAGAATCAAGAGCAACATTTAAGAGGTGGCAACGCAAAAACAATTGAGAAAATGTGCATCATGCAAAGCCATAACTAATCATGACAAGCGGAATTAATTCAAGGCAATAGGATTGGAGAACCTATCACAAAAATAATGTCTTATTTGGCTTATTTTTATTTTTTTATTGTAAACTTGAACAATGTATTTTGGATCTAGATTATAATTTTGACTATAATTTAAAATTGACTAATGTATTATTAGTATGGATTGTAAATTTAAGGTTAATGTTTGTATACATTATATGATGGATGAATTATTAACAGGTTTTGCAAAATTGTTGGCATAAAAGAGTTGGGGCCAAACCATCAACAAAAAATTCTTGCGGAATTATCAAAAAATAAAAATAAAAAATCTTGTGGATACTAATTACTTTATGTAGAAATTTCTTGTGGATATTAATTAGGCATTTTCTAATCTAGGTCATTCAATACTACAATGAACGGTGCAAGATGAATTGGCTGAAAAATAATCTATAGTCACGATAGCTATGGATCATCTCCCATATATATAATAATTATAAAAATATCGTTAAAATTTTATTTTAATAATAATAAAAATTATATATAGACTTAACATTCTATTTATTTTTACTTTGACAATATAAGTGAATATTTGGTTAGTCAGCGTTTGCAGTGTTTAGTGCATTTAGAAGTTTAAACACATTTGATAATCTTGTTCGTCTGATAGTAACTTATTTCAAATACAACTTATTTTACATTTCAAATGAAAGATTTAGGACACAAACGTAATGCACCAAAAATAGTGCGGTGTGTTTAGAGATATAAAAACTATAAACGCGTCACAAACGCTACAAATATTGTTAGCTGAACAAACCTTAAATAAGTAGTATCACCTATTCATGCAATCTGTCTGTGTTATATATATTTAATATTAATGCTTTATTTTTGAGATTAAAAGTAAAATATAACATATTTATTTGCGACAGTAATAAATATAAAATTATAAAACTCATTTATTATAGTCAAGATAAATACATATAAAAATATTAATTTTTCAAAAAAAATTAAAATTAAAATTTTGAAGCGGATGGATTATTTCCCCTTCTCTCCTTTTATTACGAAGAACCAATTTTGGGGCATGTAAGTACGTACGTAATAATACCGGCTCGCATTTACCTCAAAAAATCAACAGCCAAACTAGAAATTTCTATAAGACAGACACCGTCTGTCGAAACCTTTTCTCGTTTCGTGTGAGGATTGATACGATCGGATCCGGTCAACTGAAAAAAATTGTTAAAGAGTCCAATCCAGCTGTCGTCCCAATTTCCACCGCTAAAATCACGGCTAACGCACGTATTTCTTGACTTTCTTCATGGTCACGCTTTGTTGTCGTATATGACAAAAACAAATACAGTTCTACATATTTAGTGTTTCTTTGATATATTTAAACAACTGAATATGAAGGAAGCCTTATTATTTGTAAGATTTATGTAAGAAGAATTTTACGAAAATATTATTTTTTATTTTAAAATATTAATTATTTAAAATTATGTATTACTCTTTTTATTTAATAATAAAAGGAGTCACATTTATAAATTTGTAAATATTTATTCTTAAGATTAGAAGTTGTTAGTTGCATTTTTGTTTTCCGTTATTCTTGACAAATAATTTGTTAGTTAAAGTAGCTGACAGTAATTGTGACATGAGAATCAAATTATGATAATAAATTTAAAAATATTTTATCATTTTATTATTAATATTAGTTTTGAATATAAATATATTTCAAAAGTTTAATTTTAATTATATATTTTAAAAAGTGATGAAGTACTAACGGAGGGAGTACGCAACTTCACGTTCACGGTATGTAAGAGACTCGTCTACATGTAACATGTTATGCCAATAGCGAGGAGTTATGCATATATTTATATATATATTTATGTGGTGGTCATTTTCAAGTAAAAATAGTTGGGTGACTTGAATGATTCGCTGCGGGCGTAGGCCGTGGATGAGGATAAAGAAAGGATTTCAGAAATTAAACAGGAAAAATATATTATAATATAGTAGTAGTACATGAAAATTACAAGACTACTAAAATCAGAAAAGCTAACTAGAATTGTAGGAGAAGAAACCCTACTAAATAAAAAGCTAGCAACCAATATGAGATTGATTAGGAATTCTCTTCCCTCAACAGGACTACCATTTTTACGTGCTGGAGCCAACTACATCATCACCATCACGTGTCGTGGAGATAAAAAAAGAGAGAGAAACGACAATGGTTGGTATGGTGCAAGTACCAATGCTACATTTGATTTGAAGGGTTTATTTGATAGTTTTTGGACAAGTGCACTGTTTATTCAGTAGTTTTAAGATATTTATCACGTGATGTTCATATCATATATGTATTGTCATTTCAGTACTTAAAGTGAAATAATACTTAAAGTGAAATAGTCCACTTTAAATGTTGAAATAACAACACACAAATGGTGTGAGACATCACATGACAGATACTTTAAGGGGGGTGTATTCAATTAAGATTTTTAAAAATTTTTAAAGACTCTTTTTAAGTGACAGATTTTTGTAGAGTTCGTTGACTTTTAATGACTTTAAAGACTTTTAAAGACTCCATGAAATAAGTGACATACTTTTATATACTTTTTACTAAAGACTTTTATATACTTTTAGGGGGGTGTATTCAAATAAGATTTTTAAAAACTTTTAAAGACTATTTTTAAGTGACATATTTTTGTAGAGTCCGTTGACTTTTAATAACTTTAAAGACTTTTAAAATGACTTTTAAAGACTTCATGAAATAAGTGATATACTTTTATAGACTTTTTACTAAAGACTTATTTTATATACTTTTAATATATCTTGTAGCTTACATCATTAAGCATTTTGTTGAAGAGGTCGGACAATATGCTTTGAAGAAAACTATAGAAATGATGAACTTGATAGATCGGTTTGGTCTGAAAGCATCCCCATCTTTACACCTTTGACATAATAGAGTATCACATAACCCAATGATCACAAATGGATAAAAAATTAAGGGGATAACTGATTTAGAGAAAATTATATATTGCCCTATAATGGAAAAAGTTTATAAACCACATAGAACTTTAAAATTTTCTATTATTTTTTTACTGTCAGTACCTAAATATTGTAATTATAATTTTAACTCAACAACATAAAATGACATTCGCAACCAAATGAAAGGAGGGGTTATTCATGAAAATTCTCCATAGAAACAGTTGCTAAAATGTGAACAATTCTATTATACAGTTTACTTAGTATATCATTATTTATCAAAAGTTTTATAGGAGGCATTTTCAAATCACCAGTATAAATGACACCCATGTAAGCTTACACAGCTGATGAGGATGAACTATGCTATATTTTTATTCCCTAAATGCTAAGTTTTTGTAATTATTTTTTACTTAAATGTATTAATATTTATTTTAATTTGATTTTGATATATTTTGTGAGTTTTCAATTAATTTATATTATTTTATGTTATTTTATACTATTTTATTTGTTAGTTTTTAAGTACTTTTATTATTTTAGAAAAATTATTTATTATTATGTGTTTTTATTAATATTATTTTTATTTATTTTATATTATTTTCATCTTCTCCCTTTCTCAAATATTTGAAAGTTTTTGACAAATATTTGGAAGTCTTTGGGCATGAAGCCAGACTTTGGAAGACTTTGAATATGAATAAATCTTGTTTTAAAGTCTATCAAACTCCACCATTTGATATAAATCTTTAAAATCTATGACTTTTTGAATACCAAAATACTTTTATAGATTTTGTAAAAGTTTTAATTCAATACCATATAACTTTTAAAGACATTAAAAAAATTGTAATTGAATACCACTAAATTTTTATAAACTCTTTAAATGTCTTGATTGAATACAACTAAACGTTTAAACTCTTTATAAGTCCTTACAAATTCTAATTGAATACACCCCCTAAGAGTATCTAATAATTTTTTATTTTAGAGATTTAAATAAAAGATAATTGTCAAAATAATACTCATTCATTCCATAAAAAAAGAGAGTCTCATTTGCAAAATTTATAATAATTTTAAGAAAATGTCTACTTAGCATAGTAATAATGACATGATAATTAAAATGTGATATTAAATTTAAGAATATTGAGTACTATCATTTTATCTCATCACTTTTATAAAATATTTTTTTATTTTTATAAATGAGTCTTTTTGTCGAATTGAGGAAATATTAGGGAAACATTATATGCGAATGAGACATGATGAAAGTTCAACAAATTAGAGCCTTATGTGCATAAATAAATGACCCCTCCTCTATATATCATTATATGGAAAGATCAATTTTGTGGCTTTGAGTGAATGAAATGGCAGAAATGCTTCTAAGTGGCCCTTTCGTTATTGGAAAGCATAAAAAGCCGATTCCCTGCTGGAAAGTAATCCATTTGTTGTACCAAAAAAAGAAAGAAAGTCGTATTTAAGTTTTTGGGCTCTGCCATAAGAAAACAAACCGAGACAATTTCAGTGTGAACGTTAGATGAGGAGGGAGGGGACCGACCCAGAATAGCTCGAGTGAAACAATAGTGGTGGCTAGTGGGCGTCAAAGGTGTGCTTTGTGGACTCTTTTGGGCTCTGGCCTACAGTCCACTAGTTGAAATTGAAATCTGAATGGAGCACGAGTTTCACGTGTCAGCCTATAAACGTGCCAATCCAATATACGTGGCCGTATTCTTAGCCATTCAAATAATGAATTCCTGTAAAATCAATTTCTCTTGAATACATCATCTTTTTCTTCTCCTTATTGTGCAAAAGCAGCTGCCGGCCTCATCTTCTAATTCCTTTTTCTAGTTTCTCCAATGGCTTCCCAAATTGAAGGGCTCCACTTCATCTTGATTCCTTTCATGTCCCAAAGCCATATCCTTCCGCTCATGGACTTTGCTAAATTACTCGCCCAGCGTCATCTAACCGTTACCATAATCACTACCCCTCTTAATGCTATCTCTGTCGAATCCTTAATCGACCAGGCCCAAAAAACCCACCTCAAAATCGGCCTAGCCACGGTCCCTTTTCCTTCCCAAGAGGCCGGATTGCCCCAAGGATGCGAAAGCATGGAGACTCTACCTTCACACGACATGACAGCAGAATTTTTTGATGGATGTAAAATGTTACAAGAACCAATCCAAAAGCTGCTGGCCGAGTTACAGCCACGGCCCAGCTGCATCATTTCAACTAATTCTCTTCCTTGGACTGGTAAAGTTGCGTCTAATTTGGGGATTCCGAGGTATGCTTTCCAAACAATAGCTTGTTTCTCTCTCCTGATTTCCCAAAATGTTGGGCGCATGAATGTTTTTCAAACTGCTAGTTCGGATTCAGAGCCATTTGTGGTACAAGGCATGCCTGATAAAATTGTGATAACTAAATCCCAGATTCCCCAAATTGTAACGAAAGCAAGACAAGAAGATATGAAAGGTATTATAGGTGAAATGATTGAGGCTGAGCGATTAACAAGAGGGATGGTAGTGAATAGTTTTGAGGAAATGGAGCCAAAATATGTGGAAGCGTTCAAGAATATGGGAAGGAAAATTTGGTGCATTGGCCCAGTCTCTTTGTGTAATAAAGAAATGTCAGACAAGTTAGAAAGAGGTGGTAATAAGTCCTCAATCGATCAAAATCTTTGCTTGAAATGGTTAGATTCAATGGAGTCTAATTCGGTTATTTATGCTTGTTTTGGGAGCATGGGTAGAATTCCATCAGCTCAAATTATTGAAACTGGTTTGGGATTAGAAGCTTCAAGACGCCCATTTATTTGGATCATTAGGAAAAGGGATCTTTCTGCCAAAGTAGAAAAATGGTTAGAGGATGAAAAATTAGAAGAGAGAGTAAAAGGGAGAGGCCTAATTATCCGAGGATGGGCGCCCCAAGTTTTGATATTATCCCATCCAGCGGTTGGGGGATTTATAACCCATTGTGGGTGGAATTCGACATTGGAGGCAGTGTGTGCAGGGGTGCCAATGATAACTTGGCCTATGTTTGCCGAGCAATTTTACAATGAGAAACTGGTGGTGAATGTGCTGAAGATCGGTGTGAGAGTTGGGGTTGAAGTTGCAATGAAACCAGAGGAAGATGAGGATAAGGTGTATGTTAGTAGGGAGCAAGTGAAGGAGGCGATAGAGCAGCTGATGGATGAAGAGGAGAAAGGGGAGAGAATAAAAAGAGCGAGAGAGCTTAGTGAGATGGCTACAAAGGCTACAGAAGAAGGAGGATCCTCTTTCTTGAATATCACTTCATTGATTCAAGATGTCACTGAGCAAATAACTGATCAATCAATGAATGTTCATTGAGGTATTTCCTAGCTTGATAAAGCTTCATCATTAATAATAAGTTTTTCAATCCAAGTCTAGAAGTAAGTTGTATTATGATTTCAAGTTGCGAGATGTGATACTCTTTTTATTGAGTTTGTGGTTTTATTTTGAACTTGTTACCTTTACATTTTAGGCTTTATACTTTAAAGTCACCTTCTTGCTTGGTACTCATGAGATACCCTACATCTTTGGCTACATTGCTCCAAGGTCTGGTTATGCTAATTACAACAACTCCACTTGACATTTGAGGTACAAGTATAATAGTTAGACTAGACATAAATGTATCTGTACCGAACTGTATAAATATTGGTAATTGATATTTTTACAACAAAAAAAATGTTACTTCCACTATCACACTCTAATGATGTGAGAGGAAAGCATATTGTGATAATATCAATTCTCTAAATATTTTTATTTTTTAAAGTGGTTTGCATTTACCGTAAGTAGATAGATAGTATATGCATTCAGATAATTGCATTATTGCCTTTGCCACTAAAAAAACACAAGATTTGCTTGTAGTATTATTGGATGCCATCGTTATCTATTGGGATTTACATAAATTTTGGAGTTTTTAGTAAGGTGATACACGCAATAGTTTATAGTTAAATAAAATAAGGGGTACATTCGTCATTTACCCGTCTTTTTCAGCCTTTCAAGATCTAGTGATGCTGGGGATTCTCCGGCTCTAGCGAAATGCTTTAGGGGTATTGTATAGCTGTCTGTCCACATTTTGGACACAATTACTAACAAAGTACGAGGCACACACCAGTCGCTCAATGGTCGTTGCAAGGATGTTAAAATTCTGTTGACAAAAATAAAGAAAATAAATAAATATTTTTCAGAAAAACAAATTAAATAAGTAGATAATATATTTTAAATACCTTAAAATATTCATGATTGAGTTGACTAATTCACATTAATTTTAAATGTTAAGATTTAATGAATTAACTTTAAAAATTAATATAAAACTCTTCGGGGAATGCAAGGAGTTTTAAAAAAAAATTGAAAAGAATAATAATAATAATAAAATCAATCTCAAGTTTCGTGACATCAAATCCGAAATTACGTGGGTGTGTCGATAAACTCTAGCCCTTTTAGGATAATTGTCATGATCACTATTTTTGTATCAGTTGGGCTAAACGTACAACAATTGCTATTAATATCTATACTTTTTTAGCGTTATTAAAAATTGTAGACCGTAGAAAAGAGATAAAGGATGAGATAGATCTGAGAAATTAATTTATTTAAAGGAATTACTATTTCCATAGATGGAGTTCCTTTCAACTGTGAGCCACTAAAGTATTCTGGCTTTCCAAAACATGTTATCCAATTAATGTATTTGCCTTGTTCTCATAGTAATCCTCGTGCAGTCTCACTCTGAATGAAGGCGTTAATTTTGACTCTTGATCCAGGATGGCGCTGGAGACGGAGAATCACCGAATATTATTTATGTGGATGAGGAAGGCTTCCTCTGTCCTAATTCTTGTCCCGGCATAGTTATATATTAATTAAATTAGTATTTATATTATTATATATTGCATAATTAAAATATACGTCGTTGTATGCGTATATATTATACTATTTGATTTTTTTTTTTAATTTTAACATATATGTATTAAAATATGATTAATTTTTATAAATGTAGTATTAGAAATATGATTATTTTATCATGTATGTATTATTTTTTATTTAAAAAATTCACAAAATATTAATTCCGCTTACGGGTTTAAATTTCCCTTAGAGACGGGGTAATTATTAACTTTTAATCCCCATAAAAAATAGAACAGGTATAATTTTTTTTTATAAATTCGGATATAGGGGTAAAATATGTAACCTCTGCCCGTTGAGAAAGTGATTTTTAATAAAAATTTAGCATGGCGTTCAAAGGCACGTTTCTCCACAACTAATAAATTTTCTCCGATTGCCGTAAGTAATTACTAAAAGTTGTACATGCTAAACAATTAATTTGAGTTTTAAGTAGGGCGAGCGGTGTTTCGGTTCGCTCGGTATGGCCATCTCTAGATTTTTTAAAGAAATTAATTTGGTTTATACTTGCTATACTTGGACTACTAGTTACCTAAAACACATAATATATGTATAAATTTAAAAAGTAGAAATATAAAATTTCTGGGATGAGAGAAATTAGGAGGTAGTGGACTGAATACACTTACGCTCGGTATTCTTATTTTATTTTCACAATTTGAACGTGTTGTGTCACACGTTCAAATTTAAGGATATTTTTTATTGAAATATTTGAATGTCTTGTGTCATTTTAAAATTATATTAATAAATAAGACTCTATTTATAGTTTACAGATATATTATGTTGAAGTAGACCATCTATTTGTGCCCACGTGTCCTAATTCAAGCCAACGAGAAATTAGTCAATTTTTTTGGGCACGAGCTACATTTCCCATTCTTAAAATAGGCCGAGGACTATAAAAATTTAAGCCTAACTGGAATTCGTTGGGCGTCTCCTTTTAATATTAATAATAATCTGAGCCCGTGTAGGCTACCTCTACCTCACCTCAACATAATATATAATTTCAATAGTCTGTTTGACGTTTGGAAATTAACAAATAAAATCAAAATTGTCAACCAAAACCTGCAGAAGAAGATATGCAAGTTTAATGGAGTTTGATAGGTATGAGAATAGAGAGAAATGTAGTGCACAGAAGCGGAACTAAGAATTAAAACCACGGGAGCCAAAATAATATACAATAGATAATTTAATTAAAATCAATATTACAAAAATTAAATGATTTTTAGCAACAAGAAAACACCCTTTTTCAAATCTCAAATAAAAATAGAACGTTTATAATTTTAAAATTATGATGAAAGAGATGAAATTAATTTTGACAAAAAAAAAAGAGCAAAAGAAGGCAATAGTTTAGCAAATTTTTCAAGGAAATAAAAAACAATTTCTAATACTTCCTCTATTCTAAAAATAAAGATAAATTTGACAAATGATGATTTATTTTTTTAACAACTAAATTATTCTTCAAATTTATCTCTAATGTTAATTATAAATATAACAGTGACAACACGATAATATTTAATACTCGATCAAAATTAAAGATAAATTTGATGAGCCTTTTTAATAAGTATATAGAACAAACTAAAATTTGGGTTGGGGCCTGACTTGGTTCGGCCACGCTTATGATCCGCTCCCGGTAGTGAACCAACCATTAAATTAAAGATGGGTAAACACCTAACTAATTTAAATTAAGTTTTATCAGTCTTATTACCAAAGACAAACTCCATAAATTAATCCAGCTACTAAACCAAATAACCAACCAGGCTGAAAAGTCAATGAACGCACGAGTCCATAAAATGACAACAATTGAAGTCTTAATTTCTTTTATATTATAATTTACGCGAAAACATTGACTGCATAATCCAAGATTTCTTCTGTAACTAATTAATTTGAGTTTTTAAGTAGGGCGGGCGGTGTTGCGGTTCGCTCGGTATCGCCATCTCTAGATTTAAAAAAAAAATTATTTTGGTTTATACTTGTTATACTTAGACAACTACTTACCTAACGCACACGATATATGAATAAATTTAAAAAGTAAAAATATAAAATATAAGGGATGAGGGAAATTAGGAGGTAGTGGATAATACGAGTGGTGAAAAGAAAATATGAATACCAATATTAAGATAAAAATATTAAAAAATTTAAGAGACCAATTGAGAGTCCAAAAAATAATTGATCTTTTTGCTCTCCCTTAATAATATAGATTCTCAAACGTAAGTAGGTTTTCCGGGATGTTATATTTGGTATAAAAAAAACTCCCATCACTCTACAAAAAGAATTATATTTACAAAATTTATAAATATTAAAGATGTTTTTTAGTTACATGTTTACCCTTAAAAATTATAAGTTGTCAGTTTTGTATTGGTTGCATGATAATGAAACTTTAATAAAATATGTGAGTATTGTGTCATTTTAAAATAATTTTTATGAAATAAAATATTGACAAATAAGACTCTTTTTATAAATCATATGGAATAGTTTATAGATGTATTATGTTGAACTAGAGCATCTATTTATGCCCGAGTGTCCTAATTCAAGCCAACCAGAAATTAGTCAATTTTTTTTGGCATGAGCTACATTTCCTTTTAATTTAAGACCGAGAGTTTAATCCAATTCTTAAAATACGTCGAATTGTACAATAAATCTAAGCCCAACTGGAATTCGTTATGTGTCTCCTCTTTTGATATTAATCTGAGCCCGTGTAGCCTGCATTAGCTGAATTATAACCGCCGAGCCTTGTTTATGCTACATAATATAATTCACGTGATCAAATCCATCCTTCCCGTTAGAAATATAATCTTACTAGTATAAAACTATATATATATATATATATATATATATATATATATATATATATATATATATATATATTCCCTTAAAAAGGTTGTCAATATAGAGTTAATGAAGAAGTATTCAACCATCACACAAGAAAGAGAAAGTGACCAGACTCCGTTAATGATTTGTGTACTTTATGTTGTTTTTGTTTGCAATAACTATAATAAAATGTGTTTGGGATAAAAAGTTCTTGCAATCATTATAGTGCTAGTGCTAGTGCTAGTGCAATGCACAATCGTTTCATTAATAAAACGACAAATGCGTTCCTTAATGACAGGCTATTTGTATTTATATATTACTTCAATAAGAGCTTATTCATAGTAAATAGTAATTATGTGTCTATTTTTGTTCATTATATTTACACCATTCATTTATAGTTGGATTATATGATTGTAATTTAAATTAACACTATATTACGGTAGGTAAATCTCCTGCCACAACACGAAAAAAAATAAGTCTCCTACCGTAACATAACACAGAGATAAGTAAGTTTCCTACTATAACAAATAAAAGCAAAGTAAATTTTCTATCTCAATACAGTGTTATGGTAGGGAAGTTGTGTTTTTAACTTTTGGTCAACAAAACTTATAACAAATAGATTAAAATATAATGGTCATACAATATCTTATAGCCACAGTTTATTACGAATTAGTTACTTACATTAATACATCAAACCTATTATTGGATTAGTGTTAATATATCAATTTTATTAACTATATTTTAACTTCTAAGATCATTTGACATATCAAAAAAAGGTATTATATTGTCCTACTATGCCTACTGAAATTATATAGTCTTTAATAAATAATCTTAAAATAAAGAAATAGTCTATAAAATTGTAAGTACTAAAAAATATGAAATTAATATAAATAGTGTAATTCATACTACATAATTGTAAACAAATAGTCACAACTCACAATGTTTTTATGTTTTTAAATCCTTACCGAAAATGTTCTCCCAAACTTTACCAAGTAACTCATATGTTATTCTCCTCCCTCTTTCTAAGTTCTGAACTTAAAATAAAATCAGTTCAATGATTTTGTTTATATAGAATGACTAGAATCTGCAGTTGTATGAAAGTAAGATAAACTAGATTGGGCGGTGCATACAAGTTTGATTTGATGGAGGGAATCCAAATCGGCGTGTCCGCTCGCATGCTGCTGCATCGCTAATCAAATAATAAGTCAATCCAAGATAAAATACAAATTTATTTATTTATTTTTGGTAAAGGAGACAAATGTGATATGACACCAAAATATGTTGGAGAAGGATTTATTTTTAAATTTCAGTTTTTTATTATTTGATGCGTTGGCACTTTCAGTTCCATCCAGTTTGCTTTCAAAAGGATACAATGACATCTTTCAGCCTGATTTCAAGATTTGATTCGTTGCGCCTCTGGATCAATAGATATATAGATATATGGATATGGATTATAAATATATATATATATACTCCAAGAATTTCATTTGAGTTTGTCCTAAAATTTACATAATAATCTGAATTTACTTAAATTATAAAATAAAATTTGTCATTCATTTTAGTGAAAGTAGTGTAAAAGAGTACATTATTTTTAAGTTTGTCCTTGTAATTTTATTATCATATACTCTTTTTTATAATATTTTTGTCTATGAGACTTGTTTGTGAGTTTTTTTTTTTAATTTATAAGATTTGATTGATATTGATGATGTACTTAATTATAAGATTATATTATACTCCTCAAAATGATATTTAAGAAAAAAAAAACTAATAACTTAGTATTTTTTTATTCTATAAAAAGACTCATTTACAAATTTTATAAACTTTAAAAATATACTTTTCATTCATGTTTATCTTTAAAAATATAATATTTTAGTTTAATAACAATGACATACTAATAAAATTGTGATGTTATATTCAAGAGCATTTATATATACCATCACCAATAATATATATATATATGTGTTTTGTGGAACGTAAAAAATATACTTTTAATATTTATAATTTTATATAAATGGGACCGATGAGTCGATGACACAAAGCTAGGGGAGCAGTTGAAGATGTCAAATTTTTATTGAACATATCAATTAATTATTTGTGTGTGTATATATATATATATATAGTATTTTATAGACACTATCGTTGTATATTTGTGGTGATCTATCTGCAATAAGAGTGTGATGTATTTTTGTCCTAATAAATATATAATGTGAGTAACAAACTTTTGTATGTTGAATCGGCTGCTGTATATGTCAGCCAATTAAATCCCGGTCAAGCAGTGTGAAAACAATTTTTTTAATATCAGCTTGGGGGGCAGGCATCTAGTCACTGACAATCACCGAGGAATCGGACTGGACTGGGGTGGTTTAATTAAACCAGCACATGGGATGGGAGAGCCTAGGCCAGTACTAGTGGGACGTGGTTTAATTTGAAGCCAGTTTCTCACTCGAATCAAAATTATATGACCTGGATCTCAATTCCCGCCGCCAGTAACATTTATTCGATCGTAGTCTAATGATAACTTTATTTTTTGTTTGTATTACGTGTTTGTTATATGCTGTACTATTTCTCTTATTTTTTTCTTGGCACGTTTTTTTAAATTCTTTCAAAATTAAATATATCTTTAAAATTAAATTATAATAATATAATTTTTTTTTAAAAACAAAGCAATAACAAACATGAAAACAAAAACAAGAATGGAAAGTATCAATATTTATTTATAAAAATAATTTTTTCCATGAACTATGTACAAACTTGATATTTAATTTTGCTCTAAAATAAAAAATATATTTTTAAAATTTATTCTTAATATTACTTAAAAATATAATAATGATAATGACGTAATAATACTCGACAATTAAGTAACTACAAATAAAAAATAATAAAATATTAAAATTTTTATAACATTTTATAATTTAAAAATAAAATTTAGATTGGCAGAATATTAAGAAGGCTCGAACCACATACCTCCTTGCTTAGGAATGGAGTCAACTATTTTGATTAAAATGTTGTAAAAGTAAATTTATTCTTACAACAGATTTTAGTCGTTTAGGTTGAGATTTGACGGTTTATATGACTCTCGTCTACAATATAATATTCAAGTATTTGCAATATTATACTGCAGACCAGGGATATTGTCCAAAATACTTCTAACATTTAATACTGCAAACGATAAAAATTACAAAAATGTAATCCACAATATTAAACAAGTGATGACATTTTTGAAATATCTACCGTCCAGAGTATTATATTGCGAATGATAGAAATTGAGAAAATGTCATCAGCAGTTTTGGATGACATTTTTGAAATTCCTCTCGTCCAACATATCAAACATTTGACCAACATAAGTCATGGTATCATCAGCATTCTTATCAAGAATTTGACCAGTATTTGTTACATCACTATTATCATGCAATTCTTCCTCAATACTTGAAATTGAATAAAATGATTCTTCAACAAACAGATTCATGGCAAAAAAAATAAATAACTTTCAAAAAAGAAATTACAGATTATCGATTTTTGCTGTATGTTTACTAGTAAGCCATGCTTTCTGAATCGTTCGTCTATGTGAGAGTGTGAGAAAGACTCTCTGAAATTGATTGTATATTTTTGAAAAGTATTGTCAGAGTCGAGGAAAGCTAGCTAAAATCAGTCAAGAAATGAGGTCTAGTGTCCGCAATATTATATTGCGAATGAGAGAAAACTATTTAAAACGACGTCGTCACAATTAAAATGTCATCTGTAATATTATACTGCAGATGATGAGTTTATTTATTTACATATTGGGGGTATTTTGGACAATATTCTTTCTCCACAGTATAATAATGTGGATACTTGGATATTGTACTACGGACGAGAGTCATACAAATCGTTAGATCTCAGCCTAGGCGGTTGAGATTTGTTGTAAAGATAAATCTACTTTTACAACGTTGTCAATATATATATATATGAGTGCCCATCCGTGCCAACTGGTTGTTAGAGTACTATTTTGACAACCAATGAAGAGGTATTTTTAACAATGGGTTGACGTTGCCGCTACTTCTTCTTGCGACAGTCCAAAAATTTATTGCTCCTAACAACCGGTTGCTATAAATGAAATATATATATATATATATATAGCTACCAGTATAGCCATATAGGTAAGCGCGCAAGTAATTATGATGTCAGCTTTGCTACGTGTAATGATTTTGCCACTATTTTTTACAAAGTTCATCACATGGATCATTATAAAATATTATTATAAAACATAATTACTCATATCTTTTTTCTTATGATGTGGATAGTCTACCATTCCAATTGATGGACCGTTTATGTTAATCTCTCTCTTTTTCATTATAATTTTAAGATTGGGTAATTATATACTGTTTTTCTTTCGAATATAAGTAGATCATCATCATCATCATCTTTATTTATGTTTGCATGAAGGGTCTTAATTATACTAGAAACATCTTTCATAAATGGTAGACATGTACAAAAAGCCTGCGATCTGACCTGAGCACAGTCTGGTCAAGGTCTGGTCGATCAGGCCAGGCCCTGCAGGCTACAAAAAGGTTGTTGTTTGAACAATAATGCCCAACCCGGCCTAGCCTATAGGCCGCTGTTATAAAATTATCTCTAATTAATATGTTATTATTGTAAATATTATTTTTATCTTAAAAATATTTGTCTATATTCAACCAATAATAAAATGGTTATTAACTCACTTTGTTATATGTTTAAAATATTAAAAATGTAGTCCACTTATCTATTTTTGCCTCCAACTGCAACTAAAAAGAATAAGAGAGATAAAAACAAAATAAGAAGTTAAGATATAAGAATATACCTTTTAAAAAACTAATAAATTATATGAATTATTGAAGATATTTTGTCTCGTAGTTTGTTTATTCATAAAATATTGGTCCATTATTAAGTTTGTACATAATTACAGATTATTCTAAAATTTTTGTTATACAGAATTATAAAAAATAACCAAAACCAAGACCTGATTTACAGGCCTTAAAATGTTAGATTTTCGTTGAGAAGTCCGATCTAACTTGGCCTGTAAGCTCAAAAGTTAAAGTTTAGTCTGACCTAATCATCAGTCAAAATCTATCAAGTTTAAACTTGGTTGACCTGTTGTGTAAGTCTAATAAATGAAGAGAATATTATTAAAGACTATTTTGGTTTAACATATAGTAAGCCAATAATATGAAAATTAAATAACCCACGCAAAACGGGTCAAGTCGTCCAATGGTATAATAAAAAACAGTGGTTATTTTTTCGTCTCTACCTTAAAAATATATATTATAATTAAGGCTGCAAACGAGCCGAATCGATCCGGATTTTAAACTGCTCGGATTCGATTCGTAAAGTTAAATTCGTACTCGAATTTGACTCGGATTCGAACTATATTAAAAAAACTTTACTCAGATTCGGCTCGACTCGAATTTTCGTTACTCGAATTCGATTCAACTCGGATCGAATTATATTCAAACTACTCGCGAACGTCAAATTCAAACTCGAATTCGAGTCTTCACATAATAACTAGTTTTATAATACATATAATTATTAATTGAACTTATTATTTTACTTAGAAATGAAAAAATATAATTATAATTACACTTTAAATATATAAAATTAAAATTAAAATTACAAAAATAAAATAAAATAATAATTAATTATTCAAATTTTGTTTAATTGTGTATATATTATAAGATAATGTATTGAGTATAGATTCGAATATGTATCAATCGATTATGTATCGGATCATGATTAAAAATTCGAATAGTTTGAATTCTAAATGAGTCGAGTATAACCTTATTCAAATTCTACTCGTTTTTTTATTCGAACTATTTTTTGTGCTCAGATTTGAATCATATTATTAACGAATTCGAGTCTCGTTCACATTTTTTCGAGTCGAGTCCGAATCGAGCCCGAACTGTTTGGTGCGATTTGCAGCCTTAATTATAATAAAGCAAAACGAGGAAGAATAATAGGACAAAGAAATTTGTGACACATATTCAAAATTGACGTTTATTTTTTCGTCTCTATCTTAATAATATATTAGGATTTGTGGCACATGCAAATTCAACGTGTGAAAAAATAATAAAAAATAAACTTAAAATATAAAAATGGAAAATAAATTAGAAATAGGAAAGAAACTGTGACGACCCCAAATCCGGGTTCCTTTAACCCTGGACCTGGTTCATCACGATTCATCATCTTCATACACGTTCTATAACTAATGCGGAATATATAAACATAAATTGTTTATTCTACAACATTTCCCAAGGTTTCTAACCTTAACTTACATATATACCTTTAGATTCATAAAAAGGTTTACAAAATTACTTACATCATATAACAATTTAGTTATAATGAATAACACTATAATCTTGTCTTTTGCTTCTGTCTCCGTCTCTCCTCGGACATTCGTATTATTCTGAAATTTGTTATCATGATATAGCAAGAGTGAGCAACGACTTTGCTCAGCAAGTTTAAATACAATAACGATATATCATGATTGAAAGAAAGAACAAGCTTTCGGATTTTCAACAATATAATAATTGTGAAAGAGTACGAATCATAATTTCAATAATTGAATGACTGAATCAAGTAATGTTGAGTGTCAATAATGACCATGAACAATTTTAACTGAACCTTATGGTAATGAAGGTGATCAGCCTTTCATACCTGATGAACACATGCAACAAGCACTATGTGCGAATCAACAATTTAAAGATGTGGAATAATTATACAGAATTAAACCATAGCATGCTTGAAACGTAATAACTTGAATTTGAGTTAGGTACTTGAACAATAAAATAATATATCCTGCTCGAATATAAATTGAGTAGGGTTTAGGAAACTTGCCTGTCTGCTCAGCTACAATTAATGTCTAGCTTTAACTAACTGGCTTTGAAAGACCTAACATTAATAAAGTTGGTCTAATAATTAGTACAACGTATTTGTACAACTATACGCTCACTAAGGAACTTATCTACCACACATAAGTACTAACACATAATTTACATCAGTCAAAACGATATTATTAACCTTATAGACCCTCAATCAAATTAGGTTAATAATTTAATAAGTTAGAAAATAATTTTCTCAAGTGTTAAACACTTATTAAACTATTAAACAATTTATTAATAATTGTTTAAACAAAAGAGTTAAAAGACATTTTCTTTATTTCATTTAATTACTATTTAACATTAATTAAATATTAAGTAATTAAATACCTTTAGTTATTATTTAATAATAAATAATAACTTACTAGATTTATTTATTATTTAAAGTTAATCAAATAATAAATAATTATATTATATTAAAATAATCAAATATCTTTAGTTATTATTTAATAATAAATAATAACTAATTAACTAGATCCATTTATTATTTAAAGTTAATTAAATAATAAATAATAAAATTATATAGTAAATACTCAAATATCATTAGTTATTATTTAATAATAAATAATAACTAACTGAATTTATTTATTATTTAAAGTTAATCAAATAATAAATAATCAATCTTAGTTATCTTTAATTATTATTTAATAGTAAATAAATAATAATTAATTAATTTATCATCCTTGTTTATTATTTAATATAAATTAAATAATAATTAGTTTAATCATAAATTCAGAAGATATAATATTAACTAGATTAATATTTACAACATTTAAATATTAATCCTAAAAACTTATTATATTAAAAAATATATAATATTAAACTAATTAGATTAATATTTACAACATTTAAATATTAATCCTAAATACTTATTATATTTGAAAAAAATATAATATTAAACTAACAAGATTAATATTTACAACATTTAAATATTAATCCTAAATACTTATTATATTTGAAAAATATAATATTAAACTAACTAGATTAATATTTACAACATTTAAATATTAATCCTAAATACCTATTATATTTGAAAAATATAATATTAAACTAACTAGATTAATATTTACAACATTTAAATATTAATCCTAAATACTTATTATATTTGGAAAATATAATATTAAATACCTAAATATCATTTTTGTATTATTATTATTTTTGTTATAATTTTAAATTAATTTTTAAACATTTAAATTAATTTAAATTATCCAGAATGGCATTTTCGTAAATAAACTGAAAAACCGGACCGATGGCAATTTCGTAATTAATCAGAAAACCGAACGGAGGGGCAAAATTGTAATTTCAGCCGAAATCTGTTTCTCGCGCATTGCGCGCGCTGTAATTCTTTGGTCTCAAAACGGTGTCGTTTGAAGGTCACCGTTGCTGGCTTCCGCGCATAACGCGCGGATGAAATTTTCTTCGCCTAAAACGACGCCGTTTTTCGTCCCGCGTCTGGCGATGAACAGTGGTCCGCGCATTGCGCGGCCAGTGTTTTTTTTTCCTTCTTCCATGCAGATTGTGAACAGTAATTTTTATACACCACTTTAATAAAAATTATACATTCAAGTAAGCTTTAAAAATCCAAAAAAATTACCAATCACTTAATATCAATTTATAACATGAAAATTTAATTTTTCATGATTTAATATTAAAAAATTTTATAAAAATTTTTACATCACATAAACTACCACAAATCATAACTTTTTGTGTATAACTCCATTTTGAGTGATTCAAACTTTGTTTTTCTCATGATTTAATGTTCTATAATATTATGACATTAAATCTAAATTTTATAAAAATTAATTTCTTGTCATTACTTTGAGACTTGATTTAACACCACCAATCACATGTTTTTAGCATATAAATTATACCAAAACACAAACCAAGTATATTAAAATCAAGCATGACATAAATATTACTATCACATATTATTAACTACATTAACATGTTTATACTCACATGTTGGTTTATTTAATAAAAAAAATAAACTACATTTAAAATAACCATTACCTCATTTTAATGGTTATCTTCATTTTTCTTCCAAAATGGGTTGTGCAACTTGAAGATATGCACCAAGATCTCCTTCTCTACCTTCTCCATGCTCTCTCTCAAAATTCTTACTCTCCCAAACTATTTCTCTCAAACTCTCTCTTTTGGAACTTAGAAAATAAATGAAGTATAATGTCTACCATTTCAAGTATACATGCAAAATTCTTAGATACAAAATTATATCTATAAGTTATGATGCTCCTCACTTGGATACTTGCACAAGAAAAGTAGCCCATAACTTAGTTGGTGGAAGAGGGATGGTCCAAGTACTTTAAAAATCAATACAAGCAACCATTAATTAAATAAATGCAAAATAAACTAAAATAAACACCAAATCAATTCTTTTCTCTCTCTCCTCCTACATGGTCGGCTGACCTCTCTTTCTTTTGTCCCAAAATGTTAGTCACATGCCACTTTTTAATAAATAATAGTTTACTTAAGTATTTTCCAAGTGGGCCAAACATTGGGCTTTAATTTAAAATACCAATTGGGCTTCTATTAAATTGTTTGGGCTACAAAATTGCCAAATTTTATTATTCTCCACTTGGGCTACTAATTGACCCATGTTGGGCTAATTTAATAATTTACACATTAATTATTCAATCCATGATTAAATAAATAATTAGATTGAATAAATAATTAAATATTCTAACCCATAAGTATTAAATTACTAAATGGACTAATAATTAATAATATTAATAATATTTTACATTATTTACATTAATTAATTATCATAATTAATTATTATAAAATTTAATTCACTCATTATATTCAATTTAATTGAATATTTAATTAATGACAACTTGTCAATTATTTTGATATTAAAACTTTAGAGTGTGTTCGCTAATAATAATATATATAAACTATATATATTATTTATACACATTACCTTACCTCAAAACAATTTCACAATAAATTATGAAATTAAAATAAATACAATATATAATTTAATATATATTATTTAGGCCATAAATTAAATTATTTAATACATTTACATTAAATAATTTATTTCCATAATTTATGAGAAATAAATTCCATTTACCCCGAAAATACATTAAAATAATAATATATTTACTCAATTTCTTATTTAATCAATTTATTAAATTATTTAATTAATATTACACAAATAATTGTATAATTCAATTTCTCACTCTCATAAATCATTTACAATGATTTATTTAATTATAGAATATATTCATTTAATATATTCAATTACTATTTAAAATTACTTAATTAATTTAATCCCTTTTATATATGTACATATATGTGAAATTAAATGTTGCACATATATACAATTATTAATCTCCCCTTAATTAATTTAACTATTTTATATAATTTATAATTATATAATTTACATAATTATTCTCACAAATAATTTATCAACAATTTACATAATTGTTGATTAATGAATAAATTAATTCTACAATAAACCTTTTAATTCAATTCGGATTAATTTAATATTAATCTATCTATTTATCACAATTTAATTAACCATTAAATTATGTTACTAAATGTGCACGCATATATATATTCATATAAATACATATTTAATTACACGCAACCACGTCGCATAATTACATAACTCCACTAATTAATTCTCTTAATTTAATTGACCTGTTGTTAGTCAAGTTTATTGAATTATCACTTTGCTTGCTAACGTATCAAAAATTTTGATATCACCATATCTAAGTTAGTCCGTTAAATTTAATTTGGACCTCTATTTATCTATCACTAACTAGGTTATCAAACTCCAACCTTTATTAAATATTAAATATTTTATTTCTAATTTATTTAAATATCGGGATATTACATTCACCCCTTCTTCTAAAATTTCGTCCCCGAAATTATCTCATACACATTTCTACCAATTTTCATCTCTGAGTATAACTCTTTACTCATCATAGTCTGTGACCACCCTTTTCTAGGAAGTTCATACTTCTAAACTCATAATTCCAGAACAATGGAATATCTTGCAGAAGAATAAATTGAAAATCAATATCTTACAGAAGAATAAATTGAAAATCAAAATATTCATTAAAACTTTCATAATATGCTGAGGAGTCATCAAGACTGTGAACATGGAATTAACTGAATTCCGAATAAATAGTATTTATCCCTGTAAATACTTATAAACAGAGTGTTTATCAATCACAAAGACTGAAAACATTCCATAGGTGTACGCTAGGTGATCAGCCTATCGTACTTCTGCGTTGTGCACAACGACTTCTCACGGGGTCGAACTCTTTGGATTTACCAACCCATATCAGCATGCCACCACTGTTGGGCGCCCCCTCGCGGGTTCTTTATTCATGGCCTCTGACATATCCCCCATTATGGGGTTGTTCACCTCAGACTTACTACAAAATTCCGCTCCAGCATAAGTTGGATTGGAAAATAAAACTTGAGTCATTTCTGACCAAAAAGTGTCCAGTCAAAATAAATGACATAGACTCACATTATGGAATTGTTCGTATATTACGACTCAAAAATCATTTCAGATTAGTTAAGTAACAAAATTCATTTATAGGACTTCATGATACCGCACCGTTGCAACAGTGCGTTGAGGATTCCGTCTTTTTCATCTCTGCACCATGGCTTTAATGGCGTGTGATGATTTTATAAATACATTTTGATATTTTCAAATCAATTTGTCTTGCCGAAACAATTAGCATAGACTCTTCTTTAAACGTTTCAAAATACTAAAAATCATTTTGACTTTGTCATATTACATCATACCATAGTGGGCTTAAAAATACATCCAACACTAGGTTACTCTGCATTGATGACTCCATCGGTTATCATCTCTGCACTAAATGCATTAATGATTTCAAAAATACATTTGTCATTTCAAAAGCACAAAAGTGCGAATTTGGCACGATTTTTAAGAATTTCAAAGTCTAGCATAGCTAGAAGATTTGGAATATTCTAAAACCTCAAAACACCTCAAATTTTTCCTCCACATTCTTTTCCAGCTTAATAACTATATATATTATAGCCTTAACCTGACTACTTAACTCTATCCATACTTACTGTTCATCAAATTTACCACATATTTGGGCTCAGCAACTTACCACAATCATATGGTTTGAGGAACTTGTCCTAGTCAGGCCAAAGTCGCCCATTCGCTGAGGGGCTCCACCACATGACTATGAGTCACGAACTTACTATGCGTGTCAGTTCTCAGAACACGAACTTATCTTAACATCCTCTACCTATCCGTTATACACATGAGAAAAGAATCACCTTCTCAACATACATATAGTGAATAGTGCAACACCAGGTTTCAGTTGATTATCATTATAGGAAGCCAAGTGGTCGTCAAACCAAACACAATCTCCTGCCCATACAAGAAATTGGTCAACTCAGCCACTAATCAATATAGAAAGTTAAGCGATCGTTAAACCAAGAACAAATCCCCTGCCCATACAAAGGACTGTTCAACTCAACCACTGTATCAATATAGAAAGCTAAGCGGTTCTAAAACCAAGCACCAATTCCCCGCCCATACAAGGAATTGTACAACTCAGCCACTAATATGAGTCCTCAATTAAAAACCTACAAACCTCTAACTTTTCTTAACTTGCTATGAATGTTATCAATTCATACCTTATCACACTCAACACTTCAAGAGTCCACTTGTTACTATTTCAGTATCTTCATTGTTATAGCACCATGCTATCAAAACAACCTCTTAATCATTTAACAGACCATTTGTCATTCCATGATTTTACTATGATCATCGTGATCTTATAACACAATTGATTTCACTGTACTATTTCTCCTTTATTCTAGGATCGTTTAATTCTATCATCTTATCATTCATCTCTGATCATTTTACTGTACGATCCTTCTCTTTTTAAATTCCTGAATCAAGTGTTCCCTGATTCTTATTCCATTTATTTGGATTACACTAATTGAAGATCCTTCTTTGAATCTTTTCATATATCTATGTATCTATATAGATTTATTTCCTCATTTATGAACTGTATATGTTCATTTCTAAACTCTATCTGAGTTTATCCTTTCACTGTCTTCATTATCTTTCCATGATTATAGCCTAAGGTACTGCTACCTAAGAACTATAACCTATCAGCTCTGATACCAACCTGTGACGACCCCAAATCCGGGTTCCTTTAACCCTGGACCTGGTTCATCACGATTCATCATCTTCATACACGTTCTATAACTAATGCGGAATATATAAACATAAATTGTTTATTCTACAACATTTCCCAAGGTTTCTAACCTTAACTTACATATATACCTTTAGATTCATAAAAAGGTTTACAAAATTACTTACATCATATAACAATTTAGTTATAATGAATAACACTATAATCTTGTCTTTTGCTTCTGTCTCCGTCTCTCCTCGGACATTCGTATTATTCTGAAATTTGTTATCATGATATAGCAAGAGTGAGCAACGACTTTGCTCAGCAAGTTTAAATACAATAACGATATATCATGATTGAAAGAAAGAACAAGCTTTCGGATTTTCAACAATATAATAATTGTGAAAGAGTACGAATCATAATTTCAATAATTGAATGACTGAATCAAGTAATGTTGAGTGTCAATAATGACCATGAACAATTTTAACTGAACCTTATGGTAATGAAGGTGATCAGCCTTTCATACCTGATGAACACATGCAACAAGCACTATGTGCGAATCAACAATTTAAAGATGTGGAATAATTATACAGAATTAAACCATAGCATGCTTGAAACGTAATAACTTGAATTTGAGTTAGGAACTTGAACAATAAAATAATATATCCTGCTCGAATATAAATTGAGTAGGGTTTAGGAAACTTGCCTGTCTGCTCAGCTACAATTAATGTCTAGCTTTAACTAACTGGCTTTGAAAGACCTAACATTAATAAAGTTGGTCTAATAATTAGTACAACGTATTTGTACAACTATACGCTCACTAAGGAACTTATCTACCACACATAAGTACTAACACATAATTTACATCAGTCAAAACGATATTATTAACCTTATAGACCCTCAATCAAATTAGGTTAATAATTTAATAAGTTAGAAAATAATTTTCTCAAGTGTTAAACACTTATTAAACTATTAAACAATTTATTAATAATTGTTTAAACAAAAGAGTTAAAAGACATTTTCTTTATTTCATTTAATTACTATTTAACATTAATTAAATATTAAGTAATTAAATACCTTTAGTTATTATTTAATAATAAATAATAACTTACTAGATTTATTTATTATTTAAAGTTAATCAAATAATAAATAATTATATTATATTAAAATAATCAAATATCTTTAGTTATTATTTAATAATAAATAATAACTAATTAACTAGATCCATTTATTATTTAAAGTTAATTAAATAATAAATAATAAAATTATATAGTAAATACTCAAATATCATTAGTTATTATTTAATAATAAATAATAACTAACTGAATTTATTTATTATTTAAAGTTAATCAAATAATAAATAATCAATCTTAGTTATCTTTAATTATTATTTAATAGTAAATAAATAATAATTAATTAATTTATCATCCTTGTTTATTATTTAATATAAATTAAATAATAATTAGTTTAATCATAAATTCAGAAGATATAATATTAACTAGATTAATATTTACAACATTTAAATATTAATCCTAAAAACTTATTATATTAAAAAATATATAATATTAAACTAATTAGATTAATATTTACAACATTTAAATATTAATCCTAAATACTTATTATATTTGAAAAAAATATAATATTAAACTAACAAGATTAATATTTACAACATTTAAATATTAATCCTAAATACTTATTATATTTGAAAAATATAATATTAAACTAACTAGATTAATATTTACAACATTTAAATATTAATCCTAAATACCTATTATATTTGAAAAATATAATATTAAACTAACTAGATTAATATTTACAACATTTAAATATTAATCCTAAATACTTATTATATTTGGAAAATATAATATTAAATACCTAAATATCATTTTTGTATTATTATTATTTTTGTTATAATTTTAAATTAATTTTTAAACATTTAAATTAATTTAAATTATCCAGAATGGCATTTTCGTAAATAAACTGAAAAACCGGACCGATGGCAATTTCGTAATTAATCAGAAAACCGAACGGAGGGGCAAAATTGTAATTTCAGCCGAAATCTGTTTCTCGCGCATTGCGCGCGCTGTAATTCTTTGGTCTCAAAACGGTGTCGTTTGAAGGTCACCGTTGCTGGCTTCCGCGCATAACGCGCGGATGAAATTTTCTTCGCCTAAAACGACGCCGTTTTTCGTCCCGCGTCTGGCGATGAACAGTGGTCCGCGCATTGCGCGGCCAGTGTTTTTTTTCCTTCTTCCATGCAGATTGTGAACAGTAATTTTTATACACCACTTTAATAAAAATTATACATTCAAGTAAGCTTTAAAAATCCAAAAAAATTACCAATCACTTAATATCAATTTATAACATGAAAATTTAATTTTTCATGATTTAATATTAAAAAATTTTATAAAAATTTTTACATCACATAAACTACCACAAATCATAACTTTTTGTGTATAACTCCATTTTGAGTGATTCAAACTTTGTTTTTCTCATGATTTAATGTTCTATAATATTATGACATTAAATCTAAATTTTATAAAAATTAATTTCTTGTCATTACTTTGAGACTTGATTTAACACCACCAATCACATGTTTTTAGCATATAAATTATACCAAAACACAAACCAAGTATATTAAAATCAAGCATGACATAAATATTACTATCACATATTATTAACTACATTAACATGTTTATACTCACATGTTGGTTTATTTAATAAAAAAAATAAACTACATTTAAAATAACCATTACCTCATTTTAATGGTTATCTTCATTTTTCTTCCAAAATGGGTTGTGCAACTTGAAGATATGCACCAAGATCTCCTTCTCTACCTTCTCCATGCTCTCTCTCAAAATTCTTACTCTCCCAAACTATTTCTCTCAAACTCTCTCTTTTGGAACTTAGAAAATAAATGAAGTATAATGTCTACCATTTCAAGTATACATGCAAAATTCTTAGATACAAAATTATATCTATAAGTTATGATGCTCCTCACTTGGATACTTGCACAAGAAAAGTAGCCCATAACTTAGTTGGTGGAAGAGGGATGGTCCAAGTACTTTAAAAATCAATACAAGCAACCATTAATTAAATAAATGCAAAATAAACTAAAATAAACACCAAATCAATTCTTTTCTCTCTCTCCTCCTACATGGTCGGCTGACCTCTCTTTCTTTTGTCCCAAAATGTTAGTCACATGCCACTTTTTAATAAATAATAGTTTACTTAAGTATTTTCCAAGTGGGCCAAACATTGGGCTTTAATTTAAAATACCAATTGGGCTTCTATTAAATTGTTTGGGCTACAAAATTGCCAAATTTTATTATTCTCCACTTGGGCTACTAATTGACCCATGTTGGGCTAATTTAATAATTTACACATTAATTATTCAATCCATGATTAAATAAATAATTAGATTGAATAAATAATTAAATATTCTAACCCATAAGTATTAAATTACTAAATGGACTAATAATATTATTAATAATATTTTACATTATTTACATTAATTAATTATCATATTAATTAATTTATAAAATTTAATTCACTCATTATATTCAATTTAATTGAATATTTAATTAATGGCAACTTGTCAATTATTTTGATATTAAAACTTTAGAGTGTGTTCGCTAATAATAATATATATAAACTATATATATTATTTATACACATTACCTTACCTCAAAACAATTTCACAATAAATTATGAAATTAAAATAAATACAATATATAATTTAATATATATTATTTAGGCCATAAATTAAATTATTTAATACATTTACATTAAATAATTTATTTCTCATAAATTATGGAAATAATTCCATTTACCCGAAAATACATTAAAATAATAATATATTTACTCAATTTCTTATTTAAATAATTTATTAAATTATTTAATTAATATTACACAAATAATTGTATAATTCAATTTCTCACTCTCATAAATCATTTACAATGATTTATTTAATTATAGAATATATTCATTTAATATATTCAATTACTATTTAAAATTACTTAATTAATTTAATCCCTTTATATATATGTACATATATGTGAAATTAAATGTTGCACATATATACAATTATTAATCTCCCTTAATTAATTTAACTATTTTATATAATTTATAATTATATAATTTACATAATTATTCCTCACAAATAATTTATCAACAATTTACATAATTGTTGATTAATGAATAAATTAATTCTACAATAAACCTTTTAATTCAATTCGGATTAATTTAATATTAATCTATCTATTTATCACAATTTAATTAACCATTAAATTATGTTACTAAATGTGCACGCATATATATATTCATATAAATACATATTTAATTTACACGCAACCACGTCGCATAATTACATAACTCCACTAATTAATTCTCTTAATTTAATTAGACTTGTTGTTAGTCAAGTTTATTGAATTATCACTTTGCTTGCTAACGTATCAAAAATTTTGATATCACCATATCTAAGTTAGTCCGTTAAATTTAATTTGGACCTCTATTTATCTATCACTACTAGGTTATCAAACTCCAACCTTTATTAAATATTAAATATTTTATTTCTAATTTATTTAAATATCCGGGATATTACATTCACCCCTTTTTCTAAAAATTTCGTCCCCGAAATTATCTCATACACATTTCTACCAATTTTCATCTCTGAGTATAACTCTTTACTCATCATAGTCTGTGACCACCCTTTTCTAGGAAGTTCATACTTCTAAACTCATAATTCCAGAACAATGGAATATCTTGCAGAAGAATAAATTGAAAATCAATATCTTACAGAAGAATAAATTGAAAATCAAAATATTCATTAAAACTTTCATAATATGCTGAGGAGTCATCAAGACTGTGAACATGGAATTAACTGAATTCCGAATAAATAGTATTTATCCCTGTAAATACTTATAAACAGAGTGTTTATCAATCACAAAGACTGAAAACATTCCATAGGTGTACGCTAGGTGATCAGCCTATCGTACTTCTGCGTTGTGCACAACGACTTCTCACGGGGTCGAACTCTTTGGATTTACCAACCCATATCAGCATGCCACCACTGTTGGGCGCCCCCTCGCGGGTTCTTTATTCATGGCTCTGACATATCCCCCATTATGGGGTTGTTCACCTCAGACTTACTACAAAATTCCGCTCCAGCATAAGTTGGATTGGAAAATAAAACTTGAGTCATTTCTGACCAAAAAGTGTCCAGTCAAAATAAATGACATAGACTCACATTATGGAATTGTTCGTATATTACGACTCAAAAATCATTTCAGATTAGTTAAAGTAACAAAAATTCATTTATAGGACTTCATGATACCGCACCGTTGCAACAGTGCGTTGAGGATTCCGTCTTTTTCATCTCTGCACCATGGCTTTAATGGCGTGTGATGATTTTATAAATACATTTTGATATTTTCAAATCAATTTGTCTTGCCGAAACAATTAGCATAGACTCTTCTTTAAACGTTTCAAAATACTAAAAATCATTTTGACTTTGTCATATTACATCATACCATAGTGGGCTTAAAAATACATCCAACACTAGGTTACTCTGCATTGATGACTCCATCGGTTATCATCTCTGCACTAAATGCATTAATGATTTCAAAAATACATTTGTCATTTCAAAAGCACAAAAGTGCGAATTTGGCACGATTTTTAAGAATTTCAAAGTCTAGCATAGCTAGAAGATTTGGAATATTCTAAAACCTCAAAACACCTCAAATTTTTCCTCCACATTCTTTTCCAGCTTAATAACTATATATATTATAGCCTTAACCTGACTACTTAACTCTATCCATACTTACTGTTCATCAAATTTACCACATATTTGGGCTCAGCAACTTACCACAATCATATGGTTTGAGGAACTTGTCCTAGTCAGGCCAAAGTCGCCCATTCGCTGAGGGGCTCCACCACATGACTATGAGTCACGAACTTACTATGCGTGTCAGTTCTCAGAACACGAACTTATCTTAACATCCTCTACCTATCCGTTATACACATGAGAAAAGAATCACCTTCTCAACATACATATAGTGAATAGTGCAACACCAGGTTTCAGTTGATTATCATTATAGGAAGCCAAGTGGTCGTCAAACCAAACACAATCTCCTGCCCATACAAGAAATTGGTCAACTCAGCCACTAATCAATATAGAAAGTTAAGCGATCGTTAAACCAAGAACAAATCCCCTGCCCATACAAAGGACTGTTCAACTCAACCACTGTATCAATATAGAAAGCTAAGCGGTTCTAAAACCAAGCACCAATTCCCCGCCCATACAAGGAATTGTACAACTCAGCCACTAATATGAGTCCTCAATTAAAAACCTACAAACCTCTAACTTTTCTTAACTTGCTATGAATGTTATCAATTCATACCTTATCACACTCAACACTTCAAGAGTCCACTTGTTACTATTTCAGTATCTTCATTGTTATAGCACCATGCTATCAAAACAACCTCTTAATCATTTAACAGACCATTTGTCATTCCATGATTTTACTATGATCATCGTGATCTTATAACACAATTGATTTCACTGTACTATTTCTCCTTTATTCTAGGATCGTTTAATTCTATCATCTTATCATTCATCTCTGATCATTTTACTGTACGATCCTTCTCTTTTTAAATTCCTGAATCAAGTGTTCCCTGATTCTTATTCCATTTATTTGGATTACACTAATTGAAGATCCTTCTTTGAATCTTTTCATATATCTATGTATCTATATAGATTTATTTCCTCATTTATGAACTGTATATGTTCATTTCTAAACTCTATCTGAGTTTATCCTTTCACTGTCTTCATTATCTTTCCATGATTATAGCCTAAGGTACTGCTACCTAAGAACTATAACCTATCAGCTCTGATACCAACCTGTGACGACCCCAAATCCGGGTTCCTTTAACCCTGGACCTGGTTCATCACGATTCATCATCTTCATACACGTTCTATAACTAATGCGGAATATATAAACATAAATTGTTTATTCTACAACA
This sequence comes from Hedera helix, assembly GCA_947179155.2. Taxonomy (NCBI): domain Eukaryota; kingdom Viridiplantae; phylum Streptophyta; class Magnoliopsida; order Apiales; family Araliaceae; genus Hedera; species Hedera helix. The sequence goes on along the minus strand of OX359266.1, from coordinate 51,274,096 downwards.
TTTCCCAAGGTTTCTAACCTTAACTTACATATATACCTTTAGATTCATAAAAAGGTTTACAAAATTACTTACATCATATAACAATTTAGTTATAATGAATAACACTATAATCTTGTCTTTTGCTTCTGTCTCCGTCTCTCCTCGGACATTCGTATTATTCTGAAATTTGTTATCATGATATAGCAAGAGTGAGCAACGACTTTGCTCAGCAAGTTTAAATACAATAACGATATATCATGATTGAAAGAAAGAACAAGCTTTCGGATTTTCAACAATATAATAATTGTGAAAGAGTACGAATCATAATTTCAATAATTGAATGACTGAATCAAGTAATGTTGAGTGTCAATAATGACCATGAACAATTTTAACTGAACCTTATGGTAATGAAGGTGATCAGCCTTTCATACCTGATGAACACATGCAACAAGCACTATGTGCGAATCAACAATTTAAAGATGTGGAATAATTATACAGAATTAAACCATAGCATGCTTGAAACGTAATAACTTGAATTTGAGTTAGGTACTTGAACAATAAAATAATATATCCTGCTCGAATATAAATTGAGTAGGGTTTAGGAAACTTGCCTGTCTGCTCAGCTACAATTAATGTCTAGCTTTAACTAACTGGCTTTGAAAGACCTAACATTAATAAAGTTGGTCTAATAATTAGTACAACGTATTTGTACAACTATACGCTCACTAAGGAACTTATCTACCACACATAAGTACTAACACATAATTTACATCAGTCAAAACGATATTATTAACCTTATAGACCCTCAATCAAATTAGGTTAATAATTTAATAAGTTAGAAAATAATTTTCTCAAGTGTTAAACACTTATTAAACTATTAAACAATTTATTAATAATTGTTTAAACAAAAGAGTTAAAAGACATTTTCTTTATTTCATTTAATTACTATTTAACATTAATTAAATATTAAGTAATTAAATACCTTTAGTTATTATTTAATAATAAATAATAACTTACTAGATTTATTTATTATTTAAAGTTAATCAAATAATAAATAATTATATTATATTAAAATAATCAAATATCTTTAGTTATTATTTAATAATAAATAATAACTAATTAACTAGATCCATTTATTATTTAAAGTTAATTAAATAATAAATAATAAAATTATATAGTAAATACTCAAATATCATTAGTTATTATTTAATAATAAATAATAACTAACTGAATTTATTTATTATTTAAAGTTAATCAAATAATAAATAATCAATCTTAGTTATCTTTAATTATTATTTAATAGTAAATAAATAATAATTAATTAATTTATCATCCTTGTTTATTATTTAATATAAATTAAATAATAATTAGTTTAATCATAAATTCAGAAGATATAATATTAACTAGATTAATATTTACAACATTTAAATATTAATCCTAAAAACTTATTATATTAAAAAATATATAATATTAAACTAATTAGATTAATATTTACAACATTTAAATATTAATCCTAAATACTTATTATATTTGAAAAAAATATAATATTAAACTAACAAGATTAATATTTACAACATTTAAATATTAATCCTAAATACTTATTATATTTGAAAAATATAATATTAAACTAACTAGATTAATATTTACAACATTTAAATATTAATCCTAAATACCTATTATATTTGAAAAATATAATATTAAACTAACTAGATTAATATTTACAACATTTAAATATTAATCCTAAATACTTATTATATTTGGAAAATATAATATTAAATACCTAAATATCATTTTTGTATTATTATTATTTTTGTTATAATTTTAAATTAATTTTTAAACATTTAAATTAATTTAAATTATCCAGAATGGCATTTTCGTAAATAAACTGAAAAACCGGACCGATGGCAATTTCGTAATTAATCAGAAAACCGAACGGAGGGGCAAAATTGTAATTTCAGCCGAAATCTGTTTCTCGCGCATTGCGCGCGCTGTAATTCTTTGGTCTCAAAACGGTGTCGTTTGAAGGTCACCGTTGCTGGCTTCCGCGCATAACGCGCGGATGAAATTTTCTTCGCCTAAAACGACGCCGTTTTTCGTCCCGCGTCTGGCGATGAACAGTGGTCCGCGCATTGCGCGGCCAGTGTTTTTTTTCCTTCTTCCATGCAGATTGTGAACAGTAATTTTTATACACCACTTTAATAAAAATTATACATTCAAGTAAGCTTTAAAAATCCAAAAAAATTACCAATCACTTAATATCAATTTATAACATGAAAATTTAATTTTTCATGATTTAATATTAAAAAATTTTATAAAAATTTTTACATCACATAAACTACCACAAATCATAACTTTTTGTGTATAACTCCATTTTGAGTGATTCAAACTTTGTTTTTCTCATGATTTAATGTTCTATAATATTATGACATTAAATCTAAATTTTATAAAAATTAATTTCTTGTCATTACTTTGAGACTTGATTTAACACCACCAATCACATGTTTTTAGCATATAAATTATACCAAAACACAAACCAAGTATATTAAAATCAAGCATGACATAAATATTACTATCACATATTATTAACTACATTAACATGTTTATACTCACATGTTGGTTTATTTAATAAAAAAAATAAACTACATTTAAAATAACCATTACCTCATTTTAATGGTTATCTTCATTTTTCTTCCAAAATGGGTTGTGCAACTTGAAGATATGCACCACGATCTCCTTCTCTACCTTCTCCATGCTCTCTCTCAAAATTCTTACTCTCCCAAACTATTTCTCTCAAACTCTCTCTTTTGGAACTTAGAAAATAAATGAAGTATAATGTCTACCATTTCAAGTATACATGCAAAATTCTTAGATACAAAATTATATCTATAAGTTATGATGCTCCTCACTTGGATACTTGCACAAGAAAAGTAGCCCATAACTTAGTTGGTGGAAGAGGGATGGTCCAAGTACTTTAAAAATCAATACAAGCAACCATTAATTAAATAAATGCAAAATAAACTAAAATAAACACCAAATCAATTCTTTTCTCTCTCTCCTCCTACATGGTCGGCTGACCTCTCTTTCTTTTGTCCCAAAATGTTAGTCACATGCCACTTTTTAATAAATAATAGTTTACTTAAGTATTTTCCAAGTGGGCCAAACATTGGGCTTTAATTTAAAATACCAATTGGGCTTCTATTAAATTGTTTGGGCTACAAAATTGCCAAATTTTATTATTCTCCACTTGGGCTACTAATTGACCCATGTTGGGCTAATTTAATAATTTACACATTAATTATTCAATCCATGATTAAATAAATAATTAGATTGAATAAATAATTAAATATTCTAACCCATAAGTATTAAATTACTAAATGGACTAATAATATTATTAATAATATTTTACATTATTTACATTAATTAATTATCATATTAATTAATTTATAAAATTTAATTCACTCATTATATTCAATTTAATTGAATATTTAATTAATGGCAACTTGTCAATTATTTTGATATTAAAACTTTAGAGTGTGTTCGCTAATAATAATATATATAAACTATATATATTATTTATACACATTACCTTACCTCAAAACAATTTCACAATAAATTATGAAATTAAAATAAATACAATATATAATTTAATATATATTATTTAGGCCATAAATTAAATTATTTAATACATTTACATTAAATAATTTATTTCTCATAAATTATGGAAATAATTCCATTTACCCGAAAATACATTAAAATAATAATATATTTACTCAATTTCTTATTTAAATAATTTATTAAATTATTTAATTAATATTACACAAATAATTGTATAATTCAATTTCTCACTCTCATAAATCATTTACAATGATTTATTTAATTATAGAATATATTCATTTAATATATTCAATTACTATTTAAAATTACTTAATTAATTTAATCCCTTTATATATATGTACATATATGTGAAATTAAATGTTGCACATATATACAATTATTAATCTCCCTTAATTAATTTAACTATTTTATATAATTTATAATTATATAATTTACATAATTATTCCTCACAAATAATTTATCAACAATTTACATAATTGTTGATTAATGAATAAATTAATTCTACAATAAACCTTTTAATTCAATTCGGATTAATTTAATATTAATCTATCTATTTATCACAATTTAATTAACCATTAAATTATGTTACTAAATGTGCACGCATATATATATTCATATAAATACATATTTAATTTACACGCAACCACGTCGCATAATTACATAACTCCACTAATTAATTCTCTTAATTTAATTAGACTTGTTGTTAGTCAAGTTTATTGAATTATCACTTTGCTTGCTAACGTATCAAAAATTTTGATATCACCATATCTAAGTTAGTCCGTTAAATTTAATTTGGACCTCTATTTATCTATCACTACTAGGTTATCAAACTCCAACCTTTATTAAATATTAAATATTTTATTTCTAATTTATTTAAATATCCGGGATATTACAGAAACAATAACTTAAAATAGAAAAATAGAAAATAACTTATAGATGAAGAATATAGTAGGGAAAATAAAAAAGAGTGGAAGTTAGAGGTGAGAGAAAGTAGGAAAAAGAAAAAAATTACTATAATATTTTTATTTGTTTTGTGACAGATTTTCACCAAATATAATCTATTTCTGTTATTGTTGCCAACCATGTGATTCTTTATTAAGTCTAAAAACAAAAATTAATTACTTTATTTAATAAAATAAATGCTAAATGTTAATTTTCTTTTTAATTGATTTTGTTTTGTATTGATTTACAGTTAGAATTAATTAATTGGTTGTCCCTATACATGCAGTAACCTGAGTGAGTTGTAATTTCACTCCGTTGATTTTTGTGTGTCTTCTTTTCTGTAAAATGGACAGATTTTCTTCTTCATTAACCACTCGCTTAGTTTCATTTAAAACACTCAAATAATAAAAAAATTGTTATTTTTATTAAAAAAATTATATTTTGACGAGCCTCGAACTGCATGAATAGTAAACTGGACACAATCTTCTAAAATTTAAACTGAACTAAAATGTGATTAGAATTTTAAAGAGTTTTGATGGAATCCACCAAACGCACATGGTTATCACTAATTATTCAGTAATTTTGGACATATGTCACGTAATATTTTATATTATTAATATGTTATTATTTTATCACTTAAAATAAAATAATTCACTTTAAATGCTAAAATGATAACACATAAATAACGTAAGACACTACGTAACAGATGTTTAAAAAACATCTAATAATTTTTCCATGGTTACCAATCCTTTAATAAAATAGTATTATATTTCTTAATGTCATCGGGTGGAGAGATTTGATTAATAAAAATTTAATATAATATAATAATTTACGCAATACAATAGAGTTATAATTTAATGGTAGTAGGTTCTTATGACATATTTGTTTAGTTGATTTATTTGTGTAATAATTATAATGTTATTAATTATCTTTAAAATTATATTTGGTTCACTAAATTATATAATTGTATGTGATGAATAAAATAAATTATAAGTCAAAATATCAAATCAGTTGTTATTATTACTATTTTATTTTTTATGATCCATTACATTATGAACGTAATAGGTCAATACATCAATTAGAAGATATAATAAAAAAAACTTAAAAATTGATGTAATAAGTAAAAAATAAAATAAATGTCGCATTAATAAATATAACAAATGTCACATTAAAATAATAACTTATTGTATTATAAAATTAATATATTGATCTGGTACAAACCAAACGACACCTTAATGATGCAAAACCGTCAAAATTACATGTACATTTTCCTAAATAGTCAATTAAAAAAAAAATCTGAGAAAATATTTACATCATTCTCTTATTGAGCCAAGGTTCAACCCCTCTCCCAAATTAGCTATAAAAAAAAAAAAATCATAAATGAAATTGTATATGGCAATCTCTTGATTTTCATTTAGGACCCACTAAAGAAGGAGAGATTATTCTATATTTTTGGGGTAAGTGAATAATATATTCCCCTTCTCACGTGTCTATGAGATCCGTCTATAATAAGACTCACAAATATATAAAAAAAAAAAGAATATACTATTTATTTGCTCTACAAATATAAAATAATTTTTCCCAAAGGAGGCTTTACAAACCTTACTACTAAAATAAATTCAATACTTAGACGAGAGTTGGAATCAAGCCTCGAGTATCACTTCCACTTCTCCTACCAACACAAACAACAACAACAATAATGGCATCCTCCTCACAGCTTCAACAGCTTCACTTTGTTCTCATACCGCTAATGTCCCCTGGACACCTTATGCCTATTGTAGACATGGCCACATTATTTGCACAACATGGCATCATTGTCACAATAGTCAGTACTCCTCTTAACACTAAAAGATTCAAAACTATCGTGGATCGCGCAATTGATTCAGGCCTTCAAATCCGAATTCTTGACCTTCATTTTCCTGCAGTCGAAGCCGGTTTGCCTCAGGGATGCGAAAACATGGATTCCATTTCTCGGGATTTGATCAAGAATTTTTTTGTGGCATCTAGCATGTTACAACAACCATTTGACCAACTATTTGATCAATTAAGCCCCCGCCCGAGCTGCATAATTTCAGGCAAAAATCAAGCATGGACAGTTGAGACTGCCCGGAAGTTTAACATTCCTCGGCTTTTTTTCGATGGAATGGGCTGTTTTTCCTTTTCATGTACACATAATTTAAAGATGTTTGATGAATTTCAGCGCGTCGCCTCCAAATTTGAGCGCTTTTTGGTTCCTGGTTTGCCTCATGAGATTGAGTTGACTAAAGCCCAGCTACCGGAGGCGCTGAATCCAAGCGGGTCAGGGGATCTGATTAATGTTCGTAACAAAATGACTGCAGCCGAGTCGATAGCGGATGGGATTATAGTCAATTCATTCGAGGAATTAGAACCCGAATATGTGGAAATGTATAAAAGGGTCAAAGGTGGTAACATCTGGTGCATTGGCCCTGTTTCGGCTTCTAACAAGTCGATCTCGGACAAGGCTGAAAGAGGCAATTTCATCCCTACAGACAATGAAATTCAATGCTTGAAGTGGCTTGATTTGCAAGAGCCAAACTCTGTTGTTTATGCTTGTCTAGGCAGCATAAGTGGCCTAACAGCTTCGCAACTCGTCGAACTCGGTTTAGGCTTGGAAGCGTCAAAAAGGCCATTTATTTGGGTGATCAGAGGAGGAGAGAGATCAAAAGAGCTGGAGAGCTGGATTAAACAAGAGCGATTCGAAGAGAGGACTAAAGAGAGAGGACTTTTGTTACGAGGCTGGGCGCCTCAGTTACTAATCCTGTCCCATTCGTCAACCGGAGGATTCTTAACGCACTGCGGTTGGAATTCAACGCTTGAAGGCGTCTCCGCGGGTAAGCCCATAATTGCTTGTCCTTTGTTTGCCGAGCAATTCTATAATGAGAAGTTGGTGGTCAAAGTATTGGGAACTGGGGTGAGTGTGGGAGTTGAAGCTGCTGTGACATGGGGAATGGAAGATAAGTTTGGGTTGGTGATGAAGAGAGAGAATGTAGAAAAGGTAATAGAAGAGGTCATGGATAAAGGAGTAGAAGCAGAAGAAAGAAGAAAAAGAGCAAGAGGGTTTGGGGAGATGGCAAAAAGGGCCATAGAAGAAGGAGGAACTTCTTACCTTAGCATTAAAAGTTTAATCCAATATGTCAAGGAAAAGAATGAACTTAAGCATGCATGAACTTGGACATTTATAACCCTTTGGTGCCATAGTTGTTTTATTTTATTTTTATTGTGCTCAATTGAGAGCATTCCAAAAATATACTTGCCTTGGCTAGGACTAAAGCCTCCTGCATCTGTTCTACTCCACTTCACTCCTAATGTACTGTTTCTTCATTTAGGATAAAACGATTTCTTAGATAATGTGGGACTTGTTATATTGTCGGTGTACTGTGTACAGAGTGGTGTAATCATTGCGACGCCGTTACATTTGGGCATAAAAAAACTCGTACAATTGTTCAGATAATTGGAACTGCTTAGCAAATTAGTAACTGTTGTTACTCCATAGTTGTCAATAATTTGCCATGGCCATCCTAGCTCAAAACCTTCATTTTATCTTGTTTCCTCCAATGGATCAAGGTCATACCATCCCCATGGCAGGCATTGCTAGATTGTTGGCGCAACGCGCTGCTATTGTCACCATTATCAGTACCCCTCTTAATGTGCTCCAACTTAAAGCACCTGTCTCTCGATCAGTACAAGCCGGCCTCCAGATCCGTGTAGTCGAACTCTATTTTCCAAGTGAAGAAGGACTACAAAAAAGGGTGTCAAAATTTTGGCATGCTAGATGCACTAAGCGCGTCTCCGAGTTTTTTCACAGCAATTGCCATGCTACAAGAACAATTAGAAACTTTTCTTGAAAATATAAAAAATCACCACTAAGTTGCATAATTTCTGATATGCGTTTTCCATGGACAACAAACGTGGCTCACAAGTTTCGCATTCCAAGACTTCTTTTCCATGGAGCTGGTTGCTTCTCTCTATTGTCCTCACATAATATAATAACTTCCAAGGTACTTGATAGAGTTGGCTGTGAGACCGAGAGTTTTGTTATGCCCGACCTACCTGACTGAATCGAACTAACTAAAACTAAACTTATAGGTTTGATGAATCCTGGAGAATCAAATCCCATGAAAGACTTTTTTGAACAAATTTTGGAATCTGAAAAGGCAGCATATGGAATAGTGGCTAATACTTTTGAAGAGTTGGAGCCAGAGTATGTCAAAGAGTACAAAAGGAGATAAAGGGTAACAAAATTTGGTGCATTGGTCCTGTTTCACTATGCAACAAAGATACCTTAGATAAGGTCGAGAACAGAAGAGTTTGAGAAGTGGATCGTAGAAGAAGGATTTGAAGAAAGGAACAAAGGGAGAAGAGGCCTTTTAATCAGGGGCTGGGCACCACAAGTTGTGATATTGTCCCACCAAGCAATAGGGTTATAGGGGGATTCTTGACACACTGGGGGTGGAATTCGACACTTGAAGGCATTTGTGCTGGTGTTCAACTGCTAACATGGTCCTTGTTTGCTGAGCAGTTCATGAATGAGGAGTTGGTAGTGCAAATACTGAGGATTGGTGTTAAGGTTGGCGTGGAGCTTCCTACAATGTTTGGAGAGGAAGAAAAGGTTGGAGTGTTGGCAAAGAGGGGTGATATTAAAATCGCTATAGACAGGTTGATGAATGAAGAAAAGGAAGGAGAAGAGAGAAGAAAAAGAGCTAGAAAGCTTGGGCAAATGGCTAGGAGGGCCATGGAGGAAGGATTTGAAGAGCTAGAAATACTCGCATTGTTCTTCTATTTTCTTACCCAATTTAAAATTTTCACCAAATATGTCATACTTAATTGGAATGAGTCTCACCTATCATTGTGATTACCGACTCTATAGTCCGGGATGTCAACATGGACTATACTTATTTGTCTTTTTTTCTACACATCTTTTGGAGAGGCGTGTAAAACAATGACTCTTTACAAAATCCATCGACTTAAGTTTTCCAACAAAAACCAGAAACTCTCATACTAGATAAGTATAAAGAATAAAATATATTAACAAAAGATATATATATATATATATATATATATATACATACATGTTCCAAGTAAATCCAAATATGCATTTATTAAAGCATAAAAGTCAAATATTATTATCGTTTCTAGAAAAGTTGGAGTATATAAATGATTTTATCAAACCTGCAAATGGGTTTCACGAGACGAAATATACTCGCATTGTTCTTCTATTTTCTTATCCAATTTAAAATTTTCACCAAATATGTCATACTTACTTGGAACGAGTCTTACCTATCATTGTGATTACCGACTCTATTGTCTGGGATGTCAACATGAACTATACTTATTTTGGCTTTTTTCCTATACGTCTTTTGGAGAGGCGTGTAAAACAATGACTCTTTACTAAATCCATTGACTTAAGTTTTCCAACAAAATCCAGAAACTCTCATACTAGATAAGTTTATGGGTGTATTATGCATAGCTCATTTGCTCATTGCTCATGTGGGCTCTTAGGTCACCCCTCAGCTCCATTACACCATTAAGTCTATCTCATACCTTAATTACCTTTATAAATCCATATTCTATCCATTTTAAACGTAAGGATTATAACCCATCAATCTCATTTGCAATGGATTCACAATCAAACCAGCTTCACTTTGTTATGATACCATTAATGAGCCCAGGCCACATTATTCCCATGGTGGACATGGCCAAGTTGCTAGCACAACGTTTTGTGACCGTCACCATTGTCACCACACCCCTTAACGCCACCCGTTTTGCTGCAGTCATTGCTCGTGCCATCGAATCTGGGCTACCAATTAAACTTCTCCAACTTCGGTTTCCAGCGGTGGAGGCTGGCTTGCCGGAGGGATGTGAAAGTGCAGACAATTTACCCTCTTTTAAGTTGATTGGGAATTTTTTTGCTGCAGTCTACATGTTGCAAGAGCCACTTGAAAAAATGTTGGAAGAAATAAAGCCTACTCCAAGCTGCATAATATCCGATAAGCATGTAACTTGGACAGCTGACACTGCAAAAAAAATTCAGATTCCTTGGATCATTTTTGATGGAATGAGTTGTTTCACTCAGTTATGTACACACAACCTATATACCTTGAGGGTGCACGAGAATGTAGCCGAGTCAGAGCGCTTTGTTGTGCCAAATTCACCTCATCTTATCGAGTTTACAAAAGCCCAGCTGCCTAGATTATTCAATTCACGTTCACCATCTGTGGCAGCTTTTCATGAAAGAATAAGAGCAGCTGAGGTAGGAGCATATGGGATTGTGATTAATAGCTTTGAGGAGTTGGAACAAGATTATGTGAATGAATTCAAAAAGGTGAGAGGAGATAAAGTTTGGTGTGTAGGTCCATTATCACTATGCAATAAGGACAAATTGGATAAGGCTCAAAGAGGGAACAAAGCCTCTATTGATCAAAACAAAATCTTACAATGGCTTGATACTTGGGAACCTGGCTCTGTAGTCTATGCCTGTTTGGGAAGCCTTAGTAGCCTTGCGTCTCCACAGCTTATAGAACTTGCTTTAGGCTTAGAAGCATCGGAACATCCGTTTGTATGGGTCGTATGGGAAGGAAATAAACAAAAAGAGATTGAGAAATGGATATCACAAGAGGGATTCGAGGAAAGAACTAAAGGGAGATGCCTTTTGATACGAGGTTGGGCGCCACAAGTGCTTATCTTGTCGCACCCTGCAATAGGAGGATTCTTGACACATTGTGGCTGGAATTCAACACTAGAAGGTATTTGTGCAGGTGTGCCAATGATCACATGGCCTTTGTTCGCGGAGCAGTTTTTCAATGAGAAGTTGGTAGTAGAAGTATTGGACACTGGAGTGAGTGTTGGGGCTCGGGCTGTTGTGGAATTGGGGGAGGAAGATAAGTATGGAGTGAAAGTGAGGAATGAAGAAGTTAAAAAGGCAATAAAACGCGTAACGTTTGGAGGAGAAGAATGGGAAGAGAGAAGAGAAAGAGCAAGGGAGCTTGCAAAAGTGGCCGTGAGAGCAGTTGAAGAGGGAGGGTCTGCCTATCTCAATATGACACTGCTAATTCAGGACATCATGCAGCAAGCAAATCCAAGACTACAAAGCCAAGGCAAATGCTCTAATAATTAAGCAGCCACTTTTCAATACATTTGTGATTTTAACTTTCAGTATGATCAATTTACCAAAGTATCATTACATTTATGTAAGTTTTTGTTAGAGCAATCGAACAAAATAATTAATAAATAACTGTGACGCCCCGAAATTTCCCGTGCTAATCACGGCGGATCCCGTGCGTTAGTGTATAACCTTGTACTTAAATCCACGATATGCCTCAATAATATAATTGATAAAACTAGTTTATTTTTAAAATATTACAACTTCATTCATAACCTACAACCATATTATAGTTGTTTAAAACAGAGTTATTTAAAACTTCACAATTTTTTTTGTCTCAGAATCGCAATCTTTATTAAATTATAATAGATCTCAGATTAAGTATAGTATGACCTAGTCTATTTTAAACATGTAAGTATGTACAACTCATTAATCAACTTTCAATATATCTGTTTATTCAATACATTTTCTTTACATAAACTTTATGCAATGTAGATCATATATATTATGATCTATTATACATCAATGAATCCTTAATGACTTGTAATGATACAAGTGTTTAGCGTATACGAATGTCATACAAACATTTCACTAATCAATTCTTACCATATCGTAACACTATATACCCCTAAAAATGTTTATCAGAATATATATCAATCGTGAAAGTTAGCACGCATTCCTGTTCCGTAATCTGTATATGAACCTCCGAATAACTCGCACTTATCTGAAAATATTTATTTTAAGCAAGAGTGAGCACGACGGCTCAACAAGTCTAACAACTAACACACAACACGTATGTCACATTTAATTCATGCTTTATGTTCCATACTTTACATTTATATAGGCATCATGCTTACCATGCATGTCAATATCTCCAGGTTATATAACTCATATAACACATTTCAACTCATAGCATTAATTTTATAACAACTATTAAAATCATATGACTGTACACAGACACATTTAGAAATCAGTTAGCACATAGTACTAAAAAACTTGTCTGATATGCGCATTGACTTACGTTATCAGTCTGAAATCTGCGTTCCATATCACTAATGTTCATACAAATCAAATTACCGCATCCGAAAGACCTAATATGCTTATCTGTCAATCAGTAAAGTGCATAGGGACTCGGCTGTCGTTCACAAAGGAATTGACTCTACAACACGAAAATCCCTATTTATTAACTCATAATTTATAAGACAATATTATCCTCCTTAGATAATATTTTAAATACCGATTAATATTATTATTCATTAATAATACATCACTAAAATTACCAGCACTACCAAGTTATTGGACAACACCTTAATTGGTTACTAATATTATTAAGCCCTTAATAATATTCAACCAATTACCAATATTATTAAACATTTTATAATATTTCATCACTTGCTATTTATCATTTACTCCTTTTATAACTTTTAAAGGCTTAAACAATTTAAATGTACATTGTTTAATCACCTCCTTATTCCTTTAATTTCTTAACATTATTTATTTAATATTAAATAAATAATTGACTCACTTAACTTTACTTGTTATTCAGCATTACATAACAATTATTTTATTCACTTTAATTATTATTTAATATCATTTAAATATTAATTAATTAATTATTGAATATCATTAAATAATAACTTCTTAACTAATTAACCCCATTTAATATTTAATATTAATTAAATAACACATGATCATTTTATTCACTTTATCTCTCTCTAATTATTATTTAACATCATTTAAACAATAATTAAATAATTAATCATTCTTATTAATAAATAATTATCTTATTATCTTTATCTTCCTTTAATTATTATTTAATATCATTTAAATAATAATTAATTAACTAATTATCCTTATTCATTATTAAATAATAAATAATTACCTTATTAACTTTATCTCCCTTTAATTATTATTTAATATCATTTAAATAATAATTAATTAGCTAATCACCAATATTTATTATGTAATAATAAGTAAATAATAAATAATTATTTTATCAACTTCATATATTTCTTTACTTTATTTATTATTTAGCATATAAATAATAAATAAATAATTAAATTCTTTTTATTTAATTTATTTATTATTTAATATTATTAAAATAATAAATAATAACCTTTATGTATTATTTAATTAAAATTTAATAATACATAATTATTTTATTCTTTTATCCTTATTTTTCTTAAGTCCTTCGTATTAAAAAAAATACTTGATTGAATTATTATTTTTATAACTCTTAGATATCTTTATTATATTTCATTCCATACACAAAATAATTTTTGTTAAATTTTCCATCTTGATTTACTATTTTTTAGCAATCCATTTCTGTCCGAAAATGGCAGTAATTATTAATTAATGGGTTTTTATTAGAAAATTCTGAAATTTGAACAGCAGCTTCCTGACATCATATAGTACCTCCAGTAAAAATTTCATAATTTTTGGAGTTGTACATTTTAAGTTATAACTGTAGTTCGCTTTTAAAACGTAAAGAAACGTCGGGTTATAACTCACTCATTCGGGGTCGGATGGAGATCATTTTTAGACAGTGGCTGATTTATCCTATATAAAATCATATATAAAATTTTCGGAATTTTTAGAACAGGAAAAGTGTCCAAAACAAGCCTTTTAATTTTTTGGACAGAATATTTTTGGGTATTTTCGACTGTGGACTGTTTTACGAGAAAAATCACCACGGATAGGTCGTTTAATATTTTTTAGTCATTCTACTTGGAATCTCTTCTTATCTCATAGTACTACCACCCAAAATTTACGGATCATAAATACGAGTTACAGAACGTGAACAGTAACTCCAAGAACAGACTATTACGTTTTGGATTTTCCGGCGAAAATCGATTTCATATTTTTGTCAAACTTTTCAATATAAATGCATATCAAAACTTATGTTAAACCCATTAAACCCTAAATATACTAGTCTAACATGGATTTAAGTATCAAGAGCTTTGAAAATGGTTTTATATCATTAAAATGCATTTTGACCATCAAAAATACTCCAAACATATAAAACACAATATTAAAGTGAAAGTTAGGGTTTGAAGCACTTTTAACCTCCTTGATTGCTTTCTTCCTCTTTGCTAGAAACTTAAGGAGACTTGGATGATCCACCTTTTTAGCTAGGAAGCTTCACCATCAAGAGACTTCCATCTTTAATCCTTACTTTAAGATCATCCAACCATCCAAACTCACAAGATTTAACTTTCTTTTTCTTTCTTTCTTTCTAGAATTTTTCTCTAGAGCTTTTCTTTCTCTCCAACTCTCCTAACACCAATGACTAATGAAATGAAATATGAGAGAGAGAGTGAGAGAGTATACTAGGTTCTATTGGGCAAAATGTATACTTACACTTTGTGTAAGTATACGCATCACCCATCCAGCACGAAAATAAGCCTACTAGCTTGACATTAGGAAGAACTTTGTAGACTAGGTTCTCTTGGAGTAGTAAAAAGGAAGCTTGTAGCATTGCACCATCCATTTGCTCCCCCCTTTTTGCCTCCATTTTTGTTTTTCTTTTATTCCTTAATTGGTGAAATATATACATATACATATATATACCACACTTGCATTAAATGAGTCACACATTGGACTTTATTTAATTTTATTTTAGCTAAACCATTACTCTAGCATTAGACTTAGTAATTAATTTAATTGGGCTACCAATATAAGTCATTGGACCTCCTATATGGCTTGTCATAGTCACAATGTTGGGCCAATTAAATTATCTCATGAACAATTTACAAGTCCATTAACAAATTACATTACATTGGGTTTGTTTAATAAATCAATATGACAAATTCAAATTATTAATTTCCTAATTGAATTATAAAACATTAATAATCCATTATTAACAACTTTCTAAATGAAAATAAATAATAACCACATTAACTAATTTACACATCCAATTTAACTCGTTATTTATCAAGTTTTACATTATTCTTGATGATTAATTTAGTTAATCATTTACCATGCTTAGCTTAAAAAATATAATTAACGTGCCTCCAAGTATATAGGTATCTATACATATACACCTTCACGCTAACTTAAAAATATCTCAATAATTGAAATTTATTTTCTTAATAAATTTCTCACATAACTCATGTTAAAACTTCTTACATAATCTCTTATAGTCAAATATATTCACTGAGTTTTAAATGTAGTATATTACCTTATTACTAATATACATCCTAGTATACACAATCAAATTCTAGATTCTAAAATTTAAAAACCTTCATTCACTCACATTTCAGTCCTAACACTAAGATTATGGTCAAATGTTTACTCACTTCTACACCTTTTACTTCTCCAAATCTAGGTTTTAAACTTCAACCTTTATTCCATCATCAAGACCTTATTTAAAAAAATCTCGTGAAATATCCGGGATATTACAATAACTACATATTAAATTAATTTGAAAAGATTTCATTGAATTTGTTAACCGCGAACTACAAAAATTTTATGCGTTTATTGATCATGGTACTAAAGATGTTATTCGGGCCTACTCTAGTGCAGAATTTGATGATCGAGAATTGAATGTTAGTGCACACCTACCAAAAATATGTTCTCACGATATTTTTTTATGTCAAGTAAAAAAAATCTTTTTATTTTTACTCACTTATCTCTCACCTTTTTCTAGATATGCACAAAAATACTAGGGCCTATGGTCTGGCCTTGGCCTAGCCTGACCCAGCTCGGTCAAAGTCTGGTCTAGCTCGGCCTGCAGACTTTAAACAGATTGTGATTTAAACGCAAAAGCTTGGCCTGATCCTGCCAATCCAAAAGCTTGGCCTGGCCCGGCCCGATCTGACCAAAAGTTAGACTCAATTTTTGGTAAAATGACATGAATACTGAACTAGGATGCACCAAATACTAAATTGTTTTTCCCTTTCTCTCTCTCTTTTCTACCATATTATATTATAATAAGATTATTAGTCTGTGTTTTCCTCTCTTCTACCATATTATATTATAATAAGATTATTACTCTGTAAGTGAGCACTTAGTTCAAATTTGGATGATGGTGATTTTGATTGACTTTTCAATGTTTGGTCACTTTGATTTATAGTTTTGTACATGTTAGTATCAAAAAAAAGTCTTAGATGTTAATCAAATTTTTTCACCTGATATTATATTACAATAATTAATAGTCACTAGAAAAGATAATCTAATTTATATTCGTGATCGGCGACTCCGCGGCTCCGTCATTCTCCCTTTCTTCTCCTCCTTCCCTTTGTCTAGGCCTAGTCTGGCCCGACTCTTAGGCCTCAGCAAGCCTAATATTCGTTGAGAAACCTGGTTAGGCCAGCTTGATCTGTAGGCCCAAAAGTCAAGTTTTGACTTGACATAGTCAACAATCAAAGTCTATCAAACCTAGACCTGGCTTGTCCAACCTATTGGGCATGTCTATCTTTTTCCTTGATTTTTCCTCGTCCCCGAATGGAATGACATCCTTCAACTTATATGGCATGCATGGCGGTTTAGACCTTTGAAGGTCAAGTTGAAAACTTGTATCACCGCATGCTTGCTGCCCGCGAATGCCACAACAGCTAAGCCAACCATATAAAGCCTTAATGGTAAAGAAAGAATTGTCACAAAGCCTTAGTGGTTAAGAAAAAGCATTCCTTTAATATAATAAACTAATTATAATTGGTTAGAATTTTTTTTCTTAATTATTAAGAATAATTTAAAATTATCCCAACCAGTAATTATGTTCAATCAAATGCAAAAATCACATCAGATGAGTCTCAAGAGTTCGCCAGTGGGCCGCAAGTCCATAGGAGAGCTGTAGTGCTAGCAGGGGCCCATTAGCCGTGAACCTTACGGACGAAATACGTTTTTTTTATTAAAATACTCTGAAGAGGTCGTCAAAAAATAAATTAGACCAACTGTCACCACCTAATATTTGGAGTTTAATGTGTGGACTTGTGAATAAAGAAGAAGCACCACATGATATTTGGACTTTATTGTGTGAACTTGGGGATAAAATGACGCAGTTAGTTCAACTTGTCGTGCCCTTGCAGAGAATTTTGACATTTAACAATACACTGACATTGACAAGCCAACACGGAACAATATATATAGTGATCCAAATACTATTTCGCGAAATCTATCTTAAACTATTTAATGTAACGTTCAAAAAATATATATATCATTGCTCTTAATAGAAATATGAGAAATATTCTAAATATTTTTATTTTAATTAAATTTATATAATTTTAATATATTTATTTGTATAAATAATTTCTTAAATAATAAAATTTAACATTGTCAACTATATTTAATATATTTATTT
This sequence comes from Hedera helix, assembly GCA_947179155.2. Lineage (NCBI taxonomy): Eukaryota > Viridiplantae > Streptophyta > Magnoliopsida > Apiales > Araliaceae > Hedera > Hedera helix. Next base: position 51,256,139 of record OX359266.1, on the reverse strand, counting down.
TTATAAATAATTTCTTAAATAAAAAATTTAAAATTATCAATTATATTTATTTATATAAATAATTTCTTAAGTAATAAAATTTAACACTCTCAATTATATTCAATATATTTATTTGTATAAATAATTTCTTAAGTAATAAAATTTAATAGTCAATTATTATGACAACTTGATTATTTAAAATTTAAACTTCATATTGTAATACAATTTGATTTATTTATTATAAGTTACATTATAAATAAATAAATTGAAACTATTTAAATCTATCTAAAGTAATAGTATTTAGGACATTTTTTCATTATGTTTTCTGAGCTTTGTATCTTGCGATGAATGATTGAAAATAAATTTATTAAAATAATATTCATAACAATTATTTACTGTTGATTATATATATATATATATATATATATATATATATATATATATATATATATCAATGTTACACTACTAGAGCAACCACACCGCCAAGCATTTTCCCCCTCCAATGGCTTCCAATAATATTCAGCAGCTTCACTTCCTCTTGGTTCCTTTAATGTCCCAAAGCCATATTATTCCCTTGATAGATTTTGCCAAACTTCTGGCGCAGCGAGGACTAATTGTCAGCATAATCACAACTCCCCTCAATGAAATTCGATACAAACCAATCATCAATCGTGCCAAGGTCGCCAACCTCAAAATCCGACTAGTAGCCCTCCGGTTTCCAAGCAAAGAGGCCGGATTGCCCGAAGGATGTGAAAACATGGATGATCTAAATTCTCTAGACATGGGAATGAATTTTTTTGAAGCAAGTGAAATGCTCCAAGAACCACTAGAAAAATTGATGGGAGACTTGGTACCTAGGCCTTGCTGCATCGTATCGACAAATGCTCTGCCATGGACTAATGAAGTTGCTTGGAAATTCAAGATCCCAAGGTATGTTTTCCATCCAATTTCTTGCTTCACTCATGTATTGTCTCACAACATTTCTAGTACCAAGGTGTTTGAGGGTCTCACTTCAGATTCGGACTCAGTTTTGGTGCCGGATATACCTCACAAAATTGAGCTTAAAATGTCCCAATTGCCCAAATGGATGAGAAAAACTTCCAAAAAAGATGTGAAAGACATAATGGAAAAAATGAAACCCACAGAGCATCCGGCTCGAGGGGTGTTAATGAATAGTTTTGAGGAGATGGAGCCAAGTTATGTTGAAGGGTACAAGAAAAGAGAAAATAAACTTTGGTGCGTTGGGTCAGTTTCTTTATGTAATAAGGAGTTCTCAGATAAGTTCGATAGAGGTAACAAGACCTCCATTGATGAGAACCATTGCGTGAAATGGCTAGATTCAATGAAGCCGTGCTCTGTCATTTATACTTGTTTTGGGAGCCTCTGTCATATACCACCACCTCAACTGGTTGAAATTGGTTTGGGATTAGAAGCATCGAATCGCCCCTTTATTTGGATAATCAGAAAGAGTGATCATTCAGATGAAGTAGAAAAATGGCTAGCAGAAGATAAGTTTGAAAAGAGAGTTGAAGGAAGAGGCCTAATTATCCGAGGATGGGCGCCACAAGTTCTAATATTGTCCCATCCTTCGGTTGGAGCTTTTTTTACACATTGTGGGTGGAATTCAACGCTGGAAGGAATTTGCGCAGGCGTGCCAATGATCACATGGCCTATGTTTGCTGAGCAGTTTTACAACGAACAATTTGTTGTAATTGTACTAAGGATTGGTGTGAGAATTGGGGTTGAGGTTGAATTGGAAGAGAAGGACCAAGTGTTGGTGAAGAGCGAGCAAGTTAAGGAGGCTATAGAAGAGCTTATGGATGGAGAGGAGGCAGATGAGAGAAGCAAAAGAGCAAAAGAGCTTGGAGAAATGGCAAACAAGGCTATTGAAGAAGGAGGATCTTCCTATTTGAATATAACGTTGTTCATTGAAGATGTAATGCAACAAGTCGATCATAATGAACATGCAAACTGATCAAGAATGTAATAGTCTCAAAGATTAATAGTAGGCAGAAGGAGATCTTTCTCATTAAAAGGTATCCAGTTGATTTGCAACTAGTAATGTTTGTAGTTGGTAATTGATTTGTATGTTCACCTTTACAATAAATTGGAGGCGGCTATAGTTTTACATAAGGTTAGATATTATAGTTGAACATTTTACCTCAAGTACAACCATTATATATATATATATATATAGGCAAAAGGAGATCTTTCTCATTAAAAGGTATCCAGTTGATTTGCAACTAGTAATGTTTGTAGTTGGTAATTGATTTGTAAGTTCACCTTTACAATAAATTGGAGGCGGCTATAGTTTTACATAAGGTTAGATATTATAGTTGAACATTTTACCTCAAGTACAATCATTATACATATATATGACTTGGTTCAAGAGTATAATCCTTTAACAAGCATACTCCCTTTAGCGATGTACCGGCCGACGGTTTGGTCCATTGTTATAGGTTCGTCCGTCGCTATATGTTTATCCGTCACTATATGTTGTCCGTCGCTAAAAAATATAACGACGGACGAACCTATAGCGACAAATTAAATCGTCACTGATTTGTCACTAAAGAGGTATACTTGATAAGAGGGTTTCTCTTGATCCTTTCTAATATATATAAACAACCAAATGTATTGCACGTGATGAAGAGGCGGCTATAGTTGAACATAAGGTTAAATATTAACTGCGTGTTGCATGTGAATATGTGATGAAGATAGTAGTACAAGATTAGGTAGGTAACTGAGGTACTCAAAAACAAACAAAACACGCTAATCACAATAAGTTTAATTCAAGAAGAATCGTGAGAGAAATTAATGCAACCATGCATGAGAAAACCCATACGTTCGGTGCAAGGGACATAAAGGAGATCTAAGAACAAGATTAATGTTATATATACACACACACACATACATGGCTGTTATATATATGCATTTATTCTCCACGTTCTAGAAAAGATTATCCTTTTAGTATTCTTGACTTATATTCTGAGCTTTGACTAAAAAAATATATGACAAATTCATATTTTTCTTTTAAAATATAGGATCAAATTTGATTTTTAAGTAAATTTAAGATATAAAGATTTATATGAAGTTATAAAACTAGTGAGATTGTTGGCAATTATAAGGAAAATGATGTATCAAACAATCCATTTATCTGATTAGCAAAAGATAATAAAGATTTTCATTATAATAAGTTTTATTTTATTATTGTTGACTATAAAGTGTCCTCATATATCACAACAATTACTAACTTAACAATCATAATGTCTTACTGTAAACATAAAAATATCCTTACATTTGCAATTTTTTAGCTTTTCTGTGCGAGGGAGGAAATATAAGTATCAAGTTTTCATTCACCATATCTTGAACCAAAACAATTCAAAAAAAGATTTAATTTAGAGAGAGATTGTTAAGTTAATTTGATTGTTCAAACAGGCAACCTTTAACTTTTTTTTTCTTTCTAGACTCGTATTTAAACACACACCGCCACCTTGTTATTGTCAAGATTTGATCCCTCAACCTCATAGATATTATGTGTTGAAAAGTACCATTCGGGCCAAAAGTCTCCCGTAACAACATTCACTAATGGACTATAGATCCCATCAGAACTTTGAGAGGCAACCTTCAACTTGAGGTTCAACTAATCAATTTGAACTCTTCAAGAGATAACATGAAAATGATTTGTACAGCCAAATCTCAAATATTTCAGTCCAAAAATTTCATCAACCAAATCAGAGTAAGGTTTCGATTCAACTTACACTGATAACTCTGGTTTACACCAATAAAATAAATAAGCTGCAAGTCCTCGAGTCATTAATTCTCAGCGAAGTTTAAATCAATAAGCTTTGCGTATATGGAAAATATCTACCATTTGGTTATCAAAAATACGACTCTTCAGTCTTTATAGAAGAAGAAAAAATATAGTCACATTTTAATATGGGGTTCCGTCACAACTATTTTAGTAACTTATGATGAATACTAAAATATACAATCTCGATTCCAATAAAAAGAAAAAAGAAAAAAAAGTTTTATTCACGAAGAGAATCGGCCACGTAAACATCGAGATTATTAAGCATACTTTGGATTCCCATCCCAATTATTAACATTGAAAAAAGTGACAATTATTTTATTTTGAACAAATATGGATCCTTAATGTTGTGATTTTCATCATATTTTAATGACAAAGATCATATGTCTAAAAAAAAAAAAATAATAACCTTGTCCATTAAAAATTTAAGGAAAATGACGCAAAAAAAAAATTGGACAGGGAGATCAGTGCTATATAGCAATGGTTTTTACCACTACGTATATTGATATTATATAATTGCATATAGAATTACGTAACATGTACATTACTTTTTATGTTCGATGATGTTTTGTAAGAACTAAGAAAGAACTAGCTAGAAGTATATATAAATATGTTTGAGGGAGGTGAAAGAAGCTAGAAGTATATAATAATATGTTTGAGGGAGGTGGAAGAAGCCATTGGTCTCCATCTATTAGGTAGCATGCATGCATGCATGAATTAACATAGAAATGAATATAGGATGGGATCAATGACAGAATGATCTCTAGAAGGATCTCTCCAATCATTCCAGCCTTCGGGAGAAACAATTCGAGACATTTATGTCTTTGAAAACACCACCGTAGCATAACTCCCCCAAGCTCGGCCGAGCCAAACTCTCCCTCTCCCATCAAAATGCTAAAATTCACAAATGAGAATCCCGTTTCCTCCTTCATTGAACTCCTTCCTTGTGCTGTGATCGATTTGCTTATCCCATCCGTCACTTCTTTCAATATTGAATTTATCACACAATCCTGCAATTAGCCACAATACTGTTAGAATTCACAAGACAAAGTCTTACATTAGATAAATAATTAATAAAAAAGTGTAATAAATATGAATGGGCCGGAGTAATTTTAGTTTTTGGGTGAAGTCTGTTCCAAATTAGGCCATTAATTGCATCCGAGGCATGGGCTCTCCAGTTCTCACTCAACAAATGCATGCGTGTGTGTGTGTGGCAACCGGCAATGCATGTGTTAATATATAGTTACTTTATTATATATGTTGTACCTCATAGAGAGATCTAGCATTTCCAAAAATTAAATCAATAGATCCCTGAATGAAACATTCTTTGAAGTAATGCCTCCCTCTATCATCATTAAGGGTGTCCACAGTTCCATAGAATCCGCATTCGTAAAATGCAGCTTGATCCCCTCCAATTCTTAGTGCAATTGCTTGTGGTCCAACTTCACCGGGATTTGGCGATGGGGGCTGTATTCTTAATTCTCAAAAAGTTAATCAACCCCAATCAAAATCAACTTATTAATATCTGTTTATTAGAAAATTAAGTTGAAAAATAAGCTGAATAAAAATGCTACTATATATTAGTAATTTCTTTTTACTAGTAACTGACCGGGTCATTAATTAATTATGAGTGGTTATGCGAATCACCTAGCTACAATATTCATGATTTTAAGTCCACCAATTAAAAGAAAAAGAAAATAAAGTATCTTAAAGCTGATGTTTTAAGCTATGAAATTGTCAGAAGATTGAAACTGACAACTGTATGCAAGGTTCCTTTAGGTGGGAGGCAGACGACCAGGAGGAGGCTATAGCCTAGGGGGCTTAGACGGAGTCCAAGCGAAATTTTTTATTTTAAGTTAATTTTAATATTTTATCTTACATTTATCCAAACAAAACAATAATATAAAGGAAAATAATCTATAATAAAAATAATAAAGACATTTACTTAAAATTCAAACACATATCCATATTGCAAATGTCAAATTTCAAACAGAAACATGCAATTGTTTAAAGTTCAAACACAAACAAATAATAAAAATACAAACTAATAATCCTCATCTCCATATCCCTCTATATCTCTCTCTAACTCTTCTTTTCCAAGTCTCTCCAAGATAATGTCTCCATCGGACTCACACTCATACTTATTCCGTGTCATTATCAAACAAAAAAAATTCTTCATGAAATTCTCTTACTCTAACATTTATATTATTTCTCCTAGACTCTAGCACGCTATCCGCTTTAGATGTTTCACCAACCGCTTCCTAAGTAAAGCCCGAACAACCCTCAACTTCTTCATCTATTCCTACGACGTCGTTTTGTAGCTTAGTTATTAAAATTAAAAAAAAAAAACAATTGCAGCCATAAAATTTTCACTTAGGTTCCGCCTAATATCTCCGTCCTACCCGCCCAGTCCCGTATAATTTTCTAGAGGGATTTTTTTTCCTCCTTGGGCATAGATGCGGCCTAGGCGTGGCGTCAGGGGACCTAGTTCCTAGGCGAGGATTTTTAGAACACTGGTTATATGCAGTCCCTCCACTAGAATTTGCTGTGTCATTCCAAGCGATGGCCGTGTTTAGATAACCCTGACCTAGGAACATCAAATTCATCTTGCTCGAGTACATCATAACTTTTTCACTACAACCATATATATAAATCTAGCTTAATTTAATGAATTGCCAAAAAATTATTTACTGGCTAGGGTGTCAATTGTATGGGTTAGTTCTTACTACCCCTTTTTAAGTATTATTTTTTTGAATCATGTTAGCTCATCGCAAGATCACTCAAAAGGTCATAATTGAAGTTACTATTATTAGTAACTAAATTCCTCATGTATAGACAAATTTTATCACATATTTTAATGTGGGACTGGGGTATTACACTACACCAAGAAGAAAAACAAGTCCAGAAAACCCCTAAATGCAACTTTTGTCTATACAACTTGTATGAAAAAGGTTAAAGCTAGTATTTGGGTATTGTACAAAAAATGAATATCTTGTCTGTATGCAACTTTTTTTTAGATAATCTTTTGGTGCCCTTGTGTTTATTGAATGTATAAACAAAGGAAATATTAGAAGTACTCCCTACTTAAAAAGAAGGATAAACCAACCTGTATGTGCCGGAATCAATTAGAATGAGTGTCCTAGTGGTGCTACAATCAGGAACAGCATCAACTGCCTTCTGGACACTGGGGACACTGTTGAAATTTGCGCAACCCTTCAAATCAACCGTCAAGGCAAGCTTAACGCCATAATCTGAAATGAGCCTAGACTTCCATTTTGTGTCATCGCGTGTGGGCGCCCTTTGGCTTCCTCCGGTGACGATGGTGATGCCTTTTAGGGGCCGTGAGTTGCCCTAGACGAGATAATAAGTCGCTTATGCCAAATTTATTGGCAACCCTTTAAGAAAAGTGAGTTCAAATTAGTTGGGGAATAGTCGGGTATATATAAGGGAAACAAGTGCGATAGCAAAGGCAGAAAACCAAAAGAAGGTGCCTGTTTTGGCATGCCATGGTTTAGGCATCAAGTGTTTGCTTAATATTTGGAATGCCTTGACCCTTTAAGCACTTATCCGAGAGCTCAATTAACATCATGTTATTGTGCTGTGATTAATAACTTGTCTATTCAGAACATCGCTTTCAACAATAACAGTAAATATTTAGTATTTACTTTTGTTTGATTCCACTTGATTTCTCACACCTCATGGCTTCCATTTGATTTCTCTATATGCCGCCTTCTCATATGCACCTAGAGACTTTGATCTTCACCTTCCTCTATGATGACTGAGCAAGGACTACACGTTTCCAGCTTCATCTTGGGAATCAGCAGATAAATCAAATACAGCAGCATCTAGGCTGGTAATTTCACACTGTGGAACTGCTTTCTCTAGCAAAGCTGTTCCATTGACGGTAATCATCTGCCAACACTTTTTTCTTTAGTTGTTAAGCTGCAAAAGTAGGACAACAAAGACCTTTTAACCAGGACAGATAAAGAAAATATCCAAGCTGAAAAGAAGAACCTGAAAAGCAAACGAGTACCTGTTCTCTGGTGGTATCTTTTGGAAACAAAATTTCTCTATCCATAAAGATTCTGCTTCTATAGCAGCTGGTAGAACAAAGCCCCGAGCGTTCAAGAATGCCAACAATTTCTCGATGCAAGAGAACAATAGCCGAAGGTAGCCCTGTGCAAGTATTTCAGTTAAGTGAACTGAGTGATATTAGCCTCAACGTTTGACACAGTTAAAAACAAAATATTCACCACTTTAAATATGATCCCACTAACCGTAGCAGTCCTCCAATTCAATTTTGTCAACTCAATAGTTTCCAAGTCAAATAACATTAAATATCTTTGGGATTAAGCTGCTGATTGTTAAATCGGTTAAGAGATAGAGGTCAACACGGAGGTGCAAAATTCTCTAGGCAAAATCCAGGCATCCAAGGAAAAGGTCCTCGAGTACCACAAAATGGGGAGGAGGAAAAAAAAGGCTACAGAATTGTATGCCGAACTTGAGACAGAGATCGGGTATAATATGGGTGCCATTTACAGAATGATGTTTCAATATTACAGCTAATTAAAAATAAACAGGACGGCAGACTGCATCTAACTGCGTTTTTGGCTTTCTAGCAAAGAGTGTTAACCTCACCTTGCCTTGGTTTACCCTTAGCAGTTGCAACTAAAGGGAGTTCTGCAATGTCTGACCCAAAAATTCGAAGAAGCCCCGCAGACACAACAGATGAGCTGTATGATTATCAGAAGGGCTTAAACATTGTAAGCGAAAAACAAAAACCAAGGAGAAACCCAAAAATGAATAATTCATACTTGACTGTTAAAATTGCACAGTATATTCCACTGAAATCTTGGCCCTTTACATTCTTTCTGCAAGATAGAGAAGGGGGGTTCTTATTTTAGGAAAAAGGACATGCAGGAGAGACGAGTAAAATATGTGATTTACCCAAAAACCATAGATGGGATCAAGTCACGTCCCGTCACTGAATCAACAATAGGGTTAAAGCAGCCCTGAAGAATAAGCATTAGTGAAAAAATCAATTTCAGCAATTTGATTTGGCAAAGTTACTTTAGTAACAAATAAACAATTACAGTAGTTAACGAAAAAATAAATATGGTAGGCTTATTAAGGCATTTATCAAAGTAAACAATATGGCACTTTCAAAATTGTTTACAAGTCCAAGAATAAGAACTCAGCCTTGCATCAGTGAGTGAACCATGTTAAGCAGTAATCACTAACAGCAATTTGCCAAGGTTAAATAGAAATCCATCAATTCAACAAGCACAAATCTGAAGAAACAAACCATACCTACAAAAAATACACCAAAAAGGAAAAACTACTAGCATCACTCTTTTCATCTGTCTGTTGCTTCAGAACAAAAGGTTTAAGGCTTTACGCCAAGAGGAAATTAATAACACTAAGGGCCCCTTTCTTGCTTCTTATCAGGTCTTAGTGGCCAAACATCTGCGAAAGCCAAAAACATTGGGCTCATTTAGACCATTTGTTTGGGTCCGCTGAATGGATAAAAAGCGTCTACCCAATAAGTCATATTGGGATGACTTAATGTCATAATTCCTATATCTTTTTTGTTTGGACAAATAAATATCCTTCTTTCTTTTACAAAATTCAACCCACACCTTTCCTTCCTTAACACACTCTCTCTCCATGTTCACTGTCATCACCGTGAACAGGGCACTGGTCCAGAGTGATACCAGTGCACTCTTCTAAGGATGCTGCGATACCTTCCTATTTGAAAAACATTGCTTAAAGATTAAGTTATATTCAAAGAATTGCATATTTGTGTAGTTGTGTCTGTCCAAAGATCTCTCTTAACCAAAGAATCAGAGTGACCCAGACTGGGTTTGTACCATTGGAAGTCTTAGGTTCAACTGCAACAGCGTCTTGGCTTGTTTATGAAAATGTCTTTAGTTTTTGGCAATGAAGTGTAAAGATTATGGTGAACTTTAATATGCAGGCTCGCAGATCACCCTTATTTGATAATTGAACATGTGAATCAGCCCTAGTTTCTTTGAAATCATTAGGAGATCTGTTGAGGGAAAATAATATTGCCAAAAGGAAAAAGGAAAAGGGGAAAAGATAAGACTCAAAATGTACTTTACCTTTTTATTTTTTGGCTAACATGAAATAAGATTTTATAAGTAGGATGAAAAGGGAAAAAAATAATTTTAGTTTATATATTATTTTCCTTTATTTGCTAAACTCTATTCCAGGAAAAGATTGCTATTATTGAATTTTATTTGATGAATAATTTTTTCATAAAATTAGAGGCAAGATTTGTTTTGATTTAATTTGGAAATTCAAGATCTCAATCAGTAGGAATATTTAATTTCTTAAAATAAATACTCTGTCCGTTTAAAAATATAGGATCTGGTTTAACTCTTTTTTTTTTTTAATTCAATTTAAGATATTTTCAAGTTCAAAATTGAAGTGAATTCATGTAATTTTAGATAATAAAATTACAAAAAAATTACACAACCTTAAAAGTACTGCTAATATAAATATTTATTGTTTTCAAAAGTTGAATGAATCACATCAATTTTGATTTTTGAACTTAATATTTTTAATTCACTTTTACAGGTCATAATTAATCTTAATTTTGGAATATGGAAAGTATAATAATTGACACTTGAATTTTATTTGAAAAAAGAATGTTATAACTAATTTGAGACGAGTTTAAAAAATAGAAGTATTCTTGATTGTAAATATTGTTCGGGGTTAAACGAGGAAATCACACCCACTAAGATTTTCAAACTATTTAAATTCAGACACTATCTCTTACTAGGTTCAATCTATTCAAAATTTCAAATGTGTTGCCCAGATTTAGGGCTTACCACTTCATAAAACAAACAACTCCTAAACATACTTAATGCCTTTTATCCCAAACTAGTTGGAGTAGGCTAAAATAGAATCACTTACGAAAATGTAAAGGATAAGAAAATAAATAAACGAATAAAATAAAAGGATAAAGCATAATAATAATTATAATAGAAATATACATAAATTGAAGGGGGGGAAAAGCGATAGTAATATTCCAAAAACTTAATTAAACAAAAAAACATATCAACTAAACTACCCATTAACATGCATACAGAAAGACAACTAAATGAACGGAAAATAAATAGACATAATAATTTAACAACCTATTCGACCTCAAGTATGCTGATTGCATTTTGTTAGTAGGCCATCTCCCAAGCTTCCATTCCAAACAAGTCTATTTGTAATACTTTTTCTGAAGTAACTTTCGGCCTATCCCTTGAACTCCTGATAACATCTTCTTGATAGATAACACGGCTCGTTTCATTGAAGCATCTATAGGGCTTCGTGAAATATAACCAAATAATCTCAACCCATGTTCCCTCACTACTTATCAATCTGTGTTATCCCAACTTTCTTTCGAGTGCATACTCATTTCTGATCCTATTTATCCTTATATGACCACACATCGACGTTAACAGTCCTATTTATGCACTTCCCATCTTATGCTCATGTTGCTCTTTTTAAGCCGCCAAACATTCAGCTCCATATAGCATTGTCGGCCTTACCACCTATTTGAAGAATGGATTTTACAATTGTCCAACAACCCGAAGCACTACGATTTTGAAAAAACCCTTATTTTTTGTCCTTTAGATATTAGATTAAACCATCTCTAGTCATGTGGCCTACATTCTAATCAATATCTCCCCTCTTGCAATATCGAACCCAACTATTTCAAAACGTTCTTCTTGAACACCTCTCTCCTGACATTCACAATGCCTCCGCACCTCTCCTGACATTCACAATGCTTGCATATCTTCTTCTTACACTTAAACTTGCACTATATTTAGTCTTACTCCGACTTAATTTAAAACCCTAGATTCCAACAAACTTCTCTACAACTCCAACTTACTACTAAACTCTTCCATACTCTCATCAATTAACTCTATCAACAATTAATAACGTAGACCACCTCACCTAATCTGGTATGTCTTTTATTAACTCATCCATAAGGCAAAATGACAAGCAGCAAAATTATAAGAGCTTATCAACTATCCCTTGGTGTAAACCAATTATGATCACGAAATCACTTGATTTGCAACCACAAGAAGAAGATGCTCCTCGTATATGTCATTAATCACATCAATAAACTTAGTAGGAACTTAACAGTTTCTCCGTCACAGTTTGCAACTGCCATCGTCATCATGGTCAAAAACCTATCATTGGCATCGCTTGGGAAACCATAGCCATTTTACCAAGCATCTGCACATGGAATCCCATCCTTAAAATCTCGTCATTGTCGTCCCCATTGGCAAATGTTGTCTTCCATTGAAACCGTGTCGTCGCCATGGTGGTTTATTCTACTATTGCCAACGTTCCCCTTGTCGTCATTGCCATCAGTTTCTCTTCGTGTCATTCGTTGCCACCGTTTGTTTTCTCCAACCCAATTTTGTGCATAAAGAACAAGGCAAAGGTTTATATGTATTAAGTTGTTAGAAAATTACGGCTCGGTCCCTCAGTATTCAAATAAATTTTGTACAAGTCCCTCAAGTTCTGACTATTTGTAATTTAACCTGCAGCTCCTGCAATAATTTGACACCATTCCCCAAGTTTGGGAAATTCCTAAACCCATCTACTTAACTTAATTCTTAAAAGAATTATCCTTGAAATTTCTACTTCTATAGTAAAATCCCAAAAAAGTCTTTTTGGTGGATTTGAATAATTTCATGGATATAACGATTCCCGACTATAAAGATATTTCTACAAGTGGTAAACACATTGCATGGACCCATAAGCTTCCAATGACAAGAAAGAATTGTCACGTACATTGTAGATGATCATTCAGCTCCCAGACTCGCAATAAGAAATATCCTTCTTGTTTAAAAAGCACCATAAAATTTAAGGCTTTTCACTCCAATTTTACTTTCTTTTTTTTTATATAAAAGAAGATATTATACTAAGAAAATAAAGGATACAACAACTGGTCAACTAAAACTCCACTCTCACCAGACTCACCAGACTAAATAAAACAAAACACAGCTCTACACAAATCATTCACAGAAATACCTCTCAAAGCCTCCATAGCAGAAGCCCAAGTAGAAGCAAGAAAAGTAACTAACCGAAAAATTCGTATCCGTCTGCATCCGTATTCGGAAAAAAACGGATATTATTCGCATTCGGAAAAAAACGGATATATCCGTATTCGGTTTAAAGATATCCGCAAATAAACGGATACGAATACGGATATAGGTGTATTCGTATTCGTTTAACATCCGTCCGTTAATATATCCGGCGGATATCAAGAATCCGATATCCGAATTCGGATCCGTATCCGAATAACTTATATATATATATAAAATAAGCAAAATAATTTTTTTTAAATGATCTTTCTCATATAATAATTAGTTTTCACTATTATACGAAAATAATTTTTAAAATATGTCATTTCACTTCTAAAAAGTAGGAAATAACACTTTTATTATAATATTAATAAATTGATTTAAGTATAGTTAATAAATTTTTACTATTATAAAGTTAAAATATCTAAAATGTGTCATTTAACAAGTGTTATAAATATCATTTAACAAGTGTTCCAATATAACTTTTGGATCATTTAACAAGTGTTATAAATATAATTTAAATGTTATAATTATAGTCTATAGATTATAAATATTCATAAAAAATAATGAAAACTTATTTAAATTGTAATTTAAAAGATTGATTATTGTATTTATTAAAAATAAATAAATTAACATTCATTCATTAATGAACTATACTTTAAAACTCATTATTTTTTCCTCTTATTCTAGTTATATATAGTGTTACAATATATCTAAAATGTATCATTTAACAAGTGTTATAAATATCATTTAAATGTTATAATTATAGATTATAAATATTTATACACACTACAGTATTACTCCAAATTAACACATAAAATGGACATCTACTTATTAATGAGCATCTAAACATTAATAAGTAGAGCATTCATTTTGAATTTAGGATTTCAAAAATAATGAAAACTTATTTAAATTGTAATTTAAAAGATTGATTACATTCATTCATTAATGAACTATACTTTAAAACTCATTATTTTTTTCCCTTATTCTAGTTATATATAGTGTTACAATATATCTAAAATATATTATTTAACAAGTGTTATAAATATAATTTAAATGTTATAATTATAGATTATAAATATTCATACACACTACAATATTACTCCAAATTAACACATAAAATAGACATCTACTTATTAATGGACATCTAAACATTAATAAGAAGATCATTCATTTTGAATTTAGGATTTCAAAAATAATGAAAACTTATTTGAATTGTAATTTAGAGCATTAATTATTGTATTTATTAAAAAGAAATAAATTAACATTCATTCATTAATATGTATGGTTTAAACTTTAAATTGTGATTGGTTATGAGTAATTATTCAATTTTTTTCTTTATTTTTTATAAATAATTTGAATGAATTTTATATTAGTTGATTGATAAACGTATTCGGATATCTGGATATCCGAATAATCTGTTTATTTGAATAAAATAAACGAAAACGGATATTATCCGTATTCGGATATTATTTCGAATACCGGATACGGATATGATTTTTAAAATCCCCCGGATACGAATACGGATAGCGAATTAATTTTTCAGATACGGATACAGCTATATCTGTATCCGTTTATATCCATTTACACCCCTACTTCCTTCAAACAGTCTAGCATTACGCTCATTCCTAATTCCCATAAAATAAACTAAAAGGCACATTTTGATAAAATTTTGGCATCGTCATGCTTCCAAATACTTGAAAAGAATTCGCAACATATCTTCCATAGGGCTAACTCATGCCCAATCCTCTCCTAACACTCCAAAAAAGCACAAGCCCCAAGCAATAGGACAACGCAAATATCATTACTTTGCCTTCAAGAGCGTATGTTGTCTTTGTAAAGGAACAGTACGATCTTGGACTATCCCCCTTCGCATGACCTAGAAAGAAAAAAAAAATCTGCTACATGGAACAAATGATCCAGATATAGAGCTTTGCAAGGTCAACGATCTTGATAGAGATCATTAGGCGTTTAACTCCAATAAACTCATAATTTTACTAACCTTCAAAATAGCAAATTTCATTCCAACCACTTAGTGAGTCTAGCGATCCATAAATGAAGAAAACAAGTTTAGCTACCTCTCCATAACCCTAAATGTGATTTTACCTAGTCCAACTCACAAGGGAGCTTCTACTAGTTGTCGTGATTTATCCAACTACAATCCTATCTACTCCCAACCACCATCCTCGAGGAAAACAGTCACAACCACAAATATAGATATTTAACACAATCTCAAGTAAAAGCATAGATACACAAAACACACATAAACAAGACAAATGTTAAATCACATTTTTGGGCAGACCAATCTAACATCAGATCCTGCTGACACACATGGTATATTAGCAAGCCAACAACAATTGATCACTATAGACAATTTCTACTTCATACAGCATTAGCACTCACATGGAAGATAGCAACAGCCTCTGAAAGTAGCAATTTGTTCTCAAGAGAAGATTGTTTGGCACTGAGAAGCCTCCATCTCACATCCTTATCAGTGACGCTTTTCAAATCTTTATCCTTTTGCTTCTTCCTAATGATATCCAAAAGAGAGTCTGAAAGCTTCGCTGCTCCAGAAACTAGTAAATTTTGCAAAACAGAATATATCCCTTTGCAGACTAAGCAGCAAAACCACTTCCCCTTCGGTAATTTCTGTTGTGCAAGTGCCATAAAGCTTCGATTAAGAAACATGTGGTGAGTGGCAGTAATAGAAATATTCATAAATACTACTAAGCAAACCCGAGGACAATACATACACATATGTGTGTGTGTGTGTGTGTGTGTGCACCTTTAGATCAGCCATTTTATGCTTCTTCAAGCAGCCAACATGATATTCTTTATCACTATGTGAATGGGAAGGAGATAACAAAGAATACACATTTTAGATACTTTATGATAAAACAAAAGAGATTTGGCTGTTCATGTTCAAGTCACTTGACAAAGCAAAAGAGACCAAACCTGAAATTAAACACGAAACACAAACAAAGAATACCTTATCACAGAGTATAACCGTGTGTGGACCAAAACCAGATTTGTTAAAATTATATCCACTGCACAGAACAGAACATCAAACAAAATAAAGTATTTATAATAACTGAAGGTAATATTTACATTTGACATGTGCACAGCACTTGATAAAGGTTACGAAAAGGAGAGACTAGATAGTCATGGCAAAAGGCGGCTTCACCATGTTCTCTAGCTTCATGTTTTAAATCTTACCTGCATAACACACATGCAATAACTTCATCTTCTTCTGGGTTATTGCCAATGCGAATGCAACGCTCGGCTATATGTTTTATAGGATCTACTCCTGAAACTGACGCAGCTGCTACAGCATTGGCATTGTGCTTCACATATTTCTCTCTTTGGAACATTTTTTGACAAACCTTGCAGGTACCATTTTTCAGGAGGGAAGACTGGTAAGGATGCACATACTGCAACCACCAGCAATGAACTATAATTGAGACCAACAACCAGCATATGACAAATTTATACTGGTAACTAGTGCAGTTTACAAAGAAGGTAAACAATGAAAAAGTAAAAGGCAACCAGGAATTGCACACACAATACCATCATTGCAATAAATAAATTGAGGGAGTTACTGAATCCAGGTTCTAAGCATAATTATCAAAAAAAAAATTAGAGGTCACGTTTAGATTTTGACAACCTCAATTCTCGTACAGTAGGTTGTAAAGTTATAGGTCACTTCTTCAGTCAATCTGTGGATTAATAAATGAAACAGTTGCTAATCCAGTTCTGATAGTAACTCCCCCAACCAAAATCCCTATTCCAAGGTCCACTTCTTTTCATTTTTACAGTAGTAAGCACCACTGAGTAGTTTTCACAAACTAATCGCAAAAGAAACAAAAAGCCGTGTTCCAGAACAACTAAACAATTGATGATAAGAGAAAATTGAGAAAGATAACTATACAAGTTGAAATTTCACCTTGGTGGAAGGACCTAGAGCATCCACCACAAAACAAAAGATTCCCATCAACTTCACAAATGGTGCATAGGTCATCATTGCATTCCACAGCGTGTTTTTTGCACGTAAAGTTGATGAGAAAGTATGGAGAGACAGAGACTTTCACTCATTGTCTATGTCTATGTATATGTAGGAATACCTGAGGGAAAAAAAAAGAATTGCAGAATTGATAAGTAATGATAAAACAATTGAAGGCAATTTTAATAAATAAATGAGCGATAGAGAGAAATAAGACTTACGGTTTTCGATGTGACGTCCAGACAGCATGAGCTTCAAATTGTGAAGGACTGATCTGCTCATTAAATGCAAGAATAATCAACATATCAGCATGAAAATGCAGAAAGTCTAATGCTTTAGGAGTGACACAGTTACCTCACTATCGCAGCAATGACAAAGTATTCCAGTTTCTGTCTTATAGCCCTTCAGCATTTGCTCTCAATAAGTTAGCAAATTAGAAATTAGTTAACAGCCAGATGTTGCATGTTAATTTTATTTTCCCTACCTTTACACCAGAAAAATATGTTACTTCAGTTCCATTAGGCAAACCATCCTTCTTAAAGACCAACTTATGCATCTCCAGATCTCTATAATAACAAATGAATAATAAGATACACAGCAGTCCAATACAAGTAAAATATAAATGTTAATGCAAAAAAGAAAAGTAATATATATGTAACACCTATTAAGAAGTCAATAGAATAATGTACCAACTTTTTCGTAATCTTTCCTCAGCTACTGGAAGCAGTTTTGGAGGTACTTCGAAATGGAACAGATTTTGATAACCTGAATCGACCGGCTAAAAGTATTTACAAAAGAGAAACAAAATACTGACATGATTGCCTAAAAAGGCATTCACCTAAATAAAATACCTACTTTTTTTAAATCTTCTTTCCAGTCTTATTTTGTGATAACATGTGAACTCGAGCAATTCGAGGGGACTCCGAAACCAATGCCATCTTCTTTGAAAGCTTTCCTTCACTCTTAATCTGTTGTCAGCTAGTAAAAGATTATCAACAATACATTAAAGGAGGATAAGAGATTATAAAGATTACCATAACTTTCTACCCTACAGCGATTTCTGTTACAGATTTTATGATTTCTAATCACGGATCTTTTCCATTCCGAATTGGAGAGGATAACATTCCCACTTAAGTTTTGGGAAGAAACGAAGGAGATGGGCATAGATATGAAATCCTAAACCATATAACTGGCTCAAACTTAATAGCAAAAAAAGTTGGTTTATGAAGATTTGTAAGGATTTATGGCTCGATTCTTGCTAAGAATGCCTCGATACTCTTTGTGTAGAAAGAGAGAAAGAGGGTACGCTAAGAAGCAGGGGTGCGGCTGATGGACAGTGCACTGCGCATCGGGTGCTCCGGAGGTGTGGGTGCGTCGTGGGTGCACCGGGATACGCACCCCGTGCAGCAAGCAACGAATCCCTTCTTAAAAAAAGAGAGAAAAATGTAAATTTTCCACACTAGGATTGTAGATTAGGGTTACAAACTGAGAAGATGTGAGGAAAAGAGAGCAAAGCAAAGAAAGAAGAGGAAGATCAGAGAAGGAATACTAACCGGAAGAATCGAAGATGGTGTTTTGTCGTTGCAGTCTCTTTCTCTCTGGTAGTTGTTGGATTTTCTTCTTTCCTTATCTTTCTCTCGCTTTTTGTTTTGGGTAAAACTCTCTCTCTTAGCTAGAAATAATGTATTCTAATATTTGTGGCCCCTCTTTTTATTTATAAGCAAAACTACAGTCAAGTCTTTTATGTTTTATACATTTCACATCATAGTCCCATATTTCTATATTTTTACGCGAAAGCCGCTACGCATTAATTATGTACAAATTTAAATGTGTGTGTGTGTGTACATATATATAATAATAATACAACACTTTCAACACCTAGTAAAATAATAATGTAATATTATATTACATATGTAGTACATATATTTAATAATTATTAATTAAATATGGGCCCACTACACTCGAATCACTACTTTTTATTTAAGATTTGACGAATCCATGAATCCCCGTATCGCACACCTATATACCCGCACTTCTATCCTTGCTTCTTAGAAGGTAAGAGAATATGAGAGACTGTTTGATGTTCTCAATGGTAACGTAAAATGAGAGAATAATGAATTTTACAATAAATATATTTTAATACACATAATTATATAGTAACGTAATTAATACTAGCTGACAACAATCTCAAAAAAAAATACTAAAATAACACTAAAACCGACAATATTTGATGGGGACAATAAAGATGAAAGAGCATAAATTTATATTTAGATTTGTAAAAAAATTGACTATATTTGAGTCTTTGGAGTAACAATTCATCACGGTAGCTGCCTTTGACTCTACCGTAACGGATTCTTTTCTAATTAATTTATTTAGATATTTTATTTATTAATGAGAATATAAGATATTTTAATATAGTTAGGTTATTTAAATATTTAGTAATGGTATTTTAGTAGTTAAGTATTTCTCCAATTCCTTTTAGACATTGATTATAATTGATATTGAGATTATTCATTGTTGAGGATCGGGGGGGTAACGGTGGGTGGACCCTAGTTACAGTTTTCATTATTTTTCTATTAATTAGTATCTCTAAATCTTGTCCTGCTCAAGATTTTAAAGAGCCCTAATTTCGTATGTATAATACAAGACTTGATATCTCCTCAATTTCACTTAATAAGCTCCACCCTCCACTACCCCTTAGATCCTCAATCGTAGAATAGTAGAATATCAATTTCAACCAATGAATAATCTCAGCACTGACTATAATAAATGTCTAAAGAAAATTAGAGAAGTAATTAATACTAATATACCTTTATTAAATATTTAAGCAATGAATTAGAGAAATACTTAACTACTAAAATACCCTTACTAAATGTCTAAGCAACTAAAAGTCACAGTTCCTTGTTGGTGCCCTTACTAAATATTTAATAAACTAACCATAATAAAATATAATATCTTCACTAATAAATAAAATATCCAAATAAATTAATTAGAAAATAATTTCATTTCAAATCTAAATACAAATTTTATTCTCATTCATCTGTATTGTCCCCATCAAAATAAAGCATTTAGTTTTTTATTAATAATTTTTTTCATAATTGTTGTCAACTAGTATTGATTACGTGACTCTATTATTATGTGTATTAAAATGCATCCTTACAAATCTTCATTAACTTTTTGACATTAAGTTTGAACAAAATCATATAATTTAGGATTACATAGTTATGTACTCATAATCTTTGTATTTGAAGAAAATTATTATTTTACCCCTTTTTTTGTTATGGCAATGCAACCTAATAAGCAATGTGTTGACCACTAGTGCATGTAATACACACAATCCACGCACATTGGGGTAAGACCATATGGTAAACCATGTTTGGGTAACCAATCCCAAAGGAGCTTATTGTCTTAATGGAACATTATCACCATTTTTGTAAGTTTTATATTAAGGGAAAGAAATAAGAAGCAATTAAAAGCCGCCCAAATGCCATGTTTGTAAGTTTTTTAGAGAAGGGAATGGGAAAGAATTGAAGGTAAAGTTCACGTGAGTTCACTCTAAAAATTTCCACCTAAAAATGGATTAAAGGGGATGGATGGGGAAGATAGATTTTTCATAATATCAAAAATAACCTTTTCAAAAAACAACATTTATGTTATTCACTTTTGTATTAAGGGTGATATGGTAACAACTTTCTTTAACAATTAAAATATATTTCCTCTCCTCTTTCCCTCTTTTCCTCTTTTAAACTTCTCTTCCCCTCTTCTAAACTCACAAACAAAGGAAAGTACCATAAAAATCCCTCTTTTTAAACTTCTTAAACTCACAAACATGATGGGGGAAAGTTAAGCTCTCTCCCTATCCCTCTCCCCCATTCCCCACTTACAGTTTCCCTTCCCTTCCCCTATAACTTATAAACTAAACAAATGATTTATGTTTTTTCAGGCACTTATCACTATGTTCACTTGCACAAAACCAACTCCCTGTGATTTTATTTGCACTTTTTAGGTAGAAAAAAAATTCTAATTATTGATGCTATGTTAATTTTTTCTTTGTTTACTTCTATTTTTTCCGGGGACTCCTTATCCGATTGTATCTTTCCGTCTTTCTATTTAATATTTTTCTTTTATCTTTACAAAAATGGTAATCAACCATATTTATGCAAGACAATGCCATAAAACTTGATTTGACCAATATAAAAAAATTTAGAATCCCAGAAAAATAAAAGAAAATTTGAAAAGTATTATTTAATTAATTTACTTGTTTTATTTAATTAATTTACTTGTTTTATTTATCATAACAAAATGAAGTAACTAGGTAATACTTTCAAGTTCCTTGTATTGATCCATCTCATTTGAAGGCAAAAAACAATAGTCAATGCAGCTTTCATATCTACCAATTTTCGAGCAACTATACATAATTTTCTTTTATGTTTATGCCACCAAAATCTATTGTCCCTTTTAAATTCCCTTCAAAAAAGAAAAGTTCTATCATCGGCTAGCTCATGTCATCATTAAAACACAATAATATTTCGATGATAAAAATATTGGATACAAAAAGAGAATGCAAAATAATGTGTATAGTAGTGATTGGTTATAACTATCATTTTGTATGATAGTGATTGGTTGTAACTACTAGAACCACCCATGTATGGTGGACCATCAACTAATCATAATCTAATACATAATTTTGTATCCAAACTGTGTACCAATCAAAGACTACTCTGAGTTCATAATCACCACTGAAGTCTTAGACATCTAATTTTGCTCTTTATCCACTGCATTCAGCTTAGAATCTAGAACATTTACATTTATTCATGGAATGGGTCCACGTTGTATGGGTACCATATAATTAGGATAATGAAGTGGACCTTCTAGATTCACATGAGCACCTTCTTTTCTTTTATATGCGCACTGCACAAAGACATCAACTTTTGTTGTAAGTAGGCCTGCAAACGAACCGAACTGTTCGCAAACCGGTTCGGTTCAAGTTCGAGTTAGATGCCTTGTCGAACCGAGTTCGCACATGATGTTTTGTTCGATTGCTCGATCGAACATGCTCGCGAACCATGTGGTTCGGTTCGTCTGTGTTTGCGAACAGTTCAGGTTTGGTTCGGTTCGATAAGTTCGAGTTCGGTTCGATTTCTTACATGTTTAAATTATTTTTAAAATTCTAAATACAAATAATTGGTTATTTCATAATTCATATTAAATTTTAAAGTTTGTCTTATCAATAATTGTTAAATTTGTAGTAATTTTTTTTATTTATTACTTAAACATCTTTTTATTTTTTTTAATAATTGATTATATGTAAACATTTTTATTAAATAATTAATAAATAGTAATGTGTATTTCTTCACCTCTAATTTAATTAAAATAATTTTCATATTTTCATAAAAATTTTGACAATGATTGTTGGATTATTACAATTTACATCACTAATAATTTAATAAATTATAACCCATGTCATAAATCACATAAATAAAGTAATTAATCATCATGCAATGAAAATTCGACATTAATTAAAGAATGATACAATAATGTTGCTTACATTTACATGATTTATTAAAATTGTCAAATCGAGATAGATAATAAAGAAATCAAGTTATCAACGTATCGAGACTTCACTAATAAAGTAATAGTCATTGTACAATTACTATTGTATATTATATCAACTATCAACTATATAATCAAAAGTGCAAACTTGATTTTACCAATTTTTGAATTTTTTAGTTTTACAGACTTACAGTGTATATGTGAAACAGTGAGAGAGAGTGATTGGCTAACTTTGATTTATGCAATTAAGCAATCATATTTAGTGTAAAAACTAAAAAGTAGTGTTTAATAATTCAATTAAACAATATGTCACAGTACCGTTTTCATGAAATTAAAATGAGTTATTAATTTAAATTAGAATAAGCAAAAAGGTTTTTTTTTAAATGAAAAAAAATCTCTAAATAGCTTTGAGCATTTGATCTTAGAATCGTAGTTAATTTATTTAGTTTTAAAGAATATAAGTTATATAACTATGAAAATTATAAAGTTTTTATAAAGTAATTCATCTTATTACTTATGTGTAAATTATTTTTAAAATTCTTATAACCTCTAACTTCTAAGTAATCATTTTTGGCTTTGGATAAATGATGATTACAATATTTGGTCGAATTTTTGGCTGAATTACTTAGAGAAGATATTTTGGGTATTTATTTAACTATTTTTTGCTTCAGAGTTATTAGTTTAGTGCATGTAATGAGTTATGATTTATGAGTTCATACAAATGTTCGCGAATTTGATCACGTTCATATGTTTATGAGTTGTTCGCGAACGAGCTTGTGTTCGTGAACGTTCGCGAACTTGCACATGTTCGATAAGTTCACGAACTGATCGCGAACTCGATTATGTTAGCGAACTATTTATGTTCGCGAACTCGATCATGTTCGACTATGTTCGCGAACTCGATCATGTTCGACTATGTTCGCGAACATATAACGAACCGAACTCGCACACAGGTGTTGGCAAGTTACTCAAACATGTTCGAGTTCGACTAAAAGTGTTCGAGTTCGGTTCGAGTTTGACAAAATTCGGTTCGGATCGGATCGTTTGCAGCCCTAGTTGTAAGAGTTGTGATGGATTCTTGGTTGCATTCGTTGTGAGCACTCTAACAAAATCTTCAATTGTTTTAAGGCATTCATATTGTTATAGCATATAAGATTGTGTCGATTTCGCCAGCATTTACAATAATTCCTACAAATAAAATAAAGATTTTGCTTTTCTTTTTTTTGGCTTTAAAGGGCTAGCTTAAAGGAAATAATTGAACAGGGGCATAACAGAAACAAATAAAAGTTCACATGCTTAAAATAAAAGGAAGGAAACAAATAGGGACATTACTGCAATTTGACAAAAGATAAAAGACTTTAAACCTCTGTATCTTTATATGCAAAGCAACGATAAACAACACAATGGCCTCTCTCTCTCTCTTTGCAAGGAAAGAGGGACATTTTCTTCGACAAAGATATGGCAATGCTACAACGACAGGCACAAACAAAGGCTGAAATTTTTTGTTAGATGATCCGGTATTTGCTGATTTACATTGTCTAACAGTAGCGCAATGAGCAATAGTTGCGCACTGTATACCCTCTTTGGAATTTGACATCTAGATATGTTGTAAGGAGACTGCGGGGTTGTTGTTTGGGTATGTTTTAAAGGCTCTTCTACAAGCTATTTGGGTAATTGTGGCGTCTTCTGGTGCGGCTAGGGCTTGTTGTTGATGCTGCAGAAAAGATGCATGAATTTTGGCTTTGAACATAAAATGATGTAGACATGGTGAAAAGAAGGAATAAGGAAGCTGAGGGGAAAATATTTTGGCTCACAAGCCACAAAACAGATCCGCTTGTCCTGCATCACTTATAGTCATAGTTACTAGATCCAAACAAATTCGCTTCATTCAACCGGTTGAACCATTTTTCATACCCTAAACCAAGCTTGTTATAACAAAATACCGGATAAGCAAATGAACTGGTGTCTATTGCATAAATCAGTCAGTGTCATAGAAAACTGGTTGACCCAACAGACGGACATATTGAGAGTAAGACCAGTTTTGCATTTATTGCACAATTTCTTTCTTCCACCAACTTTTCTTATCACTAGCACATTAGCCGGTGTGGCATGTACTAAAATTTAAAAGCAAATATGTCAAATATGTCCTGCTAATGAATATTTCCATGAACACAAATTAGCCCATGTCGCTTTTAAAGTTTAACACATGTTGAAACAAAGAGTATAAATCCAAGATGCAAAACTTCAAGATTGAAAGAGTATAAATCCTAGATGCAGAACTTCCAGATTGAAAGAGTATAAATCCAGGATGCAGATCTTCCAGATTGCCTAGTAGATTTTATTTTGCACATCATTCCATCAATTAATTGTATTCAAACAGCACAATTAATAGTGTTTTTTTGGTTTGTTCTTGGGGATGAATGTCTACAGTCAAACTTTTATTGTATAAGATTTTGCCACAATACCATAATTAAGGGCGATAATTAAGGATTATGTTGTTCTAGACGATTTTGCATGTGAAAATGGGCCATCCCCGTAAAGATATTATCTTTTTTGGACTAAATTTTATGATATTCAATTTGCAACCATGTTCTCGTTTCTTCTATCATGAGAGAAGGTCCCACCAAATGTAGACGTGAATCGATTCATGAACAGTATCAACCCTAAGAAACTCGATAATCTTCCAACAAACCGGTCTTGAAAAGCTCCTCCGTGGTATTTAGGCCTCTTAATCAACTCAATTTGCTTCAAAATTTTCAATTCCGACTTATTTATATTCATTCCCCTCAGATTTTCAACAACACTTCATCTCCCCTCACCAATTTCTTTTTTTTTTTTTTTGCTAAATAAGGACCCCCTCACCAATTTCAATTCTACATAAACTTCAATTCTACATATTGACCACTGGGTATTTTCAAGCTAATCGCACATACCACCACCAAACTTCAACCCAGGGCAACAAATTTTTCTCTGCCTACACTTACTAGCGAATTCTCGTTTCAATTGAGGTTTTGAGCTGTTCGTTTCTTACATTGATCAAAACCCTAATTTGAGGAGACTGGTCGATGGAACCGTTCATATGAGAGACATTCGGATGGGGGCAGAGTTAGGCTTACTGTTTTGACGTTCGGGTTCGGCCGAGTGAAAACCCTAGATTTTCTTCTGCGGAGGGGAGGAGAGTAATCAACAGAAGAAGGAAATTAAATAATTACTGAGGCCGGTCACTTTAAAACTTAGCATGACGGTATTTAGGGCTACGGGACAAGCAAACAGAGCAATCCACATGCAAAAATCAAATTATTTTTTTGATTGGATTTCGATATGATTCGTTTTCTGTACAAATTCCATTTTTTTTTTTTCAATTGTCAAGATAAATGAAAGAATGAGATTAGGTAAGAAACACAAACCTGACGATATATTTTGGTGAATAACTGATGCGTTTGATGGAATATATAGTCGTAGCAGCCTCGTCTTCCTCATCCTCCATATCTCCTTCACCTTCGCCCGCCGCACCGGTCATGGAAGCGAAGTACTGCCTTGCTTCTAGGGTTTTTCCTCGATTCCTTTTGGAAAATACATAGGCGGAGGTACCTGACTAACCACCCCCATTATATAAATTATAATATAATATATATGGATAGATAGATACAAAGTAACCGACCCTCGCACCAAAGAATATTTAACCATTAAATTAACTAAATATAATACTTTGTATATTAGTTGTTGTGCTTAAATTTAGATAGCAATTTATACGCAAGTGTACGCAATCAACAAATAATATGGTGATAAAATAGAGTGTCGAATTCACAGGGAATTAAAATAATTATTAACCAATTATTAAATTTATATCGTCTTGATCTTATTTAAACAAATGATTTAAAATTTGTGAAATATAACTAATTAAAATTAATAAAGAAATTACTTAATAATAAAATGCTAGGGTGGCAGAATCATATATTTAATATCATCGTCTCAATTTTCATGGCCAAAAACTCTACTTTTTATCTCACACTAATTTGGTCTCTCGACTCTATTAGATGCGGAAAATAAAATCAATTAAGTTTTAAATCAAATTGTTAATTCTTTTACAGCCAAGCAAATGTATAAAATCAAAACACTCACTATATCTATCGAAACACAATTTATATCCGCTTTTAACAAATTATAAACTGAATCCAACAAATCATAATGAGAATCCAATTTTATATTTGAGCAATAAAAATAGGCATTCAATAAAAAGAATTATTATTTACGTTAAAATACTAAATCTGTAAAATTGATTGGCATGAATTTGTGCAATGGAATCAATCAAATATAATCATCATTAACCCTAGAAATTAATATAACCTAGCATACTTAAAATTAAAACACAAAACATAATTAAATAATGCATAAATAAAATAATCCACAAATAATTCAACGTATCAAAATTACAACAATAAAAGAAAAAGAAAAGAAATCAAATCTGTGTTTGATATCCGTCTGTCACTCGGATCACAGTCTTCAACTCCCAAGCTCCGCTTTCAATTGTTGAATCATTCGCGTTGAATATTTATTCCAAATAAAATAAAAATCCAAATAAAATAAAAATCTACTCCTAAACTACTCTAATAATCTACTATTCTATGTTAATATATTCTGATCTATGTTAAAAGTGGTTAAAAAGTACTGAATATAAAAGCTACATAATTTATTTATAAGAGTACAATATTAGTCCTAAGCTAATGTGGAAAAGAAATCCAATTGGGAATCAAATTATAGCTCAAATTCGCGATTAATCCGATTTGCTACAATTTCCCAGCATTTTCGCGTCGGCCAAACGCGTCCTTAGCCCCTTGACTGATCAACGAGCGGTTCGCGCGCATTGCGCGTGTATTGATGCTCGCCGCCCAAGTGAAACGACGCCGTCCCATGCGCGCGATTCTCCTTACAACAGTCCGCGCATTGCGCGAACCCTAATCCTTCCCGGCACAGCCAAAACGGTGGCGTATTGATCCGTGTCCGCCCTCTCTTCCCCATGCGCGCATGGCGCGCCTAGCAGCTTTTTAAGGTTATTTACGTTTTTGCCCTCCAACTTTGCAGAAATTACACTTTCGCCATCAATGATTATTTTCCTACAAAATAAAATAGAAAATAATAAAAAATAAATAAAAATAATATAAAAATACTAAAAATAATAAAACACATAAAATTAAATAAATTACCTAAAATCGATTAAAATACCTAAGAACTCACAATTAATTAAGTCTAAAAATATATATTAAATATGAATAAAATTCAACTCAACATTAGTTTTTCCTCGGTCTCAGATAAAAGTCTGTTATTAATTTTTATAATTAAATTAATTATTTTTAAAATTAATATATTTTATTATTTATATATATATATAATTTATAAATATTATAAATTATATATAATTTAATATTTATTTTAATATTTATTTTTTTAAAATTTAAATATATATATTTAATTATTAATTTTAAAAATAATTAATTTAATTATAAAAATTAATAAAAAAAAATTATCTTAGAACGGATGCTTTATAGTGAATGCTGAAAAAGAATAATGAGAAAAGAGCTCATAAAAAAATATTCACTTCCATCGTACTAATATTTTATTGTTTAACATGGATCATCCTTGCCAATTATCTATAGAATATTTGTTACACTTAAAAAATATTCTTATAAAAAATTAATTTATAAAATAATATGTAAATGTGTAATTCATAAATAATCTACTATACATAGGTGATTCCGATAATTAACTAACCACAGTCATACACATTATTTATTATATCTTTTTTGTAATAATTTTTTTAGTTACCATTATCTGTATCTATCTATCTATATTATATATTTATGTCTATTTATATTATCTATATATCTATATTATAAATGGAGGGGTGAGCTCAATAATTTTTTTCCTTTTTGCCCTTTTTAATTTTTTAATTTCATCTTCTAAATTTGATAAAATTATTATATACTCATAGTAATTGCACACACAACAAGTGTGATATGGTGATTAATTTATATATAAAACACCAACATATGTATTTAAAAGGAAT
The DNA here is from genome assembly GCA_947179155.2 of Hedera helix. Taxonomy (NCBI): domain Eukaryota; kingdom Viridiplantae; phylum Streptophyta; class Magnoliopsida; order Apiales; family Araliaceae; genus Hedera; species Hedera helix. The sequence goes on along the minus strand of OX359266.1, from coordinate 51,227,619 downwards.
TGTTATTTTCACAAAGAAAAATTAATATTTTTATAAAATTCTCCTCGTATACATATGAGTTCCATTAGTTATTAACGTGAAAAAGAATTTTAAGAAAATATTATTTTTTCTTGTAAAAATATAAATTCCTTATTTAAAATCTCATATCTCACACCCTTAATTTAGTATGTACCGTACGATTATCTAAATAACACTTTGTATGAGATAATAGAGCATGTACCTAAGTTATATATCTTAATATTATATTATAACAATAAAAGTTATGTGTAAAGGTAAAAAGCATGCAACAAAAATAGAGAACATGTTTTTATATTTGATTTCATAATGTGAAATAACACTATTATGAACGTGCAAAATACGTATATTTTTTTATAAAAAAAATGAATTTGTTAATTTTTATTTTAATAAAATCATTGATACATGTCAATAAATAATATAAGTATCACACTTGCACGTTAGGCTTAATGGGTTGTAGGGTCGAATCCAACATGGACAATTTATTTTGCGCTAGTAAAATACGCAGCACAACATTGTCCCTACTCCTTCAGTATATGAAATAGGTTGAAGGAGTATAAAAGAGTCTCTGGAGTTTGAAGACTACAGCGACCAATATGGACAAACTTTCGAGAACTCAATGGCGTATAACTGAAGATAAAGTTCATTTGAGAGCTCGGAGGCGTCAACTCAAAGGGAAAAACTCATTCGGGAGTTCGAGGACCTTTGTTCAAAGACATTAGTCTTCATGGTACCAAGGACGTTCGACCGAAGGTAAAGTTTGTTTGGGAGTTCGAAGGCATTAAACCTAAGGGAAAGCTCCTTCGGGAGCCTAGAGGCACCAGATCGAAGGGAAAACTTCTACAGGAGTCCAAAGGCATCAAATTGAATGGGGAAAATATTTCGGGAGCCCAAAAGTATCAAACCGAAGAGAAAAGCTCATTCGGGAGCCCGAGATCATCACACCGAAAGGAAAGCTCATTCGAGATCCTGGAAGCATCAAACGGAAGGAAATGAAAATTTATTATATATTTGTTTGGGCCATCTTATTGCTTTGCGAATTTCATGGAACAGGCCTTCTCAGAAAGGGGCTTTATAATCAGCCCAATCTGGAATTTTGGAAAAATTTATATTTCACAGTAGTCAACCTGGAAAATTTCAAACATCCTATTTAGGATAACAATCGTTTACCTATTAAATGGTAAAGTAATTGTTGTGCCTCTTTGAGTGCATCAGTGCCCTGTATAAATAGGGGCGATTATAACGAGCTCTTCTCCCTACCTCAAATTTTTTTTAAAAAAAGGGTGATCGCTATGGACGTCAGTATCGTCCATGTCGCTCCATTTCCATCCATTATAACCTTGGTTTCCCATGTTGTTAGTGAGATAGTGATAGCCATTGTTAGAATTCTAGAGGATCGGGCACATGAACTCCCTGTGGTTGAACATATGAGAGATGTAGGAGAGCGGAATATGAATGAATACATTTATTCTGAGTGTAAGAGTATTGTTGCTTGTGCTTTAGTTCGTGTAACCTTGCAGAACGATACATTGCAGGTTGGAGATGCTATATTACAAACGTTTCACTAATTACTTTTCATGCGAAAAATCTTTCAATAAACTTAATTCTTTCTCTTAATCCATTAACATGACCTCCTGGAGGCAAGATCTGTCCATCTAAACATTAAGACTGGACATTTTCGTACACCCCTTTTGGATCTCTCTTTTCGTGGAGATTTGAGAGAATTAAGAATTGAAGAATAAATACTTAGCAGAAGAGATAATACTATGTAGTAAATACTTATCCGAAAATATAGGACTCTATTAGATATTTTATTTTAATTATCCATTTGTACATGTTTTATCCATAACGAGAATTCAAGTTTATACAATTTTTCGCATAACTTATTTGTTCGACTTTTTCTCTTTACTAAATTATGCCGTGTGTTATGTTTGATATTAAACTAACACTTAGGCTTCCTTGCCCTTAGCCTTAGCTGATAAAACTGATGAAAAGGCTAAGAAATATACTAAGTGTAATAGACCAAAACAAAAGGCAATAACTTAACAGAATTGCAAATTTATTATTTTCGCAAAAGTGATAATATCAGTTGAAAACAACCTCAAAGACAAAACAAAATATGTACAAAACGCTCGAATTTGTCTGCATGTTCAACCATTGGCTTAGTCGTGTTCCTGCCCAGAAAGAGCCACCAAAAGTACTTGACGGCTTGGGTCACCGGGGAATACATCCGGTGTGAGAATAAGTACAGATTTTAAGACATGTTAACAATGGAGGTGAAAAATATTTAGTAGGTTAACGTGATGTGTATATTCAGATGATAACTTTATTGTTAACAAAGTATTTATAGTACTCACTTAACTCCTTAAGGTTACGATTCATATTAGGAATCGTGCATCAAATATATAGTCAAAGAAGGTAACTATCATCTTACTTACTGCTGGATAGGTAACTTCCATACCAATTAGAATTGGATATAATAACTAATTAACTATTCAGAAGTGATAAGGATTTTAGCTCAAGTCTATCGGACATAAGGGTCCTCTTATGCGTACACTAGGCCTAATGGGATGTAGGGTCGAGTCCAACATTGATAACCCATTTGCGCTAGTAAAATACGCAGCCCAACAAGAATATATAGGTGAGATGTCTCCCTAAGAAACAGGATTGTGAAGATACGAAGATATGTTATTTATATATGTTTTCTCACTATTCACCAACAAAATATTAGTTGATGTGCAAAGTCATATTTATTTAATGACTATGCAAAATATATGTTGGACTATAGTGTGGAATTGATAGTTACATTGAGTTAAAATTAGATATCTAAATTTAGAATGAATAGTGTTAGAAAACATTCATGTTATTTGTGCTAGAACATTTGAGTAGCACCCTCCTCTTAGATTGAAAAGAAATATAGTTTGCATTTAACAGATTTCTTACCATTTTTCTTTATATATATATATATATATATATATATATATATATATATATATATATATATATTATCAAGGGATAACAAATAGTTTGACTCTTCTCTTTATCTCTTACTTTCATGTATAATAGTTATACTTGGCACACACCATGTGTGTGCAAGTAAAAAAGTTTAGTTAGTAAAGAGATAATTAGTAAAGAAATTGCTATTTTGTGTATGGCCTATAAAAACACAATTAATTGCTTTAGCTCAAAGCTTAAGCCTTTTATGATCGGTTAACTTACTAATGCCCTACATTCCCACACCCTTAAATGGTTAAGAGAAATGTTTTTTCTTTTTCCACAATTCATAAGGTTTAATATGAGTTTTTCTTACAAGGTATACAATTAAATATAAAAAAAACAATTTTTAACACTTTCTCCCATAAATTTTTAGGCAAACCATAAATAAGAAGTAACGAATTAATCAGTTCCTCATGTGTCTTATTTTTTTCGTGCTGCCACTCCATTTTGTAGAGGTCTACAAGAAGTTATAGTTTGATGAATTATACCATAATTCTCACAATAATCATTATAAGAGAAGTATTTTCTTACTCTATCGATTTAAGAATTTTAATTCTTCAATTTAATTGATTTTCAATTTTAGCCTTGTAAATTTTAATTGTTTTCTAAAACCTCATCTTTAATCCTTAACAAATAAACTTGAGCATATCTCAAGTAATAATATATAAATGTCATTAAGTATGTTTTACCTCCCCTCGTTAATATGCTCTCAAATTCACAATTGTCAAAATGAATTAATTCTAATAATTATGAATTTCTTTCTACTTTTTTAAAAGACTTCTTGACAATTTTACACTTAACACAACACATTTTCTAAATTAGAAAAATTAAACTTAAAGAATTAAACTAAAATTACTCATGCTACGCATACTTTTATAATTTACATGCCCTAATCTATAATAAAACAATAATATTTGTATCAATTTTAAATTTTAAAATAAAATGAAACTAATACAAAATCGACTCGATCTCGCCTCCTCACACCTCATTGGCTTCCAGTTGATCTCTCTATGACGCCTTCTTCAATTCATATGCACCTAGAGACTTTGATCCCCACCTTCCTCTATGATGACCGAGCGAGGACTGCACGCTTCAAGCTTTCATCTTGGGAATCAGCAGATAAATCAAATACAGCTGCATCTAGGCTGGTAATTTCACTGTGGAGTGCTTTCTCTAGCAAAGCTGTTCCTTTGAAGGTAATCCTCTGCCAACACTTTTTCTGCTGTTGTTAAGCTGCAAAAGTAGGACAATAAAAACCTTTTAACCAGGAAAGAGAGAAAATATCCAAGCTGAAAAGAGGAACCTGAAAAGGAAACGAGTACCTGTTCTGGTGGTATCTTTTGGAAACCAAATTTCTCTATCCATAAGGATTCTGCTTCTATAGCAGCTGGTAGAACTAAGCCCCGCACGATTCTGCTTCTATAGCAGCTGGTAGAACTAAGCCCCGCACGTTCAAGAATGCCAACAATTTCACGATGCATGAGAACAATAACCGAATGCCAACAATTTCTCGATGCAAGAGAACAATAGCCGAAGGTAGCCCTGAGCAAGTATTTCAGTTAAGTGAACTGAGTGATATTTGCCACGATGTTTGACACAGTTAGAAAAAAGATATTCTCCAATTTAAATATGATCCCAGCAACCGTAGCAAGTCCTCCAATTCAATTTTGTCAACTCAATAGTTTCCAAGTCAAATAACATAAGTATTTTTGGGATTAAGCTGCTGATTGTTAAATCGGTTAAGAATAGAGGTCAACATGGAGGTGGAAAATTCTCTAGGCAGAATCCAGGCATCCAAGGAAAAGGTCCTCGAGTACCACAAAATGGGGAGGAGAAAAAAAAAACGGCTACAGAATGACATAGAGATCCAGTATAATATGGGCGCCATTTACAGGATGATGTTTCAATATTACAGCTAATTAAAAATAAACAGGACAACGGACTGCATCTAACTACGTTTTTGGCTTTCTAGCAAAGGGTGTTAACCTCACCTTCGTTACCCTTAGCGGTTGCAACTAAAGGAAGTTCTGCAATGTCTGACCCAAAAATTTGAGGTAACCCCGCAGACACAACAGATGAGCTGTATGATTATCAGAAGGGCTTAAACATTGTAAGTGAAAAACAAAAACCAAGGAGAAACCCAAATATGAATAATTCATACTTGACTGTTAAAATTGCACAGTATATTCCACTGAAATCTTGGCCGCTTGCATTCTTTCTGCAAGATAGAGAGAGATCAAGTCACGTCACTGAATCAACAATAGGATTAAAGCAGCCCTGAAGAAATAAGCATTAGTGAAAAATTCAATTTCAGCAATTTGATTTGGCAAAGCTACTTTAGTAACAAATAAACAATTACAGTGCTTAACGAAAAAATAAATATGGTAGGCTTATTAATGCATTTATCAAAGTAAATAATATGGCACTTCCAAGTTCACAAGTCCAAGCATAAGAACTCAGCCTTACATCAGTGTGAGTGAACCATGTTAAGCAGTCATCACTAACAGCAATTTGCAAAGGTTAAATAGAAATCCATCAATTCAACAAGAACAAATCTGACGAAACAAACCATACTTACAATAAATCTCACCAAAAAGGAAAAACAAATAGCATCCCTCTTTTCATCTCTGTTGCTTCAGAACAAAAGGTTTAAGGCTTTGCGCCAAGAGGACATTAATAACACTAAGGGCCCCTTTTTTTGCTTCTTATCAGGTCTTAATGGCCAAACATCTGTGAAAGCCAAAACATTGGGCTCATTTAGACCATTTGTTTGGGTCCACTGAATGGATAAAAAGTGTCTACCCAATAAGTCAGATTGGGCTGACTTAATGTCATAATTCCTATATCTTTTTGTTTGGACAAAAAAAATCCTTCTTTCTTTTACAAAATTCAACCCACACGGCTCCTTCCTTAACACACTCTCTCCATGTTCACCGTCATCACCACGAACAGGGCACTGGTCCAGATTACAGTGAAAACTAGATGAAGTTCCATACTGTTATAGGGAACTAAGTATGCTGTGACACCTTCCTATTTGAACAACATTGCTTCAAGATTAAGTTATATTCAAAGAATTGTAGATTTGTGGAGTTGTGTCTGTCCAAAGATCTCTCTTAATCAAAGAATCAGAGTGACACGGACTGGATTTGTATAGTCGGAAATTCTAGGTTTAACTGCACCAGCATCTTGGATTGTTTATGAAATGTCTTTAGTTTTTGGTGATGTAAGTGTAAAGATTATGGTGAAGTTTCATTTGCAGGCTCGCAGATCACCCTTATTTGATAATTGAACATGTGAGTCGGCCCTAGTTTCTTTGAAATCATTAGGAGAACTGTTGAAGGAAAAGGAGCTGGGCAAAGAGAAAAAGGAAAAGGGGAAAAGATAGACTCATATTGTACTTTACCTTTTTATTTTTTGGACAACATGAAATAGGATTTCACAAGTAGGATGAAAAGGAAAAAACTAAATTTAGTTTACATATTATTTTCTTTTATTTGCTACTCTCTGTTCCAAGAAAAGATTGCCTTGGTTATTACTGAATTTTATTTGATGAATAATTTTTGCATAAAATTAGAGGCAAGATTTGTTTTGATTTAATTTGGTAATTCAAGATCTCAATTAATAGAAATATTTAACTTCTTAAAATGAATACTCTGTCCGTTTAAAAATATAGGATCTGTTTTAACTCTTTTTATTTTTTTAAATTCAACTTGAGATATTTTTCAAATTCAAAATTGAAGTGAATTCATTTAATTTTAGATAATACAATTACAATTATCTAAAAAGTACTACTAATATAAATATTTATTGTTTTTAAAAGTTGAATGAATCACATCAATTTTTATTTTTGAACTAAAAAATATCTTTAATTGACTTTAGCAGGTCATAATTAATATTATTTTTGGAAAACGGAGAGTATAATAATTGACGCCTTGAATTTTATTTGAAAAAGAATGTTACAACAAATTTGAGACAAGTTTAAAAAACAGAGAAGGATTCTTGATTGTAATATTGCTCGGGGTTAAACAAGGAAATAACACCAACTAAGATTTTCAAACTATTTAAATTCAGACACTATCTCTTACTGAGTTCAATCTATTCAGATCTGTTGTCCAGATTTAGGGCTTACCACTTCATAAAACAAACAACTACTAAACATACTTAATGCCTTTTATCCCAAACTAGTTGGGGTAGGCTAAAATAGAATCACTTACGAAAATGTAAAGGATAAGAAAATAAATAAACGAATAAACTAAAAAGATAAAGCATAATAATTATAATACAAATATAAATAAATTGAAGGAAAAAAAAAGAGATAGTAATATTCCAAAAACATAATTAAACAAAAAAACATATAAACTAAACTACCAATTAAGATGCATACAGAAAGAAAACTAAATGAACGGAAAATAAATAGACATAATAATTTAACAACCTACTCGACCTCCAGTATGCTAATTGCATTTTGTTAGTAGGCCAACTCCCACCCAAGATTCCATTCCAAACAAGTCTATTTGTAATACTTTTTCTGAAGTAACTTTTGGCCAATCCCTCAAACTCCTGATATCATCTTCTTGATAACACAGCTCTTTTCATTGAAGCATCTATAGGCCTTCGTGAAATATAACCAAATAATCTCAACACATGTTCCCTCGCTACTTCTAAATCTGTGTTGTCCAAAATTTCTTTTGAGCATACTCATTTCCAATTTATCCTTATATGACCACACATCCACCTTAACAGTCCTATTTATGCACTTCCCATCTTATGCTCATGTTGCTCTTTTTAAGCCGCCAAACATTCAGCTCCATAAAGAAGTGTCGGCCTCACCACCTTTTTGAAGAATGGATTTTACAATCGTTAAATAAGCACTACAATTTTGAAAAAGCCATATGACTAGAGATTCAACCATCTCTAGTCATTGTGGCCTACATTCTAATCAATATCTCCCCTCTTGCAATATCAAACCCAACTATTTCAAAACATTTTTCTTGAACACCTCTCATGACATTCGCAATGCCTCTGCACCTCTCCTGACATTCACAATGCTTGCATCTCTTCTTCTTACACTGTTGAACTCGCACTATATTTAGTCTTACTCCGACTTAATTTAAAACCCTAGATCCAACAAACTTCTCCACAACTCCAACTTACTACTAAACTCTTCCATACTCTCATCAATTAACTCTATCAACAATTAATAATGTATACCACCTCACCTAATCTGGTATGTCTTTTATTAACTCATCCACAAGGCAAAATGACAAGCAGCAAAATTATAAGAGCTTATCAACTATCCCTTCGTGTAAACCAATTATGATCACGAAATCACTTTATTTGCCACCACAAGAAGTTGTCCCTCGTATATGTCATTAATCACATCAATAAACTTAGTAGGAACTTAACAGTTTCTCCATCACTGTTCACAACTGTCGTCGTCATCATAGTCAAAGACCTATATCATTGGCATCTCTTGGGAAACCATAGCCATTTTACCAAGCACATGCACATGGAATCCAGACCTTAAAATCTCATCATTGTCGTCCCCATTGGCAAATGATGTCTTCCTTTGAAACCGTGTCATCGCCATGGTGGTTTATTCTACTATTGCCAACGTTCTCACTGTCGTCGTTGCCATCAGTTTCTCTCAGTGCCATTCACCTAATTTTGTGCAAATAGAACAAGGCAAAGGTATATATGTATCAAGTTCTTAGAAAATTACGGTTCGGTCCCTCAGTATTCAAATAAATTTTGTACAAGTCCCTCAAGTTCTGACTGTTTGTAATTTAACCTCTAACTCCTACAATAATTTGACACCATTCCTCAAAGTTTGGGAAATTCCTAAACCCATCTACTTAACTTAAATCTTAAGAGAATTATCCTTGAAATTTCTACTTTTATAATAAAATCCCAAAAAAGCCTTTTTGGTGAATTTGAATAATTTCATCGATATAATGGTTCCCGACTATAAAGATATTTCTACAAGTGGTAAACACATTGGACGGACCCATAAGCTTCCAATTACAAGAAAGAATTGTCACGTACATTGTAGATGGTCATTCAGCTCCCAGACTCGCAATAAGAAATATCCTTCTTGTTTCAAAACCACCTTAAAATTTAAGACTTTTAAGTCCAATTTTACTTTTCTTTTTTTTGGAAAAAAGAAGAAATTTTACTAAGAAAAGAAAGGATACAACAACCGGTCGCCAAAACTACACTCTCACTAGACTAAAGAAAACAAAACACAGCTCTACACAAATCATTCGCATAAATACCTCTCAAAGCCTCCATGGCAGAAGCCCAAGGAGAAGCAAGAAAAGTAACTCTATCACACAACAGATAAGCTTCTTCCTTCAAACAATCTAGTTTACGCTCATTCCTAATTCCCATTTCCCATAAAATAAAATAAAATAAAATAAAAGGCACATTTTCATAAAATTTTGTCAAAGTCTTTCTTCCAAATACTTGAAAAGAATTCACAACATATCTTCCATAGGGCTAACGCATACCCAACCCTCTCCTAACACTCCAAAAAATCACAAGCCCCAAGCAATAAGACAACGCAAATATAAATGAGCATGCATCCCATTACTCTACTTTCGAGAGCGTATGTTGTCCTTGTAAAGGAACAACACAATCTTGGACTATCCCCCTTCGCATGACCTAGAAAGGAAAAAAAAGTCTGCTACATGTAACAAATGATCCAGATATAGAGCTTTGCAAGGTCAGCGATCTTGATAGAGATCATTAGGCTTTTAACTCCAATAAACTCATAATTTTACTAACCTTCAGAAGAGCAAATTTCATTCCAATCACCTAGCGAGTCTAGCTATCCATAAATGAAGAAAACATGTTTAGCTACCTCTCCCTAACCCGAATTGTGATTTTCCCTAGTCCAACTCACAAGGGACTTTTACTAGTTGTCGTGATTTATCCAACTACAATCCTATCTACTCCCAATCAGTTTCCTCAGTAGACCGCCATCCTCGAGGAAAACAGTCACAACCACAAACATGGATATTTAACACAATCTCAAGTAAAAGCATACATACAAAAAACACACATAAACAAGACAAATGTTAAATCACATTTTTGGGCAGACCAATATAACATCAGATCCTGCTGACACACATAGTATATTAGCAAGCCAACCACAATTGATCACTATAGACAATTTCTACTTCATACAGCATTAGCAGGACTCACATGGAAGATAGCAACAGCCTCTGAAAGTAGCAATTTGTTCTAGCGGGAAGATTCTTTGGTGCTGAGAGGCCTCCATCTCACATTCATATCAGTGAGTGACGCTTTTCAAATCTTTATCCTTTGCTTCTTCCTAATGATATCCAAAAGAGAGTCTGAAAGCTTCGCTGCTCCAGAAACTAGCAAATTTTGAAAAACAGAATATATCCCTTTGCGATCTAAGCAGCAAAACCACTTCCCCTTTGGTACTGTTGTGCAAGTGCCATAACCATAAGGCTTCGATTAAGAAACATGTGTTGAGTGGCAGTAATAGAAATATTCATAAATACTACTAAGCAAACCCGAGGACACATACATACATATGTGTGTGTGTGTGCACGCACGCGCACCTTTAGACATTGATTATAATTGATATTGAGATTATTCATTATTGAGGATCCGAGAGGTAGTGGTGGGCGAAGCTTCACCCTAGTTACAGTTTTCATTATTTTTCTACCAATTTAGTATCTCTAAATCTTGTCATGCTCAGTATTTTAACGGGCCCTAATTTCGTATGTATAATACACGACTTGATATCTCCTGAATTTCAATTCATAAGCTCCATCCTCCACTACCCCTCGGATCCTCGACCATACAATAATAAAAAATATATTTCAATCAATGAATAATCTTAGCACTAACTATAATCAATGTCTAAATGGAATTAGAGAACTTATTAATACTAATATACCCTTATTAAATGTCTAAGCAACATTAAATGTCTAAGCAACGAATTAGAGAAGTACTTAACTACTAAAATACCCTTACTAAATGTCTAAGCAACTAGAAGTCTCAGTTCCTCGATGATGCCTTTACTAAATGTTTAAATAACTTGACCATAATAAAATATTATATATTCACTAATAAATAAAATATCTAAATAAATTAATTAAAAAATAATTTATTTTCAAATCTAAATACAAATTTTATGCTATTTCATCTTTATTGTCACCGTCAAATACATCTTTCAATTTTTTATTAATAATTTTTTTCAGATGTCGTTAGCTAGTATTGATTACGTAACTATATTATTAAGTGTATTAAAATGCAATTTATTGTAAAACTTAATGTTCTCTAGTTTTATGGTACCGTCGTGAACATCAAATAGTCTCTCATAATATCTCACCCTCTTCCTATGCAAAGAGCATCAAGACATTCTTGGCAAGAATCATGCCATAAATCCTTACAAATCTTCATTAACCAACTTCATTGTTTTTGACATTAAGCTTGAACAAATCATATGATTTAGGATTACATAATGCACTCATAATCATTGTATTTGAAGAAAATTATTATTTTACCCCTTTTTTTGTTATGACAATGCAACCTAATAAGCATTGTGTTGACCACTACGTGCATGTAATCCACACAATCCACGCACACGCACATTGGGTAAGACCATATGGCAAACGATGTTTGGGTAACCCCAAAGGAGCTTATTGTCTTAATGGAACATTATCACTATTTTTGTAAGTTTTATTTTAGGGGAAAGAAATGAGAAGTAATTAAAAACTGCTCAAATGCCATGCTTTTAGAGAAAGGAAGGTGATAGAATTGAAGGTAAAGTTCATGTGAGTTTGCTCAAAAAATTTCCACCTAAAAATGGGAGAATTAGAAGGGATGGAAAAGTTGAATTTTTCATAATATCAAAAATAACCTTTTCAACAAACAACATTTATTTTATTCACTTTTGTATTAAGGGTGATATAATCATAGCTTACTTTAACAATTAAAATACCTTTCTTTTACTTTCCCCTTTCCCTCTTTTAAACTCCCTTATCCCTCCTCTAAACTCACTAACAATAGAAAGTACAATTAAAATCCCCTCTTTTCAAACTTCTTAAACTCACAAACATGATAAGGAAAAGTTAAGCTCTCTCCCTATCCCTCTCCCCCATTCCCCACTTACAGTTTCCTTACCCCTCCCTCATAACTCACAAATTAAACAAATGATTTATGCTTTTTCAAGCACTTAATGTTCATTTGCACAAAACTAACTCCTCGTGATTTTATTTGCTCTTTTTAGGTAAAAAATAAATAAATATTCTAATTATTGATGCTTTGTTAATTTTTCTTTGTTTACTTCTATTTTTTCAGGGGACTCCTTATCCGGTTGTATCTTTCCGTATCTTGAATTAATATTTTTCTTTTATTGTTACAAAAATGGTCTACTATTATTAATCAACCTTATTTATGCAAGATGATCCCGTAAAACTTGATTTGACCAATATAAAAAAATTTAGAATCCCAGATAAACAAAAGAAAATTTGAAAAGTTTTATTTAATTAATTTAGTTGTTTTATTTACTTTATTTATAATAACAAAATAAAGTAATTAAGTAATACTTTCAAGTTCCTTGTATTGATCCACCTCATTTGAAGGCAAAAAACATTTGTCATTGTAGCTTTCATATCTTCCCATTTTCAAGCAACTATATATAATTTTCTTTTATGTTTATAACACCAAAAACTATTGTTCCATTTAATTTCCCTTCACTAAAGAAAAGTTCTCTCATCGGCGAGGTCATGTCATCATTAAAAACACAATAATATTTCGATGACAAAAAGATTGAATACAAAAACAGGATGCAAAATGATATGTACGGTAGTGATTGGCTATAACTATCATTTTGTATGGTGGTGATTGGTTGTAACTATTAGAACCACCCATGTATGGTGGAACATCAACTAATCATAATTTAATACATAATTTTGTATCCAAACGGAGTGCCAATGTAACCAATCAAAGACTACTCCGAGTTCACGATCACCATTGAAGTCTTGGACATCTAATTTTGCTCTTTATCCACTGCATTCAGCTTAGGATCGAGAGCATGGATTGGGTCCACGTTGCAGGGGTAACATATAATTAGGATAATGAAGTGGACCTTTTAGATTCTCATGATTAACTTCTTTTCCTTTATATACGCATTGCACAAAGACATCAACTTTTGTTGTAAGAGTTGTGATGGATTCTTGGTTGCATTCATTGTGAGCACTCTGACACAATCTTCAATTGTTTTAACGCATTTTTAATTAAGGATTATGTTGTTCTAGACTATTTTGCATGTGAAAATGGGCCATCCAAGTAAAGATATTATCTTTTCTGGACTAAATTTTATGATATTCAATTTGCAACCATGTTCTCGTTTGTTCTATCGTAAGAGAGGGTCCAACCAAATGTAGACGTGAATCAATTCATGACCAGTATCAACACTAATTGAGCATATTCGTAATGTTGGAATTAGGGAGTAGACCCATGACTGTGATTTGAAAGGGAGTACCAGCAAAAAATCCATGTAAAGAAATATATGTACAATGTAGTTATAGCTAACCTAAAATAGCAGTCTAGTTTTTTTCAGGAAAACCTAAGGTAGCAGTTGGACTCAAAATATAATTATCTTATAGGTCGAGAGTTACATTATTGTATTCATATACAGCACAAATATATATGATAGAAAGTAAAAATTCAACAATCATAAGCACGACCTTTTTGCCACACTAGTTGTAAGAAACTGGATAATCTTCCAACAAACAGGTCTTGAAGAGTTCCTTCGCAGTATTTAGGCCTCATAATCTACTCAATTTGCTTCAAAATTTTCAGTTCCAACTTATTTATATTCATTCCCATCAGCTTTCAACAACACTTCATCTCCCCTCACCAATTTCAATTCTACATATTGACCACTGGGTACTTTCAAGCTGATCGCACAAAACTTCAACCACAAAATTTTCTTTGCCTACACTTGCGAGAGAATGTTTTGAGCCGTTTGTTTATTACATTGAACGAAACCCTAGTTTGAGGAGACTGATCAATGGAGCCGTTCATATGAGAGACATTCGGATGGGGGGCAGAGTTAGGGTTACTGTTTGACGTTCGGGTTCGGCCGAGTGAAACCCTAGATTTTCTTCGGCCAAGGGGTGGAGAGTAATCAAACAGAGGAAGGCAATTAAATAATTATTGTGGCCGGTCACTTTAAAACTTAGCATGGCGATATTTAGGGCTCGCTAAAATTATACGGGACAAGCAAACAGAGCACTCCACATGCAAAAATCAAATTATTTTTTTGATTGGATTTCGATATGATTCGTTTTCTACTAATTCCATTTTTTTTTTCAATTGGGAAGAGAAATGAAAGAAGGAGATTAGGTAAGAAACACAAACCTGACGATATATTTTGGTGAATAACTGATGCGTTTGATGGAATATATAGTTCGTAGCAGCCTCGTCTTCCTCATCCTCCATATCTCCTTCACTTCCGCCCGCCGCACCTGTCATGGAATCGAAGTAGTGCCTTGTTTCTAGGGTTTTTCGTCGATTCCTTTTGGAAAATACAAAGGCGGAGATCCCTGAATAACCCAAACTGATATTTCCACAAGTTTTGTTTTTGATATTTCTATAGGAAAGGGTTGTGATCGTCGTTATAAGTCAATATATGTGCATGACAACAACTTGCACGTATAATTATCAAAAAATCCTATAAAAATAATAGATAGATTGTACACAGGAAGTAACCGACCCTCGCACCAATGAATATTTAACCCTTAAATTAACTAAATATAGTACTTCGTATACTGTTATTTGCTTTATAGTACTTAGTATATAATATTTTGTACATTTTATTTTTTAATTTTATCTTCAAAATTTGATAAAATATTATTATATTATTAGAATAATTATATGTGCAACGCGTGTGATTAGTTATATACAAAACTAGTAATTGTCTGTGCCTGAAAATACGAAGTACGAAAAATTAAATTAAAATTCGAAAAATACTACATTATTTAAAGATGCTTTATAACCTAAAATAACTTACAATCACACATAGCAATTATCATAATTCACAACACCACCACAATAATTATTATTATTGTTATTGTGACACTCCCAAATCTGGACCCACACAGTCCAAACTTGAGTTGTCAAAAGACTACAACAAAATTATTACAAGGTAGAACAACTGTGACGCCCCCAAATCTGGGCCCACACAGCCCAAACTTGAGTCGTCAAAAGATTACAACAAAATTATTACAACAAAGCACAACGTATAACAATACAGTGTATAATAATACACAACTAAGTCTTCACTATTATTGCCACACTATTTTACAAAACGTGAAGACTATGATAACTATTCCTCGGACCCTCACTCCATTCCCCGGCTAGACCCTGTTATGTTTTCATCTCCTGTTGAAAAACAATGGAACAAAAGAAAGGGTGAGCTCAAATAGCCCAGTAAGAAATATCATGACTAAGATAATGACGAATAAATTATCATTAGTCTTCAACAGTTGAGTTCTTGATAGAATACAATAGACTACAAGGTTTATATCAAAAACTGCAGTTAAATTCTTAAACAACGTTCAGATCAATAATAGCAGCGGAATGAGTAATCTATTAGAAGAATAATGCAGACTATAATGTCCACTCGGTTCTCTTTTTAGGAAAAACATCATCAACTTTTATCATCTGAAATATCATTAGTCAAGATAATACAAATTCACAGTTCCTGATCATAATCATGCACATCAACAGTTCATCTTTGCACTACGGGCCAAAGACATTCAATATAACACCAACGGTCATGATTATACCAGATTCAGCCTTTGGTCATAATCATACCAAACAACAGTTCATCTTTGCACTACGGGCCAAAGAGAACATTCACCACGTGCCATAAAAGACACCGAACAGATGTATCGCCTTTAACCTATTATATCGCCTTTAACCTATCATCTGTTCAACAAATATATCACATATGTGCCCCCGGCCACAGATATTCACAACAGCTTGATTTTTGGATGATTAGAATGATATAAATGATGAACAGAAGAAATAGGATAACAATAAGTATCGGAAGTTTACTTTGTACAGATTCAAATAATGTCCAAATTGTCAACATGATGTGGAGTAAAATTTAAAAATGATATTCAAGATCCACAGTTCAGAATAACGGTTACAATTCAATAGAAAGGTTCACGTAAATAGGAAGGTTCAGTTGAAATAATGAAGTTCAACTATTATGGAACATATAATATTTTCAGGAATTATAAAAGCAATAGTTTCATAATAAATTTCGATTTAGGAGTATGAAAGAAAATAATATCCCTTACCGTAGCAGGTTTGATTAACAAAAGGTGAAGGAAATTAATACAAAGGGTTATTCACCAACAGGCGGCAATCCGCTCCGTAAGGTTATTCCCACAATTTAATAGAATTTGAGTACAAAGAGTTATTCACCAAACAGGCGGCAATCCGCTCCGTAAGGTTATTCCCACAATTTAATAGAATTTGAGTACAAAGAGTTATTCACCAAACAGGCGGCAATCCGCTCCGTAAGGTTATTCTCAGAGATTAATAATGAATGAATACGAAAGGTTATTCACCAACAGGCGGCAATCCGCTCCGTAAGGTTATTCCCACAATTTAATACATGGAAATAAAAGGCACGTCTTATGAGTAAGGAAGAAACAATATTATTATCGAGAATCAAATAATGATAATCCCTTACCATAGTATGTTTGAATAATGGAAGATGAAAAAGATGGTATCCCTTACCTCAACACGTGACTGGATATTGATTTAAATGAGGTTGATTAACTTGAACAGTACACGTATACTTATAGATCTTCACAAATACTCCTCAAGATGACTTAAGCACACTTAGAGAGAACTTTCACAAGAAGTATTTAGAGAGAGAAAGAAAGAACAAGTAAGGAAGTTTATGAAAAATCCTTAAGTTAAGGCTTCTATTTATAGCCAAAAATCTTATCATTCATTTAATCTAAACCATTCATTTAAAGATCATCTTTTAATCTACACCATCCATTTCAAATATTATATTATCTTTAATCTACACCATTCATTTCATATCACCTAATAATCACCTAACTTTATATTATAAACAAATCAATTTAATTATTCAACAATAATTCACACTTTAATCTACACCATTCATTTCATATCACCTAATAATCACCTAACTTTATATTATAAACAAATCAATTCAATTATTTAACAATAATTCACACTTTAATCTACACCATTCATTTCATATCACCTAATAATCACCTAACTTTATATTATAAACAAATAACTTTATCAATTCAATTATTATGACTAATTGTTATAAATACAGTATAGTTAGCTCTTAGATATCAAGTCAATAAATTAATGAAATACAACTGTTTAAATAACATCATAATAGAGATAACAATAATGTAAAATAAAACATACGTTACTGTGTAATGACAATTATTGATTCAACAATGTGAATTACTGTGCATATGTTACTGTGACAATTATTAGGTTCAATAATTTTAAAAACAGTGCAACAACAATTATTGACTCAATGATATAAAATACAGTGTAATGATAATTATTAAATCAATAATGCAAAATACTGTGTAACAACAATTATTGAATTGATAATATAAAATATTATGCAGTGACAATTATCGATGAAATGATGCGTAACAGTTACGGTGTCAATTATCAGACCAATAATATGAGACACTATGCAATACCGTGTGTTACTGTAGAGTACCGTGTGCTACAGAAAATACCATAAACTACCGTATGCTACTATTCTTTTATCACCGGTATTTTAACAGTTCCGTTGACTATTTTTATTTAAAAAGGTTACTTCTGTCGTTTTCTATATCCGACAAATATTCCGTTGTGGGGTCCACCAATAATTTATTATTTCGGCGCCGTCGTACGACACGAATATTCCCCGACCAAACGAATATTCCCCAACAAAGCGAATATTGTCTGACAAAATAAAATTTGCACATAACATCCTTAACTTTCAATTTTGTTAATTTAACCACTTACTGTTTCAAAAAAATATATATGAAGAAAAATTAAATTTTGTATTTCATAAAATTCGGGGTCTTACAACAACGTTCAACAATACAGTGTATAATAATACACAACTAAGTTTTCACTATTATTATCACACTATTTTACAATACGTGAAGACTACGATAGTTATCTCTCGGACTCTCACTCCATTCCTCGGCTAGACTCAGCTACGTTCTCATCTCCTGTTGAAAAGTAATGGAACAAAAGAAAGGGTGAGCTCAAATAGTCCAGTAAATAATATCATGACTAAGATAATGACAAATAAGTTATCGTTAGCCTTCAACAGTTGAGTTATTAATAGAATACAATAGACTACAAGGTTTATATCAAAAACTGCAGTTAAATTCTTAAACAATGTTCAGATTAATAATAGCAGCAGAATGAGCAATCTATTAGAAGAATAATGCAGACTATAATGTCCACTCGGTTCTCTTTTTAGGAAAAATATCATCAACTTTTATCATCTGAAATACCATTAGTCAAGATAATACAAATTCACAGTTCCTGGTCATAATCATGCAGATCAACAGTTCATCTTCGCACTACGGGCCAAAAACATTCAATATAACATCAACGGTCATGATTATACCAGATTCAGCCTATGATCATAATCATACTAAACAACAGTTCATCTTTGCACTACGAGCCAAAGAGAACATTCACCACGTGCCATAAAAGACACCGAACATATGTATCGCCTTTAACCTATTATATCGCCTTTAACATATCATCTGTTCAACAATTACATCGCATCTGTGCCCCCGGCCACAGATATTCACAACAACTTGATTTTGGATGATTAGAATGATATAAATGATGAACAAAAAGAAAAGGATAAACAATAAGTATCAGAAGTTTACTTTGTGCATATTCAAATAATGTCCAAATTGTCAACATGATGTGGAGTGAAATTCAAAAATAATATTCAAGATCCACAGTTCAGAATAACGGTTATAGTTCAATAGAAATGTTCACGTAAATAGGATAGTTCAATTGAAATGATGAAGTGCAACTATTATGGAACATGTAATATTTTCAGAAATTATAGAAACAATAGTTCCATAATAAGTTTCGATTTAGGTGTATGAAAGAAAATAATATCATTTACCGTAGCAAGTTTGATTAACAAAAGGTGAAGGAAATTAATATCCCTTACCATAGTAAGCTTGAATAATGGAAGATGAAAAAGATGGTATCCCTTATGAGTATAAAGGAAAATAATATCACTTACGAATATGAAATAAAATGATATTACAAACGAATATGGAATAAAAGTGCCAAGTGATAATTCGTGTAAATAAATTATTTCCACAAGAGACAAATAAGAAATGAATACAAAGAGTAATTAACCAAACATGCGGTAATCCGCGTAGTCAGGTTATTCTCAAAGATTAATAAGGAATGAATACGAAAGGTTAATCCGCGCTGCAAGGTTATTCCCACAATTTAATAAAAATTGAATACGAAGAGTTATTCACCAAACAGGCGGTAATCCGCGCAGTAAGGTTATTCTCAGAGATTAATAAGGAATGAATACGAAAGGTTATTCACCAACAGGCGGTAATCCGCGCCGTAAGGTTATTCCCACAATTTAATACATGGAAATAAATGGCACATTTTATGAGTAAGAAAGAAACGATATTATTTTCGAAAATCAAATAATGATAATCCCTTACCTTAATACGTGACTGAATATTGATTTAAATGAGGTTGATTAACTTGAACAGTACACGTACACTTATAGATCTTCACAAATACTCAAGATGACTTAAGCACACTTAGAGAGAACTTATATAAGAAGTATTTAGAGAGTGAAAGAAAGAACAAGTAAGGAAGTTTATGAAAAATCCTTAAGTTAAGGTCTCTATTTATAGCCAAAAATCTTATCATAACAAAGATTTTATAATTTAAACCAAACCGTTCATTTTAAGATAATGTTTAATCCATACCATTCATTTCATCTTTTAAGATTTCTTTAATCTAAACCATTAATTTAAAGATCATCTTTTAATCTACACCATCAATTTCAAATTATATATTATCTTTAATCTATACCATTCATTTCATCTTTTAAGATTTCCTTAATCTAACCCATTCATTTAAAAATTATATTTTAATCTACACCATCCATTTCAAATTATATATTATCTTTAATCTATACCATTCATTTTATATCACTTAACTTTATATTATAAATAAATAACTTTATCAATTCAATTATTCAACAATAATTCACACTTATTCATTATTATGACTAATTGTTATAAATACAGTGTAGTTGGCTCTCTAAGTTAGATATCAAGTCAATTAATTAATAAAATACATCTGTTTAAATAACACCATAATAAAGATAACAATAATGCAGAAAATATGTAAAAGAAAGAATACGTTACTGTGTCATGACAATTATTGATTCAATAATGTGAATTACTGTGCATACTGTGACAATTATTAGTTTAATAATATGAATTATTGTGCATGTGACAATAAAGTCAAATATTGTACGATAACGACTTTATCAGTTTAATAATACGAAACACTGTGCAATACTGTGTGTTACTGTGCAATACCGTATGTTACTCTTCTTTTACCACCGGATATTTTAACAATTAAAAGTGATAGTACATTGACCATTTAAAAATTGTTTATGTTATTTTCTATATCCGACAATTATTCGTTGTGGGGTCCACCAATGATTGGTTCGTACGGCGTCGTCGTACGAATATTCCCCGACAGAACGAATATTCTCTGACCAAACGAATATTGTCTGACATAATATAATTTACACATAACATTCTTAACTTTTAACTTGATCAATTTAACCACTTACTGTTTCATGAAAATATATATGAAGAAAAAATTAAATTTTATATTTCATAAAATTCGGGGTCTTACAGTTATTATTATTATTATTATTATTATTATTTTTATAATAATAATAGTTATTATTATAATTATTGTTATTATTATTGTTTTTATTATTGTTTTTATTATTGTTGTTGTTGTTGTTGTTATTATTACTATTACTATTACTATTACTATTATTATTATTATTATTATTATTATTATTATTATTATTATTATTATTATTATTTTGAATTCAAATTTGAATAAATAGGTGTGAAATGAAGTGTTGATTTGGGTGAAATTTGTGTGTGTGTGAGATGTTGTTATTATTTTGAATTCAAATTTGAATGAATTGGTGTGAAATTGAGTGTTGATTTGAGAAAAAATTGTGTGTGTAAGATGAAATGTGAGTCATTAGATTAAAATTGAAAAATTCTAACCGTTTTTGTGCTTTGTCAAATTTTGAATTCAAATCTTTATCCTTTGCTTCTTCCTAATGATATCCAAAAGAGAGTCTGAAAGCTTCGCTGCTCCATAAACTAGCAAATTTTGCAAAATAGAATATATCCCTTTGCAATCTAAGTAGCAAAACCACTTCCCCTTCGGTACTGTTGTGCAAGTGCCATAACCATAAAGCTTCGATTAAGAAACATGTGTTGAGTGGCAGTAATAGAAATATTCATAAATACTACTACGCAAACTCGAGGACACATACATACATATATGTGTGTGTGCATGCGCGTACCTTTAAACATTGATTATAATTGATATTGAGATTATTTATTGTTGAGGATCCGAGAGGTAGTGGTGGGCGAAGCTTCACCCTAGTTACAGTTTTCATTATTTTTCTACCAATTTAGTATCTCTAAATCTTGTCCTGCTCAGTATTTTAACGGGCCCTAATTTCGTATGTATAATACACGACTTGATATCTCCTGAATTTCAATTCATAAGCTCCATCCCTCCACTACCCCTCGGATCCTCGACCATACAATAATAAAAAATATATTTCAATCAATGAATAATCTTAGCACTAACTATAATCAATGTCTAAATGGAATTAGAGAACTTATTAATACTAATATACCCTTATTATTATTATTATTATTATTATTATTATTATTATTATTATTATTATCATTGTTATTGCTGTTATTATTATTATTATTATTATTATTGTTATTATTGTTATTATTGTTATTATTATTATTATTATTATTATTTTGAATTCAAATTTGAATGAGTAGGTGTGAAATGAAGTGTTGATTTGGGTAGAATTTGTGTATGTGTGAGGTGTTGTTATTATTTTGAATTCAAATTTGAATGGATGAGTGTGAAATTGAGTGTTGATTTGGGAGAAAATTGTGTGTGTGAGATAAAATGTGAGCCATTAGATTAAAATTGAAAAATCCTAACCGTTGTTGTGCTTTGTCAAATTTTGAATTCAAAATAGGTTGTGTTTTATTATATAGATATTGACATGTATATTTAAAGGGAATTGTTATTTTTACAAAAAAAATAATATTTTCACAAAATTCATGGGTTTTATTAATTATTCATGTTAAAAGAATTTGATAAAAATATTAATTTTTTTTTATAAAAATATGAATTCCCTAGTTAAAATCTCATATCTCATACAGTCATACCCTTAAATTTAGTACGTACCGAACATTATGTAGATAACACTTAGTATGAGATAATTTAGTATGTACCTGAGTTATACTCCATATCTTAATATTATATTATAACAATCAAAGTTACGTGCAAAGGTCAAAAGCATGCAACAAAAATAGAGAACATGTTTTTATATTTGATTTCATGGTGTGAAACGTGCAAAATACGTATATATTTTTTAAAAAATGAATTTAATAATTTTTAATTTAATAAAATCATTGATACATGTCAGCAAATAATATAAGTATTACATGTGTTTATGTATTTTTATATTCATTATATTTGTATAGTTAAATTATCAACAACAAAAAAGTATTAGAAAAAAACAAATTTAACATCAGAAAATATACAAGTGAGATGCCTCCCAAAAAAACAGGATTATAAAGATGCGAAGATATGTTATTTAGATATGTCTTTTCAGTATTCACCAACAAATATTAGTCGATGTGCAAAATCATATTTATTTAATGACATAATGCATGATATATGTTGGACTATAGCGTGGAATTGATAATTGCATCGAGTTAAAATCAAATATCTAAATTTGGAATGAATAGTGTTAAAAAGCATTCATGTTATTTGTGCTAGGACATTTGAGAAGCACCCTCCTCTCAGATTGAAAAGAAACATAGTTTGCATTTGACTGATTTCTTACCTTATATATATATTACAATATTGTTTTTCAACCAGTGTAACATTGCTTCACCGAAAAACATTTACTTTATTTTTCTCTCCTATTACCCCCCCCCCCCCCCCCCCCCCCCCCCCCCCCCCAAAATTGTTTCTAATGTCTTTCACCCACTATTTCTTTTTATTTTTTTGAAGCACGCACGTATGTGTGTGCCACTAGCTAATATTATATATAAGTAAAAGTATGGACGTAATTGTCGCAACAAATTGATTGTGACAATTATTTTAAAAAGACGTGATTTTAAGTAAAATGATGAAACTATTAATGAAATTGGTTAAATAAGACAACTATCCTCGTTAATATACTTTCTGCCTCAACTAGATGATTGCAGCGACCATAATCACGTTAAGTATCTCTCTATATACACTATTTCTTAAACCCATGCAACGTACGGATTTGTTGGGCGGGCATAAATTAGTTATTTTAATTTTTTGTTGCTATATAATTTTATATAGTAAAATAAAAATATATTTGTTCGTGTAATTTTTTTAAGAACAATAAGTGACTAATCTATCTCATCTTTTATTTTATATTTTTATTTCTTATTTCTTATTGTAAAACATATGAACACTCGTTATTCAATATTTGATCAATTGTGAGTTTTAATTTTTTTTAATATTTAAAATTGATGTAATTTATTTTTTATTTGTAAATAATAAATTTTGAATATGTAACCACTTATTATTTAAGTGTGTGTGGTTTAATCCCCATCATGACTTTACTTAATTTGAAACAATAAATAACTAGCATATAAATACTAATTGTAACTCAATGAAATCAACCAACAATTGTCCTCATTTTTTTATCTTTATATATTGTACAAAAATTCTGAATACACCTTTATAAGATCGAACGTCACCTTAACATTGATCTTTAGCAATACGTTGGCCAAGTATTACTTATGTTAATCTTGAAGACATGTTTTGTCAAACAACAATGAGAAATTAAACTAATATTAGTTTTACATATTCTTTTCAGATGTTCTAAAATTAATAAATAAACAAATATACATTGTAAGTTCAAAAGTAAAACAATTCAAGTTCCTAACCCCATTATTATTTGCCAAAATTGCTAATAGAAACTCCAATTTTTTCCCTTATAATTTGTTCATACTTGCATGGTAAACATGCTTCAAAACTTTATCTACGTTCTCAAGTTTAGCTATATAAATTGGTATTACAGGTTCAAGATTAAATACTTGTAAAATAACAGCAGATTGCAATTTAGTTTCTTCTTGTATTAGGTCAAACTGTCTAGTTCATATAACATATATACATGAAAAAAGAAAAATAAGTCGAAACAATAAGCTACCATTCCAACTAATTGACACTTTAATTTGAGTGAGTAATTATAAAATCTACGAGCAACATTTTCTTGCATGTTCCATGAGAAGTTGATGCATTTCCACCGACTAACAATCATGTCATTGATCATTTTATGTGATATTCGAGAAGACCAATATATGAGGTATAACTAAAATTTACCTTACCAATGCAAGAGATAAAAATATATAGAAATGCACAAATTACATCCCTCTAACATAGCTATGGAATTCTTTGAATTCATAAAATTTAGACACATTTTAATTACTTCAGATGTAACAACTTACAATTCTTAAATTATGACTTCTTGGTTATCTAGTATTTAGCACATTGAACCTTAATAATATGTAAAATTTCAAATATGCATCCCTATATATATTATCCATTTCTAGGACCATTTGAAATATGAAATATTTCAATAGTATTAATTTTTGATTTTTGATTTTACAATATTAATACTCCATTTTAAATGTTATTAATACATATAAACAATGGTTACAAATAGGTTAATTTATGTTGTTCATGTCCATGTTTAGTTTTTTATTTGTATTTTGAATGTTAATTATTATAAAAAAAAATATTTGTTCAACTCTCGAAAAGAGGGATAAACTAATTATATATATTTGTTATTATTTTATGATTTAACGTATAGACAAATTTGAAAGAGTTTTATTTTTATTGTAATTAATGAATGTGATTATAGTGCAATAATTAGATTAATATTAAGATAGACATATTACAACCAAAAGGTTAAGGAATCATTATACAAAATGATTGCATATTGAATAAACACATTGCAATCGAAGAGAATGAATCACTACAAGAGAATTATAATGTTTAGACAAAATAAGGGTATTAATTTTTGTCGGAGAAAATTTATTGTATTCAATAACATTTACAGTTGAAATTTATTGTCGTCCAAAAAGAACTATCAAACCAATAATTTTTCTCATTTTATATCTTTATATATAGCAATAGATGTACACATACAAAACAACTTTATAATTCTCGAGATAGAGGATTTACTAGAGAACTATGGGCCTTACAAGTCATTAAACACAATCCGTTTGATGGGAAAAAGGGAAAATATAGATAAATATTGCTGTTTAGTGAACATCATTTTAAAAATAATAACACTAGGGACCTTAAGTGGTATTAAAAAGTTATCACAAACTGATATGTAACTACTATTATATTCCCTTTGCCCACAATAGAAATCTTATTTACAAATATTAAGATGTATATTTATTTTATGCACTCATAAAATTAATAAATTGTTAGTTGAGAGGTCTCCCACTTCGTATTAATTAATTTTAAGTTGAATATTTTAACATATTACTATAAATTCGATTAACATAAAATTAATTTTATGATAAATTAAATAATTAATCAATTCAATATTAACATACAAAGAGAGAGAAGAGAGAATACTCTACTAATTATTTAATTTATTATAAAATTAATTTAGAGTCTCTCCCACTCGCGTATCAATTGATTTTAAATTAGATGTTTTAATAGTACCGGTCCCTTTCTCCTACGGACCACCCGCATGCGGGTTTAAGAAAAATTCCTACGTGGCCATTCCACCAATTCTTTCTCCCTCCTTTTCTTTCCTCTCTCCCCTTTCTCTCAGACTCTCAGTATCTGTTTTTCTCTCCTCTTTCCTTTCCCCTTTCTCTCCCCTCTGCCGGCCCCTTTCCCTCTTCTGCCCACCTTTAGACCCATATCCAACAGCCTTCCACCCCCAATCACCCCTACAACACAATCCTTTCATTTGTTTTAGATCTGAATTTTTTAACTTCAACTTCATCACTCAATCTCTATTATAACAACCCCAGATTGCAACAAAGACCCCCAACTCAAAGAACTCCATCACCGCCAAGAGAACCACCACTGAGAGAGAGAGATAGCCAAGGTATGAAAATTTTAAACTAAGATTTCATAAATTAAAAACTGATCTATGGTCTTGATGATCTCCATATTTTTGGGATTGATGATTATGAACCTAATGGTTTGCCCAACTGGGATTTTGATGACCTCAGAAGAAAAGAAATAAAAGAAGGAGAGAGAAAGAATCGGTGGAATGGCCGCGTAGGAATTTTAATTTTTTTTTTTTTAAGTTTATTCAAAAAAAAATATCCGTTAGTTTTATTACGATCTTATTTCATTTATATTTTATAAATAAAATAAAATTATATTTTTTCTTTTATAAAATTAAGGTTTATAAATATATTTTAAAAATAAATATAGAAGCATCCTTTTTCGGTGGTCCGTAAGAAAAAAGGGCTATTAATAGTACTACATTAAATTTTATTTTATTTAAAAAAAAACGACGTAAGGTTTAAAGAACTATTTTAAAAGTACGTTTCTACTCCATGTTTCAAAGTCTTTGTAGTGTTTGTTCACACAGTTGTCCCACAATGGCTTCAGTAAACTTTTTAGATTTGGAGAAAAATCGAAAAACCTAATTAATTGGGTGATGGGTTTAATCCATATTCATTTAAAATTTATCAATATATAACCCATTTAAAATTAGACGAGACTCATTATAAGTTTTATCCATTAAAATCAACCCATTTGTTACCTTTACTTGTGTCTCTTTGACTAATCTTAACGGTTAAGCAGCAAGGTTTTAATTAGTATACATATATTCTTCTTCTCAATTAAAGATGAGGGTAAGGTACGCATAAGTTTGTAGTAGAGTAGAGGTGCACAAAAGCAAGAAACAGACCCGATAGGCAAGGATTATAATCTCAGAAATGTTCCAAAAACTTGCTCATACAAAAGCAAATATTTATGCTGGCCCAGAGACATAATACCAGGCTCTGGTTTGTCACATTCAAAGCATACAGACTGAACTTAAAAATAAGTAAACCATAGAAGAAAACATATATATAATCTGACTCGCCCTCCAGATAATTTCTTGGAGCCAAACTCCAAGAAAGTGAAAATGCCAAAGGATCGAAGTTGCCCTATCACAGAAACCTTCCTCTGAAAGGCGGCGGTTCCGCAGAATGCACAAGTGACAGACAGCACCACCGCCGCCGCCACTTATTCCGGCCTAAGCCATTGCCGCTAGCGGCAGGGGCGGCCCACGAGCAGAACAGCCGCGTCACATTGT
This sequence comes from Hedera helix, assembly GCA_947179155.2. Lineage (NCBI taxonomy): Eukaryota > Viridiplantae > Streptophyta > Magnoliopsida > Apiales > Araliaceae > Hedera > Hedera helix. The sequence continues at coordinate 51,199,844 of OX359266.1, read as the reverse complement.
GGGAACGGTGGATTCTTAGTGGGATTGATGAAGAAGCATGTGGTGATTGTTATATAGAGGAGGGGGGTATTGGTCATGGGCACAATAAAAGAGTGAGGTGACTAAGTAGTAGTGTGTAGTCACTTTTGGTAAAAGAAAAGAAAAAGGAAGGAGAAAGAATGGGATGGGGGTTGGAATGTAAGCATCTTCCAAGGCATATGCCATTGGCAACTTCACTGTTACTCCACATCAGATGACACATGACAGATATATATCATTCCCTATTCATATACCTTTTTAGCCTTTCATTTTTATATTTGTCATTATAAGAGCTCTCTTACTATAAATGTAAACAGTTTTCTACATAATGTACTAATTGATGATGAAATTACTCACCACCACCTTTTTCCCTTCATGTAGAACAACACTTGCAATAAACTAGGTTCCATTAATTGTTTTTCTTATTTTAAGTTTTGTTTTTGAACTACCATTATTTGTTGTTTCCCTGATCGAAGGAGGCTTTTTCTCAAAATCTTGCAGAATCACAGATCAAAATGATTATTGTTTGGAAAATTAAGGGGCTGAGTGGATCACTGACCTAGACACAAGATTCTGACATGTGCCACCAGATATGACATGTACTCAAGGTAGTTCCCCTGTGCCATCTACACCAGAATATAACTCTCCTAAAGCCACCTCCTATTTCAATTAGGTAAGCATCATACTTTAGTTTTCTTTATTTAACCTTTGTATGCTCTGAGTAAGATTTCATGTTCTTAGTGACTCTGCTGGTATCATTCCTTCATTCGCGCAAAGGAAAGTTTAAGATACTTTTCCTTGATTGCGTAATGAATGCCTTTCAAGGAGATTATGGTTTCCTTGTGAAACAATTTGAAAATTTTAAATTAGTCTCCTAGAAGCATATTATTTGATACCAAAAGGAGCCAAGTGCTTATGCCATCATATGTGTCTGCCTTTAAACAATTACTACCATTAAAAAACAAAAGAGAGAGAGAGAGAAGATCTGAAAAGAAAGATAACCAAATATTTCTAACCGACATTATATGGTTGTTACAAGAAGTCCAGAACTCCAGTCCCAATTGGGCCTGGAAAATCTTTATAGACCAAAGTGTGAAGAAATATAAAGTCAAGACTTTTATTATGTTACTTAAATTGATTTTTATTTTTGTGATTGCTCGACTTCAACAGTATAGTTCAAATCAGCAAGAAGAGAGGAACCTGATTACAATTGCTATCATTTTTTCTGCCGTGGTTTAGCGATTACTCTATTTACGGGTAGAGCCTTCCTCATTTTTTTTTTTACAACTAGAGCATAAATGTGAATCTTTTTTTTTTTTTTTTTGATAATATGGAGTATCCCAACAGCAGTCGGACTAAGTCTCCCCACTCTGGGTCAGGCTTTGTGCACAGGCTTTGTCTAAGACATGGGTAGAGCCTTCCTCATAGGCTTTGCCTAAGACATGGGTAGAGCCTTCCTCATATTTTTTTTGACAACTAGAGCATAAATGTGAATCTTTTTTTTTTTTTTTTTGATAATGTGGAGTATCCGAACAGCAGTCGGACTAAGTCTCCCCATTCTGGGTCAGACTTTGCGCACAGGCTTTGCCTAAGACATAGCTTCGCCCTGAAACGTGCGACCCGTGACCCCGTTACCTGTTAAGGCATAAATATTGTTGTAAGTGGGACTCGAACTCAGGACATCCGGATTTAGGGCTCATCCCAGGACTAAGCTTAAATCACTGTGTCAATAACCGGAATTCATAAAAGTGAATCTATACATAAGCATGAGAGAAAAGACTCACTTGGAAAGGTATGATTGGATATATAGAGGGTTTGTTTGATTTTATTAGAGATGAAATGAAGAGGAATATTATGGGCGTAGGCCTTTTATTATGTTTTTGTGAGAGGAAATGATGATTGCATTTTGTGATTAAATAGTTAGTGGGGGTAGAAAGGGTCATATGGACTAAAATGGAGATTGGATGATGGCCACGCTAAGCTATATATGGAGAGAGAATTTGAAGGTCGTGAAACATTAAAAGGATGGTCAGTGGCAAAATATGATCATGAAGCTTCATATATGTTCCAACTTATTTAGAAACCTCAAATTTTCAACGTGGCCAATCTTGAATAAAGAGTAATCGCAGCAGCATATTGCTCCAATGATGGCCTTCGCTAATTGCTACATATTGAATCTATAATTAATACCTTGAATGCTTAAGCACTTGTCCCTTGTGCTCAATTCCTCGCGTAACTTACACATTCATCGCAATAATTGAACGTTAATTAGCCAATCACAGTACTGTGATTATCAACAATAACAGTAAATATATGTTTGAATTAGTTCCCGGCTCATTTAAGTTACCAAGTAATATCTTCTCGCTGATTTTCCAAGCATCATTTTTTCTTCATTTTAAATAAAAATCAGCACAACATTAAAATATTATCTACTCATTACCTTTTCCATTCTATAAAAAGTCCACATGTACTACTATTATCGGGAGCCTCCGCAACTATTAAACATTTTTTTTTAACTCCTCTAAGAGATTAATATTTCATTCGTCCTTCTCTCATATTTTCGGTGTCCATCTACCCTTTATTCTCTAATACTTCCTTCTTTCGATTATATAAATTGTTTAAAATATAACCACACATATTAAATAAATATAATTAATACTAATATTAAATAATTAATATTAATTTAAAATTTCATTACTACCTATACACTAATTAATTACTTCTCATCTCCCTCTCTCAATTATCCCATCTTTAAAGATAAAAAAATAAAATTAAATTAAATTTTGTCTCCTATACATATAAAACGTCTTATATTTTATAAATAAATAAATAAAAAATTTAAAACAACCTATATAATAATAGAAAGGAGAGAGTATTATACTCCTTCTATACTATAAAAAGATTAATCCAACTTTTTTAAAGAATATAAAATCGACTCGATCTCACCTCCTCACACCTCATTGGCTTCCATTTGATTCCTCTATGCGGGCTTCTTCAATGCATATGCACTTACTATTGTTTCTTTATATAAAAACATACTTAAAATTAAACTATTTGTATTCATTTAATACTATTTTGAACTATCTTAATTCATAATAAAAAATTAAATAGTTCTATGAACTATTTTTTTTTATCATTCTTAAAACTATTTATGTAAAATTATATAATCTTATAAAAAATTGAGATTAATAATACCTCTTATTTTAAACTATTAAATAATTTTATAAAACTATTAGTCCAATATTAAAAAATTAATACTCCCTCGTCAAAGGATTAAATGGTGTAAAAATAATATTAAATTAACGTAAATTGTCCAATCTCAAATATATTTTTTGTAAACAAACATAGCCATAGACACTTTGATTCTCACCTTCCTCTATGATGACGGACATATACAATTCATATACACGTTTCAAGCTTAATCAATCAGCAGATAAATCAAATACAGCTGCATCTAGGCTGGTAATTTCACACTGCGGAACTGCTTTCTCTAGCATAGCCGTTCCTTTGAAGGTAATCGGCTGCCAACACTTTTTCCCGTAGTTGTTAAGCTGCAAAGTTAGGCCAATACAGACCTTTCAAAAACCAGGAAACATAAAAGAAAATATCCAAGCTGAAAAGACGAACCTGAAAAGCAAACGAGTACCTGTTCTGGTGGTATCTTTTGGAAACCAAATTTCTCTATCCATAAGGATTCTGCTTCTATAGCAGCTGGTAGAACAAAGCTCCGCACGTTCAAGAATGCCAACAATTTCTCGATGCAAGAGAACAATAGCCGAAGGTAGCCCTGTGCAAGTATTTTAGTTAATTGAACTGAGTGATATTCGACTCAATGTCTGACACAGTTAAAAACAAAATATTCTCCAATTTAAATATGATCCCAGCAGCCATAGCAGTCCTCCAATTCAATTTTGAACTCAAAAGTTTCCAAGTCAAATAACACAAGTATCTTTGGGATTAAGTTGCTGATTCTTAAATCGGTTAAGAGATAGAGGTCAACAAGGAGGTGGAAAATTCTCTAGGCAGAATCCAGGCATCCAAGGAAAAGGTCCTCAGGTACCACAAAATGGGGAGGAGAAAAAAAAAGGACACGGAATTGTATCCCAAACTTGAGACATAGAGATCCGGTATAATATGGGTGCCATTTACAGAATGATGTTTCAATATTAAAGCTAATTAAAAATAAACAGGACGACAGACTGCATCTAACTGTGTTTTTGGCTTTCTAGCAAAGAGAGTTAACCTCACCTTCCCTTGGTTACCCTTGGCGGTTGCAATTAAAGGGAGTTCTGCAATGTCTGACCCAAAAACTCGAAGAAGCCCCGCAGACACAACAGATGAGCTGTATGATTATCAGAAGGGCTTAAACGTTGTAAGCGAAAAACAAAAACCAAGGAGAAACCCCAAAATGAAATGGAGATATAATTCATACTTGACTGTTAAAATTGCACAGTATATTCCCCTGAAATCTTGGCCCCTTACATTCTTTCTGCAAGATAGAGGAAGGGGGGGCTTATTTTAGGAAAAAGGTAGTAGAAATAACTATGCAAGAAAGGTAATAGTAGAAATAACCAAGCAGGAGAGACGATTAAAATATGGGATTTACCCAAAAATCATAGATGGGATCAAGTCACGTCCCGTCACTGAATCAACAATAGGGTTAAAGCAGCCCTGAAGAATAAGCATTAGTGAAAAATTCAATTTCAGCAATTTGATTAGGCAAAGTTACTTTAGTAACAAATAAACAATTACAGTACTTAACGAAAAAATAAACATGGTAGGCTTATTAATGCACTTATCAAAGTAAATAATATGGCACTTCCAAAATTGTTCACAAGTCCAAGCATAAGAACTCAGCCTTACACAAGTGAGTGAACCATGTTAAGCAGACATCACTAACAGCAATTTGCAAAGGTTAAATAGAAATCCATCAATTCAACAAGCACAAATCTGAAAAAACAAACCATACTCGGCACATGGAATCCGAACCTTAAAATCTCGTCATTGTCGTCCCCATTGGCAAATGATGTCTTCCTTTGAAAACCGTGTAGTCGCCGTGGTGGTTTATTCTACTATTGCCAACGTTCCCCCTGTCGTCATTGCCATCAGTTTCTCTCTGTGCCATTCACACAATTTTGTGCAAATAGAACAAGGCAAAGGTCTATATGTATTAAGTTGTTCAAAAATTACGGTTCGGTCCCTTATTATTCAAATAAATTTTGTACCAGTCCCTCAAGTTCTGACTGTTTGTAATTTAACCTGCAGCTCCTACAATAATCTGACACCATTACTCAAAGTTTGGAAAATTCCTAAACCCATCTACTTAACTTCAAATCTAAAGAGAATTATTCTTGAAATTTCTACTTTTATAGTTAAATCCCAAAAGTCTTTTTGGTGGATTTGAATAATTTCACGGATATAAGGATTCCCGACTATAAAGATATTTCTTATTTTAGAGATGATAGTATTTCTAAGTATATAGTAAAAGATTTATTATTAGTCAAGGACAACCTCTATTGATTCATGAATATATCCGCAACAATTCACATACATTACTACTAAGTTGGATAGATTTGTGGCAAAATTTTGAGGTCTTATAGTGAGTTTTGCATTCAACCCTTGATTGAACTCTAAAGAAGTGAATGAAGTCAGAAACGCCATGCAAGTGATCTAAAACACATTATAAAAAATATCTAAGTGCATAACGATTGTGAATCCAAGAAACCTATTGTAATACGAAGAAGTATTTAAAAATCAAAGATCAATAACATAGTTTGTGAGTTAGAGCTACCTATTTAAACTTTAGATGTTGAAGAACAACCATGCTAAGTAGTTCAAGAGGGTGATATTTTGGAGCCAAGTTAGGCTGAGATGATATTGCAATTGAAAAGAATGCTCCAATGTTCGAAGTTCAAGTGTTCATTTTGTTGTTCTAGAATTTTTTTTTGAAGTGCATGTAAAGTTGAAGATATTGATCTTTTCTCAATAATTTTCGGATTAATCTTTGAGACGTAACATCATGCAGTAGTGATCCCACGAATATCGATGATCGCTCTCTATTCTTACTACTTGCTTGTTTTAAATTGAGGACAAATTTTTCTTACTACTTGCTTGTTTTAAATTGAGGACAAATTTTTTTTAAGGGAATGTAGAACAGAAAATCCATTGAGATTTGAATTTCCTTTTATTTTAGTATTTTTTAAGTTTATATATTTTATGTACTTTTGCTTATCATTTAGGAGAATAAAGTAGTTTAATTTATCTAAGGTTCATTTATATTTTAGGCTTATTTTAATAATTTATCTATTTTAGGATTTTATTAATTCGGGCGTTTCTCTTCTCCGAATTGGAATTAAAATGTTGTTTAGGATTATACGTTTTCCTGGGTTGTTTAGTTGCACTAATTTTTTGACAAGTATTATTAATATTATTATTATTGTCATGGGGAATCCTATCTACCTTGTGGATTCAAACGGTTTATCTACCTTTTGTGTTGGTTAAAATAATTAACGTTTCTGCTGTGTCACCAAATATATGTTTTCCAAAAGGAAGCGTAAATTAACTGAGTTTTTCTCCTGAAAGTAGCTCCCAGGGAAACATGTTGCTGCTTGAAGACATGGAATAGGGTTGTTGATCAAGAAGACAATAAATTGTTTATGGTATAGTGCAAGTCAAATGATTCATTACAACGACTCTGATTAGATTTTAGTCAACAAACGGAGAATCAATTCATAGTACATCCAACACACAATGTCCAATCTACAACAGCATCAATATCCAGATATATTGATTAGTATAACATTCTTGAGAGTTGGCATTACTGTTTCTAATAGAAGAAAGTACATCATACTACTCTGTTCCACTTTCAATATCATGGTCAACTTGCACTTCGTTTTAGGAAAATAAATTTGGGCAACTTCTCACCAAATCTACCTCGAAACACAAAGCAAATTACTCTTGAAGATAAATTACAAGCCCAGTAAGAAAAAAGAGTAATTAGAGTTAACCATGAGTTCTGAAAACAGAGGATGGGTAGAATTCATTTGCGTCAAATTAAGGAATATAAGACTTGCAAACTCACGCAAATCTAGCGGATTGTAAAATTGAATCTTACATCACAACACGAGTCTCATTTAGAAAAGAATTTTCACTTTTCCATGTGTAAAAGAACTGAAGGGTTCCATGGGATGCCGTTCAATCAAGTACTTCATCTTCTACTTTTTCAAAGCATATTAGTCTTTTTGGACTTAAAATTCCATTGATTTACAAAAATGATATTCATTTTGGAATTTCCCTAAAAAGAAAGCAAGACAATGGAAGTGGACGAAAGGGTATAAAACATTTCTAGACAACTCTGGGTTACGGAAAGAGCTTTTACATTATGAGAATATGAGATAGTTATCCATGCATCCTCTTTATGACCCATGATCTTGCGCTAACATATTCCAAAACATCATCATATGCACATTTGAGTTATAAATGTACGTCCTAACCATACAACCAAGGTAACATAATATAAAGTTCCCACCAAAAAATTCAAAAAACAAAAAACAGAACTGTTCATACACAATCATCCGCTAGTGCCTACGGTCAGCCATGTGTTTGGGAGCCTCTGCAACAAAAGTTTGATAATCACTTTATTATTCTTAAAGGCATCCTCAAACGATAGTACCATAACAGTCTCCAAAAAATGGAAATGGTGTTGTCAGCTATTCACTCCTACAAGTGGTAAACACATTGCATGGACAAGCTGCAACCCATAAGCTTCCAATGACAAGAAAGAACTGTCACGTACATTGTAGATGATCATTCAGCTCCCAGACTCGGAATACAAAATATCCTTCTTGTTTCAAAAGCACCTTAAAATTTAAGGTTTTTAACTCCAATTTTACTTTATTTATTTTTTTTGGATAGAAGAAATTTTATTAAGAAAAGAAAGAATACAACAACTGGTCGACCAAAACTCCACCCTCACCAGACTAAAGAAAACAAAACACATCTCTACACAAATCATTCACAGAAATACCTCTCAAAGCCTCCATAGCAAAAGCCCAAGGAGAAGTAAGAAAAATAACTCTATCACACAACAGATAAGCTTATTCCTTCAAACAGCCTAACATTACGCTCATTCCTAATTCTCATAAAATAAAAAGGCACATTTTCATAAAATTTAGGCATTGAATTGCTTGCAAATCCTTGAAATGAATTTGCAACACATCTTCCATAGGGCAAACGCATACCCAGTCCTCTTCTAACACTCCAAAAAAGTACAAGCCCCAAGCAATAAGACAACACAAATATGAATGAGCATGAATCGCATTACTCTGCCTTTGAGAGCATATGTTGTCTTTGTAGAGGAATAGTACGATCTTGGACTATCCCCCTTCGCATGACCTAGAAAGAAAAAAAAAAGTCTGCTACATGAAACAAATGATCCAGATATAGAGCTTTGCAAAGTCAGTGATCTTGATAGAGATCATTAGGCTTGTAACTCCAAATAAACTCATAATTTTACTAACCTTCAGAAGAGCACATTTCATTCCAATCACCTAGTCAGTCTAGCGATCCATAAATGAAGAAAACATGTTTAGCTACCTCTCCATAACCCTAATTATGATTTTCCCTAGTCCAACTCACAAGGGGCTTCTACTAGCTGTAGTGATTTATCCAAATACAATCCTATCTACTCCCAATCAGTTTCCTCCGCCATCCTCGAGGAAAACAGCCACAACCACACATATGGATATTAAACACAATCTTAAGTAAAAGCATAAATACAAAAAACACACAAAACACACATAAAGAAGACAAATGTTAAATCACATTTTTGGGCAGACTAATATAACGTCAGATCCTACTGACAGACAGTATATTAGCAAGCCAACCACAACTGATTTCTAATTCAAACAGCATTAGCAGACTCACATGGAAGATAGCAAGAGCCTCTGAAAGTAGCAATTTGTTCTTGCGAGAAGATTTTTTGGCGCTGAGAAGCCTCCATCTCACATCCATATCAGTGACGCTTGTCAAATCTTTATCCTTTTGCTTCTTCCTAATGATATCCAAAAGAGAGTCTGAAAGCTTCGCTGCTCCAGAAACTAGCAAATTTTGCAAAACAGAATATATCCTTTTGCAATCTAAGCGGCAAAACCACTTCCCCTTTGGTAATTTCTGTTGTACAAGTGCCATCAAGCTTCGATTAAGAAACATGTGTTGAGTGGCAGAAATAGAAATATTCATAAATACAACTAAGCAAACCCAAGGACACATATACATATATATATATATATATATATATATATATAATTATATATATATATATATATGTGTGTGTGTGTGTGTGCGTGTGTGTGCTTGCACCTTTAGATCAGCCATTTTATGCTTCTTCAAACAGCCTACATGATATTCTTTATCACACTGTGAATGGGAAGGAGATAACAAAGAAAACACATTTTAGTTACTTTATGATAAAACAAAAGAGATTTGGCTGTTCATGTTCAAGTCACTTAACACAGCATAAAAGACCAAACATGAAATAAAAAACGACATACAAACAAAGAATACCTGATCACAGATTATAACTGTGTGTGGACCAAAACCAGAGTTGTTAAAATTATATCCACTGCACAGAACAGAACATCAAACAAAATAAAGAATTTATAATAACTGAAGGTAATATTTAATTATTCACATTTGACATGTGCACAACACTTGATAAAAGTTACAAAAAGGAAAGACTAGAAAATCATGGCAAAAGGCGGTTTCAACATGTTCTCTAGCTTCATGTTTTAAATCTTACCTGCATAACACACATGCAATAACTTCATCTTCTTCTGGGTTATTGCCAATGCGAATGCAACGCTCGGCTATATGTTTTATAGGATCTACTCCTGCAACTGACGCAGCTGCTACAGCATTGGCATTGTGCTTCACATATTTCTCTCTTCGGAACATTTTTTGACAACCCTTGCAGTACCATTTTCCAGGAGGGACGACTGGTAAGGATACACATACTGCAATCACCAGCAATAAACTATAATTGAGACCAACAACCAGCATATGACAAATTTATATCGGTAACTAGTACAGTTTACAAAGAAGGTAAACAATGAAAAAGTAAAAGGCAATCAGGAATTGCACACACCATACCATCGTTGCAATAAATAAATTGAGGGAGTTACTGAATCCAGGTTCTAAGCATAATTATCAAAAAAACAATTAGAGGTCACGTTTAGATTTTGACAACCTCAATTCTCGTACAGTAGGTTGTAGAGTTATAGGTTACTTCTTCAGTCAATCTGTGGATTAATAACTGAAACAGTTGCTAATCCAGTTCTGATAGTAACTTTTCCACCTCCACATTATTGTGTTGAGAGTGCTACTTTTCTCAAATAAACAAGTAATATCCCTTCAAAAAATAAACCCAATACATACAATGAACAGGAGAAAGAACTCATTTATGCATTACATTTTTAAATTCAATATACATAAATATTATGCTTAAATATATATTAAAAGCAAAATATATAAATGTTCTTTCTGCAAGTCTTGAAGCCCATATCACATAGCAAAACAAGAAGGGTAACCAAAACGGAATGAAGGTAGTAGTTCAATAGAATACTTTACTTGAACTTGGTGATTCTGTGCTAAATTCATGGTTCTGCCCTCTCCCCCTCCCAAAATCCCCAATTCCCCCTCCCCCTCCCAAAATCCCTATTCCAAGGTCCCCTTCTTTTCATTTTTATAGTAGTAAGCACCACTGAGTAGTTTTCACAAACTAATCGCAGAAGAAACAAAAAGTCACGTTCCAAAACAACTAAACAATTAATGACAAGAGATAACTGAGAAAGATTACTACACAAGTTGAAATTTCACCTTGGTGGAAGGACCTAGGGCATCCATCACAAAACAAAAGATTCCCCCCAACTTCACAAATGGAGCATAGGTCATCATTGTATTCCACAGCGTGTTTTTCACTTTTTGCACGTAAAGTTGACGAGAAAGTATGGAGAGACAGAGACTTCCGCTCATTGTCTATGTCCATGTCTATGTATATGTAGGAATACCTGAGGGAAAAAAAAAAAGAATTGCAGATTTGATATGCAATGATAAAACAATTGAAGGCAATGTTAATAAATAAATGAGAGATAGAGAGTAATAAGACTTACGGTTTTCGGTGTGACGCCCAGCCAGCATGAGCTTCAAATTGTGAAGGACTGATCTGCTCATTAAATGCAAGAATAATCAAAATATATGCATGAAAATGCAGAAAGTCAAATGTTTTAGGAGTGACACAGTTACCTCACTATCGCAGCAATGACAAAGTATTCCAGTTTCTGTCTTATAACCCTTCAGCATTTGCTGTCAATAAGTTGGCAAATTAGAAATTAGTTAACAGCCAGATGTTGCATGTTAATTTTATTTCCCCTACCTTTCCACCAGAAAAATATGTCACTTCAGTTCCATTAGGTAATCCATCCTTCTTAAAGACCAACTTATGCATCTCCAGATCTCTATATAACAAACGAATAATAAGATACACAGAAGTCCATTACTAGTAAAATATAAATGAAATGCAAAAAGAAAAACAATATACATGTAACACCTATTAAGAAATCAATAGAATAGTGTACCAACTTTTTCGTAATCTTTCCTCGGCTACTGGAAGCAGTTTTGGAGGTACTTTGAAATGGAGCAGATTTTGATAACCTGAATCGACCCGCTAAAAGTATTTACCAAAGAGAAACAAAATACTGGCATGATTGCCTAAAAAGACAATCACCTACATAAAATACCTACTTTTTTGAAATCTTCTTTCCGGTCTTATTTTGTGATAACATGTGAACTCGAGCACTTCGAGGGGACTGCGAAACCGATGCCATCTTCTTTGAAAGCTTTCCTTCACTCTTAATTTGTTGAGTAGACTTCGGACCTAATATAAACCATATGGAAGCATATCAGAGAAGGGAAAAGGAAGCGATAATGGAAATTCAACTAATTTTGGAAACAAATTAATCTGAAATACCAACTTTTTTTTTTTCTTTCTTCCTTTTTTACTAATTCTGGATCAAAACAGTCCATTTCGAACAAGTCGCATTTACCCAATCCCTTGATTATAAAATTAATGGAAACACCAAGTAATATGCTGGTTGGGACAATTTCAATATATAGTCAGCTAGTAAAAGATTATCAACAATACATAAAGGAGGATAAGAGATTATCAAGATTACCATAACTTTCTACCCTACTGCGATTTCTGTTACACATTTTATGATCCTAATCATGGATCTTTTCCATTCCGAATCGGAGAGGATAACATTCCCACTTAAGTTCTGGGGAAAACAAAGGAGATGGGCATAGATATGAGATCCTAAACCATATAACTGGTTCAAACCTGATATAAAAAAAAGTTGGTTTATGAAAATTTGTAAGGATTTATGGCTCGATTTTTGCTAAGAATGCCTTGATGCTCTTTGCGTAGAAAGAGAGAGATAGAGGATAAGCTAAGAAGCAGGGGTGCGGCTGATGGACAGTGCACTGCACAGAAGGTGCGCCGGGGGTGTGGGTGCGTCGCGGGTGCACGGGGATATGCACCCCGTGTGGCAAGCAACGAATCCCTTTTTTAAAATAATAAAAAAAAATCCACAATAGGATTGCAGATTAGGGTTACAAACTGAGAATAAGTGAGGAAAAGAGAGCAAAGCAAGGAAAGAAGAGGAAGAAGAAGATTGGAGAAGGAATACTAACCAGAAGAATCGAAGATGGTGTTTTGTCATTAGAGTCTCTCTCTAGTAGTTGTTGGATTTTCTTCTTTCCTTCTCTTTCTTTCGCTTTTTGTTTTAGGCGAAACTCTCACTCTTAGCTAGAAATAATGTATTCTAATCTTTGTGGCCCCTCTTCTTATTTATAAGCAAAACTACAGTCAAATCTTTTATGTTTTACATTTCAGATCATAGTCAAATATTTCTATATTTTTACACGGCAGCCCCTTCACATTAATTATGTACAAATTTAAATATATATATATATGTGTGTGTGTGTGTGTGTGTGTGCGTGTGCGTGTGTTATAATAATACAACACATTCAACAACTAGTAAAATAATAATGTAATATTATATTACATATGTAGTACATATATTTAATAATTACTAATTAAATATGGGCCCACTGCCCTCGATTCCCCACTTTTTAAGATCTGCCGAATACACGTATCCCAATATCGCCCACCTGTATGCCCACACCAGTATCCTCGCTTCTTAGAGGGTAAGAGAATGAGAGACTATTTGATGTTCTCAAATAGTCTGAGGATAAACTAAGAAGCAAGGGGGTGCGGCTGATGGACAGTGCACTGCACAAAAGGTGCGCCGGGGGTGTGGGTGCGTCGCGGGTGCACGGGGATATGCACCCCGTGCGGCAAGCAACGAATCCCTTTTTTAAAATAATAAAAAAAAAATCCACAATAGGATTGTAGATTAGGTTTACAAACTGAGAATAGGTGAGTAAAAGAGAGCAAAGCGAGGAAAGAAGAGGAAAAAGAAGATCGGAGAAGGAATACTAACCGGAAGAATCGAAGATGGTGTTTTGTCGTTAAAGTCCCTCTCTAGTAGTTGTTGGATTTTCTTCTTTCCTTCTCTTTCTCTCGCCTTTTGTTTTAGGTGAAACTCTCACTCTTAGCTAGAAATAATGTATTCTAATCTTTGTGGCCCCTCTTCTTATTTATAAGCAAAATACAGTCAAATCTTTTATGTTTTACATTTCAGATCATAGTCAAATATTTCTATATTTTTACAAGGCAGCCCCTACACATTAATTATGTACAAATTTAAATATATATATATATATATATGTGTGTGTGTGTGTGTGTGTGTGTGTGTGTGTGTGTGTGTGTGTGTTATAATAATACAACACATTCAACAACTAGTAAAATAATAATGTAATATTATATTACATATGTAGTACATATATTTAATAATTACTAATTAAATATGGGCCCACTGCACTCGAATCCCCACTTTTTAAGATCTGCCGAATCCACGTATCCCAATATCGCCCACCTATATGCCCACCAGTATCCTTGCTTCTTAAAGGGTAAGAGAATGAGAGACTATTTGATGTTCTCAATGGTAACGGCGTAAACCAAGAGAACAATGAATTTTACAATAAATTATATTTTAATACACATAATTATATAGTAACGTAATCAATACTAGCTCGCAACAATCTCAAAAAAAAAAAACTAATAAAACACTAAAACAAGACTAGTTACAATTTTTTAATGTTACATTATTTTTCTACCAATTAGTATCTCTAAATCTTGTCCTGCTCAGGATTTTAAAGGGCCCTAATTTCGCATGTATAATACAAGACTTGATATCACCTGAATTTCACTTCATAAGCTCCACCCTCTACTACCCCTCGGATCCTCAACCATACAATAGTAGAAAATCTATTTCAATCAATGAATAATCCCAGTACTTACTATAATCAATGTCTAAAGAAAATTAGAGAAGTACTTAATATTAAAACTCCTTTATTAAATGTCTAAGAAACGAATTAGAGATATACTTAACTATTAAAATACCCTTACTAAATGTCTAAGCAACTAGAAGTCTCAATTCCTTGTTGGGGCCCTTACTAAATGTTTAAATAACCTAACCATAATAAACTATTATATCTTCACTAATAAATAAAATATATAAATAAATTACTTAAGAAAATAATTTATTTTCAAATCTAAATACAAATTTTATGCTCTTTCATCTTTATTGTCACCATCAAATACATCTTTCAATTTTTTATTAATAATTTTTTTAAGGGTTGTTGCTAGCTAGTATTGATTACGTGACTATATTATTATGTGTATTAAAATGCAATTTATTGTAAAACTTAATGTTTTCTAGTTTTATGATACCATCGTGAACATCAAATAATCTCTCATATTCACTCACCCTCTATCTCCCTCTTCCTATGCAAAGAGCATTAAGGCATTCTTGGCAAGAATCATGCCATAAATCCTTACAAATCTTCGTTAACCAACTTCACTATTTTGACATTAAGTTTGAACAAATTATATGATTTAGGATTACATACTTATGCACTACTATAATCTTTGTATTTGAAGAAAATTATTATTTTATCCCTCTTTTTTTGTTATGTCAGTGAAATGTATCACCCAAAGGAGCTTATTGTCTTAATGAAACATTATCACCATTTTTGTAAGTTTTATTTTGGGGGAAAGAAATGAGAAGTAAATAAAAGCAGCCCAAATGCCATGTTTGCAAGTTTTTCGGAGAAGAGAAGGGGAGAGATTTGAAGGTAAAAGTTCACGTGAGTTTGCTCTAAAAAATTTCACCTAAAAATGGGAGGATTAGGAGGGATGGGGAAGTTAGATTTTTCATAATACTAAAAATAACCTTTTCAACAAACAACATTTATTTTATTCACTTTTACATTAAGGGTAATATAATAATAGCTTACTTAAACAATTAAAATACCTTTCTTTTCCCCTTTCCCTCTTTTAAACTCCCATTTCCCTCTTCTAAACTCACAAACAAGGGGGAAAATCCCTTCCTTTTCATAAAAACTCCTCCCCAACCCAACCCAAGAAAGTACAATTAAAATATCCTATTTTTAAACTTCTTAAACTCACAAACATGATAGGATGATAGGGAAAAGTTAAGCTCTCTCCCTATCCCATTTCCCATTCCCCACTTACAATTTCCCTTCCCTTCCCTCATAACTCACAAACTAAACAGATGATTTATGCTTTTTCAGGCACTTATCACTATGTTCACTTGCACAAAACTAACTCCTTGTGATTTTATTTGCTCTTTTTAGGTATTTTTTTTCTTCTCATTATTGATGCTATGTTAATTTTTCTTTGTTTACTTCTATTTTTTCAAGGGACTCCTTATCTTCACTCCGTTGTATCTTTTCGTCTTTCTAATTAATATTTTTCTTTTATCTTGACAAAAATGGTCTACTATTATTAATCAACCTTATTTATGCAAGACGATCCCATAAAACTTGATTTGACCAATATGAAAATTTTGAGAATCCCAGAGAAATAAAAAAAAAATTGAAAAGCTTTATTTAATTAATTTACTTGTTTTATTTAATTAATTTACTTTATTTATAATAACAAAATTAAGTAATACTTTCAAGTTCCTTGAATTAATCCACCTCATTTGAAGGCAAAAAACAGTTGTCCTTGTAGCTTTCATATCTTTCCATTTTCAAGCAAAAATATATAATTTTCTTATATGTTTATACCACCAAAATCGATTGTCCCTTTTAATTTCCCTTCAGCAAATAAAAGTTCTTTCATCGGCTAGCTCATGTCATCATTAAAAACACAATAATATTTTGATTACAAAAATATTGGATACAAAAAGAGGATGCAAAATAATATTTATGGTAGTGATTGATTATAACTATCATTTTGTATGGTAGTAATTGGTTGTAACTACCAGAACCACCCATGTATAGTGGAACATTAACTAATTATAATCTAATACATAATTTTGTATCCAAATTGTGTACCAATCAAAGACTACTTCGAGTTCATGATCACCATTGAAGTCTTAGACATCTAATTTTGCTCTTTATCAACTGCATTCAGCTTAGAATCTAGAGCATGTACATTTTTATTCATGGATTGGGTCCACATTGCAGGGGTACCATATAACTAGGATAATGAAATGGACCTTCTAGATTCTCATGAGCAACTTCTTTTCCTTTTTATATGCATTGCACATAGACATCAACTTTTGTTGTAAAGGTTGTGATGGACTGATGATTGCATTCGTTGTGAGCACTTTGACACAATCTTCAATTGTTTTAAGGCATTCATATTGTTATAGCATTATAAGTTTGTGTCGACTTTGCCAACATTTACAATGATTCCTATAAAAAAATGAAGATTTTTCTGTTTCTTTTTTTTTTGCTTTAAATGGCTAGCTTAAAGGAAATAATTGAATAGGGGCAGAATAGAGACAAATAAAAGTTCACGGGCTAAAAATAAAAGGAAGGAAACAAATAGGGACATTACTGCAATCTTACAAAAGATAAAAGATTGTAAACCTCTATATCTTTATATGCTAAACAACGATAAACAACACAATGGCCTCTCTCTCTCTTTGCAAGGCAAGAGGGACATTTTCTTTGACAAAGATATGGCAGTGCTACAATGACAGCGACCTAAATAACGGTTGAATTTTTTTTTAGATGATCTAGTATTTGCTGATTTACATTGTCTAACAGTAGCGCAATGAGCAGTAGTTACGCACTGTATGGATACCCTCTTTGGAAATTGACATCTAGATATGTTGTAAGGTGACAGTTGGGGTTTGTTTTAGGGGTTGTTTGTGTCCATTTTACCGGTTGTTTGGGTATGTTTTAAAGGCTCTTCTACAAGCTATTTGGGTGATTGTGGTGTCTTTTGGTGTGGCTAGGGCTTGTTGCTTAGGGTGGACTTATTCTTTTCTTTTTTGGGGTATAGATGGAGACTACGACAACGATGATATATGCTACAAAAATGATATATGAATTTTGTCTTTGGACATAAAATGATGTAGCACAAGGTGAAAAGAAGGAATAAGACGGATATGGGGAAAATATTTTGGCTCACAAGCCACAAAATACAACTATCAACATAATTTTGACACAAATCTCAATTAATGATATAATAATTCACTGTTATGAAATAACAAAGTACTTCCCTCTTTGTAATACTTCCTAACCTAAATTGACCTCTAAGATAACTACTAAAATTATAAATAAAAAAAGTATAATTAACTAAATACAACTTCTAGAATTTTCTTCTATATCTTAAGACTTCCAAAGTCTTATTTTTGTCCAACTACGTATCGTGCACGTGTCCTGCATCACTTATAGTCATAGTTACTAGATCCAAACAAATTCGCTTCATTCAACCAGTTGAACCATTCTTCATACCCTAAACCAAACTTGTTCTAAAAGATAACGGATAAGTAAATGAACTGGTGTTTATTGCATAAATCAGCTGGTTGACCCAACAAACAGACATATTGAGAGTAAGACCAGTTTTGCATTTATTGCTCAATTTCTTTCTTTCACCATCTTTTCTTATCACTAGCACATTAGCCCAAGTGGCGTGTACTAGAATTTAAAAGCAAATATGGCAAATCTGCCCTGCCAATGAATATTTCCATGAACACAAATGAGCCCATGTCGCTTTTAAAGTTTAACAATTGTTGAAACAAAGAGTATAAACCAAGATGCAGAACTTCCAGTTTGAAAGAGTATAAATTCTGGATGCAGAACTTCCAGATTGAAAGAGTATAAATCCAGGACGCAGATCTTCCAGATTGCCTAGAAGATTTGATTTTGCACATCATTCCATCAATTAATTGTCTTCAAACAGCATAATTAATAAGAGTTTCTTTGGTTTGTTCCTGGGGATGAATGTCTACAGTAAAACTTTTATTGTATAAGATTTTGTCACAGTACCTTAATTAAGGGCGATAATTAAGGATTATGTTGTTATAGACAATTTTGCATGTGAAAATGGGCCATCCCAGTAAAGATATTATCTTTTCTGGACTAAATTTTATGATATTCAATTTGCAACCATGTTTTTGTTTCTTCTATCGTAAGAGAAGGTCCCACCAAGTGTAGACGTGAATCGATTCATGACCAGTATCAACGCTAATTGAGCAGATTCGTGAAGTTGGAATTAGGGAGTAGACCCATGACTGTGATTTGAAAGGGAGTTCCAGCAAAAATTCCATGTAAAGAAATATATTTACAATGTCGTTATAGCTAACCTAAAATAGCAGTCTAGTTTTTTTCAGGAAAACTTAAGGTAGCAGTTGGACTCAAAATATAATTATCACAAACGCCACTTATAGGTCAAGAGTTACATTATTGTATTCATATACAGCACAAATATATATGTTAGAAAGTATAAATTCAACAATCATAAGCACTACCTTTTAGCCGCACTAATTGTAAGAAACTGGATAATCTTCCAACAAACCGGTCATGAAAAGCTTCTTCGCAGTATTTAGGCCTCTTGATCAACTCTATTTGCTACAAAATTTTCAACTCCAGCTTATTTATATTAATTCCCCTCAGCTTTCAACAACACTTCATATCCCCTCACCAATTTCTTCTCTTTTTTTTTTTTGCTAAATAAGGACCCCCTCACCAATTTAAATTCTACATATTGACCACTGGGTACTTTCAAGCTGATAGCACAAACCACCACCAAACTTCAACCCAGGCAACAAATTTTTCTTTGCCTACACTTATGAGCGAATTCTCATTTCAGTTGAGGTTTTGAGCCGTTTGTTTCTTACATTGCTAAAAACCCTAATTTGAGGAGACTGATCAATGGAACCGTTCATATGAGAGACATTCGGATGGGGAGCAGAGTTACGCTTACTGTTTGACGTTCGGGTTCGGCCGAGTGAAAACCCTAGATTTTCTTCGACGGAGGGGAGGAGTGTAATCAACAGAAGAAGGAAATTAAATAATTATTGTGGCCGGTCACTTTAAAACTTAGCATGGCGGTATTTAGGGCTCGCTAAAATTATACGAGACAAGCAAACAGAGCAATCCACATGCAAAAATCAATTTTTTATTTTATTGGATTTCGATATGATTCGTTTTCTGTACAAATTCCAATTTTTTTTTCAATTGGGAAGAGAAATGAAAGAAGGAGATTAGGTAAGAAACACAAACCTGACGATATATTTTGGTGAATAACTGATGCGTTTGATGGAATATATAGTCGTAGCAGCCTCGTCTTCCTCGTCCTCCATATCTCCTTCACCTTCGCCCGCCGCACCTGCCATGGAAGCGAAGTTCTGCCTTGTTTCTAGGTTTTTTCCTCGATTTCTTTTAGAAAATACATAGGCCGAGATCCCTGAATAACCCCTCCCATTATATATGAATATATATAATAGATATAATAGATATGGATAGATAGATACAATCATACAAGGTAACCGGCCCTCGAACCAAAGAATATTTAACCCTTAAATTAACTAAATATAGTACTTTAGTACATTATTACGTTATAGTAAAAGCTGAAAAATTAATACTGAAAAAAGAGCACATAAAAAAAATTCACTTCTATTGTTGCGTGCGATACGGTGATTAGTTATATTTAAAAGGAATTATTATTTTTACAAAAGAAAAAAAATAATATTCTTATAAAAAAATTCTCACATATATATAAATTCTATTAGTTATTTATGTGAAAAGAGTTTTATAAAAATATTAATTTTTTTTATAAAATTATGAATTCCTTATTTCAAATCTCATATCCCATGCCCTTAATTTAGTATCTGCGGAACGTTTTTAAATAAAACTTTGTATGAGATAATTTAGTATGTACCTAAGTTATATTTCTTAATATTATATTATAATAACCAAGGTTATATGTAAAGGTAAAAAGCATGAAACAAAAATGAGAACATGTTTTTATATTTGATTTCATGGCGTGAAACAACACTATTATGTTCGTGCAAAACACTATTATAATCGTATAAAATACGTATATTTTTTTATAAAAAAATGAATTTATTAATTTTTATTTTAATAAAATCATTGATGCATGTCAGCAAATAATATAAGTATTGTTTTTATATTCATTGTATTTATACGGTTAAATTATTAACAAAAAAGAGTATTAGAAAAAAAAATTAACATTAAAAGATATATAGATGAGATGCCTCGCTAAGAAACATAATTTTATGAAGATATAAAGATATGTTGTTTAGATATATTTTTTCTGTATTCACCAACAAAGTATTAGTTAATGTTCAAGATCATATATTTATTTAATGACTCTATGCAAGATATATGTTGGACTATAACGTGGAATTGATAGTTGCGTTTGAGTTAAAATCAAATATCTAAATTTGGAATGAATTGGGTTAGAAAGCATTCATGTTATTTGTTCTAGAACAGTTGAGTAGCACCCTCCCTGAGATTGAAAAGAAATATAGTTTGCATTTAAGTGAGTTTTTACCTTTTTTCTTTATGTTAATTGTATAAATATAAATATATATTATACATATATCTATATTTATATTATTAAAGGAGAGCAAATAATTAGACTCCTATCTTTATCTCCTACTTTAATATATAATAGCTCTATTTGGCATACACTATGGCTATGTTTGTTTGTAAAATGCATATTTGGGATTGGACTATTTGTATTAATTTAAAGTTATTTTTGACTTTTTTATCCTATGATAAGGGATTATTAGTCCCTTCATGTTGGAATATTAATTCCATAAAACCATTTAATAGCTTAAAATGAGAGAGACTATTAATCCCAAATTCATCATGGGATTATATAATCCCTCATAAATAATCTTGAGAATGATAAAAAAATAGTCAAAGAATTATTTAAAGGATTATTAATTCTTTATCATGGGATAAAAAAGTCGAAAATAACTTTAAATTAATACAAATAGTCCAATCCCAAATATATATTTTGTAAACAAATATAGCCTATGTGTCTACAAATAAAAAACTATAAATTTAATTAGTGAAAAGATAATTTAGGGATGAGAGATAAAGTATGAGATAAAAAAATTACAATATTATTTTTCAAACAGTGTTACACTGCTTCCCGAAAAACAATTACTTTATTTCCTCTCCTTCTACTAATTTCAGTTTCCTAGTTTTTCTCTCTCGCCCCTATTCATTGCTCCAAGGTTTTGAAAATAGGACCGGACCGTCGGACCGCGGTTCGACCGGAACCGGTCCACTTTCCGGTCCGGTCCAAGCCCAAAAATCGTTTCAAAACCGGTGAACCGGCGGTCGGACCGGTCGAAGCGGTGACCGGTTCACCGGTTCCCTACCTCATTTTTTTTTCTTTTTTTTTTTAAAAATTTAAACATTTAAACTTAATTAAATATATCATTGATTGAATTTTGAGTTATGATCATGATTTAATATATTTCTTTTCATATAGATTTAGTATTTATTTGAATTATATAAAATAAATATTGTACAAATAGATTTATTTTTTTACCGAATTTGATTGAATATATCCTAGAGATGTTTTTGTTCATTTGTATTTGATTTTATCACTCTTGAGTCTTGAATTTTGTGTTATGATCATGATTTAATATCTTTTTTATATAAATTTAGTATTTATTTGAATTGCATGAAGTAAACATTATATAAATAGGTTTAAATTTTTTTTATGTGTTGATAAATTGATTAATTTTACATATTTACTAAATATTATATATAATATATAATAATAATTAATATATTTAATTATTTATTATTTATTACATATTAATGACGTCACCGGTTCAATAACGGTCCGACCACTGGTTGGACCAGTGACCCATCCGCCCGGTAACTTTTCTGGTTCGATCACCGGTCCGAGTCTGAGAACATTGCATTGCTCTTAATTTCTCTCCCCCACTATTTCTTTTTATGTTTTTGAAGTGCACGCGTTTGTGTGTATCACAAACTAATACTATTATATATAAGTAAAAGTATGGACATTTCTATATAATAAAATAAATATATATTTGTTCATGTAAATTTTTTTTGAAGAACAATAAGTGACTAATTTATCTCAATTTTTTTATTAATTACATTTCTTATTGTAAAACATATGAAAATACACTTGTTATTCAATATTAAATTAGTTGTGAGTTTTAAAGTTTTTTTTTATATATTTAAAATTGATGCAATTTATTTTTTATTTATAAATAATAAATTTTGAATATGTAACCGTTTATTATTTAGGTGTGTGCAGTTTAATTCTCATTATGATTTTACTTGATTTGACACAATAAATAACTACTATATAAATGGTAAGCGTAACGTACTCTATGAAATCAACCAATAAGTGCCCTTATATATTGTACAAAAATTCTAAATACATGCCTATAAGATCAAACGTCACCTTAACACTGATCTTTAGCAACACAATACCCGAGTATTGCTTGTTAATCTTGAAGATATATTTTGTCAAACAACATTGAAAAATCAAACCGAGATTAGTTTTATATACTCCTTTCAGATGTTCTAAAATTAATGAATAAACAAATATACGTTATAAGTTCAAGAATATATATTTAGTTTTAAAATAAGTAAAACATTTTAAGTTCTCAAATATCATAACACACAAGGCCCATTATTGTCGGCCAAAATTGCTAATAGAAGCTCTAGTTTTTTTTCTTTATAATTTGTTCACACTTGCATGATAAAAATACTTCGAAGCTTATATTAGATCAAGCTGTCGAGTTCATATAATATATATACATGAAAAAAAAGAAAATAAATCGAAACACTAGGCTACCATTCCAAATACTTGACACATTAATTTGAACGATTTCATTATAAAATCCGTGAGCAACATTTTCTTGGATGTCCCATGAGAAATTGATGCATGCCCATTGACTTACAATCATGCCATATATAGATCATTTTTTGTGATATACGGGAAGACCAAAATATGAGGTACAACTAAAACTTGCTTTATCGATACAAGAAATAAAAATAACTTGAAATGTCTAAATTACATCCCTCTAACGTAACTATGGAGTTATTGGAATTCATTAAATTTAGACACATTTTGGTTGCTTCAGATGTAATAATTAACTTACAATTCTTAAATTATGACTTATTTGTTATCTAGTATTTAACATATTGAACCTTAATACAATGTAAGATCTCAAATATGTATCCCTATATATAATATCCATTTCTAAGACCGTTTGGAATATGAAAGACTTCAATAGTATTAATATTGATTTTTTTGTTTTACAATATTATTACTTCATTAAAAATGTTATTAATATATATAAACAACGGTTAAAGATAGGTTAATTTATTTTGTTCATGTCTATGATCAGTTCTTTATTTGTATTTTGAATGTTGATTGTTCTAAAAAAAATATTTGTACAATTCTTGAAAAGAGGTATAGACCAATTATATATATTTATTATTATTGTATGATTTAACGTATGGATAAATTTAAAAGAGTTTTATTTTCACTGCAATTAATGAATGTGATTATAGTGCAATAATTAGATTAATATTATGAAAGACATATTGTAACCGAAAAGAAGGAATTATTACAGGAGAATTGTAACGTATGAACAAAATAATTACATATTGAATAACATATTGTAACCGAAGAGAATGAATCGTTACTAGAGTATTAAATGAGGGTATTAATTTTCGCCGGAGAAGATTTATTTCAATAATTTTCGTCATTTCGTCTCTTTATATATTATGTACAATAGATGTACGTGTACAAAACAACTTGATAATTCTCAAGATAGGGATTTACTACAGTACTTATAAGTCATTAAACACTATCCTTTTAATGGAAAAATGGAAAATATAGATAGGACCTAGCTGAATAAATGTAGAGTGAATTGCTGAATGCTGCTGATCTACTGCCTCATCAGTAATAAATTATGATCTTTGATTATATTTCTCGGTATCGCATGTTCTTGATTTTTCTTCTTGAGTTTTCATTTTTAACTTTCCTCTCGATTTCTATAATATTGTAGAGGTGGTGCACAAAAACAAGAAACAGAGACCCGATAGGCAAAGATTAATCTCAGAAATGTCCCAAAACCGTGCTCTTACAAAAGCAAATATTTATGCTGGCGAGATCTAGGCCTAGAGACATAATACCAGGCTCTGGTTTGTCACATTCAAAGCATACAAGCTGAACTTAAAAATAAGTAAACCATGGACGAAAACATATATATAATCTCCTTGGAGCCAAACTCCAAGAAAGTGAAAATGCCAAAGGATTGAAGTTGCCCTATCACAGAAACCTTCCTCTGAAAGGCGGTTCCTCAGCCGGGGAATGCACAAGTGACAGACAGCACCACCGCCACCACCACTTATTCCAGCCTAAGCCATTGCCGCCAGCGGCAGAGGCGGCCCACGAACAGCACAGCCGCGTCACATTGTGGGAACGGTGGATTCTTAGTGGGATTGATGAAGAAGCATGTGGTGATTGTTATATAGAGGAGGGGGGTATAGGTCATGGGCACAATAAAAGAGTGAGGTGACTAAGTAGTAGTGTGTAGTCACTTTTGGTAAAAGAAAAGAAAAAGGAAGGAGAGAGAATGGGATGGGGGTTGGAATGTAAGCATCTTCCAAGGCATATGCCATTGGCAACTTCATTGTTACTCCACATCAGATGACACATGACAGACATATATCATTCCCCATTCGTATACCTTTTTAGCCTTTCATTTTTATATTTGTCATTATAAGAGCTCTCCTATTATAAGTGTAAACAGTTTTCTTACGGTGTCTACATAATGTACTAATTAACGATGAAATTGCTCACCACCACCTTTTTCCCTTCACGTAGAACAACACTTGCAATAAACCAGGTTCCATTAATTGTTTTTCTTATTTTAAGTTTTGTTTTTGAACTACCATTATTTGTTGTTTCCCTAATTGAATGTCCTTGGAGGGGAGGCTTTTTCTCAAAATCTTGCAGAATCACAGATCAAAATGATTTGGAAAATGAAGGGGCTGAGTGGATCACTGACCTAGATACCACAAGATTCTGACATGTGCCACCAGATATGACATGTACTCAAGGTAGTTCCCCTGTACCATCTACACCAGAATATACCTCTCCTGAAGCCACCACCTCCTATTTCAATTAGGTAAGCATCATACTTTAGTTTTCTTTATTTAACCTTTGTATGCTCTGAGTAAGATTTCATGTTCTTAGTGACTCTGCTGGTATCATTCCTTCATTCGCGCAAAGGAAAGTTTAAGATACTTTTCCTTGATTGCGTAATGAATGCCTTTCAAGGAGATTATGGTTTCCTTGTGAAACAATTTGAAAATTTTAAATTAGTCTCCTAGAAGCATATTATTTGATACCAAAAGGAGCCACGTGCTTATGCCATCATATGTGTCTGCCTTTAAACAATAACTACCATTAAAAAACAAAACAGAGAGAGAGAGAATATCCAAAAAGAATGATAATCAAATATTTCTAACCGACATTATATGGTTGTTACAAGAAGTCCAGAACTCCAGTCCCAATTGGGCCTGGAAAATCTTTATAGACCAAAAGTATGAAGAAATATAAAGTCAAGACTTTTATTATGTTACTTAAATTGATTTTTATTTTTGTGATTGCTCGACTTCAACAGTATAGTTCAAATCAGCAAGAAGAGAGGGAAAAAACACAGAGATTACTTTTATTTATCTGATTACAATTGCTATCATTTTTTCTGCCGTGGTTTAACGGTTACTCTATTTACAAGTAGCCTTCCTCTTGGCTATTGATTTAACAACCCACAAATATTTAATTCTCAAAAATGAATAAGGATCAGATTATTTTTTTGACAACTAGAGCATAAATGTGAAAATAGAGATACGTAAGCGTGAGAGAAAAGACTCACTTGGAAAGGTCATGGTTTCATAAGAACCACCTCTTTCCATTCTTGGATGTTTTGAGCTTCATTACAAGATCTTCACGCTGAGCCTCCACTTCAGCATATCGAAGACTCATCTGGAAGTAACGGTCACGAAGATCTATTAACTCAGTCTCTAAAGATGACTTTGTTCGTTCGTACCTTTCTTTTGCAACCACCTCACCTCCAGATACAGATTTTCCAGGTGCAGCTGAATGACTGTGTAGCTCATCAGAGAAAATGATGCAGAGATTACAACAAGGTTATCCGTTTAAGACATAAGATACATACCAATATATATTTGAATAATAACAATCTGGAGAATTTGCACTGTTTCTTGTGTTTATCAATTAGCAAAGTAGTTTTACTAGTAAATCATAAAACTCAGGCGAGTCATCTGCGATCACCGAGTCAAATGTGAAGAGTATTTTTGGATGATTTTTCCCTAAACCAGTCCAGAGGCTAGGTTCCCATTTCTAAAAAATTCTCATACCCCTAATGCATCCCCTACCGTGCCATCTTTCATAGGAACGGGCAGCATGCAAGACTAGCCCCAACTAATACCCCTATCTGTTAAAGTCAAAAAATTTATATTTATATATTTTATTTTTGAGAATGAAGTTGAGAAATTCAATTCTCAGAATTTCACTCATCATCTTGTATTGCCCACAATTACCCATTGCCATTGCTGTTGCTGTCATCCAATACTCTCACACCTTCCAAAACAATTAGTTTCTAACTATCCCCATCTTTCCATTCTTATTGTAGTATATTTCTGACCTCTTCAGTCAATTGGTGCAATGCCAATCCGAAAACTTTACAAGTTATGTTATCCTTTCTTCTGTATAATATTTGCAGGTCACTAGTATGCTCCTACTTCGGAGATCAACCTCTTGAGTCTTGAAAGTAAATACTCCTCCATTCCAAAATTAGAGATGCATTTTATTTTTAAACTATAAAGTAATATTAAGTTCCTAACATGTCTTTACTTATACAGTAGGTAAACTGAGTAATATCAAGCCATCACTACTACATTTCTAGCAAATGTTAGGAACATGGTTGAAAAAGAAGAATGAATTCCTTAAAAGTCGTCGTTTTAGAAATATATATCTAATTTTGGAAGGGAGGAAGTACTTGACTATAGTTTTAAGAGTAAACAAAATAATTATATAAAGACCTTTAAATGTTTGAAATAAGCAACTTGCGAAGATATTCAGTTCATGCACAAAATTAAATTTGAAAAGTGAAAATATGTGATAAGTATTGGCTTTGATGTATTATCTCACCTACTAATTCGAACACACATTACTAGGTGAACATACATAAAATGCTACCGTATGTTTTAATGTTCCCTTACTACCTACCTCTGAAGCTGAATCTTATATCTGTTATTTGCCTCCAGAGCCTCAGCGAGCTCATTCTCAAGTACCTGTACCTTCTCTACATAATCCACTCCAACAGCATGAGGACTTCCAACTTGAGAACCATATTCATTATCACCCTGAGAAGCAACATAACGTGTAAGAAGGATATGAGAAAATACAAATTTGGAAAATATATAGAAGAATGAGTAAGAGTTTAAGTTAATTAGTCAAAAACCCAAACAGAGTTTAAGTTGCATAGTTGTTTCGGACCAAATTTCGATGAAGATGAACCAAATAGGTCAGACCTCTCTTTGGCTTAATATCAAATTTTTAACTGAAAAACAACTGATACATCCTGCAAATTGAAGAAAAGAAGATTCTCACCTTTTCATTGCCAGACTTATTTTGATCATGTTTTTTTGCCTCCATCAGTTTCAGATCTTCGTCGAGGGATTGGGCCCTCTTCAACAATTCATCATTTTCACCCTCAAATTGTTGTATCTTCCGCTTATGTTGCTTGTTTGCTCTCTTCATCTGGCTAAGTTCATTTCTCAGCTCGCCATCCTCTGCATTGGATGCCTCTTTTGCTGTTAGATCATGCTCCATATGCAGAAGCTTTTCTTCTAATGCGACTCTTTTATGTTTGCAGTCCTCAAACTCAGACATTGCTTTCTGCAAGCTAGAAATTTTCTCAGCAAATGATCTATTTTCAGCCTTCAGTTCTTCATTATCTACAGATATTGAATGCAGCAGAGCTTCCAACTTTTTCTTTTCAAGCTTATATTCTTCGAGTCTCAGCTCACTATCCTCTGCATTGGATACCTCTTTTGCTGTTAGATCATGCTCCATATGCAGAAGCTTTTCTTCTAATGCGACTCTTTTATGTTTGCAGTCCTCAAACTCAGACATTGCTTTCTGCAAGCTAGAAACTTTCTCAGCAAATGAGCTATTCTCAGCCTTCAGTTCTTCATTAGCTACAGATATTGAATGCAGCAAATCTTCCAGTTTTTTCTTTTCAAGCTTAGATTCTTCGAATCTGCTCTTTAAAGATAATACATCCTCCTGAGATCGTGCTATTTTCTGAAGCTGAGCCTTCAAATTAGCAGTTTCGTCGATTAGTTGTTGGCGTTCGTATTCAGAAACGGTAAGCTTCAATTCAAGATCATTAACAGATGTCTTAAGTTTTTCTTTGCTCGACCTGTAACTTGCGAGTGACTTCAGCACTTTCTCATGGTCAGCATGGCTTTGGTTTGATGCAGCAAGCTCAGCTATCAGACCTTGAATCCTCGATTTATATTCTGTTTGGACACGATCAAGCTCATCCTCAGTCAAAATAACTCTAGAACTTATTTCTTGAAAAGCACATTCCAACTTTTCTCTATCAGAACGTAAAATTGATAGTTCATTTACCGCTTCTGAAGCTATTCTGTCTCTTTCATCATTAATAGCTGAAATTTGGTTGATGAGGTGTTCCACCTCCCTTTGGAGGTTCTCAACTTCAGCTGTCTTCTCCAAGTACATCTGATTTAACAAGCTTTCTTCCTGAATAAGTTTCTCCTTTTGTTCCCTGTTTTCTTGAAGAAGTACATCTAATTCTGAAGTTAGGCTTTTCTCCTTTGAGGCAAACTCTTCCAGAACAGAAGAAAGGTTTTCTTCTAAATATTTAATTCTTTTACAGGAATCAGACAAACTTTGTTGTGATTCCCTCAATTTGGTCTCCAAGTGTATGCAATGCCCATGCAACTCCAGATTTTGGTTCCTCAATTTTCCATTCATTTTCTGAAGAGTATTGCAGTTCTCAGTGAGTTTGTCAGCAGATACTTGTGACTTCTGATTAGCTATTTTCTGGTATTCACATTCCTCTTGAACTTCTGAAAGCCGATTTTCTGTTTCTTGTAATTTCTCTTGGAAAAAAACTTTTTCTGTCTCCATCTCAACTGTCAATCTTCTGATCTCATCTTGGAGACCCATTGCATCCGATTTGAAATTCTCATGCAACTCCAGTTTTTGCTTCCTCAATTCTGCATTCAATTTCTGAAGAGTATTGCAGTTCTCAGTGAGACTCTCACCAGATGCTTGTGACTTCTGATAAGCTATTTTCAGGTATTCACACTCCTCTTGAGCTTCAGACAGCTGATTTTCCAGATCCTGCAATTTCTCTTGGAGGACAACTTTTTCGGTCTCCATCTCAACTGTCAATCTTTTGATATCATCTTGGAGACCCATTACGACATATTTGGAATTCTCTAGTTCCAGTTGATTGGATTCTTTCTCCTCTTCCACATTCCTCATTTGAGCTTCTAAACCAGATACACGTTCTGATAATTGCACGTTTTCTTCTTCCACTTCAAATAGATGGAGTTCTAGTTTCCGTTTTTCAGTTTCAAGTTCTGATGTTTTCTTCTGAAGAATCTTGTTAGCAGAAACTTTGCAATCTACACTGCTGCTAAGCACCATTATATCATTTCGTAGATCATCCAAGCATTTAGAGGTGATGTTACTTTCTCTCAGTGCAATTTCCATGTTTTCTTGCAGTTGGTCTCTTTCCTTTTCTATTTCAGAAGGTTGAGCTTTTAGTTCCATCTGACATCGTCTGAAAAGGTTTAGTTGCTCTTCCTTTGACTGCAAATCAGCTTCGAACATCTCTACCTCGGATTTTTTTTCAGCCATGTCCTTACGTAGATTGGCAAGATTAGCTTCTAGCTCCATATTTGAACACTCAAGTTCTTGAACCTTCAAGTTTAAATATTCCATCTGACTTTTAGCTTCTGCAATAGTTCTATCTCTCTTGTTTATCTCAAATTCACCAATTTTAATAACTTCTTCACAGTTAGTGATCCTTGCTTCCAGTAATTTGTTCAGATCCATGAAATAGTTCAAGACAGGTTCAGCCCACGCTTTTGAAGCTATTGTATTTGTGTTCTTCATGCTTACCAAACTATGATAATGAGAGTCACACTCACCATTTACCTCAAAAGGAATATTGTACCATGGCCTCTTTATATGGTGAAAGGCCATCTCAAGCTGCTTTAAAAGTTCAGTATAAAGATCAGATGTTTCAGAATTAGCAAGCCGATCCTTTTCAACCACTTTTTCCAACTCCTGTAGCTTGCATAGGAGCTCCAGGTTTTCATCGGTTAGCTCACTGCAATCCCTCTCTAGCTCCTGCATTTTCTCTTCTAATCCTTTGATTTCTGTTAGCAGATCCACGCTGCTTCCATTAGTGAACCCCATTTTCCTTTGTCTTCCTGTAAGAGACTCCACTAATTTTGCATTCAAATTGACTATTTCTTCTTCAGTAACAGATAGCTTACATTTATATTCTCGCTCAACATCCAAAAGAGACTGCTGATATGAACCTCGTTCATTTTCCACCTCAGTGTTTTTAGCCTCCAAGGTTTGTTCAAGCACTTGAACCTTAACTAGCAACGTCTGTTCT
Source organism: Hedera helix (assembly GCA_947179155.2). Taxonomy (NCBI): domain Eukaryota; kingdom Viridiplantae; phylum Streptophyta; class Magnoliopsida; order Apiales; family Araliaceae; genus Hedera; species Hedera helix. The sequence goes on along the minus strand of OX359266.1, from coordinate 51,168,591 downwards.
GATTCCTGCAATTCATTTAACTGAAGTAACAAGATCCTGTTTTCCTCCAATTTTCCTTGGATAGAACCTTCTAAATCATTGTACCTTACATGTAACTCTGAAAGATCCTCAATCTCAACTTTCTGTTTTTCGATGGTCTCTTCCAGCTCTTGAAGAACCGAAAGAAATTCAATGTTTGATTCTCGACTCTTTTCCAACTGCAGTGCCAAGTACACATTTTCTTCTTTCTGGAACTTTATCTCATTTTCCAGTTCCTTTCGAATATGAATTACACCTTCCAACTGAATCGTTGAATCCTTGGTGCTTGTTCGTTTCACAACTGATTCCTCCAGCAAAAAATTCAGTTGCTCAACTTCTTTCTTCATGCCATCGCGCTCCGCATGTGCTGCTGAAAGCTCCATCTCCACATTTGTCTGTTTTTTGGACTGAGAAGAGAATTTCTCTCTTAATATATCCAAATCGAGCATTAGCTTCCTGGAATTTCTCTCCCACATCTTAGCTTCATCACGAAGCTCTTCAATTGTATCTTCCGCAGCTTCTAGGAGGTTTTTGGAAGAACCAAATGTCAGAGATGATGTAGCAATATGAGGTGAAGAACATTGCCCATACTCTTCTTCATAATTCTGAAAATCATCCCCTGAATGCGTGATCTTTGAATTAAAGGATGAGTGGTTTGATATAAAAGGATCATCAGCTGGGTGAATACTGTCTGCTGAATTATTTCCAGACCTGACTGCATCTTGTCTACCGCCAGCACTGTATCGGTCACCATTTATACCTTTTGGTGGGGAGAGACTCTCCCTCGTTACAGTACCCTCTTCAGAGACAAAGCTATGATTTGAATCGGATGCCGGGTAACTTGTTTCCTGCAGTGATAAAAGTTAAAGCTAGTTATAACACGGTAGCATAAACAAAAGATTGACGTGACAAGTGACTCGTCAGTCTTGCCAACATTTTGGATTTTGAATGCAACAGGGAGATAAGGAATGATGAATGAATTATTTAAACATACTGTGCTCCCCAAGTTTTCTGGATGTGAGGTGGAGCCCAAATCTTGACTTGACTGAGACCTAAGGCTCACGGCAAGTGACTCGTCAGTCCCATTTGACTTACGGCCATTATTATGATGATCTTCCTCCCGAACTTCATCTCTGGAATTTGAGTATTTTGACTCTTCATCCCTGGCAAAATGTGCAGGAAATCTTCAAAATGGCATGGAACATTGAAAACTCTGAAAAGAAAAAAAAAATCACCGTAGAGTCATAGACTATGAACCTGAGTTTTGTTCTCGTTGTTAGGCAATGAATTTTAACCTGTAAATCAGATGGACAAGCAAAAGAGTGTTAGAGCAGATCTCTGGGTCGCATAATCAAAACCTACTGATAATGAGTTGAGTAGGCCACATGATTATATAATGAAATGCATGGCTTGGATTAATCTCATACGAGACGATATATCATAAACGCACTCCCTCACCGCTATGTTACTGCCAATCAAGAGGATTAATCATATCAAATGACGTGAAGCATCTGTGACAATACTGGAACAAACATGTGGATGTCGCTGAGGCTAACTTTCCAATGTGGTGCACATATCCTAAAAATTTATAATGTCCGCTTGAAAACTAGTTAAAAAATATCAAATATCCTCCTCGCCTAAGTTATAAAACCAAAAATGGTAGTTTGTTGGGAGGCAGAGGTGGAGAGAAAGGACTATTGTTGTAACCATATAACCTGCAGATTTTTTAAACAAGTAGAGCTTTATTACAGTGAAATGATTATATACAAGTAGAGTTGTATCACAATGAAATGATTATATAATCAAATAGCCGTAGAAAAGAGTTTAGAAAATCTTAATTGTAAATATGTGAGAAATATTCTCTGAAGCTCCGATTCTGTTCACTATTTTTTCTGAGTTTTTAAGGTTCATATTCTTACTTGGAAAAGATTTCTCAGTCACTTAAACAGGTGTTACTCGTAATTTTTATTTATTTTTATTAAGAATTGAACTTAAAGGGATTTTGCTTCTTGCAGAGTAGTTAATGTGAAATTGTTTTTCCTATTATTCTTAATGCAAAAACCGTCTCAAGGAAATAGCATATTGAATGAACTCCTCGGATCTACTGAACCAAATTGAAACGTAAAACAATTGATATAACTCAAATAACCCCCTTGCTATATAACTAAGACATATTCTTATATACAAATTATCAACTATTTATAGCTTGGGGTTTATACGAATATCCAGATGACATATATATATGTTTTATTTGAATATTAACTATTAAGAACTCATTAATTCTTTCAAAAAATGAAATATATATGAGCGGGCATGAAATTTAGACAATGATTCACCTGTAAAATTGTGCCATAATTGCATTTTTTCAGTGGCAATGAAACTGGTCCAGAAGCCCTCAGACTCTTATAGCGTGACATATCGACAATAGACTCTCCAAGTATGCCAGATCTAGCTGATCCCTACGATCAAGACGTAGAACATTTAAATATGGTCTATGCATAATCTCAAAACTTTGTTTGTTTGACAACACAAGGAAAGTTGGCATTGTAACAACGCTTGAGCCCATTAAAATAATGAAATTCATGATATGATGAAGTAACAAAAACCAGGATTTTCATTGTACCATGGAAATGACGAGCTTAAAAAGATACTCGTCAAGCTCTTTTGAAGAATCATTATGTGGAATCCACAAAGATTCTGACAAAGTCTCTGCCCATTGACAAGTGCCATTCCGAACTGGTGCTTTGCCCGACTTTGCAATTGTTTTCCCGGTTTCCACGGAGATAATAGACACATACAGCTTATCCCATCCTTTTGGTACCTGTAATTGAGCAACCATTAGAAATGAGTTTTACAAACGCAAACATGCCACTTCTTTTTTGCCAAGAGTGACAATCATACCTTGGCATGTCAGGTGAAGAGAAAAACAATAAAAGAAAGAATTAAACTCCATTTATCAATCAAATATAAACAAACCATAAGCTGAATAGTTCTGAAATACTAATGGCTTAGTTGGCTGGCTCTTAGGGACCAACTTTATTTGTCATCTCTTTTTCAGAAAAGAAGAAATCCTTGAATTGAGTCCGAGATAGATAGTTCTACAAGAATCTCATTCTAAGTTTAATCAATCATATCGTTTTTAAGCTATTTTTAACATTCCCAAAAGTAAATCTCCAAAGCAGCAAAACTTAATGGAAAAAAACACATACATACAGCGACCCTTCCCCACCCCACCCCACCCCACCCCACCCCACCCCGAGTAAATATATATCCTCATTCTGTTGGGCAAAATATGAATTTGGATTCATAAAAATGGGGGGAGATCTTTCTCAACTAAGCTGAAAACATGAATTGCCTTTTCATCATTCCCGTCTTAAAATCAGAATCAAAGATAGAGGATCATTGTTACATAATACAGATTCACTGTTACATTAAATGCATGACTGCTCTTTTAAAATGAGTCGATCGGAAAGTACATAAATTAAAATCCACCATCTATCAAATACTAGTCGTCATTCTTCAACCAAATACGTACTAAATTACCACCAAATAATGGAGAAAAGACTGTAGAATTATGTCATCTCTAGTACTATTTTGTATGTATGTAAATATATCAAGATTGGTAAAGATCACATAGCAAAGAATTAAAGACTAAAATTAATGACCAAATAAAATAATTATGAATCAGTAACCAGAAGGGCTTGAAAATCGGAGAAGTTGAAATCAAATCTCTCTCCTGATTTAGCAGCAGCAGCAGCAGGAGGAGTAGGAGTAGGATGCTGCTTCTTGTGCTTTTGTAATTTGAACATTTTATTTCCCTCTCCTGTTGCTCCAATGCTATTACTACTGTGACGCATTGAGATCATGCGCCATTGTTCGTACGGATCACCAACAACACCATTACCATTTCCAAACTCCAGAGAGAAAGAGACCGAGACAAATTAGGAAAAAGAGAGAGAAAAAGTTAGCTAGCTAGCTAGCTGGTCATTGTTCTCGCTGGTGCCATATTATTTTCTCAATTTTTGGCAGATTAAGAAAGAGAAAATGACAATTATTTGATTTGATTCACGCGCACTCAACTACGTAGCCGCAGGGGCAGTAATGATATAAAACAACCGCCTCCCATAGCAACAATAACAATCATCTATACCCGTACTCTTTCCGTCTATATATTTTACTCGGTTATATAAAAGGAGTGTTATGGGCAAAGTTTATAATTGTTTAGAATTGTATATTTTTACGAATAATATTTCATTAGTTTCATAAATATAATAATAATAAAAAACTCTATAAATGTAACTCTTTTTGTGATACAGAAATTACTAATTTAATAGTGGTATGATATTAAAATTCTGACAACAAATTTAAATATTAATGTTATTTTATATTATTATCGATAAAAATAACTCTTTTTTATAATATAAACAAGTGGCATATGGGACTATCTTTTTTGTATAATGAGAATAATATATATTATACCACCGAGTCATGTCAAAATATTAATTGATTTTTTAATTTATTATAATAATTTATTTTAATTAAAAGGAGGAGGAGTCTGGGCGAGGGTTAAGTAACTTATGTAAGCATTATCTATAATTTTTCTTGTGTGACTAGGAAATAATTGGAGGAGTCGATGTTAATTAATCGGCAGCAAGACAAAACTGTCAAAATTTAGTGAGTTTGGGAAATTAAGAATGTTTGTCTAAAACGTAACGAGGTGGCGAGGAACAATAATCGACGCCATCGAGGTGGCACTGTCTACCGATTGACGGAAACACGGGTGGTGCCACCTATATAAGAATAACTTTATACACGTAAATATTAAATATAATTTTTTATATAAAATTTATTTTAATTATTAAAAAATAATATCTAACACAAATTTTTACGTTAAATTTTATTTTTTAATAATAAAATGAAATTTGTGTTTAATTATTCGTATAAGTAGACTTGTTCCCTATATAAATGAGACAAAAAGAAAACTAATATTGTCTAATTTTTATTTTTGAAAGCTAATGTTGTCTAATTTGGATACGTCGAAGCGACTATTACTTAATTTTTTTCCACTCGAACAATTGTCTAACAATGCCATAATTTTTTAGACTAAAAGTGGACTATCTATTAACTGTTTAATTAAATTCACCCGTTAATATAAACAGAAAAATCACTGCATGTTTAAAATTAGAAATATATGTTTTTTTTTTTAAAAAAGTTATTCTAAAATAAAACATTTATTTTTATTTTCAAACTGAAAAATCGAATAAAATTCTTATTGTCACTACTTGTATAATATAAATTGATTATTATCATCATGTCACAATTATTAAATTTGTAAGAATAAGTTTGCAAAAATAATTCTTTCAAAAGAATTTGTCGTTTTATAAAAATATATATCTCTAACATTAAAATAAAAGGACTTAACAGACATTATATAATTTTCTTTTTATACCTAAAATTTTAAAATTATCTAACTACAAAAAATCAATATACACTGTTTAGTTTTTCAGAAAAGAATTAAATTCTCATTTTCAAGGGTTTTGATGAAAATGATGATTGATGGGTGAGAAGCATTGATTTTGTCATTAATTTGAAGAACCCCGATCGTTGTACAGCCCAATGCTTACGTGTGCACGATCTCATGCATCTTCTTCTTCAAACATCTTTACCGATACAACAATGGTATTATTATGTTCCAAGCATGATTTATTATATTAACAATTCTCTTTCTCCTTCATTGTAATCAACTCCCCAAATCAAGTTTTCCTTCTAAAGTATAAGATTAATATTAGTTTTTGATTTAAAATATTTTTAAATTTAAAATAGTAACAATTAATTTAATTTTAAATAATATAATTATAAACTATGTAAATAATATTACGTATTACAAAATTTATTATTTTTAAAATTTAAATCAATTACATTAATTTTTAATTAAAAAATATCTCAAATTAATTTTAAAAATTCAAACTTAATTTTATATTTTAAAAAGGAGAGAGTATTAATTTAATTTTAGTTATTGTCATTATGAATGTCGTAAATTATCTAAAATATTTACCGAAAAGCATGCCCTTAAATTTACTACTGTAATTAGCCTGATGAATCACGTAAAATTTCAAATCGTCTAAAAAATGAAATACAAGTTGACCATGGATACTCCATAAAAAATATGGGGTGGACATGTACAAGTTTTTGACTAGCATGCATGGCTGCACTGAAACCTGCAACACAGCAGTCGGACAAAGAAGTCCTAATTTTCTTTTAATAAGCTACAAGATTTGCCTACATTGAGTGTGAACATGGACAAGTATTTGACATAAAATAGTTCATAAAGTAGACATCGAAAAGGCAACACATACTTATAATGCAAGCAATGTTTTTGTCCATAAGTTACAAGATTTGCATCGTTGATTTATTCTCAGCTGCACAATCAGATGAGAATTCATTCTCAACTGGTGAATCGAAACAATCAGAGCCTTAATGCATTTTCCTTCTGTATAGCACATTCATATGAAATTTCAAAACTTGTCCCTTCTTATATGCAGAGCAACAAAGCTTACCTAGAAGAACTTGGGGACGCAGCAGCTGATTTGATTTGCCGTTGGGTCACTTTCATGTACAAGCCCTGCAAAATTGCAAGGACATATTATAAGCATAAATACAATTAAGTTCATAACCCATTTATTTAGAGTATGCTACTTCCTTCTTTATATTCATGGATAGAGACGTGCCATTATGAAGATTTTTTTATGTATGCACCAAAGAAGACCGGATTCTTGAGCAAAAAGTAGGGAGATTTAGTTGCCGTAGAAATCTTATTTAAACACAGTTTCACATATTTTCTGATGTTTGGGAATCTAAAAACACATTTACCTAAATCTATTTTCTTTTCGGAAAGACCACCACAGAAATAATATGAGCAAAAAAGGACTTCTTATAACTTCGTTCATGTGCAAGTTTAATCATTACAGAGGACAAGTCTTTTTCTGTCTGAGTTGGTCAATAAGTTTCCAAACTAGCCAGTATTTGTGTGATGTGCATGTGTGGTTGAAATTGAAACTGAGCAATTGAGAAAATTACATTCGTTGTGTGAATAGTGGCTCCTGTTGTCATGTTGATAACCTGATCTGGAATCAACTCAAAGCTCATGTGCTGAAGAAATATAGCTAGAGACACAATTGCTTCCATTAAAGCAAACTGATCGCCAACACATTTACGAGGCCCTCCACTGAAAGGGATAAATCTGCAAATATATGTTTTCATATCAGAATAAAAACAGTTTCAAAAATGTAGTAATATACTCCCTCAGTTCTGAAATATAGGATCGAAGTTGACTTTTTGAAGTCAATTTGTGATCTTTTCAAAATCAAAAATATGAATTCTTTCAATTTTAGATACTTACAAAAATGGCAAACCAAGTAAAAAGTACTACTACTTACAAGATTTATTGTTTAAAAAATAAAATAAATCACGTCAATTTTGAATTTGAAAATATCTCATATTAACTTTGAAAAGTCACTCTTAATCCAACATTTTGGAACAGAGTATATAAAAAATATATATTTGTCTTAATTAAACAGAAGTACAACATATTGAAAAGGAAAAGGAGATAGGAAAAATTCAGATTAAAATAATACCTAAAATCAGTATTTGTTTCATTTGGCACAGGGCCCTCCAAGTCAAATCTTTCTGGAACAAACTCTTCAGCTCTGTCCCAGACCTAGTGCATCCACAGTGATTAAAACATAATAAAATATTACACACGACAATAAAATAATTGGTTGACAACAAAAGTTGGGCTGCCCCATAAAATAAATGTAACATGTCTTGTTTATAGCATAAAATCTTATTTTTGGACAAATATGAAATCTCTAGTTCTTCAGTTTAATAACCTGCATTAATGTCTTAAACAGTGGATAATATAGAATCTCTGACAGAATTTGTAACACTATTCCTGATTATGTTCTTACCTTTAAGATCAATCAACTTCTTCATGGTTGACCAGGAAATTTATCCAAATCTGTTTAGTTCAAGGTGTTGAAGGTTTCTAATTTTCAACTCAACCAAAAAGAGAGGGGGGAAAAATCCTTCATCGACGAAGTAGTGAATGTTGGAAATCCAGAACTAAATTATTGGGGTCATAAGTTCAGGCTCTAGAAAGAAATCGATTAATTTCCTCAAACGAGCTTTCGAGTAACACTTGAAGCTAAAGAAGGAACTGGATAGTAGGCCATTACCACAAAACACTTAACCTTACAAAGGATTCAAGGGTGGTTCAGGTTAAAGACTCAACCTTTAAGATACATTCTCAATCATGACAGCCTCAGCATTTCAACAATGACACAATATACCCTTAAAGAAGGAAATATATGCAACCAATAAAGTATTAAACTGAAGTTATGAACTGTATAGGGAAGTCCTTAAACAAATGTAATCTTCCATATTCACGGCAGAAAGCAATGTTCAGTTTTGAAAAACCCTTCCTAAGATAGAGGAGTTATTTACAAAAGGTGAAAAAAAGTAATAAAAATGGACAGATGAAATTGTAAAATACAGCAAGTGAGAGGATTACCTGTGAAGAATGATGGATATTATATACTGAAATCATTATATCTTGGCCAGCATTAACCTTGTAGTTTCCAGGAAGCACATCAGCAACTTGAGCCCTTCTTATCAGGACCTATTAAATTGATTATTCCAGGGCAATGGATTAGCAGAAAGAATTACAGCCCAGTTCACTGAACTAAAATTTAAGGGATGCAACCTACTGGAGGATGGGGGTAAAGACGCATCGACTCATTTATGCAACGCGTCAGGAACTTTAGGTTTTTTATGTCATCATACGTAGGAGGTCTTCCCTGTAAAAACCTGTCAACTTCTTCCTGGGCTTTCGTCAAAGAGGAGGGATTCTGGATAAAAGTAATTAGGAAGAACTAGACAGTCGGTTAATATTCTTTTTCAGTTCAATGCATTTCCATACAGCTTATTTGAATCTGTCAGGAACATAATAATAGAAAATAAAAAATTGGTCATGTTCATGAGGCAGATGTATTTACTGCATCCTAAAACGCCGTAGAACTTGAATAAAAGGACAAATCTAACAGAAATCAAGTAGAAAGAAATGTTGAAAACCAAAATGCCCTAATCAGAGATTTCAACAAAGTAAAGTGCAGCAGCAGGTTCATTTGGCAACTCAAATTATTGTTATATAAGGCACAGAAGCTAATGAGAATGACAGAAATACTAGTATGAGCATAAACTATTCAACACATGCTTCCGTATGTTGAATAAAACCACAGAGGAAAATCATTATGCCAATTCTTCTGTACTGATATCATCCTCATCATTAGTATCCACAGTAGGAGGATTCATTCCCTTTGTGAATTGATATGCCCTCTATTTATCTAAACAAAAGAAGTAGATAACATGGAGGACCACAATTTTCGCAATAGCACAGGGTACATTGAGTGCAACCATCCTTTTTTCTTCTTTCCTTTCTTTTTCTTCTTTTACAACTTTTAGAACTCTTCACTCAACTCAAATGAAGCCTGGGAACCTAAATACAACTCATCGATATCATTTTATCTCCTTAACCATTTAACCCTATTTAGAGAAATATTAATCTTGGATTTTATTTGAATTCTCATTATCTGTAATATATTTATCAAGTCAAATACTTAACATATCGGTTCGCATTTAGTCCACTAACTTGAAATCCTTACTCTGTCAGAGGCTGTTGTAGGTTTTAAATGATTTGTCCAGGAATCTTGGATGATAAAATATACACAAATAAAAAAATAATTCTTTTTCGTTGCACAATGCATATATTCCCCATTCTTTTTCGTTGCAAAATGCATATATTCATAGACAAAATCAAACATTAACTACTTGATTGATTGAAAAGGAAATACAAATTACAAGAAGCATGCAATTAGTGATGATACCTTACTTAGAAGATATGATGTCCATGTCAACACCGAACCAGTGGTCTCATGGCCAGCAACTAACATTGACAAAAGGTCATCTCGTAACTGCACACTTGAGACCTAAAACCCACAGAGTCATCGTCAAAGTTAAGCTAGGTAGCATAGCAAAATATAAGTGACATACCACAAACTTTATCCAGTTAAAAAAGAAGTTAACAAGCTATTCTCAATCCGTTTTTTGAAAACGCATGCTTAAATTAAATGCAAATTAATATCCAATCACTTCAAGATTATAAATTATTAATATGAACACATACCAAAGTTAGAAAGTGTATTCATGCTTCAGTATATTCTGACAAAGTACATACCTCCTCTCTACTAGCGAGCAGGAAGCGAAGGATGCTTGGATCTGCTTCATTCACATACTCCTCCTCATTAATCCTTTCACCCTCAGTTTCCACAATCTCCTTGCACTTTTTAATTAGTTCTTCAACAGTTCTTCTGATAACTGTAACTGCTTGTTCTGCTTTTACTTGTCTTGGGATAATCTTACATAACGCTCCAATCTGCAACAAGAATGAAAGAAGACAAATATTAACATCAAACAAAGTAAAGCAGAAAATGAAATCAAGAGAAAAAGTAAAAGTAAGAACCAGCCTTCCAATATGGTAATATGTCAGTTGATCGGGCCTCTGCTTCTTTTAAAGCAGTGTAAACTGCTTCAATAACAGGACTATCAGAATTAAGCGAATCAAAATTGTAGTTGAAAACAGATAGACCAATAACATCCAGAGTTAATTGAGAAAATTGTTCCTCCATGTTAACAGCAGAGCCATTTAGTGCATATGTTTCAAGCTTTTCCACCAATCTCTCGCCACATTTGCAAAACACTCGATCAACCATCACTGACAAGTACTTCTTGTGAAGTGAGGGAACCACAGCCCTGCGCCTTGCCTATCACAAATTAGACTTTACACTCAAAATTGTGGAATTTAAGTCGTAAGAACAATAATGCGCTTCAGGGATCACACACAGAATGCTTCTTGGTAGAGACATAAAATGAGGCACTAGAACAAGGGCTTCAAGAGTACCAAATTTTTTAACAAACATTTTAGATAAAATACATTAATTCATAATCTAAAAAAAAAATGTCCTAGAAAGCAATCCACCCTTAATGTTCAAGTGTATTATAGATAGTTTTCCTTTAAAAAGATTTAATTATTTCTTAGAATACATACTTTAATATCTCAAGGAACTTTAAATGATCAGTGTTTTCACATAGCAGTTAAAGTTACAACTTAGACTTTACGCTCAAAAGGGTTAAATATAAAGTCTAGGAACCATGATGAGCTTGAAGCAATCAACTGTCAGAGACAGGAACTAAGAAAATTAAAAATAAGAGGAACTATATGACTGCCTTCCGGAATACAAAAAAATAAAAAAAAAATATTGGGTTACATTGATCCAAGAACTTAAGTGATGTAGGACAGATTTGAAATTGTATAATTGGTAGAAAATAATAGAATAGAAAACATAGGATTTAGTAAATCACTAGGGGTTGGTTTTAACTCCACGTCTATTAACCTAGAGGAATTTATCTCTGTGATAAAAATAAGCCAAAGGAATTCTCAATAATCAATAATCTGTATTCTATGGGAATTATATCAGTATTTAAAGACCCAAAACCCTAATATTACTTGAGAAGTAATAAAATACTAAACAACTAAAGTACCCTTATTAAGAACTCCTAATCACTAACTAAAATATTAAAATACCAAAATACCCTAACTAATTAAAATAAAATACCAACTATCTCCTAAAATAAATAAACAAATTAAATCTATACATAAATAATTACAAACATGATCCCCATCATTAAGAAACCTGGACCTGTAACTCAAATTACCCTAAATACTAAAGACCACTGTACACAGCTCTCTCTTTGATACATTCAATGGCATATTTACAAACAAATCTTTCAAAGTCTCAAAGAAAATTAAGTGATCAATGTTTTCACATAGCAGTTGAAGATACAATTCAACAATTCCTTGTTAGCCCCATTGCGCAGTACAAATAAACCGAAAATTCCCTAAAATTTTGGTAAAAACTATAAACCTATACAGAATCAACAAAAACTATGGCACATAATATGCATAGGTTGAAGATGAAATGTGGCAATTATCCCCCAATGCCAAACCAAAATATAACAAAAATAACAGCACTCCGAAAATGCAAATTCATTTAGCAAATTTGAGCAAGTATATTGAACAAAAAAAGAAACGTAAGAAATGGAGAAAATTACCGTCCAAAGGGGTCCTTCGGCAATGGCAAAGCCAGAACCAAACAAGAATTCAGAAACCTCAGCAACAAGTCCCTTAGCATACTTTCCATAATTCCTCAGAACATGCTTGGCGATAGCTGGGTCACTTACCACCACGAAATTCCTGGGACCAGCGGCGAGGCGGTAAATTGGTCCATATTCGTTCATCCATTTGAACAATGGGAGGAAAAGGGCACCACCCAAAAGGTTAGAGACATCTTCAAGCTTTGCACTTGCAACGGGTATGTTGGAATCGTCTTGTCCAATGGTTAGGTTCCGAGTGAGGGAAGTGAGCCAGTCAGGGCTGACCCATGAGCTCTGTTTAGTCTCGGGGGGTTTGTTGTCAATGGAGGATTTGATGGAGAGAGTGTTTGGTAAATTGGTTTGGTAAAATGTAGGTTTGGGATTGCAGAGGTGTTGGCGGGTACGGATGGGGGTGGGAAGGAGAGAGAAAAAGGAGATAGAGTGGGAAGGCATGTTTGGTAGTAATGAAATTAACCTCTCTTTTTTATTCTCTATTTGAGATTGAATGGATCCTGTGTTTCTCTTTCACCCTACAAACACAAGTGGTATTTTTATTTTTATTTTTATTTTTATTATTATTAATTTTCATTTAATAGTAAAATAAGGAAAAATGATGCAGTTCAAAGTAGAGCGTTTTATTGATAAAATGGTTAAATAATAGAAATGTAAATAATAACATAAATAAATAACAAAATTATTAATATCTGCAGCTATCCCCTGGATTCGCTCGGCCCAATCCTAAAAAGAAAAAGCTTAGTAAATAAATTTGGAGTTCTAAGGCCTGGTTTAAATTTGATCTGCGCTTGAGTTTACATAAATTAAACTTAGCCCGGCCCAATTTCAACTATTCAATTACAATAATTGTTGATATTTGTGATAGTTGTACAATACAATAATGCATTATGTGCAACACCAAAATGCATATAAGATATGCAACTATCAACCACAATAAATATATCAGCACCATTATATATTTTAAATTTATTATTAATATCCTAAGATACGTGTGTTTATAAAAATGACGCGTGCGATAAGAATATATATATTAATTTATTATTATTATATATCATTTTATCTCGTGATTGATCCATTATTTAACTTATGAGCTATTTGTAATCATTTATAAGTTAATTTGATATCTCAAAAAAAATTATATAATACCACAGTTTCATTTGGAATTATATAATCCATCATCATATGACCTAAAAAATTACAAAACATAGTACATGGAATAAGATAATCCTTTGTAGAAATAAAGTAGTATAAATAATATTCTCTTACTCATCATTTTTCACAAACAAACATAACCCTAATGTAACGACTATAATACTTCCTTCATTCTAATTTATAAGATCATCATCGATTTTTTGAAAGTCAGTTTAAAATATTTTCAAATGTAAAATTGATAGAGATGTATTTAAAATTATACATTAATAAATCTTCTAATTAGTTGATTTTTTTAGATAGCTTAAAATATTTGTTATTGTATTGACTAATCTTAAGTAAATTTATATCAATTTTGAGTGTTTTGTATTTTAATTTGACTTTTAAAAAGTCAATAATAATCTTATAAATTAGAACAGAGGTAGTATGATTTTATTTGCACAATTTCCGTGTGAAAAATTGCAAAAAAAGATTTGAATTTTCCTTTTAATTTCATATTTTAAGATTTTTTTTTATATAAAAAAATAATTGGTCGACTTGAATTAAGCTTATGTTTACCTGTCCTACTAAAGACAGGGCTTGGGCCGAGAAGTTGGGCAAATAAGAAGCGAAGCTGGATTTGAGTTGACTGTGCCCCCCATTTTAAATGTCAAAGACTCAAAGTCTTTTTAGAGTTTGAAAAAGAATTTCAAAAATATTAGATTTTTTTTCCCCTTCTAGGTGCTATTGAAATATTACATCATTTCATCATCAAGGAGGAGTTGAATTTGAAGTCATACCCAAAGACATGGGTTGGGCAGCACATTACTGGAGAACTCTGCTTGACCACCGTTAGAATTAACAATATTTTTAGAATAAATTAATAAATACATTTGTTTTACAATTTTTATTTTGAAACACAAGTTCAAGTTCAAATACCGTTAAATGAATAAAATCAACATACGAGTCCCTCTCCCTCTAACATTCATTTTTTGATTTAATTTATTTAACTTCCTTTGAATTTGCGTTTCGGAAAACAGAGCGTAAAATAAATGTATCTATAAATGAACTCATATTTGAAAAGAAATATTTTTATTTTTATTTTTATTTGAAAGATCAAATTTTTCAAAAGCTTGAGGTATTGTGATTGAAACATGATCATTGTCAAAATATTGCAAATTATTTAGGATTCTTGAATAGTTTTTCCAGATTTTTCGCTCTCATCTAGAAACCGTCTACTTTTTCCATCGACTTGAAGGAAAATAAAAATATCTCAATAAATTTCAATGTTACAATTGATACGGTCATTTCAGATAAGTTTCATTTATTTTAAATTATAGTTTTTCAATAATTTTTGAATGTTCCAACAATAACTTTATTTCTTGGGTTAGAGAGCCACATTCAATTTTGCCCCATAATTAGAAACAACGACATTTGTTACATTTTATTTTTGTTTGATTAATTAAATATGCGTGGAGTTACCCTTTTTTATTCATCTGTTTATTTATATCTTTGATGTTTTAGATCAGCCACAAATTATAAATCGTTATGGAAATAATATTCATATTATTCTATCATCTAAATTTAATTGGTCGAATTACATGGTCATGTGCAAGTTATCATCAAAATTTTGATATTATATATATATATTTCTAAAATTTTCAAATTTTTTGTACCCCATTCGAAATAGTTTACAATATTGAATCCTTAAATCCTATTTGAAGTCAATTATGGTTATTAGTCATCGTGATACACACGTTTCAAATTACATGAAAAATATAATAATAATTTAATCAAAATTTAAAAATAAATTAAAATATAAAAAATTATAAAACGACTAAATTTACCGGAGCAAAAAAGAAAAAAGAGTTGTGATCTTGAGACTGTCTCAAACCCATTCTCCCTTTATAATATAAATTATCGTTATAGACTTATAGCGACAGTCAAAATTGTCGTTATAAATAGTAACCGGTTTAGTATACTGGAACAACCAGTTCGGCACTTTAATGATCCGATATATATATATTTTATAATAATAATTATTATTAATTGTGACGCCCCCAAATCTGGGTCCACACAGCCCAAACTTGGGTCGTCAAAAGACTACAACAAAATTATTACAACAAAGCACAACGTACAACAATACAGTGTATAATAATACACAACTAAGTCTTCACTATTATTGCCACACTATTTTACAAAACGTGAAGACTATGATAACTATTCCTCGGACCCTCACTCCATTCCCCGGCTAGACCCTGTTATGTTTTCATCTCCTGTTGAAAAACAATGGAACAAAAGAAAGGGTGAGCTCAAATAGCCCAGTAAAGAATATCATGACTAAGATAATGACGAATAAATTATCATTAGTCTTCAACAGTTGAGTTCTTGATAGAATACAATAGACTACAAGGTTTATATCAAAAACTGCAGTTAAATTCTTAAACAACGTTCAGATCAATATTAGCAGCGGAATGAGTAATCTATTAGAAGAATAATGCAGACTATAATGTCCACTCGGTTCTCTTTTTAGGAAAAACATCATCAACTTTTATCATCTGAAATATCATTAGTCAAGATAATACAAATTCACAGTTCCTGATCATAATCATGCAGATCAACAGTTCATCTTTGCACTATGGGCCAAAGACATTCAATATAACACCAACGGTCATGATTATATCAGATTCAGCCTTTGGTCATAATCATACCAAACAAAAGTTCATATTTGCACTACGGGCCAAAGAGAACATTCACCACGTGCCATAAAAGACACCGAACAGATGTATCGCCTTTAACCTATTATATCGCCTTTAACCTATCATCTGTTCAACAAATATAACACATCTGTGCCCCCGGCCACAGATATTCACAACAGCTTGATTTTTGGATGATTAGAATGATATAAATGATGAACAGAAGAAATAGGATAACAATAAGTATCGGAAGTTTACTTTGTACAGATTCAAATAATGTCAAAATTGTCAACATGATGTGGAGTGAAATTCAAGATCCACAGTTCAGAATAACGGTTACAATTCAATAGAAAGGTTCACGTAAATAGGAAGGTTCAGTTGAAATAATGAAGTTCAACTATTATGGAACATATAATATTTTCAGGAATTATAGAAGCAATAGTTCCATAATAAATTTCGATTTAGGAGTATGAAAGAAAATAATATCCCTTACCGTAGCAGGTTTGATTAACAAAAGGTGAAAGAAATTAATACAAAGGGTTATTCACCAACAGGCGGCAATCCGCTCCGTAAGGTTATTCCCACAATTTAATAGAATTTGAGTACAAAGAGTTATTCACCAAACAGACGGCAATCCGCTCCGTAAGGTTATTCTCAGAGATTAATAATGAATGAATACGAAAGGTTATTCACCAACAGGCGGCAATCCGCTCCGTAAGGTTATTCCCACAATTTAATAGAATTTGAGTACAAAGAGTTATTCACCAAACAGGCGGCAATCCGCTCCGTAAGGTTATTCTCATATATTAATAATGAATGAATACGAAAGGTTATTCACCAACAGGCGGCAATCCGCTCCGTAAGGTTATTCCCACAATTTAATACATGGAAATAAAAGGCACATCTTATGAGTAAGAAAGAAACAATATTATTTTCGAGAATCAAATAATGATAATCCCTTACCATAGTACGTTTGAATAATGGAAGATGAAAAAGATGGTATCCCTTACCGTAGTAAGTTTTAATAATAGAAGATGAAAGAAGATGACATTCCTTACCTTGATCTTGTGAAACAAGTTTATAGCCGAACAAATCCTTCCTTGTTTGTAGCAGTAAGAAATCTGACTTTTGAGTCTTCTAGAGTTTTTAAAATCTCTTTATGCTTTTAAAATAATGTTACTCTCGGAAAGATAGACGGCATAGACTCAAGAATCACTCAATTCGGAGTTAATATGAATGAGTTATGAATTTTCAAAACTAAGACTGAAAATAGTGACGAAAATCAGAATAGGTTACGGTTTTTAGTATTTTAAGACATGAAGATGATTTCAGATGACTTTTCTTCCTTCTTCAAAGTTGTAGAGGACGAAAAACTGAAGAGACAGGCTTTTAATTCATTAAATTCTGACAAATAATGAATTTACTACGATTTTTCGAAAGAGTTACTGTACATAAGAAAATTCCACTCGGAAATTCAAAGAAGAATGCAAAAGATTTCAAAACTAGGAATGACTTAAGAACACTTAGAGAGAACTTACACAAAAAGTATTTAGAGAGAGAAAGAAAGAACAAGTAAGGAAGTTTATGAAAAATCCTTAAGTTAAGGCTTCTATTTATAGCCAAAAATCTTATCATTCATTTAATCTAAACCATTCATTTAAAGATTATCTTTTAATCTACACCATCCATTTCAAATATTATATTATCTTTAATCTACACCATTCATTTCATATCACCTAATAATCACCTAACTTTATATTATAAACAAATCAATTCAATTATTCAACAATAATTCACACTTTAATCTACACCATTCATTTCATATCACCTAATAATCACCTAACTTTATATTATAAACAAATCAATTCAATTATTCAACAATAATTCACACTTTAATCTAAACCATTCATTTCATATCACCTAATAATCACCTAACTTTATATTATAAACAAATAACTTTATCAATTCAATTATTATGACTAATTGTTATAAATACAGTATAGTTAGCTCTTAGATATCAAGTCAATTAATTAATGAAATACAACTGTTTAAATAATACCGTAATAGAGATAACAATAATACAGAAAGTATGTAAAAGAAAAATACGTTACTGTGTCATGACAATTATTGATTCAATAACGTGAATTACTGTGCATATGTTACTGTGACAATTATTAGGTTCAATAATTTTAAAAACAGTGCAGCAACAATTATTGACTCAATGATATAAAATACAGTGTAATGACAATTATTAAATCAATAATGCAAAATACTGTGTAACAACAATTATTGAATTGATAATATAAAATATTATGCAGTGACAATTATCGATGAAATGATGCGTAACAGTTACGGTGTCAATTATCAGACCAATAATATGAGACACTATGCAATACCGTGTGTTACTGTAGAGTACCGAGTGCTACAGAAAATACCAATAACTACCGTATGCTACTATTCTTTTATCACCGGTATTTTAACAGTTCCGTTGACTATTTTTATTTAAAAGGGTTATTTCTGCCGTTTTCTATATCCGACAAATATTCCGTTGTGGGGTCCACCAATAATTTGTTATTTCGGCGCCGTCGGACCAAACGAATATTCCCCGACCAAACGAATATTCCCCGACAAAGCGAATATTGTCCGACAAAATAAAATTTGCACATAACATCCTTAACTTTTATCGATTTAACCACTTACTGTTTCAAAAAAATATATACGAAGAAAAATTAAATTTTGTATTTCATAAAATCCGGGGTCTTACATTAATAATAAATAATTAATAATAATACTAATAAATGATACTAATAATAATAATAATAAAAATAATAATAATAATAATTATTATTATTATTGGTTAAAAATCGGTATCGAACTGATAAACGATTCGATATACCGGTTCAACCAGTACTGATACCGAATTTTACATAAATTCGATATCGATTCGGTCTGATTTAAACCGGATGAACACCTATCTCGATGATCGAGGACAGGTGTCTTGATCTAGTTACAAAGATGAAATGTAGGAATCAGTCGGTGATGGTGGGCCTGGTAAATCCTGTTTTGTTCTTAATTTCAAGGTCTTCCTGTGGACCACGGCCTCCAAGTCGGTCAATATTTAACATCTTATGAGGACCAGCACTTAGACCACTACAAAGTCAACCCATACCACGAGGTCCAGCCCATCTTTTATACATTCTGTTTTCAGCCATACCATCAATCTCTGTGGGCTTGAAAATTTTGAGATTTATCCGCGCCGCAGGGTAAACGAATTCATACTACATCTGAATTTTATGTTGCCTAAAAATTTGATAATACCTCTACTCTTATTACATCTCTACGGACCTCTCTCACAAGTTTACTTTTAACACAATTTGTTTTTAATTTTTTTTATCAATAAAATAATTTAGAGTGTGTCAGGAATTAGTGTATTGTAATTAGTAACTTTTTAACCTATAAGATCCATTAGAAAAAATATTAATAATGTAATAATATTGAATTAGGGTTTAAGTATAACGGGTTGAATTTAAATATAATTTATTATTGCATAAGTAGATGAATATATATATACAAATGAATCATCAAATACTATTACTGATATTATATGAATAGATGAATTATTATTATTAAATTTTTATTAGTTAAATAACATATTTTAAAATTAAATAAATTTTATATATAAAAATTATCGTGCACAATATTAATCAATTATTATTACACATAGTTAATATATTACTATGATATAATACTAAAAATGTAAACAATTCATAATTATAAAATCTGTACTTCATACGGGACCATGAGCCGGTTATTAATATGTCTAAATATTTGACAAATCAATAAGAATAATACAATTGAAACAGCTTCCATTCAATAATTAAACATAAAAAATAAAAATAAATAAAAGAATAAAGAGTAAAAGTCATGGCTTTTTTAAACCTTCCCATCGAATCGGGCAAGTATCATAATTTTTTCAATCCTAACATCAAGAACTTAATTCACCCAGTTCATCACGAATTACGAAAATGAATTTTAAAAACATTATTTTTATTGTTGGTCGACGAATGACAATTAACTTTAAGATACACAAACTTTGATTTTTTCGTCATATATATACATGATTCTCTCATGCATCATGCATGCTACTTAACATTGCCTCAACTAATATATGGTGAAATTATATTACTATTTTGTTTTTTTATATTATTATTATTTTTTATTTAATATTCTAAATTTTATATATTATTTCACATAATTTACATAGGTAATACATGTGTCGTTAGTGCTAGCATACATAAGACATGAAGGGATAAATCATTTTCTCTTGAAAATTAGGAAGTGCTACTAAAGGCAAGAAATGTGTTTGGTTTTAATTTTTCGAAGTCTTTACTACCTCCGCTCAGAATATATAACTTTACGAAAAGAAAAATGAAAAGGAAAAGGTACACTTTTTTATTTATTATTATGAATATAAAAATTTGTATGAAATACATTTAGACATAATTTTTATAATAATAAATTTTAAATATATAATTATTTTTTGAAAAAAAATATGGATATATATAAATATAATTTACGTAAGCCGCAGAATTTAAAATATAATAATAAATGAAGACGTTGATCTCCCGAGGAGGGGAGACGATCATATTCGCCTTCACTCAAAGTGTTCTTTCTAAACCATTTGAAATTTTACTTATATATTTAACCTCAGAAAAGAAAAGAAAAAAATGTCAAACAACTTAATCTCAAAATGTCAACTAATTAAATAGTCTCGATTCATTGCATCGATTCAGCATCCATTTCAATATTATTTGTACGAGAAAGAATCTTTGCAACTGACTAGTCTTAATCAGACGTTGACACGTTAATGTTAATCGATTAGGCTAATCAAGAATTTAGGAATGAACAAAAAATTAAAATTAATCTTCAAATTATATTAAAAATTGATCAAACTGTACTAATAAAATATCGCTAACGGTTTCGACATATATAACAATTTTAGGGAGATTGAAAAATTACATTTATGGTTTGACTTTGATTTCTGAAGTCCACCGCTTTACACTAATAATAGTCAAAACGATGTCGTTTTAATTTTTTTTTAAAATTACATGGGGCTTATTATAATTTTATCCTGTTTTTTGTTAGTATAGCGTTGACTTCTACAATTATCTCTCGTATAACTATTAATTGTAGGTTTGAAAACTTTTAATTGTGAATTTTATTTAATTAATCAAGTTTTTTATTGTTTGATTGTGAGTAACATTTTTGCAATTATATAGTTTCATTATAATTAATGTGGATGAAGATGAATAAATTCAATAGTGATGGTATTCTTGTGTAAGCAATACACTATCTACTTTGAGTTTGAGTTATTTTGGACCTAAGCGCGGCTGATCTGGAACCAACGAAATTTCTTACTGCATGGAGGAAAGTTGAAGAGTCTGGATAGCTTGATTAAAAGAGCAAAAGAGTGCATCGAAGAATTTAAACGTTCCCAATCCCAGCTGCTTGTTCAGATGAGTCAGCAATCAAGTGGTAATGTGTGGCGACCACCACCATTTGAGGCGTATAAACTAAATTTTGATGCAACAATTTTTTCGGACTTAGGCAAAATTGACTTTGGAGCTATCATTCGAAATGACAAAAGAGAGGTTATGGCTGCTTTGACTGACACTGGTCTTAATGTGAGCACCAGTGAGGAAGTTGAGTTACTTGCTTGCCGAAGAGCTATCGAATTTGCTATGGATGTTGATTTCTCTAGACTGGTTATTGAGGGTGATAATTGTAATGTTTCTCATGCCATTTCTTCTTCTTGGAAAAATTATTCCCTTTTTGGTAATGTAGTGGATGATATTTGTTTTTTGGTTAGGGGTTTGTTTTGGTCTAGAATTTGCAGTGTTAGAAGGGGTGGGAATACGGTGGCTCATGTATTGGGTCAGTATGCTAGGCATTCAGTAGATGAGTAGTTATATTGGTTGGAGGACGATCCCCCACCAGCCATGACTGCTTTGTATCATGATTTTATATCCCTTTAATTTAATGATCATTTTTCCATCAAAAAAAAAATTGTAAACAACTATTCGTCATAATCTTATTTTATTTTTTCTTAAGTAGCTATTATAATATATTTTGGGAATTGATATTTTCACACGTTTTTTTGATAAATTCACACGGTGGACTCCACAAAAGAATATAGATATATAACAACAGTTAAACCATCGCTATAGATACTTTTGTGGGGTTCACCGTGTGGATTTATCAAAAAATCGTGTGAATTTATCAGTTTCCTATATTTTATATATATTTGTCTGCATTTGAAAATTAGGTGACTATTTCGGCTTCTATATTCTTTCTGCCTTAATTTTTGGTTTATATAGTTCAAAAATAAAACCGTAGCGCACTAATTACAAAAGGTTTCATGTGCAGTTTTTAATTTGTCAAACCGCACTTAAGCAATTTTATTTACAGTTTGAATTTCAAACTACAACATAATCACACCGTTAATCAAGATGCTAGACATGTACTTAAATTATATCCAAAACTAATTTAAAAAATTATTAAAAGAAAGAAAGTGCGCTTAATTACTTAATTATTGGTATAGTTTATAATACTCTCTTGGCTAGCATAAGGGGCAAATATTAAAATTGGGACCTATATTAATTATGAAATAATGACATCCTTAATATGTGTATTTTATGTTATAACTAATAAATTGGAATGGAGGGAGTATCTCCAACTGTATAAATAAGATAATAAAATTTAAAAAACAAAGAGACATGAGTAAGCCATCTCATGACCGTTCGTTTTTCGAATTTCATAAATACATTAGTATGACATCATTATGAATTTTTATTAAATATAACAAACTTACACTCCTTACAAATTAGAAATTTACTATTATTATATATTTAAATAATTATTATTATTTATATTTCGATTATTTAAAATTTTACAAATTGTTATATTGTTATTTATTACAAATTTAATTATAGAATTTCAACAACTAATTATACATAAAAATTATTAAATTATCAAAAAAATTATAAAATAACAATTAAACAAAACTCATGCCTCGCACGAGCTAATACAGTGGTTGAAATATAATAATACATAGAGGAATATAATTAATTGTACTAATATATTAATGCATGAGTACGGTCTACCTAATTAATTTCCTGATCATACAGTACTACAACCTCAGGAATCATTCCTAAATATATAATTGATGCTAGATATAAAAGTCTAACATAAACAAGACTCTTTCCCTTGTGTTCTGTTTGTGATCTTGTTTCCTTTATTTATTTAAGTCGTCAATTTCCTGGACTCTAGGAAACTCTTCTTCTTGGAGTCACAAGACGCAAGAAAATTGAGAAAGTCCGAGAAATCTGTGTCCCTGTATTGCCTTGGGTTCGTTTCATTAACAAGTTTTGGCCATGGCCGAACAATGCTATCGAATGGAAGACTATGCAAAGAAGCTGTTGAAATCCGAGACTTCTTGGAATTCGCAAGAACTCTATGTAACACACTCTTGTACCTCCCGTTACTAAATATCTGCCATTAAATTAAAACAAGCCAATAAGTCACCATTAGTACGTACTTGAAAATTTAGAACATTAGAAGAAAAGAAGAAGAAATTGATCGTACATGCCGTGAGGTACCCCAACTGTTATGCTAGTTAGCTAACACTAGGGTACAATTCCTTATTCACTTGATCATATTACAATCTTATCAGCTAATAAATCATCAATATTAATACTTGAAAAATATAGAATATTAGAAAGAAAAAAAAAGAGTTATTTGATCAATAGGGCGCCATGAGAGGTGCCTACTAGATTATGGGTATGCCTCCCACATCACATGCTATACAGCATCACGGTACAACACGTGATGCATAAAGTACATCTCTTGATGCAAGACTGTTGAACTAATTAATTAGCTAGTTTAGAATAGGATACCTTATTTTTCAATTGATCATATTATAAATTTATTAAACTAGCTAGAAAGATTAATTAATTACCTCAAGGTGATCTCCAACGTTGACAACGAAAGAATTAGGAACTGGTTCAATTGTAACCCATTTATTTTGGGACTGTATCTGCAAGCCCTGAACTTCATCTTGAAGGACAAGCGTGAGGAATCCGTAATCGGAGTGTGGTGGCATCCCTAGCGTCAGCTCGGGCTCGGGGCATGGCGGGTAGCAGTTGACAACCATTAGCTGGCTTCCATCCTCGAATTCTTTTAAGGTTTCTTCATCATCATCTTGTCGTGTATTTTTCGCGGTAGTTGATAATCCTCCAAGGCTCTCAAGGATGGCTTCCACTAACCTTAGGAACAAAATTTTGGATTCATTGGCGTAGGTAACCGCCTTTTTCCTATTTAATTAAGTATTAAAAAAAGCAATTAATTTAAATGTTATATATTAGATTAATTATTGATGACATAGTAGTTGTTGGTTGTTATTAATTAATTAAGGGAATTACCTAAAGTCCAAAGGAGAAGAAGGCCAATGAGGAAAGACATCTGGATGACAAACAATTTTAAGAAAGTCTCTCCAGCAAAAGACACCATCTTTTGTCTGGTTGAAGCTTGTTCCGTATCGAACTGGTGAATGCATATCCATGGACATATACTGCTCTCGTTTCTCAAAAGGGAGCTCAAAAAACCTTCGTCCCACCTCCATCATATTGTTTATAACTTCACTAGGAATACCATGATTTACCAGCTGCATCAATCCACCCATATATGAACAATTAGCAGATTTTCATGTACTTGTAGTAAATTCTTATACAATTGAAAACTTTGTTTTTTCAGACTTATTCCTACTATTAAATAGAAAAGTAATAGTAATAGCATGATCATGATCATGATCATGATATTCAATCAACTAAAATAAAAGTAATTGAAGTCTACATACCACTTTATAATCTAAAAAAATGAAATGTATTTGTAATTTTGGAGCCGAAAGACTAACTAATTACTTGGAGATAATTGTATAAATTTCTCGTTGATTCTTATCAATAATTCCATTCAAGGCTAATGTGGCCAAATGGCGACTTAATTAGAAATTAACTAATAATTACACCTTTTTGCCTGGGATCTTAAGCTTGTACAGCAAAACCGTGATATTGAGGGTGTGGAAGCAACTCATTACAGGCATTTGAGTTAAAAAACAATGTTTGTAATTAACAAAATATTAACATATATATATTCCTCCGCACACATGATGTGTTATATTATTACCTTTTTAACAAGTACACGTTAAACCTAACCCAGATGTTTAACCCAGTAGCAATTTGTAGGATATACATAAATTTGCTGGAGTAATTAATTACCAACCTGAAAAAATCCATAATTTTCGCAAGCGTAGGCTAGGGAGTTCAGGACTTGAGAGTGGTTGGGACCTTTTAGCTCTGCAAAATCAATAAGGGGCAACTTAAGATTAAATTCGGCGGCATGAGGTTCTCCTCCATTGATAGTGGCAGCTGGTCTGTCCGAGAGTGGCAATATATACTTCTTGGGAACTTTAGTAATGCCACTTTCGCACAAGTGCTTCACTCCTTTCAGGTATTCATCTTCACTTAATTCATCTTTCTTTATGGACGTCGTCGTTGTTGTTACCATTGCGGGCGACATATTTATATGTACACCTGTGTAACACATAAAAATTTATAATATACTTTGATCATATATATATTTGTGTGTTAGATATATAGAGAGAGAGAGTGAGAAATGTAACCAAAACGTATAAATATATATATATATGTGGCCACGTACCTCGTGTATAAAAAAAGAGTTGAACGTATAGATAGATATGGAGTGCTGAGATTAAATGTAAGAATGGTGAAGTGGGAATAATGAGAAGAGAAATGTAGGTGTATTTATAGGAACGAATGAGCTAGGGATCAGGATTTAAACAGTAGCCAGTTTCGAGAAACTGCAGGCTTAATTCGATCGGATCGGTGAATCCCTCAGTCCTGGTTTCTATATTACGTAATACATTACTAAACCGTTGACAAAGTTTCAGTCAGACCACAAGGTGGTAGGGACAGGCGAAGACGACATCCTATTGGCTACTTCTCCCACTCCCATAATATATATTATTATTACATTACTCCTGGCCCTATATATTTGACCTGCTCCATGGCTACTGCAGACAAATTCAACTGTAAGAGGACGTTTGATAAAAATTAAATGAAATAATTTTGAATATTTATGTAATTTGAATGAGTTAAATGAAGTAGATTTTTGAATACTGAATGAAAAAATTATTTGATAAGTGACTTATCTGAAATATCTGAATAACATATTTTTACTATTTTACCCATCTAAAAAAAATTCAAAGTTATTGTAAATTTATTTAATATAATATTTAATTTTTTTTTTACTTCATTCAACCGGAACTTAATCATTCAGCCAAAAAAATTAGACTTAGTCCTTCAGCCCAAAAAGCTGATCGATTCAACCATTCAACTCTAAACAAATGCACTGAATTACTGACCGATTTAGTCATATTAAGTTTTAATCAAACAGCCCCTAAAACCTTAGCTACTCCTCCTCTCTACTCCTTGCCTATTTCCTATGACGCGTTGCATCTCTCTCTGCTTTGTCACAGATAGGCTAACTTTTGTTGATCACCTCATCCGATGGGCAATTTTTGGGTCATCATAAAATTATAATATTTTTAAAATTTTAATTTTAGTATTATATATACTTTAACAAGAGCTTATTCATAAATGGATATTCTTAGAATGTGCCCTAAGCGCTGAAAACAATGCATAATAATATTTATTTATGTATTTGTACTGAATTCAATGCATAAAAAAATAATATACTAGTAGACCTCATGTATTGAATTCCGTGCAAATATATAAACAAATAAAGTTTATTCTCATGTAAGATCACACCTTTTATTGAATAAATTTTTATTTTTTATATATATTATTCTAAAATAGTAAGGTGTTAATTAATTTGATAAAAATTAAAATTAATTATATTTTGTGCAATTTATAATTTGTAGGGAAATATTTGTTTTATCAAGAATATTCGATCCGTACGCCGCCGCCGAAATAAACAATCATTGATGGACCTCACAGTGAAATATTGTTAGATATAGAAAACGACATCATTAACCTTTTTAAATAAAAATGGTCAACGGTACTATCACTTTTAACTATTTAAATACTGAGTAATAAAAGAATAGTAACATACGGTATTTCATGATATTTTATAATAACACACAGTATTTTATAGTAGCACATGGTATTACACATTATTTTATATTATTGAACTGATAAAGTGACCATTGTACATTATTTCATCAATAATTGTCATTACATAGTGTTTTACATTATTGAATCAGTAATTGTCATTGCACAACATTCTATATTATTGAGTCAGTAATCGTCACACGCACATCATCTTGTATCTTGGACCAATAATTGTCACAGTAGTAGTCATATGTATTAAATAGTTAGAAAGACTCATTATTTGAATAACATTAAATATTTAAATAATTGTGATATTAAGTCAATAATATAATAATATAAAAGATCAATAATATATCTTTAAATGTGTAGCGTGATGTCTAAAAATGTGAAACGTGTGATGGATAATATAGTTTAAGATATGAATCATGTGATTTGCTAATAAATGGTATAAATTAAGTTAGTCAAGTGTGTGAATCATGTGATTTGATAATGGATTATGTAGATTAAGTTAGATTAATGTGTGAATCATGTGATTAGTTAATAGATGGTGTAGATTAAAGTGTGAAAAATAATAAATGGTGTAAATTAAAAAATGTAAAATGTGTTTTAGGAATAATTGGTTAAGTTTTGATTATAAATAGGAGGCTTAGCATAATAAATTTTCTTACTTATCATTCTTTAAACTTTCTAAATATTCTTAGTGTAAGATTTCTCTCAGTGAGTTAAGGTTATCTTAAGTGTTGTTGAAGATCGGTAAAAGTACAAGTATTATCCAAGTAAAAAAAATTCTTCTACAAAAGTTGTATAAGCACTTACATACGTCACATGTTGTTTATAACTCATACTTTAGAAAACTCCTTTTTCAGAAGATTTATTTTGAAAACTCTTTTTGGAAGATATTATTTTGAAATATTATTTACTTCTCCAAAAATTATTTTAAAATATATTCCACTCTACTACACAAATTTATACTATCAAATCATTTTTGATTATTTCATATGAGTTATTATATACCATGAAATCTATATATGGTAGTTATTAATTAAATGATATATATATATATATATATATATATATATATATATATATATAGGTTGACTAACTCCATAGAAAATAATATACAGTCACATGTTAAGGTAATGGATATTATTTTTTTTCATCCTCTTAAACTTATTATGATATTATTTGCTCGGTAAAATTTCTAAAATGATTAATAGTTTGCAATTCATCTAATATTTTTTGACATGAACATTTCTATTAAATTTTCATCGTTATATTTGAACAGTGAACGATTGGACCTTGATTTTTTGACCTATGAACAACTTGAACTGTGAATATTGTGGACTGTTAAATATTTCTTGTACCGTAAACCTTACCATTGAACTTCTTTCCTGTGAATCTTGAACATTATTCTTGGACCTGAATACCTTTTTCTATACATCATATTAATAATTTGGACATTATTTAACTCTAGACAAAGTAAAAATTATAAACTCTCGATATATATTATTTATCATATTATTCTCTTTCTTCTGTTCATCATTTATATCACTATTATTTGTACTAATCATCAAGAATCAAGTTGTCGTGAATATCTGTGGTCTGGTGCGCAGATGGTAGGATAAAGACGATATAATAGTGATGTGTCTTTTAGGGCACGTGGTGAATATTTTCTTTGGCCTGAGGCAAAAAAGAACTGTTACTTGGCATGATCATGACCAGTGGTATTGTAATGTCCTAGAATTTCCACGTCATTATTAATTTAATTATTAATTTAATTTCCAACGAGTTAGTTTTACGAGATTATTTAAATCTTTTTATGTGATTAATTAATTACGTAATTAAATAATTATGTGATTAATTACTAGAATTAATTAAAGGGGGTCATTAATATGTTTTTAAATTAGTGAACAAACCCTAAAGTTTTAATATCAAAATAATTGATAAGTTTCCTATTAATTAAATATTCAATTAAATTGAATATAATGAGTTAATTAAATATAATAAATTAATTAATATGATTATTAATTAATGTAAATAAGGTGAAATATTAATAATAATATTATTTAGTCCATTTAGTAATTTAATACTAATGGATTAAAATATTTAATTATTTATTCAATCTAATTATTTATTTAATCATGGATTAAATAATTAATGTGTAAATTATTAAATTAGCTCAACATGGGTCAATTAGTAGCCCAAGTGGAGAATAATAAAATTTGACAATTTAGTAGCCCAAACAATTTAATAAGAGCCCAATTGGTATTTTAAATAAAGCCCAATAATTGGCCCACTTGAAAAAACAATTAAATAACTATTAATTAATTAAAAAGTAGAAAGTGACTATGATTTTGGGACAAATCAATTGCATCAGCCGACATGCTTGGCAAGGAGAGAGAAAAAAATGACTTTTTGATTTTTTTGATTTTGTTTTATTTTTAAAAGGATTGCTTGTTTTATTTTTAAAGTACATAGACACCATTCTTTTTTTCACCAACTTAGTACTTAGCTAGATTTCTTGCACAAGTCTCCAACTACCCTCATTATGAAAATTTGATAGATATAGATTTTATATCTATGCTCATTGTAAGTATACTTACAATTTAGTAGTTTTTGTAAGTCATTTCTCATCTTTTATTTTCCAACTAAAGAGAGAGCTAGAGAGCATTTGTAAGTGTAAGAAAATATTGAGAGCAAAATACCAAGAGAAGAGAAGGAGTTCTGGGTTTATGTCTTCAAGATTCACAACATATTTTGGAAAGAAGAGGAGGATAGCTATCAAAACAAGGTAGTTATTTTTATAAACCTTAATCTTGTTTTCCTTCAAGTTTATGGTAGAAATATTAACATAGTAATTTCTATGGTTAAAATCATGCTATGTATGCTTCTATGATTGATCATGAGTTTAACTTATGTTTTATAAGTTTTAATTATGGAAAACGTGTGTTTAGTAGTGTGTAATCAACTCTTGAAATTTATGACCACAAATATTTTTATAAAACTTAGGTTTGATGTTCTAATATTAGAGAACATTAAATCATGAGAAAAACAAAGTTTGAATCACTCAAAATGGAGTTATATACAAAAAGTTATGATTTATGGTAGTTTATGTGATGTAAAATTTTTTATAAAAACATAATGATATTAAATCATGAAAAATTAAATTTTCATGTTATAAATTGCTATTAAGTGATTGGTAATTTTTTTGAATTTTTATTGAGGATTTAAAGCTTACTTAATGGTATATTTTTATTTTAAATGGGTATTGTCGGAACACTGTTCACAGTCTGCAAAGAAAAAAAAAATTAAAGGTTTTTGCGCAATGCGCGGACCACCGTTCATTGAAGGACGCGGAGCCAAACGACGTCGTTTGGCGTCTGTATAACGTTACTCCGCGCGTACGCGCGGAAGCCGTTTCCGACTTCTCAAAACGGCATCGTTTTGGGCCGTTCTGTGTGCTGCTCGCGCAATGCGCAGCAGACGGATTTTTGCGGAAATTACAATTCTGCCCCTCCGTGTTTTTCTCGGCGAAATTACTATTTTGCCCTCGGATCAGTTTTCAATTTATTTACAGAAATGCCATCCGGGTTAAATTTAATTAATTTAAATATTTAAAAACTAATTTAAAATTTTAACAAAAAATAATAATAATACAAAAATGATATTAGGGAGGATATTTTTCATTAAGTTTAATATTTAAATATTTTAAATATTAATCTAGTTAGCTAAATCATGGTTAAGTTAAATAAATTTATTAGTTATTTATTATTTAAAATGTTAATAATAAATAAAGGTAATAAATTAGCAATTATTATTTAGTTACTATTAAATAATAATTAAAGAGAGATAAAAATCTATAAATTAATTATTTATTATTTAAATATTATTATATAATAACTAAGGATAATTAAGTAATCAATTATTATTTAATTAACATTAAATAACGATTAATGGAAATTAAGTTATTAGATTAACAATTTATTATTTAATTTAAATAATAAATAAAGATGAATTGATTATTATTTAACCTTAAATAATAATTAAAAATAAATAATTAATTAATTATTATTTAATTGACATTAAATAATAATTAAAAAGGATTAAAATTAGTAAACTATTATTTAATTTCCTTAAATTAAATAATAAGTGAGGTTAATTAATTATTAGTTGATTAATATTAAATTAAAGAAGGTTAAAATTAAATCAATAATTATTTATTATTTAATTATGATTAAATAATAAGTAAGTACAATTAGTTATTATTTATTTTAAATAATAACTAGAGTTAATTAATTAATTTCTATTTAACCAAGATTAAATAGTAATTAAATAGAGATTGAATTAATAAAAGAAATTTAATTTAATTATACTTTAATTAAACAATTGTAATAAGTTGTTTAAGGGTTTAATAAGTGTCCAACGCTTAAGAAAAATATTTTCTAACTTATTAAATTATTAACCTAATTTGATTGAGGGTCTATAAGGTTAATAATATTATTTCGACTAATGTAAATTATGTGTTAGTATTTATATGATAAATAAGTACCTTAGTGAGCGTATAGTTGGGCAAATACGGCGTAATAATTAGTAGACCAACTTTATTAATGTTAGGTCTTTTCAAAACCAGTTAGTTAAAACTAGACATTTATTGTAGCTGAGCAGACAGACAAGTTTCTTATCTCTAAACTCATTTCATTGAGCAAATTATTTATCTAAGCTTGAACTGTTATTTCCAAGCATGTTTTGAGTGGTTTAATTACTTTACAATTATTCCACATCGATATTGTTGTTATTCGCACTTATTGCACTTGATATCGTACAGTCATTGACTTGTACTTAATTATTGTTCTATTGTTTAAAGAACTGTTCAAAGTAGGTCTAAGCCATTGTTCGGCTAGACATTTATGTTAAAGATTTTAAAAGCTATCTAAATCATTGAAGATGCGGATTCTTAGACTATTATGAACACCCCTTTATTATAGGGGAGTACCCTGTATCTAATATCAGGTACAAAAATACGGAAATTAAATGTTAGACATACACGTATTGTACTGAGGCTGATCCCCTCAGGTACATATTTCTGGTAGTAACCATTGGGTCAACCTGCTATTAACTCCAGTGGATATTTATAGTTCATAGTCTATTTGACTATCCTAATTTTAAAAGCAAATTATTATTCCTGCTTATGTTATTCACATTATTGAATTGTTCAGCTATTCCCTTTCGTTCATGATATATTGTTCCTTGTTGTTATTTAAACTTGTTGAGCAAACTAGTTGCTTACTCTTGCTATATCATGAAACCTTATTGCAGTGCAACCCGAGACTTCGGGAAAGAGCAAGGGTAAAGGAAAGATGAAGTAATAGAATTCGAGATGCAGCCCTGTAGTTAATTAAATTAACTGTTATGTAATATAAACCCTAAGTACTTTATTAAGGGTATTTGTGTACTTTTGTGTAAGGTTATCGTATCTTGAGACTAGTAACACCTTTTGAATGAACAACATATGTTTATTATTCCGCATTTAGTTATTGTATGTTGTTTAGAGGTGAATGTTTGTAGTGGATCGTGATGACCGGATCCAGGTATTTAGAACCCGAATTTGGGGGCGTCACAGGTATTTTAGATGATAAAGGTTGATAATAATTTTTCTGGAAAAAAAAAAAAGATAGTAAACATCATGATCTACATGATTCTTCTAATGATTGTTATTCCGCTGTAGTTGTTGATCTAAATTTTGTTTAAGAATTTAACTACAGTTGTTAATTTAAAACTTGTTGTTTATATTATTCTATCAAAAACTCAACTGTTGAATGCTAATGATAATTTATTCGTCATTATCATAGTCATGATATTTTTTACTTGATTATTTGAGATCCTCTTTTCTTTTTGTTCAATTGTTCAGAAAATAAGAGTGTAGCTTGGACTAGCGATGAGAAAAAGAGAATGGAGTGATGGCCTAAGATAATTGTTATAGTAGTCTTTACAATATTATAAAATAGTGTGACAATAATAGTAAAGACTTAATTGTATATTATTGAACACTGTATTATTATACGTTATACTATATTTTAATAATTGTTATTTATATTTTAAGGGCCCAAATTTAAGTGGTGTATGTCCGAATATGGGGACATCACAAAACAGTGGTTATAAAGTCTTAAATGGTTATCAGATTTTGCCATTGTATGGCAAAACAACTTAACTACATCATTGTTGTGTTACGAAGGGAAGGTGATCTTATAATTCATCAGTCGAGTCGAAGCTAGCTAGTACTCCCTCTGTTCTTTAAGTGATGCTTAAAGTATAACTAAGGGTAAATATATCTTTATATAATGAGATTCACTAATATATATATAATAAAAGAGAGACTCATTTTATATAATTGTGTGGGGGTAATTAAGAATAAATTTAAAACTTTTTATACTTTTCTTTTTCTATTTTTTTTTTCTTAACCTGTGCGCAAAATATACTTTCACATCTTTTAAAAGACGAAGTGAGTAATTTTTTCAATCCTTAATATTGTGTTGCCATAGTACTTAAGGTTCTCTGCTTATTTGTTTTATAAAGAAGTCTGATAATCAGTGGATGGTACAAAATATGGTGCGTAGCTGAGTTCATAGCTATCATTTGTCATGAATAACTCTAATACTTTCTCAGTTTTAAAATTTAAAATATATTTTTATTGTTTGAAAATAATTTATAAAATTTAAAATTAATATAATTTATTTTACGATTCAAAAACAACAAATATAATTTTTTAGTACTTCATAATTATTTTACAACTGTAAAAATTGTTTTTATTTAAATGTATATTAATTTTATTTTTTGTAATTTCGAGAATTTAATGTAAAATAAAATAAAATGTGTAGTGTATATAATATACAGTATACTAGTTTTGAGTAATCTCTTACGCAGAGACCAAAGAAACCCAACTTTACTTGCCACGCCATTTTTGAACTTTGACCCTACGTCTTTTACTATTTGCTCGAGTCTAGACGACGAATGCGAACGAGTTTTTGCAGATCAGAACGCACGAGATGAGACTAGGACTTCTTCTAGTTAATTCATTTTTTATAATATATAGGACTTGTTCTAATTAAAGTCACTCCATTTGGAATATATCTTGCAGTATAATTTTTTATTATTACCTATTTACTTAAGTTTGTTCTATTAATTAGTCAGCGGGAGCTTGGGTGTATTGTATTTTTGTATTACATGTTGTATCATAATTTAAAATATAATATATACACAGAAGGTAAAATATTGGTAATATTTTGTTTCATTACTCAGTGAAAACTTAGGCATATTATTGAAATAATATTTCCAAATTTATATCATAATATCATTATTATGTTATTGTTTATAAATTGAATATCAAAAAATTTAGTGATAAAAATGAAATAAAAGTATATATTTAAAATTTATAAATTAATTTGATTATTAATTTTATTTTATTTTTTTGAAAAGTGGGAGCAATTAGAAAAGGGCGTCTTGCAGCTCTTTCCATGGAGGAAATATATAGTTAAGTATATGGATTGACGACATGCACAGAGTAAAATCTATGCGAGAAACATCTTGAAACATAAATGATTAAATACATAATAGACTTGTCACGCTTTTTTATTAATATGATTTTTAATTTGTACAGTGTTTTCGTATAATTATGTCATTGATCACTCATTAATTATAGACAACACCTTGTTATATTGATTCAAATCAAATTCATTCAGGATGCTTCCAGCCCAGCGGGTAGTTACTACGTCCAATAAATTCTTCCAAAGACATCTTCTCTCTCTTTTTTTTGTTTGCTAAATACATCTTCTCACTTTGGCGAATTCAATTGTCCTAATTAATTCTTCTTACTTTGGCGAATTATACACACACACGCATACTATTGTCTATGTTCCTACTTAATTAATTATGTATGGTGATATGATCAATATATGAACATATATTCAATAAGTTATCATTATCATCTCATAATATATATTAACATATACAACCTACGTCTATTTTACAAGCTCATTTATAAAAAGTAAATAACATTTTTTTATATAATTTATAATTTTTAGAATTGTATAGTCTAAAGTTAAAAAAAAAAACATATAAATTTTTATATTTATTTTTTGGCTAAGCAGAAGTTTAAATTTATAACTCCAAAAATTACATGATTATATCTAGCCAAACACTCGTGGCCATATACATCTCATCTCGTCCAAAATATCAGCAAAAAGGCAACAGATACAGCCGGATGCCATGAATATATATGAACAGCTCTATCTCAATACCATAAAAAACTCCACAGATTTGACCCACTAAAAACATATTTATTTTGCAGAGTTGTATAATGTTCCACTACCTCAAATAAAATAAAATTTCACATCTTATTGTATTTTGCATGCTCTTTCTCTTTGTAAGATTATATTTTTTTCGAAAGTCTATGTAAGGCAGTGTGAGACTACAGAACGTAACGTGGATATCCACCATAATATCTCTCGCAAATTCATTTTAAAATAAAAAAATCAAATTAATTTTATATTTTGAAATGAAAAATATGTATTCTTCCCAATTAAAAATAAAATGTAGCAACATCTCCCTCCTCCTCGATTCGATTAGTGTACGTAACCTGTTTTCTTTAGTACAAAAAAATTTATCCGACATAATTAATCTACACATTAAACTGTATAAACTAAACAAGCATATCCATGCATTACAGCTGTATTAACCTAAGCTTTTGTACTTGAGCAACAACTATTACGCAATATTAATTTAATAAGCCATCGTACGTGACCTTGAACATATGATAATAGTATGAACTTTTTATTAAGGAATATAATATAGAAATAAATTAAATAAATTTAAGATATTTTAAGTGTATGACGATTGATTATTGGTGATGGTGAGTGACAGGACCGGTCCTGAGGGGTGCAGAAGGGGCGACCGCACAAGACCCCCAAATTTAGAGGGCCCACGATTTTTTATTTATTTACTAAATATGAATTTTTTTGTATGTATATGTATACTTTAAAAAGAACAGATTGTTATTTTAATTAACGATAAATTTTGATATAAATTGTACTTTATATATTGGTGCTGATAAAAAAAAATTATATGAGAGAGAGGGTTCCTATTTTTTTTTACACATGACCTCCAAACTCTCAGGACCAGCCTTGGTGAATGATATAATATAGTGAAGAAATTATTACATATATTTATTCTATTAGAATAAATTTTATTCTACTATCTCTCACATAGATTAAAAATTAAAAAAATGAAATAAATTTTTATTTCATTAAAATAATTTATTTTCTAAAATAATCATTAAATATATTATATTTTATTTTATTATTGTCTCTATTTTATTTTCTCAATTCAAGCATTGCATTACTCTAATATATACTTGTTGGGAACTTTAGTATTAATGCCACTTTCGCAAAAGTGCTTCACTCCTTTCAGGTATTTATCTTCATTTTCGTCTTTCTTTATGCATTTTACTCTTCTTTAAAAAATATTTTAAATCGACTTAGAATAAGTTATCTTAAATCACTTTTAATATAGTATTATTTAATCGTTAATTTAATAATTTTAATATACAAATATAATAAATATGTAAAAATATAAAATAATACATTTACAATTTTATAATAATAAAAATTATTAAAATTTAAACTGTCAAAATATATATTTATAATACTTGATCAAAATGACTATTACTTTTCGCGATCAATTTTTTTCCACCAAACCAAACGACTCATAAGAGATTTCTATGTGTCGTGTAGTTCATTAATAATTCTTCTTTAAAGTTGAAAAAGTAGACATAATTCGAGTTACATCAAGAACTGGCTAGCCAAAGGACCTACTACTTCCATTTGAATCTGGAACTTACAGGTGAATGCCCAAAATTTTGGTACTCCTTTCATAATAAAACATAAATTAAGATATTTTTAAATTTTAAATTTATAATTACAATTAGAAGTAATTTTTCGACAATTTATAATATTTAGTATTTTATTATCTGAATTTAAATAAATTTATTTTAATTTAAATTAAAAATATTTAAAATTAACTTTTTAAAAATTAATAATAATCTTATACTAATATAACAGATAATTTGGGACTACGATGGCCAATAATTCTTCTTTGAACTTTGAAGTTGAAAAATAACGCGTAAAAGTTCTAGAACTGTCGGGACATTTATTTATAACAATGTTGAAAAACAAACACATTATGTAGTAACCGCCTATCGCAATTACTGTCTGTTGTTTTCTCGCTATTTTTCTTTTATATATATATATATATATATATATATATATTACCGCAATTAATGGATGACTTTACTATGATGCATACTATATTTGTCTTTCAAACCATGTTCCTGAGATTTTGAAAGAAAAGAAAAGAATAAAATATTTTAATTAAGATAGAAAAATAAAGAATAAAAAATGTAATTGTTAAATTTTTTTTCAAGTTGATATAAAGAAAAAAGAAAGAAACTTAAAATTTTCATTTACATTATTATTTTAACCTTCTATTAATTTTGTTGTTCTTGTAATGTAGAAAATATATTAAAGATTAAAAAAAAATTGCTTATGTTATTTAGTTATTCGTTTAAATTTATTTATTTTTGGACGAAAACTTGACAAGAAAAATTATCAAATTTAATGTTCACGTATTTTCTATTCTTTTCCTAATTGGATAAAAAACTTTATATTTTTTTATTTTTGGTTTCCGTCCTTTTAAAAACTTAAAAACAGAGGGCTGTTTATAATAAAAGGACAAGCCAGACTATATAATTTAGTAGTGCACTGCACCATCTAAATAAATTTTCTAAAAAATATACTCCGAAGAAGTATTGATGTAAAGCCAGGCCTGAATAAGCCAGATGGCCCAGATCAAAGCCCACAGGATTGGCCTGCAAAGTTTTGATGGTTTAAAGAATTGTAAATAGCCCAAGTGTAGAATAATTTAATTGGA
Organism: Hedera helix; assembly: GCA_947179155.2. Classification (NCBI taxonomy): domain Eukaryota; kingdom Viridiplantae; phylum Streptophyta; class Magnoliopsida; order Apiales; family Araliaceae; genus Hedera; species Hedera helix. The sequence goes on along the minus strand of OX359266.1, from coordinate 51,130,280 downwards.
ATTTTTTTTTTGACTATAATAATGTAATGTAAATTGTAAAGCACTTTCCGGCTTTATAATGACAAAAAACCATATTTTTAATTTAGGCGTCTGATTTCTGAATGTCAAAATTAATTGTTTGAAAATTAACCCCCTGGTTAGTCTGCAAGTAAATATTCAATATAATAGGTGTACAACGTTACTATTTTTACAGAAAGATTCAGATGGGGTGAAAATGGAATCAATTTAGGGGGTGTTTGATAAAAATTGAATGAAATAATTTTGAATGCTTAAATAATTTGAATAAGCTGAATGAAATAGATTTCTGAATACTGAATGAAAAAAATTATTTGATAAGTGACTTGTCTGAAACATCTGAATAACATATTTTTATTATTTTACCCCTCTACAAAAATTCAAAGTTATTGTAAATTTATTTAATATTATTTAATATAATATTTAATATTTTTTTTTTGCTTCATTTAGTAGTGACTTAACTATTCAGCCGTGACTTAACCATTCAGCCAAAAAAAATAGATTTAGTCATTCAATCCAAAAATCTGACCGATTCAACTATTTAGACCTAAACAAATACACTAAATGACTTTGAATGGCTGACCGATTCAACTATTAAGCCATTCAACTCCAATTAAATAGCCACTTAGTCTGCTAACTTCGGACATGGAAAAAAAGGCAGCAGACAACCGACTATAAGTAGTTTTTTCTAAAATGTATTTTTAATTTTAAAGTAAAAAAAAAAAGTACTATTTTCGTTTCAAATTATAATATTAATGTTAATCTTTAAAAAATTAATTTTAAATATTTTAAAATTTAAAATTGACATAAATTTATTTAATTTATGTCAATATAATTATAAATATTATAAACTATCTACAAAATATTGTTAGTTATAAAATTAGTTTTTAAAAAATTAATACTAATTTAATAATTTAAAACAAAAGAAATATTAAATTTTCTAAAACGCAAACGGTCAAAATTCAAAAACAAAAATATATTTTGTGCACGAAAAATTATTAAATGTTTATGGGACACTTGTCACATGGTATTTTATATTATTCATGTATTATTATTTTAATATTTAAAATAAATTATTTTTTTTAAATATTAAAATAACAGTACATAAATAATGTAAAACATAACTTAACAGGGACCAAGACAAAAGAGCCACGTGTAATTGATAAGTATCAGATGACATCGATATTACTCAACTCTCCATAATCAAATACGTACCCACTATTTACCTTTAAAAAGTTTCAAATAGTATGACGTGAAATATACAATGACGTTGGTTTAGTGGTATGTTTGATTAATTAGTCGTGTTTTATATGCGAATTAATAATCTAAATCTTTGAGTATGGGCTCAGGTCTTACTTTTTTTTATAATAATAATATAATATAATATTTTAATAATATTAAAAAAAATGCAATTATGACCAATATCCCCCACCTATACCACATACATATTCTATATGACACCGCTATACAACTTTCACTTGTTGCAACACACAGATCTGGAGCCTTCTCAGCAAGGTCGGTCCCGAGAGTTGAGAAATTCTGTGCGGAAAAAAAAATAGGGGCTCTCTTTTGCACATAATTTTTTTTATCAGCATCAATATATAAAGCACAATTTATATCAAAATTCATCATTAATTAAAATAACAACCTGCTCTTTTTATAATATATATATATATACACACACAAAAATTCGTATTTAGTAAAAAAAAAAAAAAAATCGTAGTCCCTTCGAATTTGAGGACCCTGTGCGGTCGCCTCAGGGTCGGCCCTGCTTCTCAGTCTCTCTGTGTAGTAAAAATGGACACCTATACACGACCTTGCGAAATTAAAATTTGAAAAATTGTACCAGCATTATCTTTGCACTGATGACCTTATGCATTTTCTATTTTATGTTAATGGAATGGCTTCTTTCACATTTATATATCTTATGCTCTCTTTTGAAAAGAAAAAAAGAAGAAGATCAAATGTTATTAATGAAAAAAAAAAAAAAAACAGGTGAAAATGCACTATTTTATTTAATTTAGCACGCATGATGTTAGAACTTGTGGCTCATATGATGTCTCTCTAAATGGCCAGTGCGAAACGGAGATCTGGAAGACGGGGACATGGTACGTTTGCTACCCAATTGCAAGCATGCCTTTCATGTGCTAGGCATTAATCAATGGCTCAAGTCCTATAATAGTTGCCCTGTTTGTCGATCACCCATTCTTACACCAATTATTCATACTACTCCTATTGCACCTGTTAATGACTCCGTTAGGGTTGAGCTCTATAAGCCCATGAATAAAATTAGGATTCACATTGAATGAACTAAAACAAAAAATAAATAACGAACAAACGGACAACGAATGAATGAAAACCGAAAAAAAAATGATTGAAGACCCTCTAAAATCCCTCCCCCCTTGGGGTGTTCTTTTTCCGTCTCGTGATGTGTTTCTTCGACAATAAAATTGATTTATTCGATATATCTAGACATTATACAATGTTAAATGTATAATTTAAGAGGTGTCATCATGAGTTCCGATGCAGAAGACTCATGAGAACAACTTGTACTAGAAATCGGTTGAAATGTTGGATTGGTAGCTAGAAAAATTGGATGATTTGGGCACTACTCGGGATATTCTAGGAATTTTTCTATCATTAAGGGTATTTCTGAAAATTTTTCTCTCGCTCTCAAAAAGAGGGATAAGTTGGAAGGAATTGAGAACTTATGATCTACTCTGAATCGAGTGAACGAAAGTGTTAGCGTTGTATATCTTGAATTCACTCAAAACACTTGTCATGGCTCTCGGACACTAGCGGCTATGCCGTGATTCAGAGAGTTCTATCACGTGTTACTCTGGTAGTTGTTCATCGGTTCTTCTCTCCACTCCAAACTTTCAACCGATTCCGTAATCTTTTTTGGACCCTAACCCTAACAAGGTATATAATTTATGTGCCTACAAGTTCCAACCTTAAAATAATAATCATGATTATGTACAACCGTGTCATTTTCTACGTCATTGTGGATCATTGGTACTGCCAAGGGAGAGGATTAAATCGCGGCGTTTGGTTACGGGCTTGAAGCGTTCATTATCTATGGATCAGTCATTTATTTTTATTGATATACCAAAAGAGAGTGAAAGAGATTGTTCTTCTATTATGGCTTTTTCTTTAAGAATTGGATTTATAAAGAATCGATCTCTTAAGGCGTTATCGATTAAACAGTTAGAGAATGTACGTATCATCAAAATTATTAATGAGTTCGTTTTCGCGATTAGGCATGGGAAATGATGGAGGTTTACCTTTTTTGGATTAAGGCTTGATCACGATGTTAAATGTTTGGTAAAGAAAATTGAGAAATAATAGGCATATACTTTCTTGATATTAATTTTTGAAAAGTCAATTTCAAAAAATTTCAAAACTACCTAAAAATTAAATTACTATTAGTTATACGTTTTGTCGTTTTTCAAAATTTAAATAAATCATATTAATTTTAAATTTAAAAATGTCTCAAATTAATTTTTAGAAAATCAATAGTGATCTTATAATTCATAATTAGGGAGGGAGTATATTTAATTCATTAACTTTAGAAAATTGATATTTTCACAAGTAAAAATAATAGTTTCATAAGTTTTTTCTCACATGAATAGTAGATGGGCCCCACACTCGAGAGATACCTTGTAAAAATATTAAATTTTACTTATGAAAATATCAATTCCCTAAGGCTATATTTGTTTACAAAAAATATATTTGAGATTGGATTATTTGTATTAATTTAACACTACTTCTGATTATTCTATCTCATTATAGGGGATTAATAGTCATTTAAATAGTCATACGGTCTATTTTTTTTTTATCATTACTAAAACTATTTATGTGAGATTATATAATCCCATCAAAAAATTAAGATTAATAGTCCCCCTTATTTTAAGGCTTTATATATGAAATTAATAGTCCAACATGAATGGATTAATAATTTCTCATCAAATAATTAAATAGTGTAAAATAGTATTAAATTAATGAAAAATAGTTTAATCTAAACATATTTTTTACAAATAAACATAGCCTAACTTTATTCGTTTTCATATTCTTGAGTACTACTTCCCTGTATATCTTCCTTTTACTATTTACTTAGTTGCCTGTAAGCTTTTCAGATTAAAATTTAAAGAAAGAAAAAGAAAAAGAAATTCCCCTCCTTGTAAACCAAGTCTTGTGCCATTCAAGTGTAATACACACACACATAATTTGGGTTCCATGTAGTGGTGCACAAATAGCTTGCGGCCTATGGCCCGACTTAGTCAATGCCTGATTCTGTTCTGTCCGGCCTGGAGGTCACGAACAAGCCACATTTTTTTTGACTCAAATCTAGCCTAACCTGGCCTGCCAATTTTCTTTCTTTGCTATTTCAATTCTCCCACTGCAGACGAAAACTTACTCTTTATGACAACTCATTCAATAAACCAAACAAAATTGGTGTCTCTCAATACGTTTATTTATGCATGTTTGTTTATATACGAATAAAGAAATCTATGAAAACACATTGAGTAGTGTAATATATAAGGATTTTCCTTGCCTAATTAGTAACCTACACATTTTACAGACCTTTCATTGCATCTTCATTTTAATAAATACTTATTTTAAAAACTAAAAAGTCATTTATAAAATAAAAAATAAATAAATATTCTTTTCATATAAAAATATTTTTTATTATTAATGATAATATAAAATAATACAATATCTTCAAAATTGTATAATATTTTAATAAGTTCTAATATATTACTTTTAATTAATACATCAATTAAGTTTAACATTTTAATTGATATTTTTATAATATTTAAAATTACTAAAAAAAATAAATGGATCAAATTAGACAGGTTAGTTCTGACCTGCATGCCTCAGCAGACTCTCTTTTCAAGCGTCAAGTTTGACCTGACCTGACCTGTTGGCCAAAAGTCAAAGGCCTGGTCAACGGCCAAGGCCTGACAAGCCTAGACCGACCTGTTGTGCATGACCAGTTCCATGTGCCAAACATTACTTAATCCTACATTTGTTCCAAATTTAGAATTCTAATGAATTTTTTTTATAAAAAAACAATACTTTTCTAAAAATATTTACTCAAAATATAATATTGTAATAGATTAGTGCGTGATAGTATTCATATAATTAATAACATTTTAAGAATTTACATTCCAAAACTTTAGAAATATTTATAAGATTATATTTGTTTATAAATAAATATGTTTGAGATTTGATTATTTGCCTTAATTTAACACTACTTTGCACTATATAATTATTTGACAAGAGATTATTAGTCCCTTAATGTTAGACTATTAATCTCATAAAGTTATTTAATTGCTTAGAATGAAAAATAATATTAATCTCATATTTTTTATGGAATTATATAATCCCTCATAAATAGTCTTATCAATAATAAAAAATAGTATATAAGAGTATTTAAAGGATTATTAATTCTCATCATGGGATAAAATAGTCCGAAATAATATTAAATTAATAGAAATAATCAAAATATAAATATACTTTTTACAAATAAACATAGCCTAAGTTTGAAATGGAGGGGTTGGAATTGCCACCTCTCTCTCTTATTGGAGGATAAATTTGGTGTCAAACACAGCATTAAATCCACTAAGGGACTAGATTTGGGCCTGCATCCAAATAACATTTATGGGTTGTGACAAATACATGAACGTAGCTACTATCTTTGGGCTATTCTTGCGGGAAATTACACCAGAATCCATGTTACACGTGCATCACGTGTGCAAAATATGTTACGTTTCCCTTTCCAGCACATTCATTATATGAAACATTAGGCAAAAAGCACATGTACAGTTCATATCTCGCTCATACATACCACTATCTATCTTTAAACCCCATTATTGTTATTATAATATCGAGTAACATATAAAGAGATTTTCTTATTTAAAGTTGGGATTTTAATTCTTTCAAATAATAATAGTGAATTAATTAGCTGGATTTCACACATTTTGCTATTTAATCATACTTCCTCCATGCTAAATTAATAATAAAAAATTAATAATAACTTCTAGTAAACATCAATCGGAATTATGTTTCAAATAATCTAAAATAAGAATTGAACTATCGGATAAAAGCTCAAACTAGATGATTCAGCTAAAAGCGAACACCTACATAAATATCTTAATGAGAATACTTATATATATATATATATATACACACACACACTATGCTTATTGTTGAAAACATCGAAGATTAACAAATAAAAGAATCACAATTCATTGAGGTATCCGAACAAACTAGGTAGTAACAATCACAGAACGTTGAGTTTGAGTTTGCCAAATTACACGAAATCCTCTATATAAAAACAAATATAAAAGCTGTTGCTGTTTCTTTATGTAAACGGCCCATGTGAGTCGGTGGGCCCATAAAATTATAAAACGGACTCCACAAAGGCTTGCTTTTAAATAAGTTTTTTAATTGCATCTACACCTTGTAATTCCAACTATATATCATTAACCATTCCACTTCCTCCATTATTGCTCTCTCTCTCTCTCTCTCCAATTAACAAAGAATTTTGTTTTGTACTTGGGAGTTTGGACCCCCACCCCCGAATAGGGTAATTTACAAACCCTATTCTTCTTAGACTTCCCCGCCCCTCCCCCAACCTCCAAGAAAGAGAAACCCCACCAAATGGTAATTTGGTTTTGGGACAAGGACCGTCTTTTGAGCATGTAGAACTAACAATTTAATGAAAATGGAACGTACCTTATTGCCGAAATTAATTGTTTCAATAGTCAATATTAAATATTATATTTTGTGTAATACTTTAAATTTTAAGGCACAACATGTAATACACAAAATATAACACGACTATTAAAATTATTATTCGGCAGTAGCATATAATCAGCGGACCCATGGTAATGATGAAAAAGAGATGTATAAAGTGGGTTTGATGAAAGGGTATAAAGTTGATTTTTAGGTAAGGGTAAAAATATGAATATGAATGCAGTAGTGTAGTAATTAGGAGCCAAAAGGAGCCCTATGAGGAATTCCTTTTCTTCTCCTAGCTGTAGTAGAATTAGGAGGTGGGGTAGGCGTGAGCGGGTATATGTCTTGTTGTGAGCCTTCACGCAATTCTTCTTCCACTTCTTGATTTTGATGATCTCTTCCCATTGATGATGATGATGATGGTGATGACATATTCATTAGTGCTCTTCTGCTTGGCATCCCTTGATCACCTCGTACTACCACCTCATTCTTTCCCTCTGAGGTAAAGCTAGCATTCCCATTTCTCTTTATCCCTACAACCTAAGTCATTAAACAACAAAAGAAACCAAATTACTAACAAACCTATTTCCAAAGCAAATTGAATTCCTATTTGGAAAAAAATAATTAGGGGGATTTGATATTGAGCTCAAATGTTGCAATGCAGACTCCGATAACATTGTACATTGGTACGTTCGCACTGAAAATATAATATCTGCTCTGAAAATACCATTTCTCAAAAATTAATATATATACGAAATTGATATTTAATTTGATATTTTCACGAGTGAGTCCTTGAAAATATCAAATTTGCTTCTAGAAATATCAATATAGACTATATGATGGTGATGACCAATGACAATGATGCCCATTACACTTCAAGAAGATGATTAAATAAATTGCCGTCGGTTGGTTCAATTTAATTTTTGGATGGAGAGTGATGGTGATGAAAACTATTTTTACATAATTAAGAAAAGAAGATGGTGATGGATTATGAGTGTGGGTCTTGATGGGTTTATGACCATGTAATTAGTTTTGTGAGCAATGTAAAGGTAAGTGATGATCAACAAGGGGGAAAAGGAAACGGAAAGGGAAATGCTAACCTTACAGCCAAGTGAACAAAAGCGAAAAGGGTCCAAAAGGCTCCGTCCGCAGATTTCACAAATATGAGAAACTCCTTTTCCAGATTTTGGCTGAGGCCTCTGATTCAGAAACAAAACCTTGGCACTGTTTATCACATACGTCTGGACTCCACTTATATCCAACACCTTCTGAATCTCTGAAACTCTCACCACATCATGATATGATGATCTCCTTATCTGCGCCCAAAATTTCAGAAACCCCACATTACACCCAAAACTGTTATAATCAATGTACAAAAAAAATTTATACATGCCCAAATCAGTAACTGTTAAGAGTGCCAATTAAATTGGGACATTAACTTGACATTGGTTATATACACACCAACCTGAATGACTTGATGATCTTTATGCCTCGATGAGCGACAATAGAAGCAAAATGCATCGCCATTGCAATCCAAACAAAACATGTTGCATTCACTCCTGGCTGCGTCCCCATGAGTCCGGCACACCGAAAAGAAATCGGTGTTTAGTAATGGTTCTAGCCACGGAGGGACCAGCATTGTGTCCTGCAGCTTCAATTTCACACCAAAAACATTATCAACATTCCATTATCATGACTGTAGAGAGAAAAAACCCAAAGAGAGAGAGGGAGAGAGGACAACCATATATAAATACGACGGATAAATGAGGCAGTACATTACCATTACTGTATTTGGTGGAGGAAGGTATTGAAGTAATGTGATTGATTTGTTAGAGAACTCTTGGATTCTTCTTATGGTGCTGTACTACAGGATAATTCTGCAGAGAGAATTAGAGAATGAAAATGGCAGAGGAGAGAGAAAATGCGAGAAAGAGGGAGAAGAGAGAGAATGCCTAAACAACCCGCAACTTAGACTTCAACGACTTAACAACGCCTTGGCTACGGGACAAAAGCCTCTCATAATCGAATTTCCAATTCCACGGCTCAGATCAGACGGTAGTGGCTGGTATTCACTCTCAACCGTCGGATTTCGGGAGACGGGTCTGGCTCTTACGCTACTTTGGATCTTCTTTGCGTCTCTACGTACGCACGACACCAAGGTCGGCCACTAGGCTACGTCTAAAGAAATGAAAGCGGATTATCGAGAGGGCACCGGATCTCGCCACGTGTTCTTATATCCACTTGGCGTCATCTTACGGGAGCATCGGGGCCACAGTTTCTTGTTTCCGATGACGTTATAATTGAGAGATATTTTTTTCATACCGTAAATACCCTTACAGTTTTGGAAATAATTACAAACGGAGTTGGCGCTGACGTTTACTGTGGTCACGAGAGGGCGTCCTTCCTTTAATTCTGAAATTTGGGCAGCAAGCGTATCATGTCGGAAATTTATAAAGAAATGAGTTGCTTAATGAGTTAATTACGTATTATAATTAATTAATTTCTTTGTTTAAGTAATTAAAATAATGTATCCGTAGTAAGTACCATATAAAATATTGTATCCAGAAACTTAAAATATGCGCACCAATATAAAGCTGCCGGCATTATACAGTTTCGTATATACTTTGATGGGTTACAGCCCTTTAAAGGAAAGTACATTTTTTTCCTATTCAATTCATCTTGACGGTTCACATCGTGGACCCTCGAGATTATAAAAACTCAACACTGTTCAGTTTGGTGTTCTATTATTAGTAACAATAATTAGGGTGATTTTATGGGAATCGGTCTAAATTTTTTATTTTATTTTAAAAATATTTATAATATTTATTTTGATAATTTTTTTATAAAATTTAATAATTTAGGTATAATTTAGATATATATAAATAACAGTGTTATACAAATTATATAACACTATTATTTATATACATTCAAATTATACTTAAATCACTGAATTTTATAAAAAATTATTAAAATAAATATTATAAATAATTATATATATATATATATATATATATATATATATATAGAGAGAGAGAGAGAGAGAGAGAGAGAGAGAGAGAGAGAGACTGGGCGCTAGGACCATCCCACAAGACTTATTGTAATAATTAAGGGATAAATATAAGTGTATAATATTAAACATAATATTTTAATCTCAATTATTAAAAAAATGAAATTTGACACGAAATTTTGTGTCATGTCTTATTTTTTAATGATTAAGATATATATAATGTTTAGAATAATATTTAATTATAGTGTGTATAAAGTTATCTATAATTAAGGTATGAGGTTATATACGTGTCACAATGCCACATGGAAAAAAAAAGAAGCAGTTGGGTTACATATTTATCTCACGTTTTAAGATAAGAGAGAAATTTTATTCCCTTCTTTCAACTAAACAACAAAGTTTTATTTAAATTTTCAATCAGTAAAAATTATAAAAATTATAAATTATCATTAAATGAGTAATAAAAAATTATTTTCTTTAATTATTAAACGAGTTCACATCATTTATAATTTTTAAGACATTTATGGAACAGAGCGGGTACTTTTTAAGTCAATTGCAAAATCTGAAATCAAAAACTAATGTAAAACTCATTTAAACTTTGAAAATGACAAATATGTATTTATAACAATAATAATGATAATTTATACTTAAATAAAATAAATCCGTATTGCTTTTATAAATTTAATTAACATATTAATTTAAGAAGTCAAAAAATATATACCCAACAATAAGAAAGGGAGCAAATTAAATAATTCACGTTTGATATGTTAATATAATAGCACACTGAGGAAAATAAAGTGGCATGAATGCATTAATGTCCGACCAATATCCCCAGTTGTGTCTGGGTGGTCTTTACTGAATTGTAACAAATTCTAGTTGAAACATCACACTTGGATAATCTAATTTCCTATTTATATGAATAAATGTACTATCATGTGGATCTCATAAGTACCAAAAAGCTCATCAAATTTCCTCATACCACTCTTTTGGTACAATTTACCTTTGATGTTCAGGCTTGACATATATACACACACACACACCCCTTAGGCTTTAGCACTTTCCATGGGGGACTGTAGTTAGCACTCCATATTGTTATTGCCATTTTATATTTATCTTAAACACAAAAATATTAATTATATGAAATGCCATTTTTTATATGTCATTTAAACTAAAACATGCATTATAGAATATTATTTCTTTCTGTCATGTAATAAAATATAGAGTACTAATAACAATTTGTGTAGTGTTGATCAAACGATCCGATCGGTTAAAATTTTGAATCGGTTGACTCTCTGGTCCAATTAGCCCAGAAAATCGGTTTGATAGTGACCCGATTGACCGCCGATAAAATCGGTTAATTAACTCAGTGAACCGGTCGACCAAGTATTTTTTAAATATTTTTTTATAAAAAAATATCTTTATTTTTAAAATTAGATATTTTTAACAATATTGTAATATAATTTCACTATATTTTACCTTATAAAAAAATAGATATTTTAAAAATATATTAATTATTAATAATATTTTTTTTATGTATTTATGACGTCACCGGTTCAACAACGGTTCGATCACAAGTTGAACCAATGATCAATTCACTCGATATATTTTTAGATTCGCTAATTAGTCCGATTTTTAAAACATTGGCATTAATGTCACCTTTTTCTTTTCTTTTCTTTTTTGGACATATCTATTCGTTAGTCTCTTAAAATTTAAATTGTGATGTTTTTTTTTAAATAATAACAATTTTATATTTAATAACACTTTTAAGTAGTTTATAATATTAATTGCTATATTAATCAAAATTAAATAACTTTATACAAATTTAAAATTTTATAACTTAACTAGAAAATCTATTTTTTATAGAAAGAATGGAGTAATAAATTATTTCAAAAATGTGCAGCGTGGACACCCCTGGTCAATTTCCATTGTTATCTATGTTTACTTTTCATGGAAATAAATAAACATAAACTCTACCGGTACAAGTGTATAACTATAAAAGTAGCTTTTGCTCTTGGATAGTCTTTTATTTTTAAGAGGGAAGTTGTTATCAGTGAATTTGGTAATAATAACATAGCACTACTTTGCTTTTCTTTTTTCATTTTAAAAAAATATAAATTATATAAAAATAAAATAAAAAACTAACATTTTTATAATTATACTGTCTAAAACTATATCCATCACATCAATTTTGATTTTAAAATTATCTCAATTAAATTTTAAAAGTCAATATTAATTCTATATTTCAGATAATGGAATAATTATTATGTACTACTTTCATTTTAAAATAAAATATACAATTTAACTTTTGAGTTTAAACAACAGTATATTTAATTTCAAAATGATGTAAATTTATTTAATTTAAGTTGATACAATTATTATACTTATATAGTACAAAAATCATTAATTAAAATTTTTATTTTATTCTAAATTTTTATGAGTCATACTAAATTTAATATTTAATATATCATCGTTTGACTTTAAAAATCAAATTATATTTTTAATTTTGACACGGATGTAGTAATATTACTCTCTCTCTCTCTAGTATAATATCCCTTTCTTTCCTTTTTATTAATCCACGTACAAAGAGCGGCACGACGTAGACGGGGAAGAAATTGAGGGCATTCCCCCCCCCCCCCCCCCCCCCAAAATATTTTTCATCTCATTCACTCACCCATTGAAAATGTCCATTAAGAACTCCTCAAGTAATCCCCATTCAAGTCTATAAAGAAATTGAAATTGTGTTAAAATGTTCATTCAGAGCATTTCAGAATATTAATAATAAGAATGAAATGTTACATTTTATTTCAATCCCGTTTTCATCAAACTAAATGGCAACCAAGTAATTTTTATTTTTTTTAATACTTGGGACTTAACCATGATATTTACTCGTAATTCAACTAGTACAGACTTTCAGAGGTTTATATGTTACCGACTATGGTGATTCAAGACAAGCACTGACGTTACATTTGAATTAAAGAAATAAAATTAAAAATAAAATGACTCATTTTGTTGAAATAAAAAAATATATATTTGGTTATATTATTGAAATTAAATAAATCATTTATATTTCTTTCAAATTTATAAATTTAATTCTTCAAAGAAGAAAAATTATTCTACTCTCTATTTTATTTTATTTTTTATTTTATTTTTTTCACTCATTTTATTTTTTTAATTCAAAGACAATATTATATCAAAGTTCAAACGCATAAAAAATAATGTAGTAGTACATTTTTACATAGTTAACTACACGTAAGCTTTATTTAAAAAGACTCCATTCCACGCATAATGACTTGTTTGCCCAGTTTATCAAGAAAAGCATATATTTTCCGTAATACAAGGGATTATAATATCAGAAAAATCCGGTGCAGACGACGCAAATTCCGAGTACAATGAGATACATAGCTTTATATAAGCATATACCAAAACCCATTAATAGTAAAGCGAGACTATAGAGAATAACACTTGTTGAAGGTTAATTTTACTTTTGGAATATAAGTTTTGCTTAATGTGATTGTCATGTGAATGAAATTTATTATATTTTTATTTTTTATAATTATTTTTGTGTTTAATTACATTTATTATTTAATTTTATAAAAAAAAAATGAAAAGAATGGCAAAACCGTAAATACCATGCCATTGAACAAGCGTAATTACGTCCAGATTTGTGAAGGAAGTAGCGCAATTAGGCCTAGGCCATTTTTGAAGATTCTATAAGTGGGCGTAATTACGCCCAAGGAAGAAGGAAAAACCAATGTCTTTACACCCGTCGTCGACCAAGCCAAACTTTAATGCCATGTTGTATATTTTTAATTTCTAATTGAGTTCTAATTCCTTTTAGGTTAAAGATTGTTCATGTAACCTATAAATAGATGATTTCATACACAATTGAAGATATACAAAAGAGGAGAAACGTGCATTATTATTCTCACATTCATTCATAGAGATTATTATGCAGAGTATGTCAGACTAAGTTTTTCAGTTCAGTTATAGGAATTTTTGAACTCGATTGCGGTTAATGGTTAAATCAATCTAGTAATATTATTTATTCTTCCTTATATAAAATTATTCATGATAATTTATTTTAATTTTTTATTTGATATTAGATTTGATTGATCTAATTTAGGCCTGTTGAGTTGATCAAATTAGTATTAATTGCTAAATTTATGAATTATATTATGTGTAATTGATATTGTTCCTTATCGTTGATAGTGAATAGTGATAAGTGATTGTGGTCAATAATTTATTTATTACTATGGTTATTATGGTATGAGTTAAACAATCCAAATTTAAGAGATTGTTACTTAGAATAATCTAATTTTTTATTTATTAATGTTATCATTATATTAAATTTAGAGAGTTTGTTCTAAATTATATAATGGTTAGAATTTAATGAATAACTTATTTTGTTAAATTACAATTAAGAGAAAATTCGGGTAGTAGAGTTTGTTGTTGCCTATAGTCATTAGTTTCATGGAATGATATAAATATATTCTAATTGATTGGAGTTTTTAATTTATTGATTAATCTTATTAATTTAATTTAATTTATTTAGTTAATTATAATTAATTTAAAATCTCTTCTTTATTATTTGTTTATATTTATTGTTAGAAACATTAGAATAATGAAAAATAATATTGTTCTATGTGGGATAACCCGCACTTATTGCTATATTAAATTTTGTGTTAATAGAGTAAAAGTAAAATTTTAATTTTAAAAGCGTTAATGACAACCTTCCAAATTATCTTGATTTGGATTTAGAAATTAAGTGATGCAATAACTTGTACGCTCATGTATTTAATGTACTGAAATTATACGATACATCTCACATTAATTTATCATCACTTGTGAATGTGTAGCCTGCAGTACATTAGAGGATTCATTCAACGATCTCTACTTTGATAATTTAAAATTGACCCTCAAATTATTAACTAAAAATAATAAATTAATAGTTAGAGTACTTTTCAATTAACTTTCATAATGAATGATATATATATATATATATATATATATATATATATATATATATATATTCGCATATTCTCGGATTTTTAAATAATTATATTATCATAAATTAAATAAATTAATATTAATTTTTAAATTTAAATGTATTTCACATTAAATTAATTTAAAATCAAACTGTTTTATACATTAGAAAGGGGAACTATACTGTATTGTGGAGATTTGGATCCTCTCTATTATATTTTTCCCCAATTTCATTTAATATATCATGTTTTTATTATTGTAGATAATATAATTAAAATAAACACTGATCAATTAATTTATTATATTTTATTGAATAAAATTGAAGAGTATATATAATGGAGGGAAGCGCCAAATCCGTCCTTATCTTCATTTGATCAAGGTTGGCTTTATGTGACTAGCAATTAAGGTGATCGATGAGGAAGATTGGCAAAACATGGGAACATGCATGACAAATCACTGTCTTAATTTCTAAGTTCCTTAATTAAGATATTTTATTACTATGTTACATTAATGGATCAATCTAAAGCTAATTCTTTCTTCTGTATATAGAGGAGGAGCATGATCCGATTTTAATTAAAGTAGGTTAGTTCCATGAAATGTGGTCCATCGTCATGTGTCGCCTCATGGCATATACTAACTTCATTCCACACCCACACATGCACACGCAAAAATAAATAAATAAATTATATTTTGACTTTTTAAAATTAATTAACAAATCTTGAATTGAATTGAATTAATTTAATTTCAGTTAATAAATTATGAATGTTATAAATTATTTTTAAAAAAAATATTTAAAAATTAAATGAATTTACATCAATTTTAGATATTAAAATTTTACAAATTCATTTTTTGAAGTTAACATAAAATTGTTTTTGTAAATCGGCGAATATATATATATATATATATATATATATATATATATATATATATATATATATATATATATATCAGGCTGAGATTGGTGGAGGGGAATGAAAAAAGATTTTTTTTTCTTCTTATATTTATTTTTATGGAACAACATTTTTTAACAAATAAAATTCTTTCCATGAAGCAGCAAAAAAATTAAGAAATAAAAAAATACACAAAGCAAACCCTTAAAAATCGCGAGTTCTGAATAATATTCCCCTCCTTGGCACTTAGAATCAGAATAGATAAAGACGATAATGGTACAAGATCGCTTCATTTAACAAAATGTAAGACGCAAAAATATATAAAATTCATTTGATTCGAGATTGTGGAGCATTATTTAGTAACCATATAATTGTATAAATAAGTAAATAGTTTTTTGATATTTTATGTGTTTGTTTAATTTTTTGATACTATTATGTCCTCTTCACACACACACACACGCGTATATATTAACAAATTAAATAAAAATTTATAAGTTATTATATTTTAAAGAACTTCTATAAGTTTTTTTTAAATAGCGTAGAATATATTAACTTAGATACTAAAACAGGTAATTGATTTTTTCATTAAAAAGATAAACAAATATAAATATGTTTATCTTTTGCGTCTATGGAAATACTCAACTTGGGTATATAAGTAATAGACATTGTCCTTGAAAAATGGCTAGTTTGAACTCATATTTGTTCATTTTATTATTATTATTATGATTATTATTATTATTATAAGCTTTTGACAGAAATAATATAATCATATATGCAAAAATTTACATACTTTTATATCAAAGTATATTGCATGCTCTTTATATTTATATAACAAATTTTTTCTTCAAAATATTCTAAAATAAAACTTTTTAAAATTTAACTTAAATAATAATTCCTTCATTTTTAAAAGAATGAGTAAAATATATTTTTCAATAAAGTAGAGAAAATAGAATAAAAAAATTAAATTTATATTTAATGACTCTACAAGATTACATAAAGTGATATATAATTTTATTTTTTATATTAATAGACTCCATTAAATAACATGCTTATCTTTCACTTTATATATCTTAACACATCCTTTTGAGTGCAAAAAAATTATTCTTTTATTTATCTTTTCGAGGACAGAGCGAATACTTAATTCGTTCCACGAATATTTCCACATACTTCTTAAGCACAAAATTAATAAACTTTCAAATTCATTTGATTTATTAATTGGTCTTTTTAAAGTGCGTGGTTGGAAAATATTATAAGCATGTAAACAGTAAAATTTTTAATTAATAAAGAAATACTATACATTTCAAGTGACAAAAATATATAATTATGAATAATTTTATCTCACAATTTTTGGGAGGGAGATAATTCTACTTGCACCTTTTTCATTATTACATTCCGAGTATTATTCAAGCAAGTGGTGCCTTAAATAATTATATGCTATCATTTGTATAAAATTTATATTTAAATTTATTAATTTATTAAATTTATATAAATAATAATATATAATTAATATAGGGCATCAACTAACCCTGCCGAGGGACTAAGTAATAATTTTTCTTTCAACAGGAACTACTACGGATTTCGAGGAGTAATAAAACTCACCGAATTTTATGCGGAGCTTTATAATTAAATTAAATTAGGAGTAATTAAAAAAGCAACAACTTGCAAGGGGGAAATTCAGCTGCAATTTCCTTGCGCTCGCCTGGGAAGAAAACGCCACTGCAACTACCTGCGACCGACCATCTGTTCTCTAAAGACCAATCTGTGATCGGCTCTCACCGTTGGTGCTCCTCTCTTATCCTTTTCATTTCTGCGATTTCCTATTAATCGGGCCGTCAAGGAGATCTTGAAGTCATGTTCAAGTCTTTCTGGTAGTCTTTCATACCCCTAATTACGACATTTGATTCTCTGAATATTAAATTACTTATCAGCTCATAACTTGTATAAAGATTATATATTTATAGTACGTTACGTAGTGAATTCGATAATTGGGGATTTAACCTTTGTTGGTACATGTTATGTATATACGTTAAACCTTAATGAGTTGAAATTGAGTCGTAGTCTGATTAGTTGATAAAATTTAGCGGATGATTTGTTTGGGGGAAATATTTCCTGGGACCTGAATTTGTCAGGAATAAATCTATTGTGAAATAAGCAGATAGGAAATCATATCTCAGAACTTCTAGGAGCTCAAAGAAGACATTAACTCTGCACGTAAGGTATACGAAGATTCATGAAGTCCATCTAACAAGTTTAGGGTTTAGGTTTATAGTACTTCTTCCTCTTATGGTACCAAATGACTCTTTAATGACCGAACACTCAGTATTCTCTTTTCTTACATTGTTATCATCCACACAGGAAAATTGCAATAACTGATTCTTGGGATAATAAAAGGAATATGGAAAAGACTGTGACCTGTGAACTTGTTACTTGACTTTGGTTTACAAAGAGTTGATATTTCATACGAGAATACACTAAAATCAAGCTGTGGATGAGTTTGAGGGCCAGTAATATTTCTTGACCATATCGGCCTCATTAAGCCAAAAACTTCATGCTGCTGCTTATGTAACTTAAGCATAAAAAGTTTCAGAAAATACAACTAAGTAATGAAAATTCAGCTATTATCTACCAAGTGAATCAAAAATGAAAATAATTGTCAGCCTGCTTAACTAGTCATAATCTATTTGGAATAGAATTTGAAGCTAGACAATATTAACTGTTTGGGTCTAAGATTGGTCTACACGCAAAAGAACATGTGAGAGTGATCAATTAATTTGATTTGATCTCATATCCGTTTTAGTTGACAATATTTTGGTTTGCGTTCTTAGGTTTATTATTATGAACTTAATATAAGTGAGTTGTATGATTGAACTCTTTTAACATACCAAGGTTTTATGACAAAATTTATAAGCATTCGCAGTGTTAAGAAAAGGGATGAAATCAGAGGTTCAAACTTTATTCAGTTTTTGAATAAAATTGAAGTCTTTCTTAAACTTTGTTAACCTTCAGGGGTTCTCAAGAGCAAGAAGCTCAACCACGGCCTCAAGAAATTTCTACTGACTCATGGTATCCTCCATCTGTACTTAGCTCGCAGAATTCTTCCCGGCCTGCAACACCTAGCAGCAGCTCTTCAAATAGCTTCACACACAGGCCCGGAGATCAGCTGCAGTCTTCGGCTCGTGTTTCACCTGCAGATGCTGCAGGCATTATTGTTTATTTAAAAGACAAGAGGTAACATCCTTGGTATTCAGCTTCCATTTGTTATAATTTCAGTCGCGTGTTTTTGGTTATGAAATATTTTGTAGCTTTGAATCCTCTTTATCTACAGAGGATATCATTGCTAGTTATTTCAATTTAGTTATACTAGTGTTTGAAGTGTTACTTTTACAGTTGGCACAAGAAGAAAGATTTATTAGTACACCTCTGACCACCGTTCACCCTATATTCATTATGTCTGACGAGCTAATTGAATGTTGATAACTTGGCACCCCGTTTATGCATCTTTGATATATGCCTGTAGCTATGTTGTTTAGAATAATGTGGCTGATCCATTAGTGTTAGAGATTTTCCTATTTGACAGTAACGTGGTATGCTGAACACTAATACTTTCCCATAGACTTACCTACTGATCACTTGAATCATTTGAAGAAGGTTTCAATAGTTATATTCGAGCATGCTTATGTAGGTGCATTTTGGACAGTGTTTGAATTGCCTCTTTTAGTTTGTGTGGAAGAAGTTTGCATTATTGTCTTTTATAGTCATAATAAAATGTGCCAATCTTTTAGAATAGAACTGGAGCCTTTACCATGAATGCATTTCTAATGAAAAACTCACTAGAAATTTATATACTCCATATGGCACACACACATATATATATATGTTCTTGGCAGTACAAGGGTAAATTCTGCTGTCAGTTTTATGTCATATGAAAAAACATCGTGCAAGGGTTTGATAATTGATACACAATGATTGACAAGGATGGATGTCCTCAGCATAATAAAAAAATTTCCTTTTAAAGGACTAGCTGTGATCATTTTCTCTCATTTTCAACGAAGCCTATCATAAAAAAAAATGCCGGTCATAGTTATATCACGGAAGATAAGAGTCTTAACTGTCAACTTGTGCTGTGAATTATGACGTTACCATGGTTACACTTGCACACAGAAATGAAGTAGAATAAAATAAGTTGTTCTACTATTTTTTTCTTTTTAAGAAGCCTGATTTTAATTGCATTGAAATTGATAAATAAGAAATAAAAGAACTAAATCTTTTTACTCACTAATTTGTAATATTTTAGTTTCTGATCAGTCTGTTGTTTTCTTATTTACGTCATCTAGTGTTGATGAGTTACGGAAACTTTTGTCCGAGAAGGATGCCTATCATCAATTATTACTTTCACTTGACATGGTCAAAACTCAGAACAGGGTAAGCTGCAAATATTACTTTCACTTCATTTTATTGCTCTTTATTAGTTCACTGCATGCTGTTATAGTGCTATTCTCTTTATTGGTTCTAGGAACTAGAATTGTTTGCCCCTGCCAAGAATTACATCCACCCCTGGTCTCCTCCCCCCACGCCTCACTCCCTGTCGCCATTTCAACAAATTCCAAACAAGCGGCAGTTAACTAGATAATCAATTTGCTTTTGCCTTAAATTAATCAGATTAAAGGCAAGCAGAGAGTACTATAAGACTGTTGGTTTGACCACTCTGTTACCTGGCACAACATTGCTGAATATATACTCGATCTGGCTTAATTGGCTGCAGCAATTGTTGGAATACCTGAAATACTAACACGTAATAAAAAAAGAAAAACTTGTATGGATTTGTGTCAAGGTGGATAAAGGCTCTTTTGAAACTAGTAGGAGAGGGGTTGTAGTTAAAGTTCATGGTCTACTTGAACATGCAGTCTAACCATCCTTGATTGTTGGGGTCGAGATACCCATTTTATATTCTTATTTACTTTAAAAACATCTATAGGAAGGAAAAAGTATCACCATCTTTTTGCGCCAACACTACTTTTCCAGTTTTTCAATTTAGTTTTCTTAGAAAAATTATTAGTTGAAAAAGAGAGAATACAAGCATAAGATGAACAAATAGTCACCCGCTTATAAAAAGTGGAAGAGCAGCTCTCCGATCTATACAGAGATCAGAAATAGAAATTCCCCTAAAGGCACCTTTGTCATATGAGAAGCAAAGAAAAAGATCATTTCTCTCAACAAAGTGTAAAGATATTCTGTTCTCTAAAAAGTCGAGTATTATGCTCAGTCTAAGTCTCTTAAAAAACATAAAAAAGACTGCACTTTCAAAGCATCTTAGCATCCTTACTCCCTCCTAAACCTCTGAATCAGATAAGCAGCAAATCCTCCACCGTGGTGGGACACACCCACTACTCCCACAACACTCCCAAAATAGAATTCCATAAACCTCAAGCAACAGGACAGTGCAAAAATAATTGAGAACGTGACTCATTATTTTGCCTAAGCATCTTTTCCAGGTTCTAAATTTTACTAATAAGTTGAAACAGTGGTGTCATATATCTTCCCTTTTCTTTGAGTGTTTAATTTCATGATAAAAGAGGAAAAAGTTTTGTCGTGGTGATCTTGCGCACATAGGATTATTCAAGCGGATAATATGATCACATATAGTCTCATAAGCCATGGCCCTCAGCAGCCATTTTTACTTTCAGCATATGATTCTAATTCATCAGATATTTATAAAGTAAATAATTTAGTTTACTAAATCAGCTTACTGTTGGAGCAGTGAACAATTAAAGACTCAAATATGAGCTACATCAGCATAGATACCCAGCTATAGGTTTCCTCTTTCCACTTTTTACCTCTCACGAGTCTCACCAAACCAGGTGGGAAGGGAGATAAATTTGAGAAAACTGACCAAGATTGTTTGTGCACGTACAACAAAGACAAATAATTGCTAAAGAAGAATGGATAATGTGATCACCACTGAGAGCAACACGAGGAACGGGACAGTTATCATGTAGATAAAGATATGATTCCATGTAGTTTTGATGCTGGACGAGAAAGTTGGTTGGACCAATACAAAAGGTTGTGGAAACCTAATTGAAGTCTAATTAGGTGTTTTGATTTAATTGAAAATTGTATTTTAGATAGGGTTGTATTTTAATTAGGAGTTATCTGTTATCTTTTACAGTTTTAATTAGATTAGGAGAGTGGATTTAGAGTACTATAAATATGGATGTAAATACCCATTATTATTCATTCATTGATATATAATTATTTGAGCTTTGAGTTCTCTGTGTGAGACTGTTCCCCATTAAGTTTGACAAAAGGACATCCAACTAATGGTTAGGGTTCAATCTACTCAAGGGTAGTGTCACAACCATAAATATTCTTGATTTCCCCTCTCTCAATACAATATTGTAATAAAGTTCTTAGTACTACCACAATGGATCATAAAAACAAAGTATGTGAGTCTTGATTCAGTTGAATTACAATACATGACATGTAGCTGATCTAAAGTAGTTGGTTTAAGGATTTTGCTTGAGATGAGTTTGGTTAGGTTGTTTGCTATTCCTGCGACTCCTGTGGTTTTCAACCCTTGCAATAAATGGACCATAGCTGATCATGTCTCTAGCTCATTCAATTTGCATGAGCTGATGCCGCATCACTGGTCCGCTTAGGTGGGGTGTCTTCTGCAAATGATAAAGATTGATTCTGCATCAGCCTTGTTACTGAATTAGTTTACGCAGTTGCTTCTAACAATTTCTTCCTTTTTGTATCGTAACAGGTAAGGGATGAACTTCGGAATGAAACTCTGCAGCTTGCTAGTGAGTTTATAGTGTTTTTGTTTACTGAGTGTTTTAACGGATGAGTTTATTCTACACGCCTGCCAAAAAAATGTTATCCTACGTCCTTGTATCTAAAAAATTTGTTATTGTATATCCTCTTCCCCTCTCCTCCCAATCCTTGCTCTTTCCCCGAAAAGATAAGGAAAAATAAAGATGTCATCCTGTTTGTTCAGGTGATCGTTGTCGTATACAAAAAAGAAAATTTTAAGAAATGATCTCTTTTATGCAGGGGAGAATTTGGAAAAAGAATCTATTATAATGGAGTTAAGGAATCAGGTATAGTTTTTTGGCTTTCTCCTTTGACTCGAGGCTTCAAGATCAGATCACTGCATGTAAAACTGTGGATTTTTGTTTTGTTGTGGTGGTACAGTGCAGAATCATCCGGACGACTGAACTGGCAACTGCTCAAGAGAAGCTAAATGAGCTTGAGAAGAAAAAGGCAGAGATCATGAAGTTTTACTCCCCAGCATCCCTGCTCCATCAGATTCAAGGTAAATTAATGATAATATTATTGACATGTATGCTGGAGTCCAGGTCATTTCATGATAATAGATCTATAGTTGCATAAGGTTGAGTTCTTAGGGAAAGTACATCTTCCTGCTACGTGGATAGTTTGACAAATATGGCTAATGTTTAACCTTTGCAGAGGCAATAAATGAGACAGAGGAAGAATCTGAAACCGTCTGCAGGCACCTTCTTGATAAAGAAATCGATCTCCCAGCTTTTGTGCAGAAGTACAAAAGGCTGCGCAATACTTATCATAAGCGTGCTCTCACCCATCTTGCTGCCAAGACATCTTTGACAGGTTGAGAAGTCAATTCCTTTGTTTAAAATTATGAAAACGCTTGGCTACTAGACGTTTTAATATATTTTTTCTCTTGGCCTTGTAATGAGGGAGAATGGGGACATTGAAAAGGCTGACTTGTACGACACCCCTCCGCCCCCCACCCCACCCCACCCCACCCCACCCCACCCCACCCCACCAAAAAAAAAGAAGAAGACAATTTGTAAAACATTCATATTATGTACGTGTGCTGCATATTTTTTTTGGATCAATATGTTATAATTCAGCTACTGGGTATCCGACGGTTGTATAAACACTGAGGAATTTCATTTTTAGCTCTCGTGATGGTTTTTTTTTTAACATTAATACATTGGGATGTAGGGATGATAGGGCATGAGAGACTCGAACCCTGCTTTTGATGTGAAATTCATAGTCTATCTTACCACACAACTTAATAGTCACATAGATGACTTAGGACGTGCTCTTGTGGGCTTTGCCCTTGTCAATTTTTTCTTCTCCATGGAAAGGAGGTTATTCTCAGTATATTGAAATGCAGGTTCATAGCCAAGAACAGATCAATACAGAACGTTCGAAAAGATGGCATTTTTTTCCAGATGTTTTCATGACAACAACATACGTGCGGATTCGGCGCACACTGATCAAAGTACTTACGAGAAATGTTGAAATATGTGTATAGTCACGAATTGCTTGTGTTTAATTTTCGTTTGGTCTCTTCATCTCACTTTAAGTGGTTGCCCTAATTTTTTACATTCCTTTCTCGTAGTTTTAAAATTGGGTTAACAGTTCGATGTTAGTAATAATTTTTGCCTTTTTTTTTACCGCTTTCAATTTTACTTTACAAGTGTTTATCTGAATGTTTCTTCCTTCGCGGTTTTATTTCTATAACCTCAAATTGAATTATTATTTAATTTTTATTTTCTAATTTGAACAATAATCTTTATATTGATTATGGTGTATAATGATCTTTATACTTTTAAAAGTTCAACCATTGTTCATTTTTGTACTGAAAATACATTTACAGTAATATTATAACTAAATAGTAAATAGTACATTTTATTCTTTTGCTTTTTGGGGCTAAGTCGATATATCCTAACAAAATTCCTTGGCGATAGGGTCGTCAAATACTACTTAAATTTAAGGAATTAGTGTTATTTTAACGATGTGTCACGATCCTTATACCATTTGTATATACACTCGGTGCCTGTGTATTAGATTTTTATTAGGATGAATTAAATTACAATAGAAGAAGATTCAATAACTAATACTGCACACGTATCTTTTCTCATCAGGATTTTGTGAAATATTATTTCTTCTGTCATATTGATGTGAATTTCACTTATTAATCATGTGACCGGATAGAAATTTACCTCGAATAAATATCAATTCCCTACCATTTTAAAAAGGAGCTTTAACATTTTATAAAACCATCGGTCGGAACATACAAAAAATAAACAATAATCATACAAAAAATAAACACTAATCAAAGCAAAAGGTAAATTCAAAGACGAATCAAGAAAGAACATGATCAGTTTTCTTTGCCAGTGGATTCATCACTTGTATGATCAGGTTCATCAAACATGGGAGTTGTGTAGTAGAATGGACCGAGCAAATATTTGATAATATCCCGGTACACCACCGTGGGTCTACCTAGCTTCACTCCCTTCCGGCAACCGCCAAAGTCTGTGGCAATGCTGCAGACAGGGTCCGGCGACGACACAAGCCTTAAAAAGCATCCTGTGGATTTGAGCTCCTTGCCGTTAATGAACTTGTTCACCATCATCTTGAATTCGCCGCCAGCTTCATCAGTCTCGTCGCTGCCATAATACACAACTTGGCTTCTATCGTCCAGGCACGTTATGGAAAATCTGCAACCTACACGCATGCATAGTATTTGATCAATCTAGAGGACTTAAAAGTTACTGCCTTTTTATTTTTTTATTTCGGAAACGAGAGAACGTGACTTGTAAAATACTCTAATATATAACCCGTCCCACAAAACTTTTTTCAGTTACAAGAATTTTGGTGCGACTATTTCATTATAGAAAGAAAAGAAGGAAATTAATCTTTTCACAAGAAAAATTAATATTTTTTTTAAGATAAATAGTAAATAGAATTTACACTTATGTGAGTAAATTTTTTATAAAAATATCAAATTTTCTTTATTAAAATAACAATTATCTAGAAAGAAAAAAAAATAAGGATCAAATATACAAGTTTAATAACCCGTGCGATGCACGAGTTAATTTGTATAAATTTTTTTATATATACAAATTTGATAACCCATGCGATGCACGAGTTAATTTGTATAATTTTTTTTAATAAATATTTACTAATTTTTTATTAACATATTTATTATTTTTTATTGACCTAATATATATAATATTAATAATTTAGTTTAAAATATTTTATTAAAATCAAAAGAAATTTAATTATTTTTAATATTATGTGATTAAAAATTAAAAATTAATTGTTAAAAATTATTGAAGAGGTCACGATAACCAAGTTAGACAGATAAGGGCGGAAAGAGTATTATATTCATTAGTTAAATATTAATTTAATTTTAAAGAGGGCAATTGGCCATTTACTATCTCCTACGTACCATTAAAGAATAAGAGCTTAATTCGTCAATGTTTTTTATTTAAAAATAACTTCACTTTTTTGAAACTACACTGCAAACCAACTTATTTTTCTTAATTACCCTTACAAGTAACTTATTTATAATAAAAGACCAAAATTCCTTAAATTTCATGAAATTTTAAGACGAGACTAGTGTGGAATCTAAGGAAAGTAACTCTTTTTCCTAAAACAAAGGAGTTACCAAACGTTACCCTTCTTGTAAACCAAGGGGGAGTGTATAAGACCCAGAACTGGGGTTGCATCTTGTTTATTTGATATCTCAATAATATCATTTGCTATCCAGTATGACCTGTCAAACAAACACGCAGGATAATAATGATCATAATGGTAAACAGGCAACTCAATGTAGAGTTTCCGCATAGTTTACCTATAGCGACGATTTTAAAACCATTGCTATATACTTATAATGACACTTTTGATATGTAAAGCGTCACAATAAGTTTATAATGACGATTTTAACCTGTAATTATAGATATATAATGACAATTTTAAAACCGTCACTGGCTGCTATCTTCCTAAACAGGAAAGGGGGAAGAGCTGCTATTGAATTTATTTGAGTAAGAGCTTTCTGAAAAGGCATAGCTGCAATTGAGCTTCAAACTTGAATCGATCTTGCCTTGGTGTTGCCCGAAGGGCGAGATTTACCTTTCTCCTCCATTAACAGACTAGGCTAAGAAAGCAGAAAATCCCGATCTTATCACCATTTTTTTCTCTTTGCTTTGTAGGTAAAAAATAAAGTCCACCTACAAAAACAACAAAAAAACCCTATGGAAATAATAGTTCCCTTAATGCAATAAACAACACCCTATTCTTTATAACTGAAAATAAAAAAGAGTGCCTTGAGGCTTACTCCATATCAAATTACACATACATACATGTCAAAACACAACCACCTTAACCCCCGAAGAAGCTTCATAAGAACAAAGTAACTTAAAAGTGATTTTGCTGAGAATTTTTTTTTTTAAACGGTAGGCACAAAGAATACTAAAACAAAACCAATCTTCTGAGAAACAACTGCACAGTTGTGCACAGATCCACCAGTTTTAACATAAACATACGAGACAAATCACAATAGGTACCAACTCAATAAACAAAATATTCCACTGCCGCATTTTTGTTGAGGATGCTTGGACACTTAACATTTATATCAAACCCGCCTTCTTAAGAGCATCCTCAAAATCTTCATCACTTCTCCATGAGGGCAGCTGATTTGAATAACAGCAGGAAAATAATTAGATATAAAACATATGAATGGCTGAAAAAAATTACAGAAAGTTGAGTTCAACACTTGGTCTACATTTGTTTGCAAAATTTATGGGTGAGACAGGATTATTTGTACTACTTTATTACCATTACGAACTGTTTTCATATTAGTCCATTATTAATCCCATGGGCTATATTTTGAAAGGAGGGAGGGAGGGAGTATAACTCAGATTAATGAAAGTGGAAATTTTAAATTATTTTTTCAAGCATCTCTATATATGGGACAGACGTCCCGAAATGGAAAGCAACTCCAAATTAGACACAGAATATTCCTCACAACTATTGGGAATCATAGACTTCTCAACACACAGTTCTGTATCTTCTCTGACCAAAATTATTTTAATATAATGGACTCCATAATTTTATCCACAGTAAGAGAATATGTAATATCAAGATAATTTAAACCACAAATCAGCAACGTGAGGCTAATATTTACCTCAGCAACTTGAGAGTTGAAGTGCCTTTCAATCTTGGTCATCAGCATGTTGTCTCTATCATCACATAACAAGTTGAAAACAGCTCCTGTCAAATAGCTCATGGAATTATTATTTAGCGATGTTCTTGATGATTATAAGTATAGTAAAATAAACAAGCTGGAAGCCCAATACTTCTCTTCAGAATCACAATCAAATCACAATCAAATTGATAAGAGAGATAAAAAGACATGACTAACACAACCACCATCTAACTGTCATTAATCTCATACATCAAGGAATGTGAGAGAATATATATTTCAAATCAAAAATGAAGGGTAATGAACTATGTTTCTGGTTCCTACAAGAAATGAAACCTGCTGCTGGCCCAAAAAAAAAAAAACAAATTGTGTTTCTCCTGCTTTATAGAACAACGAAGATGAATGCCCAAGATGTGTAATTCTATGTGCACAAACACTATTACCCCATATATTGACTGGTAAAAATTGGTGTTTTTGGTTAGTAAACTTTATCAATAAAATATATGGTAGGACCCACATACTATTTCTTTCTCTGTTTGTGAACATCGCGCTCATGGCCCGGCTGGCCCACCAGCGGTAATGGGAATAATACCGTTCCCTGGTCAAAGACTTGGTTGGATGCGGGATCTACTCAACAAGGAACAGTACGGACATAGATGATATCATCACGACCTCTCTTTTTGTACAGCTAGGGATACTTAATGTCACTTTGCGGAATACTCCCGAACGAGTTTTCGAATTTGAATGTAAAGCCTATTAAATCATAGGATAAATGCCAGGAAAGGGACAGCTGGATAAGTTTATAAACACTAAATATATAATAAACTATGATGTTATGAATATAACACTAGTGGTATTGTGGTAATCAAGAACTTATTGCATGTCATGATACAAACCAAAATGACATACTAGTCATTTGAAGTGTACACTTCGTATGTAGGTTGACTCCATAAACTATATAAAGGACTCGTGCATTTCCACAAATAGCTAGTGACTAGCATAAGAACCACCCATAAGCAAAGAAAAAATGGCAACAACACTGTTAGTAATGAAGAGAAGAAGTTTTACCCTTGCGGCCAAAACGTCCTGCTCTACCAATCCGATGCAAGTAGACCTCATAATCTGGCTCTCCACGCATGTCAAATTTCACCGGAAGATCATAATTAACAACCAAGTTAACCTACCCAGAAAAAATCACATCATATCATGAGAATTTGAAGCACAAAATATGAAACACATCAAGGCAGAGAACAAAGAGGTGAAACCTGTGCTTGGTCAAAACCGCGAGCAAGAAGATCAGTTGAAATTAGAACCTGAGTCAACCCATCTTTAAACTCCTTGACAATCTTGTCCCTATCATCTTGTTTAAGAGCACCTTGAATAGTTGTAACCTCATAACCATATTCAACTAGTGCTTTATGCAACATGCCTGCACTATTCCTTGTGCGAACAAATATTATTGTCTGACCCAACTTCTGACCTAATTCAAAAATTTTGTCTTTAATCACCATAATCTTAGAAAGTTCGTCAGGGCAGTTCACTTTATACTGCTTCACAGAGTCCAATGATAGTTCCTCTTTGTTCACAAACATTTGATTGTAATCTTTCACAAAGATTTCTTTAACAATCTTTGACACAAATGCCTTCACCACATCATTGAAAGTGGCAGAAAAAAGGAGCACCTGCCAGTAATTTGCAACGAGAAGGAAAATAAACGATGACGCCTAGCTTGATAAACAATTCTGCGAGTCAACAATCATATTCAAACTAGAAAGAAGAAAAAAGGTACACCAATCTATTGTAAGACTTGGGAATTTTATAAAGCTACAAAAAATTAAAATGAAGCATTTAATAGAGGCAATCGCGCAGAAAACCTGGCCTAATCATAAAATTTTATGAACTCCATGCATGCAGTAAAACCAGAGAAGCTTAAATAACATATTGGATTCAATTATATGAATGAAGAACAGGCTTGAGACTCAAAAGTATCTTTCTTCTTAGACAAGGGTGGTAAGGCATGCTTCAAAAAGACAGTCAACACTAACTGGAACAGTAGATGAATACTTACTACTCATGAACAGAAAGGAATCATGTGAGAGATTGAAATTTCTATATTCCATAAATTATTAGTTAACGTAGCAGTTACAAATGGAAATGCAAACCTGGCAGTCAGGATTACTTTTAACAATTGCCTTCATTATCCTCAAAGAATCATCTTTAAACCCGCTCTGCACCAAAATTAACTTGATCAGAAATCAACTGCAATCACAAGTTTATCAAGGACATCACAGTTAACCCGTACATAGGTATGAGAACTTGTAAGAGAGTTTACAATGAAGTGCATATCCCAATGAATACCAGAGAGGTGTTTGTAGTAGTATGCTAAATTTGGTTTCTACTAGCTAGCCTAGCAATCAAGATCGACATCTAAAAAAGAAAGAAATTAATAAGAGATTAAGACTTTCTGACATTGCTTTTTCTGCATTCATGAAATTACTACATAATACACAAGAAAACAACTGAGAAGGTGCATTCATAAAGAATGGCAAGCAACAATCACAACCCCATAGCATATTATTTTACTGCACACAACTTCAACAGATAATCTAAGCACATTACAACTAAAGAAACATTTTAGCAACTCTTTAGAGTCATATACGAGTTACTACCCTCTATTGAAATTATAAAGGGGATAAGATTATTCCTGTTCTCCTTTTTCAAAGCGTGGGCTTCCTTATGCTACAAAATAAAAGTCTTCGGAACTGCTATTAACGTTTCATATGTTTTTACTGAACTTATTCTATTGCTAAGAAAAGGTGTCCAGAAATGACGTGATCACAAGCTACCACTGATTTTACAAGATGATACGAACACTGTGGGCAAGGTCATGTATGAGCATAATCAAAATAATAATATTTCATCCGTTTTAAAATATAGAATCAACATTGATTTTTTAAAGCTCATTTGAGATTTTTTCAAATTAAAACTTGATATGCATTAATTTACTTTTAAACAGTGAAAATTGAAAACTTTCTAAATCCTAATGCTAATTACAAAATTTATTGTTATAAAAAGTTAAATGAATTGCATAAATTTTGAATTTGAAATTTTTTAAATTGACTTTGACAAGTCAAACTTTATCCTTTGTTTTGGAATGGAGTATTTATTTCAGTGGTAAGAGAGGATGATATAATGTGATAATTGATGAAGCAGTAAATCAAAAATTTGCATGATATTATTGATATATCAATAGAAACATACATCACTGCAAAAGTCAGATCATAACTATGAAATCACCTCTGCCAGCATATGGTCAGCCTCATCAAATACAAGAACCTTCATAGAACTCATGCCTAATTTTCTTGCTGTAATCCACTTGTTTATAGTGCCAGGTGTGCCAATCACTACTTGTTTATTCACTGGTGCTCGCTTTTGAATCGGTATATAATTCGCACTTTCCATAGGAATAGCCAATTCCGATGTTATGCCAGTAAACTTCCCCATCCTCTCAAGAACTTCCATGTTCTGCACAATAAACCAGTGTAAACATAAATACACAAGTATTTAGAAGAACAATGGACATCCATCTAAATTTCTTCAACATCCTCTGAAATAAACACTTAGGAAATACTAAAATACAGAAGATAGACAGTGTGAGGACTTGTTACTAGTAAATAAACAAACGTTTTGCTCTGTTGCTCATCAAAAGTTTGTGATTATTAATCAAAATAAATAATTGTCACCAGTGTTACGTATTTCATACTTTCATTGCAGAAAATATGTACATACACGAGTAATTCATATGACAACTCCTTCAAGATAATTACCATGTCTTAAATTTGCTATTACTTAACTTTTTCTTACAGTATATTTTGCATGTTTGAAAGTTATATAATTTGCAATAATTGGTCAGAGATTAATTTTTCTTATATTAAAATAATTGGCATGCCAATAAGATTACTACTAGATTTTGGACCTACACTTAGATAAGGAAGGTCAGCTGGCGCTCCCAGATTTTGCAAAAAATAAATTAGTGCAAGGTGCTTTAAGAATTTTTTTTTAAAAAACATAGGGGGCAGTGTGATATTTGACCTACAGCATATAGTTTCCTGTAGAGACTAGTATAAACTTATTTACCTGAATGCTTGAAAGTAAATGTCAATTTACGTTAATTATTACATGTAAATAAAGAAATATACCCAATTTGATATCAATAAAATACTTCTAATCTAAAATCGAACAATCAAAGAACCAAGTCAACTTCTCTATTGAATATTAAGTTTTCGTTGAACCATAACATATAAGCTTTTTTTGAGCTAAAGTTTTTATTTAAAAAAATCATTTTTTTATTCAACTTAGGTTTAAAGAGAATATTAATAAATCAAGATGATATTATCATAGTATTTAAAATGCAAACAATTGCAATTATTCGATACACTTCAAATGCTTTAGACAGCATATCACACGATTGTCCTCAGCTTTATAGTAAACACCAAATGACCAAAATGGCATATCACATACCTGTTTAGCAACTGTTTTAACTACAAGCTTTGTAAATGCTAATACCCAAGAAAATATAATAGTGCAAATATAAATATTGATAAGAACTATGTCATTGTTGTAGTGCGTGTATATGTGCATATTCCAAATTTATCTGGGAACTAATGTTGTTCTTTGATGTCTTTACCACCTTGTTAAACCTTAGAATCACTTCATAAAATATACCATATACTAAACCTTTCAGACTACTTCTACCCGATGACTTGTCCCCCCTCGTTAAAGGTTAAAATCAGTTCACATAAAATACACCATAAGTAAAACCTTTCAGCTCTAAAAGTCAGCCAAAGAAAGAAACTTGCATTTGTATAATCAAAATCTAAATTAACCGGGAAATTAATCTTTATTAAACATCTGAGAGCAAGACATTTCAAAAAACAAAAAAATAATCCAGTACTAGTACTAAATTAAACCTGAATGGCCAATTCTCTGGTAGGGCAGATACAGAGAGCCTGAGGAGCCGCCAAAGTGGGATCAACACGGCTCAGCATTCCAAGTACGAAGCAAGTAGTCTTTCCAGAACCATTGTGTGCCTGCGCTATCAAGTTTTTGTGGGGAGGAGTCAAAATCATAGGCAAGCTGATGGCTTGGATCTTACTAGGCCTTTCAAACTTCATCTCCACATATAATCCCTTCAATAACTCGGGCGAAAGGTTCAAATCCTCAAACCTCTTCGCTGAGGTGTACGGCGTATCTCCAGATGTAACCTAGTATATTATACCCCCAGTCAGAATTTCAAAATCATAACCCAAAAAAAAAACTCCAGAGAACAAGGAGGGGAGAAAGAATACTGCTTGGATGTTGGAGTCTTCTGGATCGTCAAGGAACTCGTTGACTTTCTTGGTCTCGTCAATTTTTAAAGAGTCGAGCTTGAGTTCTTTGTCCCCAGATGTTGATGGGGATTCTGGCTCGTCGTCTACTTCGTCGCTCCATAACCTTTTTACTTCCGGTGGTTTGATCACCGGAGCGGACACGTCAGCAGTGGCAGCGTTTGAGTCCGCCATTGGAGTTGATAGTAGTGGTAACGAGACTGGAAAAAAGTATCTACAGTAGAATTACCGATTAGAGGGGGGAGAGAAAAATAGAGGAAGCGTGTATATATGACATTAATTAACCGACAATTCAAGGCTTTTAGCTTAAGCTGGACGCAGGCCTTTTAATATTTGATATAATTACGATAATATCCCCTCTGTTCTTCTAGACTTCGCAGCTTATACTAATTCCTTGTACTATATTTGTCAATTGAATTCAACTTTTATTTGACTCGTCAACTATATTATTGTAATTTGAATTTGTGTTTTATATTTCACTAGCACACGGGACAGACATATATATATATATATATGATTGATGGTGGTTGTCTGATACAATTGGAGGCATTCATTTACCTTTGAATTTTGATATATGAAAAAGTATAAGTATATAAAATTTAATAATAAAATATATCTTAATTATTAAAAAGTATAATTTGATATAAAAGTTTGTGTCAAATTTTATATAATATAATATTTAATTTTATCACTAATTTTTGTATAAATTATATTGCCTTTGATATAAAAGAATAACCAAATCATGTACTACTTCCTCCCTTTTCAAAATTATCAATATATTTTTAAACCCATGATTTTAATTAAAAATATTTTTATTTTTACAAATATATTTAATATTTATTAAAAAAATATTATAGTAATATTCAATATATTTAGTGTTTAAACAATGACATGGTATGAAATTTATGTGATTTTATAATTTGAAATAAAATATATATTTAAAATAGTATTAAACTATTTAAGATTGTAATTTAAGTTGAACTCCATCGATATATATATATATCTATATCTATATAATAAAATAAAACTCATTTTAAATTTAAAAGTACAAAGACGGTTCAGATTATTTCAACTTAATTTAATGGTTTACATTTCATTTCACAAAAAAAAAATCGCCCAAATCAAATTCATCCCTACACAAAAAAAATTATGCCCAATTCAAATTCACCCCTACACTATAATAATAATAATAATAATAATAATAATAGTAATAGTAATAATAATAATAATAATAATTAATATAATAATAGTAATAATAATAATAATAATAATAATTAATATAATAATAGTAATAATAAAAAAAAAAAATAGTAATAATAATAATAATAACAATAATAGATAGTAATAATATCCATAATAATAATAATAATAATAGTAATAATAATTACAATAATAGTAATAGTAATAATAATAATAATAGTAATAATAATAATAATAATAATAATAACAATAATAGTAATAATAGTAATGATAATAGTAGTAGTAGTAGTAATAGTAGTAGTAATAATACTAATAATAATAATAATGTTTATAATAATAATAACTATAATAATAGTAATAGTAATAATAATAATAATAATAATAATAATAATATTTATATTTTTTATATTTTATAATTTTCTTAATAATAATGCAGTTAATAATAATATCCATAATAATAATAATAATATCAATAATTATAATTTTTATATTTTATAATTTTTTTAATGATAATACAGATAATAATATTTTTATTTTTAAAATTTTAATTTAATTTTTTATTATACTGTGTCTTCGGACATAGATAATTATTAATATATATATATATACCATAAGCTTTCGCCCACCTAACCGAGCCTTTTATGTACGATTTTCTTTTCCCGAGCTTAACATTTTTAGCGTGTGAATGGATTGTTTCATTTTCGCTGAAATTTTAATTTTTTGGCCCACTTTAATCAGTTATTATAGTAGTTTATAAAGTAAGACTAAATGATTTTCTTATTACCATAACTTACTTTTATTTTACAAAATATAAGAAGAATAAACATGCATAAATATGTCCGAATCTTAAACAAAACTATAATATACCAAAATATTAAATGTATACAACTCTTTAATTTTGAATGCCCTTATAGAAACAAGAACCAAAAATAAAGATAATTCGATTCATACATTTGCACTTGATACTGAGTTTTAAAATTAACAGAAAAAAAAAAAAAAACAAATAGATGATAAAGTTAAGTTTTATTTATTTATTTTGTTGTTGAGTTTTTTATTGAAGGGGAAGTAAAGAAATTGACGAAATATTTAATCACTTTTTATGTGTCAAAAAATAAATAATATAAGATTATATTTTATAATCTATACTATGCCCTCTAGATTATAGATATAATAAAAATAATATAAAGGCACTTTAATAATTTAAATATGAAACTTAAATTTTCTTTTTAAACTCAAAAACAATATTAAAAAATAAATTTTCTATATATATTTTTTTATTATAAATTAAGTTTCCATTTTTTTTTCCTTTTCTGATCCAAACTCTACTCTAAGAAAAGCGTGTGAATTACGCACTACATTGACCCCAAATCCACAAAAACCAGACATACGATCTGTCTTCTTATTTTATTTCCAAATTTATTACAAATAGTCAAAAATACCCCTACAAAAGAACATGCCACTCCTACTTGACCAACACCACTTGTGACTTTTCACCGCTCTATATCACCCCTTGCCACCGGCATGCGTGTATGTCACTCAGTCCACATAACCAAGCCGACAAGTTAATACAACTCTTATTATTAATTAATTAATAATTAATCACTCTTCTTAAATCAAAATTTGAAACATCCTCCTAGCATTTGTCAGTTTCTCCCTTTTCCTCCGTGTCTATATATTCACTGTAGATACACCGTCCTCTTCTGTGTTCTCTCCACTTTCTCTCTCTCTTACACAGCAATGCAGAAAAGCTACCGCCTCGATATTCTCCACCCATCTTTTTAATTTTATTCATAGTCATTCGTATTACAAAGAGGGAGATTTACAGATACAGAAAGAGAGATATTTTTATTGTAGTTTTGGGGTGAAATGCCGGCGAAGGCTGGCGTGGAGTTATTGATCTTGGTGTTAGCCGCCATGGTGGCGGTGGTTCAGGGTGGTGGACTTCCGGCAAGTGTGCTGACACTGGAGAGGGCTTTTCCGGCGAACGAGAGCGTGGAGCTAGAGGTGCTCAGAACTCGGGACAGAGCAAGACACGCTCGAATCTTGCAAGGTGTGGTTGATTTCACCGTCCTTGGCACCTCTGATCCCTATCTTGCGGGGTAATTTCGTCGAATATTTAAATTCTCTTCTTTTACTTGTTTCGCTTTTGGGTTCTTAAATCCTATAGCTTTTTGGTCACTTGTTCAGTTTAGTTGGTCTTTCTTCTCAATTGACGGGTTTGATATTTCGATTCAGTCTTTTAAGTTGTTTGTATATCTGTTTTTATTTTCTTGGGTGTTTATTGTTGTCGGGTGTCATTCGCCAATTAAGAACTTGAGTTTTGATAGTCTTGTTATATATTTTTCTGTTCATTACATTAACTATATTTGTGAGATTAATGGGTATTATATAAAATAATCTGGCGTTGACTCTATACATGAACCGTGACGACTTATTTGTTTGGATTTTCTGAGTTCAATAAAATTACTTAGTTTAACATAGTGATGTTTTGGGTGTTTTGTAAATTCATGTTTGTTTTGTTGTAGGCTTTATTATACAACATTGAGATTGGGTTCTCCACCAAGAGAGTTCAATGTGCAGATTGATACCGGAAGTGATATATTGTGGATTACTTGCAATTCGTGCAATGGCTGCCCTCAAACAAGTGGACTCGGGGTAAACTTTATGCCTTTTGCACTTTTAACTACTTTAATGCTTCTTTATCTGTTTTGTTTTATAAAATTATGTTGCGTTCTTGCACACAGCTCATCATTACCGTTTGCAATCTCAGATTGAGCTCAATTTCTATGATACAGCAAGCTCGTCAACTGCTTCTCTGGTTTCCTGTTCAGACCCTACATGTGCTTCCATAGTTCATACTGCCGCCGCCGAGTGCACTGCTGAAGGGAATCAGTGTGGTTATTCCTTTCAGTATGGAGATGGAAGTGGGACTACTGGTCATTATGTAACTGATTTGATTTACTTTGATACAATTCTAGGCACCTCGATGACTGCTAATTCTTCTGCTTCAATTGTTTTTGGGTGAGCCCTTATGACTTTATTAAGTCTTTGTTTATATGTGTATGGTTGGAGAACAATATCTAAAGAAAATTACTCACTCTGTCTCACAAAAAGATCCCATTTGATATTTTTCATAGTCAATTTGTGAAATCTTAAAATTCAAAATCTATGTCAATTTATTTGATTATAATTAATGCAATAGGCGATATTGTAAACTACTTAAAATATATTAGGAAGTAAAATTTTTGTTATTTAGAAATATAAATAAACTCGCATCACAATTTGAATTTTAGGATTTTGTAAATTAACTAGGAATGAGACGGACGGACGGAGTAATATATAGGCTGGACAGTTGAAGAGGAGGCAAACTATATTAAGGCATTGACAAGTTTCGTCACGAAAAACTGATAACTTTGTGGTCGCCATGACTAGTTGAACAACAACATAGAACTTATAGGATTACTAAATGAATTATGTTTTCTATCTGCAACTGGCTTGGAACATATCAGCAATAATGTCCCTTCAAGGGTTCACATTTCCAGTCTCTTTGTTCTTTTATGGGTTTTAAGTCACATTAAGGTGTTGACAATGGTTTTGTTGGTGGAACCTCGTCTTTGGTTTGTCTTGGAAACAGGTGTAGCACTTACCAGTCTGGGGACTTGACCAAAACAGATCGAGCAATTGATGGAATTATTGGATTTGGTCAACAGGATTTGTCTGTTATGTCACAATTGTCGGCTCGTGGAATTACTCCTAAAGTGTTCTCTCATTGCTTGAAAGGAGAGGGCAATGGTGGGGGTATTCTAGTTCTTGGTGAAATTTTGGATCCGACAATCGTTTATAGTCCACTTGTCCCCTCGCAGTACGTATTTTTTTAAGTATGGAAATTTTCTGCTTGTTGTCGAGGCTTCTCTTGTCATGGACATTATAGTTATATATGGCAATGAAATATCTTATAATGCTACAGGAACATAGGATCTTGATTTAATCAGACCACAGAATTTATATTTTGCTCATCCAATTAACTTTATATCTTAATCTATCTTGCAGGTTGATAAAAATAATAATATGATAAATATTTAATTGAGATGTAGTGCTACAATTGACCTTGTTCATTCATCCAGTGTGTTTTGTATTTAGCATGCTAAAAAACTTGTGTTTAAATATATTATATATAGGTATATTGGTTATTATTAGGCCTTAAAGGGTGACTACTGTTCCAAGAACTAATGAAGGTTTGTTTGGTTATCTTGGTGTAATCGAAGAGACTTTACTGACTAGGTTTTTGGCATCTTCTAGTGCCAGATAATGTAATTGTTTATGTCATACTCAAATCACTTATATAATGCTGATTCTTGAAATCCGACACTGAATCTACTTCAGCATTATCTATGTTAGAAATTGACACTTGGCCCTGTTAAATAAGTCATCTTGTGCTGTGTTCAACTCCATAAAAAGATCTTGCAACGCATACTACCGGGAGGGAGGGAGAGGGAGTGAAGTCTATGTTTGACTTTAGGCTTAGGATCCAAACAAGTAATTAGAAAATTCAACAACTCAATTAGAGTTAAAGTGGATATATCCAGAAGAATTAATGTTAAAAGAAATTAAGGCTTAATACAATTGATTCTACGCATCATGGAGTTTTTGTGTCCTCACCAAAGGCTGGATTTCTCCGCCAATGAGACTTTAAAGAGAGGATAAAAAAAAGACCCAAATGCATCTAATCTATTTTATAAGCTAAAGGAATTAAAAAGGGATTGTCAACTAAAGCCCTCTTTCATGGTAACATTGTTACAACCATCTTTGCAACATAACTTGTATCCAGCTAACTCTTATTTCCATTGATATGCCCATATTTGGACTACAAATTTAATTCGTTCTAATCTCAAATTTTGCAGGCCTCATTATAATTTGTATTTGCAGAGCATTGCTGTAAGTGGGCAGTTGTTGCCTATTGATCCAGCAGTATTTGAAACATCTAGCAACCGAGGAACCATCGTAGATTCTGGAACAACTTTGACATACCTTGTTGAAGAAGCTTATGATCCTTTTGTTGACACTGTAAGTTTGGATTTCCTTTTCTTTTGCTTCAAACTTTTCTATAGTCACAAATCAAAAGTAGCGGTGACTTGCAATTGTATAACCAAGACATTCAGAAAGTGGATCAAAGAAAAAACAGAATTCCCTTTTGCTGCATTCATTTTATAACAAATACTCTATCCATCCTTAACATTGTCGATGTTAATAACTCAATGATTATTAAGAAAGTTACTTTTTAATTTGGACAATTTATAATTTTACGAATCAGTTTCCAAGAATAATCTCATGGTATATGATTTGTTGTCGTTTGCTTCGGAGGAGACTAGGAATAAGTATTAAAGGGTAAAATAAGCAATGTTATTTAAAACCTTTGACTTTTCTAAGAATGACATTTTGCCATGGACTAAATAAAGGGGAGGGGAGGGGGGGAGGGGGGGGGGGGGGGGGGAGAGAGAAAGAAGTACTATACAATAATTGAAATACCTGATAATAAGAGCGGGGCTTTCATATGGGCTATGATATTTAACTTTTTGAGCTTGGTTTGTAGAATTTCTGGTCATGGGAAGGGGATCTGGTCCCCAACTAATTTAAAATACAAAATTCTTTTTACTATCACAAGTTCAGTATAGAGCCTTTAATTTTTACTTTTAAAGTAACGGATTAATGAATAGTGAATGTCTTATATTATGTTTTAACAACTTGAGAAAAGAATCAACGAGTTTCCGTTGGTTTACAGATTTCTTAGATTGATCACTTTGGAGTCTTAATCTTATTTTCTATAATTACTTTCATATGGCTTGAAATGTTAAGTGGCTCAGCTGGGCTTGGTTCCTTGAACTTCTCAGATTGATTTGCTAGCGGCCTGGCATTGCCAAGACAAACTAACTGGCATAAATTGAGGCCAGGCCAGGCCTGGCTATGCTATCTGTTTAGAAGAAACCAAGCCAAGTTGTGAGGCTTGGTTCGGTTGGCTCTGCAGCTCAATGCCTCACACTTACACCCCTTGATCATTATTATCTATACAAAGGAATATGACCTTACTATCTGAAGAACAGCATCCTTCTTGCTATATGGTTATCCACTTCAGCATTAAATATGGTACCTTAAGCATTTTGGGGAAGGACTTTCATTCTAGAGGCGAACTAGTGATGTGCTCATATTTATTTGTAAAAGAAATAACAAGCAATTTTCATCCTGGAAATATTCTATGAAGGATCCCTCAAGTTTGTTTAGACTTGCCTGCTTATTCTGCAGGTAACTGCTACTGTTTCACAATATGCGACACCCATCATGTCAAAAGGAAATCAATGTTATCTCGTCTCCTTCAGGTTCATGATTGTTATTAGAGTTTTTATTTGGTACTTGTTATTGTTCAGATTATTATTTTCTTTGGGCACCCCGGCGATTGATATCTGATTTATCAACAGTGTAACTGAGATATTTCCGCTTGCTTCTTTCAACTTTGTGGGCGGTGCATCCATGGTATTAAAACCAGTAAACTACCTTGTACACATGGGTTTTGTTGTGAGTTCTATAATTCCCTTTCGTACTCAAATTTATTCACCTCAAGGTTTCTCGATAGACATGATCATGTTATTGTTAAGATGTTCATGCTAGCCACAATGCTTATATTTGTATAAAACAATTTGGCTCACAGGATGGTGCTCCATTGTGGTGCATTGGCTTTCAAAAAGTTCAAGGTCAAGGGATATCAATTCTTGGAGGTTGGTGATATTATTACAATGGCAAAATTTTGCTGTGAATCTTTTTTATGTATAATGCAACTTGCTCCAACTGAAATGTCTCCGAAGCAGTATTACAACTTGTGACTGGAACTAGATATTTAATTTGGCAAGTTATCTACAGTTCCCATTATAAAGAAGATGATTTTTAAATGTCGTTTCCTAATATTAGAACTTACATCTCATTTTGATCTACGCCCTCACTAACGTACTGACTGATTTCTATGCAGATCTAGTTCTCAAAGATAAGATATTCGTCTATGATTTAGTCCACCAACGTATTGGATGGGCGGATTATGATTGTAAGTTTGATCTAGTGTACTAATTTATTTTTTGTTATTGTTTAAAGGTGTAACTACCTATTTCAGCTCCCTAAAATGCTTTACTGATTGTCCCCCTTATTCAGGTTCGGCATCTGTAAATGTCTCCATAACATCTAGCAAGGACGAATTCATCAATCCAGGACAGCTACATGTGAGCAGATCATCACGAAATTTGCTCCCCAAGCTGGTACTTTTAATCACATACGAACTCATTGTACAAACATTGGTGTTCATTGGGTTCCTATTTTTGTAACTTCATCTAGGCTTCAAAACCCCATTCTTTGTTCCATAGGTAGATGCTTGGCTGACTGCTGTTGAATGCAATTGGCATGCCTGTTCATTTGTTTGTATTCCTAATGGTAGCCATTTCTGACTAGCCACGAAAGAAACAAAAAAAAAAAGAAAAAAAAGAAGCTATTTTTTCTGGTATATATAAATCTTTTACCCTTCTGATTACTGGGAAAGATGCCCATCCTTTGTTGCACCTCTTAATTAAAATATCAGCATTCTCATTGTAAAGAATCCAACAACTTATTTGTCAACACTGTAAATTTCCACATAAAACCGTGTTTGTGGAATCAAAGTTTTGGTGGTTGAAATTAGAAGGTGGTATGTTGTTTCTGTTGTGTTTGTGAGAAATGTAGAAATAAGTTAAAAGAGTTTGTAGCTATTTGTTGTATGACATTCATGTGTAGACACTTGATTCCTTTTCATTTCCCCTTTCCCTTCTGAGACAGAGGGGGGAGAATTGAAGAATATAATTTCAAATGTATTGTCTTTTGTTTTATCAGTTTTGTTGGTATGTTCGAAAAATGCTCCTCGTTGTCATATAGATTCTGTAAAATGAAATATAGAAGAGGGAGTCCAAGTTTGATGGGGTAAGATTGGCAACCTATTGGACATGATGCTCGAGTAGATTTGGGTTAATTTTATTATTAGCTTTGGGTATGTTTGTATGTAATGCTTTATTATGGAATGAAGGGAGTAGTTCTTAACGTCGATTTAACATAACTTATCTCAGGTCACTTTCAATATTATATGACTGTAAAATTTTGTTTGATTATGTAAAATTTCAGCCCAAGGAAGATAAGATCCACACGGTCTTATGCTACGTTTAAATTGAGGGAATGAAATGAAAGAATAAATATAATGAAAAATAGTATATTAGATGATCATCTTAGAGGATAAACTATTCTAGTGGATGAAATGAATTATTCTCTCTCTTTGATTTTTATTTCATGTGAGAGGTGGTGGAATAAAATTCATTATAATGGAATGGATATGTATGATAATTTTACCATCATATTAGATCACTCACTTTTACTACCATTTAAACATATACTTGAAATACTTTAAAATTATTTTATTCTTTCGATTCAAAAGCAACACTAAGTCAGGATCAGTCTTCTTAAATCATGCTTCCAGATCCGATCGTCTCAGGGTTAGTTCTATAAATACGTAACACTTTATATGAAATTTTATTACAAATCATTCTTACATTTCCTTAATACTAATATTCATTCTTTCTTTAATAAGCTTACTAACTATTCCAATTTCATATACTATAAGGTGTAGAAAATTAATAAATTATTAGTATTTACTCATTTATTTAAATTTTATATTTTTTCGCATTAATTTCTAATCACATTTACGAACTTATTCATTTTTTGTAACTACACAATTGTATTACTTTAATAAGTTTTTTTAAAATAAAAATTTTACATTTATTTTTTATTTGTAAATTAAATTATTCAATTAATGAAATATTCAAGAATTCAAGTTATACATTTTATGATTATTTCATCATTTGTATTTAAATTTTTTAACTATAATTAACATTTTAATTGGTATATGTAATGTATTTTTCTGTTATAAATAGTATAATTTCAACATTACTTTTATGTTAATTTATATTTTTAGAAATAAAATTGGTATACAAATTTATTAAAAATAATAAAAAAGCCAAATAAATAAATAAATACCAAAAGCCTAAAAGCCCGTTATAACCCCGACCGCCTGCCCGGTGGGGCCCTGAAGTCCTCAGGCTAAGCTTGGGGCCTTGTTTGGTCCAGATTTTATAGCTAAAAGATCGACCGGGTCAAACTAGACTTTGGGCTTGACCCTGTCCGGTCAAATCATGCTTTTCCAGGACCCATTTTATCGCATCACTAATTTAATTTATTATTTTTTGGATATTTTCAAATTGATTTAGGTGTTTATATTTCTTATTGTGATAAAATCATTTGGTGCAAATCTGTCTTTTTCACCAAGCTCATTAGTTTCTCACAAATTAATCTCCTATTAGAAAAACCATTTTTCCTCTGAGTTAAAGAGTAATTGCTACAATAATAAAAAATTAAAAAGAAAAACAGTCAATTTACTTAGAAAATCATTAAAAACCTAAAATATTAAATACAATCACATGTGAGGTTTTATGTCTCTTAGATTTATCATTACTTATAATATTTTATCTAAAAAAAAATAAAATAAAAATTACATGAGGGATAATATTTCGTGTGGGCAAGACATTCTTGATAGTTAATGGGTGTGACAAGATAACTAGCTAAACAGGTATACCTAGGTATATATATTATAACTCTTCAAGCATACCTAATGTCTGTTACTGATACTTTGAATTTTTTTATAAGATCTATTATACGGGAGAGGTGGTCCGTGAACTTCACTCAGACCATAGGCAAACGAGTAATGGCCTATGAGTCATAGGCCACGTTCTCTTCAAGCATACCTAATGTCTGTTACTGATACTTTGAATTTTTTTATAAGATCTATTATACGGGAGAGGTGGTCCATGAACTTCACTCAGACCATAGGCAAACGAGTAATGGCCTATGAGTCATAGGCCACGTTGGAACATTGTTGAGCTCCCTTGACAACAATTCTGCAATAATTTGATACCGGTCTCCTCTTTTCCCCCAAGTCTTCCAACCCCACTCAAATGCATTACTAAGAATCACTCTAATTCCTGTGGCCCGTGGGGGATACACAATCAAGGTCCTTTGTGGCATAATTCTGCAATAAGTATTCCTCCTATCTTTGGAGCATGAATATTTAAAGCAAGCTATGCAAGGCACATCCCAATTATTGGCAAGCTCAAACTCATAAAAAGATCTAACTTACAGGAAAGTCATCAAAGATTGTAACAGGGTACTTGATTTTACATAATCTCAGCTCCCACCTGTTTTGAAAACTCTTCTTGATTTACTATTTCAATTATGCATTGGAGTTCTTGAACGACGTTTTTCATGCTTGGCCTTTCTCCTTTCTTCTCCCTTAAACATGAAAGCGCAAGCTCAGACAAGAGCTTCACACTACTCGTTCCTTTACCAGAAGGATCTTCTTCACCACTTCACCACCAAGCAAACGTTGATACAGAACTTCCATGACGGCACCATTTTTAGCTCTCTGGCTCGCATAAATAGCCAGATTCACATCGTCTTCAGCTCGTGAGAAATCGATTGCCTTTTGGGAAGTCAGAATTTCAAGCAACTCAAAACCCCATAACTACAGACATCACTTTTATCGGTGAGCTGGTAGTTACGATAATACTCAGGATCTAAATAACCTAGTGTCCCCACAGCACAAGTTGAAACGTGACTCA
Organism: Hedera helix; assembly: GCA_947179155.2. Taxonomy (NCBI): domain Eukaryota; kingdom Viridiplantae; phylum Streptophyta; class Magnoliopsida; order Apiales; family Araliaceae; genus Hedera; species Hedera helix. Next base: position 51,085,347 of record OX359266.1, on the reverse strand, counting down.
AACCCGGGGTTAGCCAATCTTGAGAGCCCAAAATCAGCGACTTTCACGTTGAAATCATCATCCAGGAGGATTTTTGTTGACTTAACATCTCTATGGTAGATGGGAGTGTAAGCAGCCGAATGCAGGTAAGCCAATGCTTCAGCAGTTTGTAAAGCAATTCTTAGCCTCGAGTTCCAGTTCAGAAAGCTCGAGTATTTTCCGCGTAAATGATCATGGAGGGTTCCGTTGGAAATGTACTCGTAGATCATCAAAGGCTGCTTCAGCTCCAACACAACATCCCAATAGCCTAACCAGATTCTTGTGACTGACTTGAGAAAGTATGGCAACTTCATTGAGTACTTGTTGGGTGCTCTCTGTTACCAACTTTGGCTGATTTAACTGCCACAACAGTCCCGTCTTGTAGCTCACCTTTATAAACTTCTCCAGACCACCAACACCCAAGATTCTATTTTTAGAGAACCCACTGGTTGCTTGTTTAACCTCTTTCAGGCTGAAAATCCTTGCAGATTTCCAATCTTTATTCAATTTAAACATCTCTTCTCTTGCCTTGGCAAGCTTTGCCTGATTTGAGAATTTGCTGAATTTTCTCACTGTTAATGCAGCCATTACAACAGCCAGAGCGAAAAAGGAGATTACACCGATTGAAACCTTCACGGTTAGGCCAACTTTTGAAGACTTTTTCTTTTTGATGCAAGTTCCGAGTACATGGTTCCAATAATAGTCTCTGTCACAAAGGCAACGAAACACGCCATTTTTACCTGCAGGTGAACACTTGAAAGGACCAGAGCAATCAATCTGAGATTCACAAATCGGTTCATGCGGAGAAGCCCATTGAATTTCCAATCCCTCTTCCCACTGGTTTGCAGGTTTTTCTGGATCCAAGGAAAGGATGCTTCTGAAAGCTCTACAACCCGAAGTGTGCAGCCGTATCTTGTATGCTGATGGCATACCTCCTCCAGCAATGAAAGTACAACATGGATTGATACCACTTGCACATTGGAGTGCACGTTTTGTATCGACATGACTGGAGCTTTCAAGGTAATGGTGACAAAGTCTCGAAGCAGTACAACTGAGAGGAGAGACCAAGAGACGAGGTGAACAGTTGAAGAGGAAGATGGTGTTTGATGAGGTAACGTTGAAGGGGAGAGTTTGGTTTAGCCCGAGTCCTTCACTAACCGGCATATCTTGACTGACACAAGTACCAGGAAGCCAATGTGATGGTTGCAACGCAATTCATTGTAAAGAAGCCATAATCTTGAGGACAAGATAAGAACTTCCATTTAGGGCATCAAAGTATAGTTTTTGAGTATGCAGATCACAGCGAAGAGAGTAATCTGGGTTACCACAGCGGTGCTTGTGCTTATTAGAGGATATGGAACTTCTATGGAGCCACAGTTTGGACAAGTCCTGTTGGAAGAAGAGTAACAAAAGAAGTAAAGAAGAAAGAAAAAAGAGTAACAAATGCGAGCTGCTTTCTCATATGGGTTAGTCATGATTATTTTGATAACTACAAAGGGGAGGAGTTGAAAAAATTATGATACAAAGGGGAAAGAGGATGGGGGCAAATATAGGCAAAAGAATGAGAATAAAGTGGGTAAAATATTTTTTTCAAAAGGTAATCACAAGAATCCATGTAAAAGTTTGGTGTTTATTAGACAGTTGGATTCCTGTTGTATGGCTCCATATGCACGGAACATCTCTAATCCCTAAATAAGCGAATGCTTACCAAGAGAAGACCTTGGTTGAGCAAAACTAGCTTAAAAAGATGCAGGAAGCATCAAAACATAGGCTTTAATTTAAGAAATTAAAGAACAGAATTATGAGGTATAATAGCACTCCCACTACTAATACTTCCTAAACTCTCTTATCCTACAAGCATACAAATGGAGCATTCAGAATAAAGAATTATAATAAAGGATGACAAAGGAAATGCAAGAGCACAATAAAATTTGCCTCCTTTATCATCACTCGATCACTTTTTGGCATACAGATTACCATATAAATATGAATCAACAGATCATCAATGAAAGAAAACTAATGAAAGGAGATTATCAATAGACATATCCATATGATCCACAATTTTAGGAAAAATAAGTATCCATAAGCACCTGGCATAAAATCTGTGCATGTTTGTATTTTGACATTGCTAAATACACCATTTAGAGAAAGGATACATGCATGAGAGTGGAACAAAAATGGTAAAAAAATACAGTGCTGCAATATTTTAAAAAAGATCATCCGGCTGAAATGCAGATAAATCAACTAAAATTCAATCTGCAATATTTTCAAATTTTTAAGAAAATTATTGAGGATGTTACTGTTTACTACAATATTATAAACAATATGGTACCAATCTAATCAGGCAAACTTTTCCAGTTCAGGAACATATGACAAGCAGCTTCATAGTCCAGAATAAAGATTTAATACTCCTATGGCAGCAGCTTGCCAGTTTCAACTCTTGATGAACAAAATCAACAACCGGTAGGATAATTAAATTTTGTTATCCTTCAACAATTTTAACAGGAGACCTGCACATTTAAGTAAATTTATAAATAAATTGAGTTCAAATAGCAAACAAAAATTAGGTTCTTCTAAGCGCTTGTTACATACCCAAATGGGCTTTGTTTGATGGCCAGTAGTTCGACATCCAACTGCAGATATAAAAAATTAATTAAAGAAAAAGAATACAAGGAAAATTATAAAAGGTAAAAATAATAAAGCTAGAAGGTGAATTGTAAGAAGTTTAAGATAAGTGAACCCGTATTACATAAATAAAAGCAACATACTACAGAGAGAGTATCTGAAAAATCCAGGGTGAAGTATCAACAATCATTAGTTTTCAAAGAGAAGAGGAAATTGCCCATGAACTCAACTGAAGTTCTGCAGTAGATAAAAAGCATAGTCCTAAGTTTAACCAATGGGAAACTTAAGAACTAGCAAATCTTGATGAAAACGGTTAGCCTATGCGGCAAGGACCAGAGTCCCATGATCAGTGTGACATAAAAAAACAAAAATTAAGTTATTAGTGTTGGGATATTTCATATGAATCTCACACTGGATAAATTCAAAAGTGTAGATGAGTTAATACGTATGGTGAAGACTTAGCCTAATAGGTTAACGGGTAAAGAGGTTATCCAACATGCTTGTTGGAGCAGCCTATATAGGTGTGTGTCACATTGATAATGAATTGATATGAGATGGATTATACAATTTCACTATAAGTGGTATCAAAGTCCATGGTTCGATGAGTCTAAGTATCAGGTTGACACTCCATGGTGGAACATTTGCAGGCCATGTGTTACTCTTTCCACGCAGTGGAACAAATAGAGTTGAGTTGGGTGGAGCACAAGGGATCACTCCCGTATTTGCTACTACGTGGCGAAGTATGATTTGAGTCGAATGGAGCGGGCTTAACATAACTCTGGGAAGCTACTAAGGGTGAAGGGTTCACAAGGAGTAAGGTTATACGCCCACGTTTAGCTTGATGTGGTGGAGTTGTATTAGACGGTGAAGTATGATTTGAATCGAATGGAGCGGGCTCAAGATGACTCTGAAAAGCTACCCAGGGTGAAGGGTTCACAAAGAGTAAGGTCGTACTCTCACGTTTAGCTCTGACGTGGCGGAGTAGTATTAGAGTCGAGTAAGGTTTTGAAGGACTCAAAGAAGGTGTGCTCAGTAGTGACTACTCTTGTGTATAATACTTGTGATGAGTATTCAAGTGAAAGATAGAGATTGTTAGGATATTTTATTTGAATCCCACATTGGATAAATTCAAGAGTGTAAATGGGTTAATAAATATGGTGGAGCCTCAACCTAATAGGTTAACCTTTTGGGCAAAGAGGTGATCCAACATGCTTGTTGGGTCAGTCTGCACAGGTGTGTGCCACATTGGTTATGAATTGATGTGGGATGGATTATATAATTTCGCTATAGGTCCTATGATATATTTCTTTTTAGCAATAAGTATACTAGACTGGGCCATTACTAGAATTGCGCCATTTTTACAAACAGTAATAACTAATCGACAGTTCTACTTTAAGAAGCCACATAACGGAAAATATTTTCTTAATCTACCAGTTGTCTTCAAGCTTAAACTTCTAAAAGATGTGCTCCATAACATATGTCACGTTTTAACAACTCACCCTTACATATGCAACATGATCTAACGTGGGTAGATACAAAATCAGGGTGCATCAGCTAAATTTTTAAATAAGATTATGCTTCACAAACAAAACAATCTAAATCTGATTTCCATAATCCTACCTCAATCGTTGCATTTGGAGGGATTTCTTGCACCCCTTTGCTTCCGTAAGCTAGCTCAGGAGGAACTATCAGTAATCGCTGCAAGATATGAACGAATTTATTACTTTTAGAAGACAAAATTAAATTAGCACATTATTTGCTCATCCAGATCTAAGATCAGGGCTTTCACAATTCTAAAGTTACAATAAAAGGGGGGGAAAATGAAACATTCATCCTCTTGCACCTAAATGGAATTCAAATATCCAAAAATATCAATCAATTGTGCCATGAATTTCTCAAAGGTATGATTACATAATACAAAATTGAGATCTTTGAAACTGACAACTTCCCATTCCACCTGAACCTTTCGATATATAGACAAGTTATGGGATTCTGGCTTGATATTAAATTGGCAAAGGGGAAAGATGCATATGTCCCTAAAATATGATTTTGAAAATCTTGCTACAGACAGATCTATTTATGGTGTTAATTGACTGATTATACCAGCCACTGGTCTCACCTGACCTCCTACTCGCATGCCTTCAACGCCTAGGTCTAATCCTTTAAGGACATTTCCCCTCTCTGATTGACCCACATCAAATCCATAGGGCTGCAGCAATTAAAGCATACGTACATTAGTTAAATAACCACAAGGGATCTCTAAGGAAAAATCATGTTAATAATTTAGACACACCAAGCGAATAGGGAAAGGAAAATTAAGGATGTTAATAATATAGACACACTGAGCGAATAGGGAAAGGAAAATTAATTATGTAGTCATCATACAGCTCAAATCAGAAGGCTGAATCTCAAAACATGGGTAAATGCACTCCACTAATGTACATAAGTCGGTTCAAGTTGTTGCCAGTCCCATGAGTTTTTATTTTTGACAAGAAAAAATACTAATGAAAAAAATAAGATTAAATAAAATTAACACTTAAAAGTGTAACAGGAGATCCTACATAGATCAGTCACAGGGGTATCCCTAAAGGCTCCAAAAGAAGACCCATAAAAGTGCAAGAAATATAACCCTATCCTTCAAAATTTAAAAGTTAAGTAACCTTTAAATAGCCTACCATTGCGCTCATTCAGGATTCCCCACAAACTGCGAAAAAAGCACACATCCAAAGAATTTTGACATCCTTCCTACTGCATATATTACACAAACCCGCACACAAATACATACATATCTATTGTCACCTAATTTTTCAGTGGTTTGGAAAATTGCTGAAAAATTGAGGTAATCGTATATTTTCAAGGAAAAACTGTTTCACCGGAGGCATAGAATCTGTAGTTAATGAAAGATGGGGAAGAATTTTAATAAAAGTAATCGAAGTTGTTTTGGAGTTTCTTTGTATCTGTATCACCTATGTATTACTTATCAAATATACTATTAATGCATTAAATGCGTGAGATATGTTTCTCCTTATAGTTTCGTGCTTCTTATTATTGACTATTTCTTATGCAACATTAAAACAAAATAGTGGGGTATTTAAGATATATTAAAACTAATGTTTGAATAATTTGCACAAAGTGATTTCTCAGGACACACCAGCAGTATGTACTTAAGGTTGAATCCATCATGGTTCCTTTTTTGGAGAAGGGTGCGACAATATCTGTTCATTGAACACCCCTCTCCCGTGTGGCCTCTGGTGGTCATTCATCGGAATAAATTACATGTAGATAGTGATCTGTAATATCTACAGACTGATATCCTTACAATTTCTGTTTTGTTGCTGACAATAGTTCAGTAAAGAGCAAAAGGGATTGAGAGCAATATACTCATCTATAATAACTTGTTAAAAGCTGTTCTCTCCCCAAAAAAAAAAGATTAAACTTTTAGCTAAGAATGCAACAATGTTTTCTTTCAATAAAATAACCAATCATACCGTTCCACCACCAACACCAAGCCCTTGTCTACTTGTCATAAAAGTGATGTTTTTCCATTTAGCAACATAGTGGATCTGCAACATTGATATTGCATCAAATAATCCCATTTGTTAGTCACACAGTAAACTGATTAGATAAAAGACAGAAGAAAATTCCTTAACATTCTAACGATTTGACAACAATGGAAGTTCCAAGAAAAATTGAAATCCTGTTTAGCATTAAAAAATAAATATCATAAATACCAAGTTTCCTAATGGAAACAGATAGGCATAGCGGTTACGGACACAACTGCAGAAACCTTTTTTACTTGGTGTAGATGACACATGCAAAACATTCAAAATGATATTTTCTCCAGAATATTTAGTTGTATCCTTTTCCCAGTATGTGGTTGAGAGCTGATAAAAATTCATAATAGAATGATTTCGTAAGGGACAGAATGAGGCCAGTAAACCCAGATACACCATCTTTGGCTTCACAAAAACACATCTAATTCTCGGAATGATATTTGTTAAAATCAATAGTGTTTCAAATTGAGTCCTTCTATATATTGCGACAAAAACATGTTGACTCTTATTGTGAATAGATAAAATGGCATAGTCAGTAAACTAATACAAATACATGGGTAGTTAATTGATGTGTCTACATTCTGGTTTGGGAATCCAACACTCCAACCTATGGCACCCACCCTGAGGGAGAAGTTCAGATTGTCAAATTAACTTCTATATGAATGATACAAAGACCAACATATAGTTATCAAGATGGATGTGCTTTACTGTAACAAAGAAAATGCAAAAAGACAAAACAAGAAGAGAAAAAAAGAAACATATCCACACAATAGTGTTAGTTGATTATAAATGCTATACCAATGACTAATGCATATTATAGTTATATTCTTTAAAACAAATCAATCCATGTAATTAGAAATTGAATATAACTGAGCCACAACCGTACTGCAACCCGAGATCCCTTCACTGCTTCTGCTCCATTCCCAACCTTCAAATCATAATACCTGAATGAATTTCCACACACAAACAAAAAAAGAAAAGAAAGAAGAATAAGTAAATACTTTCTTCTTGACAAAGTAAGGACCTGCATGCATAAACTTTGGATATGTAGAAGTGAAAGGCAACAGATGAATAGCAGCACAATTGTATGATTAAAGTTGAATATTCGAAGTATTACATAGTCAATGGTAAAACATATATATTCAAATTCCAACCCTTTTGAGTTAAACAGACTTCCATTGCACAAGTCTATGATAGATGTATCACAAAAAACACCTTTACTGTATTGTACCAACACTCGTGACAAATATAATTAAATACCAAGGTATGAAATAATAAATAATGAACTAAATGCATGACTTCAAGTATGAAAGAAAAGAAAACTGTCATTGAAATTTACTTACTTTAGGCCATTGGAAAGGGTCGTATATTCACTCTCAGGTATTTTTGCTCCCCTAAGCTGTAGCAAGGAACAACACATTGATTTGACCAATAGTAACTAAAGCAAAAGAAGAATTCAGTTGCATTATAATTCTAACTGGCTAATATGTAAGAAGAATATTACAGCTCTTCTACTTGTGCTAGCAGCACCAGCCACATCGCAGAAACTAATACCAGCAGCTGCTCATAGCAGAAGTTGTTAGTACCTCACAGTAGTACATCATCAATAAACAAAAAACAAGAGTGGAACCGTGCAATAAGATTCAGGAAAGGACTGAATGCTCTAATTTGAAAAGGAAATAAGGAAAACATTAGAGAGCTCAGTGCTATCCAGCATCCAGGAATAATCAAGTATTCCACTTCCAGAATATGTTTCAAAGACCAGCCAATTGGACAGGGAACTGGTCCTATGTGCGGTCTGTTTGGCCATGTTAAACTAGTTTGATCAAAACCCAGATAAACCGGTTGACCACCTGTGCCCTTGTGAACCAATTTTTTACTTTTTCATATTTTTTGATACCAATTCTTTTACAAAAAGTAAGAGTAAATACTTTTAGCTATATATGAGCACAAATTCATTATATTTTAGTTTATTCTATAAGAGATGATTTAAATCTTATTAATTATTGATATTATATTTTTTGGACGACAGATCAATTTAGTTTATCCAATTTAGGGAAAAGCAATGGGATCTGAGAAGTCACAAGCTACTTAGTGTAAGCAGAATCCTAATACATTTATCATAATGCTTTAAGTTGAAGGATATCAAATAGCATTTCTTCACATACATAATTTTCAGTTTAAAAGACCCATATTTTCAATTATCCTGGTTCAATCAAGAAATAAAACGGAATTATACAAGTGCAAGAAAGAAAAACAGTGAAGGATTAATAACCTGCAGCAAGAAAACAACCCATTAGGGCTCTCCTTCCCTCAAACTGTATAGATAATGCAGCTGGTTTTGGTGTAGCCTCTGAGAAAGACTGCGAGCAGCGACATGGCAAAACAGAAGAATTCCTTTTAAAGGGTCTCTTCCCTGTGGATTTATAAGACCAAATTCCTTAATTTCCACGAATAAATCTTGAAAGTGTGTGAGTGTGTACAGAGCGAGAGAGAGAGAGAGAGAGGATTTAACCTGTGAGGGGAATGGAAGAGAGAGGATGGGGAAAAAGAGTGGGTTGAGGCTGGTGAAGAAAGAGGGAGAGTTCCATGGAGTCGATTGTGCTGATGACAGTTACAAGAAAGAATCTGTTGTACTGCCACTATTTTTGTTTTGGTTTATTACATGCACACACAAAGGATAACATAGAGTAGGCAACACCATCCACATTTTCACAAACTTAAATCCAATCATATATAATGGCGCAATAACACCAGGTAAAATCTAGTGGTAAATAATGGCGCAATAACACCAGGTAAAATCTAGTGGTAAATAATGGCGCAATAACACCGGTTGATATCTAGTGGTAAATTTTTTTCTTTTATTTTGAAATATTATATGTTCGAGTTTATTCTTCAGAAAGAAATCAAATAGAGCAATAAATTTTTCTAGGTCAGTCTATCCCTAAGCAGCACCCTCCTGCTCCTTCCCTAGGCTCCCCAGTAGTAACGCTAAATTTTCCCAGGTGAGCCTATCCCTCAGCAGCAACAATAAATTTTCCTAGGTAAATTTCCCTCTAGTTCCCTCCTGTCTCCTTTCCTAAACTCCCCTCAGCAGCAGCAATAGGCTTTCCTCTAGTCCCCTCTTGGCTCCTTACCCTCAGCCGTAATAAATTTTCCTAGTTAGGTTTCCCTTTAGTCCCCTCCTAACTCCTTCCCTAGGTTCTCTTTCTAAACCCTTGGGATTAGGAGTGAGCAAAAAAGGGTAAGATCGAAAAATTGAACAAAATCGAATTTTTTAAACCCAATTTTTTTGGATTTTTAATTATTTTTAAAAATTCGATTATACCCATTTTAAGTTACGGCTTTCGGTTTCGGGATTGGGTATTGATTTTGAAACTTTTGGTTACCCGAATAACCAAAATAGGAAAGAAAAAAAAATTAATCGCCCAGGCGCGGTCCGCGCGAAGGCAGTATGGTCGGTTACCCCTTGAGTTTTGAGTGACTTGACAATTGTGCTGACTTGCATGTTGCTGGCTTGCTGCATTATCTACATAAATTGCATGTGTTGTTGTTGTTGATGTGCAGCCTGTGCTGTTCACTCCTACTTGTTGCTGTGCAGCCTGCCTGTGTTTGCAAATTATATTGTTAATTGTAATCATGTTAATTATTAATTACACTGCTTGGCTTAGGTGGCTAATTGGCTGCTTTTGTGAATGTATTTATTGGTACAGTGGTGTGTAAAGGTGGTGTTAATTATGTAAATTCGGTTATTAACCGAATAATCGAATTGTAAATTCGATTATTCGGTATTCGGTTAAATCAAATTTCAGATAGCTATTCGGATAGTAAAATATTACAAAATTTGGTATTCGATTTTTACTATTCGATTTTCGGGTTTACCTGAATGATCACCCCTACTTGGGTTTGAATTGAAATGTGCCTCTAGATTTATTAAATTGTAATAGTATAAGTTCTTAAAAAAATATATCATGGCCCAATAGGCCCCTCTATGCCCCTAAATTGAATTAAAATATACCTCAAAATTTATTACACTGTAATAGTGTAGGTTTCCAAAAAGGACAAGTCTACATACACATATCCAAATAAAAAATCAAGCACTATATCCATTTTAACAATTAAAAAATAGGGTATGACACGGATTTTAATGTAATGTCTCACTTTTTAATAGTTAAGATGTATGTAGTGCACTTATGATTGAGTAATTATTCAGTAGTCCCGGAGCACAGTTACGTGGTATTCCAGATTAATCACATCTCCCTATTTTAGTAGGTCCCTCCTCATTTTAGTAGGTCCAGAATTACATGCAGTGGGACACAGTTAAAATAAAAAGATGTGATTGGCCTGGAACACCACATGACTGTTGTAATACCCGGTAAAAAATTTTTTTTGTCCCACATCGCATAGTCCCTTGCAACCTTTCATTGCCTTTACCTATAAATATATGCCTTCACCCCTTATAGTATTACCATCCAAACATTAAGGCTTTTCCCAATGTGAGGAAACCTTTTTGTGTGAGGACCTTTTTAGTAAGGACCTCCATAGTTAAAATATTTTTCGGTGTCGAGGACGTGGGCGGACTACGAACCTCATAATTTCGGGTATGTCTCTTTTTCTTTCTTTGTGCAATTATTTAATTTTCTGTATTAGTTTTAATTTTGTAGTTTTAATTTTTGTATGCTATTTAGTTTGTTAGTTAATATATTTTGGTATATCTTTGTTAGTAATTAGCATTTTGGAATATTAAATTAGTATTTTTGTAACTTTAAAGTTTTGTCAGATAATAATAATAATAATAATAATAATAAAATATTTGTTTGTAATAGAATTAAAAATGGAAAGAATATTTTTGAAAATATACTTATATGTATTTCGGAAGGAACAAGAAAACTATTATTTATTAATACGTTACCATGATTAGAATATTTATGTATGTATAACTTTAGGTATAATTTTGTTTAGAATGGAAGGATTTCACATTTGCCTAAGAGAGAGAAACTGTATAAAACTTAATCAATTGATTAACTATTTATTTATCAATTCATTTATTTTGTTTACTTAGTTCCGATGGAAGGAATTTAACGAGTCAGTTTTGCAATATAATTTCGGATATTTCATTGCGTATTCCAGGTACGGATTCCGTACTCCTTCAGCAATATTCCTTTGATTTTAATTTGTTTGTTTTGTTCTTCATTAGAATTTGGATATGTTTTTCGATATATTGTTCATAGTCAAATGCATATGATAGTTTTGTTTGATTTTAGATATTCACAAATTATCTTGTACTCTTAAGCATGTCTAGTATTTATTTTGATTCTGTAGAAACGTACATGCAAGTATAATTGGGAGACTTTGTGTAAGACCCCGAATTTATGAAATACAAAATTTAATTTTTCTTCATATATATTTTTCCTGAAACAGTAAATGGTTAAATTGACAAAATTGAAAGTTAAGGATGTTATGTGTAAATTTTATTTTGTCGGACAATATTCTTTTTGTCGGGGAATATTCGTTTTGTCGGGGAATATTCGGGCCGTACGACGGCGCCGAAATAACTAATTATTGGTGGAGCCCACAACGGAATAATTGTCGGATATAGAAAACGACAGAAGTAACCTTTTTAAATAAAAATAGTCAACGGTGTTAACTGTTAAAATACCGGTGATAAAAGAATAGTAGCATACGGTAATTTATGGTATTTTATTGTGGCACACGGTATTCTACAGTAGCACACGGTATTGCACAGTGTCTCATATTATTGACACCGTAACTGTTACGCATCATTTCATCAATAATTGTCACTGCATAATATTTTATATTATCAATTCAATTATTGTTGCTACACAGTATTTTGCATTATTGATTCAATAATTGTCATTACACTGTATTTCATATCATCGAGTCAATAATTGTTGGTGCACTGTAGTTTAAAATTATTGAATCTAATAATTGTCACAGTAGCAAATATACTGTAATTTATATTATTAAATTAATAAAAATATGTAACGTGTTTCTTACATTATTATGGTAACATTATTTTATATGTTGGACTCACAGGAAGAATAAATAAATAAATAAATAAAATAAAATAATTAATTTTACTATTTGAAATAGTAACGTGAATAGTGACGTGAATAGTAACGTGAATAGTGACGTGAATAGTAACGTGAATAGTAAGTGAATAGTAAGAAACATGTGGGACCCACTGTGGGGCCCACATGAAATGTGAGAAATGTGTTTTGCTGGATGGTTGGTGGAGGCTGCTGCGCAGCCTCTGCTGAATTTTTTTTTTTTTATTTCACCTACCGCGCATAGTAACTTCTTTTCTCCTATAAATAGCTTGTTCAGCTGAATAGAAAAATCACACCTAAAACATAAAATTTTTCTATAAGAATTTTATAAGTTTTCTCTGAGAATAGTAAGGTTATCTTGAGTGTTTGAAGGCCAAAAGGAGTGCAGAAATTTTTCAAGTAAGTCTTTTATTAAAGGGTAGTTATTTCATAAATTCTTATTTTTCACGGTATTCACAAATCTTCCTTTAGAAGACTTTTTTTGGAAGACTTTATTTTGAAAAATTATATATTTTTATATACTGTGAATAGTAACGCCGTGAATGAATAGTAACCTCGGGATGAATAGTAACTCCGGGATGAATAGTAACCCGCGAGTGAACAGTAACCCCTGAATAGTAACTTCGAGAATAGTAATTTAATTTTAAGTTTTTATTATTTTGTTATTATATTATACTATTTGATCAAATCACTTTTAACAAATTTATAATATACGAGTTAGTACGCACCATGAATTTTTATATGTGGTAACTACTAATTTTATTAAAAATATATAGGTTGATCAACCTCATTTAAATCAATATCCAGTCACGTGTTAAGGTAAGGAATATCATTTTTTTTCACTCTTAAATTTATTATGGTAAGAAATATCATTTTTTTTCACTCTTAAATTTATTATGGTAAGGAATATCATTCTTTTCACACTCTTAAATTTATTACGGTAAGGAATATCAATCTTTTCACACTCTTAAACTTACTACGGTAAGGGGTATCACTCTTTTCATCATCATAAATGGATATTATTTTCTTTCTTACTTGAAGGGATTATCATTTTTTGATTCTCGAAAATAATATCGTTTCTTTCTTGTGCCATTTATTTCCATGTATTAAATTGTGGGAATAACCTTACGGCGCGGTTTACCGCCTGTTGGTGAATAACCTTTTGTATTCATTCCTTATTAATCTTTGAGAATAACCTTACGGTGCGGATTATCGCCTGTTTGGTGAATAACTCTTCGTGTTCAAATTCTATTAAATTGTGGGAATAACCTTACGGTGCGGATTACGCCTGTTTGGTGAATAACTATTCGTATTCAAATTGATGGGAATAACCTTACGGTGCGGATTATCGCCTGTTGGTGAATAACCCTTTTTATTTGTCTCGTGTGGAAATAATTTGTCTACACGAATTATCACATGACACTTTTATTCCATATTCGTAAGTGATATCATTTTCCTTTATACTCATAAGGGATACCATCTTTTTCATCTTCCATTATTCAAACTTACTATGGTAAGGGATATTAATTCCCTTCACCTTTTGTTAATCAAACCTGCTACGGTAAGGGATATTATTTTCTTCCATACACCTAAATCGAAACTTATTATGGAACTATTGCTTCTATAATTCCTGAAAATATTATATGTTCCATAATAGTTGAATTTCATTAGTTCAACTGAACCTTCCTATTTTCTGAACATTTCTATTGAACTGTAATCGTTATTCTGAACTGTGGATCTTGAATATCATTTTTAAATTTCACTCCACATCATGTTGGCAATTTGGACATTATTTGAATCTGCACAAAGTAAACTTTCGATACTTATTGTTTATCCTGTTCTTCTGTTCATCATTTGTATCACTGTTATTTGTATTAATCATCAAGAATCAAGCTGTTGTGAATATCTGTGGCCGGGGGCACAGATGTGATATAATTGTTGAACAGATGATAGGTTAAAGGCGATATACTAGGTTAAAGGCGATACATCTGTTCGGTGTCTTTTATGACACGTGGTGAATGTTCTCTTTGGCCCGTAGTGCAAAGATGAACTGTTGGTTGGTATGATTATGACCAAAGGCTGAATCTGGTATAATCATGACCGTTGGTGTTATATTGAATGTCTTTGGCCCGTAGTGCAAAGACGAACTGTTGATCTGCATGATTATGACCAGGAACTGTGAAGTTGTATTATCTTGACTAATGGTATTTCAGATGATAAAAGTTGATGATATTTTTACTAAAAAGAGAAGCGAGTGGACATTATAGTCTGCATTATTCTTCTAATAGATTGCTCATTCCGCTGCTATTATTGATCTGAACATTGTTTAAGAATTTAACTACAGTTTTTGATATAAACCTTGTAGTCTATTGTATTCTATCAAGAACTCAACTGTTGAAGGCTAATGATAATTTATTCGTCATTATCTTAGTCATGATATTTCTTACTGGGCTATTTGAGCTCACCCTTTCTTTTGTTCCATTGTTTTTCAACAGGAGATGAAAACGTAACAGGGTCTAGCCGGGGGATGGAGTGAGAGTCTGAGGAATAGCTGTCGTAGTCTTCACGTGTTGTAAAATAGTGTGACAATAATAGTGAAGACTTAGTTGTGTTTTATTATACACTGTATTGTTGTACGTTGTATTTCATTGTAATAATTTTGTTGTAGTCTTTTGACGACTCAAGTTTGGGCTGTGTGGGCCTAGATTTGGGGGCGTCACAGTTGGTATCAGAGCTTAGGGATATGGTCTTTAATGGAGATCTGGGGTTAGAATTAGGAGGGGAGAGACGAATAGAATCGGTCACTAGTGTGTCCCACCTAAATTAGATTTTATTATCTAATGAGTTGATTTGAATATAGGGACAGGAAGTGATGAGTCAGTTTATTTGAACTAACATCTATTTTGTGACCACAGTTAAGTATGGCATCTGGAAATCAAGAGGTTAACCACGGAGTACCCGAAGTGAATGTAGAGGCCACAAACAATTCTTCTACAAACTCAGAGTTGAATAATTTGCCTAAAGCAAAAATTATTTGTATCCGATCTAAAGAAGAAGAAGGTGAAAGTTCTACCGTCGTTCTTCCAAATTCGTTCTTTAAAGGATATCCGGAACTTGCGGAAATTGTTGCCTTTAATTTGCTCGACCGTTGGAAACATATCATCACCTGGTTATGCTCGATAACAAAGGATCAGAATATATGGACGTTTCATATAAGTCTTTGGGATTTATGGTGTTCGAGCTATGATTTTCAAGATTATTTAAAAATGATGTATCTATACTTTTGGGCGTTACAATTTAGAGGAATTCAGGTTAAGTTAGTCACTATCGTGGAAACTGTAGTCTATCGAAAATACTATTTTAATGGAAATCATTGGTACGCTACTACTGATGAAGTTGAAGAATCTGAGAAACAGTTCGTTAGAGAACTATTTCGTGGTATCCCCATGGTTGAAATACGTGAAGATCTGGATGAAGTATATGGGACTCGATTGGATGATGACAGCCTTGATGATCAAGAAATCGAATGAGGTGATGACCGGTAAGCTATTCATCAATTCTCGAGAAGTCTATGCCATGTTAGATATTGGCTCTACCCACTCTTTTATCTCACCTATATGTACTCAACGTTTAAATTTGCCTATTGAAAACTTAAATCTTGTCTTATCAGTTGAAATCTCATTGGGAGAAATACCTATTACATTTACTATCTATAAATCTTGCCTAGTTTAAATCAACAACCTCACATTACTTGTTGACCTTATTTCTTTGGAGATGCATGAATTTGATGTGATTTTAGGAATTGATTGGTTGACTACCCATCATGCTAAAATTGATTGTTTTCATAAGATTATTAGTTTTCATATTCCTAATCAACCTGTCATGCAAATTCAAGCAACTAAACCATTGAAATCTATAACTATTATTTCTAGCCATAAAGTCATTCGTTTATTGAAAAACGGATGTCAAGCCTTTTTAGCCCATGTCATTGATTTGAACAAAAACACGTCAAACTTGAATGATATTCCTATTGTTAATGAGTTCCTGACGTTTTTCTTGAGGAACTTCTTGGCTTATCCCCAAACCGAGAAATTGAATTCTGTATCGATCTTGAACCCGATACTAAACCCTTTTCCAAAGCTCAATACCAAATGGCTCCCATAGAACGCCAAGAGATGAAAGTTTGATTATTAGATATCGGTATCATTCAAGCGAGAATACGAGAAGAGTTTTCAAGAACTCAAGAGGAGACTTGTTTCAGCTCCTGTTCTGACCATTCCATCAGGATCAGGAAAATTCGTCATATATAGCGATGCTTCAGGCAAAGGTCTAGGTTGTGTCCTTATGCAACATGGAAATGTTATAGCTTATGCCTCTCGACAACTCAAAGATTATGAGAAAAATTATCCTACTCATGATCTAGAGTTGGCAGCAGTCGTTTTCGCGTTGAAGATCTGGAGACACTACTTGTACGGAGAAAAAGTGGATATCTATACGGATCATAAAAGTCTCAAGTATTTCTTCACCCAGAAGGAACTCAACATGCGACAACGACGTTGGCTTGAGTTGTTGAAGGATTACGACCACACAATCCAGTATCACCCGGGAAAGGCGAACGTTGTACCTGACGCTTTGAGCAGAAAATCTTATGCGAGTACAAGTGCACTGCTGACAACACAAAAACGTATTTTGTACGACTTGCAAAAGATGGAGATAGAGCTAAAGACACCAGGGACCCACTCGAAGATTGCTCACGTGCGAGTAAAACCGGCTTTAATCGATAAAATTAAAGCTGCTCAAGCTACCGATCCGGAACTGATAAACATGATAAAGAAAGTACAAGAAGGTACCATTCCCGAAGCAAGAATCGACGAGAAAGGAATACTTCGAGTTAACTCTCTACTCTGTGTTCCTAACGATCCTGAATTGAAGCATAAAATCATGATGGAGGCACATAACACACCGTTTGCAATCCACCCAGGAGGTACCAAGATGTATCGAGATCTTCGACATACATTTTGGTGGAACAATATGAAAAGGGAGATTGCAGAGTTTATCTCAAGGTGCCTAACTTGTCAACGTGTCAAGGCAGAGCATCAAGTACCTAATGGTTCATTACAACCACTTGAGGTTCCCGAATGGAAGTGGGAACACATCAATATGGACTTCGTGACGGTCTACCCAAAGTTTCTCAAGGCTTAGATGCAATTTGGGTCATCGTAGATATACTGACCAAATCCGCTCATTTCTTGCCTATACGAGAAAACTTTTCACTTGAACGTCTTGCCGGTATGTACATAAATGAGATCGTGAGACTGCATGGCATGCCAGTTTCCATAGTTTCTGATCGAGATCCTAGATTCACTTCACGCTTTTGGATCAGTCTACAAAAAGCTATGGGCACTGAACTACGTTTTAGTTCTGCATACCATCCTCAAACGGACGGACAATCGGAAAGGACGATCCAGACCCTCGAAGATCTTTTGAGACTTTGCGTACTAGATTTCAAAGCAAGTTGGGATAAGTACTTGCCATTGGTGGAATTTTCCTACAACAACAGTTACCAAGCAAGTATAGGTATGGCTCCATTCGAGGCTTTATATGGACGCAAGTGTCGCTCTCCAGTATGTTGGAATGAGGTAGGAGAAGCAAAACTGTTGGGACCCGAGTTGGTACGCTTGACGACCGAAAAGATCCAAATGATCCGACAACGAATACAGACAGCACAAGAACGACAAAAGAGTTATGCCGATCTTCATCGGAGAGATGAGAGATTCAACGTCGGAGATCATGTATTCTTACGTGTTTCTCCATGGAAAAGAGTTACGAGATTCGGAAAGAGAGGAAAACTCAACCCTCGATTTATTGGCCCATTTGAAATCCTCGATCGGGTGGGAACTGTAGCTTACAGACTAGCCTTACCAAGTATGTCTCGCATCCATAACGTTTTTCACATATCTATGTTACGTAAATATGTGAAGGACCCAAACCACGTCATTGAGTTAGAACCAGACGTTATAGCAGAAGATTTAACGTATGAGGAAGTACCTGTTAAGATCCTAGATAAGAAGGAGCAGATCTTACGCTCAAAGGTTATACCTCAAGTTAAGGTTTTATGGAGGAACCAAGATATTGAGGAAATGACCTGGGAGCTAGAATCTGAGATGAAGTCTAGGTATCCATACCTCTTCGAAATGCCAGGTACGTCAATTTCGGGGACGAAATTTCATAAGGAGGGGAGGTTGTAAGACCCCGAATTTATGAAATACAAAATTTAATTTTTCTTCATATATATTTTTCCTGAAACAGTAAATGGTTAAATTGACAAAATTGAAAGTTAAGGATGTTATGTGTAAATTTTATTTTGTCGGACAATATTCTTTTTGTCGGGGAATATTCGTTTTGTCGGGGAATATTCGGGCCGTACGACGGCGCCGAAATAACTAATTATTGGTGGAGCCCACAACGGAATAATTGTCGGATATAGAAAACGACAGAAGTAACATTTTTAAATAAAAATAGTCAACGGTGTTAACTGTTAAAATACCGGTGATAAAAGAATAGTAGCATACGGTAATTTATGGTATTTTATTGTGGCACACGGTATTCTACAGTAGCACACGGTATTGCACAGTGTCTCATATTATTGACACCGTAACTGTTACGCATCATTTCATCAATAATTGTCACTGCATAATATTTTATATTATCAATTCAATTATTGTTGCTACACAGTATTTTGCATTATTGATTCAATAATTGTCATTACACTGTATTTCATATCATCGAGTCAATAATTGTTGGTGCACTGTAGTTTAAAATTATTGAATCTAATAATTGTCACAGTAGCAAATATACTGTAATTTATATTATTAAATTAATAAAAATATGTAACGTGTTTCTTACATTATTATGGTAACATTATTTTATATGTTGGACTCACAGGAAGAATAAATAAATAAATAAATAAAATAAAATAATTAATTTTACTATTTGAAATAGTAACGTGAATAGTGACGTGAATAGTAACGTGAATAGTGACGTGAATAGTAACGTGAATAGTAAGTGAATAGTAAGAAACATGTGGGCCCCACAATGGGTCCCACATGAAATGTGAGAAATGTGTTTTGCTGGATGGTTGGTGGAGGCTGCTGCGCAGCCTCTGCTGAATTTTTTTTTTTTTATTTCACCTACCGCGCATAGTAACTTCTTTTCTCCTATAAATAGCTTGTTCAGCTGAATAGAAAAATCACACCTAAAACATAAAATTTTTCTATAAGAATTTTATAAGTTTTCTCTGAGAATAGTAAGGTTATCTTGAGTGTTTGAAGGCCAAAAGGAGTGCAGAAATTTTTCAAGTAAGTCTTTTATTAAAGGGTAGTTATTTCATAAATTCTTATTTTTCACGGTATTCACAAATCTTCCTTTAGAAGACTTTTTTTGGAAGACTTTATTTTGAAAAATTATATATTTTTATATACTGTGAATAGTAACGCCGTGAATGAATAGTAACCTCGGGATGAATAGTAACTCCGGGATGAATAGTAACCCGCGAGTGAACAGTAACCCCTGAATAGTAACTTCGAGAATAGTAATTTAATTTTAAGTTTTTATTATTTTGTTATTATATTATACTATTTGATCAAATCACTTTTAACAAATTTATAATATACGAGTTAGTACGCACCATGAATTTTTATATGTGGTAACTACTAATTTTATTAAAAATATATAGGTTGATCAACCTCATTTAAATCAATATCCAGTCACGTGTTAAGGTAAGGAATATCATTTTTTTTCACTCTTAAATTTATTATGGTAAGAAATATCATTTTTTTTCACTCTTAAATTTATTATGGTAAGGAATATCATTCTTTTCACACTCTTAAATTTATTACGGTAAGGAATATCAATCTTTTCACACTCTTAAACTTACTACGGTAAGGGGTATCACTCTTTTCATCATCATAAATGGATATTATTTTCTTTCTTACTTGAAGGGATTATCATTTTTTGATTCTCGAAAATAATATCGTTTCTTTCTTGTGCCATTTATTTCCATGTATTAAATTGTGGGAATAACCTTACGGCGCGGTTTACCGCCTGTTGGTGAATAACCTTTTGTATTCATTCCTTATTAATCTTTGAGAATAACCTTACGGTGCGGATTATCGCCTGTTTGGTGAATAACTCTTCGTGTTCAAATTCTATTAAATTGTGGGAATAACCTTACGGTGCGGATTACGCCTGTTTGGTGAATAACTATTCGTATTCAAATTGATGGGAATAACCTTACGGTGCGGATTATCGCCTGTTGGTGAATAACCCTTTTTATTTGTCTCGTGTGGAAATAATTTGTCTACACGAATTATCACATGACACTTTTATTCCATATTCGTAAGTGATATCATTTTCCTTTATACTCATAAGGGATACCATCTTTTTCATCTTCCATTATTCAAACTTACTATGGTAAGGGATATTAATTCCCTTCACCTTTTGTTAATCAAACCTGCTACGGTAAGGGATATTATTTTCTTCCATACACCTAAATCGAAACTTATTATGGAACTATTGCTTCTATAATTCCTGAAAATATTATATGTTCCATAATAGTTGAATTTCATTAGTTCAACTGAACCTTCCTATTTTCTGAACATTTCTATTGAACTGTAATCGTTATTCTGAACTGTGGATCTTGAATATCATTTTTAAATTTCACTCCACATCATGTTGGCAATTTGGACATTATTTGAATCTGCACAAAGTAAACTTTCGATACTTATTGTTTATCCTGTTCTTCTGTTCATCATTTGTATCACTGTTATTTGTATTAATCATCAAGAATCAAGCTGTTGTGAATATCTGTGGCCGGGGGCACAGATGTGATATAATTGTTGAACAGATGATAGGTTAAAGGCGATATACTAGGTTAAAGGCGATACATCTGTTCGGTGTCTTTTATGACACGTGGTGAATGTTCTCTTTGGCCCGTAGTGCAAAGATGAACTGTTGGTTGGTATGATTATGACCAAAGGCTGAATCTGGTATAATCATGACCGTTGGTGTTATATTGAATGTCTTTGGCCCGTAGTGCAAAGACGAACTGTTGATCTGCATGATTATGACCAGGAACTATGAAGTTGTATTATCTTGACTAATGGTATTTCAGATGATAAAAGTTGATGATATTTTTACTAAAAAGAGAAGCGAGTGGACATTATAGTCTGCATTATTCTTCTAATAGATTGCTCATTCCGCTGCTATTATTGATCTGAACATTGTTTAAGAATTTAACTACAGTTTTTGATATAAACCTTGTAGTCTATTGTATTCTATCAAGAACTCAACTGTTGAAGGCTAATGATAATTTATTCGTCATTATCTTAGTCATGATATTTCTTACTGGGCTATTTGAGCTCACCCTTTCTTTTGTTCCATTGTTTTTCAACAGGAGATGAAAACGTAACAGGGTCTAGCCGGGGGATGGAGTGAGAGTCTGAGGAATAGCTGTCGTAGTCTTCACGTGTTGTAAAATAGTGTGACAATAATAGTGAAGACTTAGTTGTGTTTTATTATACACTGTATTGTTGTACGTTGTATTTCATTGTAATAATTTTGTTGTAGTCTTTTGACGACTCAAGTTTGGGCTGTGTGGGCCTAGATTTGGGGGCGTCACACTTTGTGTCGATTTGTTCGGTTTAGCATGTGCGTATTAGAACCCTTTTTGTGATATTGTGTCGCATTCGTTGTGACATGATATTTTTGTTAGAAAGTACCGTAGGGTATACCTGAGCTATAACCACCTGTGGGGGTACCACAGGCATGTCCTCTTGGCACCGAGGCATGACACTTCCGTGGCAGTGTGATTAGTCCACGGCGTCTCCATTTTGTGTACTCCGATGGGAGTTGGCCAATTGGTGTTTTGTTGTGGGAGGCGTATGGGTCGACCCTAGTTTTCTGTTCTGTTCTGTTCTGCGGTTTGGTGTTGTTTGTGCCGAACACACCTTCCGATTTTGTATACATTTGGATCTGCAGTCCAATGTGTGCCTGCCTGTGTGGCAGTATTTTGACTTGTCTTTGTGACAAGGTATATTTCTGTTTTGTTCTGAGCTCGGTATGAAATAAACACAACCATTCAATTCAGCCTTTTATGTTGTTCAGTAAATCAATTCAGTTCAGGAGATCAGTTTCAGTTCAGTAGATTAGTTCAGTTTAGTCGATTATGTTATTCAGTTCAGTAAGATTATGTTATTTAGTTCAGTTGATTTTGTTAATCTCAGTTTGGTTCAGTTGATTTTGTTATTCAATTTCAGTTCTTATTTGTGCACTCTTTATTTGTACTGGGCATTTGGCTCATGCTGTGTTTTTCTTCCGGCAGGTTTACAAGGGGATTCAAGGGCAAGTGTGAAGAGAGTTCCTTTTTGTTTTGACATTCTGTTTAGAATTCGTTCGTGCGTAGCCTCCCTTTCCACTGGTCGGGAAGGGGATGTTACAACTGTGCTCTGGGACTACTGAATAATTTTTCCCCAAAGAGTTAGGAAGTCTTAATTATTTCTTGGGCATTGAAGTGTTACCTATTAAAAACGGGTTCTTATCATAACACAACTATATTCGAGACTTGCTTGTTAAAACTGATATGCATGGTGCCAAGGAGATATCTACTTTGCTGTTTACTTCGAATGTATTATCACTGTTTGATGATTCTACTAGGGCTAATGCAACTGAATATGGGAAGATAATTGGAGCTCTCCAATACTTGTTGATGACTAGACCAGACAATAATTTTGCTGCAAACAAATTGTCTCAATTTCTGCAGGGTCCAACGGTGAACCATTTTTCTACCGTCAAGCGTATCTTACGTTATCTCAAGGGTACCTTACATTATAGTCTTTCTATCAACAAATGTGAGAAATTATCTCTCTCAAAGCCTTTTCAGATGCGAATTGGGCTGGAAATAAGTATGATCGAACCTCCTATGTAATTTACCTTGGTAGAAGCCCAATCTCGTGGACCTCTTGGAAGCAAAGATCAGTGGTTAGATCCTCCACAGAGGCAGAGTATAGAGCTGCAGCGAACACTGCCTCTGAAATAGCATGGTTACAAGCACTTCTTAGTGACCTTAGCGTTACACTTACTAATACACCTACAATTTTTTGTGACAACGTTGGTGCAACATATATGTGCGCTAATCCAGTGTTTCACTCCAAGATGAAACACTTTGCCATTGATTATCATTTTATGTTAGGCAGAGTGAGTAAGGGATTGCTTCAATGCGTAGTTGTTACTAACAACAATGCGACAACACCAAATCCACCCAAGCTTATTGATAGAATCTTGGAAATACTAAATAATATTTAGTGAGAGAGAAAATTGTATGAAAAAATAATATGTTATTTTTCTTTAGTCCTGCAATCTGCAAGAATAACGATAAATTCCAAATAATATAGGATAAGTCTAAATTATGAAATATATCTTATAAAGAGTTATGATCATATTAAGTATTATCTAATCTAAAATATTTTTGAGTGATATGAGACAAAAAAAATATCCAGTACTCCGAAGTATTGTCACGTTGTCTCCAGACCAGTCACATGTTGTCATTTTAACATGTACAGTGGGCCCAGCTATAAAAGGTCCACGGTATATAATTGATGTAAGTCACTACTTGACAATATCCTAAAAATACTGAATAACTTTTCGATATGGAACTCTCAATCTTAATCCGTTATCTTTAATCCATACCTAAATAGATGTACATAATTCACCCGTCCGACCTGTCACTTACTAACAAGGACAAAAGGAGTAGAAATGTCCTAGATCAAACACGGCCTCATCTTCGCTGTAATAAGGAAATTTATTGATCAGATAAGATATTGGGAATGAGTCAAATGACCTTATTTATACGTACAAAAAATCATTTTTTTTTTCCAATACACCCATGCACGTACGGTCGTGCATACAACCTAGGGTTTCACCATTTAATAACTTGTACTGAAAGGAAATTGTTCAATTAATGGTAGTTAATTTGTAATTAAAATTACAAATAAAATCCACGACAAGATAACTATTCTTTCATAAATAAATAATAAAAAAAGATCTAGTCAATCGAACTCTTCCTGATGATGAATGTCATTTACTCGAATATTGAGTCTTCTAAGCCAGATTGAATGAAGAATCATATGAAAAACATCAAACCTCTTGGGAGGAGAATTAACTTCAAAATGCCTCCTCACTTGTATACCCCTCCTCTGCATCCTTATATATTGCCTTTGAGAAATCCCCATCAAAATTTTCTTCATATTCGGAATATCCTTCACCGGAATCTCAACTGAAAATGACTTCCAATTCAGGACATCACTAAAAGGTACCACATAACCATCTTTTATCAAAACCGGAACACATCCCATATAAAGTGCCTCCACCATTCTGGGACTAGCCACTTCATAGCCGCTAGGGCAAATGCAGAACCTGCTGTTTCTTATCATACCATAATATGATGTTCCTTTGGGGAGGTACTTGTGGACTTGTACGTCCTTGTCTTTGTTCTCCCAATGCTCCAAAAGTATTGGTCTGATCGGACCGTGAACTCCTCCGGCATAGAACACCAAGATTTTACGTTTGGATGGGGATGGACCTCCGATCATTCCGTCCGTCGTTCCGACTGGTAGATGAATTTCTGGGATGGAAACGTCTTTTGAAGGGTTGAATCTTTCTGAGGTGTTTGCATTACAAAATGCTCTAATGGAGTGTTTGTACAAATAAGGAACCGCAAACGAAAGTTCAGGGCCCTGAAATACCAAATTATATCAACATCATACCATTTATCCAATAAGCAAAAGTTAAAAGACATGGCCGCAGTGAGTTAGATCGACTGTTGACATTTTGCTAATCATTAATCTTGTATTTTATGCATTAGTTGTTATATCTTGAAGTTCTAGGCACAACGGCTAATGGATGGGATACAAGACTTGAGGTGGTCAACAACAATGGATACTTCTCAATTTTTATAAAAGAAAAAATTATAGAGGTGCGAGTCAAATGCATGCACAGGGTACAAGATTGTTGGGTGTTGGGATTGACTCGTACTTTTATCGATCCGACTAAAAAATATTATGACAAGGCAGTCGGGGGTTTCGTTTCTTACTGAGCAAGTAACTACCCAACTCGCCAGTGATCAAGCTGGCAGGGGTTACGAGAGAGCAGCACTCCCTGAAAGCTAAGCGCGAGGTGTAATTGAGTTTGGAGATTTATTAGTTATTCAGTCTTGGGTTTTACTAATACATTGAATTTGAGCTTATGTTATAACAGTTTTTTAGTTAGTATAAAAAATTATTCGATGTGTGTGAATCATTGTAAAGAGTATAGGACATCTAATAAATACATTAAACAAATAAAACTAGCCAAATTAGTAAATCTAAATATATAGGGCTCTGGATATTCGTCTTTTGACTAAGGTAACATTACCTTTTATGAAAAGCTTCTATCAAAATAAATTGATATATAGTATATTGAAAATATGTAGTCAATAAAATTGCAGAGTAACAAATCAATGATAACGAGTTGGTTTGGTTACCCAGTCATGGCAAGCAAGCATGAAATGATCAGCTCCAAGGCTTCTATTCCAGTAGGGATGTTTTTGGGCAATGACATTGACATAATCCAAGACTGTATTCTTCATTGGACCCCATTCATGGGAGTTGGGCACATACACAACTTGAGTAATCATTGTCACACTTAACGGAAGGAAATAAACATGGGCCTTGTTGGGGTCCATGGTCCGAAACGGGCTGACGGCCAAATTCTGAATGAAGTATCCTTCTATAGCATATATTTGCTTGCATGGGCCATAATGAAAAATTGGGGGTTCTCCTTCTTCATAAATATATACCTTAAACTGCTTCTCCATCTCCATATAGCTCCTGCAATCCAAATTACACTACCTAAAATATGCTTGGAGGAAAACGAATTATAATGCCTTTAATTATTTGATATAAGATCATGACTGAATATTTCTTCTATGACTAATAATTATACTTCTATTCTAGAGACATTTTAACTTTCTCATTCACTTTAGGGTTTCGTAGAACATATATACACACGTGAATTTTTTCCAATGAATTTTATATATATATATATATATATATATATATATATATATATATATATATATATATATATATATATATTTAAGGAAAAAATTTCGTATTAATCGTGGTTAGTAAAATTGATTATTAAATGTGTTACTAGAAAGACTTGGATATGTGTAACAGGAAGAAAAAAAATGAAACATAACTGTAATATTAGGACGACTAAGGTAGTTTATGTACCTGTGGAAGGCAGTAGCGTTCAAGTACATTGGACCGGTTGGAACAAAATTTGAGTCTTGTAGCTGATTTCTATTTTCACCTTCTTTTATTGCAGCTCGAGCTTGTACAAGGCCGGCCTCAATCCTCACTAAATTGCTGTACTTTTTTCCAACTCTCGTAGTTGATGAAACCGAAAGAGTCCCATTCCAGTCTGATTCATTCTTCTTCATCTGTTAACTTAGTTTATAAGAAATCTTATAATTAATTATTCTAAAATTAAACTAGTGGAGAGGCACACGATTAACGGTATTTTAAAGAAAATACTCCGATTACATTTGAGGCCGGTGCTATAAATGTAGATTTTGAGTAATCAAAAATGTATTTCATAACAAAAATTTCCCAGATCAAATAAAATAATATAAAAATTCAAACTCATTTGCGTTAAATATTCATTTAATACTCTTTCTGTCTCTTTTTAATGGTCTATTTAGAAAGAATATATTATTATTATTATTATTATAATAGTTTGCATATATGAGCTGGGGAATTTTATTTTATAAAGAATCTTCAAGTAATCAAATAAAAGTCAACCCCTAGAAAGACTCTATGTTGGGTGATTGTGTCTTGGGTGGCCTTGCCGCTCTTAGTTTGAAAGTACTAAAGTACATCATTTTTCCATAGTGGTTGACCATTGAATTATAGAGAGATTATCGGGTATATTTAAAATAAATGAATAATATATTTTAATTTTTTATAATATTATGAAGTTCACACAAAATATTGTGAATTTTATAATATTATGAAAAATTAAAATAAATTATTCATTTATTCTAAATGCACTCAATAATTTTACTTGAATTATATGAGAAGAATATTGTGACCACAGAAGTTACGAGTACATTCATTCGCACTGGCCAGAAAATATAACTTTTGGATTTTGGACATGCGAACTATCCAGAAGCACTACGAAAGAAATACTAGTATTATTACTATTTTTGGTAATTATTTTTAATACAAAAATTTGTATCGGATACTATATTTTCTAATATTTAATATATAAAAAAATATTTTCCTTTTTACTGAAATTAAAAAAAAAAGTCAAACAAGGAAGCCTTGTACTCAAACAAAGTGGGAAGGGAAAAAAATCAACACAAGTAGTGCCCAATTATTTTTTTTTATATATATAAGATGTTAAAAAATCGTAGATGATCTTATAAATCTTTAAATCATTTGCTTAATTACTAGTATATGATCTTAACAATATTTGGTAACAAATCGTAGAGGTAAAACCTACTGGATATCAAGATTTACGTCTCGTTTGTACGTAGGCAATAATCAATAACGGAATAAGAAAATCAAATTAATTTTAAGACTTTTCAACGTCGTGTGCATAACTATTGAAAATAATCTTATTACAAATGAATGAGATTATCATATGATCTAATTTATTACAGTGGTAATTTTCCCATCACCCTCTCTACTTGAATCAATAAAGAATTTAAATTGCTGATATATTCTTGACGTAATTTAAACCTTTAAGAAAATATAACTTCATTATGGTTATCCTATATAATCTTAAAAATGTTTTTAGGAATACCCAGTATAAATTATAAATAATCTCATAAAGACTAAAAATTTTAGATTATACTCGGCAGTTTTCGAATTAATAATTAAAAAATTGCAATAAAGAATTAGTGGTAATTTAAGAGATTCAACTTCAAGTATAATTTAAGTTCTATAATCATGCATGCTACTGCAGAATATGATTTTAACAATTTCCAAAAGGATAAGCAGAAGAAATACAAGCATACACACCCAGGTCGGTCTAATCCAGAAAATAATCATCCTCTGAACCATACATGTTAAAAAATGAATAATTGGTGCAAAAAACTTTTATAACCGACCACAAAAAAACCGTTCATGTATATATATATATATATATATCAATAAGGTAAAAAATAAAAATGGGACCCTTATTTTGAAAAGGAATATATAATAAATGTGTATATGTGGAGAGAAGGGAACTTACAGGTGATTGAAATTGTGTGGCTTGTTCACCTGCACCACCTTGCCATGTTATTGTGTTCGTATGAGTTGTCTTGTCTAAATTGTTGGGAGTGAAAACCCAAATGGAGGAGGTCTTTGAACCAAGAAAAGCTACAAACCCAAAAGCCACTAAAAATGGGACAATGAACCACACAAGGTGGTTCGAACAAAAGCAAGAACATTCTGACACCCTTTTCATCCACTGCCCCATCTCTTCCTTACTTTTGTACTCTTTCTCGATCTGTCGATTTAATCAATCTCCTCTTTTTCTCTTATAGGGATTGGACTATTTACTAGGAGTATATTTTCTTGTAAATCTTTCATATTGTTTTACTAGTAATAAAAACGACTAGAAAAACAAGGAATGGAGTGTGAGAAGAGCAAGAGAGACGGATTACTTGGAGAGGGAGTCGAGGCATAAAATTACTAATGTATATATTCCCCAGATTTTTGCCATTTCCTAACTGTTATCATGCAAAGAAAGGAATGTTTTTCCTTAATTTATTCCGTGACAGCTCGTGCTCTCATTAATGAAAAAAATTACCCAAAAGATAAAAAAAAGAAGCTATCCTAAAGTTTATGATTTGTCTTGGGTACGTGCGCTCAATTTATATTTAATGAATCAAAGCTTTATACAGTCCCCCTCGTGGTCAACATTTATCCTAATGAAAAAACGTATGCTCTTCATTTCTGGTTTCAGCCTTTTTGACTTCTTATGATGAAGCACTATATCACCGAAATTTCAATGATTTTTTCCAATAAGTTATTGTTCTTTTTTTTTTAAAAGAAAAATACTTTTAAATGTTGAAGCTTGTCAAGATTTAAAATGCTTTTAAAAAATCAACAAAAACTTTGGGAAGAATAGGTTATCAACAGTAAATTTTTATTTTCACGGGCCTAATTCATATAAATGTGAGTTTTATTATTTTTACAGGCCTAACTCACATTTAAATGTGGGTCTTAAAAAATCCTTCCCATTTCTTTTTGAAAATATCAATTCCCTACTCTAATTAAACAAAACAAATGATGATGATCTTTTAGTGCTCATAGTCGGGGCTATAAATTTCTTATGCAGGAGAGAATTCTACATGGCAATTAATTAGTCGCCCTCTCCAAAACTAACAAAGTAACCACCAAAACCACTCCAAGTAGCTACGAAGAGTCGAAGAGTATAATAAAGACAACTTCTTGAAAACCAAACAACGCCCAGACAAACAATTTTACAATAGTTCCTTCCCAGGATTTTATTTTCTTGACTTGCACAAAAACACAATTAATTTGCACCCTTCTTGTATCAACTGATCATGAATACAACGGTGAAAAAACAAATTGCACAATATGCACATACATGTTCCAGAGAGCTTCTTCGATCCCCACTCAATCAGCTCAGGTTTAATTTGTCAGCACATCAAGTCATCAATCAGTCACGAACCGGAGCAGCAGCACCGTGAACTCGAACGTTGAGTCTCCTAAGCCACACTGAATGAAGTATCATGTGAAAGACATCGTACCGCTTGGGAGTCGAACTAACGTCAAAATGCCGCCTTACTTGCTTACCCCTTCTCTGCATTCTTATGTATATAGTCTTGTAGAAATTCCCATAAGAATTTTCTTCAAGTTCGGTATGTCCTCCACCGTAATTTCAACAGAAAATGACTTCCAGTTCAGAACATCACTGAATGGTGGCACGTAGTGCTCCTTAATGAGTACCAGCACGCAACCTGTGTAAAGTGCCTCGACCATCCTCGGGCTCGCTACCTCATAACCACTTGGACAAATGCTGAACTTGCTATGCCTTAACATTCCATTGTAGGATATGCCCTTTGGAAGGTATTTATGAACCTGGACATCTTTGTCCTTGTTTTCCCAATAATCTAGAAGTATTGGCCTAATGGGACCATGAAGCCCTCGGGCAAAGAAAGCCAAAATGGGGCCTCGCGATGGGGATGGCCCACCTAATAAGCCGTTTATTGTACCAGATGGGAAAAGTATTTCTGGAAAGGAGACATCTTTGGAGGGCTTAAACCCTTCGGATGTGTTTGCATTACATAGAGCCCGAATGGAATTTTCGTATAGATCAGGAACAGAAGCAGACAGCTCAGGCCCCTGTATTGCAGAGTTACACAAGGATTAGAACATTGTTCGACTACAAATGAGATGCGGGGCATTATGCATCAATTACAATGATAAGTTCTTAATTCACATTTTCAACTAATGCGTATTTCAAGTAACTTTTTAAACAACTTCAAATAGTCGATCAAGAAGATTTTAACACAATAATATTAGAGTTATAGTTTAAGTAAACGTGTCGGACATGTATATTCATACTTAAATTAGTGGATTTACCCAATCACGGCAAGCAAGCATGAAATGATCAGCTCCAACACTTCGATTCCAATAAGAATTTTTCAAGCTAGAAGATTCACATAATCTCTGAGGGTTTGGCTTATTGGATTCCAGTTATGGGAGTCGGGCTCATAAATAAAGTGAACCATTGCAGTACACTTATTGGAAGAAAATAAACAAGAGCTTTATCAGGGTCTCTTGTACGAAATTGGCTGGTCTCCATATGGTAAATGAAACTTCCTTCCATTGCATAAATGCTCTTGCATGGACCATTATGAAACACCGGCTGTTCTCCTTCTTCATAGACATATTCCTTAAATAATTTTTCCATTTCCAAGTAGCTCCTGTTATGGAAAGAGAAATTAACAGCGAGGTTTGGAATTAACTATTTGTGCTAACCAGGTGAAATTCTAGCTTGAAGTCTACATTCAAATCTACGCTCAATTAGTAACCAAAAAAAATATCTATGCTCAATCCACAAAATATACAATCTTATCTAAAAATGGTATCTGAAATGGTCAATTTCATTTATATACATTCTGAAAAATTCAAATGGTTTGGAGATTACATTATTTCGAAAGTAATCTCTACGTGACACAAAAATCCGTACATAATTTACTCCAATGTGTAAGGGCTATTCCTTTCAACCTCTTCAAGAAAGATCTCCCATTCATAAATTTATTGTTTTTCCAATATCCATACCACCCTTCTCTTCATAATCCTCTCTTATTTAATGAACATACATACTCATACAAATATTATTATATGTAAAACTATAATAATATTTGTGAAAAGCAGTGGCATTCCAGTACATTGGGCCCGTTGGGATGTAATCAGGGTCATTTGTTTGATTACCAGTTTTAGCCTTTTTAACTGCAGCTCGAGCTTGCCGAAGACCTGCTTCAAGCCTATCTCAACTGTTGTACTTCCGTTGTATAGTTCCTCTCATGGGAAGAACGTGAGAAATATTCAAAGGAGGGAAAATGTGAGGTCTATTTGTGGTAATATTCAAGAATATCTCCTCATTCACAGCCTAAAAGCTCAACAATATGAATTTGCTCAAGCAGTAGCTAGTTGTCTTTTGAGATAAAAACTTTCATAAACTTTAGAACATCACATTGTAATAAAGGGCAAACAGTATAATCAAAAGAGATAAATATATTTCCCTAATAATATCCTTAGTGTTGAGTTCCCTTATTACTAGGTTTGGAATCACGCACTTTGTAACATATTTCATTATGTTATATTCCCTCCTTTCATACTAGCTATAAGAGCATTTTCTTTTGAATTTTGCATATCACGGTTCTCTAATATTTTGGAACTGAGTTAAATAAACTTATACGTTATCCTATGACCGAAGAAGAGTCCCGAGGTTTTTCTCAGGCCGTTCCGTAAGACTAACAAGGGTACGTTCGGATCCAGCACCCGTGGTACCCAAAAGAAGAAGAATCACTCACTCCTCCGCCAAGAGGTAAAGGTAAAGCAATTTTTATTTAATATTAACAATACCCTAACTTATAAGTTAATATTAACAATACCCTTTTTAGTTAATTTTGCTTGTGTTTGTTTTTTTTATAAACTAAAATTTAATTATTTTATAAATTAAAAAAGAAATACTAAAAAACAAAAAACTGAAACTGAAACTGAAACTGAAACAAAACCCAAAACAAACATCCAAGATTCAGGATATATATATATATATATATATATATATATATATATATATATATATATATATTGCATGCCGAGAAAGTTATAGAGAAAACAGAGAAAAATCTCTTACAGGGGATGGTTGAATTTGTATGGGTTCTACAGCAAGTGGAGGAGAAGCAGAGCGATTGAGATTATAATCTATCGAAAGAACCTTTTCTCTATCATTATCACCCGCTATTCTTGGCCCCAAATCCAAAGGTTCCCGGTCAACTTTTCCTGGTACTTCTGAAAGATGATCCTCTGTTTCTTTACACTTTCTTAAAATTTCAGTTCCAAAAGAATCAGCCAAAGTAGACCGATGATGAGGTGAAGAAGATGAAATTACAGAACTCCAAGAATCAACCAGCCAGTAATTACAACTCTTTGTACCCGGTAAAGCAATAAACCCAAATACCAAAATCAGTGGCACCATAAACAACAAAAGCTTTGAGGAAGATGAATATGATTTATAAACATTCCCTGTTTTTACAACCCCCCCCCCCCACCCCCCCCCCCCCCCCCCCCAAAAAAATAAAAAAACTTTTTCTTACCAATTTGATTTTCTTTGTTAAAGACCAGTTTTTTGACTCTGTTTTTGTTGTTTTCTTTGGGATGAGTTGGGACAAGGAAGAAGAAGAGCGATTGGTGACAGATGTAGCTTCACCACGCCAAGCGTCCTCTTGTTTTGGCCTATGTTTCCGGACTTGGCTATTATAAAATAAATTTTATGATAAATTTATTTTTAAATTAATAAAATATTAACAGATAAATAAAAAAATTATTTTTTAATTTACGTGTAAATATTTTATTATTCTAAAAATAAACTAATGAAATTTATTTTTTATAGTAATTGAATTCTTATTTTCCAGTTATTCATGCAAAATTCGACTCAATTATTCCCCACCGATGGTGTCAGAATTATCGCACTTTCCCCGTTTTTCACTCCTGCCTCTTCAATTACGATATAACTTTACTCGCGGCGGACATTTTGATAATTTATTTTTTGTTTGCTTAGGACTATTTGATTTTAGTTGAATAGAGATTTTGGTTTAATAGAATTAAATGACTAAATTGTTTAGTCGGTGCGTTTATTTTTGACTAAATTGATTATATTTTTGGGTTGAATGAATAAGTCTAATTTTTTTAATTAAATAGTTAAGTCCTAACTGAATAAAGTAAAAAAAATATTAATTATTATATTAAGTAATATTAAATAAATTTACAATTTTGAATTTTTTTAAAAGGAACAAATAGTAAAAATATGTTATTCAGATATTTCATACATTTCACTTATCAAACAAATTTTTTCATTCAGTATTCAAAAATTTATTTCATTCAGATTACTTAAACATTCAAAACTATTTTATTTAATTTTCATTAAACATCCCCTTAGTTGTCCGCCACAAAAAGGGCGAGGTGAAGATAGCCCAGTGATAAGATTTCTATTTTTATTATGTATAGTATAATTATAAGGTACTCCTAATAGATTTTCTAATAAAATTAAAATAAAAGACTAAGATTATGCTTTTTTATAAATATTACAATTTCGAAATTATAATTTTAAGACATAAATTATAATTTTAAAATTATATTTATTTACAATAATTATATCTAAGATAAATTATTAATATCAAAAATGTCGTATTTGTTTTTAAATTTGAATTTTGGACTTCCATGAATTATAAAATGACTTAATAATCTTGGGATTATAATTCCTGATTGAATATGGTATTAAATAGTTTTCCCATATTAAGTGATTTTGTAATCCCAAGACTAATAGTCCCAAATCCAAACTTATAAACAAACAAGACAAAGTATAAGATTAATAATCTTATCTTAAGTATAATACTTGTAAATAAATATAACTTT
Source organism: Hedera helix (assembly GCA_947179155.2). Classification (NCBI taxonomy): domain Eukaryota; kingdom Viridiplantae; phylum Streptophyta; class Magnoliopsida; order Apiales; family Araliaceae; genus Hedera; species Hedera helix. The sequence goes on along the minus strand of OX359266.1, from coordinate 51,050,817 downwards.
GAGATTATAATCCATATATTGAGATTATAATCCTTACAAACAAATATAATCTTAAATTTTTTTTAGATCAGTAGTGTTATGTTACGTTTAGATTAATGGAATGAAAGTAAGAATAAAATAATTCATTCCCTATTAAATGAAAAATAATTATGTTTCATTGTTACATTGAAATAAAATGAATTATTCTTATTTCTCCCAAATTAAAAAAATTTATTATTTAAAAAAATATAAAATAATTTATTATAATTAAAATAAAATAAATTATTTTACATTTTATTTTATTTTTTCAGTGCAAACGCATCTTTAGAGTGTGATTTTTCGTTCCAAGGAACAACTGTTCTATGCCTAAAAGCTACGTGATTTGGGTCCCGTTAATAATTACTTGATTTATAATTGTTAGGACAAGTCAAAATTCCTTTTAATTATAATTTCTTGTCTTATAATATTATTTTATATTATTATGGGATAAAAAGAGTACTTTAGTTGCTATGGTAATCTCAGTTATAATTATTATTCTTAATCAATTTTTGATCGTCGCATATCAAATTAGTTTGGATTACTATAAATAAAAGAAATTAATATTTTTATAAAGAAAATTAATATTTTCATAAGAAAATTATTATTATAGGTCTATAACAATATTTTTAATTATCACAGTATATTTATAACAACAATTTTCTTATAAAAATATAAAAAAAAAATTTATAAAAATATTAATTTCCTAAATAAAAGGTCATATAAGGAAACTAAGGGACGCATAGTTTTACGTTATATATTTTTTATTATTGAGCTGTGAATGGTAATTGTTTTGACATAATTACCCCTAATCTTTGTGGGTAAAGTCGCGTTTTTAACCCAATAATATTAACGAGGTTTACTACTACTTGCTGTTGTTGGTCCCAAAGTTACTACTTTCCGACGTTGAGTTTGACTTTGTGTTTATCCGTAATTAATATGAAGTACTAATTCTTCATACTCCACTATGCAATAAATTAAAAACATCTATACAGATATATATACCTTATTGATATGGTGTTGATGTATTTAGCCATTAAGGGACAATTATTCATACGTTCATTTATCTACCATGTTATGTATTATGAATTTAGAGATTAGACAACTCTGCTCCGGGTAAAATGTGCAGTAATTATTTAATCTTGGAAATATTAAATCTATAATATGTATAAAAAATTATAATATTAAAAAATTTAAATTTTTTATCATGAATAATATTACCCTAATATAAATTCCCAAAACAAAAGGTAAATTAAGGCATATACCAAAAAAGTTTGCTGTAGTAACGGCACTTTGGTTCACAATCACGGATATTCCCTCCTCTTCTTTTTAGGATATATTTTTTTATTTTTTTTATTATCGTTTGTAAATTTTTAAAAAATATTAAATATTAAATTTTTATATAAATATTTATTATAATTAAAGGTTAATGAATTTTTCTCTCATTTTTTTAATAAATTTTATAAGACTGATATTAAAATTTTATAATCAATCTATTTAATTAAATAAAATATTAATTATATTTCTTAATTTATATATATAACTTTTAAATATCAATTAAAAAAATAGAAAAAAGTACTGCATTACTAATAAATTAGCTGTGTCTGTCAACTAGCCTAGATCTTAGCGGTGCCACTTTCCCGTTTCCTACTTCAAACTCCGTATTTATTTCTCCATTAATTGCTCTCACCGCACATACTTATTTACAGCTGAAAATTAATTACGGTCAAAGATACTCTTTTTCTTTTTTTCTTTTTTTTAAGAATAGAGCTAGGGAGGGTGGGATGGTTTTTAAACTCTCCCTTGGTTGCCACCTGGCTATCAACTTTCAAGTGTGATGACGAGCCACGACTAACGACAAACAAAACAAAGCTAAATGAGTTCTCTCTCTCTCTCTCATCTTTTGCCAGATGGGCGTACTTCGTAGGAATTTGTTTTGTTTATATTTGGCTATAATGAAACTTTATCTGTGTACATAATTCGAATTTTATTTTCAGATAAAATACATTTTTCGATTCTATTATACATATAATTTACATTTTTTTGATTAATATTTTTCAGCATTGTTTCCAAAAAAATTAAAAAATTATTCTTTCTATTTGATAATTATAAATATACTATTTTAATATAAAAAATTACTATAATTTTTAAAAATATATTATTTATTAAAAATATAATAGTGTTGGAATTATACTCTCTCCGCTTTAACATTTATAAACACGACAGTTTGAGGGGTCTCTTTGAAGTTGAATAAATATAAATATACAATATTTAAATACAATATCCCCAATTTTTAAAACTTAATAAGCCCATGACTTCTGCAAACAACCGATTTTAAATCTTCATAAGCCCGTGACTTCTGTAAACACTGAGCAACACGACATCAACACCAACCAATTAATTAATGAACAACTCGAATTTGATCGCAGGAATTTCAAAAATATATCAATTTTTATTGCGAATTAGACACAATTAATTAATTTCTCATATATTTATATTAATTTACATAGTAGTATATTATTTTTTCTGTTTTAAAATTAGAGATATAATTTGGGGTCTAATTGTCTAAACCCTCACAAAATTATATTACTATTCTTATTGCTTCAAAGGCGCGGACGCTTATGATTTAGACAAAGCATAATTAGTAATGTGATAGATCATAATCATTACTTTAAGATCTTATATGAACTTTAATTCATCATAGAACATGTGAATTAGAGCTTGAATTAAGGTTTGTCCGTTTTTGTTATTTAAAAAATGAAGAAATGGTGGAAATTGTTTCTTGTTAGAGACGGCTAGAGAACAAGAGGTTTGATGGCATGGTAATATAATTCCTGAAATTACTGTAGCAGCTTCAATTTTCTAGAATGGAAAATGGGGTGCTTCATAGGAGGATTAGAAGGATTTTGAGGAAAGCAAAACAACGGTCTCGTGTTATATGTGAGCAGAATTTGCAGATTGAAGATGCTAAAGCAGAGATTTTGCAGAATCATGAAGAACTAGAAAGAAGAGCGGATAAAATCAGTGTCTTGGAAAGTAAAATTCTGGTGCCTCATTTGGAAGCCTTGGTTTTTTTTAGGCTGCTATACGTCCTTACAAAGTTTTTTGGTTATGGATGGTAGTATGCATGATTTGCAGATTGAAGAAGAAGGGATGGTATTGGAGGACTATAATCAATTAATAATCGAATTAGAACAACTCCAGAGGGAGCGAACAGCTGAAGTTAAAGAGCTAATTTACCTAAGGTGGTGTAACGCGTGCTTGAGGCACGAGCTGATGAGGAGGAATCAAGAACAAGAAGAAAAACAGGAGAATTGGATTTTGAAGGTAGTGAAGAAATTGGATCAGAGCGCCAACTGGACGGTATTATCTCGGCTCATGGGGACTCTAGATTAGGCTGCACAAACCGATTGAGAAGTTTAAGAAATGGGTGGAAGGGAGCAAGAAAATGAAACGAAAATGGGATGAGAAAGAGAAGCATGAAGTCAAGTGCTTTGGAAAGCAGTTGGTTTCTGATGGTGCAGAGGAAAAATAAGTTACTGCTAGAAAGTCTTGTTATAGTGCATAAATAATATAGCAGCCCAAATGTTGCACAATTGAACATCTTCTTGCTATGTATCAATAGGGGATGGCAAATGTCTTTGAAATATGAAGTAATTTATTCATCAGAAAGATTTGGTTGTAAAAATATTTTCATATTTTCCAAATCCTTGCACTGATCGTATGCTCTTTTGAATGTCAGGGGCTCAATTGCTGCAGCACAAGAGTTTCTTCTTGTTCTCTTTCCCTTGGGAATAAAGAAATAAAACATATTATAAATAGGAAACTGATATTTTCACACTGTTTTTTGATATTTTCACATAGTGGTCCCTACAAAAAGTATCGGTATAAATGTATAACAACGATTAACCGTTGCTATAGGTTTTACATGTGGGTCTACCGTGTGAAAATATCAATTCCCTATAACTATAGGGTATTGATGTTTTTAAAAATAATAATTGCACAAGTTTCTTCTTACATGAATAGTGAATAGACCTCACACTTATGCGGGGAGAATTTGTGAAAATTTTAAATTTGAACTTGTGAAAATGTCAAATTTTATTTGTGGAAATATTAATTTATAAATCTAGTATAGATTTTATAAATTACCTGGCATCAGTTGAGATGGCCGAGTTGGTCTAAGGCGCCAGATTAAGGTTCTGGTCCGAAAGGGCGTGGGTTCAAATCCCACTCTCAACAAATAAAAACTATTTTTAAAAAAAATAAGAAATTATTTTTAAAAAATAAAATTAAGAAAACAAAAACACAGCCTTTAGATTATGAAGAATAATTGACTGAACATAAATGTTATCATTACATTTTTCTAATACTTTTTTTTCCTTTAATTACTATACACATTATTGTTTTAAAACTTGAGCTACTTTCACTCAAAATAATTAACCTATATCATGAGGATGAAAGTCTAATTATAAGGGCCACGTCATCATTTTCCTATATGATTTATATGAATATACTCTAATACAGATACAGTTTTAATTATTTAATTATACTTTATTATAGTAAATTTAAAATGAGTAATTTTGGAATAAAATGAGTAATAAAATGAATATACTCTAATACAGATACAGTTTTATCAAATTTATTACTCATTTTATTCCAAAATTAAAAATAAAGATTTTTATTAAAAAAAAATTACTTTTAACTTTATCTTTAAAAAACTATTCATATTACACAAATGTATTATAATTGTCACACCATGTTCTTTGTACTAATTTATGGTACAAATGTAACTCAATTTGTAGTACGAGGGAATCATATTGTGTATCATATTATGTCTTTTCCGGTACATTATTGTAAATATTCTCTATCATCAATCTGATTTTTTGCTATCACGTAATTAATAACAAAGGCACGCCGTTATATTATGGTAACCAATATTTTCAGGACACCATCCAAATTTTCTGCGTCTGTCCATGCAAAGTAATGATTCAACATATATATATATATATATATATATATATATATATATATAATATTGGAAGGGATAAAGTACATCGTCTTAACTACACTATAAATTTGACTTACCTTTATTGACTACTCCATACAACCAGCGGCGATTAGCCTGAACACCGGAAGTTTATGCAAAAGCCTGTATCACACTTTGCGCCAAGATCCAACCATGAGCATATTTAAAGATGAAAGTTAAGATTTATCCTCAATAAGTAACTAAACATAATACTTACACTCGGGCATCAAGATCAAAGATAAAGTTCTCAGTTTTTATTATGTACGGTCAGAAATTTGAGTTTATTGTCTAATAAAAACCTAACATATAAGAGCATAAATTATTTATAAAGATAAAATTAAGGCATCAAATCATAAAAATAAACATGTGTTAACTGGACAGTATATTAAATCGACTGTATATAGCACGACTTAAAATAACTCGTCGCAAACAAAAGATTGTCAACATATGTTTTAGTATTATTCTTTTTTATTTGGGGAGAAACAGACTAAATTGGCATTCTCGTTTTCCTTCTTTCCTATTGGCTATCATACATTTTTTTGAAAGAATAATCATAAGGGAAAATTATTCAGTAGTCCCGGAGTACAGTCACGTGGTGTTCTAGGCCAATTAAATCTTTTTATTTTAGCTGTATCCTACTGCATGTAACTCTGGACCTACTAAAATGAGGATGAACCTACTAAAATAGGGAGATGTAATTGGTCTAGAACACTACGCGGTTGTACTCCAAGACTACTGAAGAATTACTCTCCTTTGAGAGCGAACTTCGCAGCCAAAGTCTGAACAAATGTCTTTAAGAATGAAGATGTGCTGCCTATTAATATTAAATCATCAACATACACAAGAAAACATGCTATAGTATTTCCATGAGTATAAATAAACAGATTGCCATATATTACACCATATTTTATATTTTCATGACTTGTTATTTGTTACATTTGAGTTTTGATAAAACTCATTTGTGGACAGAACTTAAGTAAGTGTAAAAGGCTTCCTTTATTGTTCATAACTTAAGTAAATGTAAAATGTGTCCTTTTGTGTCTTCTGTGAAAAGAATAAGAGAGTAATTCATTTTGTTCAAATTGAAATCATTTGTCTTATGTTTATCAATGTCTAAAATAAGACATTTGATAAAGTGCAAAGTTGTTTATAAAAACTAGTTTGTCTTGATTTTATATTGATTAAATAAAAGATTATTAGTTGTTTTTATAAACATTAGTGGTGTAATCTTATTTAATTATATGGAACAAAAGAAAAAAAATTAATATATTTTGGATTTGACAACTAGTTAATTTAAAACTTTTAATGCGACTCCATTTCTATTTAAATTATATTATTACTAATAATTTGTACCTTACATAATTATGACTAATGTGTAACTTACAACATTATTTATAATAATGTGTAATTAATGTAAAATTGATAATACTTATTACTATTATATATGCATGTATATAGATATATGTGTAGGTATATGAATATATATACATACATTTGAAGTGTAGAATATTTACATTTGAAGAAGAAAATTTGCATATAAAATTCTCTCTTCTCTCACTTAATTTTTCTATAAATTTATAACTGTCACAAAGAAGTATTTGACGGGAACATTTTGTAAATTGGTATTCATCAAATTATTCAACTTTAAAATTTGGCATAAATTCTGGAAATATATTGTTTATAAACTCATAGGAAACCGATCATGATAGGGACGATAAAAAATTTAAAGACATAATTACCCATGTCAATTATTAATCATTAGATCACTTGACAATTCCAAGAACATAAACATTACAGTCGATGAACCTCTATAGCGCATCAAAGGTAAGTGATCCTTCAGTTGAATTTTGAGGCTCTAGGATTTTTCTCATACAAAATTTGAGAATTCTAGCTTAGGGACTTGATCGATCAATTCCTGGTTTAGGAATATAATAACTGAGATTTTTGTTATATTTAAAATTTTGATTTAATGTTGTATGACAATTTTACCCATTTTGGTATAAAAAATTAATTGAATAAATGTTAAAATGAGACTCAATATTACACATAAGCATTTTTTTAGTCACGTGTCGTTGTCATGTCATCAATTTCAGACATGTCACTATCAATTAGGCATAATAAGAAAAAATTATTAGTTTAATCACTTAATTGAAAAAATTGAGAAGACAATCCCAAAAGTGAAAAAATATTAAAAATTCAAGATATTAATTTATATTTAGGCGTAGTAATAATAATAATAATAATATTAATAATAATATTTTATCTATTTTAAAATTAGAAATACTTATTTTTTAATGTATTCAAAATTAAAGATATATTTTTATTTTTATATAGGATATATATAATGTGACATAAGGAGAATATAATTTGGTGGGTACGTGGGGGTGAAATACGATATGCCGGGGTATGGTATTCCTAACATCTATACTTGTATTTTAGATTGATAAATTGAATACTACTGCATCTTGAGCAAATTAATATTAAGAATACATATGAAAAAATAATTTTTTCTCTAAAAATCATTGTTCTAAAAAGAAAACTCTAATTTTAAAACAGATTAAATGATGACATAACCACAACATCAACAATAACAATAATAATGATAGTGTGAGCTCCCTCACGAAGTCATTATGGAAGCTCATTTTGCGTCCGAAGTAAAAAGGGATATGGAGAGAAACGCAAAAAACACCCTGGCCGTAAGGTCTCACTAAAGATATTAAATCAGAATATATAATGCAGTCAAATATGCTAATTTCATTTAATTAGGATGAAATTAAAAATTGACAATATCTCAAATTGATTGTAAAAATTAAGTAGAAGACACGTGTGTGTGTGTGTGTGTGTGTGTCTATATATATATATAAGAAAATTATTGATAATAGGCTTTTATATCTATTTATTAGATATTTTTAGACTTAATTATTTGTTAGTTTTTAAGTATTTTAATTGATTTTATATAATTTATATAATTTTATGTGTTATTATAATTTTTAGTATTTTTATATTATTTTGTAGGAAATTAATCACTAGTGGCATTGTTGTAATTTCTGCAATAAGATGAGGGCAAAAGTGTTACAGCAATTTGGATGGCATAATTGTAAATAAATCAACTTGTCCGGGCACATGCCGCGGTTCAGAATCAGCAGCACGGAGATTAAACGACAACGTTTTTGTGTCTGGCAGTTAAGGGCATCCGCGCAATGCGCGATTGGCTATTTTTGCGGAAGCTTCAGAGATACGGCGTCGTTTCAATTAACACGAGGAAACAAAGTTGGCGCCATGCGCGTGGCTGGTTTGTGCGGGCGTTGACCAAGTCAACGCCGCGTTTGGCCAACGCAGAAATGCTAGAGAAAAAGATTATTCGCGGATTTGTGCACTAATTTGATTCCAAATTGAATTTTTTTTACACATTAGCTTAGATTTATTATTGTACTCCTATAAATACACTATGTAACTATTATATTCAGAACTTTTAACATAGATTAGAATAGATTAGAGCAGAATATATTATACTAGAGTAATTTATGAGTAGTTTTAGGAGAAAATATTTAACGCGAAGGATTCAATAATTAAAGGCGGAGCTTGGAAATTGGAGACTGTGATCCGAGTAACAGACGAATATCAATACATATTTGATTTCTTTTCTTTTTCTTTTATTTTTGTAATTTTGAGATGTTGAATTATTTGTGGTTAATTAATTATTTAGTTATGAGTTAATTTTTATTTGAGATTGCAATTAAACCCAATGTGTAGTTTAATTTAATTTGTTTTCTTTTTAATTATTAATGATTATATATGAGTTGTTTATCATATTTTATGCGTTCATGTATAATTATTTGCGCAATAATTAATTGTGATATCTTAGAAGGAATTGTAAAAGGAATTCTAGGATTAGATCCGGATATGATAACATGTGAATTTGTTGATTCTTTCTAGGAAAAGTAGCATAATAGTGTGTAGGATGAAGATACCTATATGTCACATGTAACTTTATTGAGAGTTGGATATTAATGAGTTTATTTCAAATTATTTTGCATAGAAATATAGTAACTTAATTGAAATAAATCTTTTTATTAATTCTTGAAAAATGTTAGTAAATAGTTAAGAAATCTCAGTTAACAATTCTATATAGTTAATTAATTAAAAAGAGAATAAAGATATTTAAATAAAGCATTGGGGGAAATTGTGATCTTAACTATTTTAATTTGATTTAATCATTTTTTTTAGTTAGTAATTTTGATTAGTTTATTTCATAATTAAATTGAGATTGTTTAAATAGAATTAATTTGATATTAAATTAGTGTTTGGTAATTATTATTATTTAATTCCCTGTGGGTTCAACACTCTACTTTATCACTTTATTACTTGTTGACCGTGTATATTTGCATGCATATATTCATATAGAAAATACCCAACAAGTTTTTGGCGTCGTTGCAGGGGAATTAATTTAATAATTATTGCCAATATTAATTTTAGTCAAATTAATTTTAATTTAAACTTGTATATTTTTATTTATTTGAATTTTATTTTATTTGATATTTTTATTTTCAGGAGCAATGGCTGGCATTAATTATCAATTGCATCTTGAGATGATGGATCCATCAAGGGTGACAATACTTGAGCCATTAGTTAATCAACTTTCGATGCTTGAAAGAAAAATTAACGCTCTTAGGAATCAATCCGTTCAGAATACTTATAATCAGCAGCTTAGTTACACCTCAGACTACTATCATTCGAGTTGGCAGGATCATCCGAGCAATTCATGGAATAACAATAAAGAACAATACTTTGCCCCAATTTATTATCATCAGAATTTTCAATACCCACCTCTACAACAACAAGAGCAGGAATCTAATTTGGAGAATATTCTTGATACAATTTTAGAGCGAACTGAGGCAATAATGAATAATCAAGAAGTTTGTGCTCCAAATTCATTATACCCGTCAGAATTTTCGTATCCACCTCAATCTTACAAATTCTTGTATCAACAACCTCCACCGCAACAAGATCACTTATCAACTTGTGAGGAAATTCTTGCGATGATTACAGAGTATAACGAGATGAGTAGTAAACACAATGAAGAATCAATGCGAGAGTGGGAGATTCAAATGAAAGAGGATGAGATTCGAAGGGAACAACTTGCATCTCTAGTCAACAGTTGCATTCACAATATGTTACCTAGCAATACAGAGATAAATCTTGATGAAGAAGGTAAAGAGCAGTGTGAGGCAGTTATATTAAAAAATGACAAGTAGTTTCAAGAGGATAAAAAAGTAAATTTTAAGAGGTCTCGTTTGGATGAAGAAGATGATGATGAGGTTGAAAAGAAAAATAACAAGGTTTGGGATGAGAAAGAGAATGATGAGAATGATCAAGTCTTGAATTCGAATGATAGTAAGAAAAATCCGATTATGCATTCCGTTCAACAAATTCAGAATTTTGAGGTGTACTATCGGGTTAACTTTGTTAAAGACATTGATAACTTGGATGAATTCAAGTTTGCGGGTGGTTCGCAATTTTTCAAGGATGCCATGGAGATTAAAGAAAGACAAAAAGGAGGCATGAAAAGACAATTTTTGCGATTGAGCCTGATTGAAGAAAATGGAGTAGTCAGGCTGAGACTTAAAAATAAGCGCTTATTGGGAGGCAACCCAAGTTTTAGTTTTAGTTTTTTTTTTTTAGTAGATTTTGTTTTTAGTAGTAAATTTTAGTTTACTTAATATTTTATTTTATTGCTGTTTCTGTTTTGTTTCAGGTTATTTATGCAGCTCAGACTTAGCAGATGAGGAGGAAAAATGCTATATATTTAGGGAAGTCCCTTGTTCTTACTTTTTTTTATTTTATACATTGAGGACAATGTCTTTTTTAAGTTTGGGGGTGTGGGTAAATTTGAAAGAACTTTTCAAATTTTTAGGTTTTATTTTAGTTTAAATTTTGGAATTTTTTGGGTAAATTCACTACAAACCCTCACGAGACACAACTTGTGTGACGCCCCCAAATCTGGGCCCACACAGCCCAAACTTGAGTCGTCAAAAGACTACAACAAAATTATTACAACAAAGCACAACGTACAACAATACAGTGTATAATAATACACAACTAAATTTTCACTATTATTGCCACACTATTTTACAAAACGTGAAGACTATGATAACTATTCCTCGGACCCTCACTCCATTCCCCGGCTAGACCCTGTTATGTTTTCATCTCCTGTTGAAAAACAATGGAACAAAAGAAAGGGTGAGCTCAAATAGCCCAGTAAGAAATATCATGACTAAGATAATGACGAATAAATTATCATTAGCCTTCAACAGTTGAGTTCTTGATAGAATACAATAGACTACAAGGTTTATATCAAAAACTGTAGTTAAATTCTTAAACAATGTTCAGATCAATAATAGCAGCGGAATGAGCAATCTATTAGAAGAATAATGCAGACTATAATGTCCACTCGCTTCTCTTTTTCGTAAAAACATCATCAACTTTTATCATCTGAAATACCATTAGTCATGATAATATAAATTCACAGTTCCTGATCATAATCATGCACATCAACAGTTCATCTTTGCACTACGGGCCAAAGATATTCAATATAGCACCAACGGTCATGATTATACCAGATTCAGCCTTTGGTCATAATCATACCAAACAACAGTTCATCTTTGCACTACGGGCCAAAGAGAACATTCACCACGTGCCATAAAAGACACCGAACAGATGTATCGCCTTTAACCTATTATATCGCCTTTAACCTATCATCTGTTCAACAAATATATCACATCTGTGCCCTCGGCCACAGATATTCACAACAACTTGATTTTTGGATGATTAGAATGATATAAATGATGAACAGAAGAAATAGGATAACAATAAGTATCGGAAGTTTACTTTGTACAGATTCAAATAATGTCCAAATTGTCAACATGATGTGGAGTGAAATTTAAAAATGATATTCAAGATCCACAGTTCAGAATAACGGTTACAATTCAATAGAAAGGTTCACGTAAATAGGAAGGTTCAGTTGAAATAATGAAGTTCAACTATTATGGAATATATAATATTTTCAGGAATTATAGAAGCAATAGTTCCATAATAAATTTCGATTTAGGAGTATGAAAGAAAATAATATCCCTTACCGTAGCAGGTTTGATTAACAAAAGGTGAAGGAAATTAATACAAAGGGTTATTCACCAACAGGCGGCAATCCGCTCCGTAAGGTTATTCCCAATATTTAATAGAATTTGAGTACAAAGAGTTATTCACCAAACAGGCGGCAATCCGCTCCGTAAGGTTATTCTCAGAGATTAATAATGAATGAATACGAAAGGTTATTCACCAACAGGAGGCAATCCGCTCCGTAAGGTTATTCCCACAATTTAATACATGGAAATAAAAGGCACGTCTTATGAGTAAGGAAGAAACAATATTATTATCGAGAATCAAATAATGATAATCCCTTACCATAGTACGTTTGAATAATGGAAGATGAAAAAGATGGTATCCCTTACGAGTAGTAATTTTAAGAGTATGAAAGAAAATGACATCCCTTACCTCAACACGTGACTGGATATTGATTTAAATGAGGTTGATTAACTTGAACAGTACACATATACTTATAGATCTTCACAAATACTCAAGATGACTTAAGCACACTTAGAGAGAACTTTCACAAGAAGTATTTAGAGAGAGAAAGAAAGAACAAGTAAGGAAGTTTATGAAAAATCATTAAGTTAAGGCTTCTATTTATAGCCAAAAATCTTATCATTCATTTAATCTAAACCATTCATTTAAAGATCATCTTTTAATCTATACCATTCATTTCAAATATTATATTATCTTTAATCTACACCATTCATTTCATATCACCTAATAATCACCTAACTTTATATTATAAACAAATCAATTTAATTATTCAACAATAATTCACACTTTAATCTACACCATTCATTTCATATCACCTAATAATCACCTAACTTTATATTATAAACAAATCAATTCAATTATTCAACAATAATTCACACTTTAATCTACACCATTAATTTCATATCACCTAATAATCACCTAACTTTATATTATAAACAAATAACTTTATCAATTCAATTATTATGACTAATTGTTATAAATACAGTATAGTTAGTTCTTAGATATCAAGTCAATAAATTAATGAAATACAACTGTTTAAATAACATCATAATAGAGATAACAATAATGTAAAATAAAGCATACGTTACTGTGTAATGACAATTATTGATTCAATAATGTGAATTACTGTGCATATGTTACTGTGACAATTATTAGGTTCAATAATTTTAAAAACAGTGCAACAACAATTATTGACTCAATGATATAAAATACAGTGTAATGACAATTATTAAATCAATAATGCAAAATACTGTGTAACAACAATTATTGAATTGATAATATAAAATATTATGCAGTGACAATTATCGATGAAATGATGCGTAACAGTTACGGTGTCAATTATCAGACCAATAATATAGGACACTATGCAATACCGTGTGTTACTGTAGAGTACCGAGTGCTACAGAAAATACCAATAACTACCGTATGCTACTATTCTTTTATCACCGGTATTTTAACAGTTCCGTTGACTATTTTTATTTAAAAAGGTTATTTCTGTCGTTTTCTATATCCGACAAATATTCCGTTGTGGGGTCCACCAATAATTTGTTATTTCGGCGCCGTCGGACCAAACGAATATTCCCCGACAAAGCGAATATTGTCCGACAAAATAAAATTTGCACATAACATCCTTAACTTTTAACTTTATCGATTTAACCACTTACTGTTTCAAAAATATATATATATGAAGAAAAATTAAATTTTGTATTTCATAAAATTCGGGGTCTTACAACCTCCCCTCCTTATGAAATTTCGTCCTCGAAATTGACGTACCTGACATATCGAAGAGGTAAGGATACTTAGATTTCATCTCAGATTCTAGCTCCCAGGTCATTTCCTCAGTATCTTGGTTCCTCCATAAAACCTTAACTTGAGGTATAACCTTTGAGCGTAGGATCTGCTCCTTCTTATCCAGGATCTTAACAGGTACCTCCTCGTATGTTAAATCCTCTGCTATAACGTCTGGTTCTAACTCAATGACGTGGTTTGGGTCCTTCACATATTTACGTAACATAGATATGTGAAAAACGTTATGGATGCGAAACATACTTGGTGGTAGGGCTAGTCTGTAGGCTACGGTTCCTATTCGATCGAGGATTTCAAATGGGCCAATAAATCGAGGGTTGAGCTTTCCTCTCTTTCCGAATCTCGTAACCCCTTTCCATGGAGAAACACGTAAGAATACATGATCTCCAACGTTGAAACTTTCGTCTCTCCGATGAAGATCTGCATAACTCTTTTGTCGTTCTTGTGCGGTCTGTATTCGTTGTCGGATCATTTGGATCTTTTCGGTCGTCAAGCGTACCAACTCGGGTCCCAACAATTTTGCTTCTCCTACCTCATTCCAACATATTGGAGAGCGACACTTCCTTCCATACAATGCCTCGAATGGAGCCATGCCTATGCTTGCTTGGTAACTGTTGTTGTAAGAAAATTCCACCAACGGCAAGTACTTATCCCAACTTCCTTTGAAGTCTAATACACAAAGTCTCAAAAGATCTTCGAGGGTCTGGATCGTCCTTTCCGATTGTCCGTCCGTTTGGGGATGGTATGCAGAACTAAAACGTAGTTCAGTGCCCATAGCTTTTTGTAGACTGATCCAAAAGCGTGAAGTGAATCTAGGATCTCGATCAGAAACTATGGAAACTGGCATGCCATGCAATCTCATGATCTCATTTATGTACATACCGGCAAGACGTTCAAGTGAAAAGTTTTCTCGTATAGGCAAGAAATGAGCAGATTTGGTCAATCTATCTACGATCACCCAAATTGCATCTAAGCCTTGAGAAACTTTTGGAAGACCCGTCACGAAGTCCATATTGATGTGTTCCCACTTCCATTCGGGAACTTCAAGTGATTGTAATGGACCTTTAGGAACTTGATGTTCTGCCTTGACACGTTGACAAGTTAGACACCTTGAGATAAACTCCGCAATCTCTCTTTTCATATTGTTCCACCAAAATGTATGTCGAAGATCTCGATACATCTTGGTACCTCCTGGGTGGATTGCAAACGGCGTGTTGTGTGCCTCCATCATGATTTTATGCTTTAATTCAGGATCGTTAGGAACACAGAGTCGAGAGTTGACTCGAAGTATTCCTTTCTCGTCGATTCTTGCTTCGGAATGGCACCTTCTTGTACTTTCTTTATCATGTTTATCAGTTCCGGATCGGTAGCTTGAGCAGCTTTAATTTTATCGATTAAAGTTGGTTCTACTCGCACGTGAGCAATCTTCGAGCGGGTCCCTGGTGTCTTTAGCTCTATCTCCATCTTTTGCAAGTCGTACAAAATACACTTTTGTGTTGTCAGCAGTGCACTTGTACTTGCATAAGATTTTCTGCTCAAAGCGTCAGCTACAACGTTCGCCTTTCCCGGGTGATACTGGATTGTGTGGTCATAATCCTTTAACAGCTCAAGCCAACGTCGTTGTCGCATGTTGAGTTCCTTCTGGGTGAAGAAATACTTGAGACTTTTATGATCCGTATAGATATCCACTTTTTCTCCGTACAAGTAGTGTCTCCAGATCTTCAACGCGAAAACGACTGCTGCCAACTCTAGATCATGAGTAGGATAATTTCTCTCATAATCTTTGAGTTGTCGAGAGGCGTAGGCTATAACCTTTCCATGTTGCATAAGGACACAGCCTAGACCTTTGCCAGAAGCATCGCTGTAGATAACAAATTCTCCTGATCCTGATGGTATGGTCAGAACAGGAGCTGAAACCAGTCTCTTCTTGAGTTCTTGGAAACTTTTCTCGCATTCCTCGCTCCATATGAATTTTGTGCTTTTCCGAGTAAGCTGCGTTAATGGAGTAGCGATTCGAGAAAATCCTTCTACGAATCTCCGATAATAACCAGCTAGACCCAGAAAACTTCGGACTTCGGTTACTGTTTTGGGTTTTTCCCAATTTAGTACCGTTTCAATCTTCGCAGGATCGACTGATATTCCTTGACTAGAAATCACATGCCCAAGAAACGCGACCTCCTCAAGCCAGAACTCACATTTCTTCAACTTGGCATATAATTTGTTTTCACGGAGCTTTTGGAGTATCAATCTCAGGTGTTGTTCATGATCCTCGCGACTCTTGGAGTATATGAGGATGTCATCAATAAAGACAACCACAAAATGATCCAAATGTTCCTTGAATATCCGGTTCATCATGTCCATGAAAGCTGCAGGAGCATTAGTTAGTCCAAAAGGCATGACTAAGAACTCATAATGCCCATAACGAGTTCTGAAAGCAGTCTTTGGAATGTCCTCAGCTTTAACCTTTAACTGATGATATCCAGAACGGAGATCAATCTTTGAGAAATGTTGAGCGCCTTGCAATTGATCAAACATGTCATCAATCTGAGGTAACGGGTACCTGTTCTTGATGGTGACATGGTTCAATTCTCGGTAGTCAATGCACAATCTCATACTCCCGTCTTTCTTCTTCACAAATAGAACAGGAGCACCCCAAGGTGATGCACTCGGACGAATGAAACCGGTATCCAACAATTCCTGTAGTTGGTTTTTTAACTCTTGAAGTTCAATGGGAGCCATTCGGTATGGATCTTTGGAAATGGGCTTGGTACCGGATTCAAGATCAATATAAAATTCAATTTCACGGTTTGGGGGTAAGCCAGGAAGTTCTTCAGGAAAAACGTCAGGAAACTCATTAACAATGGGAATATCATTCAAGTTTGATGTATTTTTGTTCAAATCAGTGACATGAGCTAAAAAGGCTTGACATCCGTTTTTCAATAAACGAATGGCTTTATGGCTAGAAATAACAGTTATAGATTTCAATGGTTTAGTTGCTTGAATTTGCATGACAGGTTGATTAGGAATATGAAAACTAATAATCTTATGAAAACAATCAATTTTAGCATGATGGGTAGTCAACCAATCAATTCCTAAAATCACATCAAATTCACGCATCTCCAAAGAAATAAGGTCAACAGGTAATGTGAGGTTGTTGATTTGAACTAAGCAAGATTTATAGACAGTAGATGTAATGGTCATTTCTCCTAATGGGGTTTCAACTGATAAGTCAAAGTCCAAGTTTTCAGGAGTTAAGTTTAAACGCTGAGCACATGCAGGTGAGATAAAAGAATGGGTAGAGCCAGTATCTAACAAAGCGTAGACTTCACGAGAATTTATGAATAGCTTACCGGTTATCACCTCGTTCGAGTTTCGCGCCATTTGGGATGTCATAACAAAAGCTCTCCCTTGAACTACAGATTTTCCCTTATCCGCGCTAGCTTTTGGTATCATCATTGCAGCTGGACTTGATTTTGTGGCAGGACAAAACCGCGCAAGATGACCCTCTTTCCCACAACTGTAGCACTTTTTGGATTGCTGTGTACAGTTTGGGCTGATGTGACCTTCCTGACCACACCTATAGCATATCACTGGTGGTCGATCTTCTCCCCTTAAAACTGAGGTCGGTGCTGGTGTTGGTACTGGTGCTGGTGCCCTTCCATAATTATTATGGAATCTCTTTCTTTTGAAATTGTTCCCACTAGATTCTCCTCTTCTGTTATTTGATGTGGAATTACCACCGAAGTGTTGGTTACCTACTCGATGGTTCTCGTTCCTGTGGTTGTTGTCATTCCTTTCTCTATGTTGCTCATTAACTCTTGGCTGCAATGTTTCATCTGTTTGCTCCACCCTTTGAGCCCTATCCACAACATCTGAATACAAACTAAATTTATGAGAGCTATGTTGTTGACGAATTTTGAATCTTAAACCTCTTAGGAACATCCGACTCATTCGTGCTTCGTCATCCACAAGATGGGTGGCAAAGCGAGATAACTCGGCAAACTTGGCTTCATATTGGGAGACTGTCATGTTTCCCTGCTCCAGCTTAATGAATTCCACCTCTTTCATATGGCGGATGCTTTCTGGGAAATACTTCTCGTTAAACAGTTCTTCGAATTCTGTCCAAGACATTTCGAGTGCTGAAGGTTGGATACGTTTTACCGCTTCCCACCAATGGTCCGCCTCACCTCGTAACATAAAAGTGGCAAATGACACCTTCTGATCATCAGCGCATTGTAAGACATCAAGTATTTTTGTCGTCTGCTTCAGCCATGCCTCCGCTTTGAGTGGGTCCGGCTTCCCGTGGAATTCAGGTGGTCCCAATTCTTTAAATTGCTTGACAGTGACCATCCTCAAATTACCAGCGTTGCTACCGTTATTATTGACTGGATTTCCTCTTGCTTGATTCTGTATGAACTGCATGAAATTTCTAAAGAATCCATCGTTCATCATGTTATCAGGAACATTATTTCCTGAGTTGGCAGGAGGATTGTTTGGGGCCTCTTGATTCTCGGCTACATTCGCTTCAGGCATTCCATAGTTAACCTCTTGATTTCCAGATGTCATACTAAACTGTTGTCACAAAATAATTGTTAGTTCAAACAAATTGACTCATCTCTTCATGTTCCTACATTCAAATCGATTCATTAGATAAAAAAAAATCTAATTTAGGTAGGACACACTAGTGATTGATTCTATTCGTCTCTCCCCTCCTAGTTCTAACCCCAGATCTCCATTAAAGACCATATCCCTAAGCTCTGATGCCAACTGTGACGCCCCCAAATCTGGGCCCACACAGCCCAAACTTGAGTCGTCAAAAGACTACAACAAAATTATTACAACAAAGCACAACGTACAACAATACAGTGTATAATAATACACAACTAAGTTTTCACTATTATTGCCACACTATTTTACAAAACGTGAAGACTATGATAACTATTCCTCGGACCCTCACTCCATTCCCCGGCTAGACCCTGTTATGTTTTCATCTCCTGTTGAAAAACAATGGAACAAAAGAAAGGGTGAGCTCAAATAGCCCAGTAAGAAATATCATGACTAAGATAATGACGAATAAATTATCATTAGCCTTCAACAGTTGAGTTCTTGATAGAATACAATAGACTACAAGGTTTATATCAAAAACTGTAGTTAAATTCTTAAACAATGTTCAGATCAATAATAGCAGCGGAATGAGCAATCTATTAGAAGAATAATGCAGACTATAATGTCCACTCGCTTCTCTTTTTCGTAAAAACATCATCAACTTTTATCATCTGAAATACCATTAGTCATGATAATATAAATTCACAGTTCCTGATCATAATCATGCATATCAACAGTTCATCTTTGCACTACGGGCCAAAGATATTCAATATAGCACCAACGGTCATGATTATACCAGATTCAGCCTTTGGTCATAATCATACCAAACAACAGTTCATCTTTGCACTACGGGCCAAAGAGAACATTCACCACGTGCCATAAAAGACACCGAACAGATGTATCGCCTTTAACCTATTATATCGCCTTTAACCTATCATCTGTTCAACAAATATATCACATCTGTGCCCTCGGCCACAGATATTCACAACAGCTTGATTTTTGGATGATTAGAATGATATAAATGATGAACAGAAGAAATAGGATAACAATAAGTATCGGAAGTTTACTTTGTACAGATTCAAATAATGTCCAAATTGTCAACATGATGTGGAGTGAAATTTAAAAATGATATTCAAGATCCACAGTTCAGAATAACGGTTACAATTCAATAGAAAGGTTCACGTAAATAGGAAGGTTCAGTTGAAATAATGAAGTTCAACTATTATGGAATATATAATATTTTCAGGAATTATAGAAGCAATAGTTCCATAATAAATTTCGATTTAGGAGTATGAAAGAAAATAATATCCCTTACCGTAGCAGGTTTGATTAACAAAAGGTGAAGGAAATTAATACAAAGGGTTATTCACCAACAGGCGGCAATCCGCTCCGTAAGGTTATTCCCAATATTTAATAGAATTTGAGTACAAAGAGTTATTCACCAAACAGGCGGCAATCCGCTCCGTAAGGTTATTCTCAGAGATTAATAATGAATGAATACGAAAGGTTATTCACCAACAGGCGGCAATCCGCTCCGTAAGGTTATTCCCACAATTTAATACATGGAAATAAAAGGCACGTCTTATGAGTAAGGAATAAACAATATTATTATCGAGAATCAAATAATGATAATCCCTTACCATAGTACGTTTGAATAATGGAAGATGAAAAAGATGGTATCCCTTACGAGTAGTAATTTTAAGAGTATGAAAGAAAATGACAACCCTTACCTCAACACGTGACTGGATATTGATTTAAACGAGGTTGATTAACTTGAACAGTACACATATACTTATAGATCTTCACAAATACTCAAGATGACTTAAGCACACTTAGAGAGAACTTTCACAAGAAGTATTTAGAGAGAGAAAGAAAGAACAAGTAAGGAAGTTTATGAAAAATCATTAAGTTAAGGCTTCTATTTATAGCCAAAAATCTTATCATTCATTTAATCTAAACCATTCATTTAAAGATCATCTTTTAATCTACACCATCCATTTCAAATATTATATTATCTTTAATCTACACCATTCATTTCATATCACCTAATAATCACCTAACTTTATATTATAAACAAATCAATTTAATTATTCAACAATAATTCACACTTTAATCTACACCATTCATTTCATATCACCTAATAATCACCTAACTTTATATTATAAACAAATCAATTCAATTATTCAACAATAATTCACACTTTAATCTACACCATTCATTTCATATCACCTAATAATCACCTAACTTTATATTATAAACAAATAACTTTATCAATTCAATTATTATGACTAATTGTTATAAATACAGTATAGTTAGTTCTTAGATATCAAGTCAATAAATTAATGAAATACAACTGTTTAAATAACATCATAATAGAGATATCAATAATGTAAAATAAAGCATACGTTACTGTGTAATGACAATTATTGATTCAATAATGTGAATTACTGTGCATATGTTACTGTGACAATTATTAGGTTCAATAATTTTAAAAACAGTGCAACAACAATTATTGACTCAATGATATAAAATACAGTGTAATGACAATTATTAAATCAATAATGCAAAATACTGTGTAACAACAATTATTGAATTGATAATATAAAATATTATGCAGTGACAATTATCGATGAAATGATGCGTAACAGTTACGGTGTCAATTATCAGACCAATAATATGAGACACTATGCAATACCGTGTGTTACTGTAGAGTACCGAGTGCTACAGAAAATACCAATAACTACCGTATGCTACTATTCTTTTATCACCGGTATTTTAACAGTTCCGTTGACTATTTGTATTTAAAAAGGTTATTTCTGTCGTTTTCTATATCCGACAAATATTTCGTTGTGGGGTCCACCAATAATTTGTTATTTCGGCGCCGTCGGACCAAACGAATATTCCCCGACCAAACGAATATTTCCCGACAAAGCGAATATTGTCCGACAAAATAAAATTTGCACATAACATCCTTAACTTTTAACTTTATCGATTTAACCGCTTACTGTTTCAAAAATATATATATATGAAGAAAAATTAAATTTTGTATTTCATAAAATTCGGGGTCTTACAACTTGTCCACTTAGGGTAACCATGAGATTTAAAGACATGTTGCACATGCTAAGTGCAATCGTGTTTTCTACGAAAATGGGGTAACTTAGTTTTTAGGTAGAGTCTCTTGGACAATGTATTAGTTGAATTAATTTTTTGGTCGATGATAAAAATTTTGGTTTTTATTTAATAACTTTTGAAAAATGGATAAATTTTTTATTAGTCTAAATTTTTAATAATGTTCATGTATAATTATTTGCGCAATAATTAATTTTGATATATTAGAAGGAATTGTAAAAGGAATTCTATGATTAGATCCGGATATGATAACATGTGAATTTGTTGATTCTTTCTAGGAAGAGTAGCATAATAGTGTGTAGGATGAAGATACCTATATGCCACATGTAACTTTATTGAGAGTTGGATCTTGATGAATTTATTTCAAATTATTTTGCATAGAAATATAGTAACATAATTGGAATAAATATTTTTATTAATTCTTGGAAAATGTTAGTAAATAGTTAAGAAATCTCAGTTAACAATTCTATATAGTTAATTAATTAAAAAGAGAATAAAGAGATTTAAATAAAGCATTGGGGGAATTTGTGATCTTAACTATTTTAATTTGATTTAATCATTTTTTTTAGTTAGTAATTTTGATTAGTTTATTTCATAATTAAATTGAGATTGTTTAAATAAAATTAATTTGATATTAAATTAGTGTTTGGTAATTATTATTATTTAATTCCCTGTGGGTTCAACACTCTACTTTATCACTTTATTACTTGTTGACCGTTTATACTTGCACGCATATATTCATATAGAAAATACCCAACAATTATCCAGAGTAACTGGTTGCTGGGAACCTGCCGCAAGAAAGATAAACGGTAAGACTAATTATGCGTAATTTTGGCCAACCACAAAAAGAACGAGCCACAGGGCAAAAATTACTCGTAATCTTGGTCTTTCCTTATCCCATTTCTGAACTAATATAGTTGGATTTGTTCAATTATGAAGGAGTTGGATCAGCTTAACATGAGTGAAACTTTATCCGGTATTTTTTAGTATGGAGTCATGAAGTTGCAGTTCCTATAGGCACTATTGAGTTTAATCGTTATACTGTTTGCTCTTACATTCAATTTTCTATTTGGTCTAATGCTTTCATACTGTTTCCCAAATATAATTTATTTGGTTTATTATATTTAATCAAAATCAAGTCAATTTGTTTATATCTATGCTCAAATTGATCATGTCTAACTGATATTGCTTTTGATAATCAGGCATAGAGTTCTTGCATGTAAACATTAGTTACCATGTTGAGGAGAGTATTCATTTGTGTAAATTCATTTTTTATTTTGAAGTCACAAAGATATCAACGAGATTACATTTTGTATAAATCCAATCTCCATTTAGGAGTTTTGGGTACTCTCAATGCATCTCATTCACTTCGCTGTCTTATCCTCCAGTTTACAATTACACAGCATTATGTCATCCTTCAATGCTAAACTCTAAACTCATGCTTCCCCCTCCGCCTTAATATAAAATTTATTTAAATCTTTTTATACCAAATTTTATTATTAGTACTATCTTTAGATAGTTTAATATATTGATAATTGTATTGTCTACCATCAAACTAATTCACATTAATTCTAAATTTTAAAATTGCAAAAAATAACTTTAAAAACGTTAATTCTAAATTTTAAAATTGTGAAAAATAACTTTAGAAAAATTAATCGGACAGTTTATGGAAGGAATAAATGGAGCATCAAATTAATAAATAATAGTAATAAGAAAAGAAAAGAAAAAAAAAAAAAACCACAGTCAGTATTTGATATTAAATTAATCTGCAATCTTTAGTTGCATATGGTACAAGGGGTGTTGGTTTAGAGAGAGAGAGAGAGAGTGAGAGTGGTGATATATATCGGTTTTTTTATTTGGTTTAATAAGGTGCAATTAGTGAATGTACAGTTTATTTATTAGTGGCACATTTATTTATAAAAAATATGTTTGAAATTAAATTATTTAATTTAATTTAATATATTTTATGTTATTTAATTTTTTTAAAGATCGACTATTAATTCATAAATTATTAATAATTTAAAATAAAAAAATTATTAATTTAACATTTATTATAAAATTATATAATATCTTATAAATAATTTTAAAAATTAGCATATAAAGTTATTTAAAAAATTATTAATTTTTTATAATATAATAAAATAATTTAAAATAATACCAAATTAAAACAAATAATTTAACTTTAAATATATTATTTAAAAACAAACATGGGGTTAGCGTTTGTAATTGAGAGAGACTGGAGGGTAAAGGGCAATCCGAGAGGTCCACATCAGTACTTGACTACCTATACTTTTCAATTACTTCCTGATCCCCTGCCAACGCCAGGCAACACCAAATCACGAGTCAGGATCACAAGTGAAGGGAAGGGGGGAAAAGGACACACACACACACATATATATTTCATTGGAGACTGGCATTGCTTGATTAATTAAAAGAGTCAAATATATTGACATCTTTTTTAGATAATTATAATAATATTTTAAATTTTTAAATAACAGTTAATATATTTATAAGTGTGTAAGGTTGATTAAATAGATAAAGTTATATATTTATCCTTATATGTTATCAAATTTTAATTTATGAATAATATATATATTTTTAATTGTACTTTTTTAAAACAATATATTTTAATTATAGTTTTATTTGTAATTAAGATTATCTCATTCAAATTGTTGGTAACTTATAAAAAAAATTAATTTAGTTTAATTAACACATATTTTTGGATAAGTGACACAAATATTAAGAATTTTAATTAATTTATTAATGGAGTTGTTCTAATTAAAGTGATTGAGTATGTTGATAGTTTAGTTTTGGGTGTTTAATGCATCAAAATTTATTATTTGAATTCATAGTTTCATATTATGATTTTTAAATGTTAATTTTTTTTTGAGTATATGTCAAAATTTGGGATGTTTATAATTTTGATTACATTTTTTAATACACAGTTGGTGTTGTTTTTGTGCAATGTTGAAAAAGAAAATTTAATGATATTTATTATTACATCTATCTTGTAAAAAGATTTTTCTTTTAATATATTTTTTCTTTTTTTTAGTAACAAACATTTGTCAATTTTAACATAAATAATTATGCTTAACTGTGACTTATGTATAAGTTTAATATTTGAGAAAAATAATTAACATTATTTTTAATACTTTTTTATATAAATAATAAGATTTGTTCTATAATACTCCCTTATTTTCATTATATAGGTTGTTTCAGATATTTTTATTTTTTCCATAATATAAGATGTTTTATATATATTTGGGAGAAAAAATTAAATCTAATCATTTTCTATTTTACCTATAAAGTTGGAGTAATTAAGAGAGAGGAGGAGAAATAATAATTAATTACTACATGGGTTGTAATAAAATTTTAAACCAACATTAATTACCTAATATTAATATTAATGAAATTTTTTAATATGTGTTACTGTGTCTTAAACGACTTATATAATGAAAATGATGGAATAATAAGTTTGTCTTATGTAAATTTTAATATTTGGGAAAAGTAATTATAATTTATTTTTTTTGCGTTATTTTATATTTGGTGGATATATTAAACATTATAATTTGAAGCGTGTATTGGACATTATATTAAAAATATTTTTGAATATTTGTTGGTCAACCACATTAAGGGTAGTGAAAGGTACATATTGTAGACTAGAGGGGTACTAACTGTTACTTAAAAAATTAGAGGAATGATTAATGTTATTATGATTATCTACAAGGGGTGTCAGTATGTGTTACTCTAATTAAAATTTCATGTGAGACTAGTATTGCTTGATTAACTAAATTAAATATAAAATATAAAATATAAAATATAAATATTATCTTTTCAAAAGATAGATTTTTTTTTTTATATTTTATGTTTATATATTATGTGAAAAAATAAATAATTACTCTTTTAAAAAATATACCAAACACGGACAACAAAACAAACAAAAAACTTCTATAAAGAGATATTTAAGGCATGTTCGAGGATGACTTATTTTAAAATAATTTATAAGTTTAAATTTAAAATAACTTATAAATAAAAGTGTTTAACACCATTTTGACTTATAAGTTAAAAATTAAGTTAAAATAAAATATAAAGGTGTTTGGTTAAGATAACTTATAAGTAAAAATACTATCGAAAGACTGTTAAAATAAAAGCAAAAGAGTTTTTATATTTGATCAAAATTATTTATTTTAAAATGACTTATAAGTTTTGTTTTAAGAAATTAGAATTTATTATTTTTAAAAAAAAAATGAGTTATAAGTCAAAAAAATAAATTAACTCTAAATATTTTAATAATAAAAATAACATATAAATAAGTTTGAAACTTATAAGTTATGTTCGAACAAACTCTAAAGACAAGGGATGGAGTATCGTTTATTCTCTTTTGTTGACATGCATGAATAATCCCTATGAATGTACGAGCCAGGTTTGTGAGAGAGAGGAAAAAGTGGTGACATTGGTCAGTAGTGGAGTAATTTTTTAAGGGTCCGCTTAATGTGTGCCCTAAGGGCACACAGTAGACGCGAAAAACAAGAGATGGGACCCGCTAAAAATTATTTCTTTATATAGTTGCACTGAATTCAATACATGGGGTCCACTAGTATATTATTTTTTTATACATTGAATTCAGTGCGCCTACATAAACAAAAAATATTATACATTGTTTTCCGCTCTTAATGTGTGCCCTAAGGATACACATTAAGAAAATCCATTTTTTAATTGGGGTAAGTTTTAAAAGGAAGAAAGACAGAGATTTAGTAAATGCTCAATATATATTCTCTAATCAAACCTGGCCTGAGATGACGACAGGTGCTTTGCAATGGATGGTAACCAGGAATTCCGTACGTACGTGTATATACTTTAGTAAGAAATTAATTTAATAATAAATTAATAGAATATGTCAATATTATATTAACTTATTATTTAATTTATTATAAAATTAATTTTATATTAATCGAATCCATACAACTAAGTCAAACCCTAAATTTTCTGCAGGACAAAATCTAGAGAAAAAGCATCTCCCTTTTGACACAGTACTATTTCATGCTAGCTGTTATAAACTGATATTCGTTGGAATTGGAGAAATTAAAATTAA
Source organism: Hedera helix (assembly GCA_947179155.2). Lineage (NCBI taxonomy): Eukaryota > Viridiplantae > Streptophyta > Magnoliopsida > Apiales > Araliaceae > Hedera > Hedera helix. The sequence continues at coordinate 51,024,001 of OX359266.1, read as the reverse complement.
AATAAAATAATTAATTATCAAAATAAAAAAAATTACGTTTGATTAAAAATAAAATAAATTATTTCACTCACCATCATATTTCTTTTTTTATTTTATTTTTTCACTAATTTTATTTCTTCAATTCAAACGCAGCATAAAAAATTTAAATACTACTTTTATCGGCAAGATTTATATATGCACGGCCCACGGTTTCGAATTATAAATGCCCAATTTTGACTTTTTAAAATTAAATTGACTATTTTTTAAACTAATTTTTGTACTATTTTTATCAAAATATAAATGAAGAGATTATAACCAAAAATATATATATACAATTTACAACTAACCCTAATTTTTATAATTTTAAAAATATATTTATGTATGTTTAATTATTAATTCAAAAAATAGTCAATTGACTTTAAAAAATTAAAATTAGACATTAAATTTGGGACAAATGGAGTACATTAATGCTCCATTGAAGTAAATGGGTAGCTTAGATTATTAAATACTTCAAATATGATACTTTTACATATTTATATTTTAAATCTAGCGTATTAATTTATTTATTTTTAATATTTATAATTATACAAATATTAATATTCTAACTTAATTTGTATTGCAGGATATTCAACCATTATACATATTTGTACTAAAGTATGTATAACATAAACAACTTGTTAATTCAATTAATATTTTTTTAATATAAAATTAGCTTATTGAATTTAGATTATATGATAACTGCAAACTATAGACACTAACACACATTTACTATAACGTACCACGTCATTTGAAGATATATTTAACACACAAAAATTGAGACCCCTATCATTATCTCATTGCTTGCATTACTATATATATAGTAACCCAAAATTACAATGACTCAATAATAATAATAATAATAATAATAATAATAATAATTTATCTATTTTAAAATTAGAAATACTTTTTTTTATTCTTTCAAAATTAAAGATAAATTTTTATTTTTATATAGAATATAATGTGACATAAGGAGAATAGAATTTGGTGTGTGGGGTGAAATCTGAGATGCCGGGGTATGGTATTTCCTAACATCTATACTTGTATTTTAGATTGACATATTGAATACTATTATATCATTGCTATTCCATTTTGAGTAAATTAATATTAAAAATATATATTTTAAAAATTCTCTAAAAATCATTGTTCTAAAAATAAAACTCTAATATTAAAACAGATCAAATGATAATATATCAACAATAACAATAATAATGATAGTTTGAGCTCCCTCACAAAAGTCATTATGGAAGCTCATTTTGCGTCCGAAGTAAAAAGGGACATGGAGAGAGACGCAAAAACCACCCAGGCCGTAAGGTCTCACTAAAGATATTAAGTCAGAATAATACTACTTCTAGTTAATCAAATAACACATAGAAGCCTTGGACCTAGTATTTAATTAAGGAAGGATAAGAGGGTATAACACCCCAGTAAGGCATCATTCTCTCCTGATTATTATCAGGAACGTTGAAAACAAAGTTGTGCTGATGATCACCCTGATTCCGATTGTTACTTGCTGTCCCCCAAGTCCTGTAAGTACTTTCAACGCAGATATCTGCTGAGACTTGCTTCTTTGTAGCTTCTTCATTAAGTACAGCTCTCAGTCCCCGAACCTTAATTTACAACAAAATATATTTAAGTAGAAATTAAACCATACTTATATGTCATGCGGTCAAATATGCTAATTTCATTTAATTAGCATGAAATTAAAAATTAAAAATATCTCAAATTGATTGTAAAGACCTCGTGTTGGAGCATTTGATTTTCCTTGGAAACAAGATGAAGCTGATGCTTAAGAGAACGGTAGGAGAGCTCAAGTTGCTTAGTTTTCCAGCGAGCCCTCCTGTTTTGGAACCAAACAGCCACTTGACGAGGATCTATCCCAAGCTCCTGCGCCAGCTTCATTTTCCGATCAGGCTCCAGCTTTATTTCCTCCTGAAAACTGCTCTCCAATAATCCCAACTGTTCACTTGTCAATTTGTTGTTCTTCTTCTTCCTCTTCTCCTCTACATTATTATTACTATTATTCGCAAAATGGTTCATCTCCATAATTTGCACTGTCTCCACTCCCTCTTGTGTCTGCACTGTCATCATCGGATGCATCATCTCGGTGCCTGCCGGAATTGGTACGACAGAAAACAAAATATCGCAGTTAATATACATATACTAGATAAAAACCCGTGCCTACGGCACTATAGAGTACCTGCTTGTGTAAACGGAAGAGAAGTCGGCGATCATCGAGGATGGACGGAGCATGAAGTCGGAGGAGATGAATGGCGGAATCAATGTCGCCGAGTTCCAAAGACCGTCTAATCTTGCGAATCAATACTCGCGACTGATAGGAAGAAGAGGAAAAATAAGATGTAGATTAAGAAGAAGATGATGGAGATGAAACGGGTGAAGAGTCTTCGATTAAGTTTTCGGATTTTGCAGAATGGGTTTGGAGGAGAGGAAGAGAAATGGGGGAGGAGTCTTCGACTGATGTTAAAGAGGAAACAACGGTTGGATTTATCTCATTTTTTGGACGGACCGGATCAAATTTTAAAAGGTGAGCGGGAGTTTTTTTTTTCAAAATGCTTTGCATTTTGTTATTATAGATACATATTTATATGTATATATATTGTTGTGAAGCTAGTTTATATATATATATATATATATATATATATATATGTGTGTGTGTGTGTGTGTGTGTGTGTGTGTGTGTGTCTGTGTGTGTGTGTGCGCACGCGCGCGCGCATACAGTGGTGAAGCTAGGTGCAAGGGTGTAGGATCAATTGACCCTACTGATTTTTTTTATATATATCAAGTATTAAATTTATTTGGTGTAATTTACAGATTTAATCCCACTAAAATTTTATCTCTAACACTTCACACTAATTAGAAGCCCTAAAACCCTCTTAAATTGACTCCTTTCAAATTTTATAATTTTTTTTACTATACGGAGTCAAATAAAAATTTTATATCTTTCTCAATCAAATTTTAACAACATATGACTCATATCCCTTCTATATATGTATATCTCTATATAATATTTTTAAACTAAATAATAATCTAATTTAAATTATTTTTCAAAATAAATAATTAATTATGAACCATTGTGATTAAAAAAGTCTATTATGGGTAAATATAGTGTATATATACCATATGTTATTAGTTATTATATTTCAATTGTAATATAATATATATTTTATATATATGTGATTCAAAAGTACAAAAGTATTTGAGAATTTTTTTGGATTTATGTGATTCAAAAGTACAAAAGTATCCAAAAAAATATGTATTTTATACGTGTGATTCAAAAGTGCAAAAGTATCCCAAAAAAATTTGGTCGGGGGCGTTGTCTCTGAATCCGTTAAATTATTTATAGTTTAATAATAATTTTGACCCCACTAAAAAATGATGCTAGCTTCGTCACTGTGTGCATGTGTGTTGCATGTGTTGGAGATAACTCAATAGGCAGCCTGCGCCTGCGGGCATGGTCGCACACAAATTTCTAATATACATATTTGAAACCCAACTATTGACTCAAAAGTTTAGCCATTAATTAGGTATTAGGCTCGATCTTTTGTGTATATTAGTTCTGATATATATATTTTTGGGAATGGGTTTCTGTTAGGGCTTTCTGAAAAAAAGGAGCAAATATAAAAAGGAGCAAATATGAAAATGAAAGCATTCTGAAACTATCACTAATGTATAAGTTGGTTTTCAATATCATGAACATGAAAGTGGTGAACAAAAGGGATTTGCTGAACTCGTTATTCTTCACCGATAAATTAAGATGCATACAACAGAACTAAATTGTTGTATAATAATAATAATAAAAATAATTAAATCTAGTACTAAGGAGTCATTAGTGAGTATAGAGAAAGTGGATGGAGTAGTTTTACCTGAATAGTGTTGGTCATAGTTAAAGAGGAAGCTGAAGGAACTTTCTGCAAGTCCAGAAACAAAAGGTACTGCTCCATTTTCATTTCTATTCCAATCCATGTTTCCTTAACCTTCTTCTTCCTCAGATTGAAATTAAGAAAGTTTGTTTGAGGCAGCTGCTACCGTTTATATTTCATTTGTTAGGGTGCAATTAAGTAGGCAGTGAAGGTACGTCCAGATAATTACTTTGAGAGGGACTGGAGAGAAAAAGAGGGATAGCTAGTAAGCAAAAATCAGATTAGTCGTACGGTAAAATTATTAAATGCTCTCAGGATACTTAACACGTGATGTCCTACATTATTTATATATGTGTTGTTATTTTAACACTTATATACTAAAATGACAATATATGAATGGTATAAAACACCACATAACATGTACTCCGAGACCACTAAATAATCACTATGTCGCAGGTGATAAGTTATAAATTACGTAATATCTATGTATGTATGTTTGCATACACTAATTAATCGATAAAAACGCCCTTCACTTTCTTTGTTCTCCCTCTCTCCCCGTGGGATCTGGTTAATATAAAATTAATTTCATGATAAGTTGGACAATTGACTAATACAGTGTTGACACACAGACTTGGAGTATTCTCTCTCTTTGCATATCAGTATTGTATTAGTTCATTATTTAACTTACCATGAAATTTATTTCATGTTAACCGGATCTATCCTCGTGTTTAACTACTTAATTTATTATTATTATTATTATTATTATTATTATTATTATTATTATTATTATTATATGAGAGAAAATATTATAAATATATATATTAGTATTAGTATAATTTTATACTGATTATGTTTTTAGATGTATAATTTAAACGTGTACATAAATATTTTTTTTAATCACTTCCTCCACTGCCAGGGGGCCTCCCCACCAGACTGACAAATCAGGTTCCGGATATGGAAAAAAGAAGACGAGTAATTATTACGGGTTACCAAAAATAGAGTTAGAGCCTAGATCAGGTGACATGTGGACAAAGGCCAATGATTTAATTTTAAACTAAAATAAGTTATGTACTGTGTTTTCTAGTCCATTTATCTTGAACAGTTTATTACTAGTATAAAAATTTTAAAAAACACATTCTCTATACGCACCTTTGTGATAACAATTATTCAGTATTTTTAAAATATTATTATGTGATATTTTAGATTAATTATATATTGTAATTATTATTTTTTAAATTCATTGATAATAATTTATAATTGATCTAAAAATACTATATGATAATATCTTAAAAATACTGAATAAATTTTTATTTTTTTTTGTAGTGTGTGTTGAAGAATTTTTCTTAATTGCATTGGTTAAACCTTAATGAAGGCCAGAAGATGAGTTGCTTATTAATATGACACTCTATATATAGTTAACTTCGATAATAAATTACTTTCCCATAATATATATATATATATATATATATATATATATATATATAATAATTTTGTTGAAAAATAGACTCTTAATATTAATCTTACTATCAATATCACCTTAAAAATGTATGTTAATTAGGGATTCAGAAGTAGACTTGGCAAACGGGCCGGGCTTTGCGCGGGCCGGGCTGAAAAGGCCCGGATTTTTCCGGGCTAAAATTACTCGGCCCGTGGCCCTCCCGCGGGCTTTGAAGTTTTTTTTTTTTTTTTTTTATATTTAAAAAATATATATATATATATATTTACAACTATAATACATAATTTAAAATAAATATTAACTCTAATTATTTACAATTATAATACATAATTTATACATAATCATTTAATAGTATTAGTAAATAAAATAATCAATAATTTTATAGTCATATATATTAAAATATAACTAATCTTGTGATTAATTAATTGATAAATGTATATAATATTAATATTAAAGATAAAATAGTAAAAGAAAGACTAAAAATAATATATATATATAATATTCATAATATTTTTTTTGTATTATTATTCAATATCACATGTTAAGATTTACTCTTATATTCTTCATAATTTTCTATTTGATTCATTTTTTAAGTTAATATTTTTTTTTTGTCATCAATATCAAATAATAAAAATAAGAAAAAAAAAAAAATTGGACCACGGGCCGGGCCGGGCCAAAAACGCTCAATTTTTTTTGGGCTGAAAAATAGAAACCCATAACCTAATTTTTTTGAGCTAGTCTGACCCGCGGGCCTGGGCCTATTTTGCCAGGTCTATTCGGAAGGCAACAGTGGTCGATCTGTAATAATTTGTTAATTCGAGTTTCGAGGCAGGCAGACGTACAAAGCGGAACTAGAATTTACCATTGAGATATTTTGGTCCAGCATAAACATTTACTGTCTGTCCGAACAGGTCCCTGCTTAATTACGTAAGAAGGAGAGGGAGCAAGCGCGTAATGTGTATTACTAATATTCAATATTCTCACCCCGATGACAGCTGCAACAGCTCCCCGCACCTATATATATATATATAGAAAAGTACTGTAATTAAAAATCTACAGGTAGCTAGCTAGGTATATATTCCGTACCAGCTAATTATCACAAACGCTAAACCAAGTTCGTAGTCCACCAGATTTGGAGATGTATGATATGATAGATTGATAGTTCTTCACCGTTGTCATAGAGAAACAAATTTGGAAAAGCGTATCATAACAAGTATTATATATTTTCACTCGATTTCGTGCTTAATGTTCAATTAAAATTTTAAAAAATGGTATTATATATTTTTTATCTCTACCAATATTATAGAGATTGGAGTAAATAGTCGTCTCTAAGTACTACTCCTCTCCCTCCACCCTTCTCCTCCTAAGACCTAAGATGAGGACATGATCTAAAGTGTTATATATATATATATATAATCAGCCATAAAGATCGGATGTAGATAAAGGTCGGGTTGACAAATTAAGAAGCCAGAGAAGAAATATTGGAAGGCAAATAAGTAATTAAATAAATAACCATGTGGAATGCATGACATCTTAGTACTTTAATATTAAAAATATTCTTAGTAAAAAAAATTTATTGGGATCAAGTCACTGTTTGTTTCTTTGATTTTTCTTTTTCTTTTGACACTAGAATTAATGTTCAAATATTGTGTTTTTTTTTTCTATGTAAAGACCCTGTTTTAGGAATAGAAGATCAAATTAAATCAACCAAATCAGTTTAAAGAAACTAGCAAGCTAACTCTATATTCAAAAACAAGCTAAGGATTCAAATCATGGCTTCTATCAGCATATCAGAAGGTACACATTTTAGTCGAGCATCATACAATAATTATATGTATATATGTTTGTTTTTTTTGTAGAATTGTGATATACATACAGCGTTGGATCCACTTCAAAATAGCTTAGATTTTGGGGTGTCCCTGTCTTTATTGTACTCCTAAGATGAATGCAGGTTAACTTGGTATTAATTAATTTGCGGGAGATCAGGTGGTGAAGTATGATGCGCCTTCAAAGACCCTGGAGACCAACTACTTTTTTTTTCTAGGCTTGTAGCGGAATACTGGTCCACCTGCAATAGGAACTCCATTCAGAATTTGAGCCATTAAGAAGCGTAGGTAATACTTCCTCCCTTCCTTTTTATTTGTCTTTTTAGGAAATGAAATTTATTCTTTTTTTAATAAATAAAAAAAAATATTCCCTTTTATTCGTCATATATAGATTTTAAAGAAACATTAATGACTTAATTTTTCATACATTAAATACTAATTTATTTCTCTTTCATTTTTCCAAAAAAATTTAAAAAAATAATATTGAAGTTTTGTAATCATTTTAGTCAATCAAACATACTATTAATTATATTTTTAAATTTTAATATTTTCTACCAAAACATCGATTAAAAAGGACCGGAGGGAGTAAAAAAAACATTTCTTGGATTTTGTGAAAGGATATAAGTAGTATTATTATTGTTGCGGTATTAGCAAAAGATTTGAGTAAAATCATTGATGAAATTATTGTAATAAGAGTGTTAGTATGGTGACAAAAACAAAATTAAAAAAATATATTTATAAAATTATGTAGTAAAATATAATTAGTTGATTATTTACATGAATGAAACTAATGATAATAATCAACTACAAAAAATTATATTATTTTATATTTATCTTTTGTAATTAATTTTTTATCATTAAAGTATTATTGTTGTTATTATAATATAAAGTGAGACGATCCGATCGATGCAAACAGTGTTCCGTGATTTTGGGCCACCGTGACTCAGCCGAAGAGCCAAGTGTCGGTAATAATGTGCAACTAGACAGTATAGCCGAAAATTAAGTTTCAATGACAACCTAAAAACATGTTCCCTTCATTCCAAAAAAAAAAAAACATAGTAACAACGAATATAAACAACTCCTATTTTAATTTTTCAATACACAAAAGTTTTATAATTCAAAATTTGTGTAAATTCATTTTTTATTTTGAAGTCACGAAGATCTAAAAGAGATTATATATTGCATAAATCTATTATACATACTAAAATACAGTACATAACACCGTTGCATGACAAGTGGCTTTCTCACAATAAAACACATGTCTTACGTATTTAATACTCTCAATCCTTACTACGATTTTGGAAATTTACTCCACTTTTTGTAATTTTCTAATATTATACATTTTATATAATTATACCGTACATATAACTTACTTCCCAAATTACTAACCATAATTACCCATTAAATCCGACTTTTGGAATTTTAAAATATTATATACCATTTATAATATTATATTTTACATTATATCATACATATTATTATTAAATAAATAATAACAAAATTGAGCTGAACCATTACTCATACTTTTCGTATTTTATAATATTATACTACACATTATACCTTAAACAAGTAAAAAAATATAATTTACTAACCATAAGATACCATTTACAATATTATACCACACACAAATAATAACAAAATTATTTTTATAATATATGGTATAATCTACACGATCACTATAAATTTAAATTTAATTATGTTCAAACATAATTATTATATCCTAAAAACAAAATCAGTACATATCTAAACTGTTTTGATAATCTCAAGTGCTCTGTTAATCTCAACTGCAAAAATGTTATCATTACTAATTTAATTATATTATAGCATAATATTATACTATTTATTTACACTTATATAACAACATTAATTATATTACAGCGTAATATTATACCATTTATCTCAATTCCACGTTAAATCTAAACTTATGCCACGTGTCGCTCTATGATGAAAACATTACTGAAAATATTACTCGCAGCTTGCACTTTCAGTGAAACCTTAATACACCCATTTTTTTAATTATTTCACATACACAGAATAATTCAACATATCTTAATTCGATATACATATCACATCTCACAATTGGATATTTCTATATTTTTTCGGCTTTCAAAAATCAGACCATACTCACCATAAAAATAATTATTTTTACATTCAGACTATTCTCACAGACAATAAAATTATTTTAACTCATACAATTCACGCCTATGTATTAAACTTTTAAAAATTTATTTTATCTCACAAAAAAATAATATTAATTCCATAATTACACAATAAAATTGTAATATAACCAATAAATATGTTGCGATTACAAAATTGCATCAAATCCATGTTATGACTGTCATGCAACAATTTCTAATTTTTTTTACATATAATATTAATTATCTGATAATATTATTAGATCCCCAACTTCTGGCGACTCTCCCAACCAAAAATAAAACTTCTCCGTAAATATTGCATTAGGATTCGAAACTAAATTCATAATTACTTTATCCAATACATTCGGATTTGTACATATAATATTATTGTTTTTTACCTCCCAAAGTTGTTGCAAATAATTCTACCACAAAAAATATTGCATAATTTAAGCAATCTTAATTTGATCTTATCAAATTAATTCAGTTTAGAATATTATCCAATTAAAATCCCATTAATTTTAGCAATCTCAAATCCTCAAATCCCATTAATTTAATCTTAACAAATCAGACTATTATCATAAAAAATAGAATGTAACCCATAAATATGACTGTCATTCAATAATTCTAAATTGTTGCAAATAAATCTATCACCTAAAAATGTTGCATAATTTAAGCAATCTCATTTTGATCTTATCAAATTAATTCAGTTTTGAATATTATCCAATTAAAATCTCATTAATTTAAGTAATCTCAAATTGAATATAACACAATCGAATATTATCCAATAAATTGAAAATTCAATATTATCCCATTAAAATATATAACTATAGCACAAAAAATAATATTAATTTTTTTGTCACAAATCATATAGAAATGCAAAATTAAAGAAATACCAAATAGATAATAATCCAATTTTATGTATGGTTGGTCTACACAATTTTTATAATAATCCTATAAATATATACCACTTTTTTCATTCTAAATCACACCACATAACAGTTTTCTTCTTCATATATTTTGCTTCTATATGGTAAGCTTATTTTTCTTTTGTTATTGATCTTTTTCTATTTCTATTACATTCTGTTTCTGTAAGACCCCGAATTTTATGAAATACAAAATTTAATTTTTCTTCATATATATTTTTTTTTTGAAACAGTAAGTGGTTAAATTAACAAAATTGAAAGTTAAGGATGTTATGTGCAAATTTTATTTTGTCGGACAATATTCGCTTTGTCGGGGAATATTCGTTTGGTCGGGGAATATTCGTGCCGTACGACGGCGCCGAAATAATAAATTATTGGTGGACCCCACAACGGAATATTTGTCGGATATAGAAAACGACAGAAGTAACCTTTTTAAATAAAAATAGTCAACGAAACTGTTAAAATACCGGTGATAAAAGAATAGTAGCATACGGTAGTTATTGGTATTTTCTGTAGCACTCGGTACTCTACAGTAACACACGGTATTGCATAGTGTCTCATATTTTTGGTCTGATAATTGACACCGTAACTGTTACGCATCATTTCATCGATAATTGTCACTGCATAATATTTTATATTATCAATTCAATAATTGTTGTTACACAGTATTTTACATTATTGATTTAATAATTGTCATTACACTGTATTTTATATCATTGAGTCAATAATTGTTGTTGCACTGTTTTTAAAATTATTGAACCTAATAATTGTCACAGTAACATATGCACAGTAATTCACATTATTGAATCAATAATTGTCATTACACAGTAACGTATGCTTTATTTTACATTATTGTTATCTCTATTATGATGTTATTTAAACAGTTGTATTTCATTAATTTATTGACTTGATATCTAAGAGCTAACTATACTGTATTTATAACAATTAGTCATAATAATTGAATTGATAAAGTTATTTGTTTATAATATAAAGTTAGGTGATTATTAGGTGATATGAAATGAATGGTGTAGATTAAAGTGTGAATTATTGTTGAATAATTGAATTGATTTGTTTATAATATAAAGTTAGGTGATTATTAGGTGATATGAAATGAATGGTGTAGATTAAAGTGTGAATTATTGTTGAATAATTAAATTGATTTGTTTATAATATAAAGTTAGGTGATTATTAGGTGATATGAAATGAATGGTGTAGATTAAAGATAATATAATATTTGAAATGGATGGTGTAGATTAAAAGATGATCTTTAAATGAATGGTTTAGATTAAATGAATGATAAGATTTTTGATTATAAATAGAAGCCTTAACTTAAGGATTTTTCATAAACTTCCTTACTTGTTCTTTCTTTCTCTCTCTAAATACTTCTTGTGAAAGTTCTCTCTAAGTGTGCTTAAGTCATCTTGAGTATTTGTGAAGATCTATAAGTATACGTGTACTGTTCAAGTTAATCAACCTCATTTAAATCAATATCCAGTCACGTGTTACTGTAAGGGATACCATCTTTTTCATCTTCCATTATTCAAACATACTATGGTAAGGGATTATCATTATTTGATTCTCGATAATAATATTGTTTCTTCCTTACTCATAAGACGTGCCTTTTATTTCCATGTATTAAATTGTGGGAATAACCTTACGGAGCGGATTGCCGCCTGTTGGTGAATAACCTTTCGTATTCATTCATTATTAATCTCTGAGAATAACCTTACGGAGCGGATTGCCGCCTGTTTGGTGAATAACTCTTTGTACTCAAATTCTATTAAATTGTGGGAATAACCTTACGGAGCGGATTGCCGCCTGTTTGGTGAATAACTCTTTGTACTCAAATTCTATTAAATTGTGGGAATAACCTTACGGAGCGGATTGCCGCCCGTTGGTGAATAACCCTTTGTATTAATTTCCTTCACCTTTTGTTAATCAAACCTGCTACGGTAAGGGATATTATTTTCTTTCATACTCCTAAATCGAAATTTATTATGGAACTATTGCTTCTATAATTCCTGAAAATATTATATGTTCCATAATAGTTGAACTTCATTATTTCAACTGAACCTTCCTATTTACGTGAACCTTTCTATTGAATTGTAACCGTTATTCTGAACTGTGGATCTTGAATATCATTTTTAAATTTCACTCCACATCATGTTGACAATTTGGACATTATTTGAATCTGTACAAAGTAAACTGCCGATACTTATTGTTATCCTATTTCTTCTGTTCATCATTTATATCATTCTAATCATCCAAAAATCAAGCTGTTGTGAATATCTGTGGCCGGGGGCACAGATGTGATATATTTGTTGAACAGATGATAGGTTAAAGGCGATATAATAGGTTAAAGGCGATACATCTGTTCGGTGTCTTTTATGGCACGTGGTGAATGTTCTCTTTGGCCCGTAGTGCAAAGATGAACTGTTGTTTGGTATGATTATGACCAAAGGCTGAATCTGGTATAATCATGACCGTTGGTGCTATATTGAATATCTTTGGCCCGTAGTACAAAGATGAACTGTTGATGTGCATGATTATGATCAGGAACTGTGAATTTGTATTATCTTGACTAATGATATTTCAGATGATAAAAGTTGATGATGTTTTTCCTAAAAAGAGAACCGAGTGGACATTATAGTCTGCATTATTCTTCTAATAGATTACTCATTCCGCTGCTATTATTGATCTGAACATTGTTTAAGAATTTAACTACAGTTTTTGATATAAACCTTGTAGTCTATTGTATTCTATCAAGAACTCAACTGTTGAAGGCTAATGATAATTTATTCGTCATTATCTTAGTCATGATATTTCTTACTGGGCTATTTGAGCTCACCCTTTCTTTTGTTCCATTGTTTTTCAACAGGAGATGAAAACATAACAGGGTCTAGCCGGGGAATGGAGTGAGGGTCCGAGGAATAGTTATCATAGTCTTCACGTTTTGTAAAATAGTGTGGTAATAATAGTGAAGACTTAGTTGTGTATTATTATACACTGTATTGTTGTACGTTGTGCTTTGTTGTAATAATTTTGTTGTAGTCTTTTGACGACTCAAGTTTGGGCTGTGTGGGCCCAGATTTGGGGGCGTCACAGTTGGTATCAGAGCCATATAACGAAGAGCCCCGAGCCTCTCGCTGGTGACTTCCTAGGGAAAGGGGATGCACCGAAGCCAGACTCTCCGTAGGGGACGCCTATAGTACAGGTGGCAAACTGATAGGTACCATTGTGAGGTGCTGTCCCTATGGTGGGATGAGAGTCACAGTTGGCATCAGAGCTTAGGGATATGGTCTTTAATGGAGATCTGGGGTTAGAACTAGGAGGGGAGAGACGAATAGAATCAATCACTAGTGTGTCCTACCTAAATTAGATTTATTTTTTATCTAATGAATCGATTTGAATGTAGGAACATGAAGAGATGAGTCAGTTTATTTGAACTAACATTTATTTTATGACCACAGTTAATTATGGCATCTGGAAATCAGGAGGTTAATTATGAAATTACCGAAACAAATGTAGCTGCAAAACAAGAGGCGACGAATAATCTTCTTACAAACTCAGAGTTGAATCATTTGCCTAAGGCAAAAATTATGCGTGTTCTATCCAGTAAGGATGAAGGTGAAAACTCTGCTACAGTCGTTCCAGATCCATTCTTAGAAGCAATTAAAGGAAGTAACGAACTTGCGGAAATTATTGCCTTTAATTTACTCACTAATTGGGAGAGTGATATCACATGGTTATGCTCTATAACAAAGGATCAGAATATATGGACTTTTCATATTAGTCTTTGGGATTTATGGTGTTCCAGCTATGATTTTCAAGATTATTTAAAAATGATGTTTCTATACTTTTGGGCGTTACAATTTAGAGGAATTCAGGTTAAGTTAGTCACTATCGTGGAAACTGCAGTCTATCGAAAATACTATTTTAATGGAAATCATTGGTACCTTACTACTGATGAAGTTGATGAACCCGAGAAACAGTTTGCTAGAAAATTATTCAGTGGTATTCCCATGGTTGAAATACGTGAAGATCCGAATGAAGTATTCGGGATTCGATTTGACGATAACAGTCAAGAAACCGAATGAGGTGATAACCGGTAAGCTATTCATAAATTCTCGTGAAGTCTATGCCATATTAGATACTGGCTCTATCCACTCTTTTATCTCACCTATATGTATTCAACGTTTAAATTTGACTATTGAAAACTTAAATCTTGTCTTATCAGTTGAAACCTCATTGGGAGAAATACCTATTACATTTACTATCTATAAATCTTGCCTAGTTCAAATCAACAACCTCACATTACCTGTTGACCTTATTTCTTTGGAGATGCGTGAATTTGATGTGATTTTAGGAATTGATTGGTTGACTACCCATCATGCTAAAATTGATTGTTTTCATAAGATTATTAGTTTTCATATTCCTAATCAACCTGTCATGCAAATTCAAGTAACTAAACCATTGAAATCTATAACTGTTATTTCTAGCCATAAAGCCATTCGTTTATTGAAAAACGGATGTCAAGCCTTTTTAGCTCATGTCACTGATTTGAACAAAAACACGTCAAACTTGAATGATATTCCCATTGTTAATGAGTTTCCTGACGTTTTTTCTGAGGAACTTTCTGGCTTACCCCAAACCGTGAAATTGAATTCTGTATCGATCTTGAACTCGGCACTAAGCCCATTTTTAAAGTCCCATACCAAATGGCTCCCATAGAACACCAAGAGTTGAAAGTTTAATTACTAGATATCGGTATCATTCATTCTAGTACAAAACTTATATCGAGCGAGGAATGCGAGAAGAGTTTTCAAGAACTCAAGAGGAGACTTGTTTCAGCTCCTGTTCTGACCATACCATCAGGATCAGGAGAATTTGTTATCTACAGCGATACTTCTGGCAAAGGTCTAGGCTGTGTCCTTATGCAACATGGAAAGGTTATAGCCTATGCCTCTCGACAACTCAAAAATTATGAGAAAAATTATCCTACTCATGATCTAGAGTTGGCAGCAGTCGTTTTCGCGTTGAAGATCTGGAGACACTACTTGTACGGAGAAAAAGTGGATATCTATACGGATCATAAAAGTCTCAAGTATTTCTTCACCCAGAAGGAACTCAACATGCGACAACGACGTTGGCTTGAGCTGTTAAAGGATTATGACCACACAATCCAGTATCACCCGGGAAAGGCGAACGTTGTAGCTGACGCTTTGAGCAGAAAATCTTATGCAAGTACAAGTGCACTGCTGACAACACAAAAGTGTATTTTGTACGACTTGCAAAAGATGGAGATAGAGCTAAAGACACCAGGGACCCGCTCGAAGATTGCTCACGTGCGAGTATAACCAACTTTAATCGATAAAATTAAAGCTGCTCAAGCTACCGATCCGGAACTGATAAACATGATAAAGAAAGTACAAGAAGGTGCCATTCCCGAAACAAGAATCGACGAGAAAGGAATACTTCGAGTCAACTCTCGACTCTGTGTACCTAACGATCCTGAATTAAAGCATAAAATCATGATGGAGGCACACAACACGCCGTTTGCAATCCACCCAGGAGGCACCAAGATGTATCGAGATCTTGGATATACATTTTGGTGGAACAATATGAAAAGAGAGATTGCGGAGTTTATCTCAAGGTGCCTAACTTGTCAACGTGTCAAGGCAGAGCATCAAGTTCCTAAAGGTCCATTACAATCACTTGAAGTTCCCGAATGGAAGTGGGAACACATCAATATGGACTTCGTGACGGGTCTTCCAAAAGTTTCTCAAGGCTTAGATGCAATTTGGGTGATCGTAGATAGATTGACCAAATCTGCTCATTTCTTGCCTATACGAGAAAACTTTTCACTTGAACGTCTTGCCGGTATGTACATAAATGAGATCGTGAGATTGCATGGCATGCCAGTTTCCATAGTTTCTGATCGAGATCCTAGATTCACTTCACGCTTTTGGATCAGTCTACAAAAAGCTATGGGCACTGAACTACGTTTTAGTTCTGCATATCATCCTCAAACGGACGGACAATCGGAAAGGACGATCCAGACCCTCGAAGATCTTTTGAGACTTTGTGTATTAGACTTCAAAGGAAGTTGGGATAAGTACTTGCCGTTGGTGGAATTTTCTTACAACAACAGTTACCAAGCAAGCATAGACATGACTCCATTCGAGGCATTGTATGGAAGGAAGTGTCGCTCTCCAATATGTTGGAATGAGGTAGGAGAAGCAAAATTGTTGGGACCCGAGTTGGTACGCTTGACGACCGAAAAGATCCAAATGATCCGACAACGAATACAGACCGCACAAGAACGACAAAAGAGTTATGCTGATCTTCATCGGAGAGACGAAAATTTCAACGTCGGAGATCATGTATTCTTACGTGTTTCTCCATGGAAAGGGGTTACGAGATTCGGAAATAGAGGAAAGCTCAACCCTCGATTTATTGGCCCATTTGAAATCCTAGATCGAATAGGAACCGTAGCCTACAGACTAGCCCTACCACCAAGTATGTCTCGCATCCATAACGTTTTTCACATATCTATGTTACGTAAATATGTGAAGGACCCAAACCACGTCATTGAGTTAGAACCAGACATTATAGCAGAGGATTTAACATACGAGGAGGTACCTGTTAAGATCCTGGATAAGAAGGAGCAGATCCTACGCTCAAAGGTTATACCTCAAGTTAAGGTTTTATGGAGGAACCAAGATACTGAGGAAATGACCTGGGAGCTAGAATCTGAGATGAAATCTAAGTATCCTTACCTCTTCGATATGTCAGGTACGTCAATTTCGGGGACGAAATTTCATAAGGAGGGGAGGTTGTAAGACCCCGAATTTTATGAAATACAAAATTTAATTTTTCTTCATATATATTTTTTTTTTGAAACAGTAAGTGGTTAAATTAACAAAATTGAAAGTTAAGGATGTTATGTGCAAATTTTATTTTGTCGGACAATATTCGCTTTGTCGGGGAATATTCGTTTGGTCGGGGAATATTCGTGCCGTACGACGGCGCCGAAATAATAAATTATTGGTGGACCCCACAACGGAATATTTGTCGGATATAGAAAACGACAGAAGTAACCTTTTTAAATAAAAATAGTCAACGAAACTGTTAAAATACCGGTGATAAAAGAATAGTAGCATACGGTAGTTATTGGTATTTTCTGTAGCACTCGGTACTCTACAGTAACACACGGTATTGCATAGTGTCTCATATTTTTGGTCTGATAATTGACACCGTAACTGTTACGCATCATTTCATCGATAATTGTCACTGCATAATATTTTATATTATCAATTCAATAATTGTTGTTACACAGTATTTTGCATTATTGATTTAATAATTGTCATTACACTGTATTTTATATCATTGAGTCAATAATTGTTGTTGCACTGTTTTTAAAATTATTGAACCTAATAATTGTCACAGTAACATATGCACAGTAATTCACATTATTGAATCAATAATTGTCATTACACAGTAACGTATGCTTTATTTTACATTATTGTTATCTCTATTATGATGTTATTTAAACAGTTGTATTTCATTAATTTATTGACTTGATATCTAAGAGCTAACTATACTGTATTTATAACAATTAGTCATAATAATTGAATTGATAAAGTTATTTGTTTATAATATAAAGTTAGGTGATTATTAGGTGATATGAAATGAATGGTGTAGATTAAAGTGTGAATTATTGTTGAATAATTGAATTGATTTGTTTATAATATAAAGTTAGGTGATTATTAGGTGATATGAAATGAATGGTGTAGATTAAAGTGTGAATTATTGTTGAATAATTAAATTGATTTGTTTATAATATAAAGTTAGGTGATTATTAGGTGATATGAAATGAATGGTGTAGATTAAAGATAATATAATATTTGAAATGGATGGTGTAGATTAAAAGATGATCTTTAAATGAATGGTTTAGATTAAATGAATGATAAGATTTTTGGTTATAAATAGAAGCCTTAACTTAAGGATTTTTCATAAACTTCCTTACTTGTTCTTTCTTTCTCTCTCTAAATACTTCTTGTGAAAGTTCTCTCTAAGTGTGCTTAAGTCATCTTGAGTATTTGTGAAGATCTATAAGTATACGTGTACTGTTCAAGTTAATCAACCTCATTTAAATCAATATCCAGTCACGTGTTACTGTAAGGGATACCATCTTTTTCATCTTCCATTATTCAAACATACTATGGTAAGGGATTATCATTATTTGATTCTCGATAATAATATTGTTTCTTCCTTACTCATAAGACGTGCCTTTTATTTCCATGTATTAAATTGTGGGAATAACCTTACGGAGCGGATTGCCGCCTGTTGGTGAATAACCTTTCGTATTCATTCATTATTAATCTCTGAGAATAACCTTACGGAGCGGATTGCCGCCTGTTTGGTGAATAACTCTTTGTACTCAAATTCTATTAAATTGTGGGAATAACCTTACGGAGCGGATTGCCGCCTGTTTGGTGAATAACTCTTTGTACTCAAATTCTATTAAATTGTGGGAATAACCTTACGGAGCGGATTGCCGCCCGTTGGTGAATAACCCTTTGTATTAATTTCCTTCACCTTTTGTTAATCAAACCTGCTACGGTAAGGGATATTATTTTCTTTCATACTCCTAAATCGAAATTTATTATGGAACTATTGCTTCTATAATTCCTGAAAATATTATATGTTCCATAATAGTTGAACTTCATTATTTCAACTGAACCTTCCTATTTACGTGAACCTTTCTATTGAATTGTAACCGTTATTCTGAACTGTGGATCTTGAATATCATTTTTAAATTTCACTCCACATCATGTTGACAATTTGGACATTATTTGAATCTGTACAAAGTAAACTGCCGATACTTATTGTTATCCTATTTCTTCTGTTCATCATTTATATCATTCTAATCATCCAAAAATCAAGCTGTTGTGAATATCTGTGGCCGGGGGCACAGATGTGATATATTTGTTGAACAGATGATAGGTTAAAGGCGATATAATAGGTTAAAGGCGATACATCTGTTCGGTGTCTTTTATGGCACGTGGTGAATGTTCTCTTTGGCCCGTAGTGCAAAGATGAACTGTTGTTTGGTATGATTATGACCAAAGGCTGAATCTGGTATAATCATGACCGTTGGTGCTATATTGAATATCTTTGGCCCGTAGTACAAAGATGAACTGTTGATGTGCATGATTATGATCAGGAACTGTGAATTTGTATTATCTTGACTAATGATATTTCAGATGATAAAAGTTGATGATGTTTTTCCTAAAAAGAGAACCGAGTGGACATTATAGTCTGCATTATTCTTCTAATAGATTACTCATTCCGCTGCTATTATTGATCTGAACATTGTTTAAGAATTTAACTACAGTTTTTGATATAAACCTTGTAGTCTATTGTATTCTATCAAGAACTCAACTGTTGAAGGCTAATGATAATTTATTCGTCATTATCTTAGTCATGATATTTCTTACTGGGCTATTTGAGCTCACCCTTTCTTTTGTTCCATTGTTTTTCAACAGGAGATGAAAACATAACAGGGTCTAGCCGGGGAATGGAGTGAGGGTCCGAGGAATAGTTATCATAGTCTTCACGTTTTGTAAAATAGTGTGGCAATAATAGTGAAGACTTAGTTGTGTATTATTATACACTGTATTGTTGTACGTTGTGCTTTGTTGTAATAATTTTGTTGTAGTCTTTTGACGACTCAAGTTTGGGCTGTGTGGGCCCAGATTTGGGGGCGTCACAGTTTCTTTGCCTCATCATGAATCTGACTTCAAATTTTCTTTCTACTTCTACTTCATTCTGTACCTTTGTCCCACCACGCATCTGACTTCAACTTTTTTGTTGTTTGATTATTTAGCTGGCGCAACTACTAAATACAATTGTGTTGCTAACATCAGTCCCGTAAAGAGAAACGTGGAAAATTAAGGCACAAATAACTAAACTCTGAAATATGCTTTGCTTCTATAAAGGTGACTACATAAACAGTATTAAGATGATATTGTTGAATAAGAAGATATATATACATACATAAACTTTACCTTTACTATAAGAACTTGATGCATCTACAAATTGTTTACCTTTATTATAACAACTTAACATCTACAAGTTATTCCTTCGTAGAATGGCAGAATACAAGCCAATATCAAAAGAACACTTTAAAATAAATTTCAACCATTGGTCAAGAAAAACAAAGTTTTTATTATCACCAATTTTTTTGTTAGTCAAAACGGTGGTTCTTTTAAAGCTACCAAACATCCATATAAGATTAATATCGTATATTCCACCTCATTGCAAGAGTCAGATGATGCTTCAATTCATACATATGGACTGAATTCAGTACATTTAATCAAATACTAGCTAGCGCGATTGATGATTCCTATTTAGTTGGTATGTTTCACAATGATTTTGAAGCCATCTTTTTTATACAAATTTTATTATTTAACTGTATAATTGTAATGTTTTGTGTTTAGATGTTATTGCTCAACTAACTGCAATTGGAGATTTACAACTCAACACAAACAATGGAAAATAATGTAAGAGAGTTAATATTGAATTAATTGATAACATGTAAACTATACATATTGCTCAAAACTACAATTATACAATAGATTCGTATGAATTTTTTGTTCTAATGTTGTATTCATATACCAGTCAAACTATATTGACTTGCCGCAATTTCAAATTTATTTTATCCAATAATTTGATTTTTGAATTGTTTTATTATCTCATTTTTTGCTAATAACTCTCAAGCAAAAAAATATGTTATATTATCCCATCATTGGGCTTTAGAACTTTATTTACAAAAAAAATTCATGCATAATTTTTAAAATTTTTAAATTCCTTAATCAGACAAAAAAAAATTAATATTATCTCATAAATACAAATCTAAACTGATATTATATCCCAAAATTGCATCAATTCTAAAATGATATTATATTCTATAATTATATTTTTATATTATATCAAATTGATTGGTGATTAATCTAAATAATTTTTAATTTTTTTTAACAAAACGAATAATCCTGTCGCAACGTGCGGGGTTGTATCTAGTTCAATCTCTATTTAGGAGTTTTAGGACCTCTCGATCCAGGTTTTAGGGTCGAATCATAGGAGCAACGCATTCTTTGGGCTTCCATGTCACAGGTGTCACGTGTATTACTTAGACAAATCAACGCACATGTGGCATCTGAAGATTCAATATTCAAATTTTTGGATAAAAAGTAGCTCGATTTGCGTTAACAAAAAAAAAAAAAAGAGGCTCAATATCCAAAATCACCTTAAGTTCAATGATCAGATTTGCATTTAACCCCGAATGCATATGAGGAAAGAACGATTTCCAACCCAAAGGTTACTTTTACGAGGGGATGGTCATTTTCAAGTCTTGAGTGCATCAATGATAATACCTACAAATTGAATTTATTAGGTGAGTATGGTATTAGTGCTACTTTCAATGTTATTGACCTAAGTCTGTTTGATGTAGGTAACAATTTGAGGGTAAATCCTTTAAAAAAAAGAAAGGGAATGATGAGGATAAAACCAACCCAACACTTAAAGAAAAGCAAGGCTAAAGGAGCTTGGGGTGATCCAATTCAAGTTTCAATTAGACCAATTACAAAAATTAGAGCTAAAAGGTTCAATTAATGATTCAATGGATTGATCCAAGACGTTCAAGCTAAATCTAACTCAAGGAGACCCAAGGAGGAAGCTAAGGTACATGTAACTCAAGCTTGGACTAGCTTATTACAAGTCCAAATCAGTCATTCATTTGGCGGCCCACTTTAGGAGTCAAATTGCAACCCACTTTACTTGCAAGGATCAATTTTCTTGAAGATTTGTTTCTTAAATTCTTAGGTAGCTTATATTGTATTTAATTTCCTTTTGTTTTTGGTAATTTAGCATGATTCCAAAGCGGGTTATGATTTATTTTGATTACAATTCTAGAGACTTTTAATAAGGTAAAATTATATATGGCAGCACTTTTAATTAGGGTTTTTATAACCATAATTAAACCATTGTACTAGTATAAATAAAGCCACAAGTTGGAGTTGTTATTCATTCATTCAAGTAATAAAATATCAAGAGTTTTCTTATGAGAGTTTTTCTCTTTGTTTCTTTGAGAACATTTAAACGTAGCGAAGGTTCTGCGGCGTTCATCACCGACTTCTCAAACAACAGCCCATAGTTATTTTTGGCGTTTTCTACCTATACCAAGGTTCCTTCTTACATATAAGCAACGAGTTGAGATTCCATTCAACGCAAACATTTTTATACCAAGGCTCTTGCTACCTTATAGGCAACGAGTCGTGGTGCTACTAATTCAACCTGTTCTAGAAGCGTTCTTGGACAACTTATTCAACTTCATACAACGAAGTTCATATCAAATACTATCATACTAAAAACTAAACTAAAAATGGCCACAATACTAACAACATAACTGAAACAGCTCAACTTTGGTTTCTCCCATGCATCAAGGAAACATAAATAAAAACAAACCCAGACACTCCAAAACCTAGGCTTCCAATAAGTACTAAATTACATATAAACCAATCCCCAACAATAAAAATAAGGGGTTAATATATGTTTTGGTCATTATATTATGGGTCGATTTTTATTGTGATTATCGACTTTTTTTTGGTGACAAACGTATTACTATAATTATAAAAAAATACAGAAAAGTCATTCGTTAAAATTTCGTCCAAAAAAGTGACGGCACTTGCTGAGTAGACTAACGGCTGACAAATTTTCTTATATGGCTATGGGACCTACAACATACGTGGATAATGGAAAATTTTGTAAACATAAATAAAGAGTTATAGTTGATAAAGTTAAATAATTAGCTAGAATAATTAAATTAATATAATTAACAGTAATTGGTAAAAATATTAAATCTTATTAATATAATTTTTTTATTTTAAATTTTCGTATAATTAACATTAATTGACTATATTAAACTAAAACTAATTATAACTTAGATAAAAAAGAGTATTTTAAAAGAAAAAGTAAATAATATTTTAAACTAAATAAATACTTCACAATCAACATTAAGAAAACCCAAATTAATTGAAATCAGGCTTTGATCTGAGAGAAAAAATTCCCAGTCCCTTCCCTCGATTTGCGTTGGATCTGAGAGATTTTTCTAATTTGTTGTGTTGTTTAACAGAAATTTAGAGACGAAAGCGAAGAGATTGGAATAAGAGACAGAACAAAGCAATGAAATCGATGTCCAAAAACCAGATATGGAGGAGGATTTAAGGAAAGATAGATCAGAAAATGACAAAAACAACGCTACCAAAAATTCGCCAATGGACATGACGTCGGAATTTCAGTCTCCGACGAACTTTGAATTTTGATTTGGGTTTGAGGTTTGAGAAAAGTGAAGAACAGCAACAACAAAAAAAAAGAAGTCAAATTTGGGTGGATGGGATGAATTGATGATACATATCAGGAGAACAACAGCAACTATAACGCCTTTGCTTCTATTGGGGATTTCAGGATGAGGGACTCTTCTATCTCTGATGGTGTTGCTTCTTCTGGGGATTTCAGCCCATATATATGTATAAAGTTAAAGTGCAGAAAATATAGTGAACAGTAAGCATCTAATGGAATTGCAGCCGTGGATGAAAATTCTGGACTTCGTTTGATTTTTAAAGGTGATGCAAAGAGTTGAAACAACCCTAATCGGCCTCTCAATTTCATTAACTGCCATTAAATCTGTGGTTAATTGTGGCATATTTTAGCTGGTGTTTTTAATTTTTGCTTCTCGTTTGTTCTAGGGCTTATCATTATTATCCTGATTGAAATTTTTCTCCTAGAGATTATCATGTAGACCGAAACTGGTGTAAAGAATAAAGCTAGTGTTGATACTAGTGATGGTAAAAGGAAAAAATGTTTTGGAATTGATCTTGAAGATAGACTTAGCAATCTGCAGGAGGAAGAGAAAATTACGGGAAGAAAGAGATGAAATTAGGGCCAGAGGAGAGAGAAAATAGAGGGTCATGGTTTTTTTTTAGAATGAAGAACATGATTTTTCTTTTTAGTATTTAATATATAATTAGTTTTAGTTTAAGATAGTTTAATTTTAATATAAATTTTCCATTATCCACGAAAATTAGGTCTCACGTCCGCATAAAAAAATCTGTCAACCGTTAGTTTACTTAGCAAGTTTCGTCATTTTTTTTTGACTAAATTTTAACATGACATTTTTATAATTTTTTACGACTACAATAATGTGTTTGTCACAAAAAAAAAAGAGTCAATAATTACAATAAAAATCGACTCTTAATATAGTAACTAAAATATATATTAACCCTAAAAATAAGTAACAACAAAAATAAAGAAATAAAAAAATTAATCAATACTCAAAATCTTAAATTTCAAAATTTTACCAAAAAAAAGCCCGCCTAAAAGTTCCTAAGAACCAATTGTAAAAATAAATAATAAATAATAAATAAACAATGAAAAAAGTAATTCAAACCACTCCAAAGAAAGTACCAAAACCCTGAAAGCAGGATTATAAAAAAAATGAACCAAGATTCTCAATTTCAATCTTAACCCTAAAATTTAGAGTCTTAGGACATACCCAAACTAATAGAAAAACTAAACCAAAACCCTAATTAAAGTTTGAGAAATTCCCAGTACTCCAAACCCTCCAATCAAAAACCAAATAGTCCCAATCCTTAAATTCAGTATATGACCAAAAATAATTAGTCACTCGTTTCAAAATATAAAATTAATATTTATTTTTAAAAAGTCAAATTTAAATATTTTCAAGCTCAAAATTAAATCAATTCTTTTAATTTATATTAATATACAATTAAATTCTTTTTATAAATTCATCTATAATTCTTCAATTCATCGAGGTTGATTTTCTATTAATAACTTTGAGAATTGAATATATTATTATTATTGACTTAAACTAGTTAAAAAGTACTAATAATTATAAATTTAATTATTTTTAAAAATTAAATGAATTATATTAATTTAAAATTTAAAAATATCTCTTATCCACTTTTAAAAAATCTATTAATTCAACTTAGCAAAAAAAAAATTCTATTAATTCGAAACAAAATGTCATCAATAATACTAAAAACAATAATGTATAAAAATAAATGATAATCATGCCTTGTTGCCGTCATCGAAAGGAACAGGGCGAGAAAGGATGGCAAAGATGTCTTTTTAACATAGATGCTGGTACCTCTCCGGAGGTATTAAGTCGAGCAGATCTTGGTAAATCGTGGGCAGCTTAGATTCCCAGACGGAGTCGGAGGAAGCTGCGCCGCGGATTGCGCGATTGAGGCGGGCTGGAAATATATGGAAAGAATGTTTTATGAAATAAAATTCGATTAATTTGGATCATGGCTGGAGCTTTTGTTTGGGCACACAGAAATTTTGCATTTCTTTTTTGGTACCTTTAATATTCGGTGGTACCACTCCGCCATGGGCTTTTTGATTGCATGTTATTTTAGGTGTATAAAAATATGAATAAATATAAATATACAAATAAATATTATATAAAATATTATACTTATTTATATTATTAAAAAATAAAATATGATATTAAAATTCGTACTATATTTTATTTTTTAATAATATAAATGAATATAGTATTTGATTATTATATATAATTAATGAGTTTGTGTGGTCAATTGAGTAACTCAGACTCGTATTTTTAAATTTATAAATAATAAATAAATCATGTCATGTTTATTTTAACTATGTAAGTTTTTTTGCTTAACGGTGATAACATAACAGTGAAATTATATAACTAAATATGAGAATATTATGATACTTTTAATTTGTATTTTATATTATCTTCATTAGATAGAATTGGTTATAATCTAGAATAGCTAATGGGTGGATATGATCCAGTTCTATGAGAATCTTTCCATCAGTGATTCCTCTTACCCACTCCCATTATGTCGGCCATAAATTAAAAAACCATTGTAATAGCAAATAAGCCTGTAGTCTAGTTCGAACTGGGCTGGCCCAGGTTAAGGTAACCGTGTGGGCTAATCACAACTCAATCCTTCTCTTATGTTGGTCCCAAATGAGACTTCCCCACTAGGCCGCTACTTTTTTGTGGGACCCATTCTTTGCCATAATAAAAGGGATAACATTTTTACTAAAACAATTTTCAATAAAAGTTAAAGAAAAAATAATACTATTCCTCCAAATTAAAAATACATTTTAATTTTTTGAAGTTAATGAAATATTAAATTTAAGATTAATATTTATTTATTTATTTTAAAATAAAAAATTTAGTATTCTATATTATTTAAAAAATACTATTAATAACAACATTTGTTATTTATAAAATTTTAATAGGAACATATTAATTTTAAAATTTTATAAATTAATGTCAAAATAATTAAAATGTATTTTTGATTCATTTATTTGCACCAAAAACTAAAAAATATATACAATGGCCAAAAAGACTGTCAAAACGCAAAAGGTGACGGAAATCCTGTGGTCTCTAATCTCTCGTGTTCTTTCTCTCTCCCAAAGAAAGCAAAACCATGGGCAGTTTTCTTCTGTTAGCAGAAACTAAAACCTCCCATGGTAAAACCAGCTACTCCGCTCTTTGTATTTACGGGTGTATATCTACCTACAGTATGTACTATCCATTTATATCTCCACACTGTACTTTCATAATTGCAATTTGTACCCACCATCGTCAACTGCTTTACCTATCATCTCCTCCTATACAGTCTTCTCTCTCTACAGATACAAGAGAAAATGCTGCAAAAGCTTATCTAAAACTAAACCTGGTGATGTTATCTAAATGTTATTTCAGTCACTGGGTATGTTTTGTTTTGTTGATTTTTTTCTCTGATTATCTTTTTTATTCAATTGAAGTGTTGTTGATAACCGTGATTAAGTTAATGGCATTTTTTTGTTTCAGCACGGATTCTCAACATTTAGGTTACTGATATAGTGTAAGTTTAGTTAATGCCTTGATGGACCCTAATGGTTTGCCTGGTGGAATTTTTGCTGGTATGGGTTCTGGAATGTTAGAGCTAGAAATGTCATTGCAGCCACCACCAAACAAAACAACAAAACCCTCAAAACCCTAAACACTTGAAACAGCACCAACACCACCATATGGTTTCTTTTGGTCACCAAGAAGCTGATCACTACCAACAAATTCAGCAAACTGTAAAACAAGGCTACCCATTTGCCCCAAATTCCACAAGTCAACAATTGACATTTAGTGATGAGGATGAGCCTGGAGTCGCTGCTGAGGACGGAAGACAAAAATCTCACCTTGGCAGAGAATGAAATGGAGTGATGGTATGGTGAAACTACTGATAATTGTGGCTTTTTATGTTGGAGATGATCAAGCAGACGATCCATCCTTGAAGAAGAAGGGTGGCAATGGCAGCCTGGTCTTACAGAAGAAAGGGAAGTGGAAATCGGTGTCGAGGGCTATGATGGAAAGAGGGTTCTGTGTGTCTCCACAGCAATGTGAAGATAAATTTAATGATTTGAATAAGAGGTATAAGAGGGTTAATGATATACTTGGGAAGGGGACTGCTTGCTGGGTTGTGGAGAATCAAAGTTTGCTCGAGACGATGGATCATTTGTCACCCAAAATGAAGGAAGAAGTTACAAAATTGCTCAATTCTAAGCACTTGTTTTTCAGGGAAATGTGTGCTTATCGTAATAGTTGTGGAGGTGGTGCTCAACAATCGACAGAGGGGGCAGCCAACTCATCTAAAATTCAGCAGCACTCACATCAGAAAAGGTGTTTGCATTCGGCAGAAAACTCCCCAAAGTTGCATAACTTGACTAGAGCAGAGACAGAAGGATCCCAATTGATAAAAGGGGGAAGTGGTGAAGAAAAGGGAGATGGTGATGAAGAGGACGACGATGAGAATGATGAAGAGGTGGTGGAAGGTGGTGCAAGAGATCATGAACACGGACACGATGAATATTATACTGATGATAAAACCACCTCGAAGAAGAGGCCGAGAGAAGGAATGTTGGCTTCGGTGTCACCTCAGGTTCAAGAATTGAGTACTGAATTGAAGAATGTGGAACAAGATGGGACAAAGAGTTCAAGGGAGAAAATGCAGTGGATGAGGATGCGTTTGACGCAATTGAAAGAAGTGAGAATTAATTACCAATGTGAAGCATTTGAACTTGAGAAGCAGAGGATGAAATGGTTGAAGTTCAGCAGCAGCAAGGCGAGAGAATTGGAGGCAGAGAAGCTTGCTAATGAGCGGATAAGGCTTGAAAATGAGAGAATGGTTCTTCTCCTTCGTCAGAAAGAGCTAGAGCTGTATGATTTTCAGCAGCAAAACCAGTCGTTTAACAAGACGGGTGACCCATCTTCCATCACAGGATAAACTGTTTACAAAATAGAGAGAATAAATGGTTGCTCTATATATTTTATTCCTAATTTTTTGAATATGTACTTGGGTTTAGCTTCACTTCTATACATATGGTAATGTTTCTTATCTTCGTTTTGGGGCTCGGAAAACTCCTATCGACATTTCTACTGCTAATTAACGTAGCCAAAGACATCCCCTTGTACGATTTTTTGGGAAATTCACTACTCTAAAGTCCTAGCTAGTTTGTATCCACACTGTTGGATTGCGTATTACTAGCGCAAATGGGCCGTTTATATCAGGTCTTATCTTCACAATCCATCCATTAAAATTAGTGCGCCGACATGAGAACTCCTAAATTCGATAAATTTGAATTCTTTGCCTTATCACTTAGGCACTAATTAGTTATTATATTTAACATTAATAGTACTTACCTCTCTAATAAAATTTTCACTACATAACTCCTGTTAGGAGCTATTGTCCTATTTGAGAAAGTGTGAATATTATAAATACTAGGTGAATAATAAAGATACAAAATATACAAAATATTTTAGTCTATTAAATATTATAAATCTTTATTGTTAACACATCTTGAAATATATCGTTACTCTTACACCAGAGACATCCCCCGATAGTTCAAATCATCAACGACTTTTTGGTGGTTCTTTCAGTGCAGATTCATATCCAAACCAGTAGTTGAACTCGTGAAAAAATTTGAACGTTAACATTGATGTTAGAAGGAGAACATTCAACTATTTAGTAGAGATTTTTTTAACCACTCTTTGCCAAAAAACTTCTGTGGTGGCACAATTACCATCATTAAATCAATACAACAATTCTCATAGATAAACACACTTGCAGTCACATCAACCAACCGATGCTGACAAGTAGCATCATCTACAAGAAGTACACGAAAAAAAGAAAACTCTTTAACTTCAGCGAGAAGAATTTGATAAACAGTTTGAAGATCTGATAAGAGCTGAAGACAACCTGCTAATAATGTGAAACACCTTTCCGATCAGGTCGCTACAACTCTCACTACGTCCGCAGAAGCATCAATACTCAATCCTCTAGTTCGGATAAACACTAGAGGAAAAGAATAAAATCCCCTTCACAATATTGAAGTGGTGTTCAGGATCAAAGACAGCGCCGAAGCCGTAATAGTTTTTTTGGAAAAACGTCTCCCTAAAGTTTTTTAAGGAACGCATCAGATTTAAAGGAATAAAATCCTACACATCTCCTTTTACTAAGGATCTCGATGAAGTTAAAATTTATAGATCCCTCAAAATTCTGAACTTAGAAATGTATGATGGAACAGGTGATCCTTATGACCATTCTTATTCGTATGAACGGTTAATGCGCTTATATGGTCATAATGTAGTAGGAAGATGTCATCTTTTCATCTCTACCTTAAAGAAAATTGTTAAAAAATGGATGGTCGCACTTCCTCCTCGTTTCATCGACTTGTGGGGAAAACTAAATGAACAATTCCACATACACTTCAGCAACACAAGAAACGTGAAAATAGAATGATTTCGCCAACTCAAGTGAGGCAGAGGTCAAACAAATATATTTGGCAATATATCAAGATATTTCATGAAGTAGTAGTCGAAATCCTCACCTTAGATCCCGCTCAGGTAATACACTCACACTGGGTTTGAATGTTGACAAATCCAACTGTCTGATTGAGGAGATCAACTCCAAAGCTCCTCAGACTCTTACCGAAGCCTATAATAAAATTAAAATTTTCATAAAGATGGAAGATGTCATCGCTAGCCTTCGGGATTCTTTTAGAATCAACGATGATGATCGTTAGAGATGAGATCCCAAGGTCGATGGATCTGACAAAAGAGATGATAATAGAAAGGATTTCATAGATAATCAGCTAAAAAGGGATGATAACTCTAAGGACAAAGGGCAAAAATAAATACAAGGATTCTTCGGATGAGGACTATACCCCCTTAAATACCAGTAAAGCTAAAATTGTGAGTGAAATAAAGAATGAACCCTTCTTCAAGAAACCTTCAAATATCAGGGTCTTCGCTAGACAGAGAATAATGGTAAATATTGTTCTTACCATGAGGCGAAAGATCATGATACAGAAGAATGCTATCATCTAAAGTGTTTCCTCAAGAGCCAAGTGTAAAAAAGAAACCCAAATTATTACGTGGCAAACAGAGCCAGGTAATTAGCCTTTGATCGAATTGCACCACCTCTTTCCTCTTCAGCACTAAGGGGAGTAGTTGATATTATTTCTAGCAGTTTGGCAATAGTCATATCCAACAGAAAAAGAAAAGCATTCGCTCAAGCTGACCATCAAGTGTCCGAACAGCTAAAGAATATCAATATAGATCTCGTTACCTTCACATATAAGCATCATTGTCCAAGTATGGTCATACCTCATAATAATGCGCTTGTGATAATTGCACATGTGTGCACAATTGATCTTTGGCTAGTACTCATCGATAATAAAAAGTTAGTCAATTTACTCTACGAGCATGCATATAATTAACTGGACTTGGGGGGCTAGAAGCTAGAGCTTTATAACGAGTCATCTCTCTACGACTTCAACAATGCTCTTGTCCCAAAAGCAAGAACAATTGAGTTGTCAGTAATCTTTGACACAACTCCTCAACAGTCTTTCCTAATGGTGAAATTTTATGTGGTCTATGTTAAAAGTAACTACAACGCCATCTTAGGGAGAACAATTTTGTCAGCACTCAAGGCAATCACTCTTATTCCCCACTTAAAGATGAAATTCCCAACTGAACATGAAATTAGAAAAGTCGTTGGATATTAACACATGTCTAGAAAATGTTATCTTCAGGCTACTTCTGTATGGGTCAATAAATAAAAGTAAATCATTACGATTGAGATAAAATCCTTCACTGAAGGTGGCACTGAACTGTTAGCTACACTAGCCAAAGAAACAAATGAGATAGAGTTTGTACCCGGGCAACTAAGAAAAAATAGTACAGATAAGATAAACTACAAGCAGGTTTCTGAAACTGTCTGATTGCCCTTCTGCAGGACTACTCAGATATCCTTGCTTAGACTCTAATGAAGCCTGTGAAGCAGAAATGCCAATATATAGCATCCGAGAAAGAAAAGGTAATTAACGAAGAAATTTTTAAACTCCTAGTAGCAGGATTTATCTTTAAAATCGACTATCCAGAATAACTCGTCAACAAACACAACGGAAAGTGGATGATGTGTATAGACTACACTGATCTGAACAAAGCTTGTCCGAAAAACTGATATCCCATTTCAGTTATCGATCAGTTGATAGACTCTTCCTCTGAACATGTGATGCTAAATTTTCGTAACACATTCTCCGGTTATAACCAGATTGGGATGTGGTATAAAGATATCTCGAATATAGTTTTCATTAACCACAAAGTCATATATGTCTATAGAGTCATGTCTTTTGGCCTTATCAACGCTAGAGCCACTTACCAGTGAATGATGAATAAGGTATTCGAGAATCAGATAAGCAAAAACATCAAAGTCTATATAGATAACATGGTTGTCAAAAGTATGAAAATTGAAGATCATTCGATCGACCTCATAGAATGCTTCCAGAATCTAAGGCAACACAACATGAGGTTGAATTCTACTAGTGCACTTTCGGCCTCGAAGCATGCAAGTTTTTGAGCTACATAATTAGTCGAAAAGGGATTAAAACAAATCGCGAGAAAATATCAGTTATACTTGATAAGCAGCCCCTGAAAATTTTTAAATAAGTACAAAAACTCATAGGAATGTTAGCAATTATTTGGCAATGCATGGTTAGATTAGCTAAAAAGTGTCTCATATTCTTCAACACTTTGAAAGGAGCCCAAAATCAAAAAACTTTACAGTGGACCGAAAAGTGTCAGAAGTTTTCGAAGGGATCGAAAAGTGTATATTTTCTCTTCTCATATTAACTAAAGCCCTGCCCAAAGAAGATTTATATCTTTATTTATAAGTGAGTCCTCTAGCCATCAGGGTAACATTAGTCTAAGAATATTCTAAAGATCAAAAATCAGTTTATTATGTCAGTCATTCTATTCAGAATGCCGAGACTAGGTATCTGAGTCTTGAGAAGTTGGCATATACGTCGGTAATTTCAAATAGAAAGTTTCAATAGTACTAGGGAAGGACTATTATTGTTTTGACTGACTTGTCCCTCAGACAAGTCATTTATCAACCTAATCTCTCTGGAAGTTTAATAGTATGAGTGATCAAAATTAGCCAATTTACTTTAGAGTTTTGCCCTCGAACAGCTATCAAGGCAAAGACCATTATTGACTTCATCACAAAGTGTTCATTCCTCAAAGGTATAGAGCTTGACTTACCTCTTATTTCAAATGGAAAACCATTGACCGAGGACCCCGTTTAGACTTTTTTTATGTACGGATCCTCTATCGGCTTAAGGAGTGGTGCTGTCTATATGCTGAAAGAGTGGGAGGCAATATTGGTTTGCGTATTCACTAACGCAAATGAGTTATGTAAGACCCCGAATTTTATGAAATACAAAATTTAATTTTTCTTCATATATATTTTTTTTGAAACAGTAAGTGGTTAAATCGATCAAGTTAAAAGTTAAGGATGTTATCTGCAAATTTTATTTTGTCGGACAATATTCGCTTTGTCGGGGAATATTCGTGTCGTACGACGGCGCCGAAATAACAAATTATTGGTGGACCCCACAACGGAATATTTGTCGGATATAGAAAACGACAGAAATAACCTTTTTTAAATAAAAAATAGTCAACGGAACTGTTAAAATACCGGTGATAAAAGAATAGTAGCATACGGTAGTTATTGGTATTTTCTGTAGCACTCGGTACTCTACAGTAACACACGGTATTGTATAGTGTCTCATATTATTGGTCTGATAATTGACACCGTAACTGTTACGCATCATTTCATCGATAATTGTCACTGCATAATATTTTATATTATCAATTCAATAATTGTTGTTACACAGTATTTTGCATTATTGATTTAATAATTGTCATTACACTGTATTTTATATCATTGAGTCAATAATTGTTGTTGCACTGTTTTTAAAATTATTGAACCTAATAATTGTCACAGTAACATATGCACAGTAATTCACATTATTGAATCAATAATTGTCATTACACAGTAACGTATGCTTTATTTTACATTATTGTTATCTCTATTATGATGTTATTTAAACAGTTGTATTTCATTAATTTATTGACTTGATATCTAAGAGCTAACTATACTGTATTTATAACAATTAGTCATAATAATTGAATTGATAAAGTTATTTGTTTATAATATAAAGTTAGGTGATTATTAGGTGATATGAAATGAATGGTGTAGATTAAAGTGTGAATTATTGTTGAATAATTGAATTGATTTGTTTATAATATAAAGTTAGGTGATTATTAGGTGATATGAAATGAATGGTGTAGATTAAAGTGTGAATTATTGTTGAATAATTAAATTGATTTGTTTATAATATAAAGTTAGGTGATTATTAGGTGATATGAAATGAATGGTGTAGATTAAAGATAATATAATATTTGAAATGGATGGTGTAGATTAAAAGATGATATTTAAATGAATGGTTTAGATTAAATGAATGATAAGATTTTTGGCTATAAATAGAAGCCTTAACTTAAGGATTTTTCATAAACTTCCTTACTTGTTCTTTCTTTCTTTCTCTCTCTAAATACTTCTTGTGAAAGTTCTCTCTAAGTGTGCTTAAGTCATCTTGAGTATTTGTGAAAATCTATAAGTATACGTGTACTGTTCAAGTTAATCAACCTCATTTAAATCAATATCCAGTCACGTGTTGAGGTAAGGGATACCATCTTTTTCATCTTCCATTATTCAAACGTACTATGGTAAGGGATGTCATTTTCTTTCATACTCTTAAATTTACTACTCGTAAGGGATACCATCTTTTTCATCTTCCATTATTCAAACGTACTATGGTAAGGGATTATCATTATTTGATTCTCGATAATAATATTGTTTCTTCCTTACTCATAAGACGTGCCTTTTATTTCCATGTATTAAATTGTGGGAATAACCTTACGGAGCGGATTGCCGCCTGTTGGTGAATAACCTTTCGTATTCATTCATTATTAATCTCTGAGAATAACCTTACGGAGCGGATTGCCGCCTGTTTGGTGAATAACTCTTTGTACTCAAATTCTATTAAATTGTGGGAATAACCTTACGGAGCGGATTGCCGCCTGTTGGTGAATAACCCTTTGTATTAATTTCCTTCACCTTTTGTTAATCAAACCTGCTACGGTAAGGGATATTATTTTCTTTCATACTCCTAAATCGAAATTTATTATGGAACTATTGCTTCTATAATTCTTGAAAATATTATATGTTCCATAATAGTTGAACTTCATTATTTCAACTGAACCTTCCTATTTACGTGAACCTTTCTATTGAATTGTAACCGTTATTCTGAACTGTGGATCTTGAATATCATTTTTAAATTTCACTCCACATCATGTTGACAATTTGGACATTATTTGAATATGTACAAAGTAAACTTCCGATACTTATTGTTATCCTATTTCTTCTGTTCATCATTTATATCATTCTAATCATCCAAAAATCAAGCTGTTGTGAATATCTGTGGTCGGGGGCACAGATGTGATATATTTGTTGAACAGATGATAGGTTAAAGGCGATATAATAGGTTAAAGGCGAAACATCTGTTCGGTGTCTTTTATGGCACGTGGTGAAAGTTCTCTTTGGCCCGTAGTGCATAGATGAACTGTTGTTTGGTATGATTATCACCAAAGGCTGAATCTGGTATAATCATGACCGCTGGTGCTAAATTAAATATCTTTGGCCCGTAGTGCAAAGATGAACTGTTGATTTGCATGATTATGATCAGGAACTGTGAATTTTTATTATCATGACTAATGGTATTTCAGATGATAAAAGTTGATGATGTTTTTACGAAAAAGAGAAGCGAGTGGACATTATAATCTGCATTATTCTTCTAATAGATTGCTCATTCCGCTGCTATTATTGATCTGAACATTGTTTAAGAATTTAACTGCAGTTTTTGATATAAACCTTGTATTCTATTGTATTCTATCAAGAACTCAACTGTTGAAGGCTAATGATAATTTATTCGTCATTATCTTAGTCATGATATTTCTTACTGGGCTATTTAAGCTCACCCTTTCTTTTGTTCCATTGTTTTTCAACAGGAGATGAAAACATAACAGGGTCTAGCCGGGGAATGGAGTGAGGGTCCGAGGAATAGTTATCATAGTCTTCACGTTTTGTAAAATAGTGTGGCAATAATAGTGAAGACTTAGTTGTGTATTATTATACACTGTATTGTTGTATGTTGTGCTTTGTAGTAATAATTTTGTTGTAGTCTTTTGACGACTCAAGTTTGGGCTGTGTGGGCCCAGATTTGGGGGTGTCACAAGTTATCTATATTGGGTCTTATCCCTACAGTCCATTGGTGGGAAGCGGTAAAACGTATCCAACCTTCAGCACTCGAAATGTCTTGGACAGAATTCGAAGAATTGTTTAACGAGAAGTACTTCCCAGAAAGCATCCGCCATATGA
Source organism: Hedera helix (assembly GCA_947179155.2). Taxonomy (NCBI): domain Eukaryota; kingdom Viridiplantae; phylum Streptophyta; class Magnoliopsida; order Apiales; family Araliaceae; genus Hedera; species Hedera helix. The sequence goes on along the minus strand of OX359266.1, from coordinate 50,987,825 downwards.
AGGAAGTGGAATTCATTAAGCTGGAGCAGGGAAACATGACAGTTTCTCAATATGAAGCTAAGTTTGCTGAACTGTCTCGTTTTGCGACTCATCTAATAGATGACGAAGCACGAATAAGTCGAATGTTCCTGAGAGGTTTGAGACTCAAAATTCGTCAACAACTTAGTTCTCATAAATTCAGTTTGTATTCAGATGTTGTAGATAGGGCTCAAAGGGTGGAGCAAACAGATGAAACATTGCAGCCAAGAGTTAATGATCAGCATAGAGAAAGGAGTGACAACAACCACAGGAACAAGAACCATCGAGGAGGTAACCAACACTTCGGTGGTAATTCCACACCAAATAACAGAAGAGGAAAATCTAGTGGGAACAATTTCAAAAGAAAGAGATTCCATAATAATTATGGAAGGGCACCAGCACCAGTACCAACACCAGCACCGACCCCAGTTTCAAGGGGAGAAGATCGACCACCAGTGAGATGCTATAGGTGTGGTCAGGAAGGTCACATCAGCCCAAACTGTACACTGCAGTCCAAAAAGTGCTACAGTTGTGGGAAAGAGGGTCATCTTGCGCGGTTTTGTCCTGCCACAAAATCAAGTCCAGCTGCAATGATGATACCAAAAGCTAGCGCGGATAAGGGAAAATCTGTAGTTCAAGGGAGAGCTTTTGTTGTGACATCCCAAATGGCGCGAAACTCGAACGAGGTGATAACCGGTAAGCTATTCATAAATTCTCGTGAAGTCTACGCTTTGTTAGATACTGGCTCTACCCATTCTTTTATCTCACCTGCATGTGCTCAGCGTTTAAACTTAACTCCTGAAAACTTGGACTTTGACTTATCAGTTGAAACCCCATTAGGAGAAATGACCATTACATCTACTGTCTATAAATCTTGCCTAGTTCAAATCAACAACCTCACATTACCTGTTGACCTTATTTCTTTGGAGATGCGTGAATTTGATGTGATTTTAGGAATTGATTGGTTGACTACCCATCATGCTAAAATTGATTGTTTTCATAAGATTATTAGTTTTCATATTCCTAATCAACCTGTCATGCAAATTCAAGCAACTAAACCATTGAAATCTATAACTGTTATTTCTAGCCATAAAACCATTCGTTTATTGAAAAACGGATGTCAAGCCTTTTTAGCTCATGTCACTGATTTGAACAAAAATACGTCAAACTTGAATGATATTCCCATTGTTAATGAGTTTCCTGACGTTTTTCCTGAAGAACTTCCTGGCTTACCCCCAAACCGTGAAATTGAATTTTATATTGATCTTGAACCCGGTACCAAGCCCATTTCCAAAGCTCCATACCGAATGGCTCCCATTGAACTTCAAGAGTTAAAAGTCCAACTACAGGAATTGTTGGATACCGGTTTCATTCGTCCGAGTGCATCACCTTGGGGTGCTCCTGTTCTATTTGTGAAGAAGAAAGACGGGAGTATGAGATTGTGCATTGACTACCGAGAATTGAACCATGTCACCATCAAGAACAGGTACCCGTTACCTCGGATTGATGACATGTTTGATCAATTGCAAGGCGCTCAACATTTCTCAAAGATTGATCTCCGTTCTAGATATCATCAGTTAAAGGTTAAAGCTGAGGACATTCCAAAGACTGCTTTCAGAACTCGTTATGGGCATTATGAGTTCTTAGTCATGCATTTTGGACTAACTAATGCTCCTGCAGCTTTCATGGACATGATGAACCGGATATTCAAGGAACATTTGGATCATTTTGTGGTTGTCTTTATTGATGACATCCTCATATACTCCAAGAGTCGCGAGGATCATGAACAACACCTGAGATTGATACTCCAAAAGCTCCGTGAAAACAAATTATATGCCAAGTTGAAGAAATGTGAGTTCTGGCTTGAGGAGGTCACGTTTCTTGGGCATGTGATTTCTAGTCAAGGAATATCAGTCGATCCTGCGAAGATTGAAACGGTACTAAATTGGGAACAACCCAAGACAGTAACCGAAGTCCGAAGTTTTCTGGGTCTAGCTGGTTATTATCGGAAATTCGTAGAAGGATTTTCTCGAATCGCCACTCCATTAACGCAGCTTACTCGGAAAAGCACAAAATTCATATGGAGCGAGGAATGCGAGAAAAGTTTCCAAGAACTCAAGAGGAGACTGGTTTAAGCTCCTGTTCTGACCATACCATCAGGATCAGGAGAATTTGTTATCTACAGCGATGCTTCTGGCAAAGGTCTAGGCTGTGTCCTTATGCAACATGGAAAGGTTATAGCCTACGCCTCTCGACAACTCAAATATTATGAGAAAAATTATCCTACTCATGATCTAGAGTTGGCAGCAGTCGTTTTCGCGTTGAAGATCTGGAGACACTACTTGTACGGAGAAAAAGTGGATATCTATACGGATCATAAAAGTCTCAAGTATTCACCCAGAAGGAACTCAACATGCGACAACGACGTTGGCTTGAGCTGTTAAAGGATTATGACCACACAATCTAGTATCACCCGGGAAAGGCGAACGTTGTAGCTGACGCTTTGAGCAGAAAATCTTATGCAAGTACAAGTGCACTGCTGACAACACAAAAGTGTATTTTGTACGACTTGCAAAAGATGGAGATAGAGCTAAAGACACCAGGGACCCACTCGAAGATTGCTCACGTGCGAGTAGAACCAACTTTAATCGATAAAATTAAAGCTGCTCAAGCTACCGATCCGGAACTGATAAACATGATAAAGAAAGTACAAGAAGGTGTCATTCCCGAAGCAAGAATCGACGAGAAAGGAATACTTCGAGTCAACTCTCGACTCTGTGTTCCTAACGATCCTGAATTAAAGCATAAAATCATGATGGAGGCACACAACACGCCGTTTGCAATCCACCCAGGAGGTACCAAGATGTATCGAGATCTTCGACATACATTTTGGTGGAACAATATGAAAAGAGAGATTGCGGAGTTTATCTCAAGGTGCCTAACTTGTCAACGTGTCAAGGCAGAGCATCAAGTTCCTAAAGGTCCATTACAATCACTTGAAGTTCCCGAATGGAAGTGGGAACACATCAATATGGACTTCGTGACGGGTCTTCCAAAAGTTTCTCAAGGCTTAGATGCAATTTGGGTGATCGTAGATAGATTGACCAAATCTGCTCATTTCTTGCCTATACGAGAAAACTTTTCACTTGAACGTCTTGCCGGTATGTACATAAATGAGATCGTGAGATTGCATGGCATGCCAGTTTCCATAGTTTCTGATCGAGATCCTAGATTCACTTCACGCTTTTGGATCAGTCTACAAAAAGCTATGGGCACTGAACTACGTTTTAGTTCTGCATACCATCCTCAAACGGACGGACAATCGGAAAGGACGATCCAGACCCTCGAAGATCTTTTGAGACTTTGTGTATTAGACTTCAAAGGAAGTTGGGATAAGTACTTGCCGTTGGTGGAATTTTCTTACAACAACAGTTACCAAGCAAGCATAGGCATGGCTCCATTCGAGGCATTGTATGGAAGGAAGTGTCGCTCTCCAATATGTTGGAATGAGGTAGGAGAAGCAAAATTGTTGGGACCCGAGTTGGTACGCTTGACGACCGAAAAGATCCAAATGATCCGACAACGAATACAGACCGCACAAGAACGACAAAAGAGTTATGATGATCTTCATCGGAGAGACGAAAGTTTCAACGTCGGAGATCATGTATTCTTACGTGTTTCTCCATGGAAAGGGGTTACGAGATTCGGAAAGAGAGGAAAGCTCAACCCTCGATTTATTGGCCCATTTGAAATCCTCGATCGAATAGGAACCGTAGCCTACAGACTAGCCCTACCACCAAGTATGTCTCGCATCCATAACGTTTTTCACATATCTATGTTACGTAAATATGTGAAGGACCCAAACCACGTCATTGAGTTAGAACCAGACGTTATAGCAGAGGATTTAACATACGAGGAGGTACCTGTTAAGATCTTGGATAAGAAGGAGCAGATCCTACGCTCAAAGGTTATACCTCAAGTTAAGATTTTATGGAGGAACCAAGATACTGAGGAAATGACCTGGGAGCTAGAATCTGAGATGAAATCTAAGTATCCTTACCTCTTCGATATGTCAGGTACGTCAATTTCGGGGACAAAATTTCATAAGGAGGGGAGGTTGTAAGACCCCGAATTTTATGAAATACAAAATTTAATTTTTCTTCATATATTTTTTTTTTGAAACAGTAAGTGGTTAAATCGATCAAGTTAAAAGTTAAGGATGTTATCTGCAAATTTTATTTTGTCGGACAATATTCGCTTTGTCGGGGAATATTCCTTTGGTCGGGGAATATTCGTGTCGTACGACGGCGCCGAAATAACAAATTATTGGTGGACCCCACAACGGAATATTTGTCGGATATAGAAAACGACAGAAATAACCTTTTTAAATAAAAAATAGTCAACGGAACTGTTAAAATACCGGTGATAAAAGAATAGTAGCATACGGTAGTTATTGGTATTTTCTGTAGCACTCGGTACTCTACAGTAACACACGGTATTGTATAGTGTCTCATATTATTGGTCTGATAATTGACACCGTAACTGTTACGCATCATTTCATCGATAATTGTCACTGCATAATATTTTATATTATCAATTCAATAATTGTTGTTACACAGTATTTTGCATTATTGATTTAATAATTGTCATTACACTATATTTTATATCATTGAGTCAATAATTGTTGTTGCACTGTTTTTAAAATTATTGAACCTAATAATTGTCACAGTAACATATGCACAGTAATTCACATTATTGAATCAATAATTGTCATTACACAGTAACGTATGCTTTATTTTACATTATTGTTATCTCTATTATGATGTTATTTAAACAGTTGTATTTCATTAATTTATTGACTTGATATCTAAGAGCTAACTATACTGTATTTATAACAATTAGTCATAATAATTGAATTGATAAAGTTATTTGTTTATAATATAAAGTTAGGTGATTATTAGGTGATATGAAATGAATGGTGTAGATTAAAGTGTGAATTATTGTTGAATAATTGAATTGATTTGTTTATAATATAAAGTTAGGTGATTATTAGGTGATATGAAATGAATGGTGTAGATTAAAGTGTGAATTATTGTTGAATAATTAAATTGATTTGTTTATAATATAAAGTTAGGTGATTATTAGGTGATATGAAATGAATGGTGTAGATTAAAGATAATATAATATTTGAAATGGATGGTATAGATTAAAAGATGATCTTTAAATGAATGGTTTAGATTAGATGAATGATAAGATTTTTGGCTATAAATAGAAGCCTTAACTTAAGGATTTTTCATAAACTTCCTTACTTGTTCTTTCTTTCTCTCTCTAAATACTTCTTGTGAAAGTTCTCTCTAAGTGTGCTTAAGTCATCTTGAGTATTTGTGAAAATCTATAAGTATACGTGTACTGTTCAAGTTAATCAACCTCATTTAAATCAATATCCAGTCACGTGTTGAGGTAAGGGATACCATCTTTTTCATCTTCCATTATTCAAACGTACTATGGTAAGGGATGTTATTTTCTTTCATACTCTTAAATTTACTACTCGTAAGGGATACCATCTTTTTCATCTTCCATTATTCAAACGTAATATGGTAAGGGATTATCATTATTTGATTCTCGATAATAATATTGTTTCTTCCTTACTCATAAGACGTGCCTTTTATTTCCATGTATTAAATTGTGGGAATAACCTTACGGAGCGGATTGTCGCCTGTTGGTGAATAACCTTTCGTATTCATTCATTATTAATCTCTGAGAATAACCTTACGGAGCGGATTGCCGCCTGTTTGGTGAATAACTCTTTGTACTCAAATTCTATTAAATTGTGGGAATAACCTTACGGAGCGGATTGTCGCCTGTTGGTGAATAACCCTTTGTATTAATTTCCTTCACCTTTTGTTAATCAAACCTGCTACGGTAAGGGATATTATTTTCTTTCATACTCCTAAATCGAAATTTATTATGGAACTATTGCTTCTATAATTCCTGAAAATATTATATGTTCCATAATAGTTGAACTTCATTATTTCAACTGAACCTTCCTATTTACGTGAACCTTTCTATTGAATTGTAACCGTTATTCTGAACTGTGGATCTTGAATATCATTTTTAAATTTCACTCCACATCATGTTAACAATTTGGACATTATTTGAATCTGTACAAAGTAAACTTCCGATACTTATTGTTATCCTATTTCTTCTGTTCATCATTTATATCATTCTAATCATCCAAAAATCAAGCTGTTGTGAATATCTGTGGCCGGGGGCACAGATGTGATATATTTGTTGAACAGATGATAGGTTAAAGGCGATATAATAGGTTAAAGGCGATACATCTGTTCGGTGTCTTTTATGGCACGTGGTGAAAGTTCTCTTTGGCCCGTAGTGCATAGATGAACTGTTGTTTGGTATGATTATCACCAAAGGCTGAATCTGGTATAATCATGACCGCTGGTGCTAAATTAAATATCTTTGGCCCGTAGTGCAAAGATGAACTGTTGATTTGCATGATTATGATCAGGAACTGTGAATTTTTATTATCATGACTAATGGTATTTCAGATGATAAAAGTTGATGATGTTTTTACGAAAAAGAGAAGCGAGTGGACATTATAATCTGCATTATTCTTCTAATAGATTGCTCATTCCGCTGCTATTATTGATCTGAACATTGTTTAAGAATTTAACTGCAGTTTTTGATATAAACCTTGTATTCTATTGTATTCTATCAAGAACTCAACTGTTGAAGGCTAATGATAATTTATTCGTCATTATCTTAGTCATGATATTTCTTACTGGGCTATTTGAGCTCACCCTTTCTTTTGTTCCATTGTTTTTCAACAGGAGATGAAAACATAACATGGTCTAGCCGGGGAATGGAGTGAGGGTCCGAGAAATAGTTATCATAGTCTTCACGTTTTGTAAAATAGTGTGGCAATAATAGTGAAGACTTAGTTGTGTATTATTATACACTGTATTGTTGTACGTTGTGCTTTGTTGTAATAATTTTGTTGTAGTCTTTTGACGACTCAAGTTTGGACTGTGTGGGCCCAGATTTGGGGGTGTCACAAGTTATCTATATTGGGTCTTATCCCTACAGTCCATTCGGCAACAACTTATTTTAAAATGACTTAAAGTTCAAATTTAAGTACATTTATAAGTCCTTTTAAGTTCTGACTTATAAGTTTGTTCAACAACGACAAATCGAGCGCAGAGAGATAGAAAGTGGAGTAAATAATTTATCCACTTGTTTAAATTAGAAGATATCTAACGTTTTAGGTTAAAATGATACATATGTCATTTAGAAAAATAATAAAGGGTAAAGTTGTTATTACATTTGGTCAAACAAACTCATTAAAAATGACTTATAAGTCATTTTTTTAGAAGCTAATTTTTTTTTATTACTCAAAAATAACTTATAAGTCAAAAAAGAAAAAAAAATGTCACTCCCAAACACTAAAATAGTAAAAAAATAACTTATAAGTTCGTTTGACCAACTTATAAGTTCTTCACAAACAAGGCAGTGCGCCCACATGAGGATTTCTAATTCCGATAGGCTTGAGTTCATTGTCTCGTCACTTAAAGCATTAACTAGTTACCATACATATCCAAAAGTGATGATACTTACCTCTCTAATGGAATCTCTACTATACAACTCCTATTAAGAGTTTTTATCCTATTGAGAAGTTGGGACGACTACAAATATTATGTGAACAATATAAGTACGGGATATACACTATTTTAGCCTATTAAATATTGTAAATTTTCATTATTAATACCTCTTGAAGTATGTAATAACTTTTATATAGAAGGTATCCCCAATGGCCCAAACCGTCAAGTATTTTATGATAATTCTTTATGTACACATTCGAGTCAGTAATTGAACGTGTGAATAAATTCGAGTGTTAAGCATCCCTTGTTATGCTCAATAAACTTATTGGTCACGTTTATATGCAAAGGAAAAAGAAATGAAGCAGAAATACTAGTCTGACCAATAAATGATGAAAATTTGTTATTTTCAGGGAACTCTCTATTATCGTGTTTTAAGCAACTGAAAAAGAAGCAGCAGCAGCAAAGAGTCTGCCCAAAAAATGGTGAAAATCAACATTTGAATTCACTGCCGAACAAGTTAGCTAGAGCCTGAGATATTCCGTTCTATAAATTTCTTGGCAGTTCACTATCTAGCTAAAGTTCTCATTATTTGGTATATATAAATCTGCCCAAAATGAGAAAATTTGTTATATTCAGAAATTGTGGCCATGGTTAAATAAGGAGGGGGGGGGGGGAGGGGGGGGGGGGGGGGGGGAGAGAAAAAAGTGGGGAAATCAACATTTAAATAAGATAGCTGAGTGAGACATTGATGATTATATGTGCAATTCACTAATCAAAAATCGTAATTATTTAGTATATATAAACTTGTTATCAGTAAACTCTTTGTTTGTTTTTTTTCGTTCGTCATTTAACTATTTGGTAATGTTTAAGGGGGATAAAAGATACAAAAAGGGGTGGGGAGGAGTGTGGGGGTTTGGTTGGGGACTATGGGGTTCCAAAAACAACACGCCCAGTGGGACTCGAACCCACAATCGCCTGATTAGAAGTCAGACGCCTTATCCATTAGGCCATGGGCGCCGTACGCTCTCAATAAGTAGAATTTGTATTCTTAGTATATTGTACTCTGAACATTCACCATCATCCTTGATGTTACAAAATTAACTAAATGCAATCACACTTGTACATACTGAAAACTTTCTTAATTGATCTTTTATCATCTCGTTTGATCAAAGGTTTTTTCTTTTCCCCTTCAGAAAACAAATTTTAAGCATCCAACCCATGCAAGAATTTTAGGAGAAAATAGTTCGCCATGATTATGACTAGAAGTAGAAACCTCTTCAATCTTCTGTTAATTTTTTTTCCTATTACTCCATTTGTGACAATTTCTGCGAATATCTTAACAAAAATAATAATTTGTTGGTTAACTAGACAACTTTTATACAGTCGCGTCTAGAAACGAGCAATAATGATTTATACAGTACAACTCAAAAACTTGATTATCTATATTGTAATTTGTGCAATGATTAATGCTCATATAGATGTGTCACAACAATTTCTCTATTTTAACATAAACCAGCATAAATGAGTAGGGTACAATCAAAGTTCGGACATTACTCTTTGAAATCTTTATCAAAACTTAGAAGTGGCCAAATGATATATAAAACAATGATGATGCTCCTAAATGTGGAAAGGGGCAAATGTTTCCTGCAGATGTAAAAAGGATCGAGACAAAACTAAGCCTTCATATTCTCAAATAAAAAAAAATTACCTACAATTTGCCAATGAATAACTTCGCAAGTTTCAGATGTTACATATATTCTTATTTTACACAAATAATACCATGAAAGTACAGAATTTTCAGCCAAGAAAAAACACTCATTTAGTTAATACAAAAACACCCACTTCATAAAGTAACTCAGAGATCTGAAACTGATATTGTTGCTGGCAAAAATATCAAAACTATCACTACAATTTCAGTAAACAAAATTTCCCAGTATACTTCCGTATTATAGTAAGGCTGTGACATGGTTGTCAACACCTCCAGTCTCCATCTCCAAAAAGTTGGGAGGGAGAATATCTCAGAACTAGAATAATGCAAGTGTTCTAGTCTTCAAGCTCAATAATCTTGACCACAGATGCATCCCCAACTTTCTGACAGACTACAACTCGATCATGCGACTTTATTACTCCAGAGGACTTTCCATAATCAAGTGCAACCTTCAGTACTGACTCATTTGTTGCACTTGTAGATTCAGCCTGTTGAAGTAGATATAAAATAAAAATATTTTCAAGATTAAGAATGAAACACGCACGTCAAAATGGTCAAGTATACATTATGCTTTGCGGACAACATTTATAGATGTGGGAATGAACATATTCCTCATAGGAGCACCAAAATAGTAAAGCAGCCTATCTTCATAGGAGCATGACATGAAGTCCAACCATGATAATCAAAGGCAGACTCAGGCTTGGTAGACAACATCTTACAAAAGGCACAGAGCCTAATACATCAGTCAAGGTTATAGTAATGTCAGCACGACTCAAGGTGAGGCAAGGAAAGGCGCAGCTTTTGGGCTTTGTTTCAGAAAGGCTTACACAAGTATATAAATTGCAGGATTTGAGAGCTTAAGCCCAAGGTGCAAGATTAGGTGAGACACACCAATTGCTCTAACAATATATATCATTATTTACATTCCAGCTATGCATTAGGTCTCTCTCTCCCACAAGGCAGCTTTTTTCCTTTCTCACTCTCATAAATTCATATTATGGGTCTGACATTTTCCATAAAGAAAGAATAAATAAATAAAGTGTTCAACTCACCTCTAGCAAATGGACAGACAAATCCTAGAACATAATAATAGCTGCACAAACTAAAAAGAATGCAACTACCGTACCAAACTGACAACACAAGGGAAAGAATCACATGCAAATGCAAAACCTTGCAAAAAGAGGAGCTAGGGTACAAAGTTAAGTTAGCATTGCTCTAAAAGCTTGTTCTCAAAGAATAGGCCCCCATATGTTTATTATACTTTAATAGGGTATAGTTTAATTAAAGCCGACTGTGGGTCCTTGAAAAAGATAACATATGACTCTTGGAAAAATACTTAGCTGAGTTCAGCCTCTATCTCAGCCACAGGTTAAAAATATATAATTAACAGTAATAATACTTTTATTTTTAAAAAAAAAAGAAAAAAAAAGGAAGCCATTAAGGCCGGAGTTTGGCTTAAAAGAGTATCAGTAGGCACCAACATAGACTGCCTATATATTTTCCTAAACTGAGAGGGTTTTCAGGTAGGAAACCACAACAAGGCTTATGGACACTGATATATATGTGCGAGGAGAGACGCATGGATGTTTAGCTTTCAAGACAACATGGCTTTACCAAGCCTATCCAGCATAAATTTGAATGATAGACATGTAAAAATATGTTAGTATTCAACCATAAGAACTAAATTTAAATAAAAAAAAGGAATTAGAACTTACAGGATGTCGGGGATCAGCGAGCATAGGAAAAAGACCTCTGACAATAAGCGATTGCCTTGCCTAAACATTCATCATAACGTAATATCAATAGAAACGTTAGCTTATATATCAAAAGGATGGTACAAAAGGTAACAAGGAACATCTTATAATGATACACTTAAGATCTTGAGCTAACGTATTAATAAGACAGTTAACAATAAAGATTAAATTTCAGACAAGTATCAACCTTTTTGCAAGTTTGACGAATGAGTATTTATGTGCACTATAAATGCAAGGTCTTGCATGAACCACCTTAGCAAACTGACAAGTAACTTTTTTCATTTGTTGGTTAATTTAAAGTACAGTAACCTTGTGTATTACCATTGTTTTGAAGCTCCAAAAAAAAGAATACTAAATATGAACACTTGGTTCATGCTTAACAATAAAGCCCGAAAGCAGAAGAGACTTCAAATTAGGAACTAAAGAAACTTCTAAACTGGGTTATATAATATAAAGGACGGTTTGCTTCCACATACAGTATGGTGACTGGATTTAGTAAAAGGAGAATAGCTCAAAAGTAAAGGCACTAAAACACAAAATATGTAACAGCACCAAGAAGCTAAGTCAGTATCAGAAATTGCCCTAAAAATTGTAAAGCATCATTTCTCAAGTACAGGCCCCTACACCTCAGAGCTTCGTAAAAAACTTGTTAAAAGGAAGAAAATGAATTGATGAAAAAATAAATAAATTAATTAATAATCAGGAAGTTAATAAACCTTAAAGACACAATTGTCCATTGGCTTTATGTTTATAAGTGATCATGCTTGAAGCATGTTATATTTGTTTGCTTTTGATGTGGCATGAAATGGCTATTTGTAGTTTTCATTTTGCTTGCTTGCAAGTTGCATTGGCTGTTTGTCAAAATGATTGAGACAACCAATTTATAAAAAACAAGCTTCAAACAACATGGATGGATATTGTAGAATACTCGTGTATTATTGAATGTTTCCAAAATTTTGATATAATAACTCTGAAGTAATAATATAGGTTGTTGGTATATTTTTTCATTATTTTTTGCCTGATTCAGTTGTGAATTTCCAGAAAATATTTTCAGGACTCATCCAAACAGATGTGGAAATTTTTTCTTTAGTATAATATTATTTTAAAAAGTGAAATGTTTTCCTATGAAAAATATTTAACGAAATGGAGGGGTAATAACCAAAAAATCAACTGAGAGTTTCCAACAAGAGAAAGGAATTTGATATCGTGTTCATAGTTTTGAGTACTTGGCCCAAGGGCAAATTCCCAACAGAAGCAAGCTATAAATAGACGTGATTGAGAGCCCTACCTCAAATGCACCGCTAAAACTCCAGCGTAGTTGATTCGTTTTGAGCCGCGGGATGACAACTGATAGAACTGGCATTGTTGGCCTATACTTCGCAATTAATCTGCATTCATACATGTACCATAACTTTAATTTAGGTCTTATGAACAATAGTGAACATCTTATGTTCATTGGTAACAGAAACATTCTCAATTCAGGAGATAGCAAGTGTTTATGTTGATAATTGAAGATTTAATAACACTCACCTTGCAGCCCTGCCGGAAGAAGTGAAGCAAATAATAACAGATGCCTTCACCTTGATGGCCGCACGTACCTGGATAAAAAGAAAAGAAGGAAAAAAGCCTTCAAGACTTGCATCCAAAAATGCAATTCTTACAATGAAAGTACCTTAAATGATACTCAAAAATAGTCCATGCAATGTTATACACAGAACACAATATACACAGGAACACACAGATAATATCACTATCCAAAATAATATACCGCAGAGGAAGCAATTGATTCCAAATGTGTCATCGGTTCTCCAACATATTTGACAGTCTTCTTGAAGTACATATCTTGATTGAAAACCTTCTCCGCCTGTATGATTAATTCAAAGACGATATTTGTCAACCATAAAAATATCACTACAGAAAGTTGACTATAAAATGAAGGACTAAATAACATCAAAAGCATAAAAACATATAAAATAGAGATCAAATAATGCATCTAGTATTCAATGAATATAATATATGCAACCATTCAATGTTATAACCCCTTAGTTTTGCTATGTCATCTATTTTCAAACACAGCCATTAGGCAGCCTATGAAGGAAACTAAATAAAGGGTTAAACTATCGATTAAATAATTTCCTTAAAAAATAACAATCGCTGAGAATAATAAAAAAACCAGGTGAGGGACTCGCAAATAGTGCGTGTAATCCCTCTAATATGACAGACTATAAAAGTTCAGTCCAACATTTAAATAATTTCTCCAAACTAAGATTTTAAAGCAAGAAAACTAATAAGAACTATGCCTTGTAAAAGGCAAAACGAGTTTCAAGAACTAAACAGCTAGGCCTGATAGATTTATCACTCCCAAGTGGGGTAAATTAGCTGTGTACAAGGAAAAACTACCTCAGCACAAATTTTGCCAACAATGGAGATAGTCTCAACAGGGTACAATCCACGCAGAGTCTCAGCACCGAGAAGAATTGTGTCACTTCCTGCAAAATCAGGTAACCAATATAAAAATGCCGATAATTTCAATTCGACATGCTGTACTTGAAGATATGTTGAATAAAACCCTATATAACATAAATAGAGAACTACATTATATTAGATTAATCTATATAAACAGATGTCAAATTGGTCAAATAAAATCATAAACAACCATTGGGATACTCCCCCCGTGTACATGGGTACCGTCCCCCATTTGACCATTTCTTTGAATATAAATTTTATCTTATCAAAAGATATATATCATCACCTGAAAGAGTGACTTACCATCCAAGACAGCATTAGCAACATCAGTTGCTTCTGCACGAGTTGGTCTTAGATTGTCAGTCATGCTATCAACAACACGAGTTACTACTGCTGGCTTACCAGCCATGTTACACTTGTAAACAGCAGCCTTCTGAAATAAAAACACCTGTAAAATTCCACATACAGTTGCAGGTTAGAAGCACATAATATAACAAAAAAGAAAAGGACCTATATAATACCGTAGCAGCATACTTTATTTTCCGGTTTTCCCCAAGTAACTGCAAAAATAAGAAGTTACGGAAAGAAGCCAAACGCTTCTTTTACATGGGTATGGAATAGTAAAAGTTGCTTTTGAATCCTCCATGCAATGTAGGTTAAGATGAAGTACATGTGGAAAACTATTAAGCCCTGTATAACATAGTGGTGACAACTAACAACTAACCTGTCTACCCGTCCAAACCAAATGAATTTCAAAGTTCAAGTTGATCTGCTTGGCTTGTTGCTATAAAGGAATCATGTCAAGTATTCTATCCAGATCAGTTCATAAATGGATTTATCTCAGGTTGACCAACCCTATTAAGTTGTGTGCTCGAGTTGGACACATTCATTTGTACCGGTGTAGATCCCTGAGTGGTGATTCATCACCCTTGATGATGTCGCATTGAATTAGTATATATATCATCCCAGTAACTTTGTAGGTCATAAAGTTTACATTCAAAAAAATTGTCGAGATTTATAGAGCTAGCATTTGATGATTATAACTAGTCAAGGAAATTTGAGTTTTTTTACAAGGTTCATATCTCATAAAGTCAACCACAAGAACTTTAAAATTACGCGAGGCAATACCAAACATAAAATTTCAATAAGGAACCAGTCTATAGCTTATCAAGCTACATATTATTTTTGCAGCAAGCAACATTAAACCCTCAACAGATGAACCCAATGGATTTGAAGGCCCCTTTCTTTTTAAGGAGGGCCGCTTTCTTTTTAAGTTGGGCCCTTTATGTTAAACCTTATATGTGCAAAACGAAGCATGCATTAGCGATGCAGGACAGCAAACCAAAAGAGGATGAAACGAAAGAAAAATAACTAGGGTTTAGGCTCGGCACATAACCTACTACGATCTTTCGCAACCGAACACTCAATTTTATAACATCTCTAGTATTAATAATAATAGTACACAATGAACTTATGGTATTTACATTCCTATTTAAAGAGAAATGAAACTCTAATCCTAATTCTAAAAGTGAAACAATAAAAATATTAAACGACTAAATTACCCTAAAAATATATTTAAATTTCATAATCATACAAAACATCCTAAATCCCAAACTATATAATAAAATATCTAATTACATAACTTTCTACCCAATTGAACATAGTAAATTCCCAACAATAAATATAAAAATTTCTTCCTTGCTCTAGACACGAGCCCCCCATCAAGATATATGTCTTTATCCGGTATGAAACTAATTGATTGAACAAAATTTAATCCTATAAAATAGTTTCTTTGATCTAGTTGACAAAACAAACCTTCTCGGGTGGAAGATCTATGCCAAGATTTCCACGAGAAAGGATGATACCATCTGCCTCTTGCAGGATCTCATCAAAGTGGGTTAAGCCCTGAAATCAAGAAAGAGAAATGTATACCTCAATTTTCCACAAAACATTGTGAAGAAATCAACATATTTATAAAACCTTCACGCAAAAGCAGAAAACTCGTTCAAGGCCTCAATATAAAACTCACTTCTATGTTCTCAATTTTTGCAAAAATTTGAGTCTGACTCAGATCGCCCAGCTTAGATAAATATTCACGGGCCTGCAATGCACCAAAAAGAAGCACATTTCATGAAGAAATTTGATCACCCAAAATGATGGTCAAGAGGGAGGAGTACAAGAGAAGCATTAAAAATAAAACTCAATTAAGGTGGTACATTAGAGAAATGGAACTTACTTCACGAACATCTGCTGCATGCCGTGTATATGAAAGTGAGAGAAAATCAATTTTGTTTTGAGCACCCCACGTGCTTATAACCTAAATTAAGATTAAAATATCACCAACAGCTCCGTGTTGAATATTACAAATAAAGGCACAAAGAGAGCGAAATTTGAAAGTGAAAAAGATAGAGAAGCTTTAATACATAAAGACGTGGCACCAATAATTTCTCAGATAAAAGTATGCAGCTAATAAAACATCGAAGTTACTTGCGGTCACCATGTACCTCTCTGGCTAGGATACAAGATATATGAAGCTTTGGAGACACAATGTTGCTATCAAATGGTAATGGAAAAATTCAAACCCAGTACATGTAATCGACACATTAGATAGGATCTATTCTTTCCCTTGTTGCATGTGACTTATGTTACTTGCAGTCACCTGCAGTCACCATGTACCTCTCTGGCTAGGATACAAGCTATATGAAGCTTGGAGACACGAGGTTGCTATCAATTGTTAATAGTAAAAAATAAAACTCAGTCGATGTAATCGACACATTAGACAGGATTTCCTCTTTTCCTTCTTGCATGTGACTTATGATTAATGTCTTGATTAGTAAAAACCATTCCTGTTCCAAATATAAGCAACTTTTTGTTTATGATGTCCTAATATAGAAGTCATTGTAAAAGCCAAAGCTTATTGATATACACTATTGTAGCCATGTGTCGGAATTCAAGCCAAATGACTCTGCTTCAATTCACACGGTTATCAGATAAACATTATACTTGTTATAATCATTATTAATGTTGTTGCCTTTTATTTAAAATACAAACATATGTGGCAGCTAACTTTTTTGAATCTGGGGATGAAATGGAAAGTTACAAGTTCCTCGTAAAATGTATAAAGAATCAAGCTCAACCTTTAATGATGGGAACTGCAAATGGGGACAGTGCTCAACCATTTAATGAAGGGAATTTCAAATGGAAACTCTAAGAAGGGACAGCTAGTCTAGCCTAATTTGTAATCGATTGATATTTCAAGTCTACATCTTCACAGTGGGAAAGGTCATATAAACCACTGCGTCTATGAGGAATATAATAAAAGATAAAAAGAAATCAAAGAAGTTCCAAAGAGAAGATGTGGAAATGCAGAAAAAACATAAAACTGCATGTCTGCATCCACAAATATTATCAATCATCCACAAAATATTGTCCCAATAAAAACATTGTTGCAACTTTTCTTGTTATAATTTTTTATCATATCTGAACTTTTTTATGCATGAAACAAACAAACAAAACATAAGAGGCTAAGAGCGCGTTCAAAAGCAAAGAAAAATGATCCGCAGATATTGCATGAAAGCAGCACACTGACCTCCTTATCTTTATCAGAGAGGGTAGGCAATTTAATACGAACTTGACAAACATGCAGAGTGAACAATGACCCGGCCAATGTTGCAGAATTCTTTATTTTGCAAACCACATCATTATCTTTCATACTTTCAACCTGCTCAATCCAATTAAATAAAATCCTGGTCATGCTTCAAGAAAATTTAGACTTTGCTATTTTAAATAAACTTTACACTATACTCTGTAATTTGGAAAAAAAGTTCAAAATACTTTTTACTTGATCAAGTCAATAGTGAAAATCCAATATTTGAATATACAAAAAAAATAAAAATAAATCATGTCAACATAGTTTAGGCTGTCTGCCTCCTACCTCCAACCAGACAGAAGTAGTTTCACTTCCTGTGAACAGGTAGTGGCCCACAAAAATAGTGTCTCCAATCTTCACAGCCTGCAATGCAAGACCAAGTAAACAGTCTGGTAAGTACTGACAGTTTACTAAGAAGTACTACAATAATTAAAACATATCATCATGTAACTATTGAAATAAAATAATCTATTCTAATAACCAATATAGGAGAGTAATAATGTATGCATATTATCAGTTATGACCACAAACATGTTTGAACAAATTCTAGTTTAAACCCATATTTGCAACTTCAATTATAAATTATATTTTTTCCTATTACTGCAAACAGAACATAAATATGTACATGCAAGAATTGCCTTCCTACTACATAATTAAGAACCAGATAATTAGTTCATCAACTTCCACAAGCAGAGTAGGTAAAATCTTAATAAGGTTGCAGTATTTTATCCGTTTTATAACAGAGGTTCCAACAAGCAGCTCAGCCTTGTGAAGCATGTACTTGTGAACATAAGCATGTTCCTCACAATGGTTACTGGGGATACTAGCCAAGTGCATTCAATTTGTGAGTTTCTTCAGAATTGAAAAGGTGGAATTTCATATTATTTTTTAGACAAAGCATTTCAAATGTGCATGTAACCAATAGAAACAAAGATACACAACGATGAGGAGGTGGGAGAATTTTAAACCTTAGCTAGTCCATCAAAGTTGATTGGCAGCACTTCAGAAGAGGCTTCCTGACCTTGAAAAGGTGTCAGGATAACAGAACTATCTGCCTGAAGTGAAACAGACCTCTCAACTTTATTAACAACCTGCAATTCAGGTCCCACTGTATCTAGCATAACCTGAAAAGTCATAAAAAAAAGGCAAAATACTCACTCTTTGATAACAAATAAATGGGGTGGGGGGGGGGGGGGGGGGGAGTCTTAACTCAATTTTGAATTTTAGTTTTTCATTATTAACCCTCCGCCCGACTTAATCTGAAACCATTACTCATTTAAAATGTGGACGATCTTCTAGTTTTTTAGAGACCCTATAAACATTTAAATTCTAAGACTCCATTTAGAAAGTAGGTTCTGTGGGTTTCTCAAAAAGTAAAGACAAATGAAAATAAAGGAGATTATCAAATTGAAAAACATAATTTTGAAAACTCAAATGAATACATTAATTTATGTCAATGATCCCTGATAACAGTGGAGGCGATCATTTCCAGAAATTGCAAGTCTTTTAACAGGAGGGAGTACCTTGTATGCAGGGGCAGATCTATTCAGGGGCAGGGGGGTCAATTGACCACACTAAATTTTTAGGAGGGCAAGTTCCTCCTCTCTCTCCACTGCTAAATCTAATTTTACCCCTTTTCATTCCCCCGATTACACACAAAATCTCTCTCTAAAAACTTCAAAATGGACTCAAGTGATGAAGAGGGAGAAGAGTATTTGTTCAAGGTGGTCATAATTGAAGATTCAACAGTTGGCAAATCGAACCTCCTTTCCCAGTACGCTAGAAATGAGTTTAATCTTCACTCCAAGGCCACAATCGGCGTCAAGTTTCAGACCCGGACATAATGACGGCAAGGAAGTTAAGGCTCAGATTTGGGACACCGCCGAACAAGAACACTTCCGTGCCGTCACCTCCGCCTACAACCGCGGCGCCATCTGTGCTCTCGTTGTGTACGACAACAGCCGCCACACCACCTTCGATAGCATCCGCCGGTCGTTCCAAGAGCTCGACAGTAAGTTAAATCTTACTCCTTTCCCATTTACTAAATTTGCAAACATTTGAGTACATTAAAGAACTCTTCATGTAGAACAAATTTTTTTAAATGAGATTGTTTTTGTGGAACAAAAAGAATAATAAAAGAAACTGATCAATGCACTCTGTATTGATCTATTGCATAAAGTGTTGCAAATGTGAAATATGTTCCATATGCCAAAGGCTATTGGTTAAATTCCAGTGCATTTTTTGACCTTTGTTTTCTGATTTGTCTTAGAATGTTTTTGAAATTGATACGCGTCTGTTTGTCATTTTTGGAGAGTGATTTTCAGTTATGACTTGAATAATTGTAAATCAATACTAGACCCGTTATTTCTTGTTTACAACTGGATCTTGAGATAGAAACCGTTGGTTCTTGTTTTGAAACAGTTACGTAATATGTTCTGTGTGTTTTTTCAGAAAATAAAATCAGAGTTCTAATTTATAGGCACAACTTGGGAAACAAATAATAGCCCTCTAATAACAATCCTCTTAATTTTCTAGATATTCTATATCAGAGTTCTAATTTATAGGCACAACTTAGGAGAAGGGAATATGTGTTGTCAAGGCCAAGCTTGGCTATAGATCAGGTACAAAACGATACAGTATATGGTTATAAAATAGTGAAATGTCTAGAATGCCATTGATGAAAATGATGAATATACAAAAATGTTAGTGTAAACAATATCTGTCTAGTAAGGGATTTTTTTTCAAATTTGACTCCACTGAACTTCAGGGCTGGATCCGTCCCTGCTTATATGTGGACCGTATAAAGATAAGACAGAGTGAGAAAAAAGAGATAATGTCATATCATTGGGTAAAATTTGTTGGAAAGGTGTGAGAGAACCAAATTTGTAATTGGTGCTTAACAGTAAATATGGAAAATGAGTAATGAAATCTCCTTGATATCTAAAAAGAACATATACAAAAAACTATCTAATAATGTAAAGAGGAAGTAACAACTACATACTGCACAAAGTTTCTTGGTGCTCTTGACAGCAGCCTTCAAATTTTCCAGAGTCTCTTGGTGATACTCAGGGTCTCCCCAAGAAAAGTCAAATCTAGCCACTGCCCAAACACGAACCCAAAAACCATTAATTGAGAGAAAAAGAAAGAAAATCCATCTTTCATAGCAAAATCAAAATATAAATTTGTCCTTTCAATCCAACTCAGTACCAATTCATCTAACCATATACAATTTAGAATACAATCTTAAACAATTTAATAAAGAATAGACATGATACCTGACATTCCAGCTTTGAGGCAACCGGATATAACGTCAACAGATCGAGACTTAGGGCCCAAGGTCCCCACGATCTTTGTCATGGAAGGAAAGAAACTCTGTACACATACATCAACATATCAATAATTTCTCAAATCAAACACAAAACCCTGTTAGATACATATGAACAATTCGTTCCTATGCAATTTACAGATCCAAGTTAAAATATTAAAAATGAAGTGAGAAATAAACAAAACACTCACAGATTTCGAAGGCTCGAGGATGGAAGCCATCCTGATTGGCTCCTCGAGAAGCAAGTGATTCGAATGCATAATTGATGATCAACGAAGAACGAAACAGACAGCCAGGAAGGGGGGAAAAAAAAATAACAGCGAGAGAAATAGAGAAAAAAAGTTGTTCGACTGAAGTAATCGAGCTTTTAAGATTTTACTAGTAAAATAAAATTAGGTTTTGACCTAAATAAAACAGAATATACCTTCATTTTTTATTTCTTTATCAATATTGGCAAATAGAAACTAGTTTCAACAACGTTTCCCTGTACTTTAACCAGACGGTCCAGACCAGAATAGAGAAATAGAAGACTGACGGCCGCGAAGTGAAAGAGTGAGAAATTAAAAAAAAAAAATAAGGAAAGGAGGGGCTCCTCAAATAATAGCGATTAGCATGTGGTTGGCTGTACCAACAACGTGGCATATGGGTCCGCTGCTCACGCACTGTGAGTCTGTGACTGCCAGCTACCAGATTCTACAATCCTCGCGCGCTTATACTGTTGCTCTGCTCATGCCTTTTACGACAACTACTGAACTAGTAGCATGCGTGACCCTGCAATCGCAAGTTGTAAGGCAACTAGGTAAGGGCATTTATTTTTTTTCTTATTTGATTATTTATTTTAATAAAAAAAATATTATATATAATATATAAAATTAATTAATACTTTATAATGACATAATATTATTTTATAATGCATTTTAAAATTTGTTATATATACATTTTTGTGACAAACCTCTATTAATGTCATATATACCACTCTCCTCGTTCCAAAATTTATTATTAAATTTTAAAAAAATTAATTGAGATATTTTAAACTTAAAATTGATATGATATTACAACTATATAACAGTAAGATATTATGATTAGTTATATTTTTAGATGATTTACACATTAAAATTAAATAAATTTATATCAAATTTGAGATTAAAAATGTCCAAATAAATTTTAAAAAGTTAATAATAATCTTATTTTCAAATAAAATGAGTATAGAAAATTAACTAACAATCTCATATTAACAAAATCTTACATATTATGCACTTTAAAGATTTAGAGAATTAATACACAAATCTACACTAAAAATTAATAAATAAATAAATAAAAATAAAAACTTTTGTTGGAAAATTGATATTTTCACAATATCTCGCTCATATGAGGTTGGTCTCACTTACTTTCATGTGAAGAGAGTCTTGCAAAAATATCAATTTATTTCGTTGAAATATCAATTCCTTAAAAAAAACTTTTATTTGATGAGATAACGAGTTTCTAATATGATAAGAATGTTTTCATTTTTTGGATAAAAAATTTAAATTTATTTTCATAAATAAATAATATTTATTTTCTGAGTTAACTCATGATTACCTAAACAATTCACTCCAGTCGATTTTTTTGACTATTCTCCTTATTATATATAGTATTTAGGTAGATGGTATAAATATATAAACTTTTAAGAAGATTGATATTTTCACAAGTCTCTACTCACATGAATAGTAAATGAGATTCACTTTCATATAAGTAGAGTCTTGCGAAAATATCAATTTTCTTATAAAAATATCAATTTTCTTTATGAAAATATCAATTCTCATTTACAATAGTAAAGTGACAGGAATAATAGCACATTATATCATCAAATTATAAAACAAATATATACTAGCTCGTAATGTTAAAAAATTTTGAAGTTTTCATTTTAGTTTTTTGTAAATATAATTTTGTTTATAATTTTCAAAAATCGATAAGTATTATCAAACATTACAAAATAATAAATTTTATAATTAGTAATATTTTTTAGATACTTTATTATATTCATCATTAATCATTGTATTGTTAAAATAAACGAATCTATAATAAATTTAAACTTAAAAATATTTAAAATTAATTTTTTAGAAATAAATAATTATCACATATATACTTCATCTATTTTAAAATATGAGAACATTATTAAATTTTTTTTAAGACAATTTAAGATATTTTCAAACTCAAAATTAACATAATCTTTAAAATTTTAATAAATACAATGTTGAATATTGTAAAATACACAATAAGTATTACTTCTTATAATTAAAATTTATTGTTTTAATATTTTTAATAAATTATCTCAATTTTAAAATTAAAAATATCTTAAATTAACTTACAAAAATAATAATAATTTTATAATTTAAAACGAAAACAAGTATTTTATAATGGATAGAGTATGCGTGGAGGAAGGAGTTATAACACAATAATTATTTAAGTATATTTTATAAAATTAAAATAGAGTATGTGTTTAGCCAATTTTGTTAAATAGTTAAAAATTAACATATTAATAGAATATAAACGAGCGGTGTTAAGATAAGTGGCGACACTAGGATTTTGAGTAGAGAGGGACCAAAGTATTTATGAACAAATATTTAAATATAAAATATAAATAAAATCATATGCAATATATTTAATCTTATATTAAGCACTCCTTTAAATCATCAAATTTATATTTAAATTGATTTTGTAATAAAATTGTGTGTAACTTATTTTGAATGACAAGTGATAAGATCTTTTATATATATATATATATATATATATATATATATATATATATATATATATATATATATATAAATTGCATAAAAATCACAATAAAGTAACTTTTATTTAAATGTTATACCTTAAAAATGTAAGAAATGTCAATTCTATAATTATACACGAAAATTTATTCAACCATAAGTTCACCCATCGAAATTGTATTATAACAAAATAAATAATTATAAAGACCTTATTTATGATTTAATATATAAATTGGGTAATAATTAATTTCATATATTTTTACAAGAGGTGTAATATCCCAGATAATTTCAAGATTTTAAATAATATCTTAATTGATTTTATTAAAGGTTAAGGTTTAAACCTAGAAGGTGAGAAGTGAGATGTGTAGAATTTGGGTAAACATTTTTTTTTAACATAATGTATTTGTTAGAAATTAAATGTGAGAATATTGTAAGGATGCATATAGAGAATTTATTAAAGAAATAAATTCAATTGAGAAGTGAATACGGTTATAAGGATATATATACATAGTTATATATTCCTAGAGTTGTGCTTGTTAGCCAAATACGAAGATGAGTAAATTTAATACTCAATTAAACTAATAAATTAATTAGTTTAAATATAAAGTCATGAAATATAATTAATTATATTAATTATATTAGTTATGAGTTAAAGTTGTGGAAAATTTAGAATGATTGTCTAGAATGACAATATTAAGAAGTTAATTAATTAAGTAATTAACTTAATTATTAAGTTGTGGTATAGAGCCCAATATTGATTTAATTGACTAGTACAATGAAATGGTGTAGCAAGCCCAATGGTAATGTAGAGAAGTCCAATGATGGGATTTAATTTTCAAGCCCAATAATCTAATTAAATTGTGTCAAACCTTAGCTCAATGAATTAATTATGGTAGCCCAACTTAGAGTTTAATTGTTGGGAGCCCTAAAGGAATTAATCTAGTAGATTAATATTTAAGGAAATTAAAGTGTGAATTGGATTATATAATTTGTCCGAGGAAGTTATTGAATTAAGTTTAATTAAGGAAGTCCGGTTAATAGATTTATTAAATTAATGGACTAACCTAAGATTATTTGGGAGAAACCCTAATCAAATATTCAATTAGTATTGAATATGGCAAATCCAATTGGATTACATAAATTAAATTTAATTTGATTATTAAATTGTTTATTAATTATTTAAACAAGCCAATTAATTAAATTAAGTGACGGACTTGTGGAAAATTATATATGATTGGGTATTTTATTAATCTAGCCCAATGTTTTAATTAATTGGGAGCCTAGTAAATTAATTTAGTAGCCCAACATTTCAATGGATCAAAGGAGTATCCATGGCCCAAATGATTAAATTCCAAAGCCCAAATATTGACCCCATTGATAAATTAGCTTCTAGAAGGTTATTTTCTCCAATTAGGTAATAAAAATAAATGAAATTTGGTCAATTTATGGGGCATGACTGGTGGATTTGATGGTGGAGTGCTTGGACTCCAAAATTTTATTAATTTGAATTGTTGACATAGAGTATGGAACACTCAAGGCTTTGTGCTAGCAATTTGGAAAATGGTTGACATCCATTATATAGATATATGTGTTATATGTATAAATCTATACTACTATAAATAGCATATCAAGTCTTCATTTGTGAGGGTTCCAAAAATATTGCTAGAGAGCTTTTATTATGTGTTAGTAAATTATAGAGAGTTAACTCGGTGAGTTAAAGAAAAAGGGTAGTGAGTTAGTGAGTTCTTTAGTGAGTTACTACCGAGTCAAGTGAGCCAAGTCTAATTCTTCAAGAGGAGTGTGCTTGGATGTCATCTAACTCCATCATCTATCTTTGGAAGGAGAGAAAAGTAGCTCACAAGTCTAGAAGGTATAACACTAACCCTAAACCCTAGTTTTGAAGTTCATTATATTTTATATTGAATATTTATGGTAGAAAAGTTATTCTCAAGCTCTAAATGTTTAGATCCATGCTAGATTGGTAGATCTAGGGTCACATGGGTTTTACATGAATATCTATGGGTGTTGGTGTTGAAAAGTTTAGCAAAATGTATGAAAACGATTTTTACCGACGAAACCTTAAACGAACGTGTGATTCGGAGCTTTATATTTTGAAACCTAAAAGTTAGGTATGAGATTTTCTTCTTTGATATGGTAAATATATAAGTTAAGAACAAAACCTAGTTGGTATAATTTTCATGTGAGTTGTTATGGTTAAGATATGATTTTTAAAAACCAAGGATTGTGAAGTTAGTTTTCACTTTTCCCTTGTGAGCGATTTTAAGCATAGATCCATTTGGAATTTGGATTTGTGATATAAAGAGAAGTTGTAGAGGGGGAAATTCTAATGAGAATGGACTCAAGAATCACCCCAAAATGTTTTAAAATGAAGAAGTTATGCAAGATTTAATCAAATGAGCAAAAGTTGAAAAATCAGAAAATGGCAATTCTGCAGTTTCTGCAAGAGGAGGGCCGGGGCCCTTGTTTCCTTTGTAAAAGGAGGGCCGGGGCCCTTGGTCACTGTTCACGGCCAGTGAGTTTTCCGTTCCGGGTCGGGTCGGGCCATTCGGGTCGGGTCGGTTCGGGTCTTTTAAGTCCAAAATTGATAAAATTGCTTAAAAATTAATATAATTAATTTGAGACCCAACTTTAATAATTATTTACTATTTATAATAAATAATAAATAAAGTAAATAAAAGCTATTATTATAATTAATTATTATTTAAAGGATATTAGATGATAATTAAAGAAAGATGAAGTTAATAAGGTAATTATTTATTATTTTAATAAATAAGGATAATTAGTTAATTATTATTTAAATGATATTAAATAATAATTAAAGGGAGATAAAGTGAATAAAATGATCATTTATTAATTAATGAATATTAAATAATAAATGAGATTAATTAACTAAGAGATTATTATTTAAATAATCATTAAAGGATTTGAGGATTGTTAAAATATTATTAAATGGTTAATAATATTAATAAGTGATTAAAGTATTATTAAATGGTTATAATATTAATAAGTGATTAAAATATTATTAAATGGTTAATAATATTAATAAGTGATTAAAATATTATTAAAAGGTTAATAATATTAATAAGTGATTAAAATATTATTAAATGGTTAATAATATTAATAAGTGATTAAAATATTATTAAATAATTAATAATATTAATAAGTGATTAAAATATTATTAAATGGTTAATAATATTAATAAGTGATTAAAATATTGTTAAATGATTAATAATATTAATAAGTGGTTAAAATATTATTAAATAGTTAATAATATTAATAAGTGATTAAAATATTATTAAATTGTTAATAATATTAATAAGTGGTTAAAATATTATTAAATGGTTAATAATATTAATAAGTGATTAAAATATTATTAAATGATTAATAATATTAATAAGTGATTAAAATATTATTAAATGGTTAATAATATTAATAAGTGATTAAA
Organism: Hedera helix; assembly: GCA_947179155.2. Classification (NCBI taxonomy): domain Eukaryota; kingdom Viridiplantae; phylum Streptophyta; class Magnoliopsida; order Apiales; family Araliaceae; genus Hedera; species Hedera helix. The sequence goes on along the minus strand of OX359266.1, from coordinate 50,961,070 downwards.
ATATTGTTAAATGATTAATAATATTAATAAGTGGTTAAAATATTATTAAATAGTTAATAATATTAATAAGTGATTAAAATATTATTAAATTGTTAATAATATTAATAAGTGATTAAAATATTATTAAATAGTTAATAATATTAATAAGTGATTAAAATATTATTAAATGATTAATAATATTAATAAGTGATTAAAATATTATTAAATGGTTAATAATATTAATAAGTGATTAAAATATTGTTAAATGATTAATAATATTAATAAGTGATTAAAATATTATTAAATGGTTAATAATATTAATAGGTGATTAAAATATTATTAAATTGTTAATAATATTAATAAATGATTAAAATATTATTAAATTGTTAATAATATTAATAAGTGATTAAAATATTATTAAAGGGTTAATAATATTTGATTGTAGTTATATATTATCAAATGTAGATAATATTTTGAGATATTTGGTACATTATCAAATGTCCAAATCATTAAGTTGCGTAAAGAAGAAAGTTTAATTGAATTAAACCAAGGTAAGAGTCCATTAGTGATTAAATATTAGACAACTTATAAAATATAGGTTGTATGAAGAACGCAAGGTATTGGTGAAAGATGTTTAAGTGTACCCGATATGTCCAACTAGGTTTGGGCTAGTGGTTTTTGTCCGGAACGTATAGGTTCATTTGTCGGACAACTAAAGAGTTAATACTTTGAAGTTAAGGTCTTAAGTTAAGGCTAAGTAATAGTCATTATATCTAATGATTATTTCAATTTCCTATATAAATTGTAGGTTGAACGCAAGACGCAAATAAGCGTAACTGGTAGAAGCGAACCAGGCAAGTTTTTCAGATATTGTTGCTATGTGTATAACTGTTGTGTGTGCACTTGAAGCCTGTGAGAATTTGAATTAAATATGTTTCTGTGAAATCATATGATGTGTGTTGATTCTATATGTTAGAAAACCTGAATTAATTGAATAAGTTGAACTGTATGCCATGTATTCATTCCAATGCATGATTAATATGTTGCATGAATAAATGCAAAGCATGAGAAACATGATGCATTCATATAATGTAATGCATGAAGTATGAGAAGAATGTATAAACATAAACTAAGTGTTATGTGCTATCTGTTAGACTTGTTGAGCCGTCGTGCTCACTCTTGCCTAAACCAACATTTTCAGATAAGGCTAGTTACCTGAAGTTCTCGATAAAGAACAAGGAACAGGAAAACATATTACTTCCATTGAAGATCTAAATATCTATTATAGATATCAGTCCGAATTGGACAGGTAAATGATTGTGTAGCATAAGATATTGTTGGTACATTATATGAGTGTTAAATACTCAAGTTGATTGTAATAGAATGTCGTATCATGTATGATATTAAGACATACTAGGAATGTATAAAGATTTCGATTCTGGAATAGAAAGAGATATTGTAAAATTATAAATAAATGGTTATTTACCAATTATAATATTGTTGTAATTCTTAAACTATAAGGAAAAGGTTGTACTCGTGTTGAACCGGATCCGAGGTTCGAGGAACCCGGATTTGGGGTCGTCACAAGTTGGTATCAGAGCTGATAGGTTATAAACCTTAGGTAAGAGTACCTTAGGCTATAACCATGTAGAAGATAAGTAAAATGGTAAATGAATAAACTCAGGAAGAGTTTAAGTAATAAAAGATGAATTTGGAAAATTCATATATAGAAGATTATCCAAAGATGAATTTGAGAAGAATGAAAAAGGTCATGTTGTACCTAATTTGAAGAAATGATAGAAAATATCTTATGATAAGATTTTGAGAAGCATAAAGAAAAAAAAGCTAATAAGGTCATGAAATGATCTAGAGAGATGAACTCGTAATGAGGCAGATGTGCTAAAATATGAATGGATAAAATTCGTATTCAGTTAAGAAAAATTAGTGGTTTGTGGGTTTTTAATTGAGGACTCATATTAGTGGTTGAGTTGTACGATTCCTTGTATGGGCAGGGAATTTGTGCTTTGGTTTTAGAACCGCTTAGCTTCCTATATTAATATAGTGGTTGAGTTGAACGAACCCTTGTATGGGCGGGGGCTATGATATGTCAGCGAACCAATTTGGGAGATGCTGCTGCGAAACTTGGCACGATCAGGGTGTATCGTAGAATAAACGTATGCACTGATGGCAGGTGTTCCTTACAGTGTTGAAGAGTTGGGAAACTGATGTATTTGTTCTTGGTTTAACGACCGCTTAACTTTCTATATTGATTAGTGGCCGAGTTGACCAATTTCTTGTATGGGCAGGAGATTGTGTTTGGTTTGACGACCACTTAGCTTCCTATAGTGATAATCGATTGAAATCTGGTGTCATGCTATTTGTTATATGAATGTTGAGAATGTGATTCTTTTCTCATGTATAACGAATAGGTAGAGGATGTTAAATTAAGTTCGTGTTCTGAGAACCGACATGCATGGAAAGTTCGTGACTCATAGTTATGTGGTGGAACCCCTCAGCGAATGGGCGAATTTGGCCTGACTAGGACAAGTTCCTCAAACCATATGATTGTGGTAAGTTCCTGAACCCAAATACGTGGTGAGTTTGATGAACAGTGAGTATGGATAGAGTTAAGTAGTTAGGTTAAGGCTATACTAGATATAGTTATTAAGCTGAAAAGAATGTGGAGGAAAAATTTGAGGTGTTTTGAGGTTTTAGGATATTCCAAATCCTCTAGCTATGCTAGACTTTGAAATTCTTAAAATCGTGCTAAATTCGCACTGTTGTGCTTTTGAAAAGACAAATGTATTTTTAGAAATCATTAATGCACTTAGTGCAAAGATGATAAACGATGGAGTCATCAATGCAGAATAACCTAGTGTTGGATGTATTTTTAAGCCCACTATGGTATGATGTAATATGACTAAGTCAAAATAATTTTCAGTATTTTGAAACGTTTAAAGAAGAGTCTATGCTAATTGTTTCGGCTAGACAAATTGATTTGAAAATATCAAAATGTATTTATAAAATCATCACACGCCATTAAAGCCATGGTGCAGAGATGAAAAAGACGGAATCCTCAACGCACTGTTGCAACGGTGCGGTATCATGAAGTCCTATAAATGAATTTTAGTTACTTTAACTAATCTGAAATGATTTTTGAGTCGTAATATACGAACAGTTCAATGATGTGAGTCTATGTCATTTATTTTGACTGGACACTTTTTGGTCAGAAATGACTCGAGTTTTATTTTCCAATCCAACTTATGCTGGAGCGGAATTTTGTAGTAAGTCTGAGGTGAACAACCCCATAATGGGGGATATGTCAGAGCCATGAATAAAGAACCCGCGAGGGGGCGCCCAACAGTGGTGGCATGCTGATATGGGTTGGTAAATCCAAAGAGTTCGACCCCGAGAGAAGTCGTTGTGCACAGCGCTAGAGTACGATAGGCTGATCACCTAGCGTACGAAACCATTGTGGTATGTTTTCAGTCATTGTGATTGATAAACATTCTCGCAGTATGTTCACAGTCTTTATGACTCCTCAGAATAGTATGAAAGTTTTAATGAATATTTTGATTTTCAATTTATTCTTTTGTAAGATATTGATTTTCAATTTATTCTTCTGCAAGATATTCCATTGTTCTGGAATTGTGAAAAGTATGAACTTCCTAGAAAAGGGTGGTCATAGAATTTGATGAGTAAAGAGATATTCTCAGTGATGAAAAACTGGTAGAAATGAGTATGATGAAATTTCGGGGACGAAATTCTTATAAGAAGGGGTGAATGTAATATCCCAGATAATTTCAAGATTTTAAATAATATCTTAATTGATTTTATTAAAGGTTAAGGTTTAAACCTAGAAGGTGAGAAGTGAGATGTGTAGAATTTGGGTAAACATTTTTTTTTAACATAATGTATTTGTTAGAAATTAAATGTGAGAATATTGTAAGGATGCATATAGAGAATTTATTAAAGAAATAAATTCAATTGAGAAGTGAATACGGTTATAAGGATATATATACATAGTTATATATTCCTAGAGTTGTGCTTGTTAGCCAAATACGAAGATGAGTAAATTTAATACTCAATTAAACTAATAAATTAATTAGTTTAAATATAAAGTCATGAAATATAATTAATTATATTAATTATATTAGTTATGTGTTAAAGTTGTGGAAAATTTAGAATGATTGTCTAGAATGACAATATTAAGAAGTTAATTAATTAAGTAATTAACTTAATTATTAAGTTGTGGTATAGAGCCCAATATTGATTTAATTGACTAGTACAATGAAATGGTGTAGCAAGCCCAATGGTAATGTAGAGAAGTCCAATGATGGGATTTAATTTTCAAGCCCAATAATCTAATTAAATTGTGTCAAACCTTAGCTCAATGAATTAATTATGGTAGCCCAACTTAGAGTTTAATTGTTGGGAGCCCTAAAGGAATTAATCTAGTAGATTAATATTTAAGGAAATTAAAGTGTGAATTGGATTATATAATTTGTCCGAGGAAGTTATTGAATTAAGTTTAATTAAGGAAGTCCGGTTAATAGATTTATTAAATTAATGGACTAACCTAAGATTATTTGGGAGAAACCCTAATCAAATATTCAATTAGTATTGAATATGGCAAATCCAATTGGATTACATAAATTAAATTTAATTTGATTATTAAATTGTTTATTAATTATTTAAACAAGCCAATTAATTAAATTAAGTGACGGACTTGTGGAAAATTATATATGATTGGGTATTTTATTAATCTAGCCCAATGTTTTAATTAATTGGGAGCCTAGTAAATTAATTTAGTAGCCCAACATTTCAATGGATCAAAGGAGTATCCATGGCCCAAATGATTAAATTCCAAAGCCCAAATATTGACCCCATTGATAAATTAGCTTCTAGAAGGTTATTTTCTCCAATTAGGTAATAAAAATAAATGAAATTTGGTCAATTTATGGGGCATGACTGGTGGATTTGATGGTGGAGTGCTTGGACTCCAAAATTTTATTAATTTGAATTGTTGACATAGAGTATGGAACACTCAAGGCTTTGTGCTAGCAATTTGGAAAATGGTTGACATCCATTATATAGATATATGTGTTATATGTATAAATCTATACTACTATAAATAGCATATCAAGTCTTCATTTGTGAGGGTTCCAAAAATATTGCTAGAGAGCTTTTATTATGTGTTAGTAAATTCTAGAGAGTTAACTCGGTGAGTTAAAGAAAAAGGGTAGTGAGTTAGTGAGTTCTTTAGTGAGTTACTGTGACGACCCCAAATCCGGGTTCTTTAGCCTCGGGTTTGGTTCTCACTGTACAATACTTAACAACAATGAAATACATATATTGTATTCAAACTACGCGGAATAATACAAAAGGTTCCTTATATAAAGGCTACACTTCCCAAGGTCTATTAACCTTAAATTGTAACATTACATATCTTAAGGGAAATACAAAAGATTTACAACAGTAATTACATAACCGCAATTTAAACTAGCATGTAATTACTACAACTAAGCATTCGCTTTCCCCTTGCCTTTGTTCGATTTAGAGCTTTCGGGATTGGCTGAAATATAGTCATGATATAGCAAGAATGAGCAACTAAATGGCTCAGCAAGTTTATAAACAACAATCATACGATATATCATGATGAAGGGAAATAACTTCAAGGTTTCAACAATAGCAATTGTGAAAGATAACAAGAATCAATGTTCAATAAAAGAAGGAATTGACTCTTTACTGCTGAGTGGTCTTTAATGACCATGAACTGCTACTAAGGTAGAACAGACATACAATGTCTGACTCCTTGTTAAAATAACGGGACACTTGAGGGGATCAATCCTCTCATGTCCTATGTATATGCATCACATTTAGTTTTCTTGCGCGCTGTCGGGTCTCCGACAAATAAAAATCCCCTTTAACTAGGGTTGTTCTATCTCAGTCTTACTGTAAGAATCCGCACCAACCAATGGTTTGGATAAGCTTTTATAATATTCAATTAAATGAATTTAACATGCATTTGTCTAGCCGAAACAATTAGCTTAGACGTTCTTAGACAGTTTGCAAAAGCACTATGTGCGAATACAATAATCAATAATGATGTGAAGTAATTTTTGATAATTAATTCACTCAAAGGTCTGTCAAGTAACTACGGGTGTAGAATACTTGCTCAACAATAATTGAAATGTAAATACGGTTGAAAAATATCTGCAACAATAAATACAAGTTTAAGGGTAGAAAACTTGCCTGTCTGCACAGCTACAATAAATGTCTAGCTTTAACTACTTGCTTTGAAAGACCTAACATTAATAAAGTCGGTCTAATAATTAGCACGGCGTATTTGCATAACTATACGCTTGATAATGAACTTATTTACCACACATAAGTACTAACACATAATTTACATTAGTCAAAACAATATTATTAACCTTATAAACCCTTAATCATATTAGGTTAATAATTTAATAAGTTAGAAAATATTTTTCTTAAGTGTTGGACACTTATTAAACCTTTAAACAACTTATTATAATTGTTTAATTAAATTTAATTTATTTTATTAACTCAATCTCTTTTTAATTACTATTTAATATTGATTAAATAGAAATTAATTAATTAACTCTAGTTATTATATAAAATAATTAATAACTAATTGTACTTACTTATTATTTAATTATAATTAAATAATAAATAATTATTAACTTAGTTTTAACCTTCTTTAATTTAATGTTAATCAACCAATAATTAGCCAAGTAATTAACCTTACTTATTATTTAATTAAGAAAATTAAATAATAGTTTACTAATCTTAATCCTCTTTAATTATTATTTAATGTCAATTAAATAATAATTAATTATTTAATTAATTTTAATTATTATTTAAGGTTAAATAATAATCAAATCATTCTTATTTATTATTTAAATTAAATAATAAATTATTACTCTAATAACTTAATTTCCATTAATCGTTATTTAATGCTAATTAAATAATAATTAATTACCTAATTATCCTTATTTATTATTTAAATATTATTAAATAATAAATAATAAATTTATAAATTTTATCTCTCTTTAAGTATTATTTAATAGGCATTAAATAATAAATGCTAATTTATCATCTTTATTTATTATTAACATTTAAAATAATAAATAAATAATAAATTTATTAATCTTAACCATGGTTTAGCTAACTAGATTAATATTTAAAATATTTAAATATTAAACTTAATGAAAAATATCCTCCCCAATATTATTTTTGTATTAAAATTATTTTTGTTATAATTTTAATTTAGTTTTTAAATATTTAAATTAATTAAATTTAACCCGAATGGCATTTCCGTAAATAAGTCGAAATCTGAACCGAGGGCAGAATGGTCATTTCGCCGAAAAAAACACGGAGGGGCATAATCGTAATTTCTCCGAAAAACGGTGCTCGCGCATTGCGCGCACCTTCAGAATCAACGGCCCAAAACGGTGCCGTTTTAAGAAGCCGTAAACGGCTTCCGCGCATTGCGCGAAGGTTATTTTCTTTATACGCCAAACGGCGTCGTTTGGCTCCGTGTCCGGCGATGAACAGTGCTCGCGCATTGCGCGGCCAGTGTTAATTTTTTTTCTTCCAACCAGAATGTGAACAGTGTTCCGGCATACACATTTTAAATAAAAATATACCATCAAATAAGCTTTAACTCTTCAATAAAAATCCAAAAAAATTACCAATCACCTTATATTAATTTATAACATGAAAAAATAATTTTTCATGATTTAATTTCATTATTTTTTTTATAAAAATTTCTACATCACATAAACTACCATAAATCATAACTTTTTGTGTATAACTCCATTTTAAGTGATTCAAACTTTGTTTTTCTCATGATTTAATGTTCTATAATATTAGAACATCAAACCTTAGTTTTATAAAAATATTTTTGGACATAAATTCCAAAACTTGTTTACACACTAATAAATACATATTTTAGCATATAAAATATACCAAAATACAAACCAAACATATTAAACTCAAACATGGCATAAATATTACAACTACACATTAATAATTATATTAACATGTTTATACTAACATGATGATTTATTTAATTTAAAAACAAACTACATTTAAAATAACAATTACCTTGTTTTAATAGCTATCTTCCTTTTTCTTCCAAAGTAGGTGATGAAAGAAGATGACATGCACTAGCTTAGCACTCCTTCTCCTTCTCTTGCTCTCTCTCAAAATATTTTGCTCTCAAACTCTCTCTTTTGATTTTTTTGGAGCAAAATGAAATAACATCTATCAACTTTTCAAGTATACTTGAAAAATTAGTAGATACACATAATGTATCTAATAATTTTTACCACTACAAGCTAGCTATTGGATACTTACACAAGTTAACAAGCCATGACTTGGTTGGTGAAAAGAAGCATGGTTCATGTACTTAAAAATTTAAAACAAGCAATCCTTAATTAAATAAATAGATAATAAACTAAAATAAAATAAAATAAAATAAAACCAACTCATTTTCTCTCTCCTTCATAGCATGCTCGGCTGACTTCTTCTTGTCCCAATTTCATAGTCACCTTTTTCACTTTTTAACCAATTAATAGTTAATTTTAAGTATTTTCCAAGTGGGCCAAGCATTGGGCTTTAATTTAAAATACCAATTGGGCTTCTATTAAATTGTTTGGGCTACTAAATTGTCAAATTTTATTATTCTCCACTTGGACTACTAATTGACCCATGTTGGGCTAATTTAATAATTTACACATTAATTATTCAATCCATGATTAAATAAATAATTAGATTGAATAAATAATTAAATATTTTAACCCATAAGTATTAAATTACTAAATGGACTAATAAATATTATTATTAATATTTCACATTATTTATATTAATTAATAATCATATTAATTAATTTATTATATTTAATTCACTCATTATATTCAATTTAATTGAATATTTAATTAATAGGAAACTTATCAATTATTTTGATATTAAAACTTTAGGGTTTGTTCACTAATTTAATAACATATTAGTGACCCCCTTTAATTAATTTTAGTAATTAATTACATAATTATTTAATCACATAATTAATTAATCACATAAAAAGATTTAAATAATCTCATAAAACTAACTCGTTGGAAATTAAATTAATAATTTAATTAATAAAGACGTGGAAATTCTAGGACATTACATTCTCCCCTCCTTATAAAAATTCCGTCCTCGGAATTGTAAAAATAGGGTTACTCAAATAAAAACGGGTAATTTGCCCTCATTTCCTCCTCTAATTCCCACGTAGCTTCTTCAATGGCGTGATTCCTCCAAAGTACTTTGACAGAATGAATTATCTTATTTCTCAGTTTCTGTTCCTTCCTATCGAGTATCTGAACAGGAACTTCTTCATATGATAAGTCCTTACCAACTTGAATTGGTTCATAGGAGATAACGTGCTTGTAGTCTGGTTTGTATGGCCGCAATACTGACACGTGAAACACATTGTGAATATGTTCCAATTCAGGAGGTAAAGCTACCTCGTATGCTACTTCACCCACTCTCCTCAATATTTCGAACGGTCCTATGAACCTTGGACTCAGTTTCCCCTTCTTTCCAAATCTGATCTTCCCTTTCCAGGGAGATACCTTAATGAACACAAAACTCCCCACTTCGAAGTCTCGTTTCTGTCGATGTAAATCGGCGTATTTCTTTTGACGGTCTTGAGCTGCTACTAGCCGAGCTCTTATTACCTTGATAATTTCTACCGTCTGTTGAACCAATTCTGGCCCCAACAGTCGGCGTTCTCCTACCTCATCCCAACATAGAGGTGTTCTACATTTTCTGCCATATAAAGCTTCGTAAGGCGGCATACCTATGCTCGCATGATAACTGTTGTTGTATGCAAACTCAACTAGTGGTAGATGGATTTCCCAACTGCCCTTGAAATCCATCACACAGGCCCTGAGCATATCTTCCAACGTCTGAATTGTTCTCTCACTTTGCCCATCGGTCTGCGGATGATACGCTGTACTCATTCTCAACTGTGTCCCCAATCTCTCTTGAAGACTCCTCCAAAATTTTGACGTGAAGCGCGGATCTCTGTCTGACACAATCGATACCGGCACCCCATGTCTTGAAACTATCTCTTTGATGTACAATTTGGCCAACTGATCCAAACTGAACCTAATCTTGATCGGCAAAAAGTGCGCTGACTTTGTTAGTCGATCCACAATCACCCATATTGCGTCAAATCCCTTCTGTGTTGCTGGAAGTCCTACCACAAAATCCATTGTGATATGCTCCCATTTCCACTCAGGAATCTCTAACGGCTGTAGTAATCCACTTGGTCTCTGATGTTCGGCCTTTACCCTTTGACAAGTTAGGCATCGGCTGACACATTCTGCGACCTCCCTTTTTAAATTCGGCCACCAAAAATGCTGACGCAGATCTTGATACATCTTCGTACTCCCCGGATGTATCGAGTATCTCGTACTGTGGGCCTCTTGCAAAATCTCTTCTCGTAGTTCAGGCACTAGCGGCACCCAAACACGATTTTCAAACCTTAGCAATCCCATGCTATCCTCCTTGAATTTGACCTCTTCCCCTTCGGTCATTCTCATCCTGATTCTGACACATTCTTCATCTTTGTCTTGAGCCTCTTTCACCCTATCTAGTAAGGTTGGGCTTGCTTCCACTTCCATTGACTCATTTGGATTTCTTACCTCCAACTCCATTCGAGCCATCTCTTGAACCAATTGTTCCTGATCTGTCAAGATGAACAATTTCTCCCTGCTCTTTCTGCTTAGAGCATCTGCTACTACGTTGGCCTTGCCGGGATGATATAGAATTTCACAATCATAGTCCTTGATCAATTCTAACCATCTTCGTTGCCTCATATTTAACTCCTTCTGTGTGAAGATATACTTCAGACTCTTGTGGTCCGTGAATATCTCACATTTCTCTCCATATAAATAATGTCTCCAGATTTTAAGGGCAAACACTACCGCAGCCAGCTCCAAGTCGTGGGTAGGGTATCCCTTCTCGTAATCCTTCAACTGTCTGGACGCATACGCAACGACCTTGCCGTTTTGCATAAGCACACAGCCAAGTCCCTTGTGCGATGCATCACTGTAGACCGTAAAACCTCCCGTATCGTCCGGTAAAGTCAATACAGGTGCTTCACTAAGTCTCTTCTTTAGCTCCTGAAAACTCTCCTCACACTTCTCCGTCCATACGTATTTCACCGTCTTCCTCGTTAGATTGGTCAGCGGTGTTGCTATCTTTGAAAAATCTTGAATAAATCTCCGATAGTAACCCGCTAACCCCAAGAAACTTCTTACCTCCGTCGGCGTCCTTGGTTGCTCCCAATTCATCACTGCTTCCACCTTTGCTGGATCTACTGAAACTCCTTCCTTGTCAATGACATGACCTAAAAATTGAACTCTCTCCAACCAGAATTCACACTTCGAAAATTTAGCATACAACTGCTCCTTCCGTAAAATCTCCAACACCAATCTTAGGTGTTCAGCATGCTCCTCATCCGTTTTAGAATACACCAGAATATCGTCAATGAACACAACAACAAATTTATCCAAGTACTGCTTGAATATTCTGTTCATCATGTCCATAAATGCGGCTGGCGCATTCGTCAGTCCAAACGACATCACCAGAAACTCATAATGCCCATATCGAGTTCTGAATGCCGTCTTGGGTACATCCTCCTTCCTGACTTTCAACTGATGATAACCAGTCCTCAAGTCAATCTTTGAAAAGTACTTCGCCCCTTTCAATTGATCGAAAAGATCGTCAATTCGTGGCAACGGGTACTTGTTCTTAATTGTCACCTTATTCAGCTCTCTGTAATCCATACATAATCTCATCGATCCATCCTTCTTCTTTACAAACAGCACCGGTGCTCCCCATGGAGAAACACTTGGCTGGATGTACTTATTATCCAACAACTCCTGTAATTGCACCATCAACTCTTTCATTTCTACCGGAGCCATTCTATATGGTGCCTTTGATATCGGCGCTGTCCCCGGTACTAAATCAATTGCAAATTCTATTTCTCTGTCCGGCGGTAAGCCTGGCAATACATCTGGAAAAACATCCATAAACTCCCTAACTACTGGTATTTGCTCCATCTCGGGACTCACCACTTGTGTATCAACCACATGAGCCAAATACCCTACACAACCTTTCTTTAATAATTTCTTGGCTTGCATCATCGTCAGACAAGATGACTGTCTTGACGATTTGCTGCCATAAAATACGACCTTAGACTTATTTGGTGTCTTAAGGTGTATGCACTTCTTTTGACAATCAATTAAAGCTCCATGGTTAAACAACCAATCCATTCCAAGTATAACGTCAAACTCCCCCAAGCGTATTGGAATTAAATCTACACTCAACTTCTGACCCCTGATTTCAGCACAACAGTTTCTATGTACATACTCTACAGGAATCACTTCTTTATTTGCAACTTCTATGTTCATTGGGTTCTCTAGTTTTTGTCTAGGCAATTCTAACCGCTTAGCGAATTCATCAGACACAAATGAACAGGTAGCGCCCGAATCAAATAATACATAAGCATTTATATCATTGATCGGAATAATACCTGACACCACGTCTTTTGATTCGACGGCATCCTGCACCGTCATGTTGAAAGTCCGTGCCGTTGGTTTGTTCTGTGGCACCGGCCCTCCAATGGTCAGTTTGGCGTTGTTGTTGTTGTTGCTGTTGCTTCCCCTATAGCCCGAACTCCCTCCGGTGTTCTTCTTCTTCGGACAATCTTTAAATTGATGGTCCATGGCCCCGCAGGCGAAACAACCTCCTTTCCTTTTTGGTGTGGGACAATTAGGAGCGATGTGCCCCTCTTGCCCACAGTTATAGCAGACATTTCTTCCTTTCATGCACTCCCCGGTGTGGTTCTTTCCGCACTGACTGCATTTATTAGCTTTCTTCGATTCACTGCCCTGGGGTGTCCCCGAACTGCTGTTGTTATTCCATTTGCGTTTGTTCGAGTTGCTGCCCCCACTGCTACCTTCTCTGTTTCCCCCATCGCTTCTCTTCTTGTTCCGTTCTTGATTGTGCTTATTCAAAGCTTCATTTCCACCCTCAGCTATGATAGCTTTCTCCAGCAGTGTTGCAAAATTTGTGATCTGGAGAACAGCTACCCGACTGTAAACCCATGGTTTCAGCCCCTGTTCGAATCGTCTGGCGCGTCTTGCCTCGGTGTCCACCTGGTGTGAAGCAAATCTTGCCAATTCATTGAACTTGGCGGCGTATTCTGATACGGACAAGTTCCCCTGCTTAAGCTCTAGGAATTTAATTTCCATCCTAGCCTTTGTACTCTCTGGAAAGTAGTTTTCCAAGAATACCTCTTTGAATCGCGCCCACGCGATCGTTCCCTCCCCTGCTCTACTCTTATTGGCCTTCCACCAGTGGCTGGCCTCTCCTTTCATCATGAAGGTAGCAAATGAGGTCATTTGCTCCTCCCTAACTCGTGCAACCTCGAAGACTTTTTCCATCTCCTCTATCCAGGTTTGTGCTTCTATAGGATCTGTGGTCCCTTTGAACTCGGGTGGTCCTATCAGTTTGAAGTCTTTAAAGGTTGCTAGTGGAGCGGCAGGGTTTGTTGCTCCAGTAGCCTCTGTGTTGCGTCCGCGAAATGCTCCCATTAGCATTTCTACGAACTCTTGGACAGGGTTTGGCGGTACCCCTCCGGCGTTCACTGACTCTTCGGGTGGTGGTGGGGGTAGTCGTTGATTTCTTCTCTGTGGCGGCATTTTCTGTATAAAGAAAATTTAATTAATTAAAGTTGTTTCAATCTTTTTACTTTCGTTTTGTAGCTTAAGTAATTTAAACTAAAGCACAAATAATCATCTCGACACATATAAACATAAACGGAAATGCATTTATATTCATATGCCAAAACACAGTGCGTAGCACTTTTACATCATAAGCATACTGCTATAAACGCTGCTAACCCCGATAGTTAAAACAAAAGACGGGATCTAACATATCCCACAACTTCATAGAGTTGGGATTTACAACATACTAACCCTCTATCAAAACAAAAGTTGGGTTTCTACTGCATCTATGTACATACATCATAAATAAAGAAAATACAACTAACGGCGCATCCCTCGACGAACCGCATCGTCGTACTCCTCATCTCCAATAGTCCTGACCACACCCCTACTGATGGTGTGCAAGGTCTGGCCCTCCTCAGCAGGGTAATAGTGCACCCTACTCTGGATCCTACCAACTGATGAGCGATAGACGTAACTGAGTCTATCTATCCTCACCTTTTTCTCCCTAACCTCCTCCTCCAGCTCCATCATCTGCCCGTGAGCTGCATCACGCTGAAACTCCATATCTAACCTTGCCTCAACGGCCTGCTGCATCTGGCCCCTCATGGCCTCCCTCTCTGCCTGTGTCTGCTGAATCTTCAGCTCAGCGGCTACTAACTTGGCCTCCATCTCGGCCATCCTCGCCTTCAGCTCTATGTTCTCGCCAGAGAACATATAAGCTGTATCTCTATACTGCTGCTCTGTCTGCTGGTGGATCTGGTTCTGCTCCTCCAGGTGCTGAACCCTCTCCTCTAGCTCCTCGTTAGCCGTAGTGAGAGTATCGATGATGTCACTGGCGACAGTGCCCATGCCATCAACATACTCAGCTGGCTCCTCATCCTCATCATCATCAGAATCAGCCTCCTCCTCACTGTACTGCCCCATAACTCCGCCCCAGACAGCGTCCTCTCTATCTCCCTCCTCGGGATCTGACTCTGGCTCCTCGATCGGTGCAGCCACCCGTGGCTGTGCGGTATCCATAGGGATATCCGTATAAATCACCTCCTCTACAGCAGTGCTCGACTGGCCTATCTCCGTCATCCTACAATAACATAAATAACACATGTTAGTACAGCAATAAAATATATTCATTGATGAAATGAAATGATATTTTATCATGTACATCTCGGCTCGATGGATTTTCTCAATCCACCTCCAAAAATACACAACATGATGAATCTCCCCGATTCAACTCCTAACGCACTCGATGAGAGTTTAATACTAAGGTTATAACCTAGGTTTCGCAAATCCTAGCGTTTCTAACCTACAGCTCTGATACCAACCTGTGACGACCCCAAATCCGGGTTCTTTAGCCTCGGGTTTGGTTCTCACTGTACAATACTTAACAACAATGAAATACATATATTGTATTCAAACTACGCGGAATAATACAAAAGGTTCCTTATATAAAGGCTACACTTCCCAAGGTCTATTAACCTTAAATTGTAACATTACATATCTTAAGGGAAATACAAAAGATTTACAACAGTAATTACATAACCGCAATTTAAACTAGCATGTAATTACTACAACTAAGCATTCGCTTTCCCCTTGCCTTTGTTCGATTTAGAGCTTTCGGGATTGGCTGAAATATAGTCATGATATAGCAAGAATGAGCAACTAAATGGCTCAGCAAGTTTATAAACAACAATCATACGATATATCATGATGAAGGGAAATAACTTCAAGGTTTCAACAATAGCAATTGTGAAAGATAACAAGAATCAATGTTCAATAAAAGAAGGAATTGACTCTTTACTGCTGAGTGGTCTTTAATGACCATGAACTGCTACTAAGGTAGAACAGACATACAATGTCTGACTCCTTGTTAAAATAACGGGACACTTGAGGGGATCAATCCTCTCATGTCCTATGTATATGCATCACATTTAGTTTTCTTGCGCGCTGTCGGGTCTCCGACAAATAAAAATCCCCTTTAACTAGGGTTGTTCTATCTCAGTCTTACTGTAAGAATCCGCACCAACCAATGGTTTGGATAAGCTTTTATAATATTCAATTAAATGAATTTAACATGCATTTGTCTAGCCGAAACAATTAGCTTAGACGTTCTTAGACAGTTTGCAAAAGCACTATGTGCGAATACAATAATCAATAATGATGTGAAGTAATTTTTGATAATTAATTCACTCAAAGGTCTGTCAAGTAACTACGGGTGTAGAATACTTGCTCAACAATAATTGAAATGTAAATACGGTTGAAAAATATCTGCAACAATAAATACAAGTTTAAGGGTAGAAAACTTGCCTGTCTGCACAGCTACAATAAATGTCTAGCTTTAACTACTTGCTTTGAAAGACCTAACATTAATAAAGTCGGTCTAATAATTAGCACGGCGTATTTGCATAACTATACGCTTGATAATGAACTTATTTACCACACATAAGTACTAACACATAATTTACATTAGTCAAAACAATATTATTAACCTTATAAACCCTTAATCATATTAGGTTAATAATTTAATAAGTTAGAAAATATTTTTCTTAAGTGTTGGACACTTATTAAACCTTTAAACAACTTATTATAATTGTTTAATTAAATTTAATTTATTTTATTAACTCAATCTCTTTTTAATTACTATTTAATATTGATTAAATAGAAATTAATTAATTAACTCTAGTTATTATATAAAATAATTAATAACTAATTGTACTTACTTATTATTTAATTATAATTAAATAATAAATAATTATTAACTTAGTTTTAACCTTCTTTAATTTAATGTTAATCAACCAATAATTAGCCAAGTAATTAACCTTACTTATTATTTAATTAAGAAAATTAAATAATAGTTTACTAATCTTAATCCTCTTTAATTATTATTTAATGTCAATTAAATAATAATTAATTATTTAATTAATTTTAATTATTATTTAAGGTTAAATAATAATCAAATCATTCTTATTTATTATTTAAATTAAATAATAAATTATTACTCTAATAACTTAATTTCCATTAATCGTTATTTAATGCTAATTAAATAATAATTAATTACCTAATTATCCTTATTTATTATTTAAATATTATTAAATAATAAATAATAAATTTATAAATTTTATCTCTCTTTAAGTATTATTTAATAGGCATTAAATAATAAATGCTAATTTATCATCTTTATTTATTATTAACATTTAAAATAATAAATAAATAATAAATTTATTAATCTTAACCATGGTTTAGCTAACTAGATTAATATTTAAAATATTTAAATATTAAACTTAATGAAAAATATCCTCCCCAATATTATTTTTGTATTAAAATTATTTTTGTTATAATTTTAATTTAGTTTTTAAATATTTAAATTAATTAAATTTAACCCGAATGGCATTTCCGTAAATAAGTCGAAATCTGAACCGAGGGCAGAATGGTCATTTCGCCGAAAAAAACACGGAGGGGCATAATCGTAATTTCTCCGAAAAACGGTGCTCGCGCATTGCGCGCACCTTCAGAATCAACGGCCCAAAACGGTGCCGTTTTAAGAAGCCGTAAACGGCTTCCGCGCATTGCGCGAAGGTTATTTTCTTTATACGCCAAACGGCGTCGTTTGGCTCCGTGTCCGGCGATGAACAGTGCTCGCGCATTGCGCGGCCAGTGTTAATTTTTTTTCTTCCAACCAGAATGTGAACAGTGTTCCGGCATACACATTTTAAATAAAAATATACCATCAAATAAGCTTTAACTCTTCAATAAAAATCCAAAAAAATTACCAATCACCTTATATTAATTTATAACATGAAAAAATAATTTTTCATGATTTAATTTCATTATTTTTTTTATAAAAATTTCTACATCACATAAACTACCATAAATCATAACTTTTTGTGTATAACTCCATTTTAAGTGATTCAAACTTTGTTTTTCTCATGATTTAATGTTCTATAATATTAGAACATCAAACCTTAGTTTTATAAAAATATTTTTGGACATAAATTCCAAAACTTGTTTACACACTAATAAATACATATTTTAGCATATAAAATATACCAAAATACAAACCAAACATATTAAACTCAAACATGGCATAAATATTACAACTACACATTAATAATTATATTAACATGTTTATACTAACATGATGATTTATTTAATTTAAAAACAAACTACATTTAAAATAACAATTACCTTGTTTTAATAGCTATCTTCCTTTTTCTTCCAAAGTAGGTGATGAAAGAAGATGACATGCACTAGCTTAGCACTCCTTCTCCTTCTCTTGCTCTCTCTCAAAATATTTTGCTCTCAAACTCTCTCTTTTGATTTTTTTGGAGCAAAATGAAATAACATCTATCAACTTTTCAAGTATACTTGAAAAATTAGTAGATACACATAATGTATCTAATAATTTTTACCACTACAAGCTAGCTATTGGATACTTACACAAGTTAACAAGCCATGACTTGGTTGGTGAAAAGAAGCATGGTTCATGTACTTAAAAATTTAAAACAAGCAATCCTTAATTAAATAAATAGATAATAAACTAAAATAAAATAAAATAAAATAAAACCAACTCATTTTCTCTCTCCTTCATAGCATGCTCGGCTGACTTCTTCTTGTCCCAATTTCATAGTCACCTTTTTCACTTTTTAACCAATTAATAGTTAATTTTAAGTATTTTCCAAGTGGGCCAAGCATTGGGCTTTAATTTAAAATACCAATTGGGCTTCTATTAAATTGTTTGGGCTACTAAATTGTCAAATTTTATTATTCTCCACTTGGACTACTAATTGACCCATGTTGGGCTAATTTAATAATTTACACATTAATTATTCAATCCATGATTAAATAAATAATTAGATTGAATAAATAATTAAATATTTTAACCCATAAGTATTAAATTACTAAATGGACTAATAAATATTATTATTAATATTTCACATTATTTATATTAATTAATAATCATATTAATTAATTTATTATATTTAATTCACTCATTATATTCAATTTAATTGAATATTTAATTAATAGGAAACTTATCAATTATTTTGATATTAAAACTTTAGGGTTTGTTCACTAATTTAATAACATATTAGTGACCCCCTTTAATTAATTTTAGTAATTAATTACATAATTATTTAATCACATAATTAATTAATCACATAAAAAGATTTAAATAATCTCATAAAACTAACTCGTTGGAAATTAAATTAATAATTTAATTAATAAAGACGTGGAAATTCTAGGACATTACAGTTACTACCGAGTCAAGTGAGCCAAGTCTAATTCTTCAAGAGGAGTGTGCTTGGATGTCATCTAACTCCATCATCTATCTTTGGAAGGAGAGAAAAGTAGCTCACAAGTCTAGAAGGTATAACACTAACCCTAAACCCTAGTTTTGAAGTTCATTATATTTTATATTGAATATTTATGGTAGAAAAGTTATTCTCAAGCTCTAAATGTTTAGATCCATGCTAGATTGGTAGATCTAGGGTCACATGGGTTTTACATGAATATCTATGGGTGTTGGTGTTGAAAAGTTTAGCAAAATGTATGAAAACGATTTTTACCGACGAAACCTTAAACGAACGTGTGATTCGGAGCTTTATATTTTGAAACCTAAAAGTTAGGTATGAGATTTTCTTCTTTGATATGGTAAATATATAAGTTAAGAACAAAACCTAGTTGGTATAATTTTCATGTGAGTTGTTATGGTTAAGATATGATTTTTAAAAACCAAGGATTGTGAAGTTAGTTTTCACTTTTCCCTTGTGAGCGATTTTAAGCATAGATCCATTTGGAATTTGGATTTGTGATATAAAGAGAAGTTGTAGAGGGGGAAATTCTAATGAGAATGGACTCAAGAATCACCCCAAAATGTTTTAAAATGAAGAAGTTATGCAAGATTTAATCAAATGAGCAAAAGTTGAAAAATCAGAAAATGGCAATTCTGCAGTTTCTGCAAGAGGAGGGCCGGGGCCCTTGTTTCCTTTGTAAAAGGAGGGCCGGGGCCCTTGGTCACTGTTCACGGCCAGTGAGTTTTCCGTTCCGGGTCGGGTCGGGCCATTCGGGTCGGGTCGGTTCGGGTCTTTTAAGTCCAAAATTGATAAAATTGCTTAAAAATTAATATAATTAATTTGAGACCCAACTTTAATAATTATTTACTATTTATAATAAATAATAAATAAAGTAAATAAAAGCTATTATTATAATTAATTATTATTTAAAGGATATTAGATGATAATTAAAGAAAGATGAAGTTAATAAGGTAATTATTTATTATTTTAATAAATAAGGATAATTAGTTAATTATTATTTAAATGATATTAAATAATAATTAAAGGGAGATAAAGTGAATAAAATGATCATTTATTAATTAATGAATATTAAATAATAAATGAGATTAATTAACTAAGAGATTATTATTTAAATAATCATTAAAGGATTTGAGGATTGTTAAAATATTATTAAATGGTTAATAATATTAATAAGTGATTAAAGTATTATTAAATGGTTATAATATTAATAAGTGATTAAAATATTATTAAATGGTTAATAATATTAATAAGTGATTAAAATATTATTAAAAGGTTAATAATATTAATAAGTGATTAAAATATTATTAAATGGTTAATAATATTAATAAGTGATTAAAATATTATTAAATAATTAATAATATTAATAAGTGATTAAAATATTATTAAATGGTTAATAATATTAATAAGTGATTAAAATATTGTTAAATGATTAATAATATTAATAAGTGGTTAAAATATTATTAAATAGTTAATAATATTAATAAGTGATTAAAATATTATTAAATTGTTAATAATATTAATAAGTGGTTAAAATATTATTAAATGGTTAATAATATTAATAAGTGATTAAAATATTATTAAATGATTAATAATATTAATAAGTGATTAAAATATTATTAAATGGTTAATAATATTAATAAGTGATTAAAATATTGTTAAATGATTAATAATATTAATAAGTGGTTAAAATATTATTAAATAGTTAATAATATTAATAAGTGATTAAAATATTATTAAATTGTTAATAATATTAATAAGTGATTAAAATATTATTAAATAGTTAATAATATTAATAAGTGATTAAAATATTATTAAATGATTAATAATATTAATAAGTGATTAAAATATTATTAAATGGTTAATAATATTAATAAGTGTTAAATATTGTTAAATGATTAATAATATTAATAAGTGGTTAAAATATTATTAAATAGTTAATAATATTAATAAGTGATTAAAATATTATTAAATTGTTAATAATATTAATAAATGATTAAAATATTATTAAATTGTTAATAATATTAATAAGTGATTAAAATATTATTAAAGGGTTAATAATATTTGATTGTAGTTATATATTATCAAATGTAGATAATATTTTGAGATATTTGGTACATTATCAAATGTCCAAATCATTAAGTTGCGTAAAGAAGAAAGTTTAATTGAATTAAACCAAGGTAAGAGTCCATTAGTGATTAAATATTAGACAACTTATAAAATATAGGTTGTATGAAGAACGCAAGGTATTGGTGAAAGATGTTTAAGTGTACCCGATATGTCCAACTAGGTTTGGGCTAGTGGTTTTTGTCCGGAACGTATAGGTTCATTTGTCGGACAACTAAAGAGTTAATACTTTGAAGTTAAGGTCTTAAGTTAAGGCTAAGTAATAGTCATTATATCTAATGATTATTTCAATTTCCTATATAAATTGTAGGTTGAACGCAAGACGCAAATAAGCGTAACTGGTAGAAGCGAACCAGGCAAGTTTTTCAGATATTGTTGCTATGTGTATAACTGTTGTGTGTGCACTTGAAGCCTGTGAGAATTTGAATTAAATATGTTTCTGTGAAATCATATGATGTGTGTTGATTCTATATGTTAGAAAACCTGAATTAATTGAATAAGTTGAACTGTATGCCATGTATTCATTCCAATGCATGATCAGTATGTTGCATGAATAAATGCAAAGCATGAGAAACATGATGCATTCATATAATGTAATGCATGAAGTATGAGAAGAATGTATAAACATAAACTAAGTGCTATGTGCTATCTGTTAGACTTGTTGAGCCGTCGTGCTCACTCTTGCCTAAACCAACATTTTCAGATAAGGCTAGTTACCTGAAGTTCTCGATAAAGAACAAGGAACAGGAAAACATATTACTTCCATTGAAGATCTAAATATCTATTATAGATATCAGTCCGAATTGGACAGGTAAATGATTGCGTAGCATAAGATATTGTTGGTACATTATATGAGTGTTAAATACTCAAGTTGATTGTAATAGAATGTCGTATCATGTATGATATTAAGACATACTAGGAATGTATAAAGATTTCGATTCTGGAATAGAAAGAGATATTGTAAAATTATAAATAAATGGTTATTTACCAATTATAATATTGTTGTAATTCTTAAACAATAAGGAAAAGGTTGTACTCGTGTTGAACCGGATCCGAGGTTCGAGGAACCCGGATTTGGGGTCGTCACAAGAGGTACAAACAACAAAAATATCAACGCAAAAAAATCACAAATTCAAACAATAATATACTTATTAAATTTCTTAACTCTAAAGATAAATTATTCTTAACTCTAAAGATAAATTATGTAACATTAGCATTATGCTAGTGGTGGAGAAGAAATATGTATGAGAGAAGATGTGTGATAGATAAAAGTTGGAGAAAAAATATAATTAAGGATTAAACACAAAACTATTTTAAAAAAACTAAACGAGAATTTGAAAAATAAGTTTATTTTTTGGACTACGTACTAGTTTAAATAAAAACTAATGTACTTTTTGCACCCTAAAATTTATATGTCAGACACCTATCGCACTTTAAACTTTAAAAGGTCCACACTTGCATTCACAACTTGTAATTTTAATTTTAAATTGCACTTTTCGAGATTTTGACCGATTACTTTTGATCGGGACTTTCGCTTTTTACTTAAAACAATACTTTCTTTAAGGGTAAAATTGTCTAAACATTTTAAATAAAATATTTTATTTCATCTCTCCTCTCTCCTTTTATTTCATCTCTCGTATTTCTTTCTAGTCTATCTCCTCTATTTTAAGCAACCATTTCAATCCATTTTATATATAGATTTGTATATATAAATAGTGAGACACTTAGAGAGTTTCTTCAATTCCTCTATTTCATTTTAATTTTTTTGTAAACAAATTTGTTTTGCTTCTTCTTATACTTATACCCAAATCGATACAAGGAATAATTAAACCCAATTTCTATGAATATACGTTTCATGGTTTATCTTATTCTTTTAGCCTAATCCGTTTTAGTCGGTTTGATCCCTCTTTTTGTTTTTGATATTCATATTAACTTGATATGTTTTTTTCTTGAAAGCGTCTCTGTCTTTAGTACCCGGTCTTGTTTTGCTATGCTTTGTGGTTTTGGGTTTAATATGTTGTGTTCAATTTTTTAATGGTTTGATGAATTGCTTTATGTTAGATTGATTTATGTTAAGGTTAGTCTTTCATGAACTATATCCAAATTTATTGATTGTTCCACCATATATATATATATAGAGAGAGAGAGAGATGACGGATCTAAATCATACCTCTATCAAAATGACGTTGTTTTGAATATTCTTTTTTTTATAAATAATATTAAAAGAAGATGGCGGCCCCACTTGTCTTTCTTTTATTTACAAAAATGTTATCAAAGAATTTTCAAAACGATGTCGTTTTGATAAAAGTATGTTACTCAATGAGATATGCTATTTAAGATATATGTTTTTAAACTGTCATCTATCTCTCTCTCTCTCTATATATATATATATATATATCCGGTTTCATTTTTACTTTGTGAATTCCTCATAATTTACTGATAAATTTTGTTTTTTTTAAATAAATAAATTATTCTTTGTAGTTTTAAAAAGTTAATTTTGTCTTATTTCCTCCCTTATCCTCCTTAATCAATTTTTCATTATTGGTTCAAATTAAGTAGTTCCGTGATATTTTTGTATTAAAAAGTTAATTTTTTTATTGATTTTCCCTTAAATTACTCCTTTATTATTTATGTTAATGTTCATATTATTGCCTTTTCAATTATTCTTTCTCGAACTAAATTTAGTAATATATTTGTTGATTAATACTAGAATTGTAATCCTTTTGAGTTATCCATTTATAATTTACAAATGAAAGCAATTACAGGATGTGGAAGCCTCAAGAAATAAGTTGTAGAACATGAAACGGAGGAAACTAACATTATTAGTCGACTGTATATGGACATATTTTAACAGTACCCACTTAGGAATAGACTACACAAATCAATCAATGAATCTCCATGAATCCTTTTTCTTATAAATTTTAATTTTTACGTTAAAACACAACACAGATTAGATATTTATCAACAAAAAATTAGCCTTGGGTGAATCAAATGTCAAATATGGGGGGTGAGATTATCTGTAACCAAAGTATTTGTTTCTTTGTGTCGAGACGTATAGTGACGATTTTTAGAGTCTATAGCGACGGTATAAACCGTCGTCATAGCCCTATATTTTTGTAAGGATACGACAACGGGATATACCGTCGTTATACACCCTAAAAATTATCGTTATAAACCTTGAAACAAAAATTTTTGGTTACAGAGAATCTCATGCCCAAATATAAATACTGGGATATTTAGGAGAGAGAAAGTAATGGTGAAAGAGATGAAGAAGATAAATAGGTGAAGTAATGAGTGAATGAGAGAAATGAATTGACCAATTTGCCCCTAAAAAATGCACACGTGTGCTACTCCTGATCAAAAGTGATCGGTTAAAATTTCGAAAAATGCAATTTAAAACTAAAATTATAAGTTTGAGATACAAGTGTTGACCTTTTAAAGTATGAAATGAGATAGGTATCTGACATGTAAATTTTGGGATGCAAAAAATACATTACTTGAAAAAAAAAATTGAGTAGGGTCAAGACCCAGTCCCAATTGTATGTGGTGTCACCATTGGTTAAGATCATAACAACGTAAAATAAGGATGATGGTACCTAATCTATTATATAATGGGAGAATAAAAAAAATAACCGTCTTAAAACTCTGTCATAACTTTAACAATACTTATTTATTTTTTCTATTTTACCTCCTCTTTTTCTCTTATGCCTAAATTATCTTCTAACTAATTATTTTATAATTTTTACTTGCACACACATAATGTATGCCAAATTAGACTAATATATATAATTTATTAATAAAATGTCATAATATTAACACCGTTTATGTATAAATATATTTAAAAATACATGAAACTTTAATTCTTTTAGGGAATTTCCATAGACAAGGAAAAATTAAAACTACTTGTTGTGAAAAGAAAAATAAAATATTCAATTTTCTATGAAAAATAAAATATTCGCTTTTTTATAAAAATTTGTTTAATATTTTTAAAATATTGTCATATAATAATTTAAATTAATTATATATTACTATTTATAAATTTATTATTTACATTAAAATAACAGTATATAATTAATTTAAAACATCACAATGAAAATAACCAAAGCACTCGATAACTTTTTCTCTTCTATAATACAAATCACGTCCCACCAACCGAATCTTACCACGGTCTCTCCTTACTACTTAACGGACCCGTCACATATCGTGACGGCTCTCACTTACGGGAGCTGTTCTGCAGTTAACGGCCCTCTAACCGATTCATTGCCGACCGCTTCCAAACTAACGTCGTCTGCAACGCGGTTCCGTCTTCGCGATTCGGACAAACCCTAGACTAACGTCCTCCGATGGCGTCGTGTGATGATGATTTCACTCTCCTCGGTGACGATAATTCAACCAACTCCAACCTCCAAACAAATCCTAACCACCACCACCATCGCCTCGCGACCTCTCACCACCTACAAGCCTTCAGTCACCGCTTCACCACCAAGGCGACTCCGATCCACGCGCCGCTACCCGCTGTCCCGACTCTAATTCAACCCAGTCTCCCTCCTACGGTTCTTGCACCAGGAGGGAGCCCTAAAGTTATATCCTGCGAGGATGACGACGCTGAGGCCGAGGGCTTCAGTGACGGCGCCTTCTGTTCCCAGCCTGATCCAAAATGTACGACGCCGTTTCGTGCGGTAAATCCTTTCTCCACTGATACCGGTCCAATCACATTGGAAAATGAGTGCGATCCGAGCAGATCTAGGGTTAATGCGTCCAACGAGAAGCGAAATGATCGGGAAGAGCTTAGTGACGGAGGAACGCCTTACAATTACAAAAGAGCCAAGCTGGCTACAGTGGGCGGCGGTGGAGCCACCTCCGTTGGCGGAAGTGGAGAGTACAGGAAAGATAGGGAGGAGTGGAGCGACACGGCAATTGCGTACCTTCTCGACGCATACACAGATAAGTTTATGCAGTTGAATCGGGGAAATTTACGAGGGAGGGATTGGGAGGAAGTGGCCGCAATTGTGAGTGAGAGATGTGAGAAGCAATCCAAGAGCGTTGAACAGTGCAAGAACAAGGTGGATAATTTGAAGAAGAGGTACAAGTTAGAGAGGCATCGGATGAGTAATGGTGGCATTTTGGCATGCCATTGGCCTTGGTTTAAGAAGATGGAACAGATTGTTGGTAATACATTGCCACTGAAAGCTGTTTCGGAAGAAAAGTCTATAGGTGGATCAGCTACCTCACTTAGACTCTCCAAGAGGTATACATTGTCATTGGACTGGTAGATATCTATATATTTTTATATATAAATTCTTTTCCATTATGTAAATTATTGATTTGATGTAATTTTAATATTTGGTTTGTGGTATCATATGAACTGTTAAATTGTTCTAATGCCTTTATTCATAGCCTAAGAATATATACAACTTTGTGAACCATGCCTCAATGTTATATTCTCTTGGACATTGGTCTATTGTCAATGGAAGTAGTTCAGGAGATGCTGATAAGTTGGCTTTTTGAATCAAGCTTTCCACTTTCCTGAGGTCGATTCTTTCATCTTTACTCTTAACAAGTGATCGACAATTAACATGAGATAACTTATTTAGTGGTATCTGATGCTGTTGACTGAGACCTGTTGGTGACTCTTCTGAACATGCAGTATAATTATGATATTTTTTTTTTGTCTTTTGTATGTGTTGAAGGCCCTTCTTCTGAAGTTTTTAATTTAAGGGGCACTGTTTGGGGCAAATAAGAGATTTTGTAATTTTTTCTAATGCTTCTCTTTGTTCCTAGCATTTTTGTGATAATTATTTTAATAACAGAGCATCGAGGCCAAGGAAAGTGATTAAGTTTCAAGTCAACTTATTTTCCTCCTGTATGTTACCTCCCTTCTCTTAGGGTTGTCAGTTGTGGCCTTGTAGGCAGTAAGCTTGCTATGCCAACCTTTTGAGGCTTTCACTGTTTCACATGTTTTTACTTTCATGACATCCATACCTTCTTGTTGGATTTCATTTAAGGTATTAGGCAATCTTATTGAGCTTGAGTCTGCATCATATAATATGGGTGGGGCCAGAATATAGAACTATATAATTGGTTGGTCATTGACAGGTTAGACAAATAAGTACTGATAGTAAAATCAATTTATATTCTTTTCCGTGCCAACTGCAAAGTACCAACAAGGCCTTCCTGACATTTTCACCAGTTGGTCAATTTGAGTGAGGCTTGGCAAGTGCATTTTGCTGATTAGAATAGGAAACATATCTATCCCTTAGCTTTAGTTGCTATCTCTCTCTCTTTGTCTCTCTGGTCATTATCCCTTTCCTTTTCTCTCATTGAAGTGCGCTTTCAGTAGTCTGTATTATGACCAAGAAGAAAAAAATTTGAGCTTAATGGATGTTGGCTAGTCCTACTTTCATCAGCAAGGTTGCAACGTGGATGAACTTGTGGAGCTTATATTTATTTTTGAATTTTAACTTAGTTTTTCTAGACCCATTCTTTAGTAGCTTAATCTTCTAGAACACGTGGTAGTCATCATGCTATCATGATAGTGATTCATGTCACCTATTATGAATTTTCCACGTGTGTGATCAAGTCCTATGAATTATAAGTGTTGAGAAGTGTGTTGACATTACAAAGTCATACACTGGATGAATTAAGTTTTGCATCTTTTTTATAAATCTTGTGGGATAAAGTGATCATATTCAATTAATTTTGGTTGTGACCGTTACAAATAATATCTTTGGTACCATATTTTTCTTGAAAACTTGGTGGTGCGCTTGATTGTAGTAATATGCTTGTCCTTGCAGCATTTTTGTTGAATTTTTAATATCTACCCATTTTCGTATCCTGATTTGAGTTAGTTTGTGTGGTTTATTTACATT
Organism: Hedera helix; assembly: GCA_947179155.2. Lineage (NCBI taxonomy): Eukaryota > Viridiplantae > Streptophyta > Magnoliopsida > Apiales > Araliaceae > Hedera > Hedera helix. Next base: position 50,932,978 of record OX359266.1, on the reverse strand, counting down.
TCGCGGGCTTGAATAATTTATGTTATTATACACATTTTTCTAGTAGACTGGGGTCATTAGATGATATGATTCTTTTACTCTTGCGACAGCTTTCTGATATTTGTTTGGCAGATATGGGACAGCGGTTTCCAGCCCCGTCAGTCAAACTAATAACATGAAGGTGAAATCAGTGACAAACCCTAAGTGGCGGAGAGTAGTCTTTAAAATAAGTGGTGCTGCCTTGGTTGGCTCTGGCTCCCACAGCATCGATCCAAAGGTTATTTTTTATGCAGCCAGATATTTAGATGTCTCAACATAGCCCTTTGATTTCTCCCCTGTTCACTTTGTTGCAACAGGAAGGACGAAAAAATGTTTGGGTTTTGTCCCTTTTGGGTTGGGGGGTTTGTACACTATAGCAAACAGATTAATTGTCTACTCTTGGCATTTGTATATACTGGAGCCTAAAATCAGAGTTGCTTTCTCTTAATTTAATAGGTGGCGATGCTGATTGCTAGAGAAGTTTCAATGGCTTGTCGTGTTGGCGTTGAGGTATTCCTTTTCAGTTGATGGCATTGCAAAATCTGCATTTTGGCTATTTTCTGATTCTGACAGGGAAAACGAACATTCTTATTTCATGCCTTAGGTGGCGGTAGTTGTTGGAGGCCGTAATTTCTTTTGTGGAGAGACGTGGGTAACAGCAACTGATTTGGATAGATGTACTGCATATCAGATTGGGTAACATAATTATTTTTCCCATGCTTTGTATATCCTCTTTTCATAGTTGTAAAAAAATCTAATATCAGTCACTTCCGTGAAGATGATGTGTATAATGGAATCATGCTCTTGATATTTGTTTTGTTGGATGCTTGTTAGATTTGCTTTTCTTTGTGAATCTGTGAATATGTTTCCTGTCACTTTATATATGAATAAGTTGTTACACTTGGAGGGATTTGATGCATCTGTTTCTGCTCAAATTCATTGTTACTTTGTTTTTAGAAGAGTAAAAGAAAATTGTGGAAGGTGCATGATAGCATGAGAAACCGAGCACTAAAAAGTATCATCCTTTTATATAACAAAGTGTGTGTTATAATAATATACTAGTCCTCACCAGGCATACTACTTTTTTTGATTTCGTTAAGTACTGTACATGTCCTTGTCATGTATACTATAAACTCTTAAATTCAGGGTTTTTTATGTCTTTTTAAGGATAATATGATATGGCTGACCTTTGTCTTCTCCCTTTTTCTTATGTCGTCACCTTGTTTTGTCTGTGGATGGGTCTTAGTTTTTTCTTGCCATGTTACATGGAAACCCCTAGAACGCTTCTTAAGAGGACACGACAGACATTCCTATTTGTAGAACATTTTGGTTCAGTTTCCACCAAGCTGACGTGTCCGACACCCACACCCTTACCTGTGTCGTATTGACATGGGTATTTCTGAATTTTAGAAGAGTCCATGTAACATAGTTTTCTTGTATCTCAATCATATGCGAAACTACTTATATAAAACCTTTCAAACCTCTTAAAAGTATATAGTTTTTTTTCTTGGTGTTAGTGTAATGAGATACTTTTAACAATGCATTAGAATGAACCCTTAGTTATGTATGTAGCTGGTCTCTAATAATTGGACAGGGCTTTGATGAGTTGATTTGCTGTTTTGGGAGTGGCTGGTTTCTTCTCTATATTCCTGCCAATATCTTGATTTTATTGCCATTAAACTTCATTTTGCCTCTGACGGAAAATCCATGTTTTTGATATCAGGTTGAAAGTCACTCAAGAAGGGTACTTAACTCTTTCTAATATCAATTTTGAAATTGCCTTGTTCTTATGCTTGTATAGATTTTCTTCTTGGGTTGGGTTCTTAACTTTTTGTTTCAAATTTTATTTGAATCTTGACTGGAATTTTGATGTGTATAAATGAAAATACACATTCGTTGTCCCCGTTGCCTCATGTTGATCTATGCAAGGGTTCAGACTATTGCCTGCAGTTTAACCTTTTAAGCATTCGTTTTGCATGAAAGTGGATGCCTGAGGTTTTACCATCCCACTAAGCAATAACTCCTACATGCACGTATTTGTTTTTGTTTTTCATATCTTAGCTCATAAAAGATGTATTATCAGCCATCTAGTAATTTGATTCTTATACCAACTGGTAAATGGTTTATATGACTTTTCCAGCTGTGTTTAAGCTAAATAAGCCATGACTTTCCAATTGTGTTACCAGTATGATGGCAACTGTGATGAATTCCATACTGCTCCAGTCAGCTCTAGAGAAGATGGGTGTTCAGACTCGAGTGCAAACTGCATTTTCTATGCCAGAGGTTGCTGAACCATATAGTAGACAACGGGCTATCCGGCATCTTGAGAAAGGGAGGGTTGTGATATTTGGCGGTATTGGTGCTGGCACAGGAAATCCACTCTTCTCCACAGACACAGCAGCAGCTCTTAGAGCTTCAGAGAGTACGCCCTCTTTCTTTCAGGAACTCAACTTTGTCCATTCTGAATAGCTGATATTTAAGAATCTTTTGCTGTCTTTATCCTAGAAGGTAATTTTGACAAAAAAAATTCTTCACTAGTTCATGCTGATGCTGTCCTCAAAGGTACAAATATAGATGGTGTCTACGATTGTGACTCCGGAAACAGCAATGTTCTTTTTGAGCACATATCCTTCAGGGATTTGGCCTCCAGAGGTGCTTCCGCTATGGACATGATGGCTGTGACATTTTGTGAGGAGAATGGAATTCCAGGTTGGTATATTTTGCTCTATTTTGCCTTGGTCTGGGTATGTTTTCTTTTTCCCCAATGGTGACATCTCTGGTCCATTGAGTTATTAAGCACTGCTGCTCACATCTAGACATGATTTCCTTGTATTTAGGCTTAAATGGTGAAATAAAGGTGTAAGTGTTTTATACCATGATGTGATGAGTTGTCTTTGGCCTAATCACTTGTGGAGTAAACAATTTATTTTCAATTTAGTGTTAGACTCTTCTATTGAAATACATTTCTTCTTGCAGTTGTGATTTTTAATCTTCATGAGCCCGGTAACATATCAAGAGCATTATGTGGAGAACCAGTTGGAATTTTGGTTGATCAGATGGGACAGATTAGCTAAATGTGTGCAGACAATCTCATTTCTGATTCAATATATTTATTGACATCTGAATGTATTTTGGAGTGCAAAAACTGTTCGTAAAGTTAATCTTAAAATAGCAATGGAGGCAGGCAAGCATCTGGTGTGGCCATTATCTGTTATGGACATCTGCAAGAATTCTGGAGAATTATGACTTTGCTGCCTGTACAGATACATGAGAAGGGGGTAATATATGTATCCGCTTCCTGTTAACTGATCTTTCTATTTTCCTCTTTAATTAGGTTACACATTGTAAATTGTATCAGGAAAAGAGTTGATGGGGGGTGCATCAACAAAAATGTAGTGATAATAAAGATGTAGTTGTACTCTTGGGAATGAAATGCAAAAACTGAAAAGAAGTTGTTACAGGCTTGAAGGTTGGCAATTGCATGTACTTATCCATTCATTTGAATCGTAGTTTTTTGGAAGTACTTTGAGACGTTAAGAGGTTTATGGTAATGTAATATTGGGAAGCTTTGAGGCCCTCGTACTTTCAGATTATTAACATTTATACATCCTGCTTTGTAACTGGTATTGAATCCAAAACTACCAGTACCACCTCAGCCCACGAGGATCCTGTTGGGTAAAGATAGATCTGAAGTGACTATCAAGAGAGCTCGAGGACCACCGGCAGGTGTAGAAAAGGTCTGTCAACTGTCAAGATGTAGATGATCTACTTTTGCCTGTTTATAATGAGTAGATAACAGGTAAAAAGAAAATGCTGTAATCATGGAAAGAAGCGAGTGAAGCTGCAAAAGAAAAGAGGTAAAGTGGAAAATGGCGTGCACAGTGTTTTGTTTTATGAGACCTAATGATATCCATCACGAGCTCTCTCTCTCTCTCTGGCCTGATCAGTTTGGTTGTTACTCTTGTTTTTTAACAGAATGAATGGTAATGATGAAACTTCATGGTACATCATGCCATTCTTGATTTATCACAGAATTTGGTGCCGAGTTTCAAATGAAGTCTTTATTATAATAATTACTTACATCACTAGTAGTTGGTCATGTAATTATACCAACGTATTTATTTGAAATCTCAGATGCCCCAAATTTGAGTTACTATGAAGATTTACTCTCAAGAATTTAACGTAATGCTTTTGAGGAAATACTCTAAAATTTAACATCATGCAGGCATAACAAAGAGAATTATAGTTTGAAGTTTATGTTTGTGTACAGATGAAAGTAGATGCCTAATTCCAGTGTCAAAAGTACATTTACATAAACAGAGATCAACAGAAATTCTCTTGTTGGTTGGTTGACGAGATCATCAGACAGATCTTTGCTACCTGCACCAGTCTAATAAAACAAACCAAATATTACAAAGTAGAGAGAAAGCACATCAAATCTATGTAGATCTTGCAGCAAGTAACGTTATGATGGTAGCACCATCATCATAGACGATTCATACAATGAACCAAAAGATCAACCTTCAGTAGTAGCAACTGACGGTGAAAGCGAATCACGCGATTCGTCATAATCTTCCCCTAATGGAGACTGCTCCACCCTGATTTCTTCAATCAGCTTTGCCACTTCAGACATGGAGGGCCTCTTTTCAGGTTGTGGCGCAACACAAACCATTGCCACATGAAGCATTGCAACGAGCTCTTCCTCAATGTTCTTGTACCTCAACAATTCTTGATCAAACACTTCCGCAGTCCACTCATCCTTCACCACTGATCGAACCCATTTCGGCAAATCAACCGCTTGCTCCTCTTCCTCGGCAAGCGGACGACTCGGGGAAGGATACTGCGATGGAGCTCTTCCTGTGAGCACTTCCAGCAACAAAATCCCAAAGCTATAAACATCAGCCTTCTGGGATAGCCTCTTGAATTCTACCTGCTCAGGTGCCCTGTATCCTCCCAATCTTGCCGTGGCATGAACTGGATTCAAAAGCAATGCCAACCCAAAATCAGATATGCAAGCTACACCATTCTTATCGAGCAACACATTTGACGATTTCACATTCCCATGAGGAATTCTCGCAGCTTCATACTCTTCATGGACTCGAGCAATCCCCCTTGCTGCCCCTAAAACCAAGCTGATCCTTGTAGTCCAATCTAATGGAATTCTACCAGGGCCTCGATTCCCTATCATCAAAAACAAAAACAGTCATTAATTCATGCAAATGCATAACTATAGTCAAGTCGTTAACATCTACAATATACACTTAAAAATTAATTAATACCATGAAGGAGAGAGTGTAAGCTTCCATTTGGGAGATAATCATAAACAAGAAGCTTCTCTTCCTTAGCATAATAGAAAGCTCTGAGCCTAACAATATTGGGATGCCTAAGCCTCCCAATCACATCCATATACTGCTCAAACTCTTTCCTCCCGCACGGATTGGCGTCTTTCAGCCTCTTCACCGCCACCGTGATACCATCGTCAAGCACGGCCTTATACACAGTCCCCAAACTTCCTTTCCCAAGCATCTCCGCTGAGGCCTTTAACAAATCCTCAAGCTCAAATTGCTTCTTCCTATCAAAAAATACAAGCTTACTTTTATCTGTAGCACTTGTTCCATCACTATCTCCACCTCCATTACTCGCAAACACTTTCTTCTCACTCCCATAACTCCTCTTTCCACTCTCACTCCCCATCCTTGAATTCGGATCCCTCGAGTACCTCCCGCAGTAATAAGCAACTACAAACGAAATTACCACCAGTACTAAAACTGAATTTGCCACTACAATTGCCACTATAGCTCCAGGACTAAGCCCTTTTCGTTTGTAAATTTTGGCATTATCAATAATGGGTGTTGCTGTTGTTGGGAATGAACTGGGATTGGATTGGACCGTCTGAGCAGAAGTGGCCGGACGCGGGATGTTATTACCGGAACATTCCGTCGAGGGGGTGGGCCCACATAACCCTTCATTGCCAGAAAAGCTTTGGTCACTAAATTTTTTGAGTAGACTTTCAGGTACGTGACCGTACAATACATTGTTTGAGAGATTAAGTTTTTTGAGTTGGGGAAGGGAGTCGAGGGATCGGGGAATTGGGCCGGAGAGTTCGTTGTTATCGAGGCGGAGAGTGAGGAGGCGAGTCAGTGATGAGAATTCTGTGGGTATTGGGCCTTTGAGGTTGTTGTCGGAGAGGTCTATGCGGAGGAGGCGGCGGAGAGAGGATATTTGAGGTGGGATTTCACCGGAGAGGTCGTTGCCGGAGAGATAGACGAGTTTGAGGTTGGTACAATTGGTGAGGGCAGCGATTGAGCCGTTGAGGCGGTTGTTGCGGAGGTCGAGGAAGCGGAGCTGGTCGAGAGAGGAGAGAGAGTCGAGGGAGCCGCGGAGGTTTAGGGAGGGGAGAGAGAGGGAGGTGACGCGGTTGTTTGTGCAGTTTACGCCTCGCCAAGCGGCGGAGCAGGCGGTGGTGGTGGTAGCAGAGGGAAGGGTCCAGTTGGAGAGAAGGGTGCCGTGGGTGTCGGTTTGGGAGCGGAAGAGGGAGAGGGCGGCGGTGTCGTTGGAGGAGAGAGAAATGGCGGTGGAGAGAGAGAGTGAGAGGAGGAGGAAGAGGAGAGAGAAGGGATGGAGCTCCATAGACATGGGCACGGGGAGAATGAGAAAGATATGAAAAGCTTTCGCGGGAAGGGGGGTGTGGGTTTTAAAAGTGTAATGAAACAAAAAGTAGAGCCAATCCTAGACAGAAAAAAGTAGTGTTGTTTCTTTTTCTATATATATATATATACACTAATAATTGTCCATACTATAATAAAAAAATTAAAATTAAAATTAAAAAAATAAAAATATTATTATTTATATTACTATTAAAGAAATTATAAAACATAATAATTATAAATATTATTATTATTGATATTATTATTATTATTATTATAGTTATTATTATTATCATTATTATTATCAGTATTATTATTATTATTACTATTATTATAATTATTATTGTTATTATTATTATTATTATCAGTATTATTATAATTATTATTGTTATTATTATTGTTATTAATAATAATATTATTATTATTATTAAAGAAAAATTATATTAAAATTCAAAAAAAAATTATTATTATTATCTGTATTATTTTTAAGAAAGTTATAAAATATAAAAATTATAAAAATTATTATTATTATTATTATTATTATTATTATTATTATTATTACTATTATTAATATTATTATTACTACTACTACTATTATTATTATTATTATTATTATTATTATTATTGTTGTTGTTGTTGTTGTTATTACTATTACTATTATTGTTATTACTATTATTATTATTATTACTATTATTATTATTAATATTATTATTATTTTTATTATTATTGTTGTTGTTATTGTAATTACTATTATTATTATTATTATTATTATTATTATTATAGTATATGGGTGAATTTAATTTGGGCGATAATTTTTTTGTAAGATGAAATGTGAGCTATTAGATTAAGTTGGAAGAATCTGAACCGTCTTTGTTCTTTTAGATTTAAAATGGGTTCTGTTTTATTATATAGATATATACACACACGTACATATATATTGTGACACAATATCTAAATACTACATTCATTTTAACTATTAAAAAATGAGACATAATATTAAAATACGTATCATAATTTATTTTTTAATAATTAAAATAGATGTAGTGTTTGATTTTATATTTAAATTTTGTATCCTAGAGTTATTCTTTATTTTGTGTACACTACTAATATTTAGCTGATCCGATTAGTATAAAATTAATTTCATAATAAGTTAGATAATAACTTAATACAGTATTAACACGTAAAATAGAAGTATTTTCTCTTTCTGTATATTAATATTGTATTAATTTATCATTAAATTAATTTTATATTAATCGGATACTTATTTAGCAGCTCAACTGAGTCTTAACTCTTAAATCCCAACTAATTTGGGTGAACTAGGTAGGTAAAGTGAGCTGCTGCTTTACTGGAGTAATTCTCTCTTTGAGTAGTGTACTACTACTATTGCGTCATCTCTCTTATTAAAGAAAAAGTAAAAGTTGTGAGAGGGATTTATTAATTTTCTCTCTCTACCTGTGTACTATGGTACAGAGAGAGAGGGGTAATGATGAAAGGTGGTGCATAGATAGCAGTGACTGGCCAGTTTGTATGAACGAGAGAGAGAGCGTGAGAGTGGAGGAGGAGGGTTGGTTGGTTGAATGATTGCTATTCCCCACTCCCCCCCAGATGGAATTTGGGTAAAAAGAACATCCATGTCTCCTCTTTTTCACTTTCCCTTTTTCTATATTATTGTATTTGTCTCTAACAAACAACTATTAAGAAAATAAATTTATTACCAAAAAAAGAAGGAAATATCAAATTAGTACATGCTGTCGTTGTCGTCTTAATGAATCAAATGAAGTTGACATAATTTATAAATATATCACGGATGTTTTTACGTTTATTCAAAAAAATTATTTATAAATTTTATTTTTATAAAAAAATAAAAATATGACCTCATCTCATTTATTAAATACAAATAAAGTAATATCATATTTTTTCTTATTTTTTTTGCCAATAAAACTAACGAATAATTTTTTCAGATAAATTTAAAAAATTTCATATACCATACACTCAAATTAATTTCCATTCAATTTCTTACGCGAAAAATTATCAAATATCCCGAATTAAGGTGAATAGATGGGATAGATATTAAAGAAATGATATGGCTCATTGACAATTAATATGAAAAGGGAAATGATATTCTCTTCTGTGATCATGATAAATTCTATTACTATTATATAGTATAAACTGTTGAATTTCTGAAACAATATTAACAATAGAAACGTAAAGTAGAAAATTGAAACAACTTATTTGAAAACTGAATGAAGTCGAGGCATAGCAAGCTACTGTCCTAAAAAATGATTTTGTCTCTACTGATTGTTAACCCTGAATACATATGGGCTCTGGCGTTCACCATCCAGAATTCAACGACGAACACTATAACAGAAGCATGAAGGAGAAATAGGTATATAGCACGAATAATAGAGTTGTATTTTATAGTAAAGAAAGAAATCATAACGTTAAAAAGTAGTTGAAGAAAAACAGGACAATTAAATGAATCGTGGATGCACGATTGACTCTTTCTTTTTGAAACGTTGGTGAGAACAGACTGCTGAAAAAGGGGCGGCTATTGAAGAATAACAGGGAAAAAAAACTAGGTTAATTTTAGCAAAATAATGGGCTAACCGGGTGTGCACACGTGAGGCTCAATGAACCAGATTTGCACCCCCCATGAAGGTTTTTTTTGACTGAAAGTCCAAGATCCAAGTTTGACCCAATACAATACCTTAGCCAACCTCATGTGCGCGAGCTCAATTATTTTTCCTCAACCATGTTACTAGGCCCAACAAGAGAATGCTCTAATATACTCAAGAAAGTTTAATAAAGTGAACAATGTGATACTTTTCAAAGTAGACAATGTGAGCAAATATTGAAGCACAAGTAACATAAACTTATATAGGTCATTTGTGTGTTAATTAAGTAATAATGATCGATGATCACTTGTTTTATTAGTATAACTTATTTTTATTAATATAAAAGTTAATAGAAGTTGAGCATTCGAATAGTATTAACAGCAGGAAGTGATAAGGATAGATCTCGATTAGGACATTCAAAAAAATTAAGTAATAATGAATTTATGGATATGTGTGTGAAAAATAATATGCGATGAGTAAAATATTTTACAAGAAGTCTTCTTTGAAACCATCGAGATACATGCAAGAAATACACCACGGGAATTGTGATTCTCCCATTGCATGCATGCACAGGGAGGAAAAGAAAAAAGTAAACTTCATTACTTTATTGTCATCGCTGCATGCAGATAAATCGAAAGTAAAAATCCCAAATTTAGAACAGTAGGAGGGTAGTGTGATGGTCTCTTGTCGGCAAATACACTTGCAGCTGTGAGATGTGTTTTGATTCTTACAAATTATATTCCCTTTCAACAATACAGATTGAAGGCGGGATTACCGTCATTTATACTTTTCCTTTTAAAATACAAAATAAATAGAATAAACTGCCCACCCAGCCTGGCTCTGGACAATCTTATGCCATAATAATGTACTCTCTCCGTCACAAATTAAATGTTTAATATTTACTTTTTTTGTGTGTTTAAATTGATTATTTTTAAAGTTTATAATTAATATATAAATAAAACTTTAATATTGTAAAATTTTGAGTTGGTAGTAAATTGCTTATATATATATTTTTTATTATAATTAATTTCTTCACTTATATTTTGATAAAACTGATATAAAAATAATTAATTTAACTCAAAAAAGTAAAAATAAATATTTAGTTTAGAACTTATTGAACAGTTTCAAATGCCTTGTTCATCAGATAAATAATATATGGCTTGAAAATGGTTTCTTGACTTGAGCAAAGCAGGGCCGGCCCAACTTAATAAATAAAAAAGCCTGCGCTTTAGGCCCCATTTCAAAGAAGGCCCCAAATTTTTTAAACATCATAAATAATTCATATAAAAAGGTCTTATAAAATATAAGCTAAATAATTTTTTAGGGCCCATAATCCAATTCAAATATTAAATAAGTAAAAAAAAATTAACAGTATAAAAAAAAGCCTCATTTAAATAAAAATTATTAATACTCCTTCCGTCCCAAAATAAAAGTTCTCCATTGATTTTTGTAGTCAAATTGACCATTTTTAAAATTAACAATTAAACATATATATTTAGATTTTTAAAAAAGTAAACATTGAGATTAGTACTAAATTTTATATAATTTATAATGTTTATAGGCTTTTTACATATATATTAAATAATAATAAGCTATATTTATTCAAAAAATGATCAATTTGACCGTAAAAGTCAATAAAAAATGTACCAAATATAGAAGGCCTCATTAAAAATATCGCTTTAGCATTATCCAAAAATAAATAAATATCGCTTTAGGCCTCATATTGTCTTGAGCCACCCCTGGAGCAAAGCCGTGGAATAGGTCCATGGATCACCTAATTTTCCCATTGACTTCTTCAGCACTATAAACTGTTAATTTTCAGTTTTCCCCTTTTTGCTGGTATTTTTATTTTTTTCATTCAATCCATGGTAAGCGTTTTTAACTTCCAAATATAAGAAGAAAACAACCCCACACCACACTCAAGTTTTTTGTCTGGATATGAGTGGTATATATAATATAATGATCCTTCCGTAAGGTAGTCCCACATTAGTTAATTCTTGGTTTGTACAATTTCATAATTGTTTCACACTTTTACTCCCAATCACCAACTGATTTGAAGGGCGCTTTGATAGTGAGATTGAACACTTTTAGTAAAATATAATTTATTTTTATAGAGATATTTAGATAAATTAATAATTTATACATTGTAAGTTCAAATAAAAAATTTATTTAAACCAAATTTGTAAAAAAAATAATATTTTCTTTGTTATAAATTATAAGATCATTTGACAGTTAACTTGAGATATTTTTAAATTTAAAATTAGAATAATTCTTTAAAAATTATGAAACTATAAATTCTATAGCTAGCAATTTTTGTTTAGATAATTTATAATATTCATCATTATATTCACTAAAGTCAAAAAAAAAAAAAAATCAATTTTGAATTTAAAAGTATCTTAAATTAATTTTAAAAGGTCAATAATAATCGTATAACTTGAAATAAAATTTTATTTTTATTTTTTGAGAATATTAAAATTTAATTCTAATCACCTGCCCTTTGCTCCTGCCTATTTCTTGCACCTCACATATATTGAGGTGACGTTTAATTCGAGTCAAATTAATGTAATAATTTTATAATAAAATAGACTATTATATTAATGTAATATTTATTATATTTGGTTCATCTATTATATATATTAGTCCATTAGGGGTGTAATAACACATCAATTTTTATGTTTTTTTATTACATCCTCTAATTAAAGTGTTGACCTATTACGTCTGTAATGCATTACAGTAGATTATAAAAAAAAATAGTAATAATTACAATTTCTTTTCACTTATAATTTATTTTATTAATTATATACAATTATATAATTTAATAAATTAAATATAATTTTGAATATAATGTGATAATATTACAATTATTAAATGATTGCTAACAATCAACTAAATAAATATATTATAATAATTTATTACTATTATATTATAATTATATCATATTATGTATGTTATTATATTATATTAAATTTTTATTCGAGAAACCAAACCCGACCTCAGTGTGCGGTAGACTTGTCATGGGATTCTATTTCCTCTTTTCTTTTTGGGGAAAGGAAGGCTTATTACGGTTGAACTACTTTGACAGGGAATTAGAAAGTCACAAAATCAAATATAAGGTTCAAAAAATAGCTTTAAAAAAAGTACCACCATTTTCTTTGAAAAATACAAAAACATGAAACTTAAAATTCAGGGCTCTTTTTTCAGGACATGGGAAAGTACAATAATAGGGCTTTCACTTGTGACAAACTAATTGTCGAGTAAATACCTCAATATATTAATGTCATTTTACAATTTGATTTATAACCATTTCGTGAACCAATTATCCTGCAAATACCAAGACAGTTCTTTATTGGCCTAAATTTGAGAGAGAATGTCATCTACTAAATGCTAAATGAAATACTTCATTTATTAAGTCTAAAAATGGCAAAAGAGTTAATTTAATGACTAATAGGTAAAGTTTAATGAGTAATAAATTATTAATGGGTTGAAACATAAATTAATAATTTTAAACGAGTCAAATCTAAATAAATTTAAATAGATATGGGTTGAGCCCATCAACTCGTATAAAATTCAAAAGTTAAATTTTACAACTCTTTTCGTACACTTAAAGTTACGTTTGTTTATAAGAATTATAATCTTAAGGCATAAATTATAATTCATTATTGTATTTATTTGTAAGAATTACACTTAAAGATAAAATCATTAATCTCAAAAATATCTTATTTGTTTTAAATTTGAACTTGAAACTATTAATTCAAGAATTATAAAATGACTTAATAGTCTTGAGATTATAATCCCTGATTGAACATGATATTACATTCATTCTTTTTTATTTGTCTTTTTAAGGTTATACGCATAGATTAAGAAATGTAATTAATACTTTATTTGATTGACTAAATTAAGTATAAAATTTTAATATTAACTTTCTAAAATTTATTGAAAAGATGAGAGAGAAATAAATTAGCCCTTAATTATAAAAGATAATATGAAAAATTAAGTATTTAATACTTCTTTGAAATCTACAAATGACAAATAAAAAGGAGCAAAATTTTTTCTCAAAAAAGATATATAAAAAGGAACAGAAGGATTATTAAATAGTCTTCTATATTAAGTCATTTTATAATCTATAAACTAAAAGTTTAAAGTCCAAATTTAAAACAAACAAAACAAATATGAAATTAATAGTCTTATCCCAAGTATAATCTTTACAAATAAATATATTTTTGGGATTATAATCAATGCATTGGTATTATAATCCCAGGATCAAGGATGAAACCATACCTAGCCTTGTGGGGTCAATTGACCCCACTGATTTTATTTTTTATAATACGTGGAAAAAATTTAAAATTTTAAATGTTATATACAAATCGATTCCACTAAAATTTTATAAAAATTTTAATATACGAGATCAAATTAAAATTTTATAACTTTCTCATTTAAGTTTTAATATCATATCATTCATACTTCATCTATATATGTATATTCATATAATTTCTTAAACTAATTAATAATTTATTTTATAATTTTTTTGAAGAATTAATTATTTATATACAATTTGTCTTTAAAAAAGTCTATAAAGAATCAATAGGGTGTATATACACATATATATATATATAGTTAACGATCATTATATTATAATTATAATCAAATATATGTTTTATATATACAACCTAAAAGTATAAAATTATTCAAAAAAATTGGCTCAAGGGCGCTACATCCGAATCCCCGCTAAATTATTTATAGACTAATTTGACCTCATAGATTTTTTTTCTGCCTTTGTCACTGTATAAGATTATAATCTTTACAAATAAACATAACTTTAGTAACATTATTTTAGGACAATTTAGCATAAATTTTTTATTAGTAAATAAAAATATATAATTAAATCGTAATAAATGTGAGTCATCAATATATTTGTGCTATTGGATAACTAAAAAGCAGTAGTAATCATATATATATAATGGGCATCATTAATAAATTCAAAACCGTAAAGCAGTAAAAAATTAATAGAAGAAGAAAAAATTTAAAAACCATTTTTTTATATATAATAAAACCAAAAATCATTATGTATATATTCGGCCTATCTCTATCTATATGCATCTCTTATTATAAAATCTGTCTTTTTTTAATCGCTTTTTGGTATGATTGAATCGCACCATATCTTCTTATCTCTTACTAATTCCCTATATTACATATACTGTACTAGAGTTTGGATCCTCACATCTCTCTCCTCTCTTTTTTAAAGGCCCTCGTTTCATAACTAATTAAAAAAAAGAAAAAACTACTCTATCCAGTAAAAATAAAGTAACCGCCAACACTTACCACGTTTTTTGCCTCAGTCTATTCCCATATTTTGATTATTTTCTTTTACTATAATCAAACAGAAATAGAGATACGCAATCTTTTTCGTATATTTTCTTCTCGGATAATTAACTTATGAAAACTGTGACACGATGAATTGCAAAGATGAAAGATGGACATCAACGCGCTTAAGAAGAATATAAATTCCATGGAGCATGCAAGCATGTCTGGCTCCTCCGCTCGGATCTATTATTGGCACTAGTCCAACTTGACACACACCCAAGTAAAAATGTGCAAAATAATTAATGAAAAGTTAATCCAGACATGAGAGAGAAAATTAGAGATAAATATTATTAAAATTATAACCGAGCCTCGAGATAAAATAATTATTTTTACTGCTCTCCCATTATATAATAGATGATCAATTTTACAAGTATTTCTTTGGCCTCCTTATTATCCCATTGTTCCACTAAGACACGTGTAAATGCATTGGTTGCTTAGTGTTTTGTTAGATTGAATTTTTAGTACTAGATGTCGCAGTATTGATGACAATATTACTTTATTTTGATCCTCATGTTTTTTAAAACATAATTTTGATATTGTAAATTAAGTCTGATTGTTAAAAATAAGTTTATTTTAATTTAATATATTTATATTGCATACGCATTGCTTGTGTCCCGGCCTTAATATGTATAATAGGAACCAAAAGGAATTTCTCGCCATCGACCGTGACTGGTGTCGCTGATGACATCGGAGGAGACGCCCGGAGGAGCTAAAATTTCACCTTTGACCATACTGCGGTGATGATGACGGCAAGATTACTTGATGTGTGGTGGTTAGAAGAGAGGGGAG
The DNA here is from genome assembly GCA_947179155.2 of Hedera helix. Taxonomy (NCBI): domain Eukaryota; kingdom Viridiplantae; phylum Streptophyta; class Magnoliopsida; order Apiales; family Araliaceae; genus Hedera; species Hedera helix. Next base: position 50,917,548 of record OX359266.1, on the reverse strand, counting down.
TAAACAGTCTCTCTGCATTAACTGGCTAGACTATCTATACTCGTCATTTACCCAATATAATCCACAATTTTACCCACCAACTAATTTATATTATCCATTTAACCCACCTAAGATTTGTTAAAATAAATGGATAAGTTCACCCATTAAATCATGGGTAAGGTTGCTGGCTTAACCATTACTTTTGCCAAACTCTAATTAGCCTACTCATTTTTGGGCCATTCACATCCACCAAGTTCATAACAGTTTGACGAGTTCAATTGTTCTATCCTTTAGTGTAACATGCTAGAACACAACTGTATAAACAATTAATAGTTTATAAACAGAGGAAAAAAATTAGAAGCTTGTTTGAAAATATAAGAAAATTGATAGTACTAATACACTTCATCATTTGGCCTAACAATGCCAGAAAGTGTACCACTATAAAACATCTGAAAGGTAATGAAAGAAATCTTCTTTCATACAAATTCTTAAATTCTCTCCATTGTTGGGTTAGGGTTACCTTAGCCATCCTGATAAGAGAGAAACATAGCGCGATACCAGAACCAGAAAAACCATACCAATATATCATCACCACCACACGGTGAGCTTTTGGTCCATCCTGAAAAACCCGACAATTACAAATATGTGTATATGGGTCTGATTTGCAAGCAAATTATTTATCCCACAAGTATTCCGGAGAACGTCTTATCATGTCTTCTACAGCAGGCAGATATCCCAGTATTCTGCAACATAGTGAAGCTCAAAGAAGGCTTCAATGTGTCACAAACAAGCCACCAAGATGTCCCTCTAGGTCATCTGGCTGACTGGGGGAGGCTGGCAGGAAGTTTGTACAATAAAGGCAAATTACCTGAAACACCCACTTCTCCAGCAGCTACTAGACCAATAAAACGAGTATAATCAGAAGAGATATGGTCCTCTGGCTAAGACGAGTTTATCTTCCAAGAGAAGTAACCCATTTCCCAGAGAAAGTGAGTCCACACCCTTTTCTTCACCAAGCACTCCAAAGAGACCCATGGACTGACATGAGACATCTGCATTCCTTTAACAAAGTGCATACATGTTTCATTAACAGTTGCAGTGGTGGCAGCAGCTGCTCAGATTGCTAATTTCTTAGCCACATTATTTAGTACCAGCATCTTCCCTGCTTCTGAGTTCAGTAGATCTCAGTAAATATTTCTCCTCCCAAGTCTTTGCAGCACATTAAAAGTTGGACAAATTGTACTTTTCCTTATGCAATTTGTAGAAATTGATATTCATAATAACATACATTACTAATAAATAATTATTACCATTTTATAATATATATAACTTTATACATCTTTTTTTTGTCTGTAGTATAACCTCTCCTTCAATGGACCATGACTATAACTTAAGCTACCAGGATATTAATACTAATCCCATGAATCAATATTAAGAACTTGTTCGGTTTCTTATGGTTGAACACAGATCTTTAACCTAGTCCCAAGTGGATGCAGAATTTACCTTCATATCTAGTATTGCAGTTCTGTAGCCTTCGTTTCTGCTGCTGCTTTTCCGAAAACATGGCACTGAAGAAGATTACAGACATTTCCACTAATACCATTTGACAGGGCATTAAACGCCTGCTTTGCAGCGACACGATGTGCTTTCAAAGCCTTGGCATTACTGAAGAGCTCAGTGAGAACTTCACAAAGCTCAACTTTTCCAGCAACCTGCACAGCATATATGTCACTAAGATCTTCACCAAGAGAAAGACAAAGTTTAGATTTAGCAGGATTCAAATCTTCCAAGACCATTGTTATGCAGAACCTAATTTATTTTTCACTAAACAAAGATGACAAAACATTTGCTTCAAGATATATTTATCACAGCCATACTGGAAATAATTACAGAGCATAGATTCAGAAAATATAATCAACCTATCAATAGTATCAGTTTCTACGAATCACATGAAATTTAAAAGGACAGAAATTACAGGTCAGAAGAGGTTTTTACACCTGGAGAACTGACAAAGGATTTATTCGTTGCATTTCAAGTGCCATGTGCAAGAAGTGGCCAACATGATGACCTGAAGTTACCCAACCAGAAAAGCATTATGTACTTCAGAATCATATAGAGAGCAAATGAAGGAGAATTTTTTACAGCAAACACTCACCGGTCAAAACAGCACAGCCAGCTGCTGCAGCTTCTGAAATATTGTGGCCAGTTAAACCAGGCAAAAAAGAACCTCCAATTACAGCTATTGGGGTTAGTCTGTAGAAGCGTCTCAGTTCACCTACAAAACAAGGCAAAAAGTCGTACCAACTTGATATATCTCCCAAATAACATCAAGAAACACAGACGCCAGAGAGTGTATACATTCACAAGATATAAATAAGGATTCTATCCATGACATTGAAATAATCAATTTTGGTCTCTTAAAAACCTACTGTTACTAGATCCAAGAATCAAGCAACAATAGGAAGCATAACACACTAGGGGCCAGCAAACCAACTAGAAAATTAGAGATTGATTTATCTGTTAACCAAAGTCAAATAGTTCTCTAGGCAATCAGATTGCAGTTACGGCTTTAAACCGGCAAAATAGCCTCTTTATCGTTATATTCTGTTTTTCCAAGTTAAATTTGTTCTTACAAGTTTCTTAATCTTGGTCACGTCCAAATCTCACATTTTAAAGATTACCTACCATTTTGAACATTTGTTTAAGAAGTGTAAAAAGGAGGATTGGACAAACTCCAGAAACAGCCAAGAAAGGATGCAACCAATGCAAAATTGATATCAGTTAGAAAATTTGAAAAGAAAAAACATCAGAAACACTCCCCCCCCCCCCAAAATTATCCTTAATATTTTCCCAAACAAATTTTTGACAGGCCATATGCTTACTGCTAAGTGCTATGTTTGGATTGCAGGAATTAAGGTAAGAATGGAATAACTTATTCCTATGAAAATGAAAAAAATTGTGTTTGGTTGTTCCATTGGAATGGAATGAACCATTCACATTCCTACATGTGAATTTTATTCATTGAAGGGGGGGAGGGCCCAAGAATGGAATGAATCATTCCATTTCCTTCTCTATTGTATTCCTTCACCAATTCCATTCCTCCAATCCAAATGCAGCAGAAGTGTGTGGTTTAAATCTCAGGGTATTTTGAAGTGATCACGTGGGAGGAGAAAGTCTAAAAGATCATATTGATTGGTTTGATATCACGTATTATCCTCTAAATGAATTTATTTTCTTCAATGAGTCAATTCATGAAAGAGATTTTAATTTTTAGACAGAAACAGATGATATCAGGTGTCACCTAAAGTAGGAAAAGAAATTATGCTGTGGCAAATCAGAACAAATCACCTAAAGTAGGATTGCATGTTGCAAACAAATAAGAAATAATATATTCAAACCTAGTGTGTCCACTATATAGATATCTGTTCCTGGCATAAGTTTGTCATGATGCGACCTCAGTGCTACCCTTACCCCTTCTTTCTGCAATTCCTGTATTATTAAAGGCATATGAGAAGTCCAGATCAATTCATGTAGCCAATACGATTTCTGGTCACAGGGAAGTGACAAGAAACAAACTTTCATGGAAAATTTTGATAGGCAACAATAGCCATATGAAATTACCATCCAATAGTCGAGTAATGTTCAACAATGAAGAAACCAATTATCATCATCAGGCTTTTACCATTGAATGAGCCATGAAACTGTTAAAAATATGGTGTATCTGGATTTAAATAGTTTTAATATTCAGTCCATTTTTTAAAATGATGAAAACTACTGCAGTTAAACACCGCAGAAAGAGGTTAAACCTTTGGAACCATAACCATAGCAAAATCTTGAAAATAATTTAATCCCTCTGTCCCTAAATGCTCAGTTTTGACTTTTTAAAGTCAAATTAACCATTTTAAAAATTACTAATTAAGCATACATAAATTTATTTTTAAAATTATCAAAATTGGGATTAGTAGTAAATTGCATGTATTCTTTTAGTTATAATCTCTTCACCGATATTTGGCAAAATTGGTACAAAGATTAGTTTTAAAAATGGTCAATTTGACTTTAAAAAGTCATTACTGAGCATTTAATTTGAGGCAGAGGGAGTAGCACATTCATCCCAAATAAAAGCAGAGCAGTGTCAATAAGGGACTGTTGCAAAAATCGAAAACATAGTAAAATCAATAACATAAAACACATCTATATAGTTAGCCTTGAAGCAGAGCGTCTTGAACAAAGTTTCCGAGAAATAAAAAAAAAGCTCAAACTACAAAATTTTCTACAAACTTAGGGGTTGAATAGTCTTTTGCTGCCTTTATTAATAGGTTAAATTATATGGTTGAGCCTAGATTAATTTAAGGGCCAGGATCTAATATAATTATGGTTTTATAACTTTCTTTTCGTAATAAACAGTTGTTAGTTGTTACGATAGCTTTGTAAGAGACTCTTGATGAATAATGAAATTAATGTCTTTTGGCCTTTGGTTCTAAGAGCTTCTATAGTTTTGCTTTTAGCACCCAATCAAGGTTTTCCCTTTGTCTCTCTTAAAAAACTTAGGCTTTGATTATAGATCGAAGTATTATCTTACCACCTCACACTCACTCTTGATTTATAGGAAACAAGACCCCAGACCCCCCTTGTACTTATTACCAAAGAAATAAAAAAAAAGACCCTAGACAGATAAAGTCTCTTCAAATCAGGCCAGCTCTGCATCAGGGGCTCGTGTGGGAGGAAATATAATATGATCATGCTAACAAGAGAATGGACAAGTCCGAGACTGTCACACTTAGCATGCCTCAAAACGAGGTGTGGGTAGCATGCATAAACATGAAATTGATCATACTAACCAGAGAGAAAAAAAAGTAAAACTTACTTTATTTCCATTTAGATAATACAGTACAGCTATGCTATATATATATATATATATATATATATATATATATATACATATACACCATCAGTGTTAAATGTATATTGAAAATCTTATTTACTTCTCCTGAAATTGGGGTGGTTGTAGTCTATGGCTTACTGTGCTGACCTGTCCAATGGCCCCACACTCAAACCCTCGATTCAAAGATCTAAAAGTAAAAGAAGCACATGAATTGCCCAAAATCAAGCTCTTTTTTTATCGGCGCCCAAAATCAAGTATTTGAGCAGGAAAAGACATGCATTTTGTTAATTACCACAAGCAAGTTATGCATGAAAACTGAACTGAAGTTAAAAACTATTATAAAAGGAAAAGAATTAAAAGAACAGAAATACAGACCGACCTAGAACGCCATAAAGAAATACTGTATATACACAAACCTATAACTATATTGCCATATGAATATATAAAAATGCATCAGAATCATACAAGAGCAATCTCTCGTCCATGCTGCGGATGCCGAGGCACAATGATAGTAACTATATCAGCGTGTATTTGCTTTAGCACTTTGTGAACTCCTAGCATCACTGAGATCAAATACGTGAGCATTTCAATGATTATATAAAACTAGTATTATACGTTGGCAAAGTAGAATAATTTGATTGTGGGACAGAGGGAGTTTTTATTCCATTAGATTAGTTAGAAAAAACCAAATTTAGAGCATTACAATAACTCCAAAAAACCTAGTTCTATTCCTAACTCCTCTTTATTTCTAGATCATAACTAATTAAATGCAGGGACCTCCACATTTCATATTTACATCAAGAAAAATATCAAAACTTCTAATTTTTAATTAGACTGAGTACTACTGATTGGACATTGACTGCTAGCATTCCGTAACAGTTCCGTCCTAATAAAACCGGAGCTTAAGGGACCTAGCCAAGCCAGGTCTGAACAATCCAATATACACTACTAACTTCATTTACATCTTTAGGAATGATGAATGTCGTAATATGACAAACATAAATATATTATATATCAACAGCTATCAGTTGCGCACCTCTCTCCTCTCCTCTGTGTATGGAAGAAGCCATCCAAACTGGTCTATGGGTAAGTTGCACCTGCAAATCTTCCAAACTTCTCATGTTTTGTTCAGAACCGTCAGAATCTTCTATAGCTGAAGCAACAAATGATAAATCCCAATTATGATTTAGTAGACTCATCTTCTCAAAATAGAAAAGTATAATTTTTCAAAGGTTAGAGAAACAGAAATAACTGATCAGATGCTAGCAGATGACTGACTTGTAAAAGTATTGCACAGAAACATTATAAAGAAATCTTTGTCTAATGATTCCTGATACACCATTTTAGAGAACAAAATAAATCCAACCTAACAAAACATTTGAGTAAAAGAGTTTTAATACTCTGAAAATATGGCATACCAAATTTTAAATCACCAGAAAAATTGATGGCGAATGGCGGTGCTTGCAGCAGCTGAAAACGGATTGCCTGCATGTTGCTCTTTAACATATGAAAATTCAGCATGGTTTATAGGCAAAGCTTTTGAGACATAAAAACAAGTACATACCAATGGAACAATCAATGAAAACTTTGACAAGATTAACTTGGTCATTTGAAGAACCACCGGAGCAGACCAGTTCCTAAATGATTTTAGAGACATTCGTGCATTGAGTATTGCGAGAGCAATCTGAATAAAATCGCATAAATACAAAGAATCAATAGCGTAACAGTATAACACACAAAAAGGACAAATACTGACAAAATGCTAAAAATGCTGATATCCAGTTCAGAAGGGAAGTGGGAAAGAGATTTGCACTTTAAAGTAAAAAAAATTGTTTAAAAATTTGTTCATTTCGTTCACAAATAATAACAGAGTCTTACCAACTCAAAGTAAAGTTATTCAGACTTGGAAATTGTTTCTTGCTTCAAAGCATGCGTACACTAGAAAGTATTTATTAATGAAAAGGGATAGACTTACACCATTTCTTGAGGCACCCATGATAAGATTTGGCCATAGTTCACTCTCCATTAGTACAATTGCATTTGGCTTCCAGTAGCCCAAGAAATCATCCACAGCAGCAGGTGTATCAAGTGGCGCAAACTGGTTAATGTAGAAAATTATATAAATCAGAGCAAGAGAACACAAGTACGCCAGGATATTCAAGATTACTTAATTGTCAAAGAACCATTCATCTATCTTGTGATGGATATAGGGTACCTTTGAGGGAGAAACAGTAAAGACTTCATAGTAACAACATGAAAATGAACTAACAAAAAGGATTATAAGTGCATACATATATATATATATATATATATGCTTGTCGTCATAAAAATAAAAGTTTGCAAGAGAGGCTTCTTATCAACAAATTCTTGAATTTGTTAATAGTAACAAGAATTGAATTTTGAAAGTTTATGCGAAACATATGTGAAGCTAAATGTGACCATACCTTAAGGCGGTGATTTCCAGATTTCGAAGGAATTTAATTAGAATTCCTCAATTCATATTTTTCTTTCTACACAAATACTCTAGAAATTGTTCAACCTTTTGCCCCATCCGTATTCTAAAAACTCTCTAGAAAGCAGTCCTTTGCCGTTTTATATTCTAACTTAAAGACCCAAAGCCCAAAGTAAGACCAATACAACTGTTCAGACCTCAAGTTGCCTCTTCAGCCCAAAACATACCATATCTCATCAACCTTAATCTGCCACCTAAAATGCAAGCTTTTCATAAAGAAATAAAATAAATAAATAACAAGAAATCAAGTGTAGGCAGCATGACCCTAGACTTTTATTGCTTGCCTACAATAACAAGACTATGCAACTAAAAATCATTCAGTAACATATTTCTTCTTTCTTCTATCCTCCTATTTATTCCTCCTACCTTTCTACTCCTGCTCTATCAAACAATGACAATATAGCTTCCTTACTCCAACCTAACAATTTTTATTCCTCAGCCAAATGGAGCATTAGTGAGTCATCCATTTACGTCAAGAGTAGCATCCTACTTCAACTCTAGCTGCTTTGATGTAGCAGTGGCAAAGAGTATAGAGATTGCCACTTTGAAAAGACATGATTACTGTTGGCAATTGCAAAAGGAAAGATTATCGTAACAAAACTTTACTACAGATTGGAAATAAGTGTTTTTTTAAGTGATTTTCTATTCCTATAAAAGAATTAGCATTTGATTGCCGATAGCATAAACTAAAGTACAAGTTGAGTCCAGTTTGTACATTATCAAGTACGATGATGATAATGGGCTTTAATACCTATTTATTAGATATTTTAAGGCTTAATTATTTGTTAGTTTTTAAATATTTTAATTGATTTTAGGTGTTTTATTTAATGCTATGCATTATTATTATTTTTAGTATTTTTATATTATTTTTAATTAATTTATATTTTATTTTGTAGATAAAATAATCCTTGGTGGCAGATCTGAAATTAATAGCAACTCTAAGGGCTAAAATTGTAATTGAGCTGCTCAGGGGCACTATCGTAAATAAACTGAAAGGAGCCGTCCGCGCCATGCACACGGTTGATTCAGCAGGAACCAAACGACGTCGTGTTGAGTTCGTTCAGCAGGGAGGAGGCCGCGCAATGCGCGGCCTGGGAAAACAAGCAGATCTTGAAGCGGCGCCATTTTGGCATGCGGTGAAAAACGTTGCACGCAATGCGCGGATGCAGGCATGGTGCGTGTGGCCAGCTGTCAGGGCTCTGTTTGGCTAGCGCATTAATTCAGAAACGGCATTATTCGCGGGATTGTGCATTAATTTGATTCCAAATTGAATTTCTTTTCCACATTAGCTTAGGATTATTATTGTAGTTCTATAAATACACTATGTAGCTATTATATTCAGTACTTTTAACATAGATTAAAATAGATTATGGTAGAATAGCAGATTATTAGAGTAATTTAGGAGTAGTTTTAGGAACAAATATTTAACGCGAAGAATTCAAGAATTGAAGGCGGAGCTTGGAGATTGGAGACTGTGATCCGAGTGACAGACGGATATCAACACAGATTTGATTTCTTTTTTTTCTCTTTTATTTTTGTAATTTTGAGATGTTAAATTATTTGTGGTTAATTTATTATTTAATTATGAGTTAATTTTTATTTGAGATTGCAATTGAACCCAATGTGTAGTTTAATTTAATTTATTTTCTTTTTAATTATTAATGATGATATATGAGTTGTTTATCATATTTTATGCGTTCATGTATAATTATTTGCGCAATAATTAATTGTGATATCTTAGAAGGAATTGTAAAAGGAATTCTAGGATTAGATCCGGATATGATAACATGTGAATTTGTTGATTCTTTCTAGGAAGAGTAACATAATAGTGTGTAGGATGAAGATACCTATATGCCACATGTAACTTTGTTGAGAGTTGGATCTTAATGAGTTTATTTCAAGTTATTTTGCATAGCAATATAGTAACTTAATTGGAATAAATCGTTTTATTAATTCTTGAAAAAGGTAAGTAAATAGTTAAGAAATCTCAGTTAACAATTCTATATACTTAATTAATTAAAAAGAGAATAAAGAGATTTAAATGAAGCATTGGAGGAAATTGTGATCTTAACTATTTTAATCTGATTTAATCATTTTTATTAGTTTAATTTAGTTAGTAATTTTGATTAGTTTATTTTATAATTAAATTGAGATTATTTAAATAGAATTAATTTGATATTAAATTAGTGTTTGGTAATTATTATTATTTAATTCTCTGTGGGTTCGACACTCCACTTTATCACTTTATTACTTGTTGACCATGTATACTTGCACGCATATATTCATATAGAAAATACCCAACAGATGACAACTGAAAAAGGTGTATATGCAAATTTCAAACCATTTTTATAACATGTAAAAAAATAAATGAATCAATACCTGATATAAGACTCCATCTGGTAGCAGATCCTTTATTACCTCACTGCAGAAATAATAGAATCAAAAATATGATTTAGGGGGGAAAAACGAGCGCACGCAGGGAGGGGTGATTTTTAATTTACATTTCAACAACAAACGTGAATCAGTACCATCTGTACCTAAGTAAGACCGAGTCTTAAACTTCCATAAAACACACAAGAAACCTGTTTAACGCAACGCCAAAATCTTTGATAAACTCCATTTACATTTAAACAGTATCAAAGTCTAAACCAAAAGTTAAGCTTAAACTATAATTTATTATTATGTCTACTTTTTGATATATTAGACTTAAACTCTGACCACACCATTATATTATCAATTTCTCCGGAAGCACTTATAGAAGTTTCTGCAGAGAGTAGTCCTTTTTGTCTTATTTTGTTTTCCCCTCGACACTTATGATGTGGCTTCAAAGCAATTTTTTCCGCTGCCTGAAAGTTGGCATCAGAACTTATAATATTCCCCACGCTTGTCCTACATCAGGCGCAATATCCATTCAAATACAATTTCTGCCAGCAGACATTGAAGCTAAGCAGTGACAGGCATAATATAATCTTTAAGGCTATTCAACTCGTCAAGGTCGGTATTTCATGATTTCAACAGTATTACAACTTCAATCACTAGTCTGGCAATCAATTTACAAAGTAGTCAGCTCCTTTACAACATAATGTCTATGCAAAGACCATCACACATTTCGGTTGGCAATTAGAGAAAGTAATAAAAGGAAAAGAAAGGAAGAAATGAAAAAAATATAGAAACTAAAGATCTATTCAGACTGAACTGTCAGGACAATTTTTTGCAATCAATCCAAACATAGTTCTAATTTTTTGGTTATCATATCACAAAAGGCATGACAGGTTTAACCTAGAGCCATTTCGTATATTTGAAGAATGAGTAATAATAATGACATTATGAATAGACTTGCCATCTAATTTTTTGGGGTCACACTCTTCTACATAGATGGACACACTATTATTTTTGACATGCTTCAATTTCCTTCTCTCTATAGTTTTCTAATTTGTGATATGTTTTTGTTTGTTTTGCTTGTGTCAGGCCCAAGGATAAGCTAATGCAGTAAAACCAGAAATCATGATAACACTATTTAAGCCAGTTCTCACATAATTAAAATGGTGAAACATACGAGTTAGCTAAAAATTTAAGAGATTTCTCGGTGTATTTTGCTGGCGATTTTAACATTCAGAAGGGTGATATTTCCTTATTGAAATCGGTGATATTAAGTCAAAAGATTAAAATAAAATGTTAGCAATTTTTATTTGGCTTTATTACAAATCTTATAGGAATTTATAATTTGAAATGGAACAATAGGTACATGAGAGTGTCTAGGTGTAGGAATTTCTTACTGTATAAAGAAGGTTTACAAATCCTAGACTGAACAAGTATCCTAGAAATACAGGAGCCATAAAGATTATAGGAATGTTCATTTGAATGGGTGCATCGTAACATTGCAAGAAGCCTCACATAAATGAATTAGATGTTACTCAGAAATGTTAGATACATTGAGGTGGGCAGGGAATTAAGATACACATCTTATGAATTTGAATTAGGAAAATCATGCTAACTTCCAACCTGAGGCTGAATGCTAATTAAATTAGTCTAGCATAAAATATCTTAGTGGATGCAATCCAATGTCACTAAGGAACAATATCAACAATTATTGTCCGACTCCTATTTTTTAAACAATTTTTGTTTGAATTATTCATCATTTATAAAATATTACTCCCTTAATAACAAGGGAATCTTTCAATCAAACCTCGACTTTTAGCATATCTGATAATTCACAAAGTTTCACACTAAGCGGGTGTTTGATAAAAACTGAATGAAATAGTTCTGAATGCTTAAGTAATCTGAATGAGCTGAATGAAGTAAATTTCTGAATACTGAATGAAAAAAGTTGTTTGATAAGTGACATGTCTGAAACATCTAAATAACATATTTTTACTATTTTATCCCTCTGAAAAAATTCAAAATTGTTGTAAATTTATTTAATATTACTTAATATAATTTTTAATTTTTTTTTACTTCATTTTGCCGGGACTTAACCATTCAGCCAAAAAAATTAGACTTAGTCATTCAGCCCAAAAATCTGACTGATTCAGCCATTCAGTCCTAAACAAACACACAGAATGGCTGACCGGTTCAGCCATTCAGATGCATTAAGTTCCAATCAAACACCCCCTAAGATGTTCTTAACATTTCCCAATACATTAATGAAATCACATATGATATTTATGAGAAATTTTACTTGGAATAATGAATCCATATGATATTTTTGAGAATTTTTGGTTCAATCCATATGATATTTTATGAGAAATTAGAATATAATTATTAATATGTTAAAAAGACACTAGGAACACTCTCAACCTCCTACTTATTTAACTTTGCCGTGATTCCGCTCTCACTCCTACATTCGCACTTGCACAAGCTCGAATTAGGCACTTAGTGCAATATACACTTTATCTTCTCCCTCCCATTTTTTTAACATATTATTTTTTATCTGGAATACACAAAAGTAGGACTGAGCAAAAATCGGATAAAACCGAATAACCGAACATAACCGAATTTTTTTAACCGAATTATTTCGGGTAAACAGTTATTTTACTAAATTCGATACTAACCGTTTTACTAATTCGGTATTCGGGTTTTAAAACGGTTAGTAAAATATTGCTATTCGGTTAAACGAATAACCGAATATATTAAAAATGACACCGACTGTTTTAAGTTTACTTTACTCTCATAAGTGGGCTAGTGGCTCATAGTCATAACTCACGCAGTCAGTCGGTCACACAGTCACACACTCTCTCTCTCGTAGCACTCTCACAAATCGGGGTCAAATCCCTACCTGCCGTCGCTGCCGACTCTCCTCTGCTTTGCTGCCGACTCTCCTCCACAACCCACAGGACAGGACCACAGCCACCACTACCAGTAGTTAAATCTCGCGTATTCAGTCCTCTTTCTCTTTCTATCCTCACCAACAGTTAAATCTCCCCTCGACCGAAGGTTCGAAGCAACAAAACTTTATCCTCCCTCTTTCCTCTCTCTTGAAATATAGATATATATACATAGACCTGAATTTTTTTGTTTATTAGAGCTTAATCGTTGCTTCATTTGCTATATCCCCAAATGTTAAAATTAGGGTTCTGAATTTTTTTGGTTATCAGAGCTTAATCGTTGCTTCATTTGCTATATATGTAGTTTAGACATAGTTGTACTCACTACTCAGTACTGATGATGGGTCTGTTGGGACCTATGTTTGGGGATGATGATCTTGGTTCGGATGAAGTTGGGGATTTTTTAAGCTTAATTTAGTTTTATGATTCTTCTTTGAGTTGTTGATTTGTGGAGGGGTTGAAATCAGTTGGTTGAGTTGGTGTTGTTTTAGATGGAGATTAATTTCGATTATTAATCGAAATAACCGAATTGTATATTCGGTATTCGGTTATTTATAAATTCGGTTAGTTATTCGGATAATAAAATGTAGCATATTTCGGTATTCGGTTATATCCGAATAAGCTATTCGGTTCGGATATAACCGAATTACTCATCCCTACACAAAAGCTCACGCAGAGGGTCCTATGCTCCTACTATACTATTGCATCCTAAATTACAAGATAACCAAAAACATAAAATATTATACATAACAAAATAACAAAAAAAAAACTAGAAAATACATGAAGATCCACTAATCAATTTATATAGCTGTCCTACTTTTAATTCCACCCTCTCATGATTTCAGAACTACACTCCTTGTGTTCTCCAGGATATGAAAATATTCCAAGGACAAGTTAGCCACAATGACTACAAGTTTAACAATCCAAGAAAGAGACTTTTGAGATCTCCATATATGTAGGACCACATCAACTATATAATTAAAAGTACAAACTTTGTTTAGTTTCACCAATTTTTCGTTCAACTTTCTAATTCATATTAGCATAAATACTATCCAAATTTGTATCAATTAAATACGATCAAAATTTAAATATATTTCCATCACTAATAGTAATAGAATAAAGGAAGATTTTTATTTTCTATTAAAATTAGTATAAGTACTATAATTTTTTTTATAATAATTACATATATATTATGTAAAGTATTCAAAAGAAACTCAACCAATCTCTAATAGAAAAAATAACTTTTAAAAGAATTTTTATTACCACTTTAATTACAGTTCTTTTTTATCACTATTTTATGTAATTAGTTATGACAATATAACACATTATACTATATATAACCTAAATTTATTAAAAGTTGAAATTATACCAAATCACATGATTAATTGTATTAATAATATATGTGAATTTTTTAAAAACATAATAATTGTAAAATAAGTTGAAAATTTATACTGAATTCATTACTAACTAATTTTAAACTTATTAGAGTTTGAGTTTCATACTTCTATTTGTGTTAGAATTTCAAGTAAATTTTGTCAATATAAACACTTACATAAAATTTCATTACAAACTTAAATAAAATTAAAAAAATTATTTTCTCATAATCATAACTAAATATGCACTTTATTTAAATGTTTACCTTAATAATAGATCGATGTAATACATAATACATAATATATAATTCAATATTTATTATTTAAATAAATATTTATTAATTTAATAGCTACAATTATCTTCTCAAAATCCTAATTAATATTTATCTATTTAATAATATAATAAACCATTATCATACTGCCTGTGCTTCGCACGGGTTGATGTCTTGATGAGCTTGTTTTAATATTAAAAAACAATTTAGTACTTCAAACTACACTTGAATACGTCTTCTTATTGAAAGTACTCCTATTTCATTCTACAACTGATATGAATTTAATGCATCTGATAGCCTGCTAATTAAGAGATTGATTATCAGTTATCGACAATACACTAGACCAATATATGAATTAGTAAAACTACCTATCGAACAAAAGTTAGTCCAACTTGGGCGTGAATGCTAATTGGATGAGGCTTCATAATATATGTGTAGATATATCCTGTATATAATAAAGAAGAAGGATAATTTTTTTTATAAAATTTCAAACTTTAATAGAAACTTTTTAGGACATATCTAAGTTGCCAACAGAGTTTCACTTTCAATGTAAAATGTTTCAAGTATATCCCAAGGAATAAAGCAACACACAAAAATTGCTTTAAGATCCACACTGTCAAACATTAATCTCAACTAGCCTTGCTATTTCTTTCTCCAACATATATTAAATATATATATATATAACAAAAGAAACCAAATGCTAGCAGACCCACATTGTTGGTCATAGTGACACTTGATGAGAAGAACAGGACCAACTCTTGAAATCAAATTAACACTTCAGCACTTACTAAAAAATGTATTAAAGTACACTTGATGGTGAATTTTTTTATTAATTTATGAGAATGGAAAGACACATAATCATACGTAATTCATAAGAAAAATATTATGCTAGTTTTATAAAAATAGACAAGTATATGAATAATTATGAGCTTAATATTAAAAGGACAAACTATCTTTCACGAAATAAAAAGTTAATACACAAAACCACCAAAATGCCATCATTGTCAATTAAAAGAAGAAAGCAAGAAATTGAATTCTTCTTGCAATGCAGTTAGCGTTTAGTGGTCACTAAAACAGTAACACCGGATCTCTGTTGAACACGGTGTTTGATCACAGGGGCCAAACGGCCCAAACTACACTTGATATGAGTTCAATGTTATCTGATATAATATGCATCTTTGAAGATTAATTATCAGTTATCTACAATACATTAGACCAATATACGAATATATAAGACTACCAATCTGACCAAAGTTGGACCAACTCGGGGTGAATGCTAATTGGATGAGGCTTCATAATACATCCACATAGATGTACAATGTATCCAGTATATACTATTTAATATAGAAAGATAAAGTAATATAACAAAATTTCAAACTTAATCAATTTGGATTCAGTTATCCTTAATAGAAAACTTTTTGTAATAGATATATAATTTAATCAAGCCTGAAATCTGACATGTCTAAGTTTCACAGAGAGGTAGTACCTTATAGAGTTTCAATTTCACTGTAATATGTTCCAAGCATATATCCCAAGGAAATAATACAAGACAAAAGAAGATGCTTTAAGATCCACAATATCCAAATTTAATCTCAAGTAGCCTAGTTATGTTCTTTCTCCCTTAATTTATCATAGTTTGTACAAAATATTGCAATTTCCATCACCCCAAAATCATAGTTCTTTTATATATATATATATCAAACAAAAGAAACCAAATACAAGCAGAAAAAAAAATTATATGCAAGCAGTCAAGCAGACACATCATTAATTTTCATTTATCATCCAAATTTTATCCCTTCCTCGATTGATTTTAGTCCTTATATATTCTAGGAGATATTGCATTTAAAATTTCTTGGATTTGGCAGTCATATTGACCAAACTTTTCATTGAGACAGAAAGATTCTCCTGAATTCTTCTCAGTGAGAACAGGACCACCTCTGCAAACCAAATTAACATTTCAGCACTTGCTAAAAATGTTTTAAAGTACACCAGATATTGATTTATTTAATTTTTTGTTGTTGTTATTTTATTAGAATGGAAAGAAGCATAAAATCATATGCAATTCATAAGAAAAATCATATAAAATAAACAATATATTAAAATTATAAGACTAATACAAAAAGTACAAAATATCAAAATATACAAAACCACCATAAAGCCAAAACTGAGAAATAAGATAAGATAGAAAGAGATTTATTTCTTCTTACAATGCTGACAGCGTAGTCGTTGTCATTAAAACAGTCGCATCAGGTCTCCGCTGAACACAGCGTTTGATCACAGAAATTGCAGCCATTCCTTCACCTATCCACAAATTAAAGAATATTAAGATATTGATAGCAAGATATGTTATATGTATGATGTATTTGTAGGATTAGAGATAAATATACCTAAAGAAACAGCGTGGAACCAAAAGAGGGGACCAGGAGGACGAGGTAGAGAAGGAACGCCGAGACGCTCGCGCCAACGGAGGCGATGTTCGAGGCCTCGGAGTTTCCGCCACCGGAGGTGAATATGTATCAACGGCGATAGGCCGTAGCTCAGCGCTCTGTAGATTTTGTATACGAGCTCACCCCCTTCTGTCGCCATTGTCGGGATCTCTAGCTGTCTCTAAGCTGCGTTTGGACTTTGAAGACGTTAAATTCACGGCCGGTTACTTTATTAATAAGGGCCGGGTCGTTTGATTTATTTACTGATTGGATCCTTAAGCCCACTTCACTCTACTTGTGCGTTTTTAAATAGACCGAAAAGAAATGAAAAATTGGAAAATTTGTCCAACATTTTTTGTTTGTAAGGTTTTCTATAAGAAATTGATATATTTTCACATGATATTTTGATTTTTTACATATAAGTCCTATCAAAAGTATTGTCATAAATATATAATAATGATTAAACGATCGCTATAAACTCTATATGTAAATCCTATATGTGAAAATATCAATTTTCTTTCTATAAATCGGATAGGAAAGAAATTATTAAAAAAATAATTCAGTCCTATTAAACATTTTTAAAAAATATATATTATTAATATTTATTCATGTAATTAATAATTAAAAAATCAACATAAATATTTATAATGTATATTATTTTTCAAAAAAATTAATCATTTATCATATAATTTTTTATTGTGATTCAATAAGTTTAAACTCACAATTTTTTTGATAATTATGATATTGTGACTTTGTGAACAGTAATTTAATTGAATATTCACATTGAAACATGTGGATAGAACATAACTATTTATAAAATATTAAGCATCCCATCAAGAATACCAATAAATCATAATTTTATATTAATTTGTGATGAACCAAGATAATAACATTTTTCATATATCGAGTAAAGTAAGTTGAGTCAGGTCACTACAATTCAATTCCCTTAGTCAAGTCCTTTTGTTTTTCCACCTCTAATACACGTATACGTTCTTTTGTACAATACGAGACTAGTACAAATGTTGTACTAATATTTTAAGATCTTTAAAATGCAATATTTATTTCACGTTGCATAAAAATCTAATTTTTTTATTAAGTTATATGTTTAGTCATTGTTATATTAACATTGTAAACATAGAATTATTATTATAACATATTTCAGTCACTTAGGCTGAGATCTAAAGGTTTAAATGCCCCTCATCCGCAGTATAATTTTTAAGTATCCACAATATTATATCGTGAACGGTATTAAATATCCAAAATACTCTCAACATTCGTAAGATTTTGGCTTTTCTCCAAACTTTTTGACTATAGGTACCGTCCGCAATATTAAACTGCGGATGACTTTATTTTCTAAAAATCTCTCTACACTACTTCTTTCTTTATCTACAATAACATCAAACCCTTCTAGCGAGAAACTGCATGACCCGTTCAAGAGGAAAAATATGTTGGTAATTTCTCTCTCTAAATCTCGCACGTATATACATACATGTACGTCAGTGTTTGTGAATAAATTTGAATTGAAATATGAGAAATAATTGTAAAATAGATGATGATGAAGAAGCATTCATAGTCATATCTAACCATATACCAGTCATCTCTGTATTCTGTTATAAGAATAGTTTTATTTTTATAACGTTATTAATGAATCGGTTTTATATATATATATTATTTTATTTTATTGCTTATGCAATTGGTAGAGGTTAAATACTAGCATGGTCGATATTATTATGATTTAATATTAATATTTTTTTAATGGGTGTGATATCACAACTAGGCGATATCAAAATATTCCTATCGAAACCCTTTTGCAATTAAAAGAAAAATGTCTTCCAAACTAAATTCTAAAATGACATGGATATGACAAGTCTAACACTTATTATAACTATTTATAATCAAAACATATTAGAATAGTTATTATTGGAACATACTATTATTTATTTATTATAATTATTTATAATCAAAGCATCATTCATCAATAAATTGAGGACTAATTCCACAATATTATTTATAATTTTGAAGTGCGAACAGTTAAACCCCCCTAGGCAAATTAGAACATGGTCTTGTTCAATAATTCAGTCTGTACTTGGAATTCAAAGGTTATAAAACAAAGAACAAGAAAACAAAAGATGCATACCAAGAGAATTTAATAACGGCGAGAGAAAAATAATTAATTAACAAACATATTCATTCGCAAAAATTCAGGAGCTATTTGATAAAATTAAATGAAAAGTTCTGAATAATTAAACGAAGTAAATAAAACAAAGATTTAATTGAAATTGAACACTGAATTAAATAAGTTGTTTGTTAACTAATTTGTCTGAATTGAATGCCAATATTTTTCATTTTAACTGTAAATATGTATTAAAAAAATCATACTTATTTTTTTAAATATTGAGGTGGAGGTAGCGTTTTAAATTGTTTAATTTATTTTTCATATTCATATTTTAAAATACTTTATATCAAAAAAAAATTCTTCTGTTTATGAGTATTTTTACTTTTATTATATTTTTTTTACCTCTCATAGTGGTATAACATATGTGACAACCCGAAATTTTGATTATATTTTATAAGAATTTAATATATAAATTTTTTATTATAAGAGGAAACGGGTCAAATGAATAAAATATTTATTTATTTTGAAATATGTGATATGTGTGGTGGATAAAATATGTATATATTTAAATGTGAAATATATACAATTATTTTAAAAGGAAATTTAATAGTTAATTAAAACTATTAATTAATTAATTGGAATTAGCTTTGAACTTGTATTATGTTATGAAAAATATGTTTATGTGTATTATATATACACCTATATTTGAAAAAATAGGAATTTATAGTTAAATAAACTATTGAATTCATTGATTTGAATTAACCAAGGAAATGAAATATGAGAGTCAAGAAAAATTAATTAAATTAATATTAATTAATTGGTATTGAGTTAAGATTATAATATAAATTAATATAATTTGTAAGTCTTGAATGGCAATAAAGTCTTTATGAATTAAATTTCATAAATGTGTAATTAATTCACTTACATAAAATAGTGAATTAATGAATATATATTATATAATGCCAAACATAAATAAATTAAATATGAAATGAGGGAAGTAATTCATTAATCTTTATTACTGGATAAATATGTTAACTTTAATTAATTGAATAAAGAAAGTTATTTTTTTTATTTAGTTAATGTTGAGAATTATGTTACACTAATTAAAAATGTAACATAAATAAGGGTATAATACTTAATATTATATCAAATTGAGGTGAATTAAATATTTAGTGGTTCAATACATAAAATGTGTAATTGGAACCAAATGTGTAAATTAAATTCATAATTTGTGTTGTGATTAAATGTTAATATATTTAATATTACACTAAGTGGATGTGAATTGAAAATATGGAAAAAGGAAAATGATTAAAATTGGTAAATTAAAGTAATATTTAATTTACGATTAAAGATATTAAATTAGTATATTTAATATTTTAAATAAAATGGCATGAAACAATTTATGGAGAGAAAGAGATAATTTATTTATTAAATATTGATTGGATAAATTAAATGAGTAGTGTAAAATAATTAATTAAGTGAATATTAATTATTTTAAAATAGTGATTCATTTTACAAAAAGTGTTAATATAAATTGTGAATTTATTTCATAATTAGTTAAATGTATTTACACATAATCATAAATGTATAAAATTTCCAAGTTAAGCTTTTATTTATAATATATGTATTAATATATAATATATATGTATATATATTTATTTTTGCGTGTGTGTGTGTGTGAATGTTTTAATGTATGCTAAGATAGGACGCAAGGTATCTGCATATATGTATTATTTAAATGCATTGGGAGTAAACAAGAGTGTTAATTATGTACATTAATATAATAGAGTACATGTATTAAGTGATTGTCAACTTGGTAACTGTGAGCATGCAATCTTTTAATCACGAGGTGGCCTTATTACTCCCTAATCATGCCACCAAGCTTAGTAGTTCTGAGTGGATAACTACAACAACATCAACCTTGACTCAGCATACTCCAATTTCGTTCTAAGTCAGTAACATTTATCTCTCAAAGCCTAAACCAAGAATTGCATATAATACTACCCAAAGTTACACAAAAATTAGAAGCATGATATTAGAAAATTGTAATTTCAAACTTGATTAGAGGAAGATGCGAAACAGAATTCTGTCAAGGAAGAAGAGGGTCAAAAAATTCAATCAAGTCTCCAACTAAAAAGGGTAATATACTTTCTCTTAAAATTTCAAAAAAAATATTAACTTTAATTGTTTATTAATATAGAAAATTTGTTGTGGGGGTTTGGAATTGGGAACCATGAAGGTTCAAATGGTTATAAGGTTGGGATTTAGATGGAGGTTACGTGTTGCATGTTTAAATTGACACGAAAATATGAGTTTTAAAGCATTCATGTGAGGTATTTGATGAAATGCCCAAATGAAGTTATTTTTCTAAAAACACAAGTAATTGATGACTATTTGTGAAACAAATCACATGAGTGAACTCTTGAAAATGTGTAGATGATTTCTGGGCAAAAAAACAACGAAAAACTAGCAAGAAATCTTTTTTGATCGCCGAAGAAGATAACCGGAAAGTCGTCGCCGGCTTACTTTATAGCAAAACTGTTTTTGCTATTTTTCAGTCAGAATTTGAAGAAATTTTGTACTAAAAAGTTGTAGAAAATTAAATTTCATGTGAAATAGACATAAAATTCGTAATTTTTGGACAAGCAGTTTATTTTCTATGAAATTTTGAAATTTAAGCATTTTGAAAATTATAATTAATTACCATAAAATCATTTGTAGTTGAAATATTTTTACGGTAATCTTATAATATTATTTAAGAATTTTTGAAAATATTTGGTGAATTATTGAAGAGCATAAGTATTTATTATATTTTAAAGTCATTTAAAGTTAGTTAAAAATGGTGAAAATTCATAAAAAAAATTATGAATGGATGAAAATTATGAAACTTGGTGAAAAATCTTATAATAATATAAGATAAATATTAGTGGTGTTTTGAAGATATAAATATATGTTGAATTATTATTTTTATTTTAAAGCTATTAAATGATAATTTTTATAAATAGAAATAATTACAGAAAAATGTCGGATAATTTGAAAAATATGAAAATCGATTGGAAAGCCTAGAATAATATTCTAAAGACTTTAGAATGTCTTGTGGACTTGTGAGGTGTTGGGATGTTATGGATCATATGTTGACTGGCTAATGAACTTAAATAGTTAAGTAACAAATGAATTACATCATTCTTAAAAACTAGTACATTAATTTAGAAGAATGTTAATTCTCGAACGAAATTATTGAATACGTTGTAACCTGAGTTATGATATGTAGGTTTTACGACGATGATTTTAGTTTGGATTATGTTAGCCGACGTTTGAGATTATTACATCGGGGGTTGGATACACGTAAAGCAATAATTGCAAAATTAAGACAAGTTTTTCAGCCCTATTTGCTATTTGTAAACTTGATATTGATTATGTGTGATCAATGTTGAATCATAATGAAGTCGTTTTGAGTATGTAGAAATACGTGATTTGTAATACAATTTTATCTGATTCGTTGAAGTCAAATTATGACTAAATTTAATTGGGTTATGGAAACTTAGTTTACTTGTGATATGCGATATGTGAACAATGATATGTTGATAAAGCCTGACGTGTGATTTATATACAATGCATCATAAACTAGAAACATGTAAATATAATTGCTAAGTATACAAACTATAAACCATGTATGCAATATGAATTATGTGAAGCATAAAAGGTGATTACTGTTAGACTTGCTGAGTCGTCGCGCTCGTTCTTGCAACAAATTTTGCAGTTATAGATTGATGTGTTGAAGTTGGTTGCCAAGCGAAATGTTGTTGTTTTCTTTAGTTGAATTGTGCTAAGTCAAAACGACTTACTATATCCCTACGATACTAGTTGTAATAAACTTTTAGGTTTATGAATAAAAGTTATTCGTTTTGGAAACTAGTTCGTAAATATTATATTTGTTGTTGTAAGGTAATAGTATGCGGTTGAGGTATTATATTATAAATAATGTACGTTACGCATATGACTTACTGCATTGAGAAATTAGGTTGATGTTTTGAGAATTCAGTTTATTAAGTTTAAATTGTCTGAGTTATACTAAAGTGTATAAAATAAATAGTTTCATGATGTAGTTGAAGCTTTATATTCACAGTTAATTTATTAAAAATTAATCATATAATGTATGATTCTAAAAAGTAAAGACGATTTATAAAGATTGCGATTTTGGAACTCAAAACTAATAAAGTTTTAATATTTATATTGATATTGAATATTATTGAATATTGTTATAAAAAAAAGTTTTTAAAATTCATGAAATTTATCAATTATACATTATGACGTAGAAGTTAGAATAAGGTCAGATGGTGAGCACCGAACCCGGAGTTCAAGAGACCCAGATTTAGGAGCGTCACAATAGATAATAAACAAACCATAGTACTAGAATAATTTTTTTATACATATAATATATGTATTTAAATAAATAATAAAACAAATAACAATAACGAGATTAAAACACATATGCATGTATTTAAATAAATAATAAAAGAAACATATATAATTCAATTCGGACTCAAACGAACATATAAACTTTTGAACAATCTTTAATGGAGTATACTATTATTAATATAATTTTAGGAATAAAAATCTAAAAATATTAACAACATTCATTAAATTGGATATAAATTTTTAAAGAAAAATCAAAAGAAATTTGTACGTAACAAAATTTAATTATTTACAATAATAAAACAAGATGGATAATGAAAGTAATTTTTAATTGTCAATGAGAAAATGTAAGTAAAAATATCATTCAACACTACTTTTTACTGATTCAGCCATATTTTTTTTTGCTGAATCGTTTAGATGCATTCAAAATTTAAAAACCGTAAAACGAACAATCTAAATGACTTATTTAGTTAGATTCAGACACTACAAAAAAAATGGTTATCAGCGACCAAGACTTTCATCGAACGCCAATTTCGTCGCTAATACTCAATAATACCGACCACATGAGCTATTCGTCGGTCAAAATAATAGCGATCGCTTTTGGTCACTATTGCACTCACTATTATCACTCTTGCCACCAAAAAAGCCCAGGAATGTTGGAGCCAAACCTAGCGACCGATGTTTCGACGCTAATTCAATCGCAAATATATTAGTGACGGCCGTTATCGTCGCTAATGTAATCGCTAAAAGTGCTAGATCATTAAAAAAGGTCAACGGCTATTATGTTCAACCTTAATTTAGGCGCTGCCCTAGACAAAAACAGAAGAAAAGGAAAAAAAAAAGGGGGAAAAGATAGAGAGAATAAAGAAGAGGCCGCCCCCTTCCCCTGAATCTGACAACAAGTTTAATTAAAATGTATGTTTAATTGTATTTGTATTATTTAGAGTTATATATAAATATTTTATATATACACTTGTCATAAACCATTGCACACATGTTTACATAATATTATTGACTTGTCATAAATCGTTGCACACCTATTTTATTTCTGTAATTATTATTATATAAGTCACATTAATATGTCATTTTCTTTAATAGATGTCATATTCAGCAGCAGGAAGAAAGCGCGATTTGGGCCGCGGTCTAAATCAGATCTAGAAGGCCCCCAAATAATCTAGACAACCGTATTTTATTACAAATTCGTCCTGATCCAAGCAACATGTAAGTTATTAATCATATAGTAGTATTAAATTTTAAAATCAATATTATTGTATATACTAATGTAAATTATTGTATATTTTAATTTTTTTGCAGATGTTAAGGTTATTAAATGTATTTTACAGCTATACCTGCAAAACTGGCTTACTACATCTATTACGTGGGCTAGCACATCGTTTGCCCACAAAGAGACATGTTGGCAGGAGTTTTAGATATTTTCCCTTACCGTAATTTACAACAATTCTATTGAACTAATGTTCAGTATTATCAGATTAATTATATTACAACTATTTTAATGTTATTATTGTATTTTCATTTCAGAAAAGATATAAGTAGGAAGAGGAACAGACAAAGGTTATACAGATATTGTTATGACAAAAGTGTGTTGTCCGCACAAAAGATAACATAAAGAAAGAGCGAAAAATGACATGAGACCGACCCGTGGTGGTGCTCGCGTGATATATGTGTTGAGATGTGCTAGCTGTGGCGGAGTGACGAATGGACGAGGAAAGGTAGGACTGTCGCCAGGAATAGATCCGCATGTGTAGCCGAAGGAAAAAAAGCAAAGGGTGCATACAAAGGCAGTAGTATATCACAGACGCAACATTTCGTTGATAGAGAGGTATGGAGTTCGTCAAAGTTACTTTATTTATGTTTTTGATCATTTTATTAATATTTATTTGCATGATTAATATATTTATACACTTGTCATATTTGTAGTCAGCTAGCAAGTCCATATGCCAAATTATTAATTGGTTGAATGTGTAAGTGACCACCTTTGATGGTCTGTCTAATGTTTTGCGGATACGACTAATTAAGTTTTTATTTACGTTATATGTTTATATATTAATTTTGACATTATATTTAACTATTCAATGTATTACTTGATTACATGACACTTACAACCAATTAATGAATAAACGATATTCCCTTGGTAGTCGTTGTCCGCCGATTGATCAAGAGATGTGGAAAAGGGCGTCGATTGTTAAGAAGAATTTTGTTAAGGGCTAAGGACAGTGAAGATGATCGAGTATTAGTGCTTTTGGCAACTTGGGTAGCTAGTCTACGCAAGCATCATACAATCTGACAACACATAAAGCTGCGGACTGTGTTAGAGCCATATGTAAAACTCTTGTCCTTCTATGTGAACTATAAGATCATTTGAAAGCGTTGAGCCCTGATTCCTTAGTTTATGCAGTGGCGACAACAACAAGTCAGCCGGACGAGCAAGATACTGAGTAGGACGAGATAATCTTATTAATTAATATAATAAAATTTATCACTCAATAATATTATCTTGAACATGTTTCGTTTTCTTGTTACAGGAACGTAACATTTAGTTAGATCGATAAAGCTTGACAAGCCACATATCGTTCTTTTTATTTTTTTCTCACTTTATTTTGTATCGCATGTACAGTCAAATTTTTATCTTATTGTATAGATGAATTGAATGTTAGTTTTATGTTTATATGAAATGTACGTTATTTAATTTAGTTTGAATTTGATATTTGGTTAGAGATCTAGATGAGATCGCTTATATATTTGTTGTGCTGTATTGGGATGTAATTTACAAGTAAAATATATGCCTAAATATAAAATAGTACCCTGAACTTTTAACGTTTTTCTACTTTAGGGATTAAACTCTCAATTTTTTCAATTGAGTGATTAAACTTTTAATTTTTTCCACTTTGGGGATTGACTTATTTGTTTTTTCAATTAGGGGATTGAACTTTTAATTTTTTCCACTTTGGGAATTGTCTTCTCAATTTTTTTTCATAATAATAATAATAATAATAATATAGTAATAATAATAATAATAATAATAATAGTAGTAGTAATAATAATAATAATAATAATAATAATAATAATACTAAAAAGGCTCACAATTTTCAAGGGTTTATGAACTACTTCACATTAATAAGGTGGGGGGCGGAGTGGGGGTGGGGAATATTAAATTAGGAGCAATGGATAATCTGGACTTTTCTTTGTCCCTAATAGCCCCCCTTCCTGGAGAAGGATCCTTATTGATTTCTGATTCAGAATTCCCAAAGAATTCAGGGGGTATATATGTCTTAAAAATAAGTAATGGGAGGAATTCATTTAACCACACAAAAATAAATAAATAAAAGTTGTCTTACATTCTTATATATAATTATTTAACAAGAACCGTTGCATGCCACAATGACTCAAATATTACTATAAGTTAACCTTGGAGATAATTCAAAAGAATTATTACACAAAATAATCAATAGAATTAATTAAAAAAATGTTTCGTGGAACATACGAATCTCAAAAGAACTATTAGATCTTAATATACAAAGTAAGCAACTAAGATCGTGTTTCACAAAAGTGCATATGAGATCCATATTCACTCAAGGCATAGACAGGATTTTCTAATATTAACCTTACTACACGTTGAAAACAAAGGTTTCCATCAAAAAAAGAACTAAAACTTTTGTTAATGCTCATAACAGTACCTCAGAAGCAGGAAGAATGTCTTCTGAGGATCGCACAGCATAGAAATCTTCATAAACTCGATCAGAATTCAATAAGGGAGGCTAGTGAGAAACGTCTTATGAAGAGTGGTCTACCACATAATAGGAAAAGTTATCCTTGTGAGCCAAATAATCATCACTGGCTATGCTACATGAAGACTCCAGGAAAGCCTTGTCGTTAGATTTTCTACCGAACCTCGAAATGTAATTAAGACCCATGAGAAGTTCTATAATTGCAGCTTCTGTCTTTTCTTGATTGGCAAAGTTAAGGGTCTGGACCAG
Organism: Hedera helix; assembly: GCA_947179155.2. NCBI lineage: Eukaryota > Viridiplantae > Streptophyta > Magnoliopsida > Apiales > Araliaceae > Hedera > Hedera helix. The sequence continues at coordinate 50,890,253 of OX359266.1, read as the reverse complement.
AAACACGGTCGTACCAGAAACAATACCCCGCTTCTCAAAATTCCGCTCCGAATGCCACCTAATCATGTTATGAGCAAGTGGAGCCAACCATTCTAACATCCTTGCCAGTGCAAAATTCCACTCTGCAGCAAGGGTAGCATCATAGATAGATGAAGCCAATGTTTTGGCGAATAACTTTAGCTTTGCACTAAGAGAGGTTCTAATACTTGCAGGTAACATATTGTATAGGTCGTCTCTTGCATCAAAGCTGATCAAGTGAGGACAGGAAGCTAGCTTCTCGATCAATATGATAACATTTGCATAGTGGAGAGCTAAGGCAGCAGCACCAAGAGTAGCTATGGGAGCGGTCAACAACTTTTGCTTTGAATTGAATGAGGATGATTTACTATGAAGTACATTACCGCAAGAAAGAGAATCAGTATAGGTATCATTTATGTCATCAATATCCTTCTGAAGTACACCACTTGATTTTAAAGAGAAATTGTTTGTTGGCATGCAACTCCGCACCACAGGAGAATCACTTCCACTCATCATACATCCTTTAAAAGGTCCTACATAAGCAAATCGTCTATTTTTCATTTGTGGGGGTTTTCCGCAAAGAATCGATGACTGGTAGTGTTTTCGCAATTTGTTGTCGATTGACCTTTTCTTCAAGGTACTTGACCCCAGATTTGAAACTGATCTCCCTAGAGGCCCTGAATATAACCTAGACCGGTTAATTTCAGATGGATGAACAGAAGGCCACATAAGGGCAGACATGGAATGGCTACGAACAAGAGAATCATTAGAAACACTTTCAGAATTATTAATTCCTTGCACTTGATTTACCCCAAATACGTGTTTAATCCTCTCGAGTATTGTAAAAAGGGATCTTAACAAAAGCCGGACAGTGTAGTCATACGTTCTAATCCAAGGAGACATCTCACGCAGATTCCTCACCTCTTGACGCTGCCACGTGACCTTCTGTTGAAACTCAAGCAGCTTCACCTTACTTAAACCAACACTAGAATGCATTCTCCTAAGACTTTGGTCAAGCTCTGCCAACACTTCCATCTCCTGATACAACTGTGCAGTAACCGCAGAGAATCTTTCCATTTTCTTTATCTTCCTCTCCATCTTCTTTAACCTATAGTCCCACCCACACCAATTCAGATCCATCTCAAAAAAATAATCAACAATATACTCGAGATTGTGATACAAGGGATCTGCACACCTCTTCCCAAGCCTAGCCACGGATTCTGCCACATTTCCCAAGTTATCAATTATTTCAGCAAGAACAAGATCCATAAGATACTTACCATCATCCGAAACAAGCTTTTGAATCCCAGGTGAGTGTATAATTTCTTCACGCAATTGAATGATCTGCTTATCACTTAAACGCTTCCATAAATTAACCACTTCAGACATCAAAGTGGCAACTTCAAATGCCAAAATTCCAATCACGGCTTTTTCAGGCTCCAATACATGGCCCTTATGTGACTTCCTCCACAAATTACCAAACCAGGAATCCATGACTGTATCACCTCCCATTATACAACTATACAACAGATGATATTTAGTAAACCTCAACAAATTTCACAATTCCTACATCAAAATTCAATAGCACAACAATCAGGAAATTTTAAATGGCACTGTATATCTGTGGATTTTTATAAAAAAAAACTCCGCTTTTTAGTAAAAAACAAACTACAAAATAAATAAAAGAAGTGACAGACAGGATAGAACAAAACCTGAGAGAATTAACAAAACCTACTCTAAACATCCGTTTGAAACTCGAGCAATACTGAAGGGAAAAAAATTAAGGAAGAATAACGCAATTCAACTAACAATTAAGTCCTCTACCGCCCAAGAAAGCATCTTAGATTCATAACTTTAGTTTCTTTTGCGTGCTTACAGTTTCAAAGCAACCAAACAAATCGTGAATTAGTTCATTTAATTTCAAATTTATAATGTAGCAACTTAAGCAGTGAAATTACAAAAGCCAGAAGAACAAGAGAGTTACCCTTAATTCGGAAGGAAGATGAATGGTATGTGATTCTGTGAATATCGACCGTTGGGGTCGCGTACAGGTAGAAGTAGAGGGTTAGCTGGATGAACAGAGACAAAGTAGTGTGGTTTTAATTAGTGATCGGTTCGGGTCGTTAAGGTTAATAAAAGGGATAAAAGGGCACCCAAAGTCGGTGCATCCGAGGTGTGTTATTCGGGTTTACGCCTCCCGGTATTCCTCAGTTATTACTACTATCATTTATTTATTTACCACTATAATTTCAATGGCGGTCTGTAAATTTTTAAAATATTACGTTATAATTAAAATTTGTACCCTATTTGGAAAATAACAAAAAAATGGAAAGTAATAATTTAATATACAAAATCACATATTTGAATATATTTCTCGATAATTGTTACAATTCAACAAATGTTACGAATTATAATAAAATAATTATTTATTTCTTATACAATTGTCCTCAACTTCAATAATATGATCCATTCTACAAACGACAATATTGACTTGTTACATTTAAAACGTACAACGTACAGTCCAAGTGAACTGCTTTGTTGGTGTAAATGGAAGAAGAATTGGAAACTCCATAAAAGGCATATGCTTCTCACCTGATCGGAAGATTTTGTACAGTAGTTATACAGCCACTCTTAGCTAATTAAATAATCTCTATGAAGTATGAACTGAGTGAGATATACTGCGGATCTGGAGCGTATTACTATGCTCGTGGTATTTTATACTACCACATTAATTTTGCTAACTTACCTGTGATTAATTTTATTGTCACGCTTTAAATTATCTCGATAAAATAATATAAATGTTACACTAGGCAATAAAATAAGTATGATTGTACTGGCATGCCACCATATGGTTACATTCCAGGTGGGTGATGTTAACGCCAAATTTTAGATTTGACAAAATCACCAAAAGAACAGGCCAAAAAGTGCGCTAATACATGCTGGAAATATAAATTATAATGTAAAGAAAGAACTCAAAATGTAAGAACACAAGAAATAACGTGGAAACCCAAATCAGGAAAAACCACGGGTGATATGCCAGAAATCCACTAGAATGATGTTGAATGTGTTATATGACTGGTGCCTATTGTACACGCTGTAAATTACAATAAATCTGAATATATCGGTGTGCCGGAGTATGAACAAGATGAAGTATTCCGGTTCCATTTTTGGTGTGTTGGAGAAGATGACTTCTCTATCTCCTTTACGGTGTTGCCGGCTTCAAGTGTGAATAATCCTCCTTTCTCCTGCCTCTTCTTCGTGATATGTATCTCTGTAGATCATAATATCGCCTTTGACTTTCCTAGTTCCCAATATATATACCTCTAAAGTGACCGCCTCCCTCCAACTAATATCTAACTATTACAAATATCTAAAGGGTGAGACACCACCACCCCTCCACGTCTGCACTGCTGACCATATGTATGACCGTATCATACATATACCAAGCCTACCTTTATCAGATATTTAAAGGATGACATGTGACCCAAACATTTACACCCCAACATTGCCCCCCACTCTCCTGTTATAAAAAAAAATTATAACAGGAGAGTAATGCAAAAAGTACATTTAAAACACCAAATATAACTGTTATGCCGCCGAGTTGCACCCAATTTGTCGATCTTGAAACTGTCGAGATGAAGTTACCGAGTAGCTGAGCTTGAACACTGGGCTCTAGAGCTTGAACATTAAGTTGCCGAGCTTGAACACTGGGCTGCAGAGCTTGAACATTGAGTTGTCGAGCTTGAACATTGAGTTGCCGAGCTTGAACACTGGGCTGCAGAGCTTGAACATTGAGTTGTCGAGCTTGAACACTGGGTTGCAGAGCTTGAACATTGAGTTGTCGAGCTTGAACATTGAGTTGCCGAGCTTGAACACTGGGCTGCCGAGCTTGAACACTGGGCTGCAGAGCTTGAACATTGAGTTGCCGAGCTTGAACACTGGGCTGCAGAGCTTGAACATTGAGTTGCCGAGCTTGATCACTGGGCTGCAGAGCTTGAACATTGAGTTGCCGAGCTTGATCACTGGGCTGCAGAGCTTGAACATTGAGTTGTCGAGCTCCCCCAACCGAGCACCAATCCGGACATCCGAGTCGTACCCAAACCATCTACCTCATCAAGCTGATACCAAATTGCCAAACAAACCACCGAACAAACTCCGAAGTGAACTTGCCGAACCAATCTAAAACTGTGAAATTATCCTAAAGCTGTTGAACAAGCTCGAATTGTCGAACTCATATGTTTGAATTTACACAAAAGAATTGACCAAACCGAAACTAGGCAAACTATATCGATTGAGGCCGATCAAACCCAAACTGATCGGGACAAACCGAAGCCGATCGAGCCCAATATGAGCGAACCAAACTGAAGTCGATCGAACCCAAACGGAAGCTGATCGGACACAAACTGATCGAAGCTACACTGATCGAGGCGAATCGAAGGCTATCGAACCCAATATGAGCGAACCAAACTGAAGTCGATTGAACCCAAACGGAAGCTGATCGGACACAAACTGATCGAACCTACACTGATCGAGGCGAATCGAAGCCGACCGAACTCAAACTGATCGAGGGGAATCGAAGTCGACCGAACCCACCCTGATCGAGGCGAATCGAAGGCGACCGAACCCACACTGATCGAAGCGAATCGAAGGCGACCGAACCCACACTGATTGAGGCGAATCGAAGCCGATAGAACTCAAACTGATCGAAGCGAATCGAAGGCGACCGAACCCACACTGATCGAGGTGAATCGAAGCCAATCGAACTCAAACTGATCAAGGCGAATCGAAGTCGATCGAACTCAAACTGATCGAGGCGAATCGAAGCCGACCGAACTCAAACTGATCGAGGCGAATCGAAGCCGACCGAACCCACCCTGATCGAGGCGAATCGAAGCCGACCGAACCCACACTGATCGAGGCGAATCGAAGCCGATAGAACTCAAACTGATCGAAGCGAATCGAAGTCGATCGAACCCACACTGATCGATGATGCCTCATATAACCCTGAGACGGGTGGTGACCCTGAGCTGGGTGTGTTCCCCTTATACCGTCCCGACCGTCCCGGTCAAGGCTCATGTGACCCTGAGCTGGGTGTGTTCCCCTTATACCGTCCCGGTCACGGCTCATGTGACCCTGAGCTGGGTGTGTTCCCCTTATACCGTCCCGACCGTCCCGGTCACGGCTCATGTGACCCTGAGCTGGGTGTGTTCCCCTTATACCGTCCCGACCGTCCCGGTCACGGCTCATGTGACCCTAAGCTGAGTGTCCCCTTATATCGTATTGACCGTCTCGTTTATACAGAAAATTAAGAATAATTGTCATTACTGCCCCCCAGCCAAATCGAAATATGGAGACCTGTCAAATTTTCAAAGCAGTGCTCCCATGTCCCAAGGGAAACAAGAGAGGTTGGCCTGACCTCATAGCGCCATAATATAATGTGAAACAGATATGTAATTTGGAAGAGATGTCAGTTTATATCATCATGTTAGTTATCCATCCTTGTACCACATGTATGCATACATTAATAAATGTATGTATGAATGAAGGTATGTATAAATGAATGTATGTTTATCTGACCTGATGTCATTGTGCCGGTGCGAGAACCGGGCTTCCTTATGTCTCCCCCTATCCTTATATCACCGAGGTGACGCTCCCGACCCTTCGGGAGGCCTTGTACCGGTTTTGCATCTTCAAGGGAGACCACCTTATATCTTCATGCTTCGCCATACTTTGATCAAAGCTTCCAATTATGATGTTGTGACCATCGCCAATTGAAATGATTGAATGTCCTGCTGGATTTTGATTGCTTTAAAGGTGACTGTACTCCACATGAGAATGAGCATCCATCTTATGTTTTATCTGCCATCACCTTACTGCTTGTACTGCCACTGATTTTGCCCAACTGCATCCTACTGTGCACTGTCTCCATAAAGATCTTTTGAATTTGTGCTACTGTTATTCTATACAAGTGCCTCTGCTATAGAATTATTGTACAGGTGTGAAACTGAGAATTGCTTCTTTATTCTCCTTGTGATTCTGCTGTCTTCCCCAATGTTGCCACAGCCTCCGCGCTGCTTCCAATTTTCGACTGTGCTTTCGCCAAAAAAACTCCTCCTGCTCTACAATTGCCACTGCACCCCTGCTGCGAAAAATTTAAAGATGTAGCCTCTGGGTTTAGCGTTTGTGAATTGATTGTGTAATAACGTCTTCAGTGACCATCTCTCTCAAATATAATATTTAATTAGTGCAAAGATGTTTTTGATGGTACCCCACTGCTCCAAAATTTCATAAAATAAAACTGGTCCTTATCTCTCCATCAGCCTTGCTTTATTAAATATTTAATGGTAAGTTATTATCCTAAATATTTGCGCCTCAACACTGCCCCCCACTGTCCTATTATAAAAACTTATAATAGGGTACTAATACAAAAATCCAATACAGACTATGCTGAGCCACGCTATGCTATGAAAATATGTTTACATATACATCCACCAATGCCTTCTCTCTCCTCTCTATCATCTGCCAACTTTTCTCTCTCCTTATTCTTCAATTTATTCTTTCTTCCACCAACTTTCTCTCTCCTCGCAAAGCTCCCAACATCCGCGCAACATTGCTTCTAAGCCCCACCCTCCGAGCACCCATTACCGACCGAGCCCGAGCCCAAGCCCGGACTGCCGAGGTGTCGGCTGCATCGCTACCACTGGGCTACTCCACTGCCGAGCCACCACTGACCTCCCGTTGAGCACCAACCACCGAACACAACCCACCTTACTGCAACTACCGAGCTCCAAACCAGCCGACAACAATCCCGGACAACCGGGCTGCTCCCGACCGCCGAGTTGTCGAACTTGATCACCGACCTAGACCAAAGAATTGCCGCTGTGCTCTACTGCCTTCAAGCTCCGACCGAGCCACTGCCGTCATCGAGCTACCATTGCACTTCTTGGTCACCGCCGAGCCCACCCCGAAGCCACCCAACCCATCGATCGAACCCAAACCTCTAAGCTTCAGCCTAGTCGATCCCCAACCACCGAACTGCACCATCTAACCGACCTAGCGCCGAGCTGCCGAACTACACCACAACACACCGAGTCCAAGCCTGGAACGCCGACCTCCTCGGGGTGCCGAGCCAGACCACTGCCGAAGTGACTTCCCTCCGAGCCACCACGAGGCTGCCGAACCTACTCACTGCTGACGGACCAAGGCCTCACCGAACTGCCGACCTCCTCGAGGTGCCGAGCCATCCCACCGCCGAGGCCGAGCACCACCAGCACCCGAGGCCGAGTACCACCAGCACCCCTGAGGTCGAGCCAGACCCAACACCGACTGCTGATGAGCCACCCACTGCCGACCTCACCCCACCTGAGGCGCTGAGCCCAGACTGCCGAGGATCAACTACCGAAGTCACCGAGGACTAATTACCGAAGCCACTGCCGCCATCGAGCTCTCGCCGAGGCACCGCCATCCCCCGAACCACACCCAGGAACCACTCCCTCAGACTAGCACAAGAAACTGATACCGCCGGGCTGCCGCTCAAGCTAACCGAGCTGCCGAGCCACCCCGAACACCAACCCAGCCACGGAGGACCAACTGCCGAAGACCCAAACCACCGAGCCGTTGCCTCCGTCGAGTTAACCCCGATCCCGAGCACGCCACTGTCGGCCGGCCCACCGAGCCTCCCTCGGACCACCGAACCGTTGCCTCCGTCGACCCAACCCAGGTGCCGAGCTGGTGCCATTGATCCTCCCTCTCAAGTCTTTCACCAATCTTCAGATGGAATAGTCTCTCTCAGTCAAATAACTGAACCGCCATAAAAATTATCTCATAAATAATTTGGTGATTTGAAATTACCGTGGCCGTCGCGGCCCTCCTTCTAGCGCCAATGTTAACGCCAAATTTTAGACCTGACAAAACCACCAAAAGAACAGGCCAAAAAGTGCGCTAATACATGCTGGAAATATAAATTATAATGTAAAGAAAGAACTCAAAATGTAAGAACACAAGAAATAACGTGGAAACCCAAATCAGGAAAAACCACGGGTGATATGCCAGAAATCCACTAGAATGATGTTAAATGTGTTATATGACTGGTGCCTGTTGTACACGCTGTAAATTACAATAAATCTGAATATATCGGTGTGCCGGAGTATGAACAAGATGAAGTATTCCGGTTCCATTTTTGGTGTGTTGGAGAAAATGACTTCTCTATCTCCTTTACGGTGTTGCCGACTTCAAGTGTGAATAATCCTCCTTTCTCCTGCCTCTTCTTCGTGATATGTATCTCTGTAGATAATAATATCGCCTTTGACTTTCCTAGTTCCCAATATATATACCTCTGAAGTGACCGCCTCCCTCCAATTAATATCTAACTATTACAAATATCTAAAGGGTGAGACACCACCACCCCTCCACGTCTGCACTGCTGACCATATGTATGACCGTATCATACATATACCAAGCCTACCTTTATCAGATATTTAAAGGATGACATGTGACCCAAGCATTTACACCCCAACAGGTGAGATTTCCTTGGACAACTTAATCACCAAATATAGTATGGTATATTTTGTCATATTCTGATTGTTGGTTACGGGTTATGGATATTAATTGTTGATATTTTTGAATTCTAAATGAAAACATTATACGTGTATTGGTTGTTTAGCTAAAAGAGTTTTATTTATAATTTTTTTTTAAAATATCAAATATATATTTTTATTTCATGTTTATTCATCAACTTAATTAATTGTTATGTTGATAGTAGTGGAATGATAACAAATTTAATAATATTATATTATTTTATTCTATTACCAGTAAATAAAATCTATTTATGAAAAATATATATATATTTTATAAATGAGATCCTTTCAATGAAACAAATTAAATTTATATATAGTAGTCAAGTAGTCTTATATATGTCATGAATGCTGGGAATGTATGAGATCCTTTCAATGAAACAAATTAAATTTATATATACTAGTCAAGTAGTCTTATATAAGCTGGGTTTGCTACATGTTTGCTCACCGCTCAAATTAAATTAGCAAAAAAAATATAGATAGTATTCATTATTTATATACTAATGACATTTCCATGCATATGAATTACTTATAAACTATAAAACCTGAAGTTAAATTCTTTAGGCCTTGTACAAAATAAAAACTTAATGGTATAAATTACTGAAGACACACGATACTTATTTACAATATATATTGCATACCATGATTTAAAAAGGGATAGTAATTTACTTATCAATGTTCATGATATAATATCGAGCTCAAAGTCGATTAAAGCGGGAAAAAAACATAGAGATCGGATAAATATTTTTATTTAGACGAATATATCCTTAACACTATGTATTCTTATTTAGACAAATATATCCTTTACAAGTGAATATTTGTTCAAAACAAACAATTATCATGTTCATATATTTTTAACCTTATTAATAATATCAAATTCCATCAAACTCATCTAAAATTTGAATACATTCACGAGTAACATTTGGAGTGTTCGATTACTTTTGCCCAAGCTTCAATAAATAACTTAAGCTTGTTTATTTTGTAGATTCATTTAGTAAAGGAGCCAAAGTCGAACATTTTTTTAGCTGTATTTCATTCTGCAGGCTTAGCCAACGGCACATAGTTTCTTGTATTGCTGGACTCATTTACTAAACAACCCTTTGGTCTGGTAAGTTGGTTAATTCGCTCATAAATTAATGCCAAGAATTGGACTACTGTTAATTATATAGCTATGGGCCTATGTGTACTTTTCGGACACTTTGAAGAGTAATTATTGAATGAAATCTACTGTCAGTCTACCAGATGGAAGACTGGTAGTGATATATTTGGTGGGACTCCGGATTGAGCTTTGAAGGTTGGGCACGAAGCATGAAAGCTTGTTTAGTTTGCATTTAAATTTAGAATTTTTAGAAATTTGGATATTTGATTGAGCAATGCTTTGGTATTTTACTTCTCAATACTTTTTCGTTTCTACTATTACGCTAATGACGAACACATTTCCGTTATGCTTATAATTACTTTAAATGAAAAAAATGAAGAAGAAATGTCTATCTAATTAGTATATTTATTGGGTTAAATTTGTCTTTTTAAAAATTTTATGGTAGAGTTTTCCTCCATATAACGATAAATTTATGTTGACTATAAATATTAATGTATGTGAATACCTGAGATATGAGATAATTAAGAATGATCAAATTCTAATATATTTTATTTTATTACTTAGAGTTTCATGCAGATCGTAATTCAATTTCATCATAAATTTGTCAACATATAAATCATCTATCTTTATTGTATAAATTCAATCATACAAATACAAAAAACATAAAAATGAGGGTATGTAAATTATTTGATTATGTGTAATGTACGTCCGAGGTTAAATGAATTAAAGAGATGAAAGATCCATGGAAGTTGGGATAGACTAAGTAAGGAGTGGAAAACATGTGAAAATGACAATACTAGTAGATAGAAGTGTATTTCTCTTTTTAGAATCTCTGTCTAGAGTGTCTTGTACATAAATGTTTTATTCTTGTGATAATATGTTTGTCAACTCTTGATTGATATATTTATAAAGGACAAGAGTGACCTAATAAAATTATGTAACGTGACAGATCACGTGCTTCACTTAAAGTCATGTGCCCAAGGGGACCCCACATTATTACCAAAGCCATTCAAGTTCAAGAGAGGGGTCACCCTCTAGGCAAATTTGTTTTCCTAACCGCCAAGTCAAGCCCTTAGACGGTTTTCCAATATTATCCCCAGTCATCTTAAAACCCTCTGTTGGGAGGCCCAAAAAATATCAGGAATCCTTATTACAAGTATTATGTAAGTCTATAAATAGATGTAATAATGTCATCACACAAGAAGACCATATCGAGCTCGAAAAGTCTGAGAGGCTGAACTCGCAAGGCAATATGGTCAAGCCTGCGAGGTCCAAACGACCAATTCGAAAGGCCTATACGACTAAGTCTAAGATACTGCTTTTGAGAGATCGTTATTAAAATGTGCAAATTATTTTCCAAGACTTGCGTGACCCAATCCTTGAGGTTTGAGTGGTCGAGTGGCAAGGCCTTACGTGGCTCAATCTGAAAAACCTGAGTTCCCAAGCGATGAGGCCAAGCGATGAGGTCTCGCATGGCTCAATCTACAAGGCCCACGTGGCCTAGTGACGAGGCTTTGCGTGGCCCAATCTATGAGGCCCACATGTCATCAAACTTTTGCACTTGGGGTCCACGTGCATTGACCAAACGAGCCTATACACCTATCGATAAGTCAAGGTGCACGTGTATCGATAACCCCCGCTGTTGGCACAGTGGTTTAAACTCAGCCCTGGGACGAGCCGTAAATCCGGACGTCCTGGGTTCGAGTTCCACTAGCAACAATAGTTCTGCCTTCTCATAAGAACAGGCAACGGGGCCACGGGTCGCACGTTTCAGGGCGAAGCCATGTCTTAGGCAGAGCCTGTGCGCAAGCCTGGCCCGGGGTGGGAAGATTAGTCCGACTGCGGTTGGGATACTCCACATTATAAATAAAAAAAAAAAAAAAAAACTTTATATTAACAAAAAATAAATTACTAGATTTAAATTGTCAAAAAAAAATACTTATCATAAATGATTATAGTAATAGTACTCCACAATTTTGAATTAACAAAAAAATTGAATTATATTTTAGCGTGTTTTGGTCACGATTTTTAAGACGAGTTAACAATCAATTTATAAATTAATATATTATTTAATGTTGTACTTTAATCATATTAAAATAAAATTTTCAAATAATTGATAATTCTGAAAATGCCGAAATGAATATATACAGTAAAGGCAGTATATAGGGGAAAATTTAAGTTCTAGAATCAGAATAACAGATAACATAAGCATGCAGACATTGCTAATCAAGTAGCCAAGTTTTAGGCGTGAACATTATGGAATCAATTCACGTGGAAAGAAGCCGAAAAGGGTTTGATTCTGTTTATATCACTTTAATTATCACATTTGCAGCTTTATTTACATGCTTGATCATATTTATTATTTCTTCAAAGAATTCAACGTTATTTTTATTGGCCGTGCTCCTTCGTTTCTTTCTTTTTTTAAATCAAGAAACACTCCCAAAAATTAATAATCTGACCTTTTGAAGAAATTCGTAAAATTTTAAAATTTAAGGTCAATATGACTCATGTAAATTTTAAAATTTATATTAACTACTTTTAAAATAACTTTGATAATTACAACTCTATTAATTAAAATTAATTTAACTCATATTTGTTTAAACAAATAAAATTAATATAATGAGACTCTTTTTATAAACTGCGCGCCATAGGTTGGAGTTTATTCATCCTAAAGATATATATATATATATATATATACGCGCGCGAACACGACATAGTAAAAGACTAAATAGAGAATAAAAATAATTCATAAAAATTAAATCTTGAACTTAATTTGCAATAACAAGAATCATAAAGAAGATATAAAAGACTGTATAACAGTCATCAGAATAATCTAATAATGAGAGTTGTTTTATAATAGTAACCTTAAAAAACTATTTATAGTATCTAAACCCTAAAAATAAATAAACTTAAAAATTAATCCAAAACATAAACTGCCCAAAAATAATTATACCTACTAGGCTAATCTAAATAATAAATAAAAATATAATAACTTTTTGAAATTTTTATACATTTCAAAATATAAATTAAACTCAATTTTCTTTGATAATTTATCTTCTATCAATATATATATATATATACGAAAAAGGTAAATCTAAGACACATTTTAATCAAGATTAACTAAGTCTACTTAACAAAATGACGTAATTTTATATAAAAATTATAATTAAAGATTCTTTATATAGAACCCAAGAAATAAAAAAATTAATCCTACAAAATAAAATTACGCCATTTTACAAAAATTTTAGTGAATAATCTTAGCAAAACTTAGCTAACAGCCTAACATATATCGTAAATTTTATTTTTTTCAGTATATATATACATGTAGTAATACTTTATCAATTTATCATTTTCTTTGTGTTGGAACCCTCAAATCTTCAAAAGACTTAATATATGACCCACGTTTATCAAGACAAGTAATTTTCCGTGTATATATATATATATACATATAAAAAGGTATAAATTTATAAAAATAGATGATAAAATATATCTTAATTATTAAAAAAAAAAGTTTGATAGAAAAATCTGTATCAGACCTCATTTTCTAATAATTGAGATTAATGCGGTATTTAATTTTATCACTAATTTTTATATATATTATATTATCTTATACATGTAATACGTTATCGGTTTATCATTTTCTTCGTGTTGGAACCCTCAACCCTTCAAAATATACGACCCCCCGTTTATCAAGACAAGTTTTGGAATTCTCAAATAATTGGTTTAGTTTAATTTGTCCTATCCTATTGCCACAAAAATAAAAAGCACAGCGAAAGAAAAAGATAGTACCAGACTAGTAGTGGACCATGTACCCAGTTGACGCTCCCTATCCCCACATGCTAATAATCGCTAGTAAGTAGGAACCATCTCTTATGCGCTACTTTTTCTCTTTCTATTTGAATTGTCAAATATTACAAAATTTGATTTCTAAACTTCAAAATTTTAGTAAAAAAATAGTAAAACAGAGATTGAGTTACAAGTATATATATTCCGCAGCTAATCAATTTTCATTTTATTTCAAACTAATCATCCGGCAAACACTATACACGCATGTGCAAAAAAATAAAATAAAAATAGGAGTTAAGGAAAAAAAAAATTGATATTTTTATAATATTTTTTTATATTTTCACATGAAAACTGTTGTTATATATTTATAACGACAATTTTAACCGTTGCTATAAGTTTATAATCACGATTTACAGGAGTAAAATAGAAATAAAAAGCACTAACACAACTTTCAAAAAATTGTTTTTTTTTCTCCCCCTTTCTTTATAAATAAATATGAATTTCACATTAATAATTAGGCGTAATAAAAAAACTTAAAATATGCTACAATTCTACAAACACTATAATGCAGGTCGAAAATATTTATCCAAAAATTGTTTCAACTAAACACAAGTTTATGATAATTTATCCACGTCGCTAATATAACATAAATTTTAGCTTGTTGACGTTCGAGTCATTTTCCATAAAATTAAAATTAACATTGCCCCTTCAAGAAGCAAACAACTTTGTGTCGTCAATCGTTATACCGACAGCTAATGCCTATAATTAGCGTTTAAGAAGCTAATCTATTTTCTACTTTTCTTAATCTTCCCTTTCCATTTCTTTTTCTATTTAAAGACTTCTTGTTTTGGAACAACCGATTTAGGCACTACCATCTTTCTTTTAATAAAAAATATTTTTCATTAAATATTCAATCAAACAAGAAGAATAGTTTATTCCAAACTCATTTTTCACGTAATTTCGTGTTACGGTAGGTATTTACAATGACATAGTCATAAAATAATTAATATAAATTCATATATATATATATATGTTTAATTTTGAAAAGGATAGAGTAAGATATTGGTCCATTAAGAAGTTAGGTTAATATTAAAACTTTAGATTAAAATGATTTTAAGAAATGGAAAAATATATTTGGATATCCAATGTTACTAACAATGGGTACAAAAAAAGTTAATGCTAAATACTATGTCTATATATTCAGATGATTTATTATTCATGTATGTGCTTAATTGGTATTCTTCCGCTTATAGTTAAAGATAATCGCGTTTAAATGTTTAATACTATTTTAGATATTGACATCAATTATTACACAAAAATAACAAAATAAAGAGAGAGTTGTTTTGGTTGATTTCGAGTCGACTCAATAGTCTAAGTGATTTTTTTGTCAACTGATGAGATTTATTTATTTATTTTTATTATGAATCATGCAATTTTGTATCGTTATAACATATTTAATATACTCTTTAGATAATATAATACATTAGTATTGTTAGGTACATTATATTATAATTTTTACTTTTAAATTTATCAATGATATTCAAAGGTTTTTTTTTTTAATTTTACTATTAAATATGTAAAGTACAAAAGTTTTTTAGGTGTACAACTTAGTAGTTCAAAAATATTAATTTTTTTATTTTAGTATTAAACATGCAAAGTCCAATTTTTTTTATAGCATTTATTATATAAAAATATTTCTCTTATAAGTAGGATTATAGCTCATGCTTCCCTTTCTATAGTAACATAGACATATGGAACGTGCCATAAAAGAGAATCATTAAGGAAGATGTCCAAGCACTTTCTGGACTTTATCCCACTGGCCATTGCTAGATGCCTACCGTAGTGACCAAAATAGCATTAAAAATGCAGTCTAAGAATGGTTTTATTATTAAACATTCAATGTATTCTTTGTATTATTATTATTTTTATTTTATATTTAAATATTTATTTTTGAACTTATCAAGAATATTTTATAATATTTTGTTTTTTAATTTTCTCATGAACTTAATTAATATAAAATTATCTCATTTTTATTATAAATAAAACTCTTACTACACTTTAAATTATACTCAATTTTTTTACAGGTTCGTATGAATCAATCTTGGACCAACTATTTTCTAAAAATAATGATCTTATTATACAAAAATAATTGTCAACACCAATACTATCATATTAGATAAAGAGATAAACATTATTATTATAAATATTCACTTAAATATATATTTGTACAATATATAATTTATAAAATTTCTTAGTAGTTTACACGAATCATTAAATTTGTAAATAATTACATTCAAAGACATTATTGTTATTTATTATCCACTTCTAATACCCATGGTTTAACCGCTATTTTTCTATTTTTATTTTTAATCATATGAGTAATAAATAAAACGTAAAGATAGAAATTAAATGTGCTACTCCTCTTTCAGCTCACGAATTTGAATAATACTATGTGTATAAAAAATTATAGTAGAATTCATATATTATTTATTAATAAAAATATGTAGAATATGTAGATTTCTCTCTCTATTTTTTTTATTATATATATAAATTTTTATATATAATTTATATTCATAAAATTTTATTTATTGTATTTTCACTGGGCAAAGTCAACGGTCAAAATGACAATAAACAAATTTAAGATTTTTAATTGAAGCTCGAATATCGAAAGAAGGTCAGAAAATATAAGCTAGGGATTCGACAATTTTCCGAGCGGAAATGAAATGAATATATATATATATATATATATATATATATATATATATATATAGTGCAATATTCTATGAACGGGTTCATTACTTTACAGCACATCAGCAGCGGTTGACTGGGCTTTAATCGAAAGAAGAGAGAGAGGGAGTCCGCATCTTTTGACTAAGGGGGTTACCCTTGTGTTTTAAACTCTTTAGTTATAACTCCATATTATTTGCTTGTGATTGCTGTTTCTCTTTTAAAAATGAACAATTTTTTTTAATATATATTAATATCATTACACTTTGTCGTAATTGTATTTGACAATTATTATGACATTAATATTTCAGAAATAAATTGTTATAATAGAAACTATATTTATGTGTCATAGACGAATTTTAAAATATAAAAAAAGCTAAAAACAAATATATATATTTTACTCAACTCCATTTTTGCAATTAGAGATATAAATTGTATCTCTCCTCTTCACCCGTGTGATTGTAAATTTATTTATTTAAAGGTTAGCTTTTGTTTTTCATCCAACACAATAATATTCATTAAAGATTGGATTAAATCTTTTTTTTTTTTTTTTAGACAAGTAAAGATTGGAAAAGAGATAGCATTACTTTGATGCCATACCAAGCAAATCAATGCTATAGGAACGGTACTAGCTTAAATATATATATATATATATATATATATATATATATATATATATATATATATATATATATATATATCATAATTTATGATATTGAAAAATATTAAATACAATATATACCCAAATTAATAATATAATTCCTGATTTAACTATTTTAATAATATAATTATTTTGGTAATATATTCTTATGCACTTATAGCATTATAGTCATAAGTTATCTCACTCACATGTCCGACGGTGGCTGAATTTTACCTCCCATTAGAACGGACATCAATTTACTCCCTACTTATGGTCCCATTCCCATATTGTTTAAGGGGAAGGTCGATGACTATATGCCTGTATCGAGTAACTTTTAATACGAAAAAATATATTTAAAGGAATAAATATATAAAATGATAATTTCCTAAAATATTTTATTTTCTTAAAGTTGATTGTTTTTAAGAAAAATGTTGATTCTGTGATTTTTTATTTATCAATATCTTTTGCGATAATTGAAGATCAAATTTTCTAATATATATATATATATATATATTGATGAGAGATCTAAAGTATACCTCTTGAATAATATATCTTTATTAAAACGACGTCGTTTAATTTTTTTAATTTTTAAATATAATATTAAAAGAAGATATGATATTCTGTTGCCCCATTGTTTTTCTTTTATTTACAAAAATATTATCAAAGAATTTTTAAAACGACGTCGTTTGATAAATATATACTATTTAAGGAGGTATACTATTTAAGATGTATGTTTTTAAATCGTTCTATGTATATATATATATATATATATATATGTATATATAAATTTTGATTGGTATAATCACATTATTTTACTTAATATTGTAATTAGGAAAGCCCGGCAATTATGAATTATGTGAATCATACGTGGACGTGCGTGTGTATAGAATTTGTTAAAAGCCGATCACAGCATACTCTAATCTTTGACGAATATATATTTATTTTCTATATTTAGTAAGAAGTAAATATTATAAAATATAATACTACTAACATAAATATGTATAAAATACTAGATGATATAGATGCACAGATCAGCGAAATACATTCTCTATTTATATAGCATTAATGATCATAAAAAAAAATTCAATATCACACAGATTACTCTGCATTAAATTGATATTTATGTCTGTTGAGAAAATGTTTGAAACATGAGTCATCAGTTTCAGTTAGCTCACCAACCCATCTACCCATCTAAGTTAGATTCAAATTATATATATATATATATATATATATATATATATATATATATATATATATATATACATTTATCGTGTTCTTCTTGGAGATTTCTAAACTTATGGTATTTTCTGCAATTATTGCATATGACCAAATTAGACAACAAAAAATAATGTTCTGCAAAAACAATTATTACTATTTTATTAAAAGAGAAGGATAATTGAGGAAATGTAAAGATGCTGGCTTTTATTAGGTAGAGTCCAGACAAAGACAAGACCAGTTTTTTCCCGGTCCTTTTCTTCCAAACTCATTAATGGAGGGAACTCCACTTTACAAAAAATTCTCAACAAAAAGTAAAAAGCCCTACTACTTCTGGCGCCATTTGTAGACCGACCCTTTTTTTTCAAAATATAAATATTTAATAAACTACAAAACCTCTTTAATTTTCCTGTTGTTTGTTTGAGAAAACCTTTGGAAATGGAGGGGAAGGATAGTGCAGAATCTGGGTCATTGGGGATTAACTCGGAGACCGAGTCGCCGCCGGTCAGTGGTGGTGGTGGTGGGGTGGTGCCGCTGCCACCGGCACAGCCGCAGCTACAGGTGATGAATATGGCGGTCAATAATACAGGAGGTGGGGTAAGTAGCGGAGGAAGTAGTGATTTAATGTTGAAAAAGAAAAGGGGAAGGCCAAGAAAATATGACTCAGAGGGTAACTTGAGAGTCCCATATAAAATGGCAACGCCATCACCAGTTGCATCACCACCGCCAGGCTTTTCTATTTCTCATTCCTCTGATTATTCTTCCAAAAAAGGCCGTGGCCGCCCACCTGGTTCCGGTAACTGGCAATTACTTGCTTCTTTAGGTGAGTTCATACACAAACTATTTTTTTTAATATTTTATTTATGACATGGTGTAATATATAAATATATATGAACACACACGAAAGAGTTTAGCTCAACAGATCGGTCAAGTTTCTACTGAAATTAGGTACTTTATCTTTTATTTTCTGTCTTTTAGCCTATTAGGCTTGTTGGGAGGCAAATTAGGGTTTTTTGTTGAAGACTGTATAAAGGGAAGTTACAAAAAGTCAAAAATTGGTTGAAGTTTGGTTGAAATGTTGTTATTTTTTAGTGAAATAATTATGAGTTAATGGTCAAATGAAAAAGAGATCTGGTTACTAGCGTTCCAATGGAAATAGGAGATTTTCTTTTCAGTTACTGAAATCAAATTATCTTACATTTGAAATTTGATCTGTGAAGGTGAGTTGTTTGCGGACACAGCCGGAGGAGATTTTACGCCTCATGTGATTAATGTGTATACAGGAGAGGTAATGCATATGGTTTCTGTACATATCTGTATGTATTTCTGGGACCTCTCAATTTTTTATTTTTATTTTGTATTTTTGCAGGATGTTGCTTCAAAGATCCTATCACTATTCCAAAAGGGCCCTAGAGGTATTTGTGTTCTTTCTGCAAATGGAGCTGTTTCCAATGTCACAATTCGCCAGCCCGGTTCTTCTGGCGGTATCTTGACATATGAGGTATGTCAGTAGTTTGGTCTATATGTTCTCTCAATTGCAAATGCAATTGCTGCCAAACATTTTATTTTCACTGGGAAAAAACTCCTGAAATTGGATTGTTTTACTTCTTTCTGTTGCAAAACACCTTTTTTGTGAAATGTCATCATGCACTGTAATAATCTAGAGGCTAGAGATGGCTTCTGTTCAGAATTTAGTTGATTGTTTTGCCTTGAGAAGTCTGATCTCTACTTGGGGAGACAAATCCACCAGTACTATGTTCTCTGCAATTGCATACTCTCTTTACAAAAATGATTTCAATTGCAGGAGCTTGTGTGCTAAAGAAAACCATGATGTAGTCATTGTGTAAAAGTTTACATATTGTTTTGATATCTTTGACTTTTACTTTGGCCATCAAACTCACTCTTTCTGACAAGCATAGTTTTGAAGTGTTTAATGTTCTAGTGTCTGTTGTTTTTTTCTTGCTGTTTGTATTTCGGTTTGCAAATATTTTACTCATTTTGTATCAAAATGACAGAGTCACTTTGTTAATTAACTTTTTGTAGGGCCGATTTGAGATTTTGTCATTAACTGGGTCATTCACAATCTCTGAAAGTTGTGGTGTAAAAAGTAGGACTGGAGGATTAAGTATCTCATTGGCTGGCCCTGATGGCCGTGTGATTGGTGGTGGTATTGGTGGTACATTGATGGCTGCTAGCCCTATCCAAGTAAAGGACTTCTTTCTACTCCATTTGTAGGGGGTTATTAATTTACCCATTGGTGCCATGTATAATTAATCCGCTCTAGTATCTGTCTCATTATGCAAATGGCACTAGGCAGTGATAATGTAACATGCCTTAAATATACGTCATGGGTGGATGGGTTGCTCCTTTCATATGCATAAACATATTCATTTTCTTTTACTTAAATATCCTTGTGTATGTAATGCATCTTAAATTACATTGCAATACAAGTAGCATGTGTTTAAGAGTTGGGGAGGAAATGATTTTGGAATGCAAGCCTACTATTTTTTTTATATGTAATTTTGACCAGTGATTTTTTGAGTTTATTGCTTGGGGCCACCATTTCTCCCTCCCTTGAGGTTAGGACTCAAGCCTACTGTTAACTGTTGAGTAGCAACAACTAAATAAATTTACAAGAATCCCTCTCCAATGTTATCATCAAATTGCTTAATAATACTAACACATGGCTGAGGAATGAGAATGAAGTTAAATCACAGGAACAAAGTTCACTCGCCACAAATAACCTTCAACCCCCTCCATGTCACTGATTTCTTTACAAGCTTGCTGAACTAGTGAACTTCATACACAAAGACTTTGCACCTATATTGTACCCTTGATAATCAGTAATAAATAACTATACTAATTAGTCCATTATAGTGTTCTTTTTACCCCCTCAGTTGTCTTGTCCATGTTGAAGAAACGCAATTTTTTCTCCAATTCAATAACTAACCACAAAGATTCCTGTTCATTACGTTCTCTACATAAGCATGGGTCCTATTTATCATGAATGCTACCTTTTCCTCTTAAGATAAGACTTTCCACTAGGAAATTTTATATCCGAAGATGACAGATTAAAAACTCGTTAATTCACAGTCAACTTACCATGGGAATTTTAGTTAATGTGGTTTGTGGTTGATTTTTCAGGCTGTCGTGGGAAGCTTCATGCCTAATGGATATAAAACACATAAAAGGAAGCACCAGTATGAACCTAGAATGACTCCTGCAATTCTGGGTACTCCAGATGTTGTGACAGCAGCAAGTCCAATCTCACAAGCAGCACCTGTCATCAACTTTGGCCAGATTCCAACATCACATTTACCGGTTCAAGTCCGTGTTGAACCAGACAACAGCGTCAGTAGACACAACCCTAATTATGCATCTACTGACACTGCAGATTGGACTGTCTCAGATCCCAGGTCCGACCAAAGACCATCTCCTGATATTAACTTGTCTGCACCTGATGAATAGCTCCCAAGGTAAGATTCAAATTATTAGTTTTCTTCAGCTCATTAGGCTTTAGGTCTAGACTAGTGACTGACATAGAGGGACTGTTTTAGCTTTTGTTGGTCTTGTTACAACTATATCAATATTCTGCACAATTCTCCGTGGGAGACTGTTTACTAAGCAGCGGATTCAACTTTCTGTCAAATTTCTTGCCAGTTTCTCTTTTGTTTGTTCATTTTTCCTTTGGTTCTTTTATGATTTTTAATGCTCCTATCTGATATGTACTAGTTAGATGATCTCTTTGACCATCATCAATACAAGGAAATAACAAAAATCCATACATATATAAGTAGTTTGAGAAACATACTGAATTCAGCACGCAAATATTTATTTTACATATAAATATATTTTCCAAACATTTGATAGAAACTATGCTAAACCAATTTTTGTTGATGAACTCGAATCTTCTTCTCCCTTGTGAAAAAGATGAATAATCCTGGAGTAGTGTTGCCAGTAAGGATGTAAGGGAGAAATTGTAGGCTGTCCATAAGGATTGTCTTTAAGATAAGTAGGAACATCTTCAGCTACTGAAAGACCATCCAATTAAAATTGATGATGGTTGTATCATCATTTAGCTTCTAATTAATACAGTTAAACCTCTTGGTATATTTCAGTGTTCATTTGAGAAGATGAACCACTTGGGTTTACTCTTAATTTGGTAAAAGGTAATTGTACAAGGGTGTTAATGATTCATTCCACCATTTATTATTGTAGTAATTGAAGATGATTGGTGCATGCATTGGTTAGAATTTTATACGGTACTGACCCAAATTCCGTGTGTGATCATGCATCGATTGTAGTTATTCATCTTCCCATAGATTGATCAATAGACGATGATACGATACGTGAATGGTTTCTTTTGCCACCTCTTGGTAAAGGAAACACCCTTATTCCAACCTCAAGAAGTTAAAGTTAGATATTCTATTGAAATTTCCATTTTTCTCACGTTTTGCGAGATAAAATAAATAAACACTCCATCCATCCGATCCAAAAATCAGTGATACGTTTACTTTTTAAATCTATATCAAACTTAGAGATATGTTTCAATTATAAAGTGAAATGATAATCTTAATTTTTATATTTAATAATATAAAATTATTCTTATAAATTATAATTTTAAAAATGTGTCTCTAATTCTTCGAGAATGGAGGGAGTAAATTTATTTGATTAGGAATCTAAAACAATCTGACCACTCGATAAATTCGAAACATAAAATAATGGCCGGAGCATAATTATGTACAAGACAATTTGGTTCCGAAAGAAAAAAAGAAAAATAAACCTTCCAAAGGGTAAAGTTACCCTAACAATTAAGGGTGCACATAAAATTCAAAATAACTAAAAAATCAATTGAACCAAACAGTTAATAAATTAAACAAAAACTACAGAACCGAAAATTTTAAAACAAAAAATCGAATTCAAGTGGTTGGTTTTGATTTAGTTTTTACAAAAATCAAAACCGACTCAACTAATCGCCCTACTTAAAATTATAATATAATTATATAATTTAAGATAAAAAAATAGTTTCTATTTTATTTCTCAATATAATATAATTTTGTTCCTTTTAATATCTAAAAACTGCATTCTATATATTGTCAAATGAGTAAGGGAGGCCTCTGACTTAATTCAAGACAATTTTCTACTTAAAAGGGGTACTAGCGACGGCAAAAGATTATCCGCCAATAAAGTGGTAGATCCAAATTTTTTGAAAAAATTAATATATTGGTCCTTGCAAAATTAGGAATGTTTTTTTTTATAAAAATTTAGATTAAGTTTTATAACCGATTAAACTGTTTAAACCAAAATTGAATAAACCGATAACCGACTAGAGAATAAAATTTTGGGCGATTTTAATTTTTAATTTTTTATAACTGATTTAAATGGTCTGATTTTATTTTTATATATATATAAAATCAATTAAATTGACTATTATGCACCTCTACCAACAATGGAAAGGAATATATATTTATAGTTTTTAAGGCTGCTGCTTCTAAGTAGCAAGAAGAATGGGAAATAATTAACCCCAAATTTAGAAGCGTAACATTTTCTTTAATCGAAGCATAGAGTTTCACACTGACATGCATTCATAACATAATATTCAAGAAAACATTGTAGAATCTCATACATACATTTGCTGCTGAACTCTAGTCCTTGGATCTTCACTGTGCGCTGCTTCTCCTTTGCGAAAACGACGGATAATAATCCCAATCAGAGTGTGAGGGCATATATTATAGCAGGCCGAATGGATGATCTTTCGCATCTATTAGAAGGAACGTTTGCAGCATCGGCAAGGCCATCCAAGAACAGTTGCAGCTTGCCATTCGGACCTATTGAACAGATTAGTGGTTAATTTTTTCTTTATTTAAAAATCACAATTATTTTAAGTTTTTAACAAGCCCAAGGGAAAGCTTAATTGAATTAATTAATTTTTATTTTGTCTGGGTAAAGATCAAAAAGCACGTGTAAACAGAAGAACTGTTTGTTTGTTAGGTGGGTATGTAGGAGGGATGATTAGCATTCATGCAAACCTTTCATTGGAGTTTCTCTCTGTCTAAAGTCATCATCATTATATTATATTATGTATTATATAGGTGTCGGAAATTAGAAAAAAGGTTGATGAAAATTATATACTGAAGATAGATATAGAACATTTGACAATTTTCTTTCATGCCTTGATCCATATATATACAAGCCATCTAATCTTAGATGCACTACATGATAATGATTAATTTATCTTAACATCTCCCTAATTTCCCCCTCTCATCCCACAGATCCCACATTAGGAGTTTACGCGATTGAAAACAAAAGTTAATAATAAATTCTCATTTTATCCACATGAATTTCACGTAAATAATACACTATATATTTAAATTATTATTTTAACTTTATATAAACATTGTTGTGTTTTTTTTTAATTAATATAGAAGGTATACTAGGGATATTTGATTATATTATTTAGTTTTTTTTATTTACATAAGTTCATTTTGGATGAAAAATTTGACAAGTAAAGAGATCAAATTTTTCGGATCTATTTTAAAACTTAGAAACACAATGTTGTAAAGTATAACATTTTAGAGTAGTAAAAATATTCTTATAATAATTTATCAAAAGTAGTTTCAGAAAGATAATTATTACATCCTCCTCCTTAAGACTTAAATCTAAACCCCCTATTTAAATTTTAAATGCATAAAGGACAATATAATTATTACATCCTCCTCCTTAAGACTTAAATCTAAAGCCTCTATTTGAATTTCAAATGCATAAAGAAAACCGTTTGGAATTCATGATCAAATTATATCTAAATGTGATATTTATTCTTATTCTTATTACTGAAATGATTAACTATTGTTTCATTAACAGTTAGCAGAACAGCTAAACGTGGCTGCTAAAACACCTATTACAACCGGTGAATGGTGAGCATAAACCGAAATATTATAACTAAAAACTGAATCGTCTCCGTTTTTAATACCTGAATAGATTCCTGAATTACTAAATAATTGAATTTATTATTTGGTTAATACCCAAAATTAAGAGTTTTCATAATTAACAATCAATACATTCGCAGAAGTAGCCAAGCAAAAACACTACAGCACAGCAAGCAGCAGGTTAATATGTAGCAACATGCAGCACAACAAAAGCCAAAAGGCCAGAAGCAGGTCGGCAAAAACATATATGTAGCAGTAAGTAGCAACATGCAGGAAGAGAATAGCCAACAAATATTTATTAATATCATAAAGGATTAATCCAACTACACAAAATAATTGCTAAACAATAAGCAGTTATTTGTTTAGAGATATTAGAAAGGATAGTAAAAGATACTATTGAAACACAACTCTGATAAATCTCCATAACTTGAAAGCGTCATTTTCTTTTATCTATTTCGGTTATTCGGTTAATCAAAATATTTAAAAATAAAAACCATACTCGAAACCAAAAAACCGAGAATTAAAACAGATATAATGGTAATATGAAAAATAACCGAAAAATTGTAATATTTCGGTTAAAAAAATTTAATTCGGTTCAATTATTCGATTTTATCCTTTTTTGCTCGTCCCTAATTAAAAATTGGTATGTATTTTCATATTTTTGGACTGACCCATGATAATTGATTAATTAATATTCTCTCTATCCTAAATAAAGTACCGTTGATTTAATTGGTTTACTCTCTCCTTTCAAATTTTAAAGTTTCATGTAACATGCTTTTACATGTACTAATATTTTAAAAAATTGATATTTTCATGTGTAAAAATAATATTTTTAAACAAATTTCTCTATTATATAAATATGAGATTTATTCATTATTTATGTAAGATGAATTGGGTAAAAATATTAATTTTTTATATAAAAATATCAATTTTCATATTTTCGTGATTAAATTGTAAGTATTATTAAAAAAAAATATTCCCTGTCCCTGTCACTAAAGAAAGTATTCCTCCGTTGATAGAATATGCTTTGATATAATTCATCCGTACAAAACAATCAATTTAAAATATTTTTAAATTAATATGATTTTATTTAATTTTCTATATAATACCCTTACAAAAATTATAAACTATCCAAATAATACAAATAATTTAAAATTTTATAATATTTAAAAAAAAATCAAATGAATCACTCGACAGCACATCATAATTAATCATCTATTATTTAGTAAATTATTTTATATTTTTATGATTAAATTTCAAATCAAATACAAACGAAATGCACAATTTTTTTCTTTTACCAAAATTTAAGTAGTGTTAAAATTACCTTTAGTATTTACCATACATATTTACAAAATACAACTTTTAGAATGTATTTATATGTCACCGTAGCATTACTTTAAACGGTTTTTAATAATAACCTATATTATTTAACTCTTATTTCTACTCAACATGTATATCATTTTCAAATAGACTATTTAATTTTTATTTTTAAACACGGAATCGAATCATATTGGTGGTGATTGTATTATATTTATAACGATCTTAATAATAGTAGTATATTAATTTTAGATAAACCTATTTTAGTAATAATCTTACTTAAATCTTGAAAATTTGTATTTATATTTTCTTTAATAGTAATAGATTTGTAGTATTAGGTAAGATGTTCATTATAAAAATTATATTTTTTCATACAGTTATATCATCTAAATGGCAATAACTTTCTATTGAAAATCATATATATATATATATATATATATATATATTTGATAATATAATTATAAAATTATACTATCTAAATAAAAATAAATTCTTGTGTAAATTCAAATAATTATTCAAATATTTTATATTTTATTTAATTATATGAAAGTAGTGGAGGTTCGGGATCAAGTTAACTAGA
Source organism: Hedera helix (assembly GCA_947179155.2). Lineage (NCBI taxonomy): Eukaryota > Viridiplantae > Streptophyta > Magnoliopsida > Apiales > Araliaceae > Hedera > Hedera helix. The sequence continues at coordinate 50,863,372 of OX359266.1, read as the reverse complement.
GAACGAGTTAATTCAACAACGTAGTATTTTTTTTATTCTATATTATTTGATTATTATTAATTTTTTTAAATTAATTTAAAAAAAATAAACTTAAAATTCACATGTTTAATTTTAATTAATATAATAATAAATATTATAAATTATTTAAAAAATATTATTAATTATAAATTTTATTATTTTATAATTTTTAATAAATTCTCTTAATTTTAAATCTAAAAATATTTTAAATTAATTTTTAAAAATTAATAATAATTATATAATTTAAAACGAAAAAAATATTATATATAGTATAAATATATCTAAAATAGATATAGATATGTTACCGCTTTATGGCCTCCCAGGCTCCCAGCTCCCATGCTCTCCCTTTTCATTTATTTATTTTTCTAATCCTAAACTCCTTTTTGAAAAAGATTAAACATTAATACCGACCGTTTATTTTCTCTTGATTCGTAGAATAACTTTTATAAATGAGTCATATTTAATCTTACAAGTTAGTTAATTTGATATTTTTATATGTTAATTTAATACTTTTATAAGTGAATTCTATTTAATTTTATAAAAGTATAAAATTAATGTCGACGCCGGGATTTCGTCGTTTCGTTTTTTTAATATTAAAAACCCTTTATTAAAAAACCCTTTCCGATTTTAGCCTTTAGATTAAGATGTGCTTTTTTTGAAAAAGGTCGGCTTAGTGTTGACGGGGTTTCGAAATGTCGATTTTTTATGAGCCAATTGACCAGAGTCGCCAGTTGGTATATTTGAAAATGGATGTACCAACTCATCCGAATTTTGTTTTCGTAATCGCTGGCTCATATGTGACTCTGAATTAATTGGTCCGCAAACCGAGATTCATAGAGTTCGGGGGCTTGCTTAAGCGAGGGGAATGTGTTAAGAACCCCCCGACTTCCGTGAAAACACGGTTACCGCAATCTTGATGTTTTCCTATCTTTTAAATCCTAAAATGTGTGTGCGCGCGCGTGTGTGCGCGCGCGTGTGTGCGCGCGCGTGTGTGCGTGTGTATGCGTGTGTGCCTATGAAAATTGTCGGAATGCTTTGTTTTGAAAGTGATTCAGAAATCTCGTTGACCCTATGCACGAAGGATTTGATTTAATCGAAAAGTTCATTGTTATTGTTTTTGTTTCGATAATAAAACCGATGATATTTTGTAAAACATATTTTTCAAACCCCTCGTCAAATAGAAATAGAGCTCATCCGACACTTACAACTTTATTTTAGCCTACGGATGATCTAATATTCTAGTTTGATTGATTTTATGAAAATTTTCATCTTTTCATTTCAAAATTCATTTTCCGTGTCGAAAGGGAAAATTAAGCATTAAAATGACGTTGGAGTTATTCATGGGCATGTGAGTCATCCAAATAACCCCAAGCATCCACAATCGCACACTTCACTATCACGGGGCCTTAAACCCGATTTTAGACTCGATGTCGTTTTAAGGCCCAAAATTTACATATTTACAACAAAGGCGTATTGTGATCGCTACATACGTAAAAGCTATATAAAATAAATTAAAAGGATATCATCGGGAGGTTAGGAGGAGATTCCATCCGCAATAAATCCTCTCTAACCATCCCTAATCCATAGATCAAAAACATATACCGACTACATCGGATCTAACTTCCAGATACACAAAATCAAAATATTTAAATCGCAATGCACCAAATATCTTCGGATCTACAGTAGATCCACCCAATGAAGCACAAAAATTGAATATTTATCGATTTAACTACTAAAGCAAAATAAACGGATTAAATCTAATAGATCTACAAAATCAAGAAATCACAAGAAAAAGTAAGATAAAACTTCAATAAAAGCTCATTTTCACCTTGCAATGCTTCAAAAATCGTTATATATTTCACTATTGAGCAAGAACACAAGAAAACCTAACTATTTGGGCAAGGTAAATGCAAATCTCACTATGTTTAAGCTACACCCGAGCTTTTCTCTCTCTACCTCGCCTGTCTCTCTCTCTCTCTCTAAAAACTTAAAAAAACTTCTTCTTTTTCTTCTCTCGGGTGGAAATGGCGATGTATAGCCTTCCGCAGGCAACCGCAGGTGCAACTGCGGCTGGCCGCAGGTGCATCTGCAGCTGGGCTCGCTAGCCGCCCGCGCCGAATCCTCGGCTGCCGGGTTGTCTCCTCAAGCCGCGCACTGTCCCTTTTGTCGGTGGCCGCAGGTGCATCCGCGGCTGTCCGGCTTGTTTTTTCGATTTCCGCGTCACGCGGTCTTAATTCGTCAACTTCTGCTGTATTATTTTGGATGGTTGTTACCTGACGTATGAATTGCGAGACCCCCGAACATCGTAAGCGTAGTGGCCGTTTGTCGTTTTTTGTGATCAAATCAGGTTCTTCTGGATCAGCTGTTTGCATTGCCTCAAGTAACCTGATGCTCGTTGTTCGTTGTGGCGGCTTTGACAGTAAGTCGTTGGGGTGGCTTTGTGTTGGGGTACACCTTCCTTTTCGCGCATGTCGGGTCAGTGACGATTTTGCCCTCCTGCCAAGGTTAGTAGAGAAATGCAAAATTTGGGTGTCTACAATTAACTTATAAAATTATTAATTTTATATGAGAATTGATATTTTTATAAGTTAATTTAATATTTTCACAAATGAGTTTTATTTAATTTTATAAAAATATCAAATTAACTTGAATGTGTATTTCCTAACTTTAAACCATACATACATAGAAACTGAGTGCTAATTCCTAATTAATAATTACACGGTAAATTGATATTTTTAAAAGAAAAATAATAATTATATACCTCAATTTTTTTATTTTGTTTTCTTAGGGCATTTTTTTTTGTTCTTTTTTATTTGTCATTTATAAATTTTAAAAAAATATTAAATACTTAATTTTTCATATTATTCTTATAATTAAGGGCTAATTTATTTTTCTTTCATTTTTTAAATAAATTTTAAAAAATTAATATTAAAATTTTATATTTAATTTAATCAATTAAACGAGCATTGCTTGTATTTCTTAATCCATGTGCGTTTTAAGACGGATAAAAAAAGAATGGAACATCTGAGATCCTCCTCCTCCTTCACCTTGTGGTTTTAGAGAGGAACCATAAATAGAAGTTGAATAGAGAGAATCCCGCCCCTCTCTTCTCCTCACGCAGGCTATTTATCTCTAACTTTTCCCCCTCTCATTTCATATTTCTTCTTGGTTGTACATTATATTTTACAGCATTCTGCTTCTGTTTTCTTTTGATTACAGAAGCAAGAAGCTTCATTCTTTATTTAATTTTGTTTATATATTTTTCTTTATGAACGAGATCTGAACTGGGTTTGTTGTGAATTAAGTTTTGGGTTGTCTGCAAAATAATAGGCGGTTTGAGCAGGTTTGCTTGACAATTCTAGCTCTGCCACCACTGCTTTGCATAACCCAGAAGAAGAATAAAACATAAGGCCAAATATTTTTCATTTTTTGGCAACAAGAAAGGCTTAGTAGTGGGTTTCTTTAAGATACTCTGTTTTCCCGTCTCTAGAACAGGAAAAATAAAAAACAGATCAAGGGAAAACAAAGAGAGAGAGAGAGAACAAAATGGAGCGGATTACAGCAACTGCCCTTTTCCCTGATCCCTTAATGGGTCCTCTAGATGATTTAGCGGGGCAACTTTTGTTCATCTGGGAAACGATTAAAGCACCATTGATCGTTCCGATTCTTCAAATATTGGTTGTATTGTGCTTGATGGTGTCATTGATGTTGTTCTGCGAGAGGGTTTATATGAGCATTGTCATTGTTCTCGTGAAGTTGTTTGGCCGTAAACCGGACAAGCGGTACAAATTTGAACCCCTTAGAGATGATATGGAGTCTGGGAATTCAGATTATCCCCATGTCCTCATTCAAATCCCAATGTTCAACGAAAAAGAGGTCCGTAATTTGTTTTCAGTCTCTAGAATCCAGCATTACCTTCTTCTTTTTTCTCCTAGACTTTGTTATTGAATGTGTTCTTTTGTGAATAAACATGCAGGTATATAAGCTATCAATTGGAGCTGCATGTGGGCTTTCTTGGCCCACTGATCGTCTTGTAATTCAAGTTCTTGACGATTCAACAGACCCCACAATCAAGGTGAAGGAAAAAGAAAAAAAAATCATTACTTTTGCTCAAATATGGAAATATAAATGTGGCATTTTTCTGATCAAAGCTTTGGTTAATGACTTGATTTTTGTTAGAATTTGGTGGAACTGGAGTGTCAGAAATGGGCAAATAAAGGGATAAATATCAGGTACCAAATTAGAGAAAACAGACAGGGCTACAAATCAGGAGCTTTAAAAGAAGGACTAACGCACCAGTACGTGAAGGAGTGCGACTACGTAGCCATTTTTGACGCAGATTTTCAACCTGAATCCGACTTCCTAATCCGGAGCATCCCTTATCTGGTTCACAATCCAGAAATCGCCCTCGTTCAAGCTCGTTGGGTCTTCGGTAAATTTCCGTGACAAAAAAGAAATTTGAAATATTTTTTTTGTGTTGTGTGTACCATAATAAGGACTATAAATTTCAAGGATAAGGATAGGGATGGTGACGCTTCAAACCAACAGCCAAAAATGAACATTTTCTTTTGTAATACAAAAAAATGAGAGTCCGCATATAGTTACAAATTTTTATTTTTTGTGAAAATTAAGTTGCACGTATACATCTCAAAAAGATGAGTGAACTCTCATTTTTGAATAGGCATGATTCCTTCACAAGCATCTGGATGAGGTTTCGTTGTGAAGCATTTTTTTAGATACAACTGTCCTGCTAGCCAAGACTGTGAAACAAATTGTATAATGGGGTGGTTTTGCAGTGAACGCTAATGAGTGCATGTTGACAAGAATGCAAGAAATGTCTTTGGATTATCATTTCACGGTGGAGCAAGAAGTGGGTTCAGCAACTCATGCCTTTTTTGGCTTCAATGGTAATTACCTTCCAATAATCCTTTTACCTGCTTCAAATGAGTGCATTCTTGCTCCTAATGTGTCAATGACATATTTCGAATCAGCTAGAAAATTAAACTTTCAATGTCTATCAAGAAAGTTTGTTTGCGAACTTTTTTAGAAAATTTTAAACCAATCAGTATGATGTGGAATTATAGGGACTGCTGGTGTGTGGAGAATTGCTGCTATTGATGAGGCTGGAGGATGGAAGGACCGGACAACAGTTGAGGACATGGATTTGGCAGTCCGAGCTGGTCTGAGAGGCTGGAAATTCTTATACCTTGGTGATCTCCAGGTAATTCTTGCTTATTTACCTTATATTCTTCTCCTTCTCTTTTAATGTTTATCCAAGAAGAATCATAATTTAAAAAATACACTGCATTATATGCGCGTATACATTCTTATTCAATTTCTGTGTTAATGCAGGTGAAAAGTGAATTGCCAAGTACATTTAAGGCATTCCGCTTCCAGCAGCACCGGTGGTCATGTGGTCCTGCTAATCTTTTCAGGAAGATGTTAATGGAGATCATAAGGAATAAGGTTAGTTTACCCTTTTTCTTTTCCATAATTTCATTGAACTTGAAAATTTATCTGTGCAAATCAGTCCTAATTTACCTCCTGCTTTCCATTGTTCTGCTGCAGACGGTATCTTTTTATAAGAAGGTGTATGTCATTTACAGCTTCTTCCTCATTAGGAAGATCATAGCCCATATTATTACCTTCACTTTCTACTGTATTATCCTACCGGCCACAGTTTGGATTCCTGAAGTTGAGGTTCCAAGGTGGGGAGCAGTTTATATCCCTGTCATAATCACCCTACTCAATGCAGCTGGAACACCAAGGTCTAGTTATTTCCCAAGTTCTGTTCTTTCGATACATTAGACTGTTTTACCACGAGCATGATTAAGATTCAATATGTTATCCCCTTTCAAAGAGCTTGATCTTTCCAAGCCACATTGTTGATTAATTGTGCCAAGATTCAATATATATAAAGATGGAGTGGCCATGATTAATTGTGCCAAGAAAAAAAGTACTTTCGAAATTATATTATTGGCATCAATAGAATTCTCCTAATCAATGCACCTAGAAAGAAGAATGCTGCCGTAGCTCCTTTCATTCATCTAAGAACATTATGCATTTGTCCCATTATGGTATGTTTTTGCTCAATTGAGCTGATGTTGCTTGCTTGCTTGCTTGCTTTAACACTACAGGTCAATGCACTTATTAATGTTCTGGATCCTTTTTGAAAATGTAATGGCCCTACACCGGACTAAGGCCACCTTAATCGGCCTGCTGGAGACAGGGCGAGTGAATGAATGGGTTGTCACAGAGAAACTAGGCAACGCCAACAAGTCAAAGGCCACCACTAAAACACCCAAGAGACCTCAGTTCAGGCTCGGGGACAGGTCAATCCTAAAAACATGTGGTTTTTATGAATCTAAAAAATGTGGTTCGTCTCTTACTGATGTAGCTTACTGCTGTTGGATGTCACAGGCTTCATATGTTAGAGCTTGCAATCGGAGCTTACCTCTTCTTCTGCGCTTGCTATGACTATGCATTTGGGACAACCCGCTTCTTTATTTACCTTTATATCCAATCAACAGCCTTTTTCATCATGGGATTTGGCTATGTTGGCACAATTATTCCCAGTTAATGGACTAGTGAGGCCATTCTTGGCGAAACTTCATTATGGTCTCGCTCTTCTTCAACAAAGCATACAGTTTTGTGGCAGCAGTCTTAGGCTTTTAGCAACCTATTTTTGATGTTCAGTTTTGCTGTTCATTTTTATCATTGTTGTTCTTTAAATTGCAAAAGGAACAATGACAGATTGTTAGTTTTTTAAAGTTTTTTAGCCTAATATATTCTGACTTTTTGGCTAAAATATATCCAATTCTTTGTGCATATTCGAAAAGAACTGACGAACGGAATCACAGACGAGGAAATTAACAATTTAAGCTCTTATCATATAATGATGCATTATATTGTTTTCTTTGCTTTAACTCCATCATCCAACCCTTTTTTTTTTATAAATTAAACACACTCACACACCCATATCTTGGCATGTCAAGGTTCGATCTCACGTCCTTTGCTTTGCAAAAAAGTGACGTTGCTTTGCAAAGAAGTGACGCTACTATCTGGCCAAAAACTTTGGTGGTGCAATCAAAATACTGCTAGTCTTATTTTATCAGTTGCATAAATATTAAGATTTACTTATGACATATTTTATTATAATATTTTTTTAGTGATTTTAGCAAAGACTTAAATTTTAGAGATTAAATTTTGATAAGTATTTAACTTTAAAAATTGTATGGATTGGGAAATAATCAATTTGACAAAAGTTACATACGTCTTCGATCCTAGTTAAGGCGTCGTGTATTTTTTAAAATACTAATTTTCTACTTAATATTATCTCTTTTTAAATTGATTATTATATTAATTAAAATTAAATAAATTTGTGTTATTTTTAAATTTTATTAATTGAGTAAAGAAAAATAAAATGTGACATTTTTTTTATTGAAACGGAGGGAGCATTTGAAAGTTGAAATTACCAGTTAACAACGCCGCCCAAGAACAGAAGAAATGGCGAAACGCTTCCACCTTCTTCCTAAATCACCGACCAATGAAGCCGCAGAGTTATACGTGTTAATCAGAAAAGATGGTATTTTTCCTCCTCTTTCTTTTGTAGTCTTTAGTAACTTCACGTCAGTATAATAAAACCCTTGAAATTTTTTCTCAAATAATTGATTCGGGTTTTAGGGTTGAGTAACTTATAGTAAAGCCGTGGAATCGGCGGTGAAATTGGGTGATTTAAAAAGGGGTTTGGATTTGATGGAATGTATGAAAAGAAATAGAATGAGTATCAGTGGGTTTATATATAATGTTATGATAAGTGGATTGTGCAAGGAGAAGAGAATAAACGACGCACGGCAGCTGTTTGATGAAATGTCTGAGAAGGGGGTGGTGGCTAATAGAATTGCTTATAATACGCTAATTGATGGCTATTGTAAGGTGGACAATTTGGAGGCAGCCTTTAGTATTCGGGAAAAGATGAAGTCCGACAAGGTTGAGGCAAATATTGTTACTTTCAATTCGTTGCTTAGTGGCCTTTGTTGAGCTCAAAGAATGGAGGCGGCGAAGAATGTGTTGGGGGAGATGAAAGCTCTTGGGTTTGTTCCTGATGGTTTTACTTACAGAATACTTTTTGATGGGCATTTGAGATGCAGTGATGCAAATGCATCATCAGATTTGTATGAAGAAAAGCTTAGAAGAGGGGTTGAAATTAATGATTATACTTGTAGCATTTTGTTGAATGCATTGTGCAAGGGTGGAAAGGTGGCCAAGGCTGAGAAGATTTTGAAGAAGTTGATGGAGAATGGACTTGTTCCTACAGAAGTGATATTTAATACAATCTTGAATGGGTACTGTCGGGTGGGTGACATGGGAAAGGCAGTCTCAACAATTGAATAAATGGAAATCTTGGTTTGAAGCCAAGCTGTATCACATAAAATTCAGTGATCAACAAGTTCTGTGACTTGAGGCAGAGGAATGGTTAAACAAAATGGCTGGGAAGGATCCTGATAGGCGACTATGGACGAACACGCCAATTCAATAGGTGTTTCAAAATACTTGAAGAAATGGAAAGTAGTGGGTTAAAGCCATATTTTGTAAGAAATGGTTCTCTAATAAACTTTTTGTGCAAGGATGGTAGGCTTCTTGAAGCTGAATTGATGTGTGGAGATATGATTAGTAGAGGTGTTTTGCCAAAACGCACAAATATATAATATACTTATAGATGGTCATTGCACAGGTGGAAAGATGAAAGATGCTTTCCAATGTTTTAATGAGATATTAGAAAAAGATTGTAACGTACAATACACTCATAAATGGGCTTTGTGACAAGGGCTAGGTAGTGGAAGCTGAAGAGTTGGCTCTTCAGATAACATGTAAAGCTTTGAACCCTGACGTGATCACATACAATTCCCTAATTTCAGGGTTTGCAAAGGTTGGAAACTCCCTCAAGTGTTTAGAATGATATGAAAATATGAAAACTTCTGGCAAACCTACTTTAAATACACATCATTCTCTAATTATTGGATGTAGCAAGGATGGTCCAGTGGTAGCAGAGAAATTTGTTCAAGAATTATAAGAAAATAAATTGACTCCTGATCGAGTCATATATAATGAACTCATTCGATGCTATGCAGAACATGGAGATGTTCAGAAATCATTTGCCTTGCACCATGAGATGATAGATCACAGAATTAATCCTGACTGGATGACTTACAATAGCTTGATTATGGGACAGTTATAGGAGGGAAAGATCAAGGAAGCCAAGAAGCTTGTCAATGATATGAAGACTAGAGGATTGGTTCCTAAAGCTGATATTTATAACACACTTATTGAGGGGCATTGCAAACTTAAGGATTTCAGCAGTGCACGTCTTTGGTACAGAGAAATGTTTGAAAATGGATTTCTGCCGAGTGTTAGCATTTTGGTACAGAGAAATGTTTGAAAATGGATTTCTGCCGAGTGTTAGCATTTTGATACAGAGAAATGTTTGAAAATGGATTTATGCCCAGTGTTAGCATTTGTAACGAACTAACCTCTGGCCTAAAAGAGGAAGGAATGTTGAAAGAGGCCGATACTATCTGCTCTGAAGTTGGTGTTAAAGGATGATTGATTGGAACACAATTGATGATCTTCCTGCAGTTGCCAAGTGTAGTCTATCGGTCTTGTGCAGTCAATCTGTCTGTACTTTAATTGCCAAAGGTTGAGGTAATTACAGGTATCGTGTATCATAGTATAAATATGTCTTGTCTCACTCCCTTATTCCATGGTTAAAATGAAAAAAAGTAAGCTGAATCATAGACCATTCTTGTACTATACTCATGCTTACATATTGTATTCTATGTATAGAAAAACTCTTTGATTTATAATGATCGTACTGGCTTCATATTTCGTCCTGTTTTCTTTCAAAGTACGAGTATATGATGTAGTGTCATATTCTCTCGGATTCAAATTTGCTCACTGTGACAGTTTATAAATAGCAAATCAACTGCTCTTCTTGTTATAGTGATTTTGTTTTATTATTATTATAGAAAAGCATCATTTAGAATTATTCGACTCTAATCAAGGTCATTTTCTTCAATCTTTATCTCAATTTTTGAGTTTTGATCTTGAAATTTTCAACTTTCACGAACAGATTTTACACAATGTAATTAACACTATAAGCTGGAGGACGTGAAAAACTCCTAGGCTTAAACGTTCTGCATCCCTATTTATGTATGTAGTTTGAGTTGTTTGTTCCCCCTTTATTATGTTAAATTCCCCGTGTGGCTCAGAAGGTTATGTCTCAAATGATCTGATTACTAATTACAAATGATTTGATTGCTAATTACTCTTCTACATTGTTGGCTTCTGAAGCCTTTAAAAACAAATTCGCCTAATTATCCCAAGTGGGGACTGATATTTTCACATGATCCCTCTCACATGAATAGTGAGTCCATCTCATCTATACGAGAGAAACTCGCTTGAAACTATCATTTTTCATGTGAAAATAACAGTTTTCTTTAATATTAGCAAGTTTTCTTGAGCACCTTGATACCTGGTGTATGCACAATTCTGGTTGGCAATATATGCATCTGCTGCACTTAAGTAGAAAAATTAATGGCATTCATTGCAATTTGGTTTCATCAAAGAATAAACTGGAAGTGTGACCTTTTGCATGTAAGAGGAAGCGCCTGTTGGTTGGTCTGACCAACCTTAGCTTTAAAAACAACTTTAGCTGTTAAAAACTGAAATGGTCACTGAAGTTTATCCTCTTGACAAGGAAGACACTCACTTGTATATTTGCACTTCAAAAAGTCATTTTGACCATTTACTTTGGAATTATCTTATATTTTGGAATAGAGATGGTAAAACATATTTTTTTTGAAGCAAAAAGACAATCCGATGGAAAAGAAACACAAAGTAATGAATTACACAAACTCAGAGTACCAGGAGAATCGCAAAGCTCTTAAAGCATATCAGCATTGTCCAAAATCCCAAATTATAGTGTGATATAATATCATTCAATTTATTAAAGAAGCAAGTACCATCCATTCAGAACGATACCCAAAACATAAAACCAGAAATTAAACCAAAGCTCAGTGTAGACATTACCCAAGAAAAACGAAACCTCAAAGCACTTTGAGCATATCATCAGCACCACTAGATGTGAAGGAGCCGCCTTCCTCCAAATTCAATACTTTGACAATACCATCCTCCACAAGCATAGCGTATCTCCTAGACCTCACCCCCAATCCCACAGGCTTATCACTCAAATCAAGCTCACACCCAATTGCCTTTGTGAAATCCCCATTTCCATCGCTCAACAACACCACCTCATCAGCAATTTTCAAATCGGACTTCCATGCTTTCATCACAAAAGCATCGTTGACTGAAATGCAGGCAATGGTATCAACCCCTTTGGATTTGAGCTCGGCGGATTTCTCCACAAAACTAGGGAGGTGTTTCTGGGAGCAAGTTGGTGTGAAAGCCCCGGGTACGGCGAAGAGGATGGCTTTCCTGGATTTAGTGATGTTGGAGACGGTGGTGGTCTGGAGTTCGCCGGCGGAGTCGAAGTAGGAGAAGGTGGATTCAGGGAGCTTGTCACCGACGGATATGGTGGCAGAGATTTTAGGGGTGGTGGAGAATCTGATGATGGGTTTTGTTGAGTTGGTTTGGAGCTTCAGGGAGAGGAGAGAGAAAGAGGAGGAAGAAGATGAGAGGGTTGAATAAGAAGGAATGGTGGTGGAGAGGGAGAATGCTTTTGGGGATGAGAAGAGCCCTGAAATGGTGAAAGATGCTGCCGTTGCGGCTGCCATTGCTTAATTTGCTCGAGAGGAAAACTACAACAAAAGAAAATATGAGTTTGGTGTTGCGTAACTTGGGTCCCTTCACCCCAGTGAGATTTTGGGCGGATCAAACTATGGGCAGTAACAAGAAGAGAGATGGCTGTGTCACGTGACACAGAGGGTGGGACGGGAAGGGAGGAGGTCATCCATCCATGCCCAAAAAAAAACACTAAGTTCTAAAAATACAGTATTTTTATTTTTTTAAAACGGAAAATTTGACATAATGTACATTAAAAAATGTGGTATTTAAAATTTTTTCTTCAAGTTTGCCTATTTAGTAATTTGACCTTAGCGACAGAGGTTACGCACTTCTCCCACCCCCTGAAGGGCTGGAGACTTGCAGGACTATTGATAGGAATAGAGGATAGCCAGAAAGAGAGAGAGAAATATTGGCGAAGTCCAATATGTGAGGCTGGGCCTTGAAACTTTTGCAACTTATTTTGCCACAACCCAATCTAAAGGCCTGAACTGAACTTGAGAAATTAAACAATAAACATTACTAGTAGGAAATAGCAGGTTAAAACAAAGATAACTAAAGGGTCTTGGCCCAATGATTACTTTTATCTCTCGTGTACTAAGAAGATTGAGTTTGTGTGTTTAAATTATGTCACAAACTATAAAAAAAAAATATATATATATATATATATACTTTTTGGTGCAAAGGCCCACAACCAAAGACAAACACAAAAAAACAGGGCGTGTTACTTGGATTGAATTCACACCATTTATACTCCATTGTTATTGTTATTGTTATGTTTGTTGAATAATGTTATGTATAATTAATTATACACAAAAAATTGTATACTAAGAATAAGATTTATATATTATATATTAATAAAAATATATAAAATATGTAATGGTAATTAGTAAGTTTTGTTTCTTACTTTTTCTCTCTTTTTACATTATTTGTACATAATTTTTTATATATAATTTATATCCATAAGGTTACTCTATTTTTGTGTGTAAGGATCGTTCAATTGGACAATATATTTCTTTAAAAACTTTAATTTAATCTCTTGCTTTTGGACAAAATTTGCACTGCAAATTCACAACATAAATTTATTGTTAATTTTTATTGACTAAATTTATTATTGAAAAAAATAATATTTTTAATTGTATTACCTACAAATTTAATGAATATTATAACTTTAAAAGTAATCAACAAAAAATATCACTTAATTTTTTGGGACGGTTCTACTAGTTGGTGGAGGTCCAGGAGGTATCAACTATTATTCCCGAGAGCATAAAAAAAAATATACTCCCACCTCAAACAGTTGAAGTTGACTCTAATCTTTGTTTTTGAGTTTTTAAAGAAAAAAAAAATTAGAACAGAAAAAAAAAATTATAATTTTTTTTGGTGTTATTTTTGAGTTTTTAATAAAAAAATAAAAATTTTAAAAAAAAAAATATATATATATATATATATATATGAGTTTCAATGAAAAGAACAAAAAAATTTTTTTATTATTTTTTATAAATTTATCCTTTAATTACATGAGCAAATTTATATATATATAAAATATTATTATATTATTTGTTTAATAGCAGAAGAGATTTTATCAGGTGAGCAACTAAGGCAGAAACTGTATTCGGAAATTTTGCAATGATGATGTATATAAAAATCTAATTCCTTTCAAAGAAAATGGGATACTATTTACAGTGATTTTGTTACCCAATAGTTCATCTCAATTCTGGAAAGTTTCCTTCCTCAATTTATGTACGTGAACTTGATTGGAAGGCTTTCTGGCCGCTGCTTCTGGAAAAAAGTTTTGCGTCTCAAGGAAGGTCAGTTCTCCGTTATACTTGATCGTCTGGTTCAATTCCCAACACACTCTCTAGGTCTTTAAGTTAAGACGTAGGCTCAAGTTGTTTAGGTTTGGTCGTGTAGTTATGGTTGGATCTCTCAAGAACTTTAAGAATTTCAGAGAGCTTCTGTTCTTGCAGTCGCTAATGTAGTCTACCGCGATGACCGGACAGATGCATTCTTCGGTACTTTAGGGGGTGTATTCGATTATGACTTTTAAGGATTTATAAAGATTTTAAAATTTTAATTGTATTCAATCAAGATATTTAAAGAGTTCATAAAAATTTACTAGTATTTAATTATAACTTTTATAATATTTTTAAAAGTTAGATGATATTGAATTGAGATTTTTACAAAATTTATAAAAGTATTTTAGTATTCAAAAAGTCATACATTTTTCATATTTATATTAAATGGTAGAGTTTGACAAATTTTAGAATAAAAGATGCTCATATCCAAAGTCTGGCCTCATGTCCAAAAACTTTCAAATATGTGATATAAAGAGAAGATGGACAACGTGAAAAGTGAGAAAAAATAACGCTCCAACCTTTCACATATATAGAAGACTTTACTCCTAATCAGATGCATGTATCATGTATCAGGGGTTTTTTCTTACCTCTTTAGCTATGAGATTTTGGCTTTATGGGAGATTTTGACTCCCTAAATCTCACATATATATCTTTGTTCTTTATCTCTCGATTTTTTTTTATGAAATTATCTATCGTAACTCAAAAATATATATATCTTTGACTACATACCACTAATTGAATTGAATTAACATCAAGATAGGACATAAGTCATATATTCAATGGTGTTTTTAAAATTGATATTGAATAAAAAGTTACCATATAATTAATCTAAATTTTTTATATTGAGTTGTCTAGTTTATTGTTTAATCTTTTTTATTGGATGAGTAAGACATTTCATAAGTTTTTATAAGTGATCAAATCATAATCATATTTAGAATTTCTACATAATCAATTAAAATTTACCAATTTACCGTAACTTACGAAAATACATATTTGAAACATTTAATTGACTCAAAATCTATCCGAATTATGTTGAATGGAAGGTGAACATATAGTTAATCTATAAATTTTATACTTAATACAAATGACTTATTAGTTAGTTTATTGTTCAATCTTTTTTATGGGACGTTAAAGATATTTTATAAATGTTGTTTATGAGTGATAATATTAAAATACTATTTAGAGTTTTTACATAATCAATTAAAATGTATCAATTTATCATAACTCACTAAATTAAATGCTTATATAGCAATGGATCATGTCAAGAATTATGTAGTTAACAATTAATCACAATAATACTAACTAACGAGATTATAATTTATTAGAAGTATTTATCAGATGTGTTCTTTTTTCTCTTTGGTGTAACAAGAATAATATTTATTTTGATTAACGATAATTAAAATAACGAATAAATAAACTGTAGTAAAAATAATTAAATTAACGTTGTTATTGATACACTAAATTAACCATTAATAATTCAAATATTAGAGTTTAAAAATATTTTATTTTTTAAATAAAATTGAGAAAACAAATAAAAATATAAGGATGTATAACATCTAATAATTGATACCCTAATAATTAAAAATGTACTTGAACTTATTTACATATATTTAGGTATATACAAAATTTAAATATAAGTATAGCATAATATGATTTTTTTTTCTAACAATTTGTTTAGAAAAATTAGCAAGAGGAAGAGGTTGTACATATAAGTTAATTAACAATTAATATAAGCTACAAGATATATTAGAAGTATACAAAAATCTATCAAAATCTGGTAAGAAGTTTATAAAAGTCTGCCACTTATTTTATGAAGTATTTAAAAGTTATTTTAAAAAAATCTTTAAAAGTCATCAAAATTCACAAATTCTACAAAAGTCTGTTGCTTTAAAAAAGTATTTAAAAATCTTAATTGAATACAACTCCCTAAAGAAATTGATGTTGCAGTGTCCAGATAAGGCAAGAGATAAATTGGGGATATAAATTAAAATATTGTTATATTTTAAGTTGAGGATAATATGAAAATTATAAAAATATAATTTTATTTTATTTTTTTTCCATCTAAATAAGGCTTTGGATGAAAAACTTTGGCATAAAAAGTGACCAAGTTATTTATTTATTTATTTTCATTTATTAAAAAACTTTAAAACACAAGAATTGGACAAAAAAATTTAAGTTTTTCGTATTTTTTTTTCTATCCAATTTAAAACTCAGAAACAGAGTGTTAGGGAATGATAGTCGCATTTAATCTATGCACTAATTCCTTCACTTACTTCATGTTTGTTTGCAAGAATAACATTTGAAATTGAATCATTAATCTTAGGATTTTTGTTTGTTTTAAAATTTTGACTTCAATTTTTTTTTAAATATTTTTAAAATTCCTTAATAACACAAAACAATATAGCATTATCTCATAAATACAAATTTTAACTGATATTATATTTCAAAATTGCATCAATTTTAAATTAATATTATATCTCATAATTTCAGATTAATAATATCTCAAATTGATGGATGATTGATCTAAATAATTTTTAATTATATATATATTTTTAACAAAATAAATAATCCCGCCACAACGCACGAGATTGTATATAGTTGAATTATTAATCTTAAGACTTTTGTTTGTTTTCAAATTTTGACTTCAAATTATTAATTCAGGAATAAAAAATGACTTAAAAATAACAAACTATTTAATATCATGTTTGACTAAGTATTATAAAATAAAATAAAAAACAAACGTGTCATTAAGTTGTCTTTTTCGACTCAATTTCGAAGTGCTGCTATAGTAACATTCTAATTAGTATTCAGCCGTTCAGGTAATTGACTTAATAGAATTTAAATACAAATTTTTTTTTGGCAAAATATAGGATTACTCCTAGTATGGTTGTCTCAATTTAAGTATTTGGTCATTAAAATTTTAAAAAATAGAATTAGGTCACTATATTTTTAAAAAATTATCAATTTAATAATTCCGTCTAATTTAGTGGACGAACGTCATTTTCCTTACCTTATTTTCAGACGTGACATTTTAAAAGAAAAAAGAAAATACCAGTAAATGTTGGGGGTGGCTTATTTGGCTAATTGGACTCGAAATTATAAATAAATAAAAAACGAAAATAAACCAAATCAGCCAATAAGTTAAAAGAAAAGTAAGCAATTATTTTTTAAAGGCCTAAATATAAATTAGTACCCTGAACTTTTAACGTTTTTCCACTTTGGGGATTGAACTCTCAATTTTTTCAATTGAGTGATTAAACTTTTAATTTTTTTAACTTTGGGGATTGACTTATCTGTTTTTTCAATTAGGGGATTGAACTTTTAATTTTTTCCACTTTGGGGATTGTCTTCTCAATTTTTTTTAATAATAATAATAATAATATAGTAGTAATAATAATAGTAATAATAATAATAATAATAATAATAATAATAATAATAATAGTAATAGTAATAGTAATAACAATAATAATAATAATAATAATAATAATAATAATAATAATTGTTATTATTACTATTACTATTAATATTTTTATTATTATCATTATTAATATTATTATTGTAATTATTATTACTATTATTATAATTATTATTGTTATTATTATTATTAGTAGTAGTAGTAGTATTGTCATCATCATCATTATTATTATTATTATTATTATTATTATTATTATTATTATTATTATTATTATTATTATTGTTGTTGTTGTTATAATTATTATTATAATTACTATTATTATTATTATTATTAGTATTATAATTATTATTGTTATTATTATTATTATTACTATTATCATAATTATTATTGTTATTATTATTATTATTTTTATTACTATTATTATTATTATTATTATTATTATTATTATTATTACTATTATTATTATTATTACTATTATTGTTATTACTATTATTATTATTATTATTATTATTATTATTATTATTATTATTATTATTATTATTACTATTATTTCTATTATTACTATTATTGTTATTACTATTATTATTATTAAAAAAAATTGAGAAGACAATCGCCAAAGTAGAAAAAATTAAAAGTTCAATCCCCTAATTGAAAAAACAAATAAGTCAGTCCCCAAAGTGGAAAAAATTAAAAGTTTAATCACTTAATTGAAAAAATTAAGAGTTCAATCCCCAAAGTGAAAAAACGTTAAAAGTTCAGGGTACTAATTTATATTTAGGCCTTTTTTAAATATTAAGTATCCTAAAAATATTGTCATCTTCAACCTTCAGTAGAGTTAATCCGACCTACACACATATTAAATTGGTCAAAAGTCATAACTCTCTTATTTTAATTCCAAATAATACAAATAATATATAAAATTTTTGTATCAATGAGATATGTTACAACATGTTATTCATTTCACAAAAGGAGTTGAATATAAAGCAGATCTAGAAATAGAAGGAGATTAAAAAAATTATAGGTAGCATATATGTATATCAGTATATCAACAAATACCCAGACTTTAACAAAAAACATACATGTAGATTTAATTTATTAAATTAAGAATTCAATTTAATAGTTTATTAGGACTAACTTAAAAAAATTAATCGAAACAGACAAAATGTTCAATTAGATTTGTAAAACACATAACTCTGTTTAGATCAAAACATGCCTTGGAGCACATAACTTTTATTGATCTATCAAATACTCTCCAGAATTATATCACATTCATAAATTTTATTATTAAATTTGTAAATCTAATATGTAAAAAACACATAAGAAATCTTTGAAACATAAGAAGATGCACTTGAAACATGGTTTATTTGGTAAAATTTGATTCAAATCTTGCTTTAAATTATTGGACAAAATATACCAAACTCAACATTTGAACCATTTTTAAATTTATACAATGACTTTTGGGTGCTGAGTGATATGAATTTTACATTTGTTCTTTCGCAGGAGGGGGGACTAGGAAGGCACCCCTAGCTTTTAAAAAATTAACATCTTATTAATATGCTATATTCTTAGTGTGCTTTGTTATTAACTTATGATGCATATTCCGAATGTCTTAATCGTGCATTTTCAGCCTATTTTTTAAGTTTAATGCTCAACTATTAATACGTATAAATATTTTTCTATTTAAGTGGCCCTCATTTCTAGAATGTCGTCTCCTAATGTTGTGTGATACGTTACTTCAATAAACTTTTCAATAAATGTCACTTAAGTGAATAATGGGAGTGCAGAGAAAAAATAAGACTAAAAATATTAGGGGGAAAAATTAAAAATAATGAAAAACTAAGGGTCCAAAAAATTAATCGCTCCTTTTATTCTTCCTTTATAATATAGATAGATAATAAATTATGATTTTTTAAAATCAAATATTATTTGGGCTGAACATGGTAATGAGAGGGGACGTCGAGTGTTAGGCTAAACATGGTTTGAGAGGGTAAGTCGAGTGTTGCGTTGAACATAGTTTGAGAGTAGGGGCGAGTATTGTGCGATTTGGTGCAGTTTGCAGTCCAAACTACACATAAAATCGTTTAGGTGCAGTTTGACAATTCCAAAATCGTTTGTGATTGGTGCAGTGCGATTTTGAAACGTGCAGTGCGGCTTCATTAGATGCGGTTTCGATTTTAAAATCAATTGAAGATGTACATTAGTTGCAACAAAAAAACAATTAAGAAGTTGCAATGTTTTACCTGAAGCTTTGAAGCATTATATATTGGTATTGTAAAGGTCATGCTAACAGGTCCAGCTTATTTGGTGATATTGCCTGAATTAACATTAGCAAAAAAGTGAGCTTCATACATGACATCAATGATAAAAGTCGAACCGTAAGTTCATTAAAAGCTTTCGACAGAGAATTATAACTTTAAAAAACTTATCCATAAAGTATTGACAAAATCATACCATGTGATTCCTGCGAAAAAGTTAGCTTGGCACGCAATGTTATGTTCAAATCCACCAACAATTTGTTGAGCACTGCACCTATCAGTAGCTTTAAATAAAGAAAAGGAGTTCCAAAAAAGAAACTAAATTCTACATTGAGCAATCTAAATACATGAAAACACGAGAGCATTAGGAAAAGAATTGCCATGTAATTAAAAAAAAAAAAAATCAGTCATGGCACGGTGCCGTTTGTTAAATGCAGTTTGGGCCAGAACCTGCACCCAAACTGCAAAATCAGTTTTTCAATTATCCAAAAATTATCATATATGTCAGAATGGTTGATGCGATTTTAATTGATACAATATATGCAATTTTTAGTACAATTTCAAGGACAAATCAATTTTTTGTTCACTCCTATTCGAGAGGGAGGGTAAATTGGGTGTTAAAAAAAATGGTAGTTTAACTAACATCCATAATAAGGCCAATTACGTTTTATCTAGTTTTTTAGCACACGGAGAAGGGTTAAAGGGCAGCTTTGGGCTGAACATGGTTTGAGAGGGTAGTAAGTTGGTGTTGAAAAGTAAGGGGACATGCATTTATCTAATTTTTCAAGCTTTTTCTTTCTTAAAGCCAAATTTTCAAGCTAATGTGACAGTAAAGTTGATCCGTCATCCAATAATATTTTGCCACGTCCGTCAACAAGGAGGCGTGGCCTGACCCGTCTTCTGCGTTATGGCCCGGCACGGGCGTCTCTTGTTCCAATTTAATCGTCGGTCGTTAAAAAACCTAAATTAAACAAATCAACGGCTCTAATTAACTTAACCAAACCACTCTACAAATTCGTGGGCTACCCTTCACTTTCTCTTCACAAACCAACCCCCCCTCTCCCCCTCTCTATTCTTTATTAATCCAATCGTATCTTTAACTTAACAGATCAGAAATCAGAGATGGCCACTATTCAGTCCATCAAGGCGCGACAGATCTTCGACAGCAGAGGCAACCCTACGGTCGAGGTTAGTTTCAACCCTTAAACTTTTCAGATCTTCTGATTTCATTGCTTCATTTTATTGTTGTCGAGTTACAAAGCTTCAGTGATTTATCTGATGATAGATTTTAGAGTAACTCAGTGTTATCCATGCATTATATTGCAATTAGCACGATCCATTGTATTTTAAGTCTTTGCAGGTAAATAAGAGTTTATGACCTATCTAAGTTTTTCTTAATTGATTGATTATTAACACAATTGTTGTGGGTGTTAGGGAATTTATTAACCCGTTATAATTATGTTACTATTGTTTATGGTAATGATTTGTAGGTGGATGTGGGCTTATCAAATGGAACTTGGTCCAGAGCTGCTGTTCCTAGTGGTGCATCCACTGGTAAGATCTGTTATTTTCTTTTGGGAAGAAAGATCTGCCACATTTTCGGTTCAGTCCAATGCTCTGTTTTGATTGTTTGCATTGCTTTTAGATAAAAATAATAATAATAAATTCAGAAGCCAAAGTTAGCCAGGAAAAATTATTTAGCATAATCACTGAATTATAATCACTATACAAAATATATAGATAAGAGTTGGTTAACTAATTTTGAAATTGGACTCATTCCTATGTGATGAAGGGTGACTTTCCCCCTTGATATTCATGTACCTAAAAAATTTCCATTTGTTACTTTTTACCCTGTTATGTCCGTGTCTTTCTCTATTCAATTGATGCTTAAACACGGCTTGCTTTGCAAGACTATGTCCTTGTCAGACTTATCCATAAAAAATACTTTGGTACTTGTCAGTAATGGTTTTTTTCATGCATATCTTTTCGATCAGGAATTTATGAAGCTCTTGAACTAAGAGATGGAGGATCAGACTACCTTGGAAAGGGTGTTTCAAAGGTTAGCCGTTATTTGAATCTTCTTTATAAACATTAACGAAACTATAAATCCACGATACATATTCCCTTTGTTAATACTTTTCGACTATTCCTGTGTATATCTAGGCTGTTGGGAATGTTAACACAATTATTGGGCCTGCTTTGATTGGCAAGGTTTGTAGCATCAACCTCATACT
This sequence comes from Hedera helix, assembly GCA_947179155.2. Lineage (NCBI taxonomy): Eukaryota > Viridiplantae > Streptophyta > Magnoliopsida > Apiales > Araliaceae > Hedera > Hedera helix. The sequence continues at coordinate 50,841,795 of OX359266.1, read as the reverse complement.
TTCTTCCTTTAGCATTGTTTCTGCATAAAATATTCTATATAACCTTACACAATTTTGGAATTACAGGACCCCACTGATCAGACTGGGATTGATAACTACATGGTTCAACAACTTGATGGAACTGTTAATGAGTGGGGCTGGTGCAAGCAGAAGGTACCTATAATTGTAAATTTTAACATTTTTCTGTCTTATTCCCACGGTATACTCTTAATGACCTAGTGAACCTCGTAGTTTTATTTGCATTCCCAAACATGGTACTCTTACTTTTCCATACTTTAAATTTAATGTACCAAAATATTTTGTTGTTTCTAATCTATAATTGCACAAATATTAGTATTCTAATGTATTATTGGATACACAAACATAACCTTTGTACCAAATTATTTATGCAACAGTCAACTTGTTGATGCAACTAAATCTTTAATGAAACTTAGTTTTATTGCATTTAAATTCTAAGAAAATGTGTATATGTAGCGCTTATTGTGTTCCCATATCAATTTTGTTTTGAACCGCATTCCAAAACCAAGTCACATTGCTTATACCTCGTTGTAATTGTAAGCAATACTAATTAGTTTAACTATGATTGTTGTTCAGCTAGGAGCGAATGCAATACTGGCAGTCTCTCTTGCAGTTTGCAAAGCTGGGGCTAATGTCCTTAATATTCCTCTTTACAAGGTATGCTCTGGCTTTTTGTTTGTGCATTGTGACATTAGCTCTTCTGTCTCTTTTCCAGAAGCACGGGACAATGTGTCTCCGTAGTTTGAACCCTTGTACAAACATTTGATTGGAATTCTTGATGAGCTAATGTTTTATGTAAAGCCTAGCTTATTAGGAAATATTGTGAGAGAATGATTTGCCTTGTCGTCCTTTTCTTAATGAATGGTTGCCAAGTTCAATTTTAGTTATTTAGCATGGGTTTTTCTGCTTGGAACAGTATTTGGTAGATATATTCAAAATCAGTGAAAACCATTTATAGGCTGCTTGTGTAAAAAATAGTTCTTATTTAATAATCTTTTTAAGTGCAGCATATTGCCAACCTGGCTGGTAACAAGAAGTTGGTTTTGCCAGTCCCTGCTTTTAATGTCATCAATGGTGGATCACACGCAGGAAACAAACTTGCTATGCAGGCATGTTTAATTTTTACCTTTCCCTTTTTAGATGCTAAGGATGGTAATTGAGTTTGAGTTCTCATTAGCTTTAGCTTGCAGGAGTTTATGATTCTTCCTGTAGGCGCTTCTACTTTCAAGGAGGCCATGAAGATGGGAGTTGAAGTTTATCACAATTTGAAGGCGAGTTGCAGAATTTTGTTACTTCTGTCTCTTCTTTCTCTCCTCTCACTCTACATATGAGATATTATCCCATTGGGTTACATACTCATTGTTTCTTGCAGTTAATTATTCTTAATATTTTGTTGTGCCACGAGCATCCAAAATCTGTTTTAGCAGATATAATATTAGTTTCCATCTTAGAAGTTTGACTTGTCATAATGGACGTTTGGGAAAATTGGTTGTATACATATTATGTCTGTCATTGTCATTGGGAGATGATTTCTACATTCAACCCTGTTGATTTAATAGCAGAAGATTTGAAAAAGAACGCAAGAACAAAGAAAATAATAAAAAGGACTCCCAACATCATATACGTGCCGTTTATGTCGGCAAATTACAAAGTATAGTCCCCCCTCCCCCGACTCACTTTTTCCCTTATGCTGTCCACTAACTACTGATAATGTTGCTCAATTTTAGTCTGTGATCAAGAAGAAATATGGTCAGGATGCTACAAATGTCGGCGATGAAGGTGGCTTTGCTCCTAATATTCAGGTCAGACATAGTTTTATGATAGTGTTTGTCTTTATTTGTTCTGTTTTTACATGGTTTATTCACAAAATGATGCTTTTTGTAAAATTCAGGAGAACAAGGAGGGCCTGGAGTTACTTAAGACAGCCATTGCAAAAGCTGGTTACACTGGCAAAGTGAGTCTTTTAGTGTCGAATATTAATTTCCTTGTCATTTTTTTACAATTTAACATGAAGAGATGACAACCTAAAACTGTCCTTCCGTATAGGTTGTCATTGGAATGGATGTTGCTGCATCTGAATTTTATGGAACCGACGAGACCTATGATTTGAACTTCAAGGAGGAGGTGAGTTTACTTTTACTTCTTGTGGTAGTTCTTGCTCTAGGCGACTGCAGCGTAGAAGCTTTTGAGTAACCATGTAGCCACAACTGTAGATTTTTTGGATCCTTCCAAGTTTAAGCATCTCACTGATAATCTATAAATTTGATCATCTGTTCATTCTGTTGCTTGGAATGCATCTTGCTAGTTAAAAGCTTGTACATACTAAGAAAGTTGATTTCCTCGTACCTGTTCCCCGTTGATTCTCTGTGCAGAACAACAATGGTTCACAAAAGATTTCCGGAGATAAGCTCAAAGATATGTACAAAACATTTGTAACCGAGTACCCTATTGTGTCAATTGAGGATCCATTTGACCAGGATGACTGGGAGCACTACGGTAAGATGACAGCTGAAATTGGTGAAAAAGTGCAGATTGTGGGAGATGATCTGCTGGTCACCAATCCCAAGGTTGGATTCCCCCATACTCAGCTGCTCTTTCTTGTATCCTTATTTTGCTGGTTCTCCTGCTCGATGATTTTTATTTTGAGAAGTATGATTGGACCCCACAAACTGTGTTTAAAGATTCACTTAAACTTGTCCATTCATGCATATTTAATGTTTTTGTTCACAGAGAGTTGAGAAGGCAATCAAAGAGAAAACTTGCAATGCTCTTTTACTTAAGGTATCATTGAACTCTTATGTTCCAGCCGCACTGAGACTTGGATGTACGAATTTTAATAGAAAATATATTTTGAATCTTCTTTGCTTCTTTGGTAACAGGTTAACCAAATTGGATCTGTTACTGAGAGTATAGAAGCTGTAAAAATGTCAAAGCGGGCTGGTTGGGGTGTAATGGCTAGTCACCGCAGGTTCAATGATCAATCCTAATCAGTTGATATTAGTTTAATCAAAAAAATTAGTTTAAAAGTTTTGTTATGCAAGTAGTGATGACATTGTCTTTTTCTTTGGATTGCAGTGGAGAGACCGAGGACACTTTCATCGCTGATCTGTCCGTGGGTTTGTCAACGGTAATTACGAAGAATTATTGATCATCTTATTTGTATGATATGCGATTTTTGATGATGCTTATTTGCAACTCTTATCAGGGCCAAATTAAGACTGGAGCACCATGTAGGTCAGAGCGTCTCGCCAAGTACAATCAGGTCTGACAGTTTTATGTGCTATTATTGTTCATGAAATAATCATATTCTGATATTGAGCGAGGACATGCCAATACATGAATAATTAAGCATTCTGTTATTGCATGCAGATTTTGCGAATTGAAGAGGAGCTAGGTTCTGAAGCAGTTTATGCTGGAGCCAACTTCCGCATGCCTGTTGAGCCCTACTAGAGTTCGGGAGTTGGGCATCAAAGATTGTTGTTTGTTGCGGAATTGCACTTTGCAGAGAATAATTTTATATGTAAACTGGGTCATGTTTAATCTACTGAGGAGATCAAAGGCCCTTTTTGAAATAATTGTAGCTCAAGTTTTTTTGTTCCGAGGTTGAACGAAGTAACTTTTTGAAGACTAGAGGAGCATACTTTAGCTAGTAAGTTTTCTCTATTATGTATGAAAATGGGGATGAGAAAGGTTTGACTATTAATTTGCAATTTTGATTGCGTAAACCTGATATCCTCTCGCTTGCGAGAGATTTGCTTTTGATATCTTAGAAACGTGATAAAATTGCACAGCAATGTAGCGACCTTTCTGATATTTTGATATTATACGACTAATTTTTGCTGATTTTCAATATGCTATACTATTATTTTAAATATTTGCTGCTTTTCAATATACGAACTAATATTTTACATGAACAAAGATTCGGGTTGATTAATTGAAGATTCCATGTTACTTTGGTTATTGGGTTGTTACATACAGACAACACTTGGACAAAACGTAGACATGAATATACAAAGAATTGTCTCGGTCATAAAAGCAATCAAGAGTTTGAAGGTCAATCTGAACAAAAATGCATGTATGCTAGGCTTGATATCCATGCAGTTGCAAGTCTAATTTAGGTGCCAAAACCAGTGAGATGCTTATGCTATGTTTGGTTCCCATTCCTTGACATGTAAGGAATGGAATGACTAAAGGAATGGAATGGGAATGGAATGGAATGGTCATTCCTTATTTTTATGTTTGGTTTGTTCATTCATTCTATCAAAAATAGAATCACCGTGAATGAAATGTGAAATGATCTTTTTCATTTTTTATATACTATGAACTTATAAAATAAATAAAATAAAACTAAAAGAACATTTTCACTAATAATAATAATAACAACAACAATAACAATATTGAATCAATTCTTTTTAAAAAATAGGATCTTATTATATTTTTACATTCGTTGCCTTAATATTATTTTTTTTGCTTTTGTCACTACACCGTCCACCACTATCATCCATCACAACCACCATTTTCACCACAACCTGACACCCACCACCACTGCCGTCACATTTTATAATAATTATGCAAAACTTTCATAATTATTATTAGACGTGAAATATTTTGCTAGTTATATATTATTAGTGATTTTATTTGAATTAATTATATAATATTTATTATATTATTATCTTCAATCTAAATTTATATAAATTGACCTTATGATAAATAGTAATTTTTTGTATTCAAATATATTATACAGATTAATTATCAAATAATTTTTTTACATTTAAATTATACTGTTTTTTTTTATAAAATAATTATAGATTAAAAATATCATTATTATAGAGTAGTAAAAACTATATAATGTGAAAATAATGTTTATAATAAGTAAGTGACAGATAATTCATAAATAGAGTAGGAAATTTTTTAACCAAGCTGAAAGGTATGAGATAAACCCACCTATTTAGAAAGGAATGAAAAATAGCATTTAGATAAGTATGAGAATAACTAAAGGAATGGAATGCCCATTCCAATGGACTAACCAAACATGTTTTTAGTCATTCCGGAAGGAATGGTCATTCCATTCCCAACCCATTCCATTCCATTCCATTCCCACCAACCAAACACACCATTAGTGACTAGTGTTATCGACTTTGAATGGTTTCCAGAAGGCAGATTCTTTACCCATAACTTGGGAATAGGGATTGATCGGAATGGAGTCTTCTTGCAGTTATATGACATAACCTTGTCACAACTCATTAGTGTATAAGATGCACCGATTGTAACTTATCTTGCTTTAGAGTAATTTTAAAATTACACAAATTGTGTAGTCACTATTATTTTTTCAAAACTTTTAGAAAAAGCCCTTAAACCAATATATTAAACTCGTAATTTTAAATCATATGCTAACAAATAAAATAGACAGGAAAAGGTGTTGGGTGTGACGCCCCCAAATCTGGGCCCATACAGCCCAAACTTGAGTCGTCAAAAGACTACAACAAAATTATTACAACAAAGCACAACGTACAACAATACAGTGTATAATAATACATAACTAAGTCTTCACTATTATTGCCACACTATTTTACAAAACGTGAAGACTATGATAACTATTCCTCGGACCCTCACTCCATTCCCCGGCTAGACCCTGTTATGTTTTCATCTCCTGTTGAAAAACAATGGAACAAAAGAAAGGGTGAGCTCAAATAGCCCAGTAAAGAATATCATGACTAAGATAATGACGAATAAATTATCATTAGTCTTCAACAGTTGAGTTCTTGATAGAATACAATAGACTACAAGGTTTATATCAAAAACTGCAGTTAAATTCTTAAACAACGTTCAGATCAATAATAGCAGCGGAATGAGTAATCTATTAGAAGAATAATGCAGACTATAATGTCCACTCGGTTCTCTTTTTAGGAAAAACATCATCAACTTTTATCATCTGAAATATCATTAGTCAAGATAATACAAATTCACAGTTCCTGATCATAATCATGCAGATCAACAGTTCATCTTTGCACTACGGGCCAAAGACATTCAATATAACACCAACGGTCATGATTATACCAGATTCAGCCTTTGGTCATAATCATACCAAACAACAGTTCATCTTTGCACTACGGGCCAAAGAGAACATTCACCACGTGCCATAAAAGACACCGAACAGATGTATCGCCTTTAACCTATTATATCGCCTTTAACCTATCATCTGTTCAACAAATATATCACATCTGTGCCCCCGGCCACAGATATTCACAACAGCTTGATTTTTGGATGATTAGAATGATATAAATGATGAACAGAAGAAATAGGATAACAATAAGTATCGGAAATTTACTTTGTACAGATTCAAATAATGTCCAAATTGTCAACATGATGTGGAGTGAAATTTAAAAATGATATTCAAGATCCACAGTTCAGAATAACGGTTACAATTCAATAGAAAGATTCACGTAAATAGGAAGGTTCAGTTGAAATAATGAAGTTCAACTATTATGGAACATATAATATTTTCAGGAATTATAGAAGCAATAGTTCCATAATAAATTTCGATTTAGGAGTATGAAAGAAAATAATATCCCTTACCGTAGCAGGTTTGATTAACAAAAGGTGAAGGAAATTAATACAAAGGGTTATTCACCAACAGGCGGCAATCCGCTCCGTAAGGTTATTCCCACAATTTAATAGAATTTGAGTACAAATAGTTATTCACCAAACAGGCGGCAATCCGCTCCGTAAGGTTATTCCCACAATTTAATAGAATTTGAGTACAAAGAGTTATTCACCAAACAGGCGGCAATCCGCTCCGTAAGGTTATTCTCAGAGATTAATAATGAATGAATACGAAAGGTTATTCACCAACAGGCGGCAATCCGCTCCGTAAGGTTATTCCCACAATTTAATACATGAAAATAAAAGGCACGTCTTATGAGTAAGGAATAAACAATATTATTATCGAGAATCAAATAATGATAATCCCTTACCATAGTACGTTTGAATAATGGAAGATGAAAAAGATGGTATCCCTTACCTCAACACGTGACTGGATATTGATTTAAATGAGGTTGATTAACTTGAACAGTACACGTATACTTATAGATCTTCACAAATACTCAAGATGACTTAAGCACACTTAGAGAGAACTTTCACAAGAAGTATTTAGAGAGAGAAAGAAAGAACAAGTAAGGAAGTTTATGAAAAATCCTTAAGTTAAGGCTTCTATTTATAGCCAAAAATCTTATCATTCATTTAATCTAAACCATTCATTTAAAGATCATCTTTTAATCTACACCATCCATTTCAAATATTATATTATCTTTAATCTACACCATTCATTTCATATCACCTAATAATCACCTAACTTTATATTATAAACAAATCAATTTAATTATTCAACAATAATTCACACTTTAATCTACACCATTCATTTCATATCACCTAATAATCACCTAACTTTATATTATAAACAAATCAATTCAATTATTCAACAATAATTCACACTTTAATCTACACCATTCATTTCATATCACCTAATAATCACCTAACTTTATATTATAAACAAATAACTTTATCAATTCAATTATTATGACTAATTGTTATAAATACAATATAGTTAGCTCTTAGATATCAAGTCAATAAATTAATGAAATACAACTGTTTAAATAACATCATAATAGAGATAACAATAATGTAAAATAAAGCATACGTTACTGTGTAATGACAATTATTGATTCAATAATGTGAATTACTGTGCATATGTTACTGTGACAATTATTAGGTTCAATAATTTTAAAAACAGTGCAACAACAATTATTGACTCAATGATATAAAATACAGTGTAATGACAATTATTAAATCAATAATGCAAAATACTGTGTAACAACAATTATTGAATTGATAATATAAAATATTATGCAGTGACAATTATCGATGAAATGATGCGTAACAGTTACGGTGTCAATTATCAGACCAATAATACGAGACACTATGCAATACCGTGTGTTACTGTAGAGTACCGTGTGCTACAGAAAATACCATAAACTACCGTATGCTACTATTCTTTTATCACCGGTATTTTAACAGTTCCGTTGACTATTTTTATTTAAAAAGGTTACTTCTGTCGTTTTCTATATCCGACAAATATTCCGTTGTGGGGTCCACCAATAATTTATTATTTCGGCGCCGTCGTACGGCACGAATATTCCCCGACCAAACGAATATTCCCCGACAAAGCGAATATTGTCCGACAAAATAAAATTTGCACATAACATCCTTAACTTTCAATTTTGTTAATTTAACCACTTACTGTTTTAAAAAAAATATATATGAAGAAAAATTAAATTTTGTATTTCATAAAATTCGGGGTCTTACATTGGGAGTAGGGGTGTCGATCGGTAAAAAATCGAACCGGTACCGAACCGAAATTACTACTAAAACAAGAACCGAAAACCGAACCGAATTACCGGTTTCGGTACAAATTCGGTTCGATTTTTTCGGTTTGATTTTCGGTTTTTACCGATTAACAATATATATAATTATTATTAATTATATATATTATTATATATATAATTATTATTAATTATATAATAATTAATATAAATTTATTATTACATTATGTAATTCGGTTCTTTCGGTATACCGAATCGAACCGAAATTCAAAAATGCCCATACCGCTACCGGTACCGAAAAATATAAAAAACCGAAAAAATCGAAACCGAAAAAAACCGGTACCGAAAAAATCGATACCGATCGGTTCGATAAAAAACCGAAAAACCGAAAATTTTGAACACCTAGTTGGGAGTATATAAAAATATGGTCAGCGAATGGAGAATGAAATTAGGAAAGCTTAAGTTACAAAAATAAAAATTAGCGAATGCTGGCTATGGGGTTCGAACCCATGCGCACTTATGTGCAGAAGATCTTAAGTCTTCCCCCTTAACCTCTCGGGCAAACCAGCAGATATTCGAGTAGGCCTAAATTTTCTTAGGAATATAATAAATGCAACACAGCTAAAATTATTTTCTTGGCTCGGACGGACAGAATCTGTAGTGATTAGAAACCCTAGATCAGGCGAGAGAGAGTGAGAGAATCTGGTATCGTCGAAGATACTTGAAGGTTCCATTTGATTCGGAATCATGGCGGAATACTTGGCGTCGATATTTGGAACAGAGAAAGATAGGGTGAACTGCCCCGTTTTACTTCAAGATCGGTGCTTGCCGGCACGGAGACCGATGCTCCAGGCTCCACACCAAGCCCAGCATCAGCCCTACCCTTCTATCGTCCAATATGTACCAGTGCCCGGACATGATTACTCCAGGCGTTGATCCTCAGGGCCAGCCCCTCGATCCTCGCAAAATTCAAGACCACTTTGAGGTACAATTACATCACTCTATTAGGGGTAGGATTTTAGATTTCTATATTAGCAAGATCTTCTCTTTTTTAATCTATGGTTTCGAATTTTGTAATCAAAATACAGGATTTTTATGACTTATTTGAGGAGCTAAACAAATATGGAGAAATTGAGAGCCTGAACATATGTGATAATTTGGCGGACCACATGGTATTTCCTGTGTATATATGTTCCATACGAATTTGGACGTCTCTGTTGCCTTTCGATTAATTTTTTTTCGCTTTTAAAACAGGTGGGGAATGTTTATGTCCAGTTTCGAGAGGAGGAACATGCTGCTAACGCCCTTCAGAATCTCAGCGGAAGGTTTTATGCAGGCTAGTGGATTATTATATTCATTTCTCGTGTGTGTATGTATAGCAAGCAATGTGGCTTGACGAGTTCTTGAGAATTTAGACATGAGTTTGTACTTTTTTAATTGGATTTTTGTCTAACTAATTTGAATAATACTACTACTCCCACAAAAAGTCCTGAATTTTTTTCCTAGTCAATTTATTCATTGTTGTGAATTGCAATAGTTTGGAAACTAGTTAGGACGTAATACCAAGTACAATTTGTTTTTGTTGAAAAGTCAAATAATTCACTTGACAATTTGAATTTTAGGATTTCGCAAATTGATTAAGATCCAAGTCTGGACTCTTTTTGTGGAACCTATGGAGTATCAGTCTTTCTAAACAGATTTTATTGGACAATTGTTTCTATGGAATTTTGCAAGTATTGTTAAATGCATCAGTTTGCATCAACATGTCATCATTTAACTAGAATCTTAGTGTCATTGCATTTATCTTTGGTGATATTCAAATTTGTGCCAATTTCCTATCTCATTGTTGTGAATTTATTTGGTACGATTATTGCAATAGTTTGGAGACTAGTTAGGACGTAATACCAAGTACAATTTGTTCTTGTCGAAAACTCAAATAATTCACATGACAATGTGAATTTTAGGATTTCTCAAATTGACTAAGATCCAAGAGTCTGGGACTCTTTTTGTGGAACCTAGGGAGTATCAATCTTTGTAAACAGATTTAATTGGACAATTTTTTCTATGGAATTTTGCACGTATTGTTAAATGCATCAGTTTGCATCAACATGTTATCATTTAACTAGAATCTAAGTGTCACTGCTTTTATATTTGGTGATATTCAAATCTGTGCCAATTGCGTATCTTAAAGGCCACGACAGTACTCTATGGATGGTGATTAGAGGGTTTTGGCAAATGCTGATTCTTTTTATTTTTTCAGCCTTGCATATCGTTCCTGATTACGTTAACAAGAAGTAAAACATTTCTTAACTTACCAAAAAGAAAAAAGGTAAAACATTGTAATCTAATAAGGTCATTTTTTTACATTCTAGCGGACATCATTAAATTTCAAGTCGGCCCATTATTGTGGACTTCTCTCCTGTGACGGATTTTCATGAAGCTACTTGTTGGCAATATGAGGAAAATGTATGTGATCGAGGTGGCTACTGCAATTTCATGCATCTGAAAAAGATTAGCAGGTGAGTCGCATGGTATATTTTTCTTTGTATTTCATCTTTAATGCATTTGACTCCTATAATTGTGAGTGATGTGTGTCTGTTACAAATTTTTAGAGGCGGAGGCGTAGTCGAAGCAGAAGCCGTAGTCCTCAGCGGCATCGCAATTATGATGAGCATCCACATGGTGGTGGCCGTGGTTATGGTTGTAGAGTTGATTACACAGGTCTCCGCCAGAATGATAGGGGCAGGAGGCCTAGAAGCAGGAGCCCTGGAAGAAGGGGAGGACGAAGCAGGAGTCCTGGAAGAAAAAGAGACAGGAGTCCAGTTAGGGAAGGCAGTGCTGATAGAAGGGCAAAAATTGAGCAATGGAATAGGGAAAAAGAAAAGGCAGAATCTGGTAACAAAAATGCGAACGATATTAATAATAATGGCAACAATAGATTGGCAATGCAGAAAATGGAGAACAATACTATGACCCTCATCAGCAGCAGGAGCGCCTACCAGATGATGGAGGTTACAACTACTGATTCAAGTGGATTTATCTGGTTTGTTCCTTCCTCTGTTTGACTTGCCAAAAATGAGATGTTTTAAAGGAAAATACAAATCATTTTAACAAAATAGCCTATCCCGGACAAATGGCTTACCCCATTTTCCACTGTGCAGGTGGAGTACAGGTTCATTTTCCTAGTATATAGAAAGCAAAACCCCTTTTTTCGTCTTTTTCTCCTAACTTTCCATTAAAGGAAATTGAATTTTTTGATAGAGCAAGAAACATAAAAGGTCGCCCTAGCTATTTGGCATTTGGATGCTTTTTTCAACAAGGTTACGACCCTTTCAAATTCTGTTACTCTTCCCAAGGATCTTTATTTGTGATTGATGCATCTTGTAGCAAAATTTTGACAGAGATAAGTGGCATGCCTTGCTAGCTTCAAGTAGCATATTGATCGGGATGAAAGCAGCTTATTAGATCATTTTCAAATTTACCTTTTGATAACCACTCCCTTGCCCGTAAGCATTCATACTTCCGCAAATTTGTAACCCTAAGAGTTGGGGGAAATGATTCCAATCCATACTTGGGGCCAAACTACCTATAAAAAACAATTGCATGTTCTTCCTGATATTTGTTTAACAGGGAATTTTAGCATTTGCAAATTTGTTACCAGCTCGTTATTCTCAATTTTCTCATAATGGAAGATGGATGTGTTCTCAGATGTTCTGGTACTAAACTTCTGTGAAAACCTCTTTTGGTCCCAGTTCAAAATTTGAAATCTGTGGGAGTAAATAAAAATTTCTTACAGGGATACGTGTCTGGCTTTATTTTGATATTGTGCTTGATAGAAGTTATCTTACATAGTTCATGAATATTGCAGATTCAGGTATTCCTTTTTCTAGGATTGGGCCTCATTTTTATTGCAAGGTCACTGTAATATTTGCATGCAGGTTGAACGTTGTCTGCAGAAGTTTACACGATTTGACCTGATACATGCCCAGAGCAACTGTAATTGGGAGGTGGTTGAGGTTGAAGTCCATTTGCTTGTCAGATGTTATGCATCTTTATTTAGAGAACAGTTTGGGAACTTGGAATACCTAAGACTCGGGAATGAGGTCTCTTTTATTGCACAATTTCATCATTTTTGTATTTTTATATTTATGTGATGCACATTTTTCAAGACAAGGAGAAACTGCTTTTATCAACTATTCTTTACTTTGCAATTTGCTAAATGATTTGTTAGAGTTTAAATTAGATATTTATTTTGAAATGGAGGGAGTAAATTTATACTGTATGAAGTTATTTGAAACACTTTACCTTTTTCTCTATATAAGATCAGCATAGACTGTTAAAAATAAATTAGAGATATTATTAACCTTCAAATTAACATGATTAATTTAAGTTTTGAAAATAATAAAAGGCAATACAGACATTTGTGACTTCCAATCTTCTTTAAGCAGGCAAGTCATCAGCTAAATACATATTACGAGTCCTAGTGATGAAATTAGTACCAAAGTTAAAATGGTTTAGACAAAAATATCATAGTGGTAAAGTTTCTCTTCAGTACCATGCACCCTTCTCTCACCCACCCTCCAGCTTTCTCCTATGACCCATCATCTAGCCTCCAGGTTCTCCTCCTAAGCTGTAAAGTCTAATTTCTCAAAATAAAAATTACTCATTATATGTATCGACTTGAAATTGATCATTTCACCTTTAAGGCTATTTAAATATGCTATAAATGAAGAGTATACATTTAAGTACAAATACTTATTTTATGTTTGGCAAACAATTGGGGAACAGAGGATGAGTTTGGCTCAGCAGTGTGCTTGCTAAATCCATGCCTTTGGGAAGGGTTAAATCCTATCCCTTATCCCCATAATGATGTAATAGTTGATGGTACCAAAAAAAAAAAACAATTGGGGAACAGAATCTTGCATGTTCACAATTAACTGCCCACCTGCTACATCATCAACGGCTGTATGGTTTTTTCCTGATTCCTTTGCATGGTAAAACACTCCCTTCCTATGCATGGTTCTGTCTTCTCATGCACTCCCTCTTGCAATTCTAACCCATTAGACAGATTATTCATAAAACAAAATATACGCCATGGGCCAGGTTGTGTATGGAAGGTGAGATCAACACACTTCTGGTCATTGTGTTTATTATAATCACATTTCAGGACCCAATGGACATGGCACCACCTAAAAATCAACTAATGAAAAACAAAAGAATATCAAACTATTGCAAGAAATAACCATCAAAAGTAAAAATTTCATTACTGCTGCATTTCACTGTATTAACATCCACCAATATTCATTCAACTGACTTAATGACATGATATATAAGGAGACATTACTAATTAACTACTCCAGCCTTAAAACCACAATTGAACCACTGAAAATACCCTACCAAATAGCCAACACTCTTCATTGCATGCCAAAACAAGTTCACCAAAACACAAGCAGTACCGAAGTTATCACTCAAAATCCAACCCTAACAATTTCCAGAAATGTGCTTAGCTTTGTTGTGAGAGTCTAGAGCGGTTTCAGACTTGAAAGACCTGCACGGAGTTACGTTAGATTTACATGAATGCGAACGCGTACCAACTTACCAATTTACCAACTCAAAGACCTACCTATTGCAGGACTTGCAATGATGGGAACCCTCGGATTTTGGAGTCTGTAGATTCAACTTGTTAGCAGAAGTCTTCCCAGCCTGTTTTGACGGGTGAGGTGTAGCCACATGGACGCTGCCTTTCTTGCCATCTGTGCCAAGAGAATGAAATTTAAGCAATCACCAATAAACCGAGAAAAACAATAAAACAGTAACTTCTTCTAGAGGTGACGTCATATTAAATCATATTAAATCATGTCTGCTACTAATTGCATTATCTCCCAATGATTGTTCATAATGTGAACACCGCATTCACCCCTTATGAATGAAAACATGGGCTACAATATTGATCAATCAGAATATATACATTACTAAACTATCACAGAATAACTTTGCAAGTACGTGATATATAGGCAATAGAAGGAACAACATAGCGGATTAGAATTCAAAAGAGCAAACTGTGTTAGGAAAGAGTTGAATAATTTGAAATTAAGAAATTAAGAAATAAAGAGACTAAAAACACAACACCTGGAACAGATTAACATTCCTGGAAAAGCTACCAAATGAAGATAAGAGAAAATAAAATCACCAGTTTTTTTAGGAGTAACTAATTTTGCCTTCTTATCAACAACATGTGTTTTGCTAGCAGACTCCAAAGCTCGCTTCTTGCTAAGATGAACCTTTAAAAGAGTATATACACTGGTAAGCGAGTAAATATCAAGAATTAATATGAGAAGGTTACAATCTCGACATTTAACATGCTCTGCTTAGATGAGAAACAGGGATAAGTGGTTGTGTGTACCTTCTTTGATGTCTCTTCATCATCCTCGTCACTATCATCGTCATCCTCGTCATCATCTACTACATCATCGCTATCTTCATTATCCTGAATGAAGGACCACCATTTAAAGTTACAAGAATGTACAGCCCATAGTTATTAAAAAACACATGAAAGTGACCTAAAAATATACCTCATCGTCGTCCTCAGAACTATCTCTAGACATTACATCACCGACATCACTGGAGACCTCATCATCATCCTCGGTAGTCACATCCTTGTTGAGTTCTACAATCTTCACTTTTTGTTTACCAGCTGCAGAATCCTTCACAGCATTAGCCTTCCCAGCTGCTACAAGTTTCTCTTGCTTAACTTGTGCGGATGGTTTTCCTACAAAGTTATAAGCAGAAATTAGATACGAGGATAATCTTGAGTGAAGAATGAAATAAGGTATAAACAAAAATAAGATTCGAGGATTATCTTGTGTGATCAACGGATTATGAGGACCATTATGATTTAAATGCTGGTAGTAAAAATTACAAGAAACGCGTAAACTACAATGTCCATACCATTGTTTGCAGCAACAAGTGGGATATCCTCCTCAGACTCAGATTCTGGGTAAATATAAGCAAATATAAGTTCGTTGATACTAAAAGCATGATTGCGAGGATAAACAAATGTATACAAGACGACTCACCAGATTCATCCTCATTTCCAGTTGTAAGGACAAATAAAGAAAAGCAAGGAAGTCAAGGAAGACAACAACCATAAGATTACTATTCGCACAACCAAAGAAAAACCTAGACATAACATAAGACTCCCAAAGGTGAAGGGAAGAAAATAAAGAGAATGTCACATAAAACTTTAAAAGGATATTCATCATTGGATTGAACTTTATATCCATAGAAGAACACACTTCCATTTTTCCAGTTGTGTGTCAGCTCAAAATCTCTATCAAAGACCAAATCAAAGAGCTGCTGAGGCAACTTTTCAGGAGAAAGGGTTCCCAGGACAAGCTTCTTCCCCTCAACATTCACAAACAGACAAACAGATTCATGTCCTTTTCCCTTCTTGACCTCACCAAGACAAGCCTATGACACAGTATAACTTCATTTGAGCTCAGATGAATGAGTTATGATTGCAAAAGGTACAACAAAAAGTATGCTTTGTTCCTTGATGATACCTGTGAAAGATGCAAAATCATGCCCGCACCGAGATTCACCTTAAGGGGCTTTCCACCTTTGACCTCAACACCTGGAAGTTTATCATGTTCAGATGGCTCATGAAAATGGAATTAGAAGATATTACAATAGAGGGGCAACACAATCATATGTTATACACTATGTTACATAGACCCTTCATGTTACTCTAAAGTACTTGACACTCAACACTAGGAAGGGTATGGATGCTAGACACTTCATTCTAGTGTGAAAAAATAGCAAAATTGAGGAGTCCCCGTGTCAAACTTTTCAAAATATTGTGTTCAACAGGACACTCCATTCAAGTCCATGTAACGAAGGTTATAAAGCATGAAAGCTTAATAACACAGTTATCATGAGGATGAGTGATGAGTGTATCTTGACAATTCCCACTCCATTCCTCCCTAGGCCTTAATCGAAAGGACTACGACTTCTATAAGATATAATTTCATTTCCGAAGTACTTAAAAAATTCTATGGTTATTTTATTATTTATAGAATTAGAGCTACAATACTTTATTCCAACTAATTATTAAAAGGCATCAGAAATGATATCAAGCTCCGTTACTTCAGTCACTATTATCAACCACCACACTCATTATATCAAACACCACTCCTGCAGTCAAATTATATCAAACAACACACCCACCATCAAATCATATCCCACACAACTTCCGCAGTCAATTGAATCAGAGAAACCATCTGGCCATTGCTGTTGACATCGTAATTGAAGTTCAAAATGGTATATCATTACCTAGAGGTTCTAGTACAAAAACAACAAATCAACAGAATGCTAAGACTAATACATATTATTCCTATGAGTCCACACCGAGTATCTGAACCCACCTCTTCATATTTAACTTCTAATTCTGTTACCAAACATTCATAACACATTTAAACTTCAAATCCCATATGGGTGAGACATGTATTCATACAGACAAATATATGTTTAATACTTATCGATATTAGAAACATTATACATTGACTATGTTCACCCCACAAAATATAAATCACAGTTGTGTCTGATTAACAATGGCAATTGCGAAACTAGTAATAAGAGTCACCATATAAATAAAAGTTCGAAATGTCAGAGAAGTGCAACCTTGAAACAGATTGCTAAACAATACAACACATGAAAAATGTATATCTTTTGCACATACACACGTAGAAAAAGTTTGAAATGAGGGATCATTAGCTGGAAATATCTGGGATAAAACAGATAAAAGAAATGCGAAAAGATCGACGAAAGAAAAAATGGGCAAACGCAAAACAGAAATCAAAGGAAAACCGAACGATTCTTGAAACCCTAACTCATGTTATTAGCAGGAATGATGAAGACAATGACATAACGTACACAACTTGCAAATAAAAAAGTTCTATAACAAGAATGAGAGGAATAACATTACCCCAAAACTCCATTGCTCTTCGCACGATCTTACAGAGAAAAAAGAGTAATACAGAGAGTCAGCAATGAGGAAAAAAGGTTAGCGTTTTCAGGAATGATTTTTTTTTTTTTGGACTTAAAATTAAAATTTTAATAAATTTATAAGTTAAGATTTTAATATATTTATAAATAAAAATGTTCGACAATCACTATTATTTATAAGTTAAAAATTATACGTAATAATTAAAATAAAATATAAAAATTATTAAAATATTTTTTAATAAAAGAATATTAAAAAAATAAAAAATAAACATTTTTTATCTTTTCATAATTGTTGACAAACTTAAAAAAATAACTTTTTTTTTAAACAACAAATATATTTTATTTTTTTTGAATTTATAAATAAATAAAAAATTAATCTCAAACAGTTTTTATAATTTAAATATTTATAAATTAAATTAACCAACTTATAAATAATTTTCGCACAGGAATTAAGAGGGAGGGTATATAAAGTAAGGCGGGATGGAGATGCAATACTGTATTACGCAGACCACCGTATACTTCTAAAATCAAAAAACATAATTTGTCCAAGGGCTCAATTTGCAAATTTTAAACAAAACATGTATTTTTTTTTCCACTTTTTCTAAAACTAAACTTTACAGTTTTCAAGAAAAAAAAAAAAACTTTACACTAGTATTTTTGTTCTTTAAGAATATAGTGCTCCTTGATACAAAACGACGTATTTTTATAGTAAAGTAAAAATAATAACGGCTTTATTAATAAAATATAAAATGAAATGATTGTGCATAAAAAGTCACAGTATATCCAATAAACCTGGTTTTAAATTAGTTTTTTGGAGCAAGGATCCTTTCTATGATAAAAGGAGGGAAACAGTTTTGATATAAAAAGAATGCTGACCAACAAAATATAACAAATATATTTCAGTTATAACTTTTATTCAATAACAATCAGTAAAAGTTGTTTTTCTTTTATTTGTTAGTTCTTGGTCAACAGAATATATCAAGCTAAAATTTCACATCAACAGAATTAAACTTAGAAACTCGTGTTATATATATATATATATATATATATATATATATATGAGAGAGAATTGATTTATAGTAAACGTTTATTATAGACACTATTCTAATTAACGAATTTGTAATCGTAAAATCTCAAATTTAAAGGTCAAGAGTTCGTTCTAGCCGTTAGTAGAAATAACACCGGTCAAACCTCCTATTTTGTTAGATTTTAAATTTGCTGCTATTCTTATTAACTACCAAGGAAAATAGAAGTTTTATCTGATCGTTAATAGGAGTAACAGTTAGTGCTATTTTTATTAGCGGTCAAACAAAACTCTTATTTTAGATAAAACGGTCACAAATACGCTAGCTGAAATAATGTTTATAATAAAAGTTTATTATAAATCAGTTTTTTTTCTCTCTCTCTCTCTATATATATATATATAAAATTTCAAAGCTTTATTCGCTTGTTGTCGGTTAGTATAATAAATGACATGTATTATATTCTAATTTTGGGGTCATTTCTTATTTTTCTTAATCTGGTTTGACCCTGAAATATCAAACTTGTGTTTGGTAACTTGAAGTATAAAAATAAAAATTTCAAAAACATGTCTTATTCACTTTTTCTATACACAACATATATATAGTATTACTCTGCTCTGTTTCAAAATAAAAAATCTTATTATAATTTTAAATTAAATATTTTTTTATCTTAAATAATTTATTTTTTATAATAATTTATTTATAATATTTTTAATATTAATTATTATATTTTTATTTTCTATGCATAATTATGAAGTAACATGAATTATATGTAAAAAATTATACAATTAAATAAAAATTTAAATATAAAGAATTTTGTTATTTTATGCTGCGCAAAAAATCAACCGTCAGACGGAAAAAATTATGTGGTACACCCGAGCAAATGAATAATTTATTTTTGTCTCTCACGTAATAATAGAATCTGCAAATAATGAAACCTTTATAAATCCCATATATTATATAAAAGACAAGAATAAACTCTTCATTTACTCCTAGAATACCTCATAATTTCTCCGCCGGAGGAGGGAGTATTATTTTTATGAAGGTATACCCGAGGGGAAATAGTAAATTACAATCCCAATGTTGGATATAAACATAATTTAGATGCAGACCAGGATGGTAATTGGGGCGGAATCTGTTTGATAAAATTAGACTGAAGCCCACCTGCAAATGAATCTGAATTATCTTCTCAACGCCTTGATTCCGTCGTGGAACTCAGTCAGTAAACTTCTATTACTTTCCCTCTATCTTATTTAACAATATACTGATTGTGATTGATTCATCATATTGTGTACGCTACTGGATTTAGGCTTGGTTGCTACTGGCATTCTTTACTTATTTGAACTTTGCTGGATTTATTCTCCCCGGAAAGCTTATCAGACGGTTCTTGTCTTCATTATCGTTGCAATGGTATAACTTCACACTTTTTATTTGATTCGCATTGATTTACATCAATTTTTTCATCGGTTTCGCCCATTTTATTGTTTTAGGATCGTTATCGCTCCTTCTGCTACTGGCGCTACTTGGGATTGGAGTGTGATTGGATTTTGTTTCACCAACCGTATGTTTTCTATTTAGTGTGTAAAATTGGTATACATTGGTTTCCACATTGCATATGTACATTCAATAATTCGTGATTGATGCTCATAATGTAGTTTAATTTGGATATGGGAATCTTAATATTTGGTTTTCAGTTCCGGTAATGATCGCATATTGGTGAACTTTCTTGTGGATTGAATGTAATTTTTCTTAGTAAGGTGGATCAATTATATATAAACTAGAACTCATCTCACAAGGCACCAAGTATAAATAGCAAGAGAAGTTATTGCAAATCTTATACTTCCACTTCATGAATGGTGTGGTCACGTTTGGAAGAAAATAGATAATCAAAGTATCGGCGATCTTTTTATTTGTAAGGAAGACTTCCTTCTCACGCTACTAGTCATCCCACTTGTGTTTTAATTTGAACTCATTGCTTATATTCCCCATCTATGAAGCATTGGAATTGCCACAACCTCACATGATGATATTATATGGCAACTGTAACTTAAGCTGTTTACTAGGTGGTTTAGTTATGGTTGTACAGTTGACAATTATGTAGGTAGAGTACATCAATGCAAATTTTGATAATTTTGGTTTCTCATGGATGCATTAATATCTTTATGATATTTGCAGGTGATATCAGACAGAGAGGACTTGAGCTTTTATCAACAACTTTTATATTCAGTGTTCTTGTAAGTTTCTATTTCATTATGAGCATGTGATGGTTGACCATATTAGATTGTTGCACGCACGTTTGGCATGATCTGACTGCAGTGTCAATATTAATACTTCCCATCAAGTATTATGTACGGGCTGCCTCAATACTGGGCATTTTTTTTAAATAAAATAAAATAAAATAAAAAAATAGTAACCATAGCATATAGAAACTCTGTGAATTTCTTTTTCATGATTTGAAGTTAATCATCTTCGCATGTTGTTGAGTCATCTTCAATCTGCACTATATATAAATTAGGTACTCTGAACAAATCCACTTGCATTCATTCCTGAAAGACTATATGGTTCACCAACTTTCTTATTTTGTTGCTCTGATTCGGTGGATGGCCGTTCATTACAATAGACATTAGGGGAAGATAAAACTGACACAAACTCATCTTGTGGATGCGACTATGCGCGACATCAAATGATCTGAATAATGTGTTTCTTTGATGAAAAGAATACTAGCAAAAGAGGTCAGAAACTCATTGTTAACCCAAGCAATGCACTCTGGAAAGCATTGGTTTCTGTCTTTCTGTGCTATCAATATCTTTTCCCCTTCTTTGCCTGTACTGGCCATGCTCCCCTTTCAATTGGAGGCAATCCATGCTCCAACCAACACTCTTCTTTTCAAATAACAATGAAGTGATAAAAATGTACGCTATGAAGCACCGACTTGAACACGGGACATGGACACGACAAGATACGTGACACAGGATATGATATTTTCCAAAAAAACAAGGTACGATACATTGGAGACACGTTCAATTATATATATATTTTAATAATATAAATGTATTTTTCACAATAAATAAATTTAATTAATTGATGATAAAAATTTGAACAAAATAATAAGAAACATAAACCAATGTTATTTGGAACGTAGTTCGTTTTGGTACGTGGTACGAATACAAGTACGTAATACACTACATAGCTAAAATGCGGTATGCTAGGGTATCTTTATATAAATTCTTATAGTTAAGAATCCTCTTAAAAACTAAATGAAATAGACCTAAGTTTTATAAAAGAATTTGAGTTGAATCAACAAGTTGGTTGTTTTTTAAATAGTTTAGGATAAATATAATATTTGAGCATCCAATACTAAGTTAGAATATTGATATTTGTGCAATTATAGGTAAAACAATAAAGGATTTTTTTGGTACGCTAAATTTAGAATATTGATACGTAAAAATATCGTGTTTGGGTACGTAAGAACCAATTCGCAATTCGGTAGGTCAATGAGAGTATCTAGTAACTTTGACACAAACACATTGCATAATAAATATCTTAAAGTTATATAATAATGTCCAAACTTAAAAGACATAAAATAACCCATAACTTTTATATTACAATTTAAGTACTACAATTTTTTGACCCCAGGCGTGTCCTCTAGATGTCCCGATGTGTCTGAGTTGAGTTCCGACGTGTCTAAGGCGTGTCCAAGTTTTATTTACGGGAGAAAAAAGTCCTAAAAATATTATTAATCCAAATTTCCTTAAAAATTCAAGGACAATAGCATTGAATTAATGATGAAGAACTTGTAGAACAATTGTATGAATGGAGCAAGGGAGCCATTTGGAGGCTGCATCCTTTGACTGCCATGAGTGAAGGTAAAATAAAGTGTGGTTGATTTTGGTGGAGGTCAAACTGCATCTGATAATGATGTTGATATTATTATCAATAATTAATTAGTCTGCATTTGTATGATTTTGTTTTTTAGTTGATGGTTTATGCATGAATTAAAGACTAGTGCTATACTGCCTGTAGCAATCTTTTGCATATTTATGCGTCTACATTTTGAGAGATGGCCTTCTGCACATACATATACATTCATATAATTAGGATAGTGCAAGTTGTGATAGATTTTACTGCTAATACCCCGTTGTGTCAAATATTCTATTGTAATTGATACTACATGGCCATACATTTAGGATAATAGTTAGTTCAAATCTTGATTTGGGGTTTCCCTAGCAAGTCTACTTGACCCATTTAATGCCGATGTACTCTGCATATTCAAGAAAAGTTGCTTTTCCTCTAACTTGCGCCCCTTTCATTTGATTAAGCTTTATTGTAGATATTGATCCTGTATTAATGTATGATTTCGTTAACTATTCGGACCCTTTTTGTTTTTTGTGCACCTCTTTTGTAGATGGGATATAATTGCAGAGAGGTTGGGCTTCATGCTAGTATTTGGAGATTTAGTTTGGATTCCCTTCACTTTCAGCATCCAGGCATGTATCCTTGACTTCTTAACTAAACTTGCCAAAAGGAATGGAGTCTTTTTCTCAGAAACAGCTACAAGATAAGGGGAGAAAAAGAAAAAGAGAGAGAAGGGACTATACACTCATATCTGCATAATTGATTACTTTAATGGCTCTGGTAACCTCTACAAGATTACTGGTCAAATAATTTTAAAAAATTTACTAACATTTAATTAATATTTTAAAGTCCAAAACACCGCAAATGGAAAAAAAAAACAGTGTTGGATAAGTCTGCATCACAATGTCGACACAGGCTTTGTTTTAGTGTGTCAAGTGACAGGACCTGTGACATGTCACAAGACGCTGGATGGGCCTGCCAAGATAAAGTCATCTCAAGTTTACTCTGACTTGCCTAAGTTTTATAATTTGGTAGTCCGAAACCTTTCCCAATATAGTTGCTATGTCTCTGTCTTGGCAGACACTTTGAATCATGCTTTCGGGGATCACGGGTCAGTGTGGTACCCAAAACAAAACTTGAATGCTAATGTGCCAAATTAGGTTTTGACATTGTAACTTATGCTTATTAAATGAAGCACACTGTTTGATTTAGTCCAACGCTGACTTCCTCTTTTCCTTCTTTCTCCTTTCCTCTTTCTTGTGCATATTACTGGCCTCCCCAGGCAATTGTCAAAATTATAGCCGACTTCACTTCCTTTTTTCTTCACGGTAATTAACTTAAATGTTGATCTTTGTGCTATTAATCCTACAACTTGGATTAGTGAAGATGATAGAAATCTATACATCTTAGCTTCTTCTTTTTTTCCTTTTTAAAAAAGTATCTTACATTTTAATCACATTTTTCATTGAAAATATTATATATAAAAAAACTTATGTTTAATGTAGAAGGTAAATATTATAAAATAAATTTCTGGTTCGACACCTATTGAATAAAATAAAATTTCCAACTTGACTGTTATCCAATGATTTCAATTAGATTCTTGGATGTTACTTGAGGTCCAGTTTATTTTTAACAACATAGAAGGTCGTGTACCTTGTCGTCTTTGTGGATATATAACGTTCCTTGTCAGTTTTTGAGATGTGAATCTGCTACCATCAATAAAAGAGTATTGCTACACGTGCAAAATGATTTTACAAAAACTGACTTACAAAATGATGTGTCATTGTAATTAGTTGATGATCCACCCTACATAGGTGGGCCTAGTGTTTATAACCAACCACTAGGTCCACTACCATTCACATCATTTTGTATCCACTTTTAGTATTTATTCTTTAGTCACCAAAGCACTGTTGAAATAAAATTTATTCCCTCTTTACAAACTTTTTTATTTTATCCTATCTTATAAATATTCCCGGTTGAGGGGTGCATATGCTATTAGATGGTAAGAAGAGTGTCAAAGCAATGTGTAGAGTTATTTTCACTTCAGCCATGAATTAAGTTTACTTGTTTTTTACCGTAATCATTTGGCTTATTTGACCATTCTACTACCCATGATTTACGGTTATGTATATTAAAACAATTGATGTGTTGATATCAGAAATGGCTAAATATTTTTGAGATATGGGCATTGGGCAAACATGGATCACATGACTATATGTATACTTTCATATTTGACTCTCTTAATTTTTTTCTTTTGTAATCAATAGATTAAATTTGAAAAATTAACGTAGAGTCATTTTATGATGATATTATGTACACTGAACCTGTTCCTTAGTCTTAAAAAACAATCAAGCTTGCATTTCGAAGTATGTTCTATGATCAAGTAAAATCTATTCTTACAAGCCTCCTAGAATTTTGCGATATTTTGAAGTAACATAGTGCTATATACCTTCTCATTTTACATTTTCTCTCCTTTTCATGATTATCTATATCGTATTTATGTTCTAATCCTTAGGATTGAAATTTATGTCTTAGATAGCATTTTCACTTAAACACAATTGTAATATTGAAGATTATTGCTTCTAGCTTGTTTCATAGATCTGTTTCTCTAGTTATTTATTTATTTTTGATAGGTCGATAAGTACCGGTATTGTTATAACCTGAATGTATAAACATCACAGTAGTTTAGTAAGTCTGTTAAGCATGTTGATGATGGTTTGTGTTCCCTTTGTTAGGGTTGGTGGCTTTTGAGTAACAAAGTGGAGCTAACAAAAGCCACCGTTATTGCAAATTGCTCCGTTTTTCTTATCGGGTAAATATCTATAAATATGGAAGTGTCAATACTACTCTCTCTTCCCCTGCTTTTCGCTTGTTACTTCCTTGCTAAACTGGCAAATGGTTCATGTATGTGGAAGGTATATGGTTTTCAGAGGAGCTAACAAGCAGAAGCATGTTTTTACGAAGAATCCAAAAGCTCTAGTATGGGGTACACCTCCAAAAGTTATTGGAGGGAAGTTGCTTGTTTCTGGTTACTGGTAATCTTTCAATCTGATTTTGTTTTATTTTTCTCTTGTGGACTCCTTATTTTTTCTTTTTCATCTCGATGAAGAAGACATTGATTGATGCCAAATTACCCATTGTGGCAGATCTTTGTTGTGAAGTTGGTTCCAACAGATAACGTCCAACTTGTTCTGTTGGATGTGAAAAAAGCTGCGATATTTGTCCTGGACAGGCATCAACTGTAATGAGTTACTTATATTTCCTTCTACTGTTGTTAATGTGGCTCTGCTTCCAGGATCAACTCTCCAATCTATAAGTTTGATGATGCTTCAGCTCTTATAATTCATATTTTTTGGCGTTCTCTGATAATTATTACAATTGTTTTATGTGAAGGGGAATTGCAAGGCACAGCAATTACCTTGGGGATTTGTTATTGGAACTGTCCTTTAGTTTGCCTAGTGGGATCAGGTAAGTTTTTCCAATTAATTTGTAAAATGTTTTGAGATCGATATAGCTATAGAAATATAGTAACAATTCCTCCTTTCTAAATAATTCAACAATCTCTTTGCAGTTCCTCAGTTCCATATTTCTATCCAATATATTTTATTTTGCTAATATGGAGAGAGAGATGAGATGAAGCTCGACGTGCAGAGAAATACAAAGACGTGGGGGCAGAATACCGTAGGGTGGTTCCATGGATAATGATATGCCAAGAAATTGATACATTTTAGCCTACTAATTTATATTTTGGAGAGTAAATATAATTATAATTGCTATGTTTTTAGTGCTTCTCATGTTTGAAATTAAATAGAGAAATTGGGTTTTTTTTTAAGGAGTAATTCAGAGTTGGATAATATTTGGTGATAAAAAGATAAGCAGATTTATTACAGCAGATGAGGAGACAAGAAATCAAGCTGTGGGCCCGCGCCATATAGCAACAACAATAATAATGAACTTGGTTAATGAAGGCACTAACCGAGAATCAGCAGCCTATTGGTTTTGGCAGTCCAACTAGTCATATACATAAGGTACAAGAACAAGTCAAAGCTCTCACTATGACCCATTAATTAAGTCCAATATGCGGTAACATCATCAAGCATTCTTAGAAGACTTTTATCTCTCACAAATCCAAATCAGAATTGGAAATTAATAAGGCGGTAATTTGAGAGTTCATAACTCGACAATTATAAAAGGTACACATCCGTTGCAAAGTAGAGGGAGCAGATTTGTTAACCAGTAAAATATCAGATCAAAGCAAAACAAATCAGAAGCTGAAGCAGTTCGTGGGAATAAAAGTAGCAGCTTGGTCGTGGCAAAGTAAAACAAAAGCAGAATTCTAACAGTGCCATAATATCATGATGAGTTGCAACTTAAACTCTGTTTTTGCTTCGATTTTTATTATGTACTGCTAAAATTATTTTTGAGGTGTATGATAAAACATTATTAATTATGTAATGTTCTGAAATTTATTATAAATTCTCAAATTGATTTAAATGTTAATAATTCTTATTTATTTGGTTGATTTAAATTAAATTGTTTCATTCATAATGTCATGTATTTTGAATAGTTTCAATTAATTTAATTTAATCCGGGTTACAATTTAAAATCTAAATTAAGAACTAAGATTATTTATTTTTCAAAATAATGGATACATATAATGTTTTGGTCTTATACATTTAACCTTGAAAAATAAGAATTTACAAAAGAAATATTTTTATGTACTTAAATGAACAATCTTGAGAAAACATTGAATTGATTTTCAAATTGCTACTCTGAATTGATAATGAATAGTAAGAAATACATAATTAATATTGTGGATTCCGAACCTCAGAACTTTCTTCCATTTATTAAAGTTAATTATTTAATTAGTTTTATTAATTTAGTTTTAGTTTTAATTATTTCAAAAATCATCTTTCGTTAACTAGATTAGAATTGAGTTTAATTTATATTTAATTAACAATTCAATAATTCTCGTGGGATCGACCTCGTACTTTACATAAAATTATTTCATAATAAATTCGTGAGTTTATAAATATTTGTACAAAATTTAAGCACAACCTAGAATACTACCGTATGTTTATTAGCAGCATAATGCTGCTGCCAATCACCTAAGTAAATTGATTGGCATGTACTTTTATTAGTTCTAGACAAACAGACTAGCTTTTGAATAGGTATTTTAGTGCTTTATTTTGTAAGACAGTACTGATCACTCTTATTTGTACACTACTGGGTACTATGTATATTATTTTGATTAATTTCTATCTCGCCCCCAAATTTCCATGTGATAATTATTTTCCGGATCCTTTGGATAGTTCTGGGCTCATAATGCCTGTTATCAATTTATTTTTATAGTTGAACATATTAATTGGTATCTTTTCACCTCCTCTGATGCAGCACAGCATTCATGCATGAATCAATATATGTTGCTTGGTGCACATTGAATTAATATCCCCGTTGATAGTTAAGGGAAACCCATTTTGGAGAGAGATGTAATAAATGGGAATGTCTTATAATTTTATTGTGTATTGATAAAAAAAATTTTTTTTTTTAATAAAACTTAAAAATATAGATGAGAAAAGATAAGACAGAAAATAAGGATAAAAAATAAAAGAGAGAATAAAGCAATTATTGTGACACAATTTCAGGAAATAACCATCACCTTTTTCCTCTTTCTTCATAATATAGATAAATAGATTTATAATATAAATATAACCGATGGTCTTACTTAAGTGAGGTCTACTAAATTTTTTTAAAATAAAGATTCATTAATATAATTATAAGGGATTTTCAATGAGTAAAAGAATATCTATTTTATTATCTTTTTTCTAAATTAACTTTTTAAATTTATGCAAGATTAAGTTGACTATGCTTGCGCGATAGGCGACTCCACAAGTTTTCTATACCAATAATCATTGACATTGACATCATATTTAATTTTGAAAGGAAAAGTCTTGGGCGACTGGTCCCTAAAAAGTTTATTTTGAAAAGTTATGTTTGATTTTCCGACCGTACGACATATTGTAGTCGTACAGTCAGTCTGTAGAATTAATTTATATATGTATTATTTTAAATAAATATTTATTTTTTATTTTTTAAAGTGAGAATAAAAGTTAATGATTAATTTTTGTTGTAATTTTATAAAATTTTATAATAAATATTTTTAATTAAAAAATAATATATATTAAGAATTTTTATATTGATTTTTTGATTATTGAATAAGTATTAATAGTAATTATTTTGAACTAGGCCTGATTAAATCTAGGTCTGTTAGGCCTTGACCGTTGAACTGTCAGACCAGGGCAGGGTAGGCTTAGCGCAGTAATATGTAGCTTGTTGAGGCTTGTAGATCAAGCCTTGGGGAGTAATCCATACACGTTGGACATGTCTATTTTTCTGTTCATATTAAGATTTGTTTTGCTTCATATGTAATTTAGACAGACAGGACATGTTTGATTTGTTGTGTATTTAAAACTTACTATAAATGTTATCCAGATAGGTAAAGACATAATATAGACAAATGTAATTCAGATATGTATGATTTATCTGCTTTGATGTAGGTTAGTCTGGGCTTTTTGGAAGGTCAAGTCAGGCTGAATATAAGCCAAAAAATCATGATATGTTCTCAGACTTGTAGGTCGAGTCTGGCAGATCCAAATACTGACCAGATCGAACCCAAACTGAACCAAGCCTAGGCCACAGACCATTTATGCATCACTAAAATCATGTGCTCGTGACCATCAATTTTAAGGCTAAATACAGTTTAGTTACACGAAATTCAAGCCTACTTACAATTTGGCCCCCAAACTAATTGGTCTTATACATCAATTACATCAAGTACCTAATTTCATACAATTTAGCCCCCAAAATAATTTTTTAGCGAAAATTAACCTGAATACCTAATTTTCCTATAAGATAAATATTTTTATACGGTTTAACCGTATTAAAATACAATTTAACTTCAGTTTTAAGGGCCGAATTGTGAGAAAAGTGAAACTTAATGTAACTAAAGTGTATTTTAACCCTAAAAAAAATCATAAAACCCTAAATTTAATTTTAAAATAAAATTAGTAAACTTACTTTTTTTGTTAATAAAACCAAATAATAATAGTGATTATTTATTTATTTCATTTATATTAAAATAATTATTTAGATAAAGAACATGGAATAAATAATGTTAATTTTTAATTATACTAAATAAATTCAAATTTTTTGTTGTTTTTTAAATTATAATATAAATAAATACACCATTTATTATATATATATTTTAATTTATAAAAATTTAAAATTTAAATGTGATAATTTATTTTGATACATATACGGTGTTAATTAGCATTTTTATTTTTTGTTAAACATTATTTGGTATAATTTTTATTTTTAATTTTTTTTTATTTTCTGTTATACTAAATAAATTAACGTTTTCTATTCTACGCCGGATGTGTTATTATGTTTTAATATAATAGGTTACTTTTAATATTAAGATATTAACTATAATGTATTATTTATTTTGCATTTGAAATTAAATTTATTTCAATTTTGCATTTGAAAATTAATTTATTTCAATTTTTCATTTGAAAATAAATTTATTTCAATTTTGTATATAAGTTAATTATTCTGTATTTTAAAATTATATTTTTTTCTTTGTTTTCTAAATTATAATTTAAATAATTACACCCTTGTTTATATATTCTTTTTAATTTATAAAAGTTTAAAATTTAAATGTGATAATTTATTTTGATATATATACGGTATTAATTAATATTTTTATTTTTTGTTAAACATAATTTGGTATAATTTTTTTTTTGTTATACTAAATAAATTCATGTTTTATATTCTACGCAAGATGTGTTCTTATGTTTTAATATAATAGGTTATTTTTAATATTCAGAAATTAACTATAATGTATTATTTATTTTGTATTTGAAAATAAATTTATTTTAATTTTGTATTTAAAAATTTTCTTTGTTTTGTAAATTACAATTTAAATAATACACCATTTGTTATATATTCTTTTTAATATATAAAAGTTTAAAATTTAAATACGATAATTTATTTTGATACATATACGGCGTTGTTTGGCATTTTTAATTTTTTAATTTTTGTTAAACATTATTTGATATAGTTTTTATTTTTTAAAATTTTTATTTTTTATTCTACTAAATAAATTCACGTTTTTTATTCCATACAAGATATATTCTTATATTTTAATATAATAGGTTGATTTTAATATTTGAATATTAACTATAATGTATTATTTATTTTGCATTTGAAAATAAATTTATCCTACACATCAGTTATACTAAATTTCACTCTCCTTACAATTCGACCCCTAAATACGATCAAACCGTATAAACCTATTAGGCTTCGACCGAATTGTCATTCGGATCAAGTTTTTCGATCAATTTTTGTCAAAAATTTATTTTGAAAGTTATATTATGTGAAATTAGATATTTGATATAATAAATATGTAAATTTAATGGCCGAATTATAAATAAGGTGAAACTTAAAGTTACTAAAATGTATTTAACTCTTAATTTTACTCTTTGAGGACGGCATTTAAAAATTAACTAATTATACAGTTTGAGTGGGCCCACACTAACGTTGCATGAATATTATTAGTTAGTCATGTTTGTGCAATAGGCGACTCCACGTGAGTTTTCTATCCCAATAATCATTGATATCGACATCTTATTTAATTTAATCTTAAAAAGGTGCGGGATTTTTTGACAGTACGACATATTATAGTCGTACTGTCAGCCCACACATCTAATTTGTATAAATATTATATTAAATAAATATTTGTTATTTATTTTATAAAGAATTTTTTTAACATGTGTTTTTAAGACACACACTAAATACGAAAAATAATGTATAATATTATTTATTTATGTAGGCGCATTGAATTTAATGTATAAATAAATAATATACTAGTAGACCCTATGTATTGAATTCAGTGCAACTATATAAAAAAATAATTTTTAACGAATTTCATTTCTTATTTTTCGCGCTTAATGTGTGCCCTTAGAACACACATCAAACAGACCTTTTTATAAAATAGGTGAAAAAGTTAACGACTAATTTTAGAAGTCATTATCATTTGTCTATCATTCACTGCGCATTTGTTTCTCAGTCGTAAGATAATAAGAGAGATAAATTCTATGACATTGTATTAAATATTTATTAAATTCAAAAAATATTATGTGAGAGTGAAATGGTGTTTTTTATTTGAGAATGTTTTAAATTAAATAATTTTATTATTTCACGTATTAAGATATCAAATTTTCAATTTAAATATCCACTTTATGTCTAAAAAATACAAACTGAGAATCAAAAAACTTTGTGACGACCAATGTTTTAAGAATCGGTTCGTACAACGAATCGAAAAAAGTACCAAGTGGATTGGTCACTAATTCAATCGGTGATAGAATCGTTATTGAATCAGTAATGTCATAAATATATAAAATATATATTATTAATAATTAATAAAATTTTAAAATATCTAATTTTTTGTAAACTAAAATATAATGAAATTATGTTATATTATTAATAAAAATATTTATAAAAAAAAAAACAAATTTCAAAATCGATTTAACTAGGTCAATTAATCAATTTTATCGATTGAATCGACGGTTAATTAATTATTATCAAATTTAATTAATCGATCCAAACCAAATCAAAAAGAGAATCAATTTTCGATTCAATCAATTTAACTGTCCGAATCAATTTTTAAAACATTAGTGACGACCATTATATGTATTTAACTTTTCTTTGATTTTTTATATGCCAGTGAAAAGGGTCACTTAAATTGAGACGGAATTTAAGATATCTTAAATTAAATAACTTTATTATTTCACGTATTAAGATATCAAATTTTCAATTTAAATATCCACTTTATGTCTAAAAAATACAAACTGAGAATCAAAAAACTTTGTGACGACCAATGTTTTAAGAATTGGTTCGTTCAGCGAATCGAAAAAAGTACCGAGTGAATGGATCACTGATTCAACTGGTGATAGAATCGTTATTTAATCAGTGACGTCATAAATATATAAAATATATATTATTAATAATTAATAAAATTTTAAAACATCTAATTTTTTGTAAGCTAAAATATAATAAAATTATGTTATATTATTGGTAAAAATATTTTTGAAAAAAAAAAATTTAAAACTAATTCAACTGAATTAATTAACCGATTTTATTGATTAAATCAACGGTTAATTAATTATTGACCAAATTTAATTAATCAGTCCAAACCAATTCGAAAAGAGAATCATTTTTTGATTCAATCAATCTAACTGTCCGAATCAATTTTTAAAACATTAGTGACGACCATTATATGTATTTAACTTTTCTTTGATTTTTTATATGCCAGTGAAAAGGGTCACTTAAATTGAGACGGAATGGTCATTATATATTTGGGTGGGAGAAAAATGATTGACCAAGTGACAGATTCTTGTCCACTTTTTCCGAGGCTCGCTAAGAAAGGTCGCAACGGAGGGAGACATGTAATACTGCTTTTATAAAGATTAATCGGAAGCAAACGAATTGAATAAGTTTAAGTACATTATAAATAAATATATTATTAATTTAAATTATTAAAAAATATAATTTAATACAAAAATTTATGTTATATTTTATTTTTTAATAATTAAAATTAATGTTATATGCTATATTATATTATACTTGTAATGTCCTAGAATTTCCACATCTTTATTAATTAAATTATTAATTTAATTTCCAACGAGTTATTTTTCGAGATTATTTAAATCTTTTTATGTGATTAATTAATTATGTGATTAAATAATTATGTAATTAATTACTAAAATTAATTAAAGGGGGTCACTAATATGTTATTAAATTAGTGAACAAACCCTAAAGTTTTAATATCAAATTAATTGATAAGTTTCCTATTAATTAAATATTCAATTAAATTGAATATAATGAGTGAATTAAATATAATAAATTAATTAATATGATTATTAATTAATGTAAATAATGTGAAATATTAATAAATAATATTTATAAGTCCATTTAGTAATTTAATACTAATGGGTTAAATTATTTAATTATTTATTCAATCTAATTATTTATTTAATCATGGATTGAATAATTAATGTGTAAATTATTAAATTAGCCCAACATGGGTCAATTAGTAGCCCAAGTGGGGAATAATAAAATTTGACAATTTAGTAGCCCAAACAATTTAATAGAAGCCCAATTGGTATTTTAAATTAAAGCCCAATGATTGGCCCACTTGGAAAAACAATTAAATAACTTATTAATTAATTAAAATAAGAAAAATGAATTTATTTTTTTTGACTTTTGAAGCCATCAGCCGAATGGCATGGAGGAGAGAGAAAAAAATTGATTTTTTTATTTTATTTTCCATTTATTTAATTAAAGGTTGCTTGTTTTATTTTTTTAAGTACATGAACCATGCTTCTTTTCACCAACTATGTATGGACTAAATTGCTTGTGTAAGTATCCTTGCTATCTCATTATGGAAATTTGATAGATATAGATTTTATATCTATAACCATTGTAAGTATACTTACAATTTTGTAGTTTTTGAAAATCATTTCTCATCTTTTATTTTCAAGCAAAAGAAAGCTAGAGAGAGTTGAGAGAAAACTTTAAGTGAGAGCATAATATTTGAGAGATCAAGTAAGAAGAAGAAATCCTAAGTTAGTTCATGCCATCCTCCTTCACAACATATTTTGGAAAGAAGAGGAGAATAGCTATCAAAACAAGGTAGTTATTTTTAAACCCTAATCTTGCTTTTCTTTCAAGTTATGGTATAAATATTAGTGTAATAATTTCTATGGTTAATATCATGCTATGTATGTTTATATAGTTGATCATGGGTTTAACTTATGTGTTATGAGTTTTATTGAATGAAAAACATGTATTTGGTTGTGTGAAAATAAATCTCAATATAATGATTAAAGATAATTTTTGATAATATTTAGATTTGATGTTCTAATATTATAGAACATTAAATCATGAGAAAAACAAAGTTCGAATCACTCAAAATGGAGTTTTATACAAAAAGTTATGATTTATGGTAGTTTATGTGATGTAAAATTTTGTTATAAAAAAATATTGATATTAAATCATGAAAAAAATTAATTTTTCATGTTATAAATTAATATAAGATGATTGGTAATTTTTTTGGATTTTTATTGAGCATTTAAAGCTTACTTGATGGTATAATTTTTATTAAAGTGGGTATTTTCTGGTCACTGTTCACGTTCTGCGGGAAGAAAAAAATTTAAGGCTTTCCGCGCAATGCGCGGCAGCCACTGTTCACCGAGGACGCGGAGCCAAACGACGTCGTTTGGCGTCCGTGAAATTTTACTCCGCGCGTTATGCGCGGAGGCCATTTCCGGGGTTTCAAAAACGACGCCGTTTTGGTCCTGCATCGGCTTACGCGCGCAATGCTCGAGCATCTGTTTCCGGGGAAATTACATTTATGCCCCTCCGTGTTTTTCTTGGCAGAATTACCATTCTGCCCTCGGTCCGGTTTTTCAACTTAATTACGAAAATGCCATTCGGGTTAATTTTAATTAATTTAAATATTTAAAAATTAATTTAAAATTATAACAAAAATAATAATAATACAAAAATAATATTGGGGAGGATATTTTTCATAAAGTTTAATATTTAAATATTTTAAATATTAATCTAGTTAGCTAAACCATGGTTAGGTTAAATAAATTTATTATTTATTTATTATTTTAAATGTTAATAATAAATAAAGATGATAAATTAGCAATTATTATTTAATGCCTATTAAATAATATTTAAAGAGAGATAAAATTTATAAATTTATTATTTATTATTTAAATATTATTAAATAATAAATAAAGATAATTAGGTAATTAATTATTATTTAATTAACATTAAATAACGATTAATGGAAATTAAGTTATTAGAGGAATAATTTATTATTTAATTTAAATAATAAATAAGAATGATTTGATTATTATTTAACCTTAAATAATAATTAAAATTAATTAAATAATTAATTATTATTTAATTGACATTAAATAATAATTAAAGAGGATTAAGATTAGTAAACTATTATTTAATTTCCTTAATTAAATAATAAGTAAGGTTAATTACTTGGTTAATTATTGGTTGATTAACATTAAATTAAAGAAGGTTAAAATTAAGTTAATAATTATTTATTATTAAGTACAATTAGTTATGATTTATAATAACTAGAGTTAATTAATTAATTTCTATTTAATCAATATTAAATAGTAATTAAAAAGAGATTGAGTTAATAAAATAAATCGAATTTAATTAAACAATTATAATAAGTTGTTTAAAGGTTTAATAAGTGTCCAACACTTAAGAAAAATATTTTCTAACTTATTAAATTATTAACCTAAAATGATTAAGTGTCTATAAGGTTAATAATATTGTTTTGACTAATGAAATTTATGTGTTAGTACTTATGTGGTAAATAAGTTCGTTATTAAGCGTATAATTATGCAAATACGTCGTACTAATTATTAGACCGACTTTATTAATGTTAGGTCTTTCAAAGCAAGTTAGTTAAAGCTAGACAATTATTGTAGCTGAGCAAACAGGCAAGTTCTCTAACCCTACTCAATTATTATCGTTGAACAAGTTTCCATACTTGTATTTATTGTTAAAGCTTGAAGTGGTTTAATTATTTAAAATTATTCCACATCCATATTGTTTATACAATCGCACTTAGTGCATTTGAAGCTTGTTAGTTCTTGATTCATGAACTGTATTAAAAATGTCTGAAGCTAATAGTTCAGCTAGACATTGCGTTTCTAAATTCAATAACTTGAATACTTTTAAAAGCTTATCCAAACCATTGTTGGGTGCAGATTTCTTATATTAAGTCTGAGAATTGAACAACCCTAAATTAGGGGATTTTGTGTCGGGAAACCGACTTTGGGCGCCAGTGACTAAATGTAATGCATATACAGCGGGTTGAATAGGCTGATCCCCTTGAAAACCAAACAACTCAAAGGGTCAGAGGAAACTCTATTATACCCTAGTTAGTTCAGGGTCCTTAGTGACCACTCAGCATTTTAAGATTCAAATATTCTGTTTATTAAAATTTGAATCCTGTTTCATTCACAATTGTTATATCTATTGTTGAATCATTGTTGATATTTCCCATTCATTCATGATATATTAAATCTATATGATTGTTTTAAACTTGCTGAGCAAACTAGTTGCTCATTCTTGCTATATCATGAACCATTTTTCAGATAATCCTGATTGCTCAAAGAAGGATAAAGGAAAAGGAAAAGCCAGAGCTTAAGTTAGCTTAGGCATGCTAATTAGATCTTTAATTATGTATTTACGGTTTTTAAGCCTTTTGTAATTCCTTGTGATAGGAACTGTTATTATGTTAAGGTTGATAGACCCTGGTATTGTAACCTTTTGAAGGGAACCAATATGTATTATTCCGCGATATTTAAATGCAATGTATGTATTTAATTGTTAGTAATGTGTTGAATAGTGAGAACCAAACTCGAGGTTATGGAACCCGGATTTGGGGTCGTCACAGGTTGGTATCAGAGCTGTAGGTTAGAAACGTTAGGATTTGCGAAACCTAAGTTATAACCTTAGTATTAAACTCATATCGAGTGCGTTAGGGGATGAATCGGGGAGATTCATCATGTTGTGTATTTTTGGAGATGGATTTAGAAAATCCATCGAGCCGAGATGTACATGATAAAATATCATTTCATTTCATCAATGAATATATTTTATTGCTGTACTAACGTGTGTTATTGTTTTATGATATAGGATGGCAGAGATCGGACAGTCGAGTCGCACTGCTGAGGAGGACTATATTGATATCCATATGGATACTGCACAGCCGCTGGTGGCTGCACCCGTAGAGGAGCCAGAGTCAGATCCTGAGGAGGGGGATCGTGTGGAGCCCGTCTGGGGCGGAGTCATGAGGCCTTACAGTGAGGATGAGGCAGAGTCAGAGGAGTCTGAGGAGGAGGAGTCAGCTGATGGCATGGGCACCACTGCCGCTGACATCATAGAGGGACTGACCGATAGGAACGAGGGGCTGGAGGCAAGGGTCCAGCATCTAGAGGAGCAGAATCTGACCCACCAGCACATGGAGGATCAGTATAGGGATGCGGCTTACCAGTTCTCTGGCGAGAACACAGAGCTGAAGGAGAGGATAGTAGGACTGGAGGATCAGGTACAGGAGTACGAGGATTCAGTGGAGCATCTTGCGGTGCTAACTCATCAGCTGGTAGAGCAGGATGTAGAGCTGCAGGCTAAATTAGCAGTGGTTGAGACTAGGTTGGCAGAGGCTGAGCTGAAGGTTCAGCAGGTTCAGGCAGAGAAGGCCGCCATCCGTGCACACTGGCAGGAGGCGATAGAGGACCGTATAGAGATGGAGAGACAGCGGGATGCCGCTTATGGTCAGATAATTGAGCTAGAGGAGGAGGTCCGCGAGAAGCGGGTGAGGACGGATAGACTTAGCTACGTCTACCGATCTTCATATGGTAGGCTTCAGAGCAGGGTGCACTACTACCCAGCTGAGGAGGGCCAGTCTATGCACACCATCAGCAGGAGTGTGGTGATGGCCATCGGGGATGAGGAGTATGACGACGCGATCCGTAGGGGGATGCGCAGTCAGTAGTAGTAGTAGTTGTTTTCTAATTTCGTATGTAAATAGATGCAGTAGAACCCAACTTTTGTTTTACTAAAGGGTTAATATGTCACTAAATCCCAACTCTAGGAAGTTGTAGAATATGTCAGATCCCATCTTTTGTAGCTTCTCTGGGATAGAAGCATTTATAGCAGTATGCTTTTGATGTAAAGTGCTACGCACTCCTGTTTTAGCATATGAGTATAAATGCAGTTGAATTTATGTTTATATGCGTGTTGAAATAATTACTTGTATTTTAGCTAAACATTGCCTAAGATACAAAATAATGAAATGAAAAAGATGTAAACAGTATAATAATGTAAATTTTTGTTTATAACAGAAAATGCCGCCACGTAGACAACCACCAAGGAACCAGGGGGTAGAAGAGTCAGTTAACAACGACGCGGGGGGTCACAATGTAGACCCTATGCAAAACTTCGTCGACATGCTAGCTGAGGCAATGCAACACAGACATCCTGTTGTAGCAAATCCACCACCACCACCACCAACTCAGTTGGCAAATTTCAAAGATTTTAAAGCGGTGGGACCGCCAGAGTTTAGGGGAACGTCGGACCCGATAGAGGCCCAGTCTTGGATAAAGGAGATAGAGAAGGCGTTCGTTATCGCAAGAGTAGCTGAGGAGCAAAAGACAGTTTTTGCTACCTACATGATGAAGGGCGAAGCCAATTTCTGGTGGGAAGCCAATCAGAATAGGGCTGGGGATGGTGTGGTGCCCTGGACAAAATTTAAGGAAATATTCGACGAGAATTATTTCCCGAAAAGTATGAAGAGTAGGATGGAGGTAAGGTTTCTAGAACTGAAACAGGAGAACATGTCGGTACCGGAGTACGCGGCAAAATTTAATGAGTTGGCCAGGTTCGCTCCACATCAGGTAGACACGGAGGAACGCAAGGCCAGGAGGTTCGAGAATGGATTGAGACCTTGAATATTCAACAAGGTAGCAGTACTGCAGATTGACTCGTTCGCAACTTTGTTGGAGAAGTCAATCATTGCTGAAGGTGGAAGCGACGCGTTGACCAAGTTTAACCAGGAGAGAAACAAGAAGAAAAATGAAGGGGGAAGCAAGAACAGTAACAGCGGAGGCAATAATAATAATAACAGTAATAAGCGTAAATGGGACAACAACAGTAACGACAAGAGCTCGGGGAATCAACAAGGAAGTGTTCAGAAAAAGCCAGCATGCAATGTATGTGGGAAGAACCACTTCGGGGAGTGCAGGAAAGGGAAGAATACATGTTACAATTGTGGGCAGGTGGGACATATTTCTCCAAATTGTCCCCTCCCAAAGAAAGTGAGATGCTTTTCTTGCGGAGCATCTGACCACCTGATAAAGGATTGCCCTAAGAAGAAGAATGACGGGGGAAGCGGCTACAGGGGCAATAACAGCAAATTGGCTATCGGGGGACCGGTACCACAGAACAAGCCGACAGCCCGGACGTTCAATATGACGGTGCAAGATGCCGTGGGGTCAAAAGACGTGGTGTCAGGTATTATTCCGATCAATAATATAAATGCATATGTATTGTTTGATTCGGGTGCTACCTGTTCATTTGTGTCTGATGATTTCGCTAGACGATTAGAGTTGCCTAGGGACAAACTAGAAAACTCAATGAACATAGAAGTTGCTAATAAAGAAGTGATTCCGGTAGAGTACATACATAGAAATTGTTGTGCTGAAATCAGGGGTCAGAAATTAAATGTGAATCTAATTCCAATACGTCTGGGGGAATTTGATGTAATACTTGGGATGGATTGGTTGTTTAAACACGGGGCGATAATTGATTGTCAAAAGAAGTGCATACACCTTAAGACACCAAATAAGTCTAAGGTCGTATTTTATGGCAGCAAATCGTCAAGACAGTCTTCTTGTCTGACGATGATGCAGGCCAAGAAATTATTGAAGAAAGGTTGTGTAGGGTATTTGGCTCATGTGGTTGAC
Organism: Hedera helix; assembly: GCA_947179155.2. Lineage (NCBI taxonomy): Eukaryota > Viridiplantae > Streptophyta > Magnoliopsida > Apiales > Araliaceae > Hedera > Hedera helix. The sequence goes on along the minus strand of OX359266.1, from coordinate 50,801,889 downwards.
ACACAAGTGGTGAGTCCCGAGATGGAGCAAATACCAGTAGTTAGGGAGTTTACGGATGTTTTTCCAGATGTACTGCCGGGTTTACCGCCGGACAGGGAGATAGAATTTGTGATTGATTTAGTACCGGGGACAGCACCGATATCGAAAGCACCATATAGGATGGCTCCGGTAGAACTAAAGGAATTGATGGTGCAATTGCAGGAGTTGTTAGACAATAAGTACATTCAGCCAAGTGTTTCTCCATGGGGAGCACCGGTGCTGTTTGTAAAGAAGAAGGATGGATCGATGAGATTGTGTATGGATTATAGAGAGCTGAATAAGGTGACAATTAAGAACAAGTACCCGTTACCACGAATTGACGATCTTTTCGATCAATTGAAAGGGGCGAAGTACTTTTCAAAGATTGACTTAAGGACTGGTTATCATCAGTTGAAAGTCAGGAAGGAGGATATACCCAAGACGGCATTCAGAACTCGATATGGGCATTATGAGTTTCTGGTGATGTCGTTTGGACTAACGAATGCGCCAGCCGCATTTATGGACATGATGAACAGAATATTCAAGCAATACTTGGATAAATTTGTAGTCGTGTTCATTGACGATATTCTGGTGTATTCCAAAACGGAGGAGGAGCATGCTGAACACCTAAGATTGGTGTTGGAGATTTTACGGAAGGAGCGGTTGTACGCTAAGTTTTCAAAGTGTGAATTCTGGTTGGAAAGAGTTCAATTTTTAGGTCATGTTATTGACAAGGAAGGAGTTTCGGTTGATCCGGCAAAGGTTGAATCGGTAATGAATTGGGAACAACCAAGGACGCCGACAGAAGTAAGAAGTTTCTTAGGGTTAGCGGGTTACTATCGGAGGTTCATTCAAGACTTCTCAAAGATAGCAACACCGTTGACCAACTTAACAAGAAAGACGGTGAAATACGTGTGGACAGAGAAGTGTGAGGAAAGTTTTCAGGAGTTAAAGAAAAGACTTAGTGAAGCACCTGTATTGACCTTACCAGACGATACAGGAGGTTTTACGGTCTACAGTGATGCATCGCACAAGGGGCTTGGCTGTGTGCTTATGCAAAACGGCAAAGTCGTTGCGTATGCGTCCAGACAATTAAAAGATTATGAGAAGGGATATCCTACCCACGACTTGGAGCTGGCAGCGGTAGTGTTTGCCCTTAAAATTTGGAGACATTATCTGTACGGAGAAAAATGTGAGATATTCACAGACCATAAGAGTCTGAAGTATATCTTCACACAGAAGGAGCTGAATATGAGGCAACGGAGATGGTTGGAATTGATCAAAGATTATGATTGTGAAATTCTATATCATCCCGGCAAGGCCAACGTAGTAGCGGATGCTCTGAGTAGAAAGAGCAGGGAGAAATTGTTCATATTGACAGATCAAGAACAATTGGTTCAAGAGATGGCTCGAATGGAGTTGGAAGTGAGAAGTCCAAACGAGTCAATAGAAGTCGAGGTGAGCCCAACCTTGTTAGATAGGGTGAAAGAGGCTCAAGACAAAGATGAGGAATGTGACAGAATCCGGAAGAGGATGACCGATGGAGAAGAGGTCAAGTTTAAAATTGATAGCATGGGATTGCTGAGATTTGAAAATCGTGTTTGGGTACCGCTAGTGCCTGAATTACGAGAGGAAATTTTGCAAGAGGCTCACAGTACTAGATACTCGATACATCCGGGAAGTACGAAGATGTATCAAGATCTACGTCAGCATTTTTGGTGGCCGAATTTAAAGAGGGAGGTTGCAGAATGTGTCAGCCGATGCCTAACTTGTCAAAGGGTAAAGGCCGAACATCAGAGACCAAGTGGATTGTTACAGCCGTTAGAAATTCCTGAGTGGAAATGGGAGCATATCACAATGGATTTTGTGGTAGGACTTCCAGCAACACAGAAGGGATATGACGCAATTTGGGTGATTGTGGATCGGCTAACAAAGTCAGCGCACTTTTTGCCGATCAAGATTAGGTTCAGTTTGGATCAGTTGGCCAAATTGTACATCAAAGAGATAGTTTCAAGACATGGGGTGCCGGTATCGATTGTGTCAGACAGAGATCCGCGCTTCACGTCAAAATTTTGGAGAAGTCTTCAGGAGAGATTGGGGACACAGTTGAGAATGAGTACAGCGTATCATCCGCAGACCGATGGGCAAAGTGAGAGAACAATTCAAACATTGGAAGATATGCTCAGGGCCTGCGTGATGGATTTCAAGGGCAGTTGGGAAATCCATCTACCACTAGTTGAGTTTGCATACAACAACAGTTATCATGCGAGCATAGGTATGCCGCCTTACGAAGCTTTATATGGCAGAAAATGCAGAACACCTCTATGTTGGGATGAGGTAGGAGAACGCCGACTGTTGGGGCCAGAATTGGTTCAACAGACGGTAGAAATTATCAAGGTAATAAGAGCTCGGCTAGTAGCAGCTCAAGACCGTCAAAAGAAATACGCCGATTTACATCGACAGAAACGAGACTTCGAGGTGGGGAGTTTTGTGTTCATTAAGGTATCTCCCTGGAAAGGGAAGATCAGGTTTGGAAAGAAGGGGAAATTGAGTCCAAGGTTCATAGGACCGTTCGAAATATTGAGAAGAGTGGGTGAAGTAGCATACGAGGTAGCTTTACCTCCTGAATTGGAACATATTCACAATGTGTTTCACGTGTCGGTATTGCGACCATACCAACCAGACTACAAGCACGTTATCTCCTATGAACCAATTCAAGTCGGGAAGGACTTATCATATGAAGAAGTTCCTGTTCAGATACTCGATAGGAAGGAACAGAAACTGAGAAATAAGATAATTCATTCTGTCAAAGTACTCTGGAGGAATCACGCCATTGAAGAATCTACGTGGGAATTAGAGGAGGAAATGAGGGCAAATTACCCGTTTTTATTTGAGTAACCTTATTTTTACAATTCCGAGGACGAAATTTTTATAAGGAGGGGAGAATGTAATGTCCTAGAATTTCCACATCTTTATTAATTAAATTATTAATTTAATTTCCAACGAGTTATTTTTCGAGATTATTTAAATCTTTTTATGTGATTAATTAATTATGTGATTAAATAATTATGTAATTAATTACTAAAATTAATTAAAAGGGGTCACTAATATGTTATTAAATTAGTGAACAAACCCTAAAGTTTTAATATCAAATTAATTGATAAGTTTCCTATTAATTAAATATTCAATTAAATTGAATATAATGAGTGAATTAAATATAATAAATTAATTAATATGATTATTAATTAATGTAAATAATGTGAAATATTAATAAATAATATTTATAAGTCCATTTAGTAATTTAATACTAATGGGTTAAATTATTTAATTATTTATTCAATCTAATTATTTATTTAATCATGGATTGAATAATTAATGTGTAAATTATTAAATTAGCCCAACATGGGTCAATTAGTAGCCCAAGTGGGGAATAATAAAATTTGACAATTTAGTAGCCCAAACAATTTAATAGAAGCCCAATTGGTATTTTAAATTAAAGCCCAATGATTGGCCCACTTGGAAAAACAATTAAATAACTTATTTTAATTAATTAAAATAAGAAAAATGAATTTATTTTTTTTGACTTTTGAAGCCATCAGCCGAATGGCATGGAGGAGAGAGAAAAAAATTGATTTTTTTATTTTATTTTCCATTTATTTAATTAAAGGTTGCTTGTTTTATTTTTTTAAGTACATGAACCATGCTTCTTTTCACCAACTATGTATGGACTAAATTGCTTGTGTAAGTATCCTTGCTATCTCATTATGGAAATTTGATAGATATAGATTTTATATCTATAACCATTGTAAGTATACTTACAATTTTGTAGTTTTTGAAAATCATTTCTCATCTTTTATTTTCAAGCAAAAGAAAGCTAGAGAGAGTTGAGAGAAAACTTTAAGTGAGAGCATAATATTTGAGAGATCAAGTAAGAAGAAGAAATCCTAAGTTAGTTCATGCCATCCTCCTTCACAACATATTTTGGAAAGAAGAGGAGAATAGCTATCAAAACAAGGTAGTTATTTTTAAACCCTAATCTTGCTTTTCTTTCAAGTTATGGTATAAATATTAGTGTAATAATTTCTATGGTTAATATCATGCTATGTATGTTTATATAGTTGATCATGGGTTTAACTTATGTGTTATGAGTTTTATTGAATGAAAAACATGTATTTGGTTGTGTGAAAATAAATCTCAATATAATGATTAAAGATAATTTTTGATAATATTTAGATTTGATGTTCTAATATTATAGAACATTAAATCATGAGAAAAACAAAGTTCGAATCACTCAAAATGGAGTTTTATACAAAAAGTTATGATTTATGGTAGTTTATGTGATGTAAAATTTTGTTATAAAAAAATATTGATATTAAATCATGAAAAAAATTAATTTTTCATGTTATAAATTAATATAAGATGATTGGTAATTTTTTTTGGATTTTTATTGAGCATTTAAAGCTTACTTGATGGTATAATTTTTATTAAAGTGGGTATTTTCTGGTCACTGTTCACGTTCTGCGGGAAGAAAAAAATTTAAGGCTTTCCGCGCAATGCGCGGCAGCCACTGTTCACCGAGGACGCGGAGCCAAACGACGTCGTTTGGCGTCCGTGAAATTTTACTCCGCGCGTTATGCGCGGAGGCCATTTCCGGGGTTTCAAAAACGACGCCGTTTTGGTCCTGCATCGGCTTACGCGCGCAATGCTCGAGCATCTGTTTCCGGGGAAATTACATTTATGCCCCTCCGTGTTTTTCTTGGCAGAATTACCATTCTGCCCTCGGTCCGGTTTTTCAACTTAATTACGAAAATGCCATTCGGGTTAATTTTAATTAATTTAAATATTTAAAAATTAATTTAAAATTATAACAAAAATAATAATAATACAAAAATAATATTGGGGAGGATATTTTTCATAAAGTTTAATATTTAAATATTTTAAATATTAATCTAGTTAGCTAAACCATGGTTAGGTTAAATAAATTTATTATTTATTTATTATTTTAAATGTTAATAATAAATAAAGATGATAAATTAGCAATTATTATTTAATGCCTATTAAATAATATTTAAAGAGAGATAAAATTTATAAATTTATTATTTATTATTTAAATATTATTAAATAATAAATAAAGATAATTAGGTAATTAATTATTATTTAATTAACATTAAATAACGATTAATGGAAATTAAGTTATTAGAGGAATAATTTATTATTTAATTTAAATAATAAATAAGAATGATTTGATTATTATTTAACCTTAAATAATAATTAAAATTAATTAAATAATTAATTATTATTTAATTGACATTAAATAATAATTAAAGAGGATTAAGATTAGTAAACTATTATTTAATTTCCTTAATTAAATAATAAGTAAGGTTAATTACTTGGTTAATTATTGGTTGATTAACATTAAATTAAAGAAGGTTAAAATTAAGTTAATAATTATTTATTATTAAGTACAATTAGTTATGATTTATAATAACTAGAGTTAATTAATTAATTTCTATTTAATCAATATTAAATAGTAATTAAAAAGAGATTGAGTTAATAAAATAAATCGAATTTAATTAAACAATTATAATAAGTTGTTTAAAGGTTTAATAAGTGTCCAACACTTAAGAAAAATATTTTCTAACTTATTAAATTATTAACCTAAAATGATTAAGTGTCTATAAGGTTAATAATATTGTTTTGACTAATGAAATTTATGTGTTAGTACTTATGTGGTAAATAAGTTCGTTATTAAGCGTATAATTATGCAAATACGTCGTACTAATTATTAGACCGACTTTATTAATGTTAGGTCTTTCAAAGCAAGTTAGTTAAAGCTAGACAATTATTGTAGCTGAGCAAACAGGCAAGTTCTCTAACCCTACTCAATTATTATCGTTGAACAAGTTTCCATACTTGTATTTATTGTTAAAGCTTGAAGTGGTTTAATTATTTAAAATTATTCCACATCCATATTGTTTATACAATCGCACTTAGTGCATTTGAAGCTTGTTAGTTCTTGATTCATGAACTGTATTAAAAATGTCTGAAGCTAATAGTTCAGCTAGACATTGCGTTTCTAAATTCAATAACTTGAATACTTTTAAAAGCTTATCCAAACCATTGTTGGGTGCGGATTTCTTATATTAAGTCTGAGAATTGAACAACCCTAAATTAGGGGATTTTGTGTCGGGAAACCGACTTTGGGCGCCAGTGACTAAATGTAATGCATATACAGCGGGTTGAATAGGCTGATCCCCTTGAAAACCAAACAACTCAAAGGGTCAGAGGAAACTCTATTATACCCTAGTTAGTTCAGGGTCCTTAGTGACCACTCAGCATTTTAAGATTCAAATATTCTGTTTATTAAAATTTGAATCCTGTTTCATTCACAATTGTTATATCTATTGTTGAATCATTGTTGATATTTCCCATTCATTCATGATATATTAAATCTATATGATTGTTTTAAACTTGCTGAGCAAACTAGTTGCTCATTCTTGCTATATCATGAACCATTTTTCAGATAATCCTGATTGCTCAAAGAAGGATAAAGGAAAAGGAAAAGCCAGAGCTTAAGTTAGCTTAGGCATGCTAATTAGATCTTTAATTATGTATTTACGGTTTTTAAGCCTTTTGTAATTCCTTGTGATAGGAACTGTTATTATGTTAAGGTTGATAGACCCTGGTATTGTAACCTTTTGAAGGGAACCAATATGTATTATTCCGCGATATTTAAATGCAATGTATGTATTTAATTGTTAGTAATGTGTTGAATAGTGAGAACCAAACTCGAGGTTATGGAACCCGGATTTGGGGTCGTCACAATACTTGTCCCAAACAAATTAGTAGAAAGTCATGATTGTTGAGCAAACTTATGATAATTAAGTTAAAATGACTGAAATAATGCTCTTAAATAATAAATTAAAGTTTTATTATAGATTAAATTTGAACCAGGTTGATATAATAGGCATACTAAAGCATTTTCTCTTCATCGATAATCACGTGATTTATTGATATGACTCACTTATATTAATATAAAATTTGAGAGTTTAAATTTTGTTGATATAAGTTTTTAAGAGCATTAAAGACAGTAAGTTATTCTTTTCTCCACTTAGTTCCTTTCATTTAGGTTAAAATAAATTATCTTAATAGATTAAGACATTAAAAAAAAAGTATTTTCCCTTTTATTATATAACTTCATGCTCTTCCGGGAATAACAGGGTAAGCTTCTTGGTCACTGTAGCAATAAGATTTTGATAACTAAATGATAGTTAAAAAATGAGATATAAAATGATGTAATTTATTATAACTGGTTCTATATAATTATTAGTCCCACTCATGTACAGTGAAACATTAATAAATTAAAATATCACATTTTTTTATACCTATTTTCTGTAATATTATTTTATCATCATTGCATTACTCCAACAAACAAATAAAAATATAATAATCGGAATTTAGTTTATATTTTTCTTCCCTTTTTTTTTCTATTTCTTTTCTTTGCATGGCAACTCCTTGTCTTGTTTTATGTACTAGGGAATGAAGAAATCCAGCTTGACGATACAATAGTACAGTTGATATTTAATGAAAAGTTATCTAAATGCCTTGAAGCAAAGCTAACTTAATTGATACTTCTAATACCTTTTGAATGGAGTGTGTGTGTGTGTATATATTATAAAGCGACACTTTGGAATTGGTGGGATTACTGGCGTAATTATATAACCTTATTTTGTTTCTTTTATTTCTATAAATGTAATTATATTATTATTTTATTTTTTATATTAATTTTATTACCTTCTTATTTAGTCTTCTGAATTTTATAAAAAAATTATTTTTAATCCACGTAATTTATATATGGAGTGTAGATGTTAAAAATATTATATGCTTATACTTTAACTAAATATATAGACAATTAGTTCGTCCTCTTTTTTAGTTTTTTCGTTTTGTAAAAATTTTCTGTAGTATCACTTTTTCTATTTTATGTCAAAAATTATTTTTTCTATATTAAGTCAAAAACTAACACATTCACATACACATATATATTATTGTGAAATCAAATTTTTTTTAGTGGTAAAACACCTTGATAATGATCAATTTTTCCGTCAATTTAATATGTTATATTTCATAATTTATTAGACCACCCTTATAATTAATAAATTGGTATGTTATAGTATTTAATAAGGGCATCACCACCATTACTCAATTTGTTATTAAAAAACAAAATATAGTATTTATATAGTATATAATTGAATTTTATTATATTATATTATATTATTTAGCGATTATTTATGAAAGAAATATTAAAATATTATATAAAAAATATTAATAAAAAATAAATTTAAAAATTAAAAATTAAGAATAAGAGTACTTGGTTTTTCACGGTCGTCATCGATCTCGTTAGTCGACGCTCTCTCCTCTTTCTCTTTTTCTTTCTCTTTCGGCTTTATATATGAAAGCGCCAGAAAAAGGACGCAATGCATGCATTCATGCGTCCAGTTGTGCGTGTTTCTAACTTCTCCTGTGTTTTTTTATTGTGTATGCAGTGTGCGTGTGAGAGAGAAGCTAGCAGCAGCCTTGAAGGTTCATACAGATGCATGCATGTGGACTCAATTTAGGTACAAGATGTACTGATTTAATTTAATTGTCCCCTTCTCCCATTTCTAAATAAATTTTAAGATCATCAAATAAGAATGGCAATATAAAAATATTAAGATGTTAACCAATTCATTGACAATATAACTCCAACCGCGCCCAATAGAATAATAAATTGATAATTTTCACGCAAATTAAGATGGTCAAAAAAATAAGAGGAAAGAGTGTAATAAAAAATTTCCCAATTTATCCTAGAATTTTGGATTTGGAGAGAGAAAATTAATGTGAACTATTCATTTAAAAATAAATTAGTCTATATATAAATTTATGTAATTGACTTATTTACTCTCGTCATGTTTTTGATTTTTTTTTATCACTTTTAATTATCCAATTGGAGACGGATAGAGTACAAATTTACTACGGTGCGGTTAAAAACAAACTTTCTCCAATGTAAGTTGATATGATATCAAATTAATGTTGACTGTGAGTTGAAAACTTACATATAAGGTTAAACCTAAACTTATCAATTTAAACATCGACTAAAGTACAAATTGTACTTTAAATTTATTATTTTGTGAAAATATATATGATACATACTTTTAAAATATCACTACAAAAAAAAAAGGCTATATATGATTGTCTATCAACGACTGTATTCAATTATTGATAGGTATTAGCGGTCAAATCCGATCGCTGATAGGCGGTCCTAGATTATCTGATCGCTGGCTTCATAGTGGTGAGTGACATTACCGACCAAATTATCAATGACCGATAATAACGACAGAAGCCATCGCGAAAATGACACTGACGTGTCGGCTATGTGGTTTCAAATTTAGCGACCCAAAATAGAGATCGACGACGATCGTTGATACTATCAGTCGCTGAAAATGTATTAGGGACAGTATGCAGTCGCTGATATGTGGGGCGGTCGTTGAAATATATCAGCTACCGCGTGCAGTCGCTGATACAAAAAAAATATCTTGTTTTATGGATTTTTCAAAATAATTGTACCTAATTTATATACTAACATACAACAGTTCATATATATATAATAAGTTTCACACGCATTCATAATACCAACTAATTCATTCATTATATATATATAAAAATATTATATCAAATGTAATCCATTCGAATTGAAATATAAACGTAACGTAAAGTTTATATACAAATAAACTAAACTAATAAAAACTTAGAAAATGACAAAAAGGATAATACAAAAATGTCTTCACGCATTCTTGTCCAAACAACCCTGTAAAATAAAAGAATAAAACAATGTTAAATATATATTATCTAAGTAAAATGAGTCATTGTGATTCAAATACTGAGATTACCTCGGAGCCATCATAGTGTTGTGCTGCAACCGCCACTGTATCTACTAACTCATCAGGTCCCAAAGACTGCAGCTGTGCGTCTAATGTACGAAGAAGCTCACGATCTTGACAGATAGCTTTGACACAGTCAACAACAGTATGCGGCATGTTTGCGTGGCTTGATGGCTGAGTATGCTGCGTAACAGAATTGCCCGTGTCATTGATAGACGGCCGGCGTCGTTGTCCTTGGCCTTTGACGTAATTTTTCTACCCAACCGATGCCCTCTCTCATAATTCTTGATCTATTGACAGCCGCGCAGTGTCAACAGGATAATGCTCGTCCATTAATGCATTATAAGTATACTGTCATCAGGGTAAAAATTAAATAGGTTATAATTAAATAATTTATTACGCTAAAGAACGACTGACGTTAAAAATTATAAACAACATATCAACTTATAAAAACTTACGCGTATCTGGAGCGCCTCTGATATACCATCGCGGGTGGCCACGTACACATCCAGTCAATGGATAGACTGACCCTGGGATGTAGCCTCTTACAAATAAAACTCGGAATTCATACATAACATATATTAATCACATGCTCTCATACTAATATAATGAGTGTAAACATAAAATAAAAAAATATTTTTCAAAATACGTACCTTGACAGTAATATGTTGCAGCTGTGAGATATTGTCGTCCCTATAAGTGTCTTTTCCTTGTTGTCTTAAGGTGCACTTGAGGCTCTATTCGTGGCAGCAGTCCTGCGACGCTTAGCCTAACTCTCAGATCTTCACTGTGCACGCATGTCAGCTCATATGGGTTGCGCACACCACCAAAGGCAATGCTCATGCATGTACTGCTCAGCCTCTCATGCATGGTCAATCTAAGCATTCTGCTGAGCTTTCTGTCGTTCTTTGTTCAAATTATCTTAAGTTCAAACGACGCACTTTTGTCAAAATAGTGTCTATATTATTGTTGCATGCGCGTTGTCCCATCCATCTATTTTCTGCAAATAAAAATATAATAATAATAATATTTAACAATACTACAAAATAATATTAGTTCATTAATTAAACTATCTTATAGAATTAAAAAATTATATACCTGAAATTCAGTCCACATTGCATCTTTGTGGGCGAAAGGTGCGATCGCCCACATAATCGTGCCGTAGACCAGTTCTGTAAACATAATTATGAAATACACTTCACAATCTTGTTGTGCCAACCAGCATTCTTCGTAATTATTCATAAACCCATAAATAAGTAAATCAAAGTTGACCATGTCTTTGTCCATATAATTTGCATTCTTACACTTTAAGCAAAGACATCTTATCTTGTTCTGACCATTGACGCATTTCGGGTGACTATACGTATAATCCATAAACTCTTGACAATCAGTTCTAAATTCAGCTGTAGCACCTATCTGGGCCCTTGACTTACGCCGTCTTATTCAACTACGATCTGAATAGAAATTCATGATACTACGGTACCTATTTTGACAACGATTAGTGTATTAAACTGTGTAATCTTTAGGTATAATTAATACATATATAGTTCATATATAATTATGTATCCACCCTTATTACACCGGTCAGGCTTCTATCCCATTCTTGTATGCGACGTCCCACTAATGTCAATGACTCAAACAAATGCATATGTTATTTGCTGAAATTTCGACAGCATCTCTCATTGGTCTCCAAGTACGAAATAGACTATAATTTGTATAGTTTAAGTATACACCTATATAACAATAGAAGATAAATAAATCAATTTTTTTTATAAAATAAACAGATATATTTGCTTCAATCGTTGACATTAGCCTAAGTAGGAGCCTAACATACAAGAACATAAGTGAATTTGAACGGATTTCTAAACTGAATATGATCCTATTATTTTAAATTATATCGTTGACTGAGACCTAATTCTAGCGGTCTGAGCTCGGGCAATCTCGGACGAATTAGTACCCATTATATTATATTATTGTATAAAATATAGTGTAATTTAAAATTAAATTTGATTATATATTATTTTATTCCATTTTAAATTAAACTAAATTATTTTATTTTATTTTAAAATTATATTATATTATTTTTAATTATATCATATTATATTCTATTATTTATTTTTATTTAGTCTTTCATTGTAATTTTATTATATTATATTATAGTATTAAATATCATTTGATATATAAAATAAAATTAGATTAAATTAAATTATTTTATTTTATTCTATTTTAAATTATTTTATTTTATTTTAAATAATATTATTTTATTTTATTTTTAATTTATATCATAGTATGTTATTTATTTATTTTTATTTGGTCTTTCATTGTAATTGAATTGTATTATATTATTATATTAAATATCATATGATATATAAAATTATATTATATTATATTATATTTTTTATTCTATTTTAAATTCTATTATTTTATTTTATTTTTAATTATATCATATTATATTTTTTAATTTTTTCTTTTATTTTAATTTTATTATATTATATTATTTCATATAATAACATATAATATTTAAAATTAAATTACATTATATTATTTTATTTTAAATTACATCATATTATATTATTTGTATATTGAAATAATAATAATAATAATAATAATAATAATAATAATAATAATAATAACCAATTTCTTTGAAGCCTTTGACGTGGATAAAAGAGAAGATCATAGACTTCCCTCTGTCCTGAAAATATTGTCACATTTGATTTTTCAAGCCCTAATTAGTTTATCATCAAACTACACAATGTTAAAATTTTATATTGAACCAATCAATTCATCTAAGCCACTAATTCTCTTGTCTGAAACAATATGCAATAATGCCAACAATTCATTATTGCAATTACTATATATATACATATTAATATCTAAAACACAGAATACAATCACAATGCATAAAATATGAATACAAATCCTTAAAAAAAACTAAATGATTAATTTATTAAGTCCCAAATCCCAAATAAATGATTTAGGTGAACACATATTCTACTATTAGCACAATTCATGTCAAATACCCACATTAGTTTTCTCAATACCAAACAATAAACTCATTAAAACATAAAAGTTATCAACAAAACAATTACTGCAGTTTTATATAGATACATACTTGTATCAACAGCAAAAATCTGTAGAGCTACAAGCAAATGGGGCGACGTGGGGTGATTCGATGGTCACGACGGTCTAGATCGGCCAGCGGTCGTTTTCTCTTATTTCTTCTCCCTCTTTTCTCTTTTCTTCTTTTTTTCTTTCTTACTTCGCCTGCTTGATTGTCTGGGTTCTAATGAAAATTAAAAAGAATTAGCAATAACTTTCTACGAGGCATGCAGTCGCTGAAATGTTAGACTTACTATCATTAGCAACCGCTTTCAGCAACCACATACGGTTGCTAATAAAGCTGACATGACACTATTAGTGATCAACGTGCGATCGTTGTTACTTTTTGGTCCTAAAAAGGTTGGCGCCAAAGATCGTGCCAATTATTTAGGCGAAACTAAAATTTATAGCGACCGCAAGGCGGTCACTAATACTAACAACGACCAAACACATAAGCGATCGTTGTTCAACCTTTTTCTTATAGTGTATACTCTCATTGTCCCACAAATACGGACTTAGTTTAAAATTTGAAATTAAATTAGCCAATTTTATAATCAAAATTTATCTCATTTTCTTTTAAATATAGGTAAATATATTACATTTAATTTACTACAATATCTAATTTTTTGAAGCTCAAAAGTATAAATAAATTTACTTAATTATCAATTCAAAAATTGACTAACTTGACCAAAAAAGTCAAATTAAGCCAGTTTTTACGAGACAGAAAGAGTAACAAACTAATTCCTTATGATATACTTAGGAGGGCAAAATTATTGTGACGACCCCGAATCCGGGTCCCCCGAACCTCAAACTCGGTTCAACGCGAGTACAACCTTTTCCTTATTGTTCATGAATTACAACAATACTATAATTGCTAAATAATCATTTATTTACAATTTTACAACATCTCTTTCTATTCCAGAATCGAAATCTTTATACATTCCTAGTATGTCTCAATATCATACATGATACGACATTCTATTACAATCAATTTGAGTATTCAATACTCATATAACATACCAACTAAGTCTTATGCTACACAATCATTTACCTGTCCAATTCGGACTGATATCTACAATAGATATTTAGATCTTCAATGGAAGTAATATGTTTTCCTGTTCCTTGTTCTTTATTGAGAACTTCAGGTAACTAGCCTTATCTGAAAATGTTGGTTTAGGCAAGAGTGAGCACGACGGCTCAGCAAGTCTAACAGCTACACATAACACATTACATGCTTCACATAAAATCTGCAATTTATACTAACATCATGTTTTTCATGCATTTCAGTTTATGACCTACTGCTCATGCATGTCATGCCTCGCATTTAATCTATGCTTTATATCTAACCTCTATCATGACATATAGTTCAATGCAAAACAATTGTCTTAAATCAACTACCGCATATCAACAGTTCAAATCAACTTATTGCACAAAGGCATATTAAAACATCTTTGCACATAACCACGTATGAGCACATCTTAGTTTAATAACAAACTTATAATTCATGCACATAATACAACACGTTCTTAAAAAAACTTGTCTGGACTTGTATAACCAGCTTACGTTAGTCTTTCACGTTCCTTGCACCACCTACACGGTACGTGAGATCAACGGTGCACAATATCAGTCAAAGTTTGACTCAATACTAAATCTTATTTTAAAGATATTTATTTCTTCTTATCATCCCCTTTATTTAATAAGGTTAATTTCATATTTTAGTCTCTCTTTGACTTGACTCAGTGTTTCATATTCAACACCATAAATCTTTTATTCGAAACTATGCAATTCTGACATTTATTAATGTCACTACATTAAAACTTGGACCCTATATTTTTTTAGGTCGATCCACCAATTAATCACTAATGGACCATACCTGTCATAATATTACCCACCTTGGATAATATTTTAAATTTTACTATCAATTAGTAATAACTTATAATGTTATTTAATTGTTAAGTAACATTTTAAATAATCATTACTATTATTAATTTATTTTTAATAATAGTTTACCTTAATCATTATTATTAATCTTTTAATAATAATTTAATTGCTTGTTAATATTATTACCCTTTAATAATATTTTAATTGACTTCTCATTATTATCAATCATTTTAATAATATTTGAAATCCTCACGTATCATTAGTAATTATTTAATAACGATTCAACCCTTAACTATTATTACCCAATAGTTAATTACTTGTTAAACAATATTATTAATTCTTTAATAATATTCTAAATCTTTATTTATCATTATTATTTATTTAATAATGATTTAACTCTTAACTATTACTATTTAATAGTTAATTAAATGCTAAATAATATTATTAATCATTTAATAATATTTTAAATTAATTACATATCATTATTAATTATTGAATAATGATTTAATTCTTAACTATTATTATTTAATAGGTAGTCAATAATATTATCAATATATTTTAATTACTTAATAATCTTCTTTCGATTAAATAATAATTTATTCCACTTAATTACCATTTAATTATTATTTAATATGAATTAAATAATAATTAATTAACAAATTATCCGAACTCATTATTTAATATTAATTAATTAATTAACCTTACTTATTATTTAATATTAATTAAATAATAAATAATTAGTTTATTAACCTTAATTATCCTTTAATTATTATTTAATATTAATTAAATAATAAATAATTAGCTTTCTAACTTTAATATTCTTTAATTATTATTTAATATTAATTTAAATAATAATTAAATATTTATTTAACTTTACTTATTATTTAAGTGCAATTAAATAATAAATAACTAACTTATTCATCTTAACATCCTTTAATTATTATTTAATATTCATTAAATCATAATTAATTAATTACATAACTTCATATATTATTTAATATTTATTAAATAATATTTAATTAGATTATTAGCCTATTTATACACTAATAAATAGCTAATATATAGTGAATCACTCCAATAATTTCAAATTTTATTTTATAACACTCCAATAGGTCAAATATTATTTTTCTGAAATTAAAAATAATTTTCTCATACTTATTAGCAATTTAGTAAGCTTTAATCCACCATTAATTCTAATAAATACCAAATTACAAAAAAAAATCAGATTTTAAATTTTGATAATTTTCTTTATAAAATTATAAGCATTTTCTCTTTTGGAACCAACCCAAGAACCGGCCTAAAAGTGCCCGAACCGGCCCTACCTAGAAATCATGAAAAACCGAAAAAAACCGAACCGGCCAGTTTTTTAAAAAAAATAGGCAGATTACTTTCTGAATTTTTCAGACTTGGGGTCTGCGACGGGAACTTGAATAAAATGAAATTCACAAGTCCGATTGAGGCCTATTTGGTATCGATGGATTCGTAACTTCCCGAACTACATTTCTCTGTCATCAAACATCAAATTTGAATTTGTTTTGGTCACGGAAATTGGCTCCAAACCGGACTGTTGTGCACAGCCCTAAAACAATGAGGTGTTTTGGTAGAAAATCCATATCTTGCTCATTTTAAATCGGATTTTAGTCATTCAACTTGGAGAATCTTCATATTTCATGGATCTATCACCCAAAATTGACGGATCATAAATCCGACTTAGGGATTGTGAACAGTAATTCCGTGAAGGGACTGCTACGTATTAGATTAATTTGTTTCGTCGGTAAAAATTTATTTAATGAGTTTGATGAAATTTTTTATCACAAACACATATAAAAACCCATGTTAAACCCATCAAACTATGAATATACATATATTACATAGCTAAAGACTTCTAGAACATCAAAACGTGTTTTGATCGGTTAAAAATACATTTTAACCGTTCAAATCATATCTAAACTATAAAAATGAACTAAAGAAGGTTTAGAACACTTTTTAACCTTTTATACATGGATGCTCTCCTTCCTCTTGACTTGATCTTGGATTGTGACTCTCTCTTGTCCATTCTCTAGCAAATTTGCTTGGTGGATCATCAATCTCATAAGAGTAACTCTCTATATCTCTCAAGAAGCTCTCCCTTTTTCTCTCTAGAAAATGCTACAAATGACTAACCAACCTCGCCAATCAATGGAACACTTCTATTTATAGCACAATGTTAATCCTTCATTAACCTCCTAATCAACTAGTGTTGGTGAAATTAGGAGCTTAAACTATATTACTATTGCATTGAATGACTATCATGAATGACCATTGGTGTGACATCCATCAAGGTTGCTTGTAAGAAACTTTTGGAGTGTAATTGAAGCCATAGGAAGTTCACACTCAACATTTCCATGCGGGGACCCCTCAAAATTCGGGATTTGCAATTTATTACACCAATTTGACTTTATTTTTATGTTCTATATCATTATATAAGTATCTATATATATATACACCAATATATGTATACATATTCACCTATACTTGTACATTGGGCTCCACTTTGGACCTTAGAATTAAATTATATTGAGCTCATTTATTTAATTTGGTTGGGCTCAATTTAATTGTTACATTGGGCTAACATTAAATGTAAGACCCCGAATTTTATGAAATACAAAATTTAATTTTTCTTCATATATATTTTTTTTAAAACAGTAAGTGGTTAAATTAACAAAAATTGAAAGTTAAGGATGTTATGTGCAAATTTTATTTTGTCGGACAATATTCGCTTTGTCGGGGAATATTCGTTTGGTCGGGGAATATTCGTGCCGTACGACGGCGCCGAAATAATAAATTATTGGTGGACCCCACAACGGAATATTTGTCGGATATAGAAAACGACAGAAGTAACATTTTTAAATAAAAATAGTCAACGGAACTGTTAAAATACCGGTGATAAAAGAATAGTAGCATACGGTAGTTTATGGTATTTTCTGTAGCACACGGTACTCTACAGTAACACACGGTATTGCATAGTGTCTCGTATTATTGGTCTGATAATTGACACCGTAACTGTTACGCATCATTTCATCGATAATTGTCACTGCATAATATTTTATATTATCAATTCAATAATTGTTGTTACACAGTATTTTGCATTATTGATTTAATAATTGTCATTACACTGTATTTTATATCATTGAGTCAATAATTGTTGTTGCACTGTTTTTAAAATTATTGAACCTAATAATTGTCACAGTAACATATGCACAGTAATTCACATTATTGAATCAATAATTGTCATTACACAGTAACGTATGCTTTATTTTACATTATTGTTATCTCTATTATGATGTTATTTAAACAGTTGTATTTCATTAATTTATTGACTTGATATCTAAGAGCTAACTATACTGTATTTATAACAATTAGTCATAATAATTGAATTGATAAAGTTATTTGTTTATAATATAAAGTTAGGTGATTATTAGGTGATATGAAATGAATGGTGTAGATTAAAGTGTGAATTATTGTTGAATAATTGAATTGATTTGTTTATAATATAAAGTTAGGTGATTATTAGGTGATATGAAATGAATGGTGTAGATTAAAGTGTGAATTATTGTTGAATAATTAAATTGATTTGTTTATAATATAAAGTTAGGTGATTATTAGGTGATATGAAATGAATGGTGTAGATTAAAGATAATATAATATTTGAAATGGATGGTGTAGATTAAAAGATGATCTTTAAATGAATGGTTTAGATTAAATGAATGATAAGATTTTTGGCTATAAATAGAAGCCTTAACTTAAGGATTTTTCATAAACTTCCTTACTTGTTCTTTCTTTCTCTCTCTAAATACTTCTTGTGAAAGTTCTCTCTAAGTGTGCTTAAGTCATCTTGAGTATTTGTGAAGATCTATAAGTATACGTGTACTGTTCAAGTTAATCAACCTCATTTAAATCAATATCCAGTCACGTGTTACGGTAAGGGATACCATCTTTTTCATCTTCCATTATTCAAACATACTATGGTAAGGGATTATCATTATTTGATTCTCGATAATAATATTGTTTCTTCCTTACTCATAAGACGTGCCTTTTATTTCCATGTATTAAATTGTGGGAATAACCTTACGGAGCGGATTGCCGCCTGTTGGTGAATAACCTTTCGTATTCATTCATTATTAATCTCTGAGAATAACCTTACGGAGCGGATTGCCGCCTGTTTGGTGAATAACTCTTTGTACTCAAATTCTATTAAATTGTGGGAATAACCTTACGGAGCGGATTGCCGCCTGTTTGGTGAATAACTATTTGTACTCAAATTCTATTAAATTGTGGGAATAACCTTACGGAGCGGATTGCCGCCTGTTGGTGAATAACCCTTTGTATTAATTTCCTTCACCTTTTGTTAATCAAACCTGCTACGGTAAGGGATATTATTTTCTTTCATACTCCTAAATCGAAATTTATTATGGAACTATTGCTTCTATAATTCCTGAAAATATTATATGTTCCATAATAGTTGAACTTCATTATTTCAACTGAACCTTCCTATTTACGTGAACCTTTCTATTGAATTGTAACCGTTATTCTGAACTGTGGATCTTGAATATCATTTTTAAATTTCACTCCACATCATGTTGACAATTTGGACATTATTTGAATCTGTACAAAGTAAACTTCCGATACTTATTGTTATCCTATTTCTTCTGTTCATCATTTATATCATTCTAATCATCCAAAAATCAAGCTGTTGTGAATATCTGTGGCCGGGGGCACAGATGTGATATATTTGTTGAACAGATGATAGGTTAAAGGCGATATAATAGGTTAAAGGCGATACATCTGTTCGGTGTCTTTTATGGCACGTGGTGAATGTTCTCTTTGGCCCGTAGTGCAAAGATGAACTGTTGTTTGGTATGATTATGACCAAAGGCTGAATCTGGTATAATCATGACCGTTGGTGTTATATTGAATGTCTTTGGCCCGTAGTGCAAAGATGAACTGTTGATCTGCATGATTATGATCAGGAACTGTGAATTTGTATTATCTTGACTAATGATATTTCAGATGATAAAAGTTGATGATGTTTTTCCTAAAAAGAGAACCGAGTGGACATTATAGTCTGCATTATTCTTCTAATAGATTACTCATTCCGCTGCTATTATTGATCTGAACGTTGTTTAAGAATTTAACTGCAGTTTTTGATATAAACCTTGTAGTCTATTGTATTCTATCAAGAACTCAACTGTTGAAGACTAATGATAATTTATTCGTCATTATCTTAGTCATGATATTCTTTACTGGGCTATTTGAGCTCACCCTTTCTTTTGTTCCATTGTTTTTCAACAGGAGATGAAAACATAACAGGGTCTAGCCGGGGAATGGAGTGAGGGTCCGAGGAATAGTTATCATAGTCTTCACGTTTTGTAAAATAGTGTGACAATAATAGTGAAGACTTAGTTGTGTATTATTATACACTGTATTGTTGTACGTTGTGCTTTGTTGTAATAATTTTGTTGTAGTCTTTTGACGACTCAAGTTTGGGCTGTGTGGGCCCAGATTTGGGGGCGTCACATTAAATACCCTATGTTACATTTAATTAAAACAAGCATTGGGCTTGGTTAATTATTACATAAATCAATGTTCAAATTAAATTATATGGACTATTAGGTTAATTAATTTAACTTAGTTTAATACATCAATTGGACTTATAATATAATCCAATTAGACTTACTTTTAATTATCCTACCACATTGGGTTACATAATTAACTCACCCATAGTTAATTCTCAACACTACCTTCTTTCCTCTATCAATTAACCAATGTTTGGTTAATTCTCTCTCTTGTCTACCAACTAGGGTTATTCAATTAACCATGCATTAGTTAATTCTCTACACTCAATCAATACTTGAAAAATATTCTCCCAACACATTGACCATCATTTGACTTTAATGTGTTTGGGCTACATGGATTACTTTGTATTGGGCTTTCTTATTTAATTACTTGGGCTACCCAACACAACTCACATATCATATATAACTTGAGTTTGGTAATTAATTTAATTGGACTTCCACACCATGATATACCATACTTTCCAATATTATTTAATTGGACTTATATTAATTACCTCTTGGACTATATCATAACTTAACATTTGGGCTTATTATTTAATTACCCACCTTCATGCAAGTATTTCCATATTGGGCTTGTATTAAATCCATTAATGGACTCTATATGACAACTAAATAATTAAGTTAATTACTTAATTAATTATCTTCTTAATATTGTCATTCTAGGCAATATTCCACTTCTCTACTTGCTAATCTTAGCTTTAATTCATGACTCATATAATTAATTCAATTAATTATATTATATGACTTTCCTTTTTAATCCATACTTAAACTAATTAAATTATTAGTTTTATTGAGTATTTAATTTACTTCACACATCATCTTGTTTGACTAGCAATTTTCAACTCTAGGTATATATATATATATTCACCTTCACTTCTCAATTAAATTTATTTCCTTAATAAATTCTCTACATGCATCAATACAATATTCTCACATTTAATTTCTAACAAATAAATTATGTTAAAAAAAAATGTTTACCCATTTTCTACACATCTTACTTCTCAAATTCTAGGTTTTAAACCTGAACCTTTAATAAAATCAATTAAGATATTATTTAAAATCTTGAAAATATTTGGGATATTACAATTATACCTTTTGAGTTTATTTTGCACCATTAATTATGTCTTAAAAGATATGGTCTCACACTAATAATTATACTTTGATGAATTTTTTTGTTAATTAATCAAATTTAAAGACAAACATCATACGAGTATAAATACATGTAAGAGTTTTACATTTGAATCTTAAATTTTTGAGTCATATTATATATTGCGATAAATTTATATCGAATTATAATTATAAAATATATCAATATATGAAATATGATAGAATTATAAGAATGTCCCACTTATTACACATGTCTTCAAAAAAATTACCTACCAACCTAAACATTCATAATATATATTATTTTACTAATTTTTTTTAGTTAAGCTGACATTTATTCGACTGTTCCTTATTTAGTCACCAGCTAGCCTTCCCAATACATTTGATCAAAGAAAACAAATCTAAAAGTTATAATAATTTAACTTGAAGCATAATCATATTCGATATAATATAATTTTTAAAACAACAGAAGCAGGTAGAGAAGAAGAGTATTATTAAGAAAGAATTATTATTAACCTAGCTATTTTTGACTTTGAGATTAAAAAAAAATTATGTATTAATCATACTAAAATAGAATAGTAAAGAAAGAAAGACATTTATTACTTATACAATAAATGTTTTATTTTATTTTTAAATCATATGCTTCATCACATGAAGCTGATATTCTCATATATTTTTATGATATATTTACATAATTTTTCTCACGTGAATAGTAGGTGAGATCCACATTCATATGAGAGAGAGTCATAAAAAAAATTATATTTTCATGTGTAAATATCTTTTTTCGTGTAATATTTTTTTTTATTGTTAAATATTTCAATAATACTCACTTCCGTAAGGGATTCAGAGATATATTTAAGGCTATGAAGATCACTCTTTCTTTCTCTATAGTTTAATTTAATTGTTTTCCTATTATATGTAAATAGACACTAGGTTTATATGTTCAGTGTATTTTTTATTTTGTTTTGTATTTGCTATAGTTTATCTCAACTCTCAAGTACTTATCATACTTTTTTTTCTTTCGATCTAGAAATCCCTTAATTTTAACTATAGTTATTAGTAATTTTATGATATATTTGTTTGTAAAAAATATATTTGAGTTTGGACTATTTGTATTAATTTAATACTATTTCGGATTATTTTAACATATCATGGGGGATTAATAGTCCTTTAAATAGTTCTTTTGACTATTTTTTAAAAATCATTTCTAAGATTATTTATGTGAAATTACATAATCCTATGAAAAATTTAGAATTAATATTCCTCCTCATTTTAAGTTATTAAATGACTTTATAGGACTAATTGTCTAATATTAAGATATTAATAATCCATTATCAAAAGATTAAATAGTGCAAAATAGTATTAAATTAAGATAAATAGTCAAATCTCAAACATATTTTTTGTTAACAAACATGACCTTAATGTTATATTATTATTATTATTATTATTACATTCATTATAATTCTCATGCATGGCAAATTATGGATGAGTAAAACTTGATAAAACAATCATATCTATCACCTACCTATCTATCTATCTATACCAATATATAACAAGGCAAATATTAAATCATTTTAGTTGGTTCTTGAGTTAACTCAACAATTCAATTTGGTGACTCGATAACTCAAATTTTATATTTTTTATTTTCATGTCTTCTTGGTTATAAATTATGGCATTCTCAAAAATCAATAGTTCAAAAGTTAAGTTTTTCAAAAAAAAAAATTAATACATATTTATTAATAAAGATACAATATATCATTTATCACAAAGAATTAAGTAAAGATAAAAAAAAATATTTGAACTATCAAGTCACTGAATTTGAACTACTACATTAATTTGATATCAATTAAAATGTTGCTCAAAATTATCATATATAAAATTTACGTGATAAGTCATTTTTAAACTTACCCGTAATCTATATGAATTATTAAGTTTGTAAAATTATAAAAGTATATTATGTCTAAAATACATATGCTCTACATATGACATATAAAATTAATGTAGTTCATCTAAATTATGAAACCAGTAAAAATTTTGACAACAAAAAATATTGTAATACTGAATATCTTTATTTACTAAAATTATATAAATTCATATTAAATATAAATATTTAAAACTAACTATAAAAAATAATAATATTGTTTATATTTAGAACAAAAGAAATACATATTTAAAGCAGTTAATCATTTTCTTGTATAACTAAAATAAGTTATCATGAAATTTCGTTCTATTATTTCGCTCGCTAAAATCAAAGTTTTATCATAAGATGAGTTATACTTTCAGAAGCGAGTTTAATAATATAATATTATTATATTATTTTATTTTTTTAATAAAATTAAAGTTCGTATTTATATAAATATAAAAAATAATAAATTTCATCCGATTATAGAAACTTCTATAATCGGTCGCGCACACTTTGTCCAGACATAAAAGATTTTTTAAATGATTACAGTTAGGAATAACCGAAAAAACTATAAGTACATGTGTTCGTACGTACATGCAAAACATTATCCAATTATTTTTGAATAGAGGGCCCACTTGCATCACTAACTACCTTTCTCACTCTTTTAAAGCAATCACTCGCCACTGAAAGCCAGGAATCAAAGTATCAGTCCTTACTAAAGAAAAGGTTATCTTATCCCACCACCGTCAGATCTTAATCAATTCAATTAAAATGTCGAACTAATTTTGTGGGCTGTTCTACAAAATGGGGACCACTAACGGCGACATAATACCGTCATGACGGTTCTTGACAGAAGTCACATCTCGATGACGCTGTAAACGTACCCTTGTCCTTACTGCTCGATTTACCGCCAAAGCCTAAATTAGTCAATTCGTGTACTCTCCTGGGCTTAGTAAGCTCATTAAGCTTGTCGTTTGGCCACGTGTTTAGGAACAGCGTAGGCGCTTCACATGACTACTCAGTTGTGTGACTACGTAGTTACAATTATGCCCCTATATTGCAATTAAATTACATCCAGACTGTATAACATCTAAAAATTAAAAAAAATATAGGTGGTTTGACGGGAAACAAAGTTAGTCGTTCAAAGAGCTTATCTGTCCTTTCTCTTTCTCTCTCTTAAAAGTAATACTAAAATAATAATAATAAATAAAAACCAGGTCTAAGGAGTTTTGGTTACAAATCCCCTATTTCCTCTCTTCATCTCTGCGGATGAAACCTTTGCTTCTATTTTGCCGTCTAGTGACTAAATTTAGATCAGATCTCTGTGAATGAACCACCTCTCGGTGACTCTTGTCTATAAGGTTTGTTTTGTTTATTTATGATTATTATTAAATTTTATGTCCATAAAATGGAAAATGAAGACAAGAAAATGAACAAGTGCGGTAAATTTTGCGGAAGATAGGAAGATCACAAAGATTTCTATCAAATGTATTGTTTGCCGCATTCATTATACATGTATCACACCTAATTCACTTTTATTGTTTTTTAATTTGTTGGTTCTTGTGCTTTGACCGCCACTTACCGATATTTAACTCGAGAGATCTGTTGCTCTGTTGGTGTGATGAGATTAATTGATCTTGTTTTACAGCTTTATTTTTTTTTACTGAATGTGATAAGATTAATTTATCTTGTTTTAAAGCTTAACTTTTGGTATTTTTACTGAATTTTTCTTCATATTCTTAGTATTGTGTAGTTTTTTATTTTATTGCATGGTTAATTGAGATATGGCTGATATGCAAGCAGGTTTAGAGTTGCTGAAGAACAATTGTTTGCTAGAAGCAATTAAAAAACAGAGAAATAAAGGTTGATTACCATGTTCTAGGCCTTCAAATGGATATCACTAGAGATGCTTCAGTTTCTTGGGTTCCGTCAACTCCATTGAAGCCACCTCGAGCTGAAGAGGGAGCGATCTGTACAGATGTACAAGAAAATCATATAATTAAGCGGAATGGCTTGGAGTCGGAACAACTTTGCCGAGCAAATCTGGCAGAAGCAAATATATTCCCAACATCGCAAAGTAATGGTTGCGGAGAAGGTAGTGATAATGTCTATACATATCCTAACTTCTCTCCCATGCACTCTGTTGACAAAAATATGCCATTTTGCGATCTCTTGGCACTTGCAAATGCGTCCACATCAGCTGCGCCAGATGTTAATGGGATTTTTGGTTTCATACCAGTAACTCCAATTAAAGGTAATCCATTTTGCAACAAGCTTTGTATGTTTGCAACCTTGCTTGGGTCAAACTTCCAAATTAATGGTAATTGCTCGTCCACTAGGAATTGAAGCATATTTTTCCCACCACAAAAAATCCATCCTAATCAACGACTAATGATGCAATACAAATTTTGCATGTATAGTACTCATTGTAAATTGCGTTGGAAGATAGACTTATGTGAAAAAGCATTTCCTGCCCCCTTTGACCTAAATTTGAGTATCATTATACCAATTTGTAATTTTGTATAATAGAGCTTAAAGCCACACATTGCCACTAAATGACACATCACGACTTGTAGTTTTCCATGTCTTGTGTTTGCATATCATAATTCTTAACGCTTTTATTAATAATTCCTTGTTCTGCTTATATTAATAATTATCATTTCTCTTGCTATAGAATCTAACTTGTCTCCTTAAAGTATGTTGCATTCTTTGCCACACAGCATGAACATCTACATTACTTTTTCATATCCTACTGGAGTATACATATTTGTTCAAGATATAACATGTTTTCAATATACATTATACTTAAACGATACTAACCCAAGTTCTATTTTTGGGAATCTGATGTGAAATGGATCTCTATCCTATTTTACAGATGGGTGCTCTATTTATTTGCAACCTTCCTTTGATCTTAATTCGCCACCACAACCAATAGCAGAAAAGGAGGAAAAAGAACTCATTACTGACATGACAGCGGAAGTGGTTGAGCTCACTCAATCGAACGATGATCTCTCTTTGGAATTGCGGGAGAAACACATTACTGACATGACAGAGGAAGTCGTAGAGCTCACTCAATCAAATGATGTTGTCTCGTCGGAATTGCAGGAGAAACACAACGCCAATGACAATGGAAGCTTGGACATGAACATTACAACACATCAAAAACCGAGGAGAAAAAAATACATGCCCAAAGTAGTTAAGGAAGGTAAATCTAAGAAAACCCCACAGCCACAGACACCAAATCCAAGAACCCCAAAGGTCGTTGGTCCCTATGACACCCCAACTGGAAAGAGGAAATACGTCCGAAAGAAAGGACTTGACAACCCCCCAAATTCTCCTTCAGTAGATGCAATCAGCATAATCACAGAGTCAAAGACTCTTTTTCGCACGAGAAGATCTTGTAGGAAATCTTTGAACTTCGACTCTGAAAGCCAAGTTAGAGATGAAAGCTCAAACCAGCCAGATTTTGGCTCAGAATCACATGCGCTGAATTTTTCCACCTGTATGCAACCAGGTGTGCAGCTTGGACATGGGACAAAAGGAATTATAGAAAAAGAGCAAGTGGGATTTGCTTACGACATAACACTTTCCACGAATAAGGAAGTGGAAAATTACATATCGATGCCTGACAAACAAGCACAAAGCCCCTCGACTCTAAGCAAGACTGATCAAGCACGTGATAAATTAATGGCCGGTGTCCAAAATGAGTGTACAAGAGGAAAATGCCACATCGTTTTCTCAGATGTGACTCATGACAAGGAGTCCAACATTGTACAAATACTTGATTCAAATTCTCATTCAGCACCAAGGAGTCCAAATGATTCCAACTGCAGCACCACTGAATGTTTGACCAAGGAAAAACAAGCGAGGGGAGTGAAGAGAGTACATGAAAGTGCCACTGGTAAAGAGCTGTGCAACATTAATGCAATTGGTGCACATCACAATTCTATGCAGGCATACATGGCAATGTTTCCGGTATATCAATATGGCAATGATAGGACTCCTGGCATGTATTTCCCCCCAATTTATAAGAAAAAGAGAACTGAGAAATGTCATAATTCAGTGGCATCCATCACAATGCCTACAGTTTATGCAGCAAAGCAAACAATGGAAAATCCTTTACAAGGCACCCATGGTTATCCTTTCACATCAGAAACTAATTGCACATCTTCTGCTGCTCAATGTAATGGCACAAACACTCCAATCAAAACCTCGGAAGGTGCTCAAGATAAACCTCTGAGTTTCAGATGCATGCTGGCCTTGAGTACTACGGAGTCGAAAAAGAAGAGATCCAAGGGCCCTTCTCGAGTACGTGACTTGGCTTCTCTTATTGAAATTGTAGAAGGAATGCAGCTGCCTACTTTTCCCACTAGAGGAGCTACATCAACAGGTATATCCCATCAACCTCACTCATGCATGGAAGCCCTAGTTGCAGATAACCGTGCAGCAACCACAACCAAGAAGCGGACAAAGAGAAATTCCCTAGCCAATTCATGGACTCCAGGTACTAACAATCAACATCTGTGTCACCAAATAAAATGGTACCTCCTATTGTGGATATAATATTCTTTATTTCCAAAGGGGAAAAAAACACCCGTTCTACAACTGATTCTTTCTCTAACTTGATTGTGGCATTTACTACAGGACCATATCCAGGCATAGTACAAAAAGATATGTTTTCTATTGATGCACTAGTTGAGCATCTAAAGCATCTAGATATCAATGCAGAAAGGCAACAAGTTGCATATTCAAAGCTGAATGCACTCAGTTTTCATAGTACAAGGTATCAAGAGCAAAACGCACTTGTTGTTTATCAAAGAGATAGAACTCTTGTGCCTTTTGAAGGCCCATTTAATCCCATTAAGAAACGAAGGCCACGCCCTAGAGTTGACCTGGATGATGAGACAACTAGAGTTTGGAAGCTTCTGTTGCAAGACATAAACAGTGAAGGTATTAATGGGACAGATGAGGAGAAGGAAAAATGGTGGGAAGAAGAACGAAGAGTGTTTGGTGGAAGAGCAGACTCATTTATTGCTCGCATGCATCTTGTTCAAGGTAAACACTTTCAATAAACACAATAATGAACATTGTAATTTACGGCAGAAGAATTTTTTGATATATGGATTATTTTGTAAGGTTACTAAATTGATATGAGAAAAAAAAAACAAGGATTGCATGGTGTCCGAGCAAACCATTTGACTATAGCAAACCAAAGTACTGTAAGTCGCCTTGAACAGAGAAATTGGTAGGTACATATTGTTCTTTCATGCACAGGGAAGGGGTAAACCTTTTTCCCATGTTTGCTTCACTTTGTCTCCTTGAGGGCTTAAAACATTCCAACTAATGGTTTCCTTAATCACCTGGTCATTCCCTTTCTTTTCTTCCATTCTTTCCGAACCAAGTGTTTCCTATAGAAAGTTTCCAAGTTATAACTATAATAATCAAGTGCTAAACCCACTAAATTTCCAGTCACCTATTCATTCATTTTCTTTCATTCGTTCTCTCCAAAATAATATATTGCTAGGGAAAAAGTTCTTGACATTAAATGATTAAATAATTAGAACTAAGCACTGAAGCATCACTATGGCCCGAATAAATATGAATCCAAAGTCTAAGCTGCTACCTATTACCTAGTGAGTAGCATGTTGCCAGATATGGAAGCAGAGTTCAAAGGCCAAATGTTAAGCAGCCTCGAACTGCTCCTAGAATTAAAACTATAAGGCTAAGAAATGATAAAAAAAAAAAAATCATTAATTAATAATGTTATAAATAATCAGAACTACATCTACATCAAAACTTTCTTCGTTTCTATCCTCTTCTAAAAGAAAATTGAACATACTCTTGGCAATTTGCTTATCTCATTTCTATTAAATGTTAATTTGCATTGAAGAGAGATGTTGATAAACTTGACTTTCAAAATAAAATTATAGAAGCCCATTTACCTACACAAACACTCCAGTACTTGTGCTTGCATAACTCCTGCTTCTGAGTACACATGCATAAATTGAAAAAGAAAAACTTGAATACCTAGAATTTTGTGTATTGACAGCAGGAATTGAAATAATTTTTGCAGGAGACAGACGCTTCTCTAAGTGGAAGGGATCGGTTGTAGACTCTGTGGTTGGTGTTTTCCTTACGCAGAACGTCTCAGACCATCTGTCTAGGTCAGCTGATCTTTTGCATCTTTTTAGGAATTTGATGCCATGAGTTCTAACTGAAAGCATCTTTGACATTATTTTTGTCCATTCTTGCAGTTCTGCCTTTATGTCACTTGCTGCACGTTTTCCCCTTGTGTCAGACAATGTTCCAGCCTCTGAAAAGAGGATGAATATTTCATCAGTCAATGAACCTGAAGCATGTGTACTGGATCCAGATGATACGATTGAATGGCACGGAGTGAAGTCAAACCAGCCGACCTGTGATCAGATTTCTATGAAGCTCCGGGATGATGGATATAATGAAGAGAGAGAATTCGACAACGGCAATGAATCCTCTGTAAGCAGCACAGATGGTGTTAGGCCAAAAGATGGTTCAAATTTCCAGCTGGACTTTGCTAGTTATGGTATAGGGATGTACGAAGAATCAGCATTGAATGGATCAACCACTCTGATTACAGGAACAATGTCTAGTTTTAATGGAAACCATAAAGAAGTGGATGATGTAATTTCTTCTCAGAATTCTGTTATTTCCTCTCAGAACTCTATGGACTCTTCTATTGCTGAAGTTGCTGAAAGATCCTTCTCACAGACCAACTTGGAAGCAGAACCTGTAGTCGTGTCCAGGCCCAATAGTTTTGCTGGCACCACTTCCTTTGTTGAGCTCCTACGAATGGCAGAAACAACCAATTGCAATGGATTTTACAATCTGGAGGTATCATCTAGTAAGAAGATAGAGAACAACCAATTTAAAAGTACGGCATGTGACTTGCAGAAACAGGATGATGACAGATCAGATGGTTCTAAAGCCTCACTGGGACCCTTGATCCCTTCTGGTAATCGACTCTTGCATCTGCCCCCCAATTCAAAAGAGGTTGAATGCATTGACATGTTGGGAGAAGTTAGCAAGTCTTCTGGCATTCTAGAGGAAGATAAAGATTTTTTTCATGTTGAAGAAAGTAGGTCATCAGCAGAATCTGCAAGCCAAGCTACAGTTCAACATTTTGTTGCAATGGATTCCCATGAAGCATCAAAGTCTTCTGCTGAAAATTATCTGCCACACAACAGCCTTCAAGTTGAATCGAATAAAATATATCAGTCTCAAACACTGTCTGAAGATCCTAAGAACAAGGTCAAGTCACCTACTCAAGAGAAGATATGCCAAGTGGAGAAATTTAGCATTCCAAATTTTTCAGTACCCTTAGATGTTACCAGAGTTCTTAATAATTCAAGAACAAAAGGGCAGAAAGAAATAGAGTCAAATTCAAATGATCGTGCTTGTCTTCCTCAAAAGAACCTTAATGGCTTGAATACCACGACTTCTAAAGCCAAAAGGGGAAGAATGGGTAATGAGAAACAGATTGCAGTTGAGTGGGATAGCTTAAGAAAACAGGCACAAGTCAATGGTGAAAGAGAAAGAACAGCCAACACAATGGACTCTGTGGACTGGGAAGCAGTAAGGCTCGCAGATGTTGAAGAGGTTGCTTACACCATCAGAGAAAGGGGAATGAACAATATTCTTGGAGGGAGAATTAAGGTATGCCTTTGGAATTTTACAATTAAGAATTTCATATTCAATGACATGAGTTGCAGGTGGCATTCCTATTTCATAATAGTGACTGCAGCAGATAGTACTTGACATCAACTGATTATAAATTGGAAAATTAATGCAGTCAACTGATTATAAATTGGAAAATTAATGCAGGATTTTCTTGACCGTCTTGTTAGAGATCACGGAAGCATTGATCTTGAATGGCTGAGAGATGTGCCACCTGACAAAGCAAAGTAAGTCTACGGTTTGAGTTTCTATTGTTTTGTTTGTTAGAGGAATACAATACATTGTCTTAAAAATAAGATGCTAGGTTGATCTAATTTACAATTTTGAAAATATATACATGTGTAACAAAATTGACCACAACAAGAAATAGAAAGAAATACCAACATCTTTTTAATGACGACATCAACTAACATTTTCTCCCTCAGAGAGTATCTGTTGAGCTTCAGGGGGCTGGGTTTGAAAAGTGTGGAGTGTGTTCGCCTTTTAACGTTACACCATCTTGCTTTCCCAGTAAGTTATATACATTACAAAATCTTGTATCTACGTGGAAGAAATCTATCTCAAAATAATAATGAAATCTATCTTACACATAATAATTGACGTCTTTAAAAGGTCGACACGAACGTTGGACGTATAGCTGTAAGACTAGGATGGGTACCCCTTCAGCCATTGCCTGAGTCGCTCCAGTTGCATCTGTTAGAAATGTAAGTGCTAATTCTCAACATATATACTTGCGCAAAATTGTCAGGATGAAGATATTAATAATTTGTCTCGACTCCTAAAGGTATCCAGTGTTGGAGTCGATTCAGAAATATCTCTGGCCACGACTCTGCAAGCTCGATCAAAGAACACTGTAAGTCAAAAGTCTCTATATTCATTTGTGATGAATTTGATTCAAGTGGCTTACTGACATATTATGGTACTTGTAACAGATATGAACTGCACTACCAGATGATTACTTTCGGGAAGGTATACCAGATGTACATGAATTAAAAGGTGAATTCCCAAACATCTGAACACTAAGATGAGTAAGCTTACAAAAAGTTGTAACTACTGCAGGTTTTCTGTACAAAAAGCAAACCAAATTGCAATGCATGCCCAATGAGAGGGGAGTGCAGACACTTCGCAAGTGCATTTGCAAGGTTTACACAATGTTTTTTTCCCAATCAAATTTTGTAATTAATCACCATGCACACTAATTATCTAGTTAATATTTTCAGGAGAAATATTTTCAAGGATCTAGAATTTTATTCAAATAAAACAGAACGTGAAAAAATACAATTTCAAGATATGAACAATCATAGATTATGTTACACGGACTTGAATGGAGCGTCCGACTGGACACAGTATTTTGAAGAGTCTAACATGAATACTCGTCAATTTGCCAATCTTTTACACTAAAATGTGTCCAATATCCACCTTGTTCGAGTGTTGGACGTGTGTACTTTGGGGCAAAGTGAAGAGTCCAACATAGATAGAATGCCCAATATACACACATACATACACTACTGGTTGGCCAGAAAGAAAATACAGATACTAATGAGCACGTCAAACACTATAAAATCACCCATAGGAGATTTTGCAGAGAGTGTTATAGACTTCTAGTGCATGTATTATCTTCTCAGTGTCATTATAGTGTACCTTAAGACTGCATCCTCATAAAACAAAGAAAATTTCCAAGTTTCATATTTGAAAAATAGTGTACCTTAAGACTGCATCCTCATAAAACAAAGCAAATCTCCTAAGTTTCATACTCAAAACAAATCTTGTTACATCATGCTCAGATATACTGGAAAACTAATAAATTTGTGGAATGCAGTGCAAGACTTGCCCTGCCAGCACCAGAGGAAAAAAGTTTAGTTAAAACAGAAAATAATGCAATCAATCAAAGCCCTGTGGGGATCATCAAAAGATTGCAGCTACCTGTACCTCAGACTAATCAACAACAGAAAGCACAATCTGAAGTCAGCATTTGTAAGCCTATAATTGAAGTACCAGCATCGCCAGAGCCTATAATTGAAGTACCAGCAACCCCTGAGTCAGAAAAAACACGAAATTTAGAAAATGACATCGAAGACATCTTTGGCGAAGATCCCGAAGAAATTCCTACCATCAAGTTAAACATCGAGGAGTTCACTCAAACCTTGCAGGAATACATGCAACACAACATGGAACTTCAAGAATGTGATGTGTCAAAGGCCTTGGTAGCTTTAACACCAGAAGCAGCATCAATTCCTACAGTTAAACTAAAAAATGTGAGCCGGCTAAGAACAGAACACCAAGTGTAAGTGTACTTGACTTGTCTTCCATGACTGATGGATGGAATATGATTCATGTAGCCAAATTGAACCTATTTCTCATGTGGCACAACCTAGTGAAATATATTGTTCTCCAAGTTTTAGTTGATGAGTTAGCCATGTCAGTAAAGAAAGAAAATACTGGAGGATGGTTTAAAGTGAGTGGATTGAAGAATTGCTAATGTGTACTAAATGTTTCCTCCCTGTCTTGTAGGTACGAACTTCCAGATTCACATCCTCTGTTGGAAAGGGTTAGTAGTACTTGATATGCTTTTTAAGAAATAGAATTGTTTCTTACTGTCCAAGGTCTTTTTTTCTAATAACATTGTAATATTACAGTTGGCTGCACGAGAACCTGATGATCCATGCAAATACCTTCTTGCCATATGGACTCCTGGTAAACAATTGGGCCAACAAATATAAAAATAATATAAAACCCACCATAGTCTTAGAGAGACCTTACACACAATGGAAGCAGTTCTTCAACTGTAGAACCTATCTCTGAAATCAAAACGGAACCTGACAACTAGTTCATGTAAACACTAGCTCCTTATGCTTTCTAATATGGATCAATGTCTCATATCAGGGGAAACCGCAGACTCAATTCAGCCACCAGGAGGACAGTGTAGCTGCCAAGAATCAGGGAATTTATGTAATGATCATACGTGTTACGCATGCAGCAGCGCACGAGAAGCAAATTCCCAAATGGTTCGAGGGACACTTTTGGTGAGAATATATGTCTCAACTACGTCTAGGATATCTAGCTGCAAATCCAGTTAAACACAGTTTAACATCTAATTCCATCTCTTTTGACATGTATGTACAGATACCGTGTCGAACAGCTATGAGAGGGAGCTTTCCACTTAATGGCACATACTTTCAGGTTAATGAGGTAGACTACACCATCAGCCAACTCAAAATCATCTTCCGTGTCTATAATTTTCTATACTATGCAGCATTGAATAAACTGAATATCTATCGTCTACAGGTGTTTGCAGACCATGAATCTAGCCTTAACCCAATTGACGTTCCTAGATCTTGGATATGGAATTTGCCTAGAAAAACAGTGTTTTTCGGAACCTCCGTACCTACTATATTCAGAGGTAAAAATGGTTTCATGGGATTCAGCCAATTGTCTTTGGGTTTTAGAATAACTTAAATTTGGCAATACACTGAACATGTTCTCTCTCATCTTAGGTCTTTCAACACAAGGTATTCAATTTTGCTTCTGGAAAGGTATGTATAAATGTCAACCCCTTTTCTTTTGTCTTTCAACAATTAAAACACAAATAAGCATGACACACATACACATGGAGAAGAAACGTATTAACTAATAACTTCACAAGCTATTGTCAGAGCTACAACCTCTACAACATCTGCTATTCTGCCTCGGTCTTGCTGCTTACATGACTGCACACGAAAGACTGAAATTCACTAAATATTTAACAAAACCTTTTTGAACACCATGGCAACCCACATGAAACTACAAAGGTACCCACAGCCTGTGGTGGACCATTGTTACAATTCAAATTTCCTGATTAAGGCATAAAAGTAACCAGTGGCTGATAAGTCTTACCCATACTACAACTCTGTTGCAGATTTAGGCCATGTCCCGAACAGGCACATGTAATGCCTTTTTTATATCATTCATAATTAAGTTAATTTCATCTAACATTAATTTTGGGCATTCTATATTTGTTATTCTTTGAAGCACAAGTGGGCATTGTGAAGTTCACATTTGATGATGTCTCTCTATAAGGCCCATGAAAAACTTAGATAAGCATGTAGGTGCATGATAGATTCACAAGCACACACTCAAATAGGTCATTTGTAGACGGTAGATCCACTTGTATTTAGCTTGGGAAATAGATGACTAGTTTGATTGAGTTTTTGCTAGAAAAATGTGTCTCAAACCCTATAAATAAGGAACTTTGCCCACCTTTCCGACAAAGAGGACACATAATATGTTTAAATTTGACCTCCTTAAGAAACCTTCTTACTTGGAAGCATTTAACAATACCCATATGATATGTAGGACAATATTCCGATACCATGTCAAGTATACCTCGTACTTGGCAGTGGTCCACATGAACAACTTTGTCTTTTGGATTTAACTGCCGATGCCTTTAGCATATTTCTTTATCTTATTTGCCGAATCCATGATTATAATCTACAGGGTTTGTTTGTGTGAGGGGATTTGACCAGAACACAAGAGCACCTCGTCCGCTCATGGCTAGGTTGCATTTTCCAGCTAGCAAATTAGCTAGGGGAAAAGAAAAGACCAATGAGTAGGTATCCATGCACTTGGCATGGGAACCGTGAACAAAGATTAATAGCAGGCTGACATGTCGTATCATTTTGGTTTTTGGTTCATGGGACATTCTAGACTCTTGCAACTGACAAGGGAGTATGATGACTATGTAAAAGCCCCATAGTGGTGGGAATGTAGTTTGTTTTGACCTGATGATGATACATATCCAGTAAAACCCCACAAGGAATGGGAATGTGCTTTTTTTGAGCGATGATATATTTTGTTCATGCTCAAAAGTAAGCCTAGCAATTAACATGTAATCATAAGAATATGCTTATACCAGCAAAAAGCATTGGAATATGGTAGCACATTTCTTGTTCCTTTTTTTTCCACATTGCTTGCCTATTGATTGTTTGTAGTTGCTATTCTGTTAGGCAACTCCAAGTATAGGAGGAGGTAGCATATTGGAAAATAACAATTCTTTTGTAGTCAGCAAAAATGCTGCCATCCAGGTCTTCCTGACATCTTGGAAAATAGAAACCTTTCTATATTCTGAATTTTCACCGCAGTGTGCTTGAATTTATCTACTCAATTCTATCCGCTTTCTTCTCTATAGTTGAAAGTGGTCTCTTTTACACTTTGCATAGGGTAAATATACGAACACTCGGGAATAGATGAAGGCTGATCTTTAAAAAAAAGAAAATTGTGTACTTCAGCCATATGCTCCTCAACAAGCCCTATCTTAAATGTAATTTTAAAATAAAATGAAAGCAGAAGCAAACGAAGGCGCTGCACATTGAAAGGTCTGGACTCGCAAATATCAATCCTAGTATGGTTAAGGTCAAAGAATGGATGGCAAACTTTAAAAAAAACAAAATTAAAGCAGATTAATAATCCAGTTCCTCAATATCATAGAGTTTGAGTCGAAGCTTTCCAATATTTAGTGTGTGAATGGATGGAACATCACAATAGATAAGGAAGGAGTCTCTAAGTAGTATTAATTCACATAAACAAGCTACCAAATGCATTTCACACACTTTATAATGTGAAATTGAAATTAATGGAATGCATAAGAAATTTCAATTGACTCGATTACAGTCGGACCATTATATCCGAAAATAAATCTTTCAAATTTTAGCAAAACAATGATACATGTGTAAACATATAAAATTTTACCTTAATCGCCGGTCTAGCATTGAGGTGAACAGCGTCCAAAGCAATCAATCAGAGTGTAAACAAAAACGCAAACAATCAGAATATGTATGTATGCGCATACAATATATATATATATATATATATATATATATATATATATATATATATATGCAATTGTAATTGAACCTTGAACCTGTTCAATTCGTACCTGATAGATATATCAAATAGGATGCCAGACTGATATTGCAAGGGGAGAATGGTGACTTAAAAGTGATTTTGGTCCAGTGATTTTGGTGAGGACCGAAGAAGAGAGGGAAGGGTGTTTTCGGAAAGTTACAGCCTGTTTGGTAATTTTTGGCGCCTCGCCGTTTTCGGATTTCCCTCCTTTTTCGGCTTCTTATGTTTTAGGTGGCCACTTCTGGTTCGCCATTAGATCTTGTGGGACAGTCATTTCGATTTTGCAAAGAGTGCTTCTACATTTCATTTTTTTTACTCAAATTTTTTATCCGCATATAAGATAAATAAATGTGATTTTATCTCATTTTATTTTTAATCAAATAAGTAAGTCACACTCATTTATCATATATACATATAAAAAAATAAGTAAATCTAAAAATTTTCTTTTGCAAACTTCAATAAACGGTGTTTGTCTTTATCGTCCTGTTGATACAAGTTGTGTTTTATTGCATTAAATGTGTAAGGATATGGTAAATCTTGTGTAATAAATAAGGATATTGAGCAATTAATATAATCATGAGAAACAAATTTTATGTTCGAGTAAGATTGTAGGAATATATTTTAAACGTTATTCGATATTATTTGCGTTATGAGTGTTCAAAAAATTCAATCCAATCAGTATTTAGTATATATTGGATTGGTTCGAATCAAACAGTTCGACACAAAAAGTGATCGGTCCGGTACTTGTTCGGATATTAGGGAGTTCGTCATATCCCGAATCGTACTGGTTATACAAGTTTTTGTATTTTTTTTTATTATTATTATCAATAAATAATAATAATTTTTGTTAATAACCGATATCGAACCGACTTACCGATTCGGTATACTGATATTGATATTGAATTTTGAATAAACTCGGTACTGATTCAATTCGGTTCTATTAATACCAAATGAACACTCCTGATTTGTGTTCCTCTAAAATTAGTACAATGTTTCGAAAAAATATATATTATAGTTTTTTAGTGTGTTTTGGTGGATAAGTATGTAAAACAAGTTCGAAGGAGTTGTGAACTTGTTTAAAATATTTACTCATAAGTTCAAACAATATCTTAAATAAATGGAGTGAAAGGGATTTTTTTATATTATAGTATTAATATCGAATAATTTGAAATACTTTCAAATTTAAAGTTATTATGAATTCATTTTACTACATGTCTATCCACAAAGTTTTTTAAAAAAAAACTAAAATTTTATTTGTTTAGTGTTTTTATAAAAGTTTATAATCCAAATATGCTCTTAAATTCTTACATTAATATATATATATATATATATATATATATATATATATATATATATATATTAACATGTGTCAACATTTACTAAATTCAAAAGTCGGCATTAGACCCGTGTTGTTCGATTTATATATGGTCAATTCGCGCAAGTATACACAGTCAATCAAGTAATAAAGTAATAAGAAGGATGTCGAACCCACAGGGAACATATAATAATTAATCTAGTTATCAATTTTCTATCAACTTAATTATAATTTAAACGATCACCAATGTTTGGTTAATAAATATTTAAAATTAAAATTAAAATAATCTAACAAGAATGGATTACCATATATGTAAAGGTTTAGGATAACAACTTCCCCCAATTGCATCGCCAAAATGTCATCATCTTAATTCAATCAAGTAATCACATGGTTTGTTAACTGATATTGCCTACCTATTTATTAACATTTTTTAATAATTAATAAAAATATATAATCCAATTACCTTGCTACCATTCGTGCAATATAAAATTGAACTAAACTCATCAATAACAAACTCTCAACCACATTACATATGCCGCATAGATATTTTCATCTTATGCACTATTATGCTATTTTCTTAAAAAGAATCAACAATTTCATATGTTATTATACTCATATTTATTCTTAAACTTCATTTTCCAATTTCATCTAAGAAATCAGATAATTGTTGACCAAACAATTACAAATTAATGCAAGCTATAATAAACAATCCAAATAGATTAATTAAATGAAAATAAGATGAATCAATTAAAGCTCCGCAATTGGTTTCATTGAAATCCTAAATAAAAGTTTAGATCATCACTGAAGAATAAATCAATTCCATAAAATAATAATTAATCTACATCGTAAAGTTACAAAGATTAAAGAAGAGAAGAGATAAAAATTCTTATTCTTGCAACGCGTTCTTCAATCTCTGCCTTCAATTATTGCTCATTCGCATTGAATCCTTTTTAAATCTTCAATTAATCATTCTTCTAATTATATTCTTAACTATGTTAGATCTATGTTAGTTCTCCTAATTCTATGTTATATTTCCTTAAAATATGTATTTTAACATATATTTATAGGTTACATATCAAATTCTTAGCATTAAAAGGAAACCCAATCCAATTCGGAGTCAAAAACCATAAAAATACGTCAAATATCAAGTCTGGCCCGTCACCCAGCGCTGCCGACACTCAACACACTGTAACCAGAGCTGCTAGCTCTGGAATAGTACTAGTATCAGCACGTTGACCCATTATCTACACTGACATCTTCTGGTCAAATAGTCATAACATTCTCATACGAATTTCGATTGAGATGATCTAATATGTTCTGGAAAGCTGAGAAGTAGATCTACAACTTTCATGTTTTAGGATTTGACAAATTCCGATTTTATCATGGCTGAAATCATGCTTGAAGTGACTGCTGGATAATTGGCAAGCTGAAAATGCAATCACAACAACTCCAAACTTCGATCCACCAAACCTTTATTTCAATTCCTACAAAACAAAGTTAAAACACATTAAACTAACATAAAACCCTTAAAACTAATACAAACTACTTAAGAACTCACAAAATATTAAGCTAAAAAATAGTCAATACATAGATATAAATTTCACTTATCAACCCAAGATATATTTTTAGTTAAAAAATAAAAGTAAAAGTAATAAAAAAATAACTCTCTAGTTTGTACCATTTTTGTAAAATTCACCCTCTAACTTTTATTTTTACAAAACTCTCTCACCAAGATATATTAATTGTGTAAAACTTACATTTTATGATTTTTTTTTGTTAAAAATTATCATACAGTCAAATTATTTCATCTAATTAATTACTTAAAAAAAATAAGTTTAAGATAAACATTTTATTTCACCCAAATGACTTTCAATTGACAATTTTTTTATTATTTAAAAAAATCACAATACCATCAAATTTGAAACCCTAAATTGCTTAATGAATATATCTCACTCTCTACATCTACTATATGTCAATTGAGCAGTTATTATTTTGTTTTGACAAATGTCTCGCATACAAGATCCATATTAAAATATCAATATTATTATTGATTTTTAACATATGTCGTCGTCATTGAATATTTTGTTAAACACTACAAGAAAGTGGATTATATAGATTACATAAACACGCATCGATTAATTTCCCTCATTACTAGCACTATAAGAGAATGCATCAAAGGCTATGAGTCCGAAATAAAATAATAAGTAATTGGCATATAGCAGAGTAAGATGTATGAATTAGGCGATCTATTATTACAAATATATCTATTAGTGTTGTGAGATTTTTTTTGTAAATTTGAAGACGTTTAACTGAAATAAAATAAGTATTCTTAAGTGATGAATTGGAGGAAAATAATATTTGTATATGAAGGTTTTTAACAAAAAAAAGTACATAAATAGTGAGTTTTGCACAATTCATACTTCTTGGAGGGAGA
The DNA here is from genome assembly GCA_947179155.2 of Hedera helix. NCBI lineage: Eukaryota > Viridiplantae > Streptophyta > Magnoliopsida > Apiales > Araliaceae > Hedera > Hedera helix. The sequence continues at coordinate 50,761,010 of OX359266.1, read as the reverse complement.
GTGTTGCAAATATAAAAGTTGGAGGTTGAGTTTTGCAATAAAGGTATACAGGAGGGCAACTTTTGCATATTAGTCAAAAAGACAATGAAAGGGTTGCAACAATGGGCCTGAACGGGTGCAATATTAAGAAAGAAACTCATCCAGCCAACAAGGGCCCTTAAATAACTCAGCAGTAATGAGGCCCATCGTTCGATCGTCCTAATTGCTTCAACAAATGAAAGGCCATGGACAAACAAGGTCTAGACAAATGTATCATTTCTCAATTGATATTAAATTGAAACATGATGCAAAGTCAAGGCTGGTAACTTATTGTTTTTTATTTATTTATTATTTTTTAGGTAGGCGACTCTGGTATATGGATTGTCGAAATGATTTTAATTTAATATATGTCCATTTGTCAAGCTTTTTAATACCACCATCAAAAAATTTACATCTAATCACATTTTATATTCACATATATGCACTTGATTGCGATTGACTACGAATTAGTATCATATAAAGCGCTTAATTGATTCCGCTTCATCTGATCTAATCACAGTTTTAACCAAGTTAATATATAAATAGTGGCTGCTAAATCCAATTCGACATCAAATGTCACTTGTGAAAGTATTAAATGACGATATGTATTTTAATTAAATTATTAGTAAATGCATACACTTTCAGCATAGCCCCTCTCTAATTGGTTGCACTATAAACTGTTTTAGTGCGCGTGCGTGCGTGTGTATAGGCACAGCTAGGCAGCCACATGGGCCAATCAATATGGTCAACATTATTCATTAAACATAGGCCACTCCATGAGCATATGCACTGTCAATGCATCACAACTTTTCTTATTTTCCTCCCTGGGATTCCACTGTCGAAGCACACTACGTTTGACGAATGCTAACCAGAAGTTCAGTTTTAAATAATCTTTGCTTTTGCTAAAAAAACCAAAAAAAAAACAACAACTAGAAAACGATGGTGAGCAGATTGTGTAAGAAAGCTTGAGCAAGTCTCGAACATAACAATCAATCAGTAGATGCAGCCCTTTCTATAAATGGATACATAACAATTACTAACTTAATTAGTATTTTCAGTTTTGCTCTACCATTTTTATGACACTTGATCTAGGATTTGGGGCATAAGGACAACACTGATTTTCGTGTGACCACCCAAACTCATCAAAGTAATAACTGACGATACATGAGTATCAAGAGATTAAAAATAATTGTGATTTGTGTCGCAACTTAAATTTAATGCAAATATCCTCAATAATTATATCATATGTTCATCTTAAAATATAGCACTAGTACTTCATAGTACTTCCTCTGGATAAAAGTTTTAATTGACTTTTTGTGCATATTAAAAAAGAATAAAATGACAAAATTATTTATATATAAATTCTCATTTAATTGCATAATTTTCTGCATATAACTAGTAATGCTTCATAAATATGTATAGAGAATATAAATATAACAATTAATAGTAAGGATATTATAGGCAAATTATTATAAAAAATATATTATTTAAGGTAAGTAGACACTTAGGACTTTTATGTTTAGACGGAGGAGAGTATATAATTAAGGTTAGTTAACCTTTCCTAGTTAATAAAAAGACAATAACAAACTCTTTAATAAATGTGGCAAATGGGTTGATTTAGTGGATAATGAATAAATTTAAGTGACTAATGAATAAATTTGGGTAATAAATGAATAATATTAAGTGAATAGAATATGGATAATTTTTAAATTAATAAATTTTTTCTTTTTCCCTTTTTTTTTACCCTGTGTGTAGTGTATTTGTAACATACCTATATCATATGTACGTTTACAATTTTGCCAGCTTTACTTTTTAACATTGTTCGTCAACTCTAATGCTACACGTGAAAAATGCACTTTTAATTGAGAAAAATGTATTTACGATTATAATAGCTCCCAGGTTCAATCTTGAGTGCTAAGCAATGGTATTTTTTGGAGAGATTATTTCATAAGATGAAATAATTTTTCTATTTGTCAGAGTAAAAAAATTAAACTCATGGAAGAATAATTCATCAACCCATAGACTATCTTAAATTATTCTAAAAATAAATAAACATTGAATTTAGTTATTACATAACGACTTTATTCTCTTGTGACCAAACAAGTGTCGATTGTAAATTCAGGAGACAATAATTTATGCGACAGCCCGACACAGATAGCTCCTTTTCAATTATAAAAACAGAGTTAATTTTCATATGTTAACCATTCACTGGTGAGGTAATGTAAACTCCATTCATGATATTGTCTTGTACAATTATGGAGTAAATTTGTCATTACTTTTATAAAAATAATGACAAATTTATAGATAAATGTGAGGTATAAATCTTTCTTTTTATCTTTGACAATTTACTTGTGCGTTGTTGTCTGATTTTGTAAACAATCACCAAAAAAATGACGTGTACAATTAACAGTTATATCGAAGAGATTAACATTTTGAGTCGAGAATAAGTATATATCAAAAGCGATAACAATAAAATAAATTAAATTGCAAAAAAATAATAAAATTTTGTATGCTATATTTATAGATATTATACTCGTTCGAGATCGATTATGAGTGAGAGTCATTTCTCAAATCTCCTTATAATTTTTAATTAATTATTAATTAAATACTTACCAAATTAAATCTCCTTATACCCCAAATAAGAAAACACGATCTTATTTTTATATGGACTCTGTCGTTTACTATATAATAAATTGAAGTGGGTCAACACAAGTCATAGGCCATCGTCTAATTATAAATAGACCAACACCAGATTCAAGTATTGTAATAAAAATAACTGGGCTGCACCTTAACTAGGCCAAAATAATTATATCTCAACATTGTGCATTTATGATATATATATATAAAAAAATAGCCACTGCAATTTCACAATCACATTTTTTATTTAGGCTAAAAATAAGTTTTAAACAAAACCTCCGCTTTCAAAACAATTGTTTTACATAAAGGTAATATTAGGTGTAAGACCCCGAATTTTATGAAATATAAAATTTAATTTTTCTTCATATATTTTTTTTTCATGAAACAGTAAATGGTTAAATTGATAAAGTTAAAAGTTAAGGATGTTATGTGTAAATTATATTTTGTCGGACAATATTCGCTTTGTCGGGGAATATTCGTTTGGTCCGACGGCGCCGAAATAACAAATTATTGGTGGACCCCACAACGGAATATTTGTCGGATATAGAAAACGACAGAAATAATCTTTTTAAATAAAAATAGTCAACGGAACTGTTAAAATACCGGTGATAAAAAAATAGTAGCATACAGTAGTTTTTGGTATTTTCTGTAGCACACGGTACTCTATAGTAACACACGGTATTGCATAGTGTCTCATATTATTGGTCTGATAATTGACACCATAACTGTTACGCATCATTTCATTGTCACTGCATAATATTTTATATTATCAATTCAATAATTGTTGTTACACAGTATTTTGCATTATTGATTTAATAATTGTCATTACACTGTATTTTATATCATTGAGTCAATAATTGTTGCTGCACTGTTTTTTAAAATTATTGAACCTAATAATTGTCACAGTAACATATGCACAGTAATTCACATTATTGAATCAATAATTGTCATTACACAGTAACGTATGCTTTCTTTTACATTATTGTTATCTCTATTATGATGTTATTTAAACAGTTGTATTTCATTAATTTATTGACTTGATATCTAAGAGCTAACTATACTATATTTATAACAATTAGTCATAATAATTGAATTGATAAAGTTATTTGTTTATAATATAAAGTTAGGTGATTATTAGGTAATATGAAATGAATGGTGTAGATTAAAGTGTGAATTATTGTGGAATAATTGAATTGATTTGTTTATAATATAAAGTTAGGTGATTACTAGGTAATATGAAATGAATGGTGTAGATTAAAGTGTGAATTATTATTGAATAATTGAATTAATTTGTTTATAATATAAAGTTAGGTGATATGAAATGAATGGTGTAGATTAAAGATAATATAAAATTTGAAATGGATGGTGTAGATTAAAAGATGATTTTTTTAAATGAATGGTTTAGATTAAAGGAATGATAAGATTTTTGGCTATAAATAGAAGCCTTAACTTAAGGATTTTTCATAAACTTCCTTACTTGTTCTTTCTTTCTCTCTCTAAATACTTCTTGTGAAAGTTCTCTCTAAGTGTGCTTAAGTCATCTTGAGTATTTGTGAAGATCTATAAGTATACGTGTACTGTTCAAGTTAATCAACCTCATTTAAATCAATATCCAGTCACGTGTTGAGGTAAGGGATACCATCTTTTTCATCTTCCATTATTCAAACGTACTATGGTAAGGGATTATCATTATTTGATTCTCGATAATAATATTGTTTCTTCCTTACTCATAAGACGTGCCTTTTATTTCCATGTATTAAATTGTGGGAATAACCTTACGGAGCGGATTGCCGCCTGTTGGTGAATAACCTTTCGTATTCATTCATTATTAATCTCTGAGAATAACCTTACGGAGCGGATTGCCACCTGTTTGGTGAATAACTCTTTGTACTCAAATTCTATTAAATTGTGGGAATAACCTTACGGAGCGGATTGCCGCCTGTTGGTGAATAACCCTTTGTATTAATTTCCTTCACCTTTTGTTAATCAAACATGCTACGGTAAGGGATATTATTTTCTTTCATACTCCTAAATCGAAATTTATTATGGAACTATTGCTTCTATAATTCCTGAAAATATTATATGTTCCATAATAGTTGAACTTCATTATTTCCACTGAACCTTCCTATTTACGTGAACCTTTCTATTGAATTGTAACCGTTATTCTGAACTGTGGATCTTGAATATCATTTTTAAATTTCACTCCACATCATGTTGACAATTTGGACATTATTTGAATCTGTACAAAGTAAACTTCCGATACTTATTGTTATCCTATTTCTTCTGTTCATCATTTATATCATTCTAATCATCCAAAAATCAAGCTGTTGTGAATATCTGTGGCCGGGGGCACAGATGTGATATATTTGTTGAACAGATGATAGGTTAAAGGCGATATAATAGGTTAAAGGCGATACATCTGTTCGGTGTCTTTTATGGCACGTGGTGAATGTTCTCTTTGGCCCGTAGTGCAAAGATGAACTGTTGTTTGGTATGATTATGACTAAAGGCTGAATCTGGTATAATTATGACCGTTGGTGCTATATTGAATATCTTTGGCCCGTAGTGCAAAGATGAACTGTTGATGTGCATGATTATGATCAGTGTGACGCCCCCAAATCTGGGCCCACACAGCCCAAACTTGAGTCGTCAAAAGACTACAACAAAATTATTACAACAAAGCACAACGTACAACAATACAGTGTATAATAATACACAACTAAGTCTTCACTATTATTGCCACACTATTTTACAAAACGTGAAGACTATGATAACTATTCCTCGGACCCTCACTCCATTCCCCGGCTAGACCCTGTTATGTTTTCATTTCCTGTTGAAAAACAATGGAACAAAAGAAAGGGTGAGCTCAAATAGCCCAGTAAGAAATATCATGACTAAGATAATGACGAATAAATTATCATTAGCCTTCAACAGTTGAGTTCTTGATAGAATACAATAGAATACAAGGTTTATATCAAAAACTGCAGTTAAATTCTTAAACAATGTTCAGATCAATAATAGCAGCGGAATGAGCAATCTATTAGAAGAATAATGCAGACTATAATGTCCACTTGCTTCTCTTTTTCGTAAAAACATCATCAACTTTTATCATCTGAAATACCATTAGTCATGATAATATAAATTCACAGTTCCTGATCATAATCATGCACATCAACATTTCATTTTTGCACTACGGGCCAAAGATATTCAATATAGCACAAACGGTCATGATTATACCAGATTCAGCCTTTGGTCATAATCATACCAAACAACAGTTCATCTTTGCACTACGGGTCAAAGACATTCAATATAACACCAACGGTCATGATTATACCAGATTCAGCCTTTGGTCATAATCATACCAAACAACAGTTCATCTTTGCACTACGGGCCAAAGAGAACATTCACCACGTGCCAGAAAAGAAACCGAACAGATGTATCGCCTTTAACCTATTATATCGCCTTTAACCTATCATCTGTTCAACAAATATATCACATCTGTGCCCCCGACCACAGATATTCACAACAGCTTGATTTTTGGATGATTAGAATGATATAAATGATGAACAGAAGAAATAGGATAACAATAAGTATCGGAAGTTTACTTTGTACAGATTCAAATAATGTCCAAATTGTCAACATGATGTGGAGTGAAATTTAAAAATGATATTCAAGATCCACAGTTCAGAATAACGGTTACAATTCAATAGAAAGGTTCACGTAAATAGGAAGGTTCAGTTGAAATAATGAAGTTCAACTATTATGGAACATATAATATTTTCAGGAATTATAGAAGCAATAGTTCCATAATAAATTTCGATTTAGGAGTATGAAAGAAAATAATATCCCTTACCGTAGCAGGTTTGATTAACAAAAGGTGAAGGAAATTAATACAAAGGGTTATTCACCAACAGGCGGCAATCCGCTCCGTAAGGTTATTCCCACAATTTAATAGAATTTGAGTACAAAGAGTTATTCACCAAACAGGCGGCAATCCGCTCCGTAAGGTTATTCTCAGAGATTAATAATGAATGAATACGAAAGGTTATTCACCAACAGGCGGCAATCCGCTCCGTAAGGTTATTCCCACAATTTAATACATGGAAATAAAAGGCACATCTTATGAGTAAGGAAGAAACAATATTATTATCGAGAATCAAATAATGATAATCCCTTACCATAGTACGTTTGAATAATGGAAAATGAAAAAGATGGTATCCCTTACCGTAGTAAGTTTTAATAATAGAAGATGACATTCCTTACCTTGATATCGTGAAACAAGTTTATAGCCGAACAAATCCTTCATTGTTTATAGCAGTAAGGAATCTGACTTTTGAGTCTTCTAGAGTTTTTAAAATCTCTTTATGCTTTTAAAATAATGTTACTCTCGGAAAGATAGACGGCATAGACTCAAGAATCACTCAATTCGGAGTTAATATGAATGAGTTATGAATTTTCAAAACTAAGACTGAAAATAGTGACGAAAATCAGAATAGGTTACGGTTTTTAGTATTTTAAGACATGAAGATGATTTCAGATGACTTTTCTTCCTTCTTCAAAGTTGTAGAGGACGAAAAACTGAAGAGACAGGCTTTTAATTCATTAAATTCTGACAAATAATGAATTTACTACGATTTTTCGAAAGAGTTGTTGTACATAAGAAAATTCTACTTGGGAATTCAAAGAAGAATGCAAAAGATTTCAAAACTAGGAATGACTTAAGAACACTTAGAGAGAACTTACACAAAAAGTATTTAGAGAGAGAAAGAAAGAACAAGTAAGGAAGTTTATGAAAAATGCTTAAGTTAAGGCTTCTATTTATAGCCAAAAATCTTATCATTCATTTAATCTAAACCATTCATTTAAAGATCATCTTTTAATCTACACCATCCATTTCAAATATTATATTATCTTTAATCTACACCATTCATTTCATATCACCTAATAATCACCTAACTTTATATTATAAACAAATCAATTTAATTATTCAACAATAATTCACACTTTAATCTACATCATTCATTTCATATCACCTAATAATCACCTAACTTTATATTATAAACAAATAACTTTATCAATTCAATTATTATGACTAATTGTTATAAATACAGTATAGTTAGCTCTTAGATATCAAGTCAATAAATTAATGAAATACAATTGTTTAAATAACATCATAATAGAGATAATAATAATGTAAAAGAAAGCATACGTTACTGTGTAATGACAATTATTGATTCAATAATGTGAATTACTGTGCATATGTTACTGTGACAATTATTAAATCAATAATACAAAATACTGTGTAACAATAATTATTGAATTGATAATATAAAATATTATGCAGTGACAATTATCGATGAAATGATGCGTAACAGTTACGGTGTCAATTATCAGACCAATAATATGAGACACTATGCAATACCGTGTGTTACTGTAGAGTACCGTGTGCTACAGAAAATACCAAAAACTACCGTATGCTACTATTCTTTTATCACCGGTATTTTAACAGTTCCGTTGACTAATTTTATTTAAAAAGATTATTTCTGTCGTTTTCTATATCCGACAAATATTCCGTTGTGGGGTCCACCAATAATTTGTTATTTCGGCGCCGTCGTACGACACGAATATTCCCCGACCAAACGAATATTCCCCGACAAAGCGAATATTGTCCGACAAAATAAAATTTGCAGATAACATCCTTAACTTTTAACTTGATCGATTTAACCACTTACTGTTTCAAAGAAATATATATGAAGAAAAATTAAATTTTGTATTTCATAAAATTCGGGGTCTTACAATCAGGAACTGTGAATTTATATTATTATGACTAATGGTATTTCAGATGATAAAAGTTGATGATGTTTTTACGAAAAAGAGAAGCGAGTGGACATTATAGTCTGCATTATTCTTCTAATAGATTGCTCATTCCGCTGCTATTATTGATCTGAACATTGTTTAAGAATTTAACTACAGTTTTTGATATAAACCTTGTAGTCTATTGTATTCTATCAAGAACTCAACTGTTGAAGGCTAATGATAATTTATTCGTCATTATCTTAGTCATGATATTTCTTACTGGGCTATTTGAGCTCACCCTTTCTTTTGTTCCATTGTTTTTCAACAGGAGATGAAAACATAACAGGGTCTAGCCGGGGAATGGAGTGAGGGTCCGAGGAATAGTTATCATAGTCTTCACGTTTTGTAAAATAGTGTGGCAATAATAGTGAAGACTTAGTTGTGTATTATTATACACTGTATTGTTGTACGTTGTGCTTTGTTGTAATAATTTTGTTGTAGTCTTTTGACGACTCAAGTTTGGGCTGTGTGGGCCCAGATTTGGGGGCGTCACATTAGGGGTCTCAAAAAGTAAGTCAAATGTTGCATCATTATTATATTTGTTGGATAAATATCAAAATATCTCAAATTTTTGCAAACCACGAGAGATTTACCCAACTAATATAATAATAATGTTACGTTTGAATTGAAAAACTAAAGATAAAAATAAAATGACTTATTCATATAAAATGAAAAAATTATGCGTGGTTATTCTATTAAAATAGAATAGATCATTCTTATTTTTTTAAAATTTTTTAAATTTATTTTTCGAAAGAAGATATAAAATGATTCATTTTAAGTTCATTGAAATGAATCATTCTATTATCTTTTTTATTATATTTGTTCACTTATTTTATTTTTTAAATTCAAACGTAGTATAAAAGATAATTTTTGAGACAATTTTTTTTAAAGGCTTGATATTACCCGAACATAAATAAATATAATTTTACAAATACTTGTAGTCCACCTCACATCCGCAGCCAAGCTGGACATCTCAAAGCTAAAAGGTGTTAAGTTGTTGTCAATGGCGTGTACAAATTGAGAAAGTCCCGCGGGTAAGCGCGCCGCGTGCGGGAGAATGTAATCTTAAAATTTACTATTTCAGCATTAATTAATAAATGGAAAAAGGGATGTATTTATTTACTACTATTTATTTATAAAAAATATATTTAAGATTGAATTATTTATATTAATTTAATATTATTTTAAATTATTTTATTTTATTATGAACAATTATTAGTCTCTCAATATTAGATTATTAATTTCATAAAATTATTTAATAATTTAAAATAAGAAAAGCTATTAATCGTAAATTTATCATGAGATTATATAATTTTTCATAAATAACTTTTAAAATAATAAAAAATAATTTATAGGATTATTTTAAGGATTATTAATTTTCTATTATGAAATAAAATAATTTAAAGTATTATTAAATTAATATAAATAATTTAATTTTAAACATAATTTTTATAAACAAATATAGTCTTTGTACTTAATAAACCCAAAGTGAAAGGTAATCACGAAAAATAAAAAAATTATTTAGTAATTTTAAGATACTACCTCAGATCAATTATATATATATTTTTAAATGATATTCCATTAATTATAAATCTGAATTTACTTAAATAAAGAGACCTGATTTGCCTGAAACCACGTACCCCAGGAAAATAATGCCCACAATTTTGACTCTTTCCTACCTAACAGCTGTACTAAATCTAATAAAGTGAGGTGAGAGGATATTACCCTTGGTTAATAAAATAAATTCCCATTTAATAACCGATACTTCCCCCCTTTCTCTCTCTCTCCTCAGTACGAGAACAATCGAATCTTCAGCGATAGAAAATCTAGAGAGGAGAGAGAAAAGCCAACTAAACTCACACCTCCGGCTATGGCGGTTCTTAGGGTTTTGTGATACTTCGAATTTGTCAATGGACTTGCTTGGAGTTAGGAGATCCAATTACACTCTGCTGAGTCAAATGCCCGACGACCATCACCAGCCTCCTCCGCCCAAGCTATCTGCCGCCGCGTCGTATTACGACTTCAACTCGGGCGAGAAGACGAAGGCGAAGAACGTTGGGGTTTTTGATTGGGACTCGACTGATCATCGAATGATTCAGCAACAGCTTAATCGGATGGGGGCGGCGCCGTTTCCGACCTCGATCGGGTTGCAGGGGCAGTCCAGTGGGAGTAGTTTCGGCGAGAGTTCGCTCTCCGGCGATTATTATGTGCCGTCGCTTTCTGCCGCGGCTAGCGATCACGATGGATTGGGTTTGGGGCCGTTGCATGACGGTGGAGAATTGAGGCCTAACGCTGTAGAAGCTGCCGGCGGAGGGTCATTTTCGTCTTCTTCGAAGAGCTGGGCGCAGCAGACGGAGGAGAGTTACCAATTGCAATTGTCCTTGGCGCTTCGTCTTTCTTCCGAAGCTACCTGTGCCGATGATCCCAATTTCTTGGATCCAGTGCCTGAAGAATTGGCTTTACGGTCGTCGGCAGCCTCCTCTGGCTCAGCTGAGGCTATGTCTCATCGGTTTTGGGTAGGTTTTTGTAATGCTACAACTTTCACTGCATAGAAACATATTTCCGATTTTTTTTTCTTTTCATATAAACTTTGAGTACTTCGCTAATTGTCTATTAACAAAAAAAAAGTTTTAATGCTTAAACCAGGGAATTGGTGGTATTGAAATTTAGATGGATTTAGTTGATTAAAAAAAGGAAATTAAGGTTAGAAAAGAAGTATATACGAAATAGTTTACAATAGCTAATGCATTAATGTGAGGTAACGCACTTGCTTGTAGTCTTGTAGATGGGTACACACAGAGGTGTTTGTGAGGAACCCACTGTGATAAAAAATAGATTATCATTATCAATATTTGTCATGTTCTTGTATACTAAAACAGTACAAATAATCAGTGTTATGATTATACACTAAGTGTTTGTATAATTACAGTTTTGGGATATTATCACAATAATTAGACTAGCTTAGTATTGTGAGGAGAATAAATATGCTTTTTGTGAATCTTCTGCTTCATCAAGGTTTTTGAAAATATTTTTTAACTTGCGCCAGACATAAACTAGCAGTATCCTTAGTTGAGCTTAGGATTCCATTATCAGCTTAATATAACAAGGAAAGCAATTAAGGTTCTATCTACAAAACTGTAAACTACCCAGTCATAAAATTTTCACGCTTATTTATTTTCCTAATGCACTTTTTGGCTTCTAAAAGGATTTGTACAGGTTGTGAAATCAGAAATGTATATTCCAAGTGCATATAGGGTTACAATATCCAGATTCTAGATTTGCTAAATTTTATGTGCCTCAGGCAAAGGGGTGCTTATCATACTTTGACAAAGTTCCCGATGGGTTTTACTTAATCAATGGGATGGATCCATATGTGTGGAGTGTATGCTCTGATTTGCAAGACAGTGGCCGCATACCATCAATTGAATCCTTGAAAGCCATAGATCCTAGAATTGAGTCTTCAGTTGAAGTTATTTTGATTGATCGACGCGGTGATGCCACTTTGAAGGAATTACAAAACCGGATTCAGAGCGTTTCCTGTAATTGCAACACCACAAAAGAGGTTGTTGACCAATTAGCAAAGCTCATCTGCAATCGTACGGGGTGAGTTTGAAGCACCTTTTATTATGAAAATACGAGATATATTTGTATCTATTGAATTCTTTTTGTAAATAAGTTATTTTGCTTTTACAAGGGGTGCAGCTTCCTCTGGAGAAGATGACTTACTAGCTATCTGGAAGGAGTGCAGTGATGATCTAAAGGATTGTATTGGATCTGTTGTTCTTCCAATAGGCAGCCTCTCTGTTGGTCTCTGCAGACACCGGGCAGTATTATTTAAAGTATGGTATTGACACTGAAATGAAATCATCGCCTTTCTATGCTGTAAAATATGTATTACTCCAGTTAAAGGAATTTTTGTACCTTCTTTATCACATGAAATTCTATTGCTCATATGGTTTATGTAATTACTTATTTGGTCTCTTGCTGGTTAAAGTTACATAATACTTGTGAGGCATTGAATATTTTTCTCTTTAGTTCTCTTGCTTCCTCCTTATTTTTCTTATTTATAAAATATAATATAATTTTAGTTGTATTCTTCAAGGATTCAGGGGATTAATATGCCATAAAATATGACTTTTACAGGTGCTGGCCGACACAATTGATTTACCATGTCGTATTGCTAAGGGATGCAAATATTGTAAAAGAGATGACGCTTCCTCTTGTCTTGTTCGTTTTGGGCATGACAGGTGATTCTTCTTAACTGACATGACAGCTCATTTTCTTTTTAGCGTTGGTCAATGGTATGAATTATAATCTAAATCCCCCATTTCACCTCGTACTTCGGATGCCTTTCACAGGGCTAAAATGTTTATAAGGTATATGTGTGATTCGTCATTCTGAACCGTACTTCCTTTAGTCAAATATGGTTCACCAACATACTTTGCTGAAACTAGCCATTTGTTAAAGGAACACACACGCATACTTGAGTAAGTTGTCAGGGCTTGTCTGTAGCAGCTGGAGATGATCATAATCATATTTTGTCAATCAATTATTTAGGAATATCATATCTGCTAATTAATTTACTTGACAGTATCCTCGAAAGTGCAGATTTTTTTTTAACTGAATGCACCCATCTGTAAATGATAATCATCTTCTGAATAACTTGTGAATTGTGCCAATGTTGAGCTATAATTTGATTATAGCCTTTCTGTTTCAAGCTACTAATCAGCGTAGCTAAAAGCTATAATCTGGTATGGATAAGCTGCTGCAAACATAGATTCATCCACACTCTACTCCATTCATGGCGTGTCTTGTGCTATGCACATGACTTAACCTTATGTTATTTCTAGTTTCTTGGAAGTTTTCCTTTCTTTAGATAAATTGTTGGTATAACCTAGTAGCAGTTATTTTTCCTAACATCTAAAAAAACAGTTCACAGGATGGCAGGGGTACACTTTTTTGTAGCCTAAAACGGACTTGTAAAAGGTAAAGGAAATGATGTAGTCACTCGGTCCTGAAAAAAAGTCCTATTTCTTGTTTAGGCTCCCCCCACCCAAAATATTAGGTTAGCATGGGACACGCTTAGACATAATTTTTTTCCTTATCTTTTCTCAATATTAAACTTTAAACGCTAAAATCTATTGTTGGAAAATAAATTATGTCCAAGTGTGTTATATATGTGTACCTTAATATTTGGGAAAAAAATCAACAAAGAAATGTGACACTTTTTTTTTTTCTGGTTTGGGCTGGTATTTATCACCACGATATGGACATGAAACTCAATAACCTTGTGAGGCCTCTTGTTCCACTCACAAAGCAAGGACCAAAAGAGGATATGTATAGAAAAAAAGAGACTGGTTGCTACATCTTATATAATCTTCCTTACTGGATAAGGTTCATTGATCTTAAAATCTTAAACCATCTCTCGCAATTTAGATGTCTTCCTTTCCTTAAATTGTCTTAAAACCCCGTCACTTAGCTGTAAACTTATATTTACATTTCGAATTTACCCTATTTTTGAAGATACCAAGATTTGGTCTCAGGTTGTTGGGTCTCTACATAATTTTTAATACCACACATGATATTCTTAAAGTGTATATGAACGAGGACATCTAAATTGGGATGGAGGTAGTAGCTCGTTGCCTAGTTCTCTAACTATATTAAAGCGTAAAAGTAAATGGATCACATCTTTTGATCGCCATCATCCTTGGCAATATCTTTTCAATATGTATACATATCCTTAGCAATATATAAAATAAAGTTGTTCTATCTCCACATAAATAATAATTTATTTATCTAGGTGCTATTGAAGCTGGTCTTTAAGGTAGTTTTTGTAGATTAACATCATCCGTGCTCTCACAACTTCTCCAATCATATTTTTCACGCAACCACTGTCTACTCCATGTCAATATTCGGAGCTTCAATGTTTGTAGTAACTTCTTGCTCCTTCTAGGTTTCTCTTATCATTATTGTTTATATAATGTAGGCCCTTCGATCCTTGCCTCTTTCATGAGTTATGACATCCAAGAGCTTGCTAAAATTCTCCAATAATATTAGGCAATCATAAAGATAAAGTGTATAGCTTTGACTTTTCCGGTATGTTGTTTTTTTTGGGGCTGCTAGGCCTTTTTGTATGTATCCAGGTTCTGCCCCTTTGACCATTTTTTGGTATATGTGATTACTTGTAAAATAAGGGTTTTCTAGTAGTTTGTACGTTATGGAATATGGACTGTTTTTTATCAAAAATAAATCTATGCTTCTATTTTTTGTTATTTTCAAATTATTTCAAGTGTAGGACCTTGGCAATGGCTGTTGCATTGTTTTAACTGTTGTTGGAGTACCTAACTAGCCTGCTTTTGCAAAGAATGAAAGCCATCTCCACATACTTGACATTATTCTCACCCCAATAATGCTTTAATGACTAAAAAATTGATACTAAAATTGTATACTAAATGATGTGTATGGTTGTGGTTGGTTATAATTATTAGGCCGACTCGATCATCAACTAATTACAGTAGGACACATTATTTTGTAAGAGTCTTTTTTAGGTGTACCATTACTCTTCTTAACCTTATGGGAAATGAATTTTCTCAAATGAGTTTTTAACCTAATCACCTCCTTTATACCAATGGCATTGCCTTGTGGAGTGATAAATGTTAGGCAACAATTATGAGGTCGCAGGTCCAAATTTTAGAAGGGTCACTGACACTCTGTAAATCATGCAAAAGGTTTAGTCGTACCCTGGTCCGTCCTACGTTGATGATTAATGGTAATGTGATTGGGTATTGGCTTTTACACTTGTGACTGAGTATCTGTATTTCCCCCCTCTTTCATTTCCTTCCACTGAATAAGGTTCATTAGAACATATTATCTATTCTCTCTTTAAAAATTTGGCCATTTGCATCCATCTGACCATACAGTCCAATAAGAATTGAAACTAAATAAATATGTATCACTACAGGGAGTTTCTTGTTGATTTGATTGGGAATCCAGGAAGCTTGTGTGAGCCTGATTCTTTACTAAATGGTCCATCTTCTATTTCAATTTCTTCACCATTGCGCTTTCCGCGATTCAGACAAGTTGAGCCAAGGGTTGATTTCAGGTCACTGGCCAAACAGTATTTCTCGGACAGTCAATTGCTTGATCTTTTATTTGAAGATTCTTCGGCAGGTGATTTTCATATCTTTATTTTGTCAACTTTCTTTTCTTAGTGCATGCTATTCCAATTTCGGACCATATTGCGATATTATACAGATAAGAATGTACGTGGAAGCTACCTTTTTGGCTTTTTCTAACTGCCTTAACTGTGTGTATGCTGCATTCATCAATGTGTCAAGATTAATAGAAGTAGAAATCATACAGATTTGATTACGCTTGATGGAATGCATTTTCTCTTTGGATGGATTCTACTTGTCTTCTTTGCTGTTGAGATTAGTTTCGTTAATTCTTTAGTTTCTAATTTTAAATTGATTCCACAAGAACTTTATTTATGGTAAATTAAAATTTGATGTTTTAGGCGTAATTTATAGTGTGACGGTGTTCATCATTACTGATCTGATATATGTGGATTGTGGAGTTTTAAGTATTTTAAAGATTTATGAATTTAAAATACAGGTACTGTTACTGAAGGAGATACCGGAGACCCAATGTATCCTAACCAATCTAATAAGAACTACATGGATAAGAACAACCCTGGGTTTAGTCCAAGCAATAGTGGGGAAATTTCTCAATCACATCTGCCTCCAAAGGCCTCCAGGACTAAGGTTCGCGACAAAGATTCACATCATTTTAATGCATATATTCCTGGGAATATTGTAAGCTCAGCTCATATGGTAAAAAACCCAGTTCCTCTAAATCACACCCCTCACTTCGGGCATCGAGATCTGCAACCCCTTATTTCTGTATCTGATCCAAGGCCGGACACAGTTGAAGATCAGAGGTTTCTTGAGGGCAGTCAACTGGTTTCAACTAGACCGAGTAGGGAACTTACCCTTGATGTGGAAGATTTAAACATTCCATGGAATGATCTGGTTTTAAAAGAGAGAATTGGAGCAGGTAATTCCCTTCCACTGGTTTGGATAACATTGTAGATTACAAACTTCATTATGGTTGTTTATTATTGGGAGGCAAGGCAGTTTTTGCCAGATTTAGGAAGCTATTCTTAAACAAATTGAGTTATTTTGTCAGGTTCTTTTGGTACTGTTCATCGTGCTGATTGGAATGGCTCTGTAAGTAATCCATCATTTGCTTCTAGATTTCATTTCAAACTTATTCATGATCAGATATCTCTTAAGATGAATATGAATGTATTCTATCATTTGTGTTTTTTTTCTTTGTTAGTTTACTTAGGCTAACATGTAGCCCTAAATGGATGCCCCATGGTTTAAGGTTTAAGTAGTGTGCAAAACTATAATTATGTTAAAATAATCTATATGTAAGATGCTGACGTTGATGAGAGCCGCTAACATGTGTTATTTTCATGGATTAGATCAAGTTTAAATTTTTATCATGTGTGTTTGTATCATCTTTAACCATTGTGCGGAGTAGAACATTCTTAAATTAGATCAAATAATGTCACGAGGGCCTGAGTGGATAGGGTCTCATATTTGTTTTCTAGGTTCATTTTATAAATATCAGAAATTGTTTTTGGTTAGTGTTTTATTTTCAAATGACAGACCTTTGCATCAATACTTTAACCAGTATTATTGCATTAATTGCAATGCCTTAAATTTTCATGCTGACTAATATATATGACAATAATATATATGACAATCTTTTTTATTCTCCTTCACCATCTCGATTATTGCTTGGTGTTCAACAGTCAGAGTATAATGGTTGGTAACTTGGTATCATCCCTTTATATTTGTGATCTTACAAAAGCATAAACTTTCAGGATGTTGCAGTCAAAATTCTTATGGACCAAGATTTTCATGCGGAGAGAATTAAGGAGTTCTTAAGGGAGGTAAGTGTTGGTCTACTTTCTTGTTGATTTAGCTTAAAAGATGAGAAATATTGTTGAACTGAAATATTCATATGCTTAAATGCATATATGTATACATATTCCTCTGTTACTGTGAATTCAATGCCCACTATTTGTTTCTGTTAGGTTGCAATAATGAGACGCCTTCGACATCCAAATATTGTTCTCTTCATGGGGGTTGTTATGCAGCCTCCGAATTTGTCAATAGTTACCGAGTATTTATCAAGGTTTATTAATGCCACCTCAGTATTACTCCTCTACAACTTCTCTTTTCATTGCAATGGTTATGGAAATGCTAAGCTACATTGTTTTCTGTCTAACTGTTTTTATTATCGTCTTTGAACTGTAGAGGTAGTTTATATAGGCTTTTGCATAAATCTGGTGCAAGGGAAATGTTGGATGAGAAGCGTCGGCTGAGTATGGCTTATGATGTGGTATCTATCTAAGACTTTTTTTAATTTTTTTTTATATAGCCTTGTGTCATTTGTTTTCCTTTTGTAATAGACTCGTTGTTGTCTCATCAGCATCCTTGTTCTCTAATGGCTTCTGTATGGTTATTATAGGCCAAGGGAATGAACTACCTTCACAGACGCAATCCTCCCATCGTTCATCGGGACCTGAAATCTCCCAATCTTTTAGTTGACAAAAAATATACTGTGAAGGTAAGAAGGAAATCTGGAACATGGCCACATAGAAGATTGCTGCAAATCAACTACCTTTTGGTTCTCTTGATTATTCTTATTTCTTAGAAATTGAAGTATTTGTTCTCATGAACTCATGTGGGCATGTGGATTGATGTTATTGATCTTGAAATCCCTTTTACATTTTATCCATTAGCCATAATTATTGTTATGCTGAGAGAAGCTTTATAAGCTGCCTGTTACATTTTTAGTTATAAGCTGCCTGGTTCATAGCACCGGAACTTTTAGCCAATTTAAATCTGAGATTGGCAATGATAATCTACGAGATGAAGATGCTTATTAGGCTATAGTCTATACATTAGGTCTTTGACACATGAGTTATCCACCAACAAAATTGGGTTCATTAGATTTTGTGGTTGTCTGGTTGAATTTCAGGTGTTAAAGTTGCTTATCGGTGGAGATTAGAAGACGGATTCCCCTTTTTTAGTTTATTGAAACTTCCCACCACATCTTATTGAATGCTGTTAGAACTTAAAACTATTCCTCTATTTCTTTCTTTCCGTTCTCCCTCACCGCTCTTATATTTTGTGGAAATTAATTTGTTAAGAAAAGTCTTCACTCTATTTATTGTTCATCACTGATTTATAACTAAGGTGGAGGACTGCGTAGGCTAGGGGAATTACTATGACAGATGTGGTCAGCATTATATACAATGGTACATTATATATTTGCTTTTTGAGGCCTTGGGTGAAAACCATGCCACACTATAAACAGAATAATATATTATATGTGAGTTCTGCTCTCAGCAAAGTAATTATTTGATGCGAATGCCCTGTAAATCACAGTAAATGTTAGATGTGAAGGCCATAGTTCCGGCATAAGCTGCATAGAAATGTATTGATATCTCAAACCAGCCTAATGTCTATGTAGGTTCACCACAGATGCAGGCTATAAGTTAGGAGGTCAGGCTGCAGAATTTGTAAAATGAAAAACAAAAAAAAAAGCACATTAAATATTTGATTTTCTTCTCCGAAGTCTATGTAGTAAGGATATGAAATATTTCTGACAAGCAGTTATCTGAACATGGTTTCGTACAGGCATAATTTTCTCAGCATTTATGTTTTTAAAGGGATAGATTGTATCTTCTATTTGTAATTTACATGATTGATATAAAAGTTTATTTTTAATTGATGTTTTTTTTGTTGAAATTACTGACACGTGCAACTCACACTGTCGCACCGCACTATACTCAAGGTTCTGTTTTTCTTTTTTCATTGTTAAATATAGCCTATTCTTACTTGTTCATCGACAATTGATTCAACTCCAGAAATATATAACATTCTTCACCCTTTCTTTTACTAGTCTTATCTGTTGGAATCATAAATGGGTTGTATTTTCTCCGATGATTTTTTCTATTTTTTGTCTTTTTGTAAGCCATTACTTCTTCGTAATATCGACAATTGATTTAACTCCAGAAATATATAACATTCTTCACCCTTTCTTTTACTAGTCTTATTGGTTGGAATCATAAATGGGTTGTATTTTCTCCGGTGATTTTTTCTATGTTGTGTTTTTGTGTATGCCAACTTATTCGTAATATGCAGGTATGTGACTTTGGTCTTTCCCGCTTAAAAGCAAACACGTATCTTTCATCAAAGTCAGCTGCAGGAACTGTGAGTTTTCTTCAAATGTATTCACATCATAATAATATCATTATCTTTAGATTACATTTTCTATCACAATATATTTGACCTCGTTCCTTTGCTTTAATAGCCCGAATGGATGGCACCAGAAGTCCTTCGTGATGAACCATCAAATGAAAAGTCAGATGTATACAGCTTTGGTGTAATTTTGTGGGAGCTTGCAACACTGCAGCAACCCTGGGGTAATTTAAATCCAGCACAGGTTTGTACACTCAAGTTAAATTCTTTTGGCAATTTAATAGAATGAAGAGTAGAGAGTTTCTGATACTCGGAATCATTGGTAAAAGTTTTCTTCTGTAGACTCGGGGTGCAATATTGGAGGACCTTTAGAACTGCTTATTTTTATGATTTGTTGAGGAATCCTACTTTACGTTCTGCGTCATAGTTTCATAGGGATTGATGAGCGGTGCTTCAGTAATACCTAAAAAATTCCCGCTAATTTTCTTTGTTTTCTTTTAGGACGACTTCTTGTCCTCTACATGCGGTGTAATTTTTTCTCTGGTCATCAAATGCTTGAATAAATTTAAGAAACCATTCTTTTTTTGTTTACATCAATATTGGCCAGAGCTTTGATCTGCAGATCTAATTGCTTGTTTTTATTGCTATAGTGATGATGATGATTTATTCCATCAGCATTTGTACCAGTCCTACTATTATTAATATAATATGAAGTCATATGAAATATTTAAAGTGACCCTAGACCTCCTCTCCTCCTTTCCATTGTATTTGGCTACTTAATTTATTTAACAATTTGAACCTTGAATGATTGTCAACACTTTCTGCTCTGCACAGTAACCTGATGCATTTTTGTGATTGTGACCTACCTACAATTACACCTCTATTCCTATCAGTAGTCTTATGACTGGCTTCATACATCCTGTTTCAAGCCATTTTCTTCCGTTTAGGTCCAAGGTTCCTACTTATGTTTTCGTCATCTCTCTCTGTTCTTTTTTGTCAAGAAGAGGGGTGTTGTGTGAGCTTATTTTTCTCAGGTATGATTTTATTATACTGTATTGTAGGTTGTAGCTGCTGTTGGTTTTAAGTGCAAAAGGCTTGATATTCCTCGTGATTTAAATCCTCAAGTTGCTTCCATAATTGAGGCATGCTGGGCGAAGTGAGTAGTAATTGCTTCTTTTTCTGACCCCAACAATTTGTTTTACATTTATTGAAATTTTAGTTTGCTTTTCATTGATACAAATTTGATTCTGCAGCGAGCCGCGGAAACGCCCTTCCTTTGCCAGAATCATGGAGTCTCTGAGTCCATTGATAAAACCTCCCACACAACAACCAGGTCGCGTAGATATGCCATTGCTCACATGAAGCGGGAAGCATCTTTAATATTTAGTTGTGCACATAAATAGAATTCGTTGATGATTTATTTCTGGCAGAAGCAGGAGAACTGCTTGGATAAAGCCAAGCTCGTCTTTCTGGTAATCTACAGCCCTCAATTCTCAATAATCTTCATGAAGTGATTTTCTGGTGATGGTAATACTGATACTGAGGGCCGCCCTTATTAAATTCAGCCTTGTGACATTTTACCACGAGCACAAAACTCTTTAATAACGTTAGCTGAGCCAAGTATGTGCCTGTGAAGCCTGAAATTATCCTTTTCTCACCTGGTTCTGTATCTAATCCTTTTCATGGTGTGCAGCCAGGTGCCTAGTTCCCTGTCTAATTAAGGTGAGAAATGAGGGTTCCTGAGGGCAGGGGGACCCAATGGTTTCTTTATTCTTCCTCAGGGTGAAAGTGATGGGAGTTTATTTTATGTGTGTTGGTTTGGTTTGATTTTGTTGGGTTGGAATTTTTTTTTTTTGGGGGGGGGGGGGGGGGGGGGGGTTGTGTATCGCTTGAAATCCATTCTACTTTTATTTTTAAATTGGTTTCTATATTCTCATTTTCGAATTACTGTTTTTAATTGGTTTCTATAGTCTCATATTTGAATTACTGTGATTTCATGCAGGCTGATTGTCATACATATTATCACTTTGCCTATTGAGTACTATTCTTTTGGGCAACAGAAGAAGCTGCCCTGCCTCTTATAGAAGATCTTCTTTTCATCTTACATAATGTATTGTTCCCAGGCATCTCAAGTAGTGCCAACGTTGTAATTTGTGCGATCTTTCGCTCGTAATTTTGTATGTGATTGTTGCAAATGGGAATCGGCGTAACCAATTTTACTGGCATGACATAATAGTATAATACTGTCTCGCGCATTTGAGAGATGGTCAATTGGTCCACAGGTATTTGAAAAGATTCTGGAACATCAAAGTTGCTAAAATTAACCCATAGCTCAGCGTTAGAACTAGAAGTACCAGCACCAGCTTCAGAACCCATGCTCCACGCTGCCTCTTTTTTTTTAATCTTTTCAATCCAGGAGACCAGATTTCAGGAAAGTAGTTCCCCTTTGCCAAGTGTTCTGGAAAAGACTCAAAGTACACCAAAAAAGCTTCTGGTTGGGGGCTCAATACGTTCTTTTCAATGAAAAGAGGATCTAAAACCCCTTCCGTCACTTGCTCTATAGGCTTGGGAAGTGCATGAGCTGCAGCTAATTCATCTGATGCCATATTATCAACCTGAACTGGCATGCTTTCTGCACCTAAACGAAGATTCCCTACGGCTTACAGTGTCTTCTAAAATATAACGAGGAATCTGTCAAGTGCTACTGGATTTAGGATCCTTGGCCGAAGATGGGTTAAGAAGGCTGGGTTTTGGAACACCTTTGCCAAGAACAAAACCATCTGCTTTTATCTCTGTTCTGCTGCATGTAGCCTTACATTCACTGCTTCCATATGCTCAACTGTGCCATGTTGCTGGTGCTGCAATTCAGTAACCTCCTGCATCATCAAACTCTTCTATCTCACCTGCGACAGCAATTTTACCTACTTCAAGAGAAGATTCGAAAGAAATCTCAAACTGCTGAGACTTAGGTGACTTGAGCCTGTGGATGTTCTTCGATAGATTCCTCTTCCCTCGCAGGAAATTTTCATTTGCAAACTCCCACTTGTCAGCATCGATCTTGCGTAATCCCTGAATAAAATTACAGGAAAATAATTCTAAAAATGAGTTTGCAGTAAACAACATTTCCCACAGAAGACTAGCATAAATCCATTATAACTTTAAGTTTGTTATTGTAAGATAGGTGCAACCGGAGCCATGCTAAGGAGGAGCTGCATCTCAAAAAATAAGTGAGATACGGTAAACTTAGCATGACAAATTATAACAAATGTTCCACATGAACCTGAAATTCTACCTGCAAAATATCAACTCCTCACTCCAGCAGACGATGTACAGTGGGAAGAATGAAGTAGACGATGTACCAGTGGGAAGAATGATGTTATTCTGATTGACGCGAAGATCATGAAAGCAGCTCCTCCTAAACAAGTCTCATTAATAACAGAAGTACCATCATCGTAGTCATATGATCAACGATATATAAGAATATAAGATTCAATGTAGTTCACAAAAACAAATATTAGAACCACACATTCCAACGGAAAGAGCCACAAAACAACCACGAAAGATATCATTAACAGTAATATTAAAGACGACATTAGAACATAAAAAGACATTACACATGAAAGTAGTTTCCATGACCCCGTACTTCCACAAGAAGATATTTATTGAAATATAAGCAACCAAACAAGCCCTGACAGGGTCAAAGGCATAAAGTTTAGTCACAGCAGCTCAAGTCGCGGTGATCTGTTTACAGTATATAGCACCAACAACAAGCTGACTGCTTGATACAAGTTGGAGATGATCAAAATTAAGATCTTGGTGCACGAGGCATCGATGCAAGTAGAAGTTGCTGCTGGTAGTCAGTTAGGAGTCAGTTAGAACTATGGTTAAGTTATTCTGAACCATGGTTAGTTTTAGTCTAGTTTATACTTGGGGTTAATTGATCATATAGCAAGATAGAAAGTTTCTCTTCATAATAGATAGTTGATTCTATACAATTTCAAGAGTCTTCTTCGAGGCCTCTGTTTTCTCAATCTTCTAATTAAATATACACAAGTTAACAATAGTTGATACATGAAATGAATTCGAAGTGGAGAAAAAAGTGACAAGAAAAATGTAAGAAGACTAACACCAGCCAGCCAATTGGAGGCTTGTGTTAACGGAATATATACCCACATATGTATTCAGTTGCCGAACAAAGCTCGAGAAATTGTTGTGTTTGAAATTCCTCGGAAGAATGAGCCTGTAAAACTCCGCTGGATCCCATACCACAAAGCTCTGGCCTTTAGGGCCCCACGAAATAACTGAATCTACTGCGGGGTCGTCAATAAGATCAGAAGTCTTGGACAAAAACGGCGGAATTTGGGTTCCATGGCGGGGAAAGAGAGGAGGAAGACATTTATACAGGTATTGCCGACAAGATGCTTGATAAAAATGCGAGGC
Organism: Hedera helix; assembly: GCA_947179155.2. Classification (NCBI taxonomy): domain Eukaryota; kingdom Viridiplantae; phylum Streptophyta; class Magnoliopsida; order Apiales; family Araliaceae; genus Hedera; species Hedera helix. The sequence continues at coordinate 50,736,777 of OX359266.1, read as the reverse complement.
GGTGTAGGCTGTGGCGCTGTTGTCGTCATTTGGCGCGGCATATCCTCCTGTTGACGAACGCGGGGAGTGTACTCAGTGGAGTATTTGAATATTAGGCCGTTGAAACTACAACAATGAAAATCTGGAAACACCGACAGAGTTTGAGACTCTGCATTTGGTCTTTCATTAGGTTTTAATGATTCTTAATGAATCTATGTCTAAAAAGAAAAGTTATTCTTTAAAATTTTGCTTCTTATTTAATCGGCAAGACATATATCCAGATCCCCGCATATATATTATATATATATATATTAGAATTGATCCATAATAAATATTTATTATGATAATTTTTTTTTTCATCCGCTAGGTAACAGAGTGCATGAAATAATTTTTTTTTATAACCATTCCGCTACCTGCTACCTAAGTTGCGGATGAAATGATTTTTTTTTTTATAACTATTTAGCTATCTAAGTGACAGAGTGCTAAGATCTTTTTTTATACCATTCTGCTACCTAAAATAGTAGAGTGCTATTTTATTTTATTTTTAATTACTATTTCGGTTCTTTAGTGAGCGGATGAGAAGAAAAAAAAATAAAATAAATAGCAATCCGCTACCTTAGGTAATAGATGGGATAAGATAGCGAATTGCTATCCCCCCCCCATCCGCTAATTAAATAGTCGAAATGGTAAAAATAAATAAATTAGCACTCTGCTACCTAAGAAATAGTATAAAAATAAATAAATAAATATCTTAACACCCCGCTATCTTAGGTAGCGGAATGGTTATAAAAATAAATAAATCATTTTATGCACTCCGCTATCTTAGGTAGTGGATGAGAAAAAAGATTTGTCACGGTAAATATTTACTATGGATCATCTCCCAATATATATAAGATAGTTCAAAAGTATACATTTTAAATATTACACTTCCTTAAGTAGCATATATTTATCAAAACGACATCGTTTTGAAATTTTTTTGATCGCAATTTCGTAAATAAAAAGAAAATAAGTTGGCCCGTGGAATATCACATCTTCTTTTAATATTATTATTTTAAAAAAAATAAATTCAAAATGATATTGTTTTGATAAAAATATGTTATTTAAGAGATATACTTCAGATTCGTCATATATATATATATATATATATACTACAAAAGAAATATTTTATTTTTCATAACCGAAGCCCAAAAGTAAAAATATTGTCCGATAAGATTTAGTCATATAGACTGGGAAAAGCTCAGCCCATTCTGGATTGGGCATATGACCCAGATCCAAAACTAACATGAGACAGACATATCTTCAATCTTCTCGTTGGCTACTTGTCTCCTTCATCTCTCTCTTTCGTTTAGACGGCGTATACATGTAGAAAGGATATACACGTATATAATAGTGTCTCTTGCTATATATATTAAGGTGTAACCGGTATGAGAAAGTGCCCTAGATTTGAAGACTAATAGCGGAGCTTCGTCAATCATATTCTCGTCTCTCTACTTAATTTACAAAATTTGTATTCAAAGATCGTACTTTTGTATCAATCTTGATTTTGTTTATACATAATTAGGGCAATGATTAGGGTATCTGATTTGTAAGGCTCATATGAAGTCTTTGTTAGTATTAGTTACCAGAAACTTAGTTTTTACTTTTTGAATTTTTGACTATGTAATAAAGTAGGGACGAAATTAGGGTTTTGATTTATGTTATTTTGGTTGATCGAATCTTCACTGTCATGGAAATGGAGAGTTCTCGTAGATCATTTGATAGATCAAGAGATCTAGGGCTGAAAAAGCCTAGATTGGAAGAACCAATCATCCGTCAAAATTCCAACGGCCGTGCTTTTGTTCAACAGGCGGCGGCTTCGTCGAGGGAGAGAGATTCTGAGAGTAGTGATTCACAAAGGGTGGGAGCTATTCAAGAGCTGGTTAGTCAGTACAGGACTGCACTTGATGAGTTGACTTTCAATTCCAAACCTATCATTACTAACTTAACTATTATCGCTGGCGAGAATTTGCATGCTGCCAAGCCTATTGCGGCCACTATCTGCTCAAATATTCTTGAGGTGATTTCAGCTTTAATAATAGTGCTACTATGTTGCTTGAACTGTAAAGTGAATGGATGAAAAGAAGATTTTTTAGTTGTTTAATTAGAGTTTAGGGTAGCTTATTTATTGTTATGATCAGTCTATAATGTCAATTAAAGAAGCTTTGGGATTAATGTATTATTTGTTGTTTCATAGTTCAAATCAATTTACTGTTGTCAAATAGCGTGATTTTGTGCTTGTTATGGATATGGGATGTCAATTCATTGAGGATTTGCAGTATTCTATTTTAGGTTGACCCGTTAATAAGCTCACCTAGCATGCTTCGGCGGTTAATAAGTTCATGTTTGAATGAGCACTTTCCAATGGTTTAATGAGCAACAACAATTGGCAATACATGGAATAAGATGTAACCTAACGTTGTTTCCATCTTTTGGGTCTTCTTATCTGGGGAGTCTTTCAAAATCTAATCATCCATCTTTTGAATGCTGATATCTTGAATACTGCCCAACCATATTGTCTGTTATGGCTAGTCGAGATCAGTTTGTTCAGTTTGGCTAGAAGCGGCTATGATGCCAATTGAACACAATTACACTTGTATGTACTTTTTGGAATTCATGTAATCCCCATTCTTTCATTTTATGCTGTTAAATTTCCTAAAACTAGCTCGATGCATTCATTCTGATCTACACGGGCAACAGAAGGCCAATACTGTATGTTTATTGTGCAAAGTTTGGCGGCGAAGACACTTGGCATTGTTTATAATAATGTTTGTTTTTGAAGAGAACCATTTTCCTGTGAGGATTCTTTCTTATATTTCCTTTATGCCAGTGAATTTTCATAGTTTCTATATTTGATCTATCACCTTATTTATAATGGATGTAATATGGTACCTTCTACTTCTACTTTGGTATCAAACAATAATTGATGTGGTGAATATTTACTCTTGATGCTCGTACTGTAATAATATATCCTACAACCCGCAAGAATATGAAAATTGAAAAATGATCATGCACTTGCATTCCAATTTGAAAGTCTTGGTGGTGGTAGGTGGAGAAACCTTTCGGTATCCTATCATTGGTACAATTTGACGCAATACCTCGAAAATATTTTGGACTCATGATTGAGCCAGAGAAGAATGTAAGATTCTTTTTAAATAACATAATAGAAGTTAATTATGTTTGTCCTGATCTTATATCTCACCATGGTGTCTGGTAGAGGTTTAAACCATGCCTTCTGAGTTTCATTGTATTAATTATGTTCAAGCGTTATTCTACGTAGTATTACTATGTTGGAGTAAGTTTCCTTGTCTCTGGAAGTTTTCATGATCTTGTTGCTATTCTATTAGCATCTGTAAATATATTTCTACATTTTGGCTCTATGCCTGTATCTGTTGGCCCAAAGTTCAATCGGTCTGCTGTTTAAAACGTTTTAGTTTTTTGCGCTGACGCACATTTTATCTGACAATGGAAATTACAGGTTCCTACTGAGCAAAAACTTCCATCTCTATATCTTTTAGACAGTATTGTGAAGAATATTGGGAGGGATTATATAAAGTACTTTGCTTCCAGTCTACCTGAGGTTAGATTTTTAATCATCTATGTGTCTTATTACCTATCCCAAAACAAGAAAGAGGGAAAATGTATAGTCTTGTCACTTTGTTTTTTCTGAAAAATGTTTTTTGTACTTTATTGATGCAATTTAATAATCTATTTATGATATAAAACTATGTTATCAGGTCCCATTTTTTATTTTATTGATACCTATTAGTAGAAATGAAGTTTATTGGGTGTTCCCTGTTAATTTTTGTGTTCATCTGCCGATAAATGATTTCCTTGAAACTGGTAGTGAACAAAATTGCTGGACAATCACTTGTTAGTTTTCCCCTTTTCTTTTAGGTTTTCTGCAAGGCATACAAACAGGTTGATCCTGCAGTACACCCTGGTATGCGGCATCTTTTTGGAACTTGGAAAGGTGTCTTTCCTTCTCAGCCACTTCAGATAATTGAGAAAGAACTTGGTTTTACACCTGCTGTGAATGGTTCGGCTTCAGTAACGACAACATCTAAACCTGATTCACAGTCTCAACGTCAAGCTCACAGTATTCATGTAAATCCAAAGTATTTAGAGGCAAGGCAGCGTCTCCAGCAGTCGAGCAGGGTAAGGGTGACTCAAGTTTCTTCCCTTTGTTTGCAGGGTTTATATACAATGTTTCTCTTATTACTTTGTTCTACTTAACTTCCTTCAAACCTTACGTCCTATGCTTGAGTCACTCATAGTACTTTAGTTGTTTTTTATTTATAATTTTTTAACACAGATCACACCAATTCTTATTACCTTAAAATCTAACACTTCAGAAGTTAGACTCGAAGAGCACAAATTGACATCTCACATAACTACCCCTCATGATGATGTCATCTTTGAGGAAGGATTTTACATGATAATTTTTCAGGCATGTGTAGAATTGTATCACATAATTGTTCTATTTAATATGGATGCCCAAACTTCCCCTGAGAAAAGATATTGTTATATTGTTACTTGTTTCTGGTTTCCATGTAACTAATATACACAAGTTCTTGAGATTAATGACAGAAGGATGCCGTATTACATGCCTTTAAATTTTCGCGAAGGAAAAACAGAAATTTCATTGTACTCCAGTTTTCATCTTCAGTTACATTTACAAGCTAAACAATTTATTTGCCAAAGTTGTAGTTCTTGTTATATATTTTGGGTTTACAATGTAGCAAAAATAAAATGAGACGATATTAGGTTTTTCAAGTTTGTAATCTATAGAATGTTTGGGAAGGATGTAATTACCTATTTTTATTTTTTATTTTCATTTTAAATTATGTTAGGTAGGAGAAATAGGAAAGATCAATTGAATTTATATGGAAACTCATTGGTGGACCTTTTGTCCTATATAACTCATTAGATAACTTGTATATGTAAAAATGTAAACTTCATAGCAGAAGCTTTTGGATCCCATCTTTTTGTTACATTCTTGCATAGTGATTGTGGTTTTGATCAGCTAATAATTACGGGGTTTCTTGAGAAATGTTCCGTTCTTTTTTTTTTTTTGGTTGCAATAATTATATATTTGCGATTTTTTTATTTATATAAGCTCTGATTGGGGCACTATGAAGAATACCACCAAAATCTTACCATTATTGTGCTCCTAGTTTTTGTTGTATTTTACTTTACCTTTTAAGGATGAACTACCTTTTGACCATTAGGTCATCTCTGACATACTCTCTTCTCTATCCAATAAAAGACATCTCAAGTATAATTATCACACCACAATTTAAGGAAAACAAAAGTTGAGAAGAGAGTATAATAAGTTTCCATTTTACCCACAATGAACCTCATGTAAGTACACTAAAGATTCTCTCTTTTTCTAAAAAGTAGTGGACCCTAGTTTAAGTACTTTTGAAGGTAACATAGACTTTATGTAACATCTTGAATTTGAATTATGCACTTTAGACATCTTTATAGGATAATATTTTTTTTCTCTGGTCCTTTTTTGTGGGATGGAGGGAGTATTTAGTAGATAATTTAATCTCTACAAACAGTACAAAAATACATAAAGGTGTTCGGTGTAACCATATTTGCACACACCTTAATTAATTTAGGGCTGAGGATTCTAGTCTATATGAAGTATCGACTCAGATATAGGACACGGACACGACACGATACGTCGGGGACACGTTCAATTTTTATATATATATATTTTCTCTTAATAATATAAATGTATTTTTTACAATAAATAAATTTAATATTAATAGAGCATGATAAAAACTTGAACAAAATAATAAGAAATACGAACACGTTGCATAATAAATATCTTGAAGTTACATAAAACTAAAAAGACATAAAATAACCCATAAGGCCATGAATAAAACAAAATTAAACAACTAAAATGAGCTAGTCACATCAACATCAAGCTATTTTTTATATCGCTATTTAGGTAATGCAATTTTATTTTAGTGTGTCCCGACGTGTTTGAGGCATGCCCAAGATTAAAAAGAAAAAAGAAAAAACAAGAGGAGCTCGTGGACACATGTCGGTTGCGTATCCAATATGTGTCAGAGCGAATTCTTGTTGGACTAGAATTCGAAGCAGAAGTGTCCGTGCTTCCTATATTCTAGTTCTACAAAGGAATCAATGGAGATATTTCAACTGTAAATTTTTCCTGTCTTGAAAATTCTCTCTGATCAATCTTGCGCTGACTCTCTCCATTTACTTGGCTTAATGTGATGAAGGCAAAAGGAACAACCATTAACATAATCGGGAACCTCGTTAACTCACCTGAGGATATAGAGAGACTGGAGGGATCAACCAATCTTAATTATGGGAGACAAAGAGCTGGTCCTCGTCTTAAGATGCATGTATGAGTAATATTTGGACTCTCATAAGTATTGTATATTGTTGCATGTGGTTTACTGTATTGTAAATTTTGCAGACTCCAAGAGATGCAGTAATCGAGTCTGTTCAGGAGAAGGGTTCAGCATATGGAGAGTATGAATATGGTACTGAGCTTTCAAGGCAATCAGGTTCGGGAATTGGAAAAACCAGTGATAGGGTTACAGAGCAAGGTATTGACAAGGCTTGGTATGGAGCTGGCAGTATTACAGAGACCGAATCCAGCCAAAGAAATGGTTTTGATGTTAAGCTTGGACTTCCACATTATTCAGTCTATAGATCTGCAAACAATGATGCGAAGTCACAGCCTACCCACAGCGTTGTGACTAGTAGAAACAGCAGTGAAATGGATAGGAGTTGGAAGAACTCTGAGGAAGAGGAGTACATGTGGGATGATTTGAACTCTAGATCCACCACTCAAGGTGCCACTCGTAAGTCAAAGAGAGATCCTCCGTTAGCTGATGATTCTGAAAGATTGGTAAGTTTACAGAAGGTTGTTGGAGTCTTAAATTACGACATCTGATATACTTATAATTTTTCTTTAACCTCATTTCAACTTGCTATTCTAAATGTCTCTGAAGGAAAGCATAATTAAGAGCCATTTATTAATTTCTTCTTTTGAAACGTCATTTTGTTTTAGATACTTTGTATTTGGTATGCATACCAGCATTTATATGAATAGAAGCCACATACTTAAACAAATGGACCATATATTTATGAGGATAATTGGGAGTGCATGGGACCTACAATATGCGAGTATGCAATAAATCTCTGCTTTTGAACAAATAAATACATAAATAATCAGTGATTCAACTTTTCGATTTAATTTCTTCTGTTGGGGTCAGCATGGTTTGGAATTATTTTCAAACTTATCAGTGAAGTGGAACTCTTATGTATTAGTTATTTAGTTCTTTTTGGTTATCCTGCCTTGTTGCCTTTACAATGCCATATAACAATTATATTGAAATGGGATATTATTCCAACCTTTTGACGAATTACTTTCTTATTTTCTTGAATAACTTGCTCACTACCTGAAATCTAGGATTTGCGGGGAAATTGGTACTTTATAGTTTTTCCTTTTGCTCAAAGTGAAATTCAGATGGCTTGTGTATTTGTGCTTGTATTAGGATTAGGGATTAGCTTTTCACATTACCCAATTCATGATTATTGATTTTTAGAAGTGAGATACTACTCAAGAATAGTGGTCCCATAACAAGCAATGGTATTGTTTATGGAGTGTGAGTCAATTTGAAGCTGTTAAACCTTCTGGTGGTTAACTTCAAATCTTAAAGCACTTGCACAGATACATCTTGGTTAGGAGATGGCATGCATTTGGAAATAAACTGAAATCTAAGTTTTGTTCACTTACCCGAGGGTCTGTTCAGGAATCTCCAGAAGTACTTCAGATGAACCATCCTTCATTTTGCTATCCTCAGGTGGTTGACGAGAGGCTTCTTTTCTTTCTTTATTTTGATTATTACTTTTTATATTTTATAATTATATTTTCTATTCTGATCTGAGATGAACAAATATGATAACAAAACAAAACATCACATGAAATCTAAGTTTTGTTCACTTTACCTGAGGACCTATTCAGGAATCTCTAAAAGTACATCAGATGAACTAGACTTTATTTTGCTATCCCTCAGTTGGTTGAAGAGAGGCTTCTTTTCTTTATTTCTTTTTCATTAATTATTTTTTATATTTTACTCCCTCCATCCCTAATTAAATGCCTAGTTTTGACTTTTTAAAGTCAAACTGACCATTTTTAAAACTAATTCTTATACCATTTTTAACAAAATATAGATGAAGAGATTATAACCAAAAGAAAATATATACAATTTAATAAACCTAATTTTTATAATTTTAAAAATATATTTGTATATGCTTAATTATTAATTCTAAAAATAGTCAATTTGACATAAAAATGTCAAAACTGGGCATTTATTTGGGACAGAGGGACTATATCTTTATTTTCTATTCTGGTCCAAGATGAACTGGTATGATAACAAAACAAAAGTCGTCATGAATCTGCCAAACTCACTTGAACATTACACAAGTCAGCCTTATCATTGGGCTGAGAAGTAATTAATTTATTGGAAGTCCAGTGAGCTTGGTTATTTCACAAGACAGAAATCACTAATTGTTGCCTTCTCTAAATAAGAGTTTTACTAATATATGAATTGTGATATTGGCTGGGTTGACTTAGCTTGGATATTTGTATGTTTTAGACACCATCAAGAACTTAAATTACAAATATTTCACAGATTGCTCTGGCTGATTTATATGCCATTTGCAGGATTTTCAAAATCCCCTCCTAAAACCACAAAATTTACATGAATTTGGGTCAAGGGTTGATAAAGAAGCTTCCACTGATTCACTACTGTCAGAACAGAAAGACCAAGCAACTCTTGCAAATCATATCTCATCACTGTGGTCAAGAGAGCCACGCGCAGCTGATGGGATGAGCTATTCTGGTTCAGGTCGAATTAGTTCAGGCAATTCAGAAGGTCATCTTACATCTATGAGTGGGCGGTCAACAAATGTAAATCCCCTGGTCAGGACGTCATCACCAACTAACTTAGGATTTTCGACAAATGCATCGTTGTGGTCCTCTGGATCTGTAGGGCAACATCGATACTCTCTCGAAGTTGCTTCACCATCTCGACAACAACCCATGCACCAGGGTCCTTCCTCACCTTCGTTCTCGATACGCCATTCCAGTCAACCAGTGCATAATCTAGCTGAGCAAGAACATTCACAAGCTCAAACCCTACCTCGGTCGGATATAACTCAAATTTCAGGACAATTGACCTTAGGGCTGCGTAGTCAGTTCCCACAAGATCCGGGAATGCCAACTCAAAACGTTCATGTGGGTAACTCACAGAAGTTGCAACAGGCTTCTTTTATAAAGCCTTCTTTTCAACAGAGGCATCATATACCCCTGCAACAGCTTCAGCCAGAACCCACACAGTATGATCCTTCTGTTCCATCCCACAAACTGTTACCTCAGATTCCAGTTGGGAAACCCTCAGCAGTTGAAAAGTCTGCATCTGATAATTCACGTCCTCTTGCTTCAGAAAACCCAGTACAGTTGAGTACGAGTCATTTATTGGCTGCTGTCATGGAGAGTGGAATACTCGGTAAGTATACTGTTACTGGCAGACCCAAATTGAGCTTACAAGCTGCAGATGCATTGCCTTCTCCAGCATCTTTGCATCCTCCTCTTCCTAGTGGTTCTCCTCCAACCCAATTAGAGACCAAGGTTGCATCAGGATTTCTTGTAAGCCCAGCGGCTCATGAAATCACATCGGTTTCCTCTGCTCTTCCTCAGAGACAGGTAGAACAATCCCCACTGCCATATGGGCCTCCTCCCTCCTCTCTCGTAGGCAGTGCCTCAGAACAAACTACAAATGTGGTGAATTCTGCCTCTAATCCAGTGTCAAGTCTTTTGAACTCATTGGTTGCGAAGGGCTTGATTTCTGCTGCAAATACAGAATCACCTGCTTCCGGCCCACCTCAAATTATTGGTAAGCCCCAGAGCCCAAGTTCAGGAATTTTGACCATTCCTCCAGTGACAATCTCCCCCCTTCCAGTTTCTTCAGCTTTCCCATTTTCATCAACCAGTGAAGAGCAGCTATCTTTCTCAAGTCCGGGTGCTAAAAACTCTGTCAACTTACCTGTATCCAGCTTGGAAGAGAGAAAATATCTCATTGGTTTTGAGTTTAAGCCAGATGTGATCCGGGAGTCGCATCCAGTAGTAATCAATGAACTCCTTGACAACCTTCCGCATCAGTGCAGGATATGCGGTCTTCGAATCAAACTTAAAAAACGATTTGATAGACACATGAGGTGGCACACGCAAAAGAATCTTGAATCCGACAGTTTGAATAAGGCTTCAAGGAGATGGTATGTGAATTCTCTTGATTGGATTGCCGAAAAGGTTTCTAATAATGAAACCAATGACATGCTGGAAGTTTCTGGTAAGGCATCGGTGAATGGTGGTGAGAAAATGGTTCCTGCTGATGAAAATCATTGTGTGTGTGTTTTATGTGGCGAGCTGTTTGAAGATTTTTACAATGAAGAAAGGGACCAATGGATGTTCAAAGGAGCTGTTTACCTGAGTCTCTCAGCTAATGGTAATAATGGAAGTGCAAGTGATGTTGCAGCTAAGGGTCCAATGGTGCATGCAGACTGTATATCAGAAAGTTCTATTCGTGATTTGGGACTATCCAAAGACATTAAAGTGGTAAGATTTTGATGTTTCAGAGTTGTCACTTTACTAATTATTTGACGTTCTCGGTCATTTATTTTGTTTCCTATGTTGTGCCAACAAACTAATGATATGAAGTAGTTGGAATCTTTTATATAATGCTTTCCTTGTATTTGAAATTTGGAAAATGGTTGGCAGATTTGTATAAAGTATTTAGGTATAGGAACTAGGTACTAGTTATAAAAATAAAATAAAATATAGGCAATAGCCAATAGCTATAGATCTGTGTTTGTCCTGTGTTTACTACTTCTGTTATTTTTATTAATTTTTTTACATGTCTACTGCTGTTTCGGTTATTCTGGCCCTTGTCTATCTAATATGGTCAGGTTTTGAAGAATCACTGGTGAATTGCCGTCTTTAATATCATCTTTGTTCTTTTAGCTGGATTGTGTAACTGGTATCCAAGCTAATTCTGGCAGCACATAGGTTGTTACAAAACAAATTATATCACCTCTGAATTCCTGGCTCAGTTTATCAGGACATTTGAGAATAGGCCATCAATCAGAGATGATTTACAAAAAAGGATAAAAGTTCAGAGGGTTAATATTACTATAAACATGATACTAAGATGAGGTTATGATTGTGATCTTAAACTGTGTTTCAGGGCTTGGACTATCAATTTTGGAAGGATGTATATTAGACATGTTTTCTTAACCAATTACTTAAATCTGAGATAATGCTCGTCTTAAAATCATGTACGGGGATATCTGTACTCCTGTTTAACTTTTACAGTGAGCTGTGTCTTATTTTTGGTGGACATATCTTCTCTGCTTCGTTTCCTCTTCATTTCTTACACTGATTCTATCTTTACATTTGTTTCTTTCTCAATTCCTCCACCCCTTTGTTATTGACATTTCTCCAGTTACTTTAACTTTACAAGATTTGAGGGTTTTATGCCCATTCCCTTTTGTTGTGGTGGTGTTGATCATTTCTCTTCCTCTACTTTTCATGCTTATAGTTTTCTTCTGTTTTGGAAATTTTATGGTTCTTTCTGACGATGATTGGTATCTCTTGTTTCATTTACAGGAAAAGGATGCGTAATGTTTGAGGTGCCACTCAGAGACTATCTTATTGGCTTGTGCAACAATTGAGCAGCCAACAGAGAACATATTCAGGTTCACTATTCAATACATGTAGGCCTCATGTTCCGTGCATGCCAATTCACTTTTGCCTTCAGATTTGATACCTAGATTTGCATACTTTTTTTTCCTTCTTCTATAGAATTATTTTTTTCTCTTAATTTTCAACTGAAAGGAATATATAGATGCTAGATGGTTTTCAGAACCATTTTTCTTCTTTAATGTGGTTGCACCCCCCCCCCCCCCCCCCCCCCCCCCCCCCCCCCCCCCCCCACGCCCTCCTCTACTCTCTTTTTCTTAAATTTCATTTTGGGCATTGTTAAAAGCTAATTCTGCTCACATTCCAGCACCGAAAACACTTCTGTGACATCTATTCAAGGTCACCTCCAATCATGCTGATTACAGTTCTTTATTTGTTATTCTCGTCACTATTCACTTTTTTTGTTAAACATTGTTCCCAGAATTACTCGGTTCCTGAAACAATAACAGATTTTCATAATCTATATATCTAGCATAATACATAATAGAGAATTAGTTTGCCTTGTGGCTACTGTTAAATCCCAGATTGTTATTTGTTATGCTCTTTCAGGTTCTTTGGATGTTACTTTATTCCTTTCTTATTTCCTTCTTGCTCATAGTTACTTGATGTTCTTCGTGTTGGAAAAGTGTTGGAAAAGCTTAAGACTCGCAATGGTTGAGCTTGCAGCTGAAAGCTTTAATACTTGTAATATAGTAGTACAAGATTGCCCAGAAACTTGAAAGTTCTTGGATTTGCGTTCGTGATTGCCTTTTGAACAACAATTACTTCAGCTACAACTCATTTCTTCAATGAAGTTCTTACACGTCACATTCTTCAAAGCTGTGCTGCTGGGGCTCCGAGTCCAAGTTGATCCTGTTTGAGCCAAGAAATGAAGAAGGCTTTGTTCTGTGTGACAGAACAAGTTTCATCTATTTTCAAGATTGGATGAAATAAAACAAGTCTCACCCTTGATAATTGCCCATTGAACTCGGATTATGAACTATGCCCAGTTTTATTCTAGAAATTATTTAATGTGGGGTGAGATGATCTCTCCATCGAGTGATCAAACCCATAATGAACATTAGGGCTCCATTACCACAGATTCAGAAGAGAGGTATCTTATAGACACTATGTATCACACCCATGGACTTGGGATTGTTGAGTACAAGATTTCTCTGATTCGTGCTATAGAAAAGCTATTTCAGAAAATACCGATTCTAAACTACTTGAACTGGCAATGTTACATTGCCACTACTATACAAACATAAATTTCTCTTTTCCTTGTGCAATTATTATGAGATTTTTTGGGGGGAATATATCAGTCGACATAATTGAATAATTTTTTTGGGGTGATTGTATAAAGCAGAATAAAACTTAGAAGGACCTACCCTGGTGCAAACTCGGCCACGACTTTAGGATTCGGCGGAGTGATTTTTGAAAGCGACGCACTTGGTATCATTAGCAAATTGCAGAACTAAGTCTATACTTCATTCGGATGAAGACCAGATTGTAGGTGATTGCTTACAGCTTCTAAATTCTTTATTGGCTGCCAGATTATCCCATGTCGGGCGAGAGGGTAAGAGGGAGTTGGTTTTTGTTGCAAGTTCTAATTTTCCTGCTTTTTGGAGGAACGGAGTTGCTCAATCTACTAATACTATCCCTTTGTGGGATATTATTTCCGATGATTAATAAAATCCAGCCTTCTTGGACTGTTCTAGAAAAGAAAAGCACTAGTGGAAACTGTCAACTGTGAAAGTCAGCAAATTCACAGTTGAACGAAAAACAACATATATATATATATATATTCTGTGCATCATGCAGTTGCAATGTGTTTCTTATCATCTTGTCCTGAAAAAACAAGTTGTGATAGGAATTACTAAAAGGCCTTTCACGAACTACCAATGTCAAAAAGTCTACTCTCCAACCTTTTCTGTTGGCACTTTTAGGCTCTGTTTAGAGTAGGCTAATAACAAGAAATGAAAGGAAAAGAAAAATATAAAATAAAATGGAAAAGTCATAAAATAAAACTCCTCAATGAATATAAATTTATCTACAGATTTTCGCAGGTTAGGTTTTGAAAATGGAAAACACAAGGTAAAAAAGAGGAAATAGTATTAAAGAAGTTATTTGGTCTTCCATTATATTATACATAACCTTACGCCTGATACCAGAATTATTACAAGTATAAATAATTAGACTTATATATGTTTATTGATATTAATTTTGTTTTCCCTTTTTTTTTTTTACCCCTCACAGCTCCCTTGCTCCAAACACAGTCTTAAACAACGTACACAGGGGGGTTGGGGCGCGGGGTTGAATAAAGTCATCATAAACAACGACCGACATGCATTGCCATTACATATGACAATTGATCATAGTATTCAAGTAATTTAGGGAGAAATAGTGGTTTTCTTGTCGTTGTGATGATGTTGGGTGTAAATATAATCCAGGTGTGCCTCCGCAATCATCCTTCTCTTTAGACACTCCTCATCTACCTCTTCGCAAACTTCCTCAAAACCCATCAGCTGCATGAATGTTAGTTAGTTCATAAACAAACTAAATTAATTAACTGTAACCACCCAAAATAAATAAATAAAAAATATATGAGTTCAAATTAAACCAATGAAATTCTGACATATATACCGTACGTTATAGAGATCATTTCCTTCTTTTGTTTCTGTGGATGAGCCTGCAAGACTGCTGATCTTCTTATTAGCCTTTAACTCCACATCACCTGTAAACATTATTTTCAAACTTAAACTTGCACATGAATAAATCAACAGAGAGTTAATGAAGAAATAACAAATCAAATGAACTAAAAACGGAATTGGTGTGCATATATTTATATATGTAGGTAGTATATAACATCACATATGTACATCACACACGCATGTATATATGTTATATGCGTGTGTTACGTGAAGGAGAGATGAACTAGTGTAAGTACGTACGCACCTCGGTGGTGTGGAGGAAGGCGATGACGCGGAGCAGATGTTGATGTTGTTGAATGGGAAATTAGGAGTAGGAGAAGAGCAAGGAGTATTAAGATGAAACTACTAGTTTTACTATCACTAATTCTTTGCTTCATTGTTTATCTCTCAGAAACAGAGAGAGAAGAAGTTTGATTTGCCTCGAGGGATGTTTGATGGAAGTAAATTTGACTGATTGTTGCATCTTTAAATACTACATGCAACAGCTAGCTCAGGTAGGTACCTCCAAAATTAGAGTGTAGAGAGATGTATCTGAACTTTTAATGTGAAATTGGGAAATTTGAATTTAAAATTAATGTGAATTTATCTAAATTTTGACATCAAATATTATAATTGGCGGTATCTTTTAACTAATTTTCAGTAATTTGTATTAAAACTAAATAAAATCGTATTATTTTTAAATATTTAGTTAGGTGTATAAATACTATCTATGCTATTGCTAGCTCCCATGTATAAATGCTCCTCCTTGAATTTGCAGTCTTGTACACGTATATATGATCGATGATGTGATTGCATCAGGCAACAAGCACAAAGATGATATTCTTCTAATGGTCGGTCACATATGGTTTGGACCTGCATGAGGTGTGGTCCATCGAATAATAGATCATGTATGTAAGGTTTAACGAGATGAAATCTCCTTATGCTTGAAAATGAGAGAGGTTGGAAAATAAAGAATACTACTATAGACTACAGCTACTTCTCAATTTCAAAACCGCACACTCTGCTTTCAGTTTGGATCCCCACACCTGTTTTCTACCTCCCTCATGGTCTTACGTACTTTGATTTGAAGTAAAAATATATCTAGGAAATTCTCATTTCTATGACAAAATTTGAATATTTTTACAATGAAAAAGAATTTATAAAAATTTCTATTTTTTATTATATTATATATAACATCATCACGAACCTATATATAAAAAGCTTCAAACATATATACCTGTAAATATTGAAATGAATTAATTTTGCCTAGTACATTTAAGGAAATAATTAATTAGTGGCCCACCGACAAGTAACACGTGATCAATTTAGTTCCCAACTTATCCACCTCCACCTCCACCTTCTCCGCACACTCCTTATCAATAATTCAATCCCCAAAATTTGATAACTTTAATTTGATCCCATTTTAAATTCCATCAAAAGCGATAGATAGATAGATAGATCCCTAATTATGTATTTTAAGTAGTGACAGGAGTTGCCCATGGTTTCTCAAATCCTGGATTCAAATTAATTAAAGTTCATCATTAATCCCTCCATTTGTATTTTTTTAGTTTTTTAATCTGTGGTTTGTAGATTTCAAAGAATATTTTTTACTTTGTTTTAATTTCATATAACCTTTAAACATTAAATGCATATTTATTTCTCTTTCATCCATCGTTGCAATTAATTTTGCTCCAGTGAGATTGTATTTCCTCTTTTTGATAATCTTATCATGAAGTTTACAATAACAATAACAATATATATATATATATATATTAATTAAACAATATATTAGTTAAAATTTTAGACTTTGTGCTACTTTTCTAAAACTTCAACTAAAAATAATGAAGGGAATACCTTAATTGATCAAATCATCCACGCATTATTGCATGTGGGTTCGCCATGATATTATCAAATTACTGTATCAATGACGCATTAATTTGAGAACTCAAATTCGAAATACTCCCCATTTTGACTCTTTAGCATCATCATCATATATTTTAGCAGTTGTACGTTTTCCCCTTCCCCTGTCCCTTTTCCTGTGGGAAAAGATATATATAATGGTATTTTATAATAATTTATACAATAAATAATAAATTTTATTATTTTTTATAAAAATAAATATATGAATAACCAAATTAATGTACACAACAAAATTCCTTTCCTGTGGCCTCAAAAGAGAAGACGACATATATAGATAGGCCATGGGGTCTTTATGATCAGAATTCTGTACTGTTCTTCTTCTTCTGTTGGTACGGGCCCCCAGCGGTCGGTCACTTTTTGACTTTCTTGCGATGTCAGTCATAAAAGTGATATTAGTATTATATAATAAATTATTTTTTGAAATATTAAATAACGTTACATATGATTTCAAATAATTTATAAATTTAAATAAAAAATTAATCATAAAATAACATATTTCCCAATATTGTTAAGTTAGTACATATACTTTTCAGTTTCGACCTTGTATGTTTATATATTTCCTTCTAGATATGGAATTTCTATCTGTCCTCTCTCTCTCCATCTGAGCTTTCTTTGTTTGTTTTATTATTTGTTTGTTTAGCTTATATGTCTCTATCTCTGTCTCTGTCTCTGTCTCTGTCTATGTGCATAAAGCTAAAGCCTACATGAAATAATATAGGTGAAAATAGCGAGAAAGTTGGGGAGGATGGAATCCATGCATGTCCACCCAAGGCTCGGGTCTTTCGAGACAAACTCCGGCCTTTAAATTCAACAAGCTCATTTGGGACACGTTTTGTTTTGTTGTAAAATTATTATATTATTTTATACTATATTATATTAGTATATACTTTTATTAATAATAAATTAATATTGTGTACAATAATTTTATATATTATTGTTTGGTGATTTGGACAAATATACAAATTCATATGTTAACAGTCACTAAAGTAACACACTTTGTTATTTTTAGATCGGGATTGATATGTGATAAAAAATACTATTTACGTTCCGATTTATAAAATTATTATTAATTTTTTAAAAGTCAAATTAAAATATTTTTAAATTTAAAATTGATATAAATTTACTTAAAATTAGTTAATACAATAACGAATATTTTAAATTATTTAAAATGTATTACTAATTAGAAGATTTATTAATTTATAATTTTAAATAAATTTATATTAATTTTGTATTTAAACATATTCTAAATTCACTTTTAAAAAATCAATAAAAATCTTATAAATTGGAACGGAGGGAGGGAGTATATTTTTACAAATGTTTTTAAGGAGACCAAGTTTGGGCAAACTGCCTCTCAGAACAAACCTCTTTTGGCCAACTGATAAAACTTGTCCAGTGTGTGACTCTGTGCTTTACAGGAGGAAACCGATATCCATTTGTTCCATCACTGATAGATTTACCAGACTTATTTGGAAAAAGTAGAATGATTTCTCAGTGAGGCCTTCCTTTTTTCAGGGAACTTTTTTGGAATGGTTAAAATCAAATGCCACAAATTATAATCTTATTCCAAGAAATAATATTCCTTGGTTTCTTGTTTTTTTATCTGTGTTCTTTGGAATATTTGGCTCCATAGAAATTCAATGTTTTTTAGCCCCACACTGTTACTGTATCATGGATTATTAGAACTAGCTTCTTTCTAGCTCTTCACTTTAATTTTCTGGGCTATGATCCTAAAACTGTAACATGCAAAACTCCTATGCTAAAAAATGTTGGTTGGACTCCTCCTCCTATTGGATCTGTCAATGGACTAATTCTTTGGCAGGGGCTGCTGTGGTGTTACTGAATCATAAGGGTTCTTGGCAGATAGCTAGCTCACGAAAATTGAGAGGAGTTTCGATCCTTCTGGCTGAGCTTTGAGCCATTTTTGATGGCATTTCTTTAGCTATTCAACTTGGCTGTGATAACATTATTCTGGAATCTGATTGCCGACAAGCTATTAGACTTTTGACTCAACCTAGCTACTGACAATATTATTAATAATTTTATCCTTGTTCAAAATTGCAGGAAACTCTTGGCCAGGGATTAATTAGACCGTGGCGATCCTCCTACATATCAATCAAGTTGCCGATTGTTTAGCAAAACAAGCCTACCATCAATCAGTAGCTCTTGTCACTTATGATTCTCCTCCTCCAGTAGTTATTCATCTTTTGAACTGTGATATTTTGGGGTAATCAATCCCCAGTTATGTAAATCCCAAACTCTCGTTTTTAGCCAAGACTTTTCTAATGACTTTTATGATGGTGGTGTAATCCCAAAATCAAATCGGTATTCTAAATCTAAATATAGGATTTCATTAGTCAAGTCAAGAAAGTAATGGTTGAATCAAAATAATTTTTTTTAAAGTTCTATTTTTGTCTAGGGCGATATGAATGTTCTATCCTGTTCGAAAATTTTCAATTTCTTATTTTATTATGTTTAACTCTATGTATTCTTTTATCAGTAAAGTGCATTGAATGTACATAAATGACTATAACAAAGTTTTTCTTATTCGTATTAACAACTATTCTAAGAGGAATATTTTTATGTGGTGCTAAAGATTTAAT
Organism: Hedera helix; assembly: GCA_947179155.2. Classification (NCBI taxonomy): domain Eukaryota; kingdom Viridiplantae; phylum Streptophyta; class Magnoliopsida; order Apiales; family Araliaceae; genus Hedera; species Hedera helix. The sequence goes on along the minus strand of OX359266.1, from coordinate 50,717,764 downwards.
AATTATCTTTGTAGTTCCAGAATGTTTTAATTTATGTTCTATCTTATTATCTGAATTCGTGTCGGATCTTATTTTTTAATAGTGAGATGGGATGTAATTTTAATATTATGATTGGATATAGTGTGTATAAATTTATTTTATATTTTAAGGTTCGTTCCGGCAAAATATAGAAAAAAAGAAAAGAAAAAAAGAATATAACTATTGCTTCTAGGAGCTGACAATGTTGTCATGCATGGGAGAACATATAGACTTGAATTTAATTAGGTTTTCCTTTATAATAAATATATATAATTAATATGCCGTTCGAAACTAGAAACTAAATTAGCTCATAAACATGTTACGAAGTTTCTGAGTGAGGGTTAAATCTGGACTTCTTTTCTTCCGTTTTACTTTTGAATATTAAATATTCATAAAGTTTTTTTCTTAACTTTTGATGTGTGTGTATAAATATATATGGTTCTCAATTTGAGATATTAATTTTATATTTTAAAATACTTTTTTAATATTTTTAAATATTGACTTTACAATAATCAAAATCAAACCATTTCACATTAATTTTGAATTTTAAAAATTTTACAAATTAATTGTGATTTTTTTTTTTTCAAACAAGACTATTTTGTGAAACCTAGTAGGTAATTCCTGACAATTTGTCCTATATAACTTATAAGCATTTCCTAGTCAGAGCATTGATCAATAAGTTGGTAGTTAACTTGTTAAAATTAATTTATATATGTTCTGCATATCTTTTTAATTTGAATGAATTTTTAATTAATTATTGGTTTCAAATACATATATGGTGAAATGGCCAAGCAAGTTATGAAGTTAAAGTGTATGTTTGGTGCCAGCTAGCTGTCTGTCACGTTTAGTATAGACTACTTATTTCACATTGATTTGGCTCATTTATTTGATCATCAAATCAACAGGTCCTCCTTTAACAAAACCTTAAAAAGTTTATTCTATATGAAATCTTTTGGTATTAATTAATTAGTTTTAGCGCATATATATATATATATATATATATATATATATATATATATATATATAGTCTACCCCTCTAGGTACAAGATTTGTTTTTTATTGTCTCATGTTCAACAAGCTAAGTTTATTTATTTATGTCTGTGTGAAGTTGTAGATCTAGGAGGAAGATATATAAGGGTGATTGATTTGGAGTTGATGGACGATATTTAATTGCCAAAGTAAGGACCATTAGACGGTCAATGTAACACCCCCTTCCCGACCAGTGGAAAGGGAGGCTACGCACGAACGAATTCTAAACAGAATGTCAAAACAAAAAGAAAACTCTCCTCACACTTGCCCTTGAATCCCCTTGCAAACCTGCCGGAAGAAAAATACAGCATGAGCCAAATGCCCAGTACGGATAAAGAGTGCACAAATAAGAACTGAAATTGAATAACAAAATCAACTGAATCAAACTGAGATTAACAAAATCAACTGAACTGAATAATTTTATCTTACTGAACTAATCTACTGAACTAAACTGATTTACTGAACTGAAACTGACCCACTGAACTGAACTGATTTACTGAACTGAAACTAATTTACTGAACTGAAACTGACCCACTGAACTGAACTGATTTACTGAACAACACAAAAAGGCTGAATTGAATGGTTGTGTTTATTTCATACCGAGCTCAGAACAAAACAGAAATATACCTTGTCACAAAGACAAGTCAAAATACTGCCACACAGGCAGGCACACATTGGACTGCAGATCCAAATGTATGCAAAATCGGAAGGTGTGTTCGGCACAAACAACACCAAACCGCAGAACAGAACAGAACAAAAAACTAGGGTCGACCCATACGCCTCCCACAACAAAACACCAATTGGCCAACTCCCATCGGAGCACACAAAATGGAGACGCCGTGGACTAATCACACTGCCACGGAAGTGTCATGCCTCGGTGCCAAGAGGACATGCCTGTGGTACCCCCACAGGTGGTTATAGCTCAGGTATACCCTACGGTACTTTCTAACAAAAATATCATGTCACAACGAATGCGACACAATATCACAAAAGGGGTTCTAATACGCACATGCTAAACAAAACAAATCGACACAAAGTCTCCCAAATATACTAGCATGTACGTTTCTATAGAATCAAAATAAAGACTAGACATGTTTAACAAGTCTAAAGAGTACAAACTAAGTTGCGAATATCTAAACCCAAACAAAACTATCATATGCATTTGACTATGAACAATATATCAAAATAATATCCAAATTCTAATGAGGAACAAAACAAACAAATTCAAATCAAAGGAATATCGCTGAAAGAGTACGAAATCCGTACCTGGAATACGCAATGTAATTCCCAAAATTATATTGCGAAACTGACTCGTTAAATTCCCTCCATCGGAACTAATTAAACAAAATAAAGGAATAAATAAATAAATAGTTAATCAATTGATTAAGTTTTACACATTTTATATCTCTTAGGCGAATCTGAAATCCTTTCGTTCTAAACAAAATTCTACCTAAAGTTATACATACATAAATATTCTAATCATGGTAACGTATTAATAAATAATAGTTTTCTTGTTCCTTCCGAAATACATACAAGTATATTTTCAAAAATATTCTTTCCATTTTTAATTCTATTACAAACAAATATTTTATTATTATTATTATTATTATTATTATTATTATTATTATTATTATTATTATTATCTGACAAAACTTTAAAGTTACAAAAATACTAATTTAATATTCCAAAATGCTAATTACTAACAAAGATATACCAAAATATATTAACTAACAAACTAAATAGTATACAAAAATTAAAACTACAAAATTAAAACTAATACAGAAAATTAAATAATTGCACAAAGAAAGAAAAAGAGACATACCCGAAATTATGAGGTTCGTAGTCCGCCCACGTCCTCGACATCGAAAAATATTTTAACTAAGGAGGTCCTTACTAAAAAGGTCCTCACACAAAAAGGTTTCCTCACATTGGGAAAAACCTTAATGTTTGGATGGTAATACTATAAGGGGTGAAGGCATATATTTATAGGTAAAGGCAATAAAAGGTTGCAAGGGACTATGCGATGTGGGACAAATTTTTTTTTTTTACCGGGTATTACATTACTCCCCCCTTAAAAAGGATTCCGTCCTCGGAATCAAAAAAATAAAATGGGACGAACTTAATTATCAAAAATGCAAAAACTTCACTCGAATAGAATTTTTCACAAAACAAACGAAATAGTTTTCCTCCGAAATCTCATCAAAAGGATAGTGCACCACGTGCAACAAATGGCAATGACAACTCTTTAACACTGAGACACGAAATACGTTATACACATAAGCTGACTATGAAGGCAAAGCTAACTGAGATGCAACTTTGCGTTTCTAAAATCTCAAATGGGACAATAAAACGCAGACTGAGTAATTTCCCTAGCACCTTAAGCACTTCAAAATATCACAATCTCAATTCGAATTAGTTCTTAAATATTATTACTCCAAATAATATACCACTAAAATATTTAAATCACCATATTAAACTCCACCATATTAAACTCCAAGTCATGTTCCATTATCTGCATAAACAAACTGCATACTCTAAACTATTTAAGGTCTCAAAATCTATAGAATTTCATCACTTAATATATAACCATTTAAATAAATCAATCATTTCTTAGTGCAAACCTTAGTCTTTATATAACAAAACTCCAAAATAACTGCAAAATTTATCATTTGTCTCAATGATTAATCTAATTACCTCGAATATCTATAACTCAAGTTTATAAGAGATCATTTATACATACTTAACAGTTTTCACTTATCATACTGTCTCATCAATATACTTACTTCACATCATCCACGAGCTTAACACAAATCCAACACAACCCAAATCAAATCCTTAAGTCTAAGATCATAACAGATTGTTACTAAAAGCACTCTAACGATTAATTCTCCAAAATCAAATACTTGCTGATACAAATACTCATATCATAACCATATTACATATATGATCATTTCTTAACTGTACAAAATATAACTTTATTTTTCTTAATGCTCCAATCACAATTCTTTACTAATATCTTTACTCCATTGTATAACAATAATAACCTTGACAAATTATCTCACTTTCCTCATATCAACTACAAATCAAAACAGATTAACATTTGGTCAAAATCAAGATCAACCAAACAGGGAACCAAATCGAAACAAACTTATATGTCTGCCTAGTGATTTACTCATAACTCATAGATCAAGCCTAAAGACAATCTACATAATCATAACCTAAGCTCTGATAGTCCATCCCAAGAATCATATCAAAGTCGTACATACGCATCGACCGAAAATTAGACCCACAAATCTTTATTTCCAAAACTAATAGAAACAACCTCGGTACAAATCAGAGATAACAAATAAAATTCTCATCGGAGCAGAATCTAAAGACTGAAATGGCAGACCACGATGCCGAACAAAAGAATACGAAATAATCGAATGAGTAGAGTCAAACTCAATAAAAGTCTCACGGCTGCTAACTAAAAGAGTACCAAAATAGAATATTGCGCATCCGTAACTTAATTAGATGACAAGGCGAACACACGTCCTCCGTAAGGCAGACCAACATTGTCACCATTATCGACGCCTCCACCACCTCTAGTGGTTTTACGAACCCTCGACAAAACAAAACGGACGAAAGCGAAATTGATTTAAGGCAAATTTGAATTCAAACGTATAGGATAGCTGAACAGAATTTTAAACAGAACAAAAACCTATCCCATATGTCTACCCATAACTCACAGGTCAAACCTAAATAGGTTTCTACAAGAAAGAACCCTAGCTCTGATACCAACTCTGTAACACCCCCTTCCCGACCAGTGGAAAGGGAGGCTACGCACGAACGAATTCTAAACAGAATGTCAAAACAAAAAGGAAACTCTCCTCACACTTGCCCTTGAATCCCCTTGCAAACCTGCCGGAAGAAAAATACAGCATGAGCCAAATGCCCAGTACGGATAAAGAGTGCACAAATAAGAACTGAAATTGAATAACAAAATCAACTGAATCAAACTGAGATTAACAAAATCAACTGAACTGAATAATTTTATCTTACTGAACTAATCTACTGAACTAAACTGATTTACTGAACTGAAACTGACCCACTGAACTGAACTGATTTACTGAACTGAAACTAATTTACTGAACTGAAACTGACCCACTGAATTGAACTGATTTACTGAACAACACAAAAAGGCTGAATTGAATGGTTGTGTTTATTTCATACCGAGCTCAGAACAAAACAGAAATATACCTTGTCACAAAGACAAGTCAAAATACTGCCACACAGGCAGGCACACATTGGACTGCAGATCCAAATGTATGCAAAATCGGAAGGTGTGTTCGGCACAAACAACACCAAACCGCAGAACAGAACAGAACAAAAAACTAGGGTCGACCCATACGCCTCCCACAACAAAACACCAATTGGCCAACTCCCATCGGAGCACACAAAATGGAGACGCCGTGGACTAATCACACTGCCACGGAAGTGTCATGCCTCGGTGCCAAGAGGACATGCCTGTGGTACCCCCACAGGTGGTTATAGCTCAGGTATACCCTACGGTACTTTCTAACAAAAATATCATGTCACAACGAATGCGACACAATATCACAAAAGGGGTTCTAATACGCACATGCTAAACAAAACAAATCGACACAAAGTCTCCCAAATATACTAGCATGTACGTTTCTATAGAATCAAAATAAAGACTAGACATGTTTAACAAGTCTAAAGAGTACAAACTAAGTTGCGAATATCTAAACCCAAACAAAACTATCATATGCATTTGACTATGAACAATATATCAAAATAATATCCAAATTCTAATGAGGAACAAAACAAACAAATTCAAATCAAAGGAATATCGCTGAAAGAGTACGAAATCCGTACCTGGAATACGCAATGTAATTCCCAAAATTATATTGCGAAACTGACTCGTTAAATTCCCTCCATCGGAACTAATTAAACAAAATAAAGGAATAAATAAATAAATAGTTAATCAATTGATTAAGTTTTACACATTTTATATCTCTTAGGCGAATCTGAAATCCTTTCGTTCTAAACAAAATTCTACCTAAAGTTATACATACATAAATATTCTAATCATGGTAACGTATTAATAAATAATAGTTTTCTTGTTCCTTCCGAAATACATACAAGTATATTTTCAAAAATATTCTTTCCATTTTTAATTCTATTACAAACAAATATTTTATTATTATTATTATTATTATTATTATTATTATTATTATTATTATTATCTGACAAAACTTTAAAGTTACAAAAATACTAATTTAATATTCCAAAATGCTAATTACTAACAAAGATATACCAAAATATATTAACTAACAAACTAAATAGTATACAAAAATTAAAACTACAAAATTAAAACTAATACAGAAAATTAAATAATTGCACAAAGAAAGAAAAAGAGACATACCCGAAATTATGAGGTTCGTAGTCCGCCCACGTCCTCGACATCGAAAAATATTTTAACTAAGGAGGTCCTTACTAAAAAGGTCCTCACACAAAAAGGTTTCCTCACATTGGGAAAAGCCTTAATGTTTGGATGGTAATACTATAAGGGGTGAAGGCATATATTTATAGGTAAAGGCAATAAAAGGTTGCAAGGGACTATGCGATGTGGGACAAATTTTTTTTTTTTACCGGGTATTACAGTCAATGTTGGGGCTTGTTTGGTGAGAATTTTAATGTCAACAAGAAGCGCTATATATTCAAATTCCTAATGCCAAAATTCTTCATATCAATTGTTGAAGGACGCATATTATAAGTGGAAGTTCAATTTCTTTAGGATTCTTTAGGAGTAGAGTAATATTCTACTTTTAGTACTATTCTCTCCACCATTATGTATTTCATCTCATTTTATTTAATACACCATATTTTTATAATTTTAGATAATATAATTAAAATTAACATTATCTAAAATTAACATCGATTAATTAATTTATAATACTGAGTAGTATAATAGTTTCAAAAATAAAATTAATCCAAGACGTTTTTACCATTTGATAAACATGTGAATTTATTTATCAAAATTTAAATGGTTGACTTTTTTAAACTTTTAACGGTCAAATATGTTTTTAATGATTTTATTTTTTGATAGGATTAATATTAATATTATCAACAATCTATTAACATGTTTTGATCATTACTAATTAACAAAATTATCAAGATTAAATAATTGGTGTATTCAATGGAATTGGAGGAAAAATATAATGAAGGTGAGCCAAATTTTAAAATTAAAGATATAATTTGACATTCGAAGTCAAACGATGAAATTTATATTAAACTTAAAATTAACGTAAATTTATTTAATTTTAATTAATATAATTATTATAATTATTTAATATATAATAAAAATTATTGATTATTAAATTTATTTTATTATAAATTTTTATGAGTTATATTAATTTTAAAATTTAATATATCATAATTTAATTTTAAAAATTAAATTATATTTTTAATTTTAAAATAGAAGGAGAGAGTAATATCTTTTACTACCATTTTCCTTTTTCTGGTTGATTAAAGTCGACGTTACAGTTCGATTTACTTTTAAGCATTTAAATGCACAACGCTACAACCAAGGAAAATCCTCCGGTTATTGTTCTGCCTACACGTGCACATGATTGGGTTGCATTTCCATGTACACTTGCAATATCTCTTTCAATTTATGAATTCAACAATTTCTCTCTCTTTCCATTATTATGATTGTGCAGAAGTTCTTGTCATGAATCGGTTGTTGTTAAATACTCTTTCCACCATTATCCGTTTATTTTAAATTATAAGATTATTATTATTTAAAAAAAAAATTAATTTAAAATATTTTAAAATTAACATAATTTATTTAAAATTTTAAAATAATAATTTTTATAATTAATAATATTTTTTTGATAGTTTATGATATTTATAATTGTATTTATATAAATTAATTAAATGAATTCATCTTAATTTTAAATTTAAAAATATTTAAATTTAATTTTTAAAAAGTTATGATCTTATAATTTAGAACAAAAATAATATATAATAATAGACTTTTTAAAAAGAAAAAAAAGTTTGCTTTAGTTAGCGATTTTTAAGAAGAATTAATTTATTTACTTTTATGTATCACACTTACATTCCCTCTTTTTCTTTTTTCTTAAAGAATTTTTCTCTCTTTAATTTTTGTATTAATTATTAGTTCTCAATTTTCCTCAAAAGGTAGATAAAATTTTGCGCAAATTTTTAATTATAAAGTTATAGTACTATTAAATGACAATTAATTTTTTTAATTATTAGGCATAAAATTGACACAACTATTATTATGAAAGGAAAAAAAGTAAGAGATCGAGTTGGGAGACATCCCTATGTTTATTTTCGTGTGAATATATTTAGTCTTGTATGATTCTACTTTAGAGGCACAATTTTCTTCTCAACATAAATTTGATATCATATACTCCATGCATATATATGGATTGTGAACTGTAGAAGTAAAACTCGATCGATTGTTGACTTGTGTAGAGTCAGAGAGCTAGGGGATAGGAAATATTAGTTCTACATTAATTCCTATTTAATTTATTTATTTTTCTCATTTATTCAGAGCAAGTAGTTAATGAAGAGCTAGCGTCAAATTTTGACTTTGTTACAAGTCTGACTTCGGGTAACCTATTAATTCCGCCGATATGGATCGACTAGTATATAGAATGGAGGGAGCCTAATTCCAACCAACATTTTTATTTTCTCACCTACTTTTAAATCTTTTCCCGCCAACCAAAACCCGAGTTAATTATCTGATTGAAAAATGAAACATTTCATTTCTTTTAATATATATATATATATATATATTAACCTACTTTCAAGTATTAGAAATTAATGTAAGATGAGGTTGACGGATATATAAGCTGCAAGTTGCTTGCTTGCCCACGGGACACCAGAATCTAGTATTAGCTATTAACGCAAACTAGATGACATCGGTGGATCCACACTCGGCCACCCATTATTTTATATTCACTACTCATATAGTAGTAATAATTATATTCATAATGTTGTGCGTATTATTGGTGATATTTTAAGATTATATATGGCGTGTATTAATATTATTGTATTTGTATCTTATCACTTTATGTTTGTAAAGATTATTTCCTTTGTTTCATACTTAATTACCATCCCATTGTGTATCTAATACATTTTCCCTACAATTCTATTAGACACATGCATTAATTGTAGTATATTTTTATAATGGATCGAATTGGACACCTAGTACTGGTTTTATATTTTTCAGCTATGTTATTACATTAAAATTAAGAATAATCAAACACTCTTCACCATTTGATAAATGTGGGTACTTTTTATCAAAAAAAAACATTTTTTCTAAATTGAGTTTTTTATATAAAATTAATCACAATTTTATAAATTATCAGTTAATATATTTCGATCATTGAATAGTAAAATATTGTAATCAATATTATATATATTAAATTGACTCAGAATAAAAGTATAATAAGTGGGCGAGCCAAATTCGGCTATGAAATGAGGCAACTCCCTCCCTCCCTCCTATATATAGTTGTATATTACGAACGCAGATATGTGTGCCACAAAATGATGTTTATGATTGCTCTGTTCTACTAGTGGTAATTTCAACATGACGACCCAGCTCCTCCTCCTCCTTTCCTTTCTCTGTGCAACTACGTGGTGGTCACGGGTCGGGTCCACCGGCACTCCCCAAGAGCTTTTGAGAGGCTTCACGGCTACTCCAAACACCTCAGTCTCTTCTTTCCAACCTCTCCTCACTGATTCCAACGCTAACTACTCACTGGGTTTACTCCGAGTCAATCGTACCCAACTCACTCTTGCCCTCATCCACCTCCCCTCCTCCGAACAACTTTGGATCGCAAACGCCACCCGATTAGCGCGCTGGGCCGGTTCAACTCAGATATTCTTCAATGGCAGTCTTGTAATATCAGACCCGCACTCGAGGGCGTTTTGGTCAAGTAACACCGATGGAGATCGTGTTTGGCTCTCCAACACATCAAACGTCCAAATCCAGAAGGTAAACGAGCCTCGTTCTATTCTCTGGCAAAGTTTTGACTTTCCCTCTGATACCCTCTTGGAGAACCAGAATTTCACAAGTGACATGACATTGGATTCATCAAATGGGCTTTACTATATGCGGTTAGGATCCAATTTCTTGGGGCTATACGCGAGGTTCAATCATCAGTTAGACTCGGGTCAGATTTATTTGAGGCACAAAGCTATGGAAGTCAAGGCAGAAGTCATTGAAGGCCGAGGGCCCATTTACGCTGTAATTAGCTCGGATGGATTTCTGGGTATGTACCAAAACGGGTCAGCTCCAGTTGACATTCAATCTTTCAACAGTTTTCAGCAATTCAGCGCCGGAAGACGAAGGCTCAGGCTTGAACCCGATGGGAATCTAAAAGGATATTATTGGACCGGGTCAAGTTGGAGCTTGGATTACCAGGCAATATCTGAACCGTGTGAGTTACCAAGTCCATGCGGGTCATATGGTCTCTGTCGTGCGGGTCAGGGCTGCTCTTGTCTTGATAACCGGACGGAGTATAATTCCGGGCAGTGTGATATGCCTGAGAATAACTCCGGCGACTTCTGCAGTTTTAATGATAGCAAGTATTGGGTCTTGAGAAGAAGCGGAGTGGAATTACCATACAAAGAGCAAATGGGTTATGAAAAAATGGAGTCTCTAGAAAACTGTGAGAGTTCATGTGAAGCGAACTGCTCCTGTTGGGGTGCGGTGTACAGTAACTCCTCTGGGTTCTGCTACAGGTTAAATTATCCCGTACAAACCTTAGTGGGTGTTGGAGATGACAGCAAGGTGGGTTATTTTAAGGTGAGGGAGGGTGCAGGGAAGAATAGGATGGTCGTAGGTATTAGAGTTGGGGTAGTGTTGTTGTGCGGGGCACTTTTGGTATTTTGTGGGGGTGTGGGGATATGGTGGTGTAGGTTTAGGAAGAGGAGAGAGAGAACAGTAACTGGGGCCTACGTGGAAGAGGATGGTGGGATGAGTGTGGGACCCTATAAGAATTTGGCATCTGCCAGCTTTAGCTCAATTCAGTTAAGTGAGAGGTGATGTAAGGGATGACATTTTTTTGAAGGAGCTGGGTGCTTTTGACCAGCATGCACAGTATGCCGTGTTTGGCCCGAATCTGGTAAGTTTTGATGGTTGATCAGATTAGGTCAAATTTTAACTTTTAGGTCTGTGAGTCGTATTTGGCTGAGCTTTTCAACAAAATTATGAATTGTTAGGTTGGACATCGCATGACTCTTCTGATTCTTGATTTTTATTAAAAAAAATATTTATAATAAATTATGTAAAAATAGAATAATAAATATTCTATTATCAATCATCAATTTTAATGTAACGAAGATTTTTTTTTTTAGTATAGTATATGTATATTGAATGTATCATACCCAAGTAGACTTTTAGCAGGTCAGTCCAAGCCTACGAGTCGGAGCAGGCCTGATTTTTGGTCAAACTGGACTTTTACGTATCAATAGCAATATGTTGAAGGCTTGTAGGTTGGGTCAGACTGGCCTAGGTCTTGACCGGGCCATGCTTTCATCAGGCTGGACCACGCCAGCCCGTGGGCCGTAGATTTTTTATGCATGTCTAACTCTAGTTTTTAAATTGGATACATATACAATATTTAATCACAAAATCAAACACAATATCTATTTTATTCATTAAAAATTAATCTCATTTTGGATTTTATCATGTATGTAAGGGACAAAAGTGGGCGTCTGGTGGAGTTATCTTCAAGCTTTGTAGATTTCTTTATTGAGAATTTATATTTTTGTATGAAAATATAATATTTATAAATGATTTTTCTTACATAAATCTGGACTTTCTTAATATTTATATAAGGAGACTGAATCATGTAAAGATATTAATATTCTTTCGCTTTTTGTCTTATATAATATAATGGTTCTGTGATCCGATCGTAAAGATTGTTCTTTTTTTTGTTGTTGTTGTTAATTTGGTAGAAATTTAATATTCTTGCCTTTAACAAGAATGAATTCTATTTTCTGGTGCTCAAAAAATAGACTAAACTACTATATCAAAGAAGACTTGATAAGATTGTTCTTTTTGAATGTCCAAAGACGAGGTCCAGTCCAAACCCCAAATGGTTGATTTTTGGAATAAGGAACCGACAGGGCCACAACCACGAAGGCCCTAAAACCCCTTTAATATTATTATCATGATTGATAGGGACGCTATTGCGCACTTCCTAGTTTGTAATTGTAGCTAAGCATGCATGCTAGGCTTTGGGTGACTTTCATCTTGTGAACAAAATACGCCGGGGGAGGTAGAGGGGGCATAGTAATTAAAGTATTAATGTTAGTGCATGATCAACTTTTCAGTAATTAATAATGTTAGTGTATGAAATCTAATATATAAAGACATTAAATTTTCTAAATCAGAATCAATTGATAATAAGAAGAGTTGACTCAAGTCATCATATATTAAATATATTTTCTCAAGATATTTGATATGGGACAAGATATATATACTCTAACACTCTCCTTCACGTGTACATAATTGAATATAGAATCTCACACAAAATAAACTTAAAGAATAATGATACTATGACAGCCTAGTCGAGAAATATAATTAATTGGGCCAACTCGATCTTCTGATTGTCAGTTAATTTTGAGTTAAAGAATTTGATATCTTTATAAATTAGACGTGGACCCATTTTGTAAAAACTAACAAAACTAATTGACTTCAAAATATTTTCATAAATAAAATTGGCAAGAACTTGAGGCTTTCGGTTTAATGAAAATAAGTGAAAATAAAAGTAAAGGATTTTTATATGCATAATATTTGTATTTTTAAATTAATGAAATATTAAAGACTTGATCATTTCATTAACCATTTATAAAAGTAAAAATTACTCAATTTTGGTGTCAGCCATTTTGTTCGACTTTACATGATCAACTTTTCTATTTTGGGAACTTTAAAAGTATATATATATTTTTTCAAAAATTAAAGTACTTTTAATTTGAACTTTACTCAAAATGATACTCCTATATGACAACTTATATAACTCATCATATACTAAAGAACGGAAATAATATTTCGAGTGAATTTTTTTTTCTCAGCACAAATGTTGCATCATACAATTGTACCGTGTTGCTCATAAACGTAGCAACTTCTTCTCTTTTTTTTTTTTGTTGCTAAATTCTTTGGTTTGTTAAGTATCCATATACTACATCGATCATTTTGTATCAACCAAGTTGTCCTTATTGGACCTCGTATTTTAATATGCGTTAAAAATTATTTTATATATAAAGTTTGGCTGAACTCTTTTTACATATTATGATAGGCTTAGATCGTGAGTCAACTCATTCAAATATTCTTATATTTGAGGTGGCTTGGGTTTGTGGAAGAAAGATATTATTTTTCTACTTGATAAAGTTGATGAGACTTCAGGCGGTGGAAGTAAGAGTATATACATAAAACATCAACAAGTGAATCAAGTAATTTTTTTACATGCAAACTGATATCAAATATCTTACATCTATTCCAGCAATTTTTTTGACTCTCTATTGTGACGTTTATTACTTGTACTTACCCTTACACCAAAACATTCTCGGACGACCCAAGCCGTGACCTGATATATAAGGTGTTAATAGGTTCTTCTGAGTACAAGAATCTTACTGTTAGATAATTTCGGCTGTAGAAAAATTCGCACTTCAACACAAGTCTCCAGCACATTCCTGGATTTCGAGTAGGCATGATAGTGGTCGGTATTTTTCCCGCTACCCATGACTATTAGTATTATGACCTATTCAGAGAACAATAATAACAAAATTGGAAAGAAAAGAAATGGAACACTAATCATTATGGCCACATTGCTAATTTTATACAAAGCAAGAAGATATAGTTAAAAAGAATGTCTTTTTTTGATGGAATTTGTTAGTGCTCTGTACAATTAAATTCATGAAGCATTATTGATTGTGTTTTAGCCTGTGGAATCTTGGTTTTAAAGTTCTCTTAACATTAAATCTAGAGATTGAAAGATTATATTATTCCCATAATTCTGATTATATGTTGTTTTTTGTAGCTATAGGTGGTTTGTTCTGAGATAACCGGATTTTTTGTTGTCGTCTCATTGGGCAATATAAGATGGTTGTTAGCACCCTTAATTTCTCTAACTTAACTTCCAACTTATTCCGAAATCAAAGCTACTTGCAACTAAGATGAAGGTGCCTAGGTGGCTTGTTAGGGGAAGAGGTTAGTTTACTCAAGGGAAGGGAGATGTTAATGGCCCAATTTTATTATTTCCTATACTTTGAGAAATTAACCAGTGATGTAACAAGAAATTTGTAGGTAAAAAGGTTCCCGAGGCTGGTTGTTTTTCTTACAATAAAGTAGTTCAATCATGCATCTCTTAATTCATGGAGAGAAAAACACGTAGGGTATGGAGCTTTAGCTTGTGAGAGGTGATTGTTGCGACATTGAGACGAGGGTGAAGAGTAGATTCATAATTACCTTCGGGCGTAACATTTGTTTCTGCATGTCTGTTTTCTACCACAAAGCTTTCTGGGTACGACATTTGACTTTGTCTAGTGGGTTCATATGATTATTTGGTCAGTTCCCAGCCGGTCTGCATGCAGGTAACGACAATAATAGGGAGTTTCTGAAGCAGAGTTTTCATTCTCTTAATTCATTTCTATGGTAAACGGTAACTATGGAAGTATTTATGTAGAGTCTAGGAAATTTCAGTTTTCTAGACAGTTTGTCATACTAAAATTTCATTTTAAAAAAAGTTTAATTATCTTGCTTCCACGTTGCATTAACATTTCTCAAGCTTGATCAATTTTATCTTCATTGATGCAGTGTTTCAATTTCAGAAATGTAGTATGTATATAATTCTTATTATTTTTTCATTCACTCCCCGCTGGTGGCTTGAATCAAGCATGCACTCTGCTTGCTACATGTATTAGA
Organism: Hedera helix; assembly: GCA_947179155.2. Classification (NCBI taxonomy): domain Eukaryota; kingdom Viridiplantae; phylum Streptophyta; class Magnoliopsida; order Apiales; family Araliaceae; genus Hedera; species Hedera helix. The sequence goes on along the minus strand of OX359266.1, from coordinate 50,702,748 downwards.
AACCATGTTGGTTTATGTTTTTTGTCAAGTGCTCTAATTATGAAGATGCAGCAACCAACATCATTTTGGTCAAGTTCATTTAATAGAGTACACTTTATGAATTGTCAATAATGATGCTATCAAATTAGGAAGCAACTAATTCACAAAAGGGATGGACCATTTGATCAGGAATCCAATTTAAGGGGCTCTAGTGGTACATGTGCATCTCTGCTTACGGGACAAATCGGTTGCAGAAACCAACTGCCATGAAACTGGTACTTACTTTCCTATATTAGTAACACGGATAGTGATTTCAATTATGAGGTTAAGATAGCAACTATTCTGGGAAAGATACTTCAGTTTTGTGTAATTTCTTTGGCTTAATGTTTGACATATACGATGTAAGGACTAATCTGGGAATTACAAAAATCACATGGCTTAATTGAGCAAAAGAATACGGGTGACCTGAAACTCTTAACATGACATATTACTTTAATATAAGTCGATTGAGTTCTTATGTCACCACTAATACATTTCTAAAGAAAAGCTTAGAAAAATAAAATTTTCCTCAACGCCTTTTACAAATGTATCTCAAATATCGGAAAGAATGTGTATGTTGTATGGGTGGGAGTTGGTAGAGCCGTGATATAGAATTGTTATCATGCAAAGAATATATTCCACTACACATAACCGGAAAATGTGTTGTTTGATGGCGTTCTTTTTTTCTATCTTTTCCTTTCAATTTTGTTTTGGATGCGGTTGTTTAAAGGTTTTTTCTGCAGGAAGGTGTTCAAAAATGTGTGCACACAAAAATGCAAGCTAAGAATGTGTAATTCCTGGGGTGGGTGTTTTTTCAGCTGTTCCGTAAGAGGAAAGTATATTTTTGCTCGTCTTCTATACTTGGTCTGAAGTTTCCAACTCTCAGATTCTGTTTAGAGAGAAAGAGACCTAGCTCATCTGTCTCATTTACCCCATTCTGTTTGTGTAGTTTTCACTTTCTAAAGGAAATTGAGAAATTGTGTGGAAAGAATACTACGGTGGGAAACCATTTCATAAATCCGTGGTCCATAAATAGTGCCCATTAGCCATGAAGCATGGTATATTAATCATGGTCGCTTATTTTTTACTCGAAACAAAAGTAAAATATCATAGTAACTTAAGGATCAAGCAAAAAAAAGATCAAGCAAAATAAAAATAAAAATAACCCCAACTTGAGCAATTTATCACGCTATTCAGTCATTTTCTTGGTTTCCTCCCCCCCCCCCCCCCCCCCCCCCCCCCCTCAATCCATGGCCGCTGGCGGTGGCTAATACTCGTGCTTATTGGCCGTGCACACAAATAATGATATTCATTGGAAACGTTGAAGCCTTTAGTTGCACACTGCCTTGTAGACTATATCATATATTTAATATTACTGGCAGACAGGATCTTTATGGTCCCATTAGAGTGATATCTCACAGTATGGCATTTTTCTTCGGCTTCTCCTGTTACTCGAGTTTTTACTGAAAATTTTCCATCACGTGCTTTGTAGTAGTATTCACAAAAAACATGAAAACTGGAAACAATTTTCTAGTATCACTACTATCCCTCTCTTCATATAAATTTTTGTTTTAATCTATATATAGAGTTGACATAAAATTCTTAACATTTATTATTCCCAGCTAGTTGATTAAATAACTAATATGAAGGATAAATTTGAAATAAAAGACAAAAAAAATCTTAAAGTTGTTTAGGGTAGGCGGATTCCATTATCTTATTAGTTCCCTATGACCCACCTTAAAAAGTTAGTTACCCATGTTTATGGAGAAATTATTTAGTGTTTCTGAGGTATTGTCACGTGATGCTCCAGACCAATCACATGTTCTTATTAGTGAATACAAATATAAAGAGCCCGCTGCATATGCTGAAATAACAGTATTTGATTGGCTTAAAGCACTACGTGACAATATCCAAGAACACTCAATAACTTCTCATGTTTATGTCAACCCACGACAAATTGTATTTATAACTGATGTGTGATTATTACTTACAGTCTAGTTTGGAGTTTGCTTCTGTTTGTTTAAAACAATTAAGCAGATTCAAATATGAAGAGGAAAAAGGGGAAAAGGAAACAATTACATCACCAGTAAGTTGCGATTATTAATAGTTGCAAGTACTAATTTTTTCTCCAAATTAAAGATTCTTAGGATCGTACGTCCCCAGCTTAATTTTGTGATCTCTTTTTTCAAACAGAAAAGTACTTGAAAAAAGTCTGTAACTGTCAACTGGCCAACTAACAAACCAGCTTACCTTCATCATTAATCTGAAAACCAGTTGAAGCAGAAGTACTCCAAATACGACTTTCTATGCTCCATCGATCGATCATATCACTCATTAATTTTGCATTTTGCATGTGGCGGCTGGCTATGCTTCCCACTTAATTTGTTTTAAAGGATGATAATAATATCTTAATGAATATGTCATCGATCTCAACGATCGATGGATGATTTGTTATTTACATTGCAACAAATACTTAAACCCTTTTGCGCGTGCTTGTGGGGAGGAAACCCCACAGAATTTAAATGTAGACAGGCCAAGTGTGAAATTGAAATTCTGCATGCCTCAACATCTTTCAAACATTGTTTGTTTTGTAGTACTTTCAATCTTATCTTAGGATGAACCTTACATTAAAAATTTAATTATATATTACTCCATCTTCTTCAAAATTGGAGATACATTCTTAAAATAATAGATTTATATATATATATATATATATATATATATATATATATATATATATATATATATATATATATATATATATATATATTCTTAACATTTGTTAAAAATGTAACAGGTTAGTAGTGGTGAACCAGGTGACATGATAATATTTCATATATTTAGATCAATACAAGTAATGTGTTAAAAAATTCATGTCAATTAAATGTATTTTTAATCTTAATACAGATTATAAAAAATTATCTCTAATTTAGAACATAGACCAATTTTATAATATTTGCTTTAAGTGAAAACGGTTTATGAGTATTTAACCGTAAGTTTGAACTATTCGTTTGGTGTTAGACATTAAGTTATTATTTTACGTTTTACCAGCTTGAGTTAAATAAAATGTTTTTGTTTACAATTTTTAATTTGTTACAATGGTTAAACTTTTCTATATAACTCAGAAAACTTTATAGTTAAAAATAAACATAAACCATGCATAATGTTTATATACATAACTTCGTATGAGAAATGAACTTTTGTCTTTAGCTACGCATCTTTTTAAGAATCAAGTTTACGTAAAAGCTAGCAACTTTTTCGAATTACTAATACTAATAGAAGAATCCTTGGTTCTCCTTTCATCTCTATAATTAAGTCAGGATCGAGATTGGACTTTATCTTTTGGTTTTTTTGTCACTTCAAAACTGTCATTTATTTATTTATTTTAGATTGGAGTCTATTTTTCTACTTATAATATGTCATACTTTCTTATAATCAGTTATAAGAAGTAAAAAGTGTTTGATAAATTTTAAAATTACTTATAATCATATGAAAATAATCATAAGCTTCAATTTTGGAGCTTTTGATTATTTGCCAAATTTATTTTAGTACTTTTTCGAATATTCTTTTTCAGCAATTTATACTTGAAATGAGTGATAATTATTTTTTTTTAATACCAAACACTTTTTACTTTTAATTAGTTTAACTATTTTTTTCACCAAACACAAACTACTTTTTAAAATTAATTATAAGTAAAAGTAATAATTAAAAATACTAATCATAACTTATTTATGTGCAATAAAGTTAGATTATATCAGTAATTAAAAAAGAGTGTAACCTCTTATTCATTCACAATAGTATTTAGTACTTTAATGACAAAACAAGGGTTGTAAAAATTAGATACAAAATGATGTAGCTGATTATGATTTGTTGTTATAATTATGTCCACACATGTATGGTGAATTATCAACTAATTACATTTTATTACATTATTTTATAAATTATTTTTTATAAGATTCTTTTATCACTATAACATTACTCATTTATTAAACAATGCTGCAGCGTACACCTTGTTTGTGCAAATTAATAAACCTAAACTTTTAATTAATTTCAATGCTCCCTTAATTCACGGAAAAATGTTGGGTGTACATCTTAGGTCCATGTAGCAGCTCTCTATATACTAACGTAATAATTATTTATATTGTTTTCTAACGTTTTAGTAGTTGGCTTTTAGAAATATAAAAATGAAAAACTAAGTTGAAGAGGGAGAAAAAGAAACAAAAATTGGGACGCAGATAGGTAGTGTTTGGGTGAAGTTGGTAGATGTCTTGCCTAATGTTTAATACTTTGGGCCCAACTTTCAGCATCAATAATTTATCATCATCAGTATAGCATAGCATGCATTCCCTCCTCCCCCTGCACATGTTCAAGTTAAGTATCCATCAGATACTCCTTGTTTGGCTATCTGTCTGTCTCACTCAATTAATCTAATCTTATCTCTAATCCTAACACAAAAATAAATTAACCAAATCTCACTTTCTATTAATCCCCTTCATGCCTAGAAAACACATTTCATTTTTCTTATATTAGGAGTTACAGTTTCAGACTTTCGATCGAGTGTTCAATTCTGAACTTGGTTTTTATCTGCTTGGGTGGGTGGTCTTTAAAGATGAGAAATATAGCAGCTTGTTATAGTGAACATGCCATTAAAGTGTCGGATTCGTATTGCTCTGGACCATCAAATCAGGCTATTCTTTCTCCAAATTTGATCCCTTCAGTTCAAGATGCAGTTACATGTATCTACAAAGTCGAGCATTCCACCCAAAATCAGCTCTTGATCACGGTCACCTGGTGCAGCCTCATGGACCAAGGGTTCGCCATTACCATCATGGAGGACCCATCTTCTCCTTTCAAATTTAATACAAAGCGTTGGCATTTGAGAAAGATTAAAGGCACTAAAAGCTTTGAATCCGCAAGTTGTAAGATTGACATCATTTGGGATCTTTCCTCCGCTACATATGACGCTGGACCTGATCCAGTCAGTGGATTTTATATCGCGGTTTTAGTCAACTCAGAGCTAAGCCTACTTCTCGGAGACATGGAAGAAGAACCAGACGTGAAGAAACATGTATCCAACGTTACTATGTCAAAATTTTCATTAGCGTCGCGAAGGGAGCATTTCTCAGGTGGTGCTGTATATTCAACAAAGGCTCAATTGTTCCGTACTGGCACATGTCATGACATTTTAATCAAGTGCATTCCAGAAGACGACAAGGGACGGAGCAATTCAATACTTTCTGTTTACATCGATAAGAAAAATGTGATTCGGGTAAAAAGTTTACAATGGAATTTTCGGGGGAATCAAATCTTATTCATTGATGGTTGCTTGGTAGATATGATGTGGGATGTTCATGATTGGTTCTTCAATCCAAAATCTGGATATGCAATTTTCATGTTTAGGCCAAGGAGCGGATTGGATAGCAGGCTGTGGTTGGAGGAGAAGAAATCGGAGCAGAACGAACGGGAAAGGGATGGCTCCTCTTTGTTGATTTGTGCCTCTAAGAATTCTGACTAGGTGGGACATCCTTTATTGTGCTCTGGCTTCTCATTTATTTCTCTCTTCTGATTCTTCTTTTCTTTGATATCTTTTAACTTGTGTGTAAATTATAGTACATTATATGGTGAATTTTATGACCATGTAATGAGTTTTATATGCAGCAAAATGCATTGTACATAACCTTCTTCAATGGAACCTCTATTTGTGTGCCAATTGTGAGGGTATCAGCATGTTTTTCATTTATTTATATATATTTTTTGCCATTTTCCCTTCCCTTCTTTGGGATAATCAGATTTTTTTTACGGGGAAGCCTTTCTTTTGTTGAATAATGATTGGAGTTTTAAATTTTTGGTCTTAAATGACAAGATATTGAATATTTTAATGATATTTTATTGCATAATCAATTACATAATGATGGCACATCATTTCAGACACCTTTTGAGATCAAAAATTTGTGACCCCAAGCATTACTTTTTTTTTCCCCTATTGTTCTCTTGTGCGCATGTTTAATCCCCAGGAGCAAAATGCCCTGGTTGCAATCAACATTGTTACTAGAGTCTTGATCAATTGGCATCTATTGGTAATGCACAAAAAGTTCCTTTTTTTTTTCTTGTTTGGTTAAAGGGTATATTCATTACTTCTATGCCCTTCATTTTGTTAAAAGGTCTTTCGAACTGAATAGTACTACACACTCAGCAGGGTATTCTTTTCTTTATCTTCTCAAATATACAAGGTGCAGATTCCACCTGAGAAAGAATAGAACAAAATTTAGTAAATAAGTAAAAGCAAAAGGAAATGTTCTTTTCTATCATTTAATGGTATTTATGTGAAACTCAGTTACCCTGACCTCTTCCTTCCCTTAACATCCTGCCAACCTAAGCAATAGGCTATGACGGCTTTGATTGTATAGAATTTGTATTTCATTTCTAGCCTGTAGGAAAGGGAAGACTTCATTTATGGGTTTACGAAGATCGTTACATTTTTAAAACGTCGATTTTTAAGCACAATTTTCTGTTTTTATGTGTCATTTTTCATGTAAAAATATCAAAAAATAATGCTGGAAAATTTAGCAAACAAATACTATTATTATAGTAGTAGCTAGTGGTTGTCAGAAGCCTTGGCCTTTGACTCATCTACAATTTGAAGATCCATTTTTAGTTAGACCCTCCTCTCTAATCTTCCTCGATACCAAGGCATTATTCAGTTACTCAACTTTCATAAAAGCCTATTACTGCTACGGTTTATGGCTTCAATTATGCTGCTGCAAGTAATAAAAACAACTCCGAAAGGTATGGTCTCCCTCACCGAACCGCTGCCAGCCCCCAGAGGGCAGAGGGGAAACAATATTATTATTATACCGTTGTTAACAGTTTAATTCTGTAGGCCTAAAGATAAATGCTAGTTGGAAAAGTTCGCTCCGGGAGTTGTATAATATACTCTTATATACACACACGCAATACATTAATAAAATAAGTCCTAATAACTTTCCCTAAAAATGTCTAATATGAATAAACATATGAAAAGCTTAGGACCTATTTCATAAAAACTGAATGAAAAATTTTGAATTTATAAAAAATATATGAATTAGCTGAATAAAGTAGAAATTTTGAATACGAAATGAAATAACGTTTTTGATAATTGTTTATCTAAAACATCTAAATAAGTGTATTAACTTTCTATTTGTTATGAACAAGTTTATTTTATAATTATAAATAACCAATGTTAGTTAAGCAAAAATATATAAGCTTTTGAACAATCTTTAATGGAGTTATTCTATTAGTAATATAATTTTTTAATATTTAGATTCATAAATACAAAATAAATGAATTAAATACTAAAAATATTAATAATATTCTATATGTCCTAAAATAAAAATAATATTTTTTGTGATTTTTTGTTTGATTATCGAAGATTGATTATTATGATATATATATATATATATATATATATATATATATATATATATATATGTATTATGACATAATTTTAACTCCTTTTGAATTACAAACTTTATATCTATGAATAAATGCAAAAATAAATAAGAAATTGATTAAAAATAAAACCATTGTAAGCTGTTGCCTACTTGGCGAAGCAGAAAGTTTCCTCTCTTTTCCTTCTACCCATTCATTCCATAATCTCATCAACCCATTCACACACCAACAAAAACAATAAAATCCATTATCGTCCGCTCAATAATTTAAAGTTCCATCACCAAACACCGATTAGACTAATTCAGGACAATTCAGATAAGACCAGACTGAAAATGTAACTTAGAACTCATTTAAATCTGAAATAGTACTTCACACACATGTTTGCAATCTAGTTATATCCAAAAATTTAAGTCATCTTAAAATATTAGATCTTGAGCTCATTTGTGTATATCAGTTATTTACTTTTTTGTTAATTCTTTGATGTGAGACTCTAACTTATTTGTGATATTCTATCGTAGAACATGTTAATTGAATATTTATTATGAGAATAGATATTTTCACAAAGAAAATTGATATTTTCGTAATACCTCTCACTCACATAAAAATAATAAGTGAGATCTATTTTTATATGAATGAAAACTTGCGAAAATATCAATTCTCACTAATATGTAGAACGGAAGATGCTCTGCGCGTTAATCAAAAGATTAGTAACCATATACGTAAGAATTTAAAGTTGCAAATGATAAATAAGCTTATAATCAAAGCCAAATGGTGGTCATAAAAATCAGTGAAGTGGCAAGAGTACATTTAAACCATTAAATCCCCACCACTCTAACCAGTAGTTGTATAAAGATGATGATTGAGACATGGTCATCTTTTATATTTTTGTGATTCTTTTTGGTGCTATAATAAGTATATTAGCATTAGTTACTAACCGCATACTTAATTGCTACCATGAGGCTGATCTGACGTTAATACTAACAAGTTTTGTTCTACTAGGTTTGGTAAGACAAGTCTCCACAACTAATCTTATTGTTAAAATTTAAGAGTAACGTGTTTGCAATCAAGTTTAAAAAGCACTAAATTTTGTAATTTGTAGCTCTTAACACTGACTGGTTCAATATGCCTCTGATTTGGTAAGATTAAAAAATTGGCTTGATTCGCTCGGTCCAATTTCTGAATAATTTTTTTACTTAAATCCCCTTCCACCATTTCCATATCCTATCTCATTTATTTCGTCTTTTCCTTTAATCTCTCCCGTAAACATCTTCTCCCGCTGCTACCCAATTTTTCCTAAATATTTACTAAAATCTTCCATAGCAATTTATTTAGATTCTTATTTCATCAAAATAGTAGCAGTCTTAATATTTCCATTCTTACCTGTAAAAACAATGGAAAATCAACCCAAATTGAATATTAACCTTTACTTAGGTGTAATACGGAAGAGAAGTAGAACAAATCGACAGTCGTCCAAAAACAATGCCGCCACCGAAAATTAGGGCTTTCTATTTCAAAATTAGGGATAAAGTGGGAGGAGAAAGAGGGGAAAGAGAGAGGAGAAAGCTGTTAGTAAGAGGAGAGGAAGAGGGCTGAAGGATCGAAGAAGATGGAGTGAGCTAGGGCGGGAGTGAGAGGGACTGAAGGTTATGGAGTGAGGGCGGAAGACCTTACATGATAGATTTATCATGAAGTATTTTGTTGGAAATAGATATTTATGCTAAATTTGAGTGAAATATTAAATTTTATACGTGGCAAACTCTGAAGAGTCCAATCCTTTCACATAGTGAGAAGTGTCATACTGTAAAATTAGAGAAGAACATATATATATATATATATATATATATATATATATATATATATATATATGATAAATGATAATTAATCTTTTCTATTATTAATTATTATAATTCTGTCCGAATAATTCGTTCATATTTATATATTTGTTTAAAAAAATAAAATAAAATAAAACCTAGTATTTAGATATTTTAAATATATTAATTATTAAATAATTTTTTTATTCAGTATTTAAAATTCTATTGTATTCAACTTATTTAAATTATTTATATATTTAAAATTATTTTATTTAATTTTATTAAACAGCCCTTAAATTTGTGTATATATTGGAGTTTGGCTCTGTTTCAATTGGAGTATTGGACCACAAAATACTCATCTCCTTGCAATCCTAACCGTCCGTGATTGTTACGAATGATGAAGGACGGGTTGACTGAAAAGTGATATATAACTAAGGGTCCGTTTAATGTGTGCTCTAAGAACACACACTAAACATAAAAAGTAAGAGATGAGATCCGTTAAAAATTATTTTTTTATATAATTGCACTGAATTCAATACATGGAGTCCACTAATATATTATTTTTTTATATATTAAATTCAGTGCGCCTACATAAATAAATAATATTATATATCGTTTTCCGTGCTTAATGTGTGCCCTAAGGCACACATTAAGAAAATCCTATAACTAATGATAACTATGAATCATCCCCGTGTGTGTATATATATATATATATATATATATATATGTATGTATAGTATTCTTCCTAATGTTGACTTGCAAGTAATTAATTGTGAATATAAACCACCCCATTTATATATAGTATAAAGTACATATTTTTATTTTTCTGGCAAAAGGCAAAAATATTCACCAACTGGGGAAAAGGCCAAAAATCAGAAGGCAAGTATAATGGGCAAAATACCTATGCCTATCTACTTGTGGATATGAAGAAATATGAATGTCTAAATGAGACCCTTTCTAGTTAAAAACCAATTTAGTACGTAATTAGCATGGTCTCATCATAATAGTAACATATTACAGTCGAGTTTCTGTGGCCCTTACCTTACCTACCTACGTACAGAAAAAATAAAATAAAAACTAGTATAGATGACATAATTTAATTTAAGTAGACAAGTTAAAAGCAACCTTTCAGGATTACAAGAAGTTATTGGTAATTAAAGCTATGTTTACTGCCCATAGCGAGACTCAGTTTTGGGAAAATAACAACTGGAGTACATTAGATGGATGCCAAAATTCTGTGTTAGCTAGCACAGCATGTGAAATGGGTAAAGCCAGCCAGCCAGCCAGCAGCGTAAAATTCTGCTAGCTGCACACACACAATAATAATTCGCATCATGTCTAAACAGATGGAGTTTTTCCTTTGTCTGAAACAAAATAAAAGTAAAAATAAATTATAGCTCTATTTTCTTTGTAATTTTTATTTAAAATAATAATACTCTTTAACTATATATTAATCTTGCTCCAACCTGTATGATCCATTCATGTCTCTTTAATATAATGTCTAATGTCGTGAGGTGGAAGAGAAAGTTCGAAAAATGTGTAGGTAGGGTAACTATATATATATATATATATATATAAGTGCACCCTTTGATTAATTGAATCCAGCTTACATATTGAGGGATCTTTCAGCGATTATATTTATCAATCATACATGCGCTAGTCAATGTATAATTAATGCTTCTTTAAATAATTAATAATTCAACTTTTAATTAATTCTTCATTCTCACTCTCCAAAACTATTACAATTAATAATTACGTCACAATGCATGTCTTACAACAATATATACAAGTTTGATTGTTCACCAATGATATCACTTTTAATAAGATGCCCCCTACAAACTCACTGAAAACAGAACCTACAAGCTAGTCACTTAAATTATATAAAATGATGAACCACGGTTTGTTCTCCTTTTTTTTATTTTTTATAATAATAATAATTATTATTATTATTATTTATTTATTATAAATGTTTTGTTTAGTAGTATTAAGTGATGGTACAAATGAAAGTAAGCGTGGTTGATGACTGTATGTGTGAAAGAGATTGTCTACTCTCACCTAAAAGTGAACGGTAGGAGGTGAAAGTAAACACTAAACAGATAAAAAGGTACTTAATTGATACGTGACAGATAATGCACCATGCCAATTGCCATGTTTTGTTTCACAAAATTTATCTTATGAATTGTGTTTTGTCCGGTTTGTCCTTTCTTGCGGGCAGCTCTATTTTCCTATGCTCAAAGATAGAAAATGTTAAACACAGCCGGCAACGCCGCCTATACTCCGTTTATTTCAAAATATAGATTCAAGTATAATTTTTAAAATAAAATTTAATTTAATTTTTAAAAGAATAAATCTTGCAATTAATAGTAATAAATAAGAGATATATTTCTCTAAAATAAACATCTTTTTATTTTTTTAAAAGTAATGCGTACATTAATTAAAAATATAATTGTGGTGAACTGATAATACTCAATTAATTTTTTAAACATAAGTATTGACCTATTAAAAATTTAACGTCATTTTGTAATTTAAAAATAAAAATATAACTCTAATTTTAAATTAGAACATATATCTAATTCTAGAATGTGAGAGTAAGAAACTATTAATTTGCATGTTTAAGCATAAAAATAACAGCAACTTTCTTAATTTTAAAGATATGGGAGTTGGCAAAGAATAACAACCATCACGCTAATATAAATATAAATATAAACTTTCTTAAAAATGTTTCATTCTTGTTGTTAGAAAATATAATGATATAGTCTGTGAATTAATATAAATATATAAAAAATTAATTAATGTGTCTAATTGAAACAAAAATTAATATATATCTATTGTAATATAAATATTTTTATTGGCCAATAATTTGATATAGTTTCGAACAATTCGGTACAAATTCTCTGAACTCCATTAGATTTTGGCACTAATTAAAGTTTATTTGATTCACACCTCTCTCTAGGTCTAGCTACCAAAAGTTACTCCATTCCACAGGTTCCCCGTTAGATTTGGGCGTTCTCAATCCCTTGTTTTTGACCTTTCTCATCCCTAATTTTCTGCTTTCTTTCTCGTCTGTACGTCATGGTACACTGAAAAATCCCCTGCTTTTTGCTTGTTTTTACGACTGCTAACCATTCAGAATCTTTGGGCCCAAGAAGATAGAAAATCAAATTATATTGTAAAAAACTTTTTTTTGAAAGTCACTTTTTTGGTAAAATTTAGTAACAAGCAGAATACTGTTTCATGGTTATGATGTAATTAGAGAATTGATATATCCACGAGATTAAATAGGATCCGCTTGTATTAATGTTAAATTAAGTTGTGAAGATATCAATTCTCATATAAAATTGATAATTTTACAAATTAATTTAATATTTTTATAAAATTAAATGAGATTTATTTATAAAAATATCTTGTAAAAATATATGATTATGATTAAGGAGAAGAATGGAAATTTATAGCAAAAATATGGGCCTTAGTATTATAAACTCATAAAGAGAGCGGCCCAAAGGAGAGGGTGAGGGCAAAATGGACATAGAGAAGCCGAAGAAAGCGGTTTTTCGTAAACGTGGGGTCACGGGTGAGGCGGCATTCTCGATCCTCTTTATGTATTTTTATTTTATTTTTAATTTTCTTCACCTTGCGCCTCTTTTTCTTCTCTCTTCCTCAGCCCTATTTTATAAAAGCCACCCATCCCTCGTTTCTATCAATTATCGTTTCTCTTTTCCATCGACAAAACTACTATTCCTTCTCTATTTTCTTCAACTACCCATCTATAGAAATGTCTTGTTACAGGGGTAAATACGCTGGTGAGTTCTTTCTGTTCTTTTTTTATTATTGATTTTTGATTTTCGTTGTTTGATTATGTGTTGTTTTGATTGGATCTTGTGTGCTGTAGATCTTATCATCTGGGTTATACTGCTTTTCATTCAGATCTGTTTTTTTCTTTTTGGCTTCTTTTGAACTCTTTTTGATTGATATTGCCTATGCCTATGATCTGTACTATGCTTGTCTTTTGATTAGTACCGTAATCACTAGAAAAATGGATTTGTTTCAGTATTTTTGTGTTCGTTTTCATTAATTTTTTTCACTAATTTTTTTCACGTTGTAAATTTTCAATTATAGCTTTCTAATTAACTACACTGGGTTTTCCATAGCCAATTTCTTTTTCACTGTAAACGATTTACTGGTTGTTGGTGGTCATTCCTGTCTATTTGGTTATGGTCATTCCTGTCTATTTGGTTATGGTATTTTGTTCTGAATGATCAAAACTGGATTTAGGGAATTTTGTTATTCGTTGAAGGGTGATCGATTGGTCTGAGATTCAGATCAGTTTTACTTCCAGAGCGTAAAATTAGATCTTGAATTGCATGGATGGTACTTCATTGTAGAGCTAAACAACTGTAATTGTATTACCTCCCTTAAGGTGCAGCTGTAGAGAGCTTTTATTTTCAAGATAAGCCTTATATCCTTTGTTTCTTTTAAGAGAGCTTTACATTTTGAAAGTAGTTAGGCATTAGAATGTTATTTAACGTTCTGAATCATAGCACTAAACAACCATAACTATATTACATGCAATTCTTTGAGGTTGGATTGTAGAGAATCTTTTATATTTTTCAGTTGCGTGCAATTCTTTGAGGTTGGATTTTAGAGTTATTTTATTTTTCAAGATAATCCTTTGTTTCTTCAAGAGCGATTTGCATTTTTTAAAAATAGTTGGGTATTAGAAAGTTTTGTAAGGCAGAACATAATTGGAAACCTGTTTTATTTTATACTTTTACTATTGTAAAGATGTATTATTATGTTTTTGTTTATTTTGTTATTTGTGTTAAAAAAAATTCCTAAGTCGCAATAGTTTATAGAACCTTGCTATGTTGGCTTTTGAGTTTCATAGTATAGTACCTTCCGTCCCCATGCCCCCAAAATGTAACTAGTCTTCTAGTATCTTAATTCTGTGTGTGGCCCTTTACACAATCATGTATATCTTTCTTTTGGTCCCATATTTGCTTGTAAAATGAATTAGTAGGAATCAACCACTATTTTATGCTCATCTGTCAATATATTAACCTTTGTAAAAGGCAAAAACTATTTATTATTATTCATTATTCTGCATTGATTCTTGTCTTTCCTAATGTACTTTCTCCTCTTTGTGTCTATTCTATTTAACGAGTTTGATTTATCTGATAGATGAGCTTATCGCCAATGCTGCCTACATTGGAACCCCTGGGAAGGGTATTCTTGCTGCTGATGAGTCTACTGGCACAATTGGCAAGCGTCTCTCAAGCATCAATGTTGAGAATAATGAGACAAACCGGAGGGCACTTCGTGAGCTTCTCTTCTGCACCCCTGGTTGCCTTCAATACCTCAGTGGTGTAATTCTTTTTGAGGAAACTCTCTATCAGAGTACTGCTGCAGGTATATTTGACAGACCTCTTGTGATATTATTGAGTGTATAAGTGTTTCTTGTTCATTTCTCATGATCACATGGTTTCTTATGCGTTTGAGTGCTTAGCTTTTTTCCCCCTCCCACTGCATGCATTTTTTTTTTGGCTTCAATCAATTGTTTACTTTCATTGGGGGAACAGTTTTTTTTATCACAAGGGGAGCTCATCTTGTCCATGTGATGTGTAGGCAAGCCTTTTGTTGATGTCCTTAAGGAAGGTGGAGTTCTCCCTGGAATCAAGGTTGACATGGGCACAGTTGAGCTTGCTGGTACCAATGGCGAGACCACCACCCAAGGTCTTGATGGTCTAGGTGCTCGTTGCGCTAAATACTATGAAGCTGGTGCTAGATTTGCCAAATGGCGTGCTGTGCTCAAGATTGGTTCCAATGAACCGTCTCAGCTGGCTATTAATGAGAATGCGAATGGTTTGGCACGTTATGCCATTATCTGCCAGGAGAATGGCCTGGTACCTATTGTTGAGCCTGAGATTCTTGTGGATGGATCACATGACATCAACAAGTGTGCTGATGTGACAGAACGTGTTCTTGCAGCTTGCTACAAGGCACTCAATGACCACAAGGTCCTGCTCGAGGGAACCCTGTTGAAGCCCAACATGGTGACTCCGGGATCTGATTCTAAAAAGGTTGCACCTGAGGTGATTGCCGAGTATACTGTTCGTGCCTTGCAGCGCACCATGCCTCCCGCTGTTCCTGCAGTGGTGTTTTTGTCAGGTGGGCAGAGTGAGGAGGAGGCTACCGTCAACCTCAATGCCATGAACAAGCTCCAGACAAAGAAGCCATGGAGTCTATCTTTCTCCTTTGGAAGGGCTCTTCAGCAGAGCACCCTCAAGGCTTGGTCAGGAAAAGAAGAAAATGTAAAGAAGGCTCAGGAGGCATTCATTGCAAGGTGCAAGGCAAACTCGGAGGCAACCCTCGGAAAATACCAGGGCGGTAGTGCTTTGGGCGAGGGTGCTTCTGAGAGTCTCCATGAGAAGGACTACAAGTACTGATTGAGTTTTTGGGGTTTTAGTGTTTCTGTTTTTATTTTGGAAAGTACATGGAAGTACGTCCTACAAGAGTGAGTGCCTTTGTTTTTCGGATGATCTAGTCTCCTATTAGGTTTCTCTCTGATCTCCCCATCATATGATCTATACTCGTTAAGAAGCTTTGCGAACCTCTAAATAATTAAGATTTTAATGCTGTTTTTAATTTCATTTTCATGTGCCCAATAATTATTATCTTTTTCTGTGGGGATCCCTCTCTGTCTTGCTATGTTTTTCCTTTGGTTTCGTATGCGACGTCGGACAAGTGCTTGTGATTTCAACAATCAATTGATCAGAAAAATACACAAATCTTGGATTTCAAGTCATTTGGTTTGTCATTGGGTTCATCTTTTTTGGAATGGTAGGATTTCTCCTTGATGCCTTCCTTGTTCTCGGAAGGGGACTGATTCTCTTCTTTTATACCGTGTTTAGATCGAAAGAATAAGAACGAAGGAAAGAATTAAATAATTTTAAAATAAGTGTATGATTAGTTAGTAGTGGCGGTGGTAGATATTTATTTTATTCGAAAGGATTTTATTTCATTAATTTTTATTTTATTAAAATAATTTATTTTTTAAAATAATTATTAAATAAATTATTTTTTTATTTTATTTCCTCGATCTAAATGTAGGTAAGAGTTTATGAGCTGTTGGGCTTATAAGTACCTCTGAGTGGCGTAGCGTGGCCTGTCAGGAGAGGAAAAAAGGGTAAAGAATAAACAACGATTCTTTGAATTATCAAGCCTCCGCATTTGAAATTTCATTTCTCTTGTTGCTGCTTAGATAGAGGAAAAGAAGCTTGACGTCTTCAAAGGATTCTAGAATGGCTAGCTGTCTGTCTGTTTACAACTTTGTTCGTTCCTCTGGTAGTGTTGTTCTCCAGGTGTCGCGTTTCTTTATTGTTTCCGCTTTTTAAATTTTGTTTTACTTCCTTTTTGAAAAATTAGTAATAAAATGTAGATAACTTTTTTGCTGACTAAAGTGAATATTTGAGATTGGATCCCCTTATTCATACTTCTTTATCCAAATTTTTTAGATACACATATAATGAATACAAATTAATACAATAATATTCGTCATAAATAATTATGTTGACGATATTCACTAAAAATAATTTCCGTATGATTTATGTGTAATAGAAAAAATTGGGTGGGTGGGTGGGTGGGTGGGGGGGGGGGGGGGGGGCGAAATGTGTGGAGAAGGGGATCTTGATCCCAAATATTCACTTGGTCAGGAAAAAAAAGAAAAGCAAAAAAATAATTTCTTTAATTTTAAAAACATGTGAAGTCATTTCAACTATAACGTGGTCTAGTTATTGAATCTTAGTAACAACATTGTGGTCTAGTCAATCTTAATAACAATAAAATTTAAAACTGACTCATAAAATAGAATAAAACATACGTTTAAACATGATTTATCAAACGATGTTGCTATTTAAAGTAGAAACATATAACATTAAAGTAAAAAAACTAATTGGAAACGTTTAAGTAGAAGCATTTTTAAAACAAATTCCAGTGTTTTTTTCTTTTTTTAGTCTGGGCTTGTGGAAGAACTCACCCACAATGAAAGGCACATGTCTCCCACTAACACATGGTCACCCAGCCCATGCAAAAACAACTCGTCTGCCTTGTAACACCAAATATAATCATACTCTGGGTTGGGTCTCTGGCTTTAGTACTCCACAGATTCATTTAAGGGATGGGTGATTTCGTTAGATTTAGTTACAAGTGACTGATAATTTCTTCCTCTATTCCAAAGAAAAGAAATAAAGAAATAAAGAAATAGTGTCACTTGTCAAAATTATACTTTTTTCCGTTCTAAATTACAAAATTAATATTAATTTTTTAAAAATTAGTATGAAATATTTTTAAACTCAAAATTAATATAAAAGTACTACTAGTTAAAAATTTTATTATTTCTAAAATTTAAAGAGCAAATTGCAAAACCGTCCTCTCATGTTTACACTTAAATGTAACATAGACGTTAATGTTTTAATTTTTACAATCTCATAGCTAACATTTCATTTTTTTTTTTTGCAAACTGATGTCCTTTGACTAATTTTGATCAAAATAAATAAATCATGTGCACAACATGTACGTTTTCAAAGGGTAAAATAGTTTGTTTAAGTACTACAAAATGTGAGTTTTTAAATGATAAAATATTTATTATCTTAGTTTAAGTATTTATTTTAAATATATTTGAGTAAAATATGAAACTAATATTAGTAACTTTGTGTATGCAATGTTTATGAACTTCGACATGAGCTTTATTTTGGGTAGCACTTTAATTTGAACAGTGAGTATTTTAGATATATTTTGAATATTTATGATTGACTTATTATAAATAGTATACTTTATTTTCATAGAATAGTTTGTAGATTTGTGTAGCTCAATCAATTAATTTGCATGCATAAATGTATACTTGGAATATAATATAGGTGAATTTTAGTGCCAAAAAAAATTATAAATGAATTTTGACATATACCAGACAGAATATATATAGGTTGTTCATTCAATTACAATCCAATTATTTCTAAACAAATAGATAAAGAATAGAGAGATTTTTTTTAGTAGATAATGGATAGAGTTGATTCATTATAAAAGTGAATAATATTTTATTATTGTGTTTTCGATTTCATTTTTTAGTGCGTAAATATATTATTTTATCTTTTAAAAACTCACATGTTGCGCATATGATTTATTTATTTTGACAAAAAATAGTTAGATGGGACGATTTTGTAGAAAATTGAAACGTTAGTCGAAATTGCAAAAATTAGAACATTAATGTTTATATTGTGTTTGAGTGTAAACATGAGGGGGACAGTTTTGTAATTTGCTCAAATTTAAATGAATCATATTAATTTCGCGTTTGAAATTATTTAAAATTAAGTTTTAAAAAATCAATAATAATCTTATAATTTAGAACGGATGAAATATTTTATTTTATTTGAAATAAAGAGTCTTATTTCTTTTGTTGGTAATATGATGACACGACGTCATTATATTTACCATCATCATTTCATAATTATGTTATTCCTATTAAATTTAAAACTGAATTAAAAAAAAAATACACTCCTACATCTGTAAATATGTAAATTTTGCAAATGTTTGTAAAAATTTATAACTTTGCTAGTGTTATTACATATATTGAATTTTGGATTTTTGCTTTTGAAAAGCGGAAACCACCCTAGAACCGAGCCAACTCTATCGGTTCTTGAATGAAATTGGGACCAAGATACTCAATCGGATCAAGTATTTGTGTAGAGATGGGAGAGGTGACAATCAAATAGCCAGAAAGACAAAACAGTAGAGAGGATGGAACTCGGCCAAAAATAGTTGTAAATAAAGATTTTTGTCTCATAAAATAAGTGAAATTGATAGCGAAAAAAAGAGCCGAACGCAAAAAGTAGTTCCAAAGAGAGAGAATTTAGATACATACATTTTAAATAAAGGATAAGGTAAACAAACATGAACGATTTTGGACTGAGTTAATAAAGTTATTGTTAAGACTGAAGAGGACGAAAGGAGGGTACGTAGTGACCTAATTTTGTGAATCTGAATTAATTAATTAATGAGCTAGATTGATCAACTGTTCCAAATAAGATCTCTAGACAACAGTGTCCAATCAAGTACCTTAAAAAGTGGGTAAAAGAAATTCATATATAAATATGTGTGTGTGTGGCAGGCAGAGGCAGTCATCATCTGGCAGTGTGGAATTCCTATTTGGGAGTCTGAGAAGAAAGGAGAGTGGAGTTACATTGCGTTACATTACGTTACATAGGTTAACCATGGAGGACAGGTTTTCAGTTTGGCTCAGTTCACTTGTCAAATCAATTACATCATCCATCAAATAAAAACCCATATATATATATATATATATATATATATATATATATATATATATTTTCAGTTTCCCAGAAATGTGAGGTAATTTTATTAGCTTTGGCAGGCATTTTGGGTTGGCTGACTGCTGCTAATGACTTAATTGTCTACTAGATACATAAAGCTTCTACAAAGGCCTCGGGAGGAGCATATTATTGTTGGACTTGGAGAGTAAATCCACAAAAAAGAAGGGAAACAAATTAAAGCTGATGGAGGGGGAAAGGAACAGAAAAGAGGAGAAAAGAAATTGGGAGTTCGTGCATGAGAGAGAGTACAGGCCTGAAATTACTTAAGCTTTGAATTAATGCATGTGTAAGTTTGGTTTGTTAAGTTTCTCTTCCAGAAAGGGAAGCTTCTTTACTCCTCCTCTTCCATTGGTACGACACTCTCGTCCTATCTACGACATGCTGCATACTTGTAACATACGATCGACAAATGGATTGATATTTCTATACAGTAAATATATGGGCGAATGTCAATCAATATTCTCAAAGTTGTCACCCACTTTCAAAGTCAACCCTAAAGTTTATTTTTTTATCAATTTAATCCTTAAAGTGGCATTTATTGTTTTTGTCGACCGTTTTACCTGCTTTTACTGAAATCCTCTCAAAATTTGATCTGATCCTTTATTTTAAGGACAAAAATGTTTTTAACATTAACAGTACTTATAATATATCATATAATATATATACATACTCACATCTTCCCTTAAATATGGACAAAATGCAGTTGACCATATCAAACCTCAAACCATCATCTTGCCCTCAAACTCAAATCATAACCAACCCACCATCTTAAATCAGATCCACTAGAAATGAATAAGAAAAAGATTGGAAGAAAGAAAAACCACAAACTAGATCAGCAATAAAAAGAAAAGGCAACAATCTAGATCTAAGCCTAAAGTTCGTTGAAAAACAGAAATTTAAGTAGAAGAAGTGAAGAACGTCATTTGCACCAACAATCATCACAACCCTCTCCAACCACTATTAAGGGTTCTTACCCTAAATTCAGATCCATGGTTCTTTGATTTTTAACTAAGATCTAGAAACTAAAACCTCAAAACCCAAAAAAGAAGGTGTCATTCAACTACAAAAGTCATCATCTCAGTCACCGATATCGCCAAATACCCAAAAATGAAGGTGTCCTCGAAGTTGATTTCAAAGAACCGTTGGTTCAATATTTTGGGCTTCTCTCTTTAACTTGTTAATTAATTTACTACTTGTAATGCTAGATAGTTGCAATGGATACATTGGTTTAATTTGTCTCTAATTTTGGTTTAGATCAGAGTGGTGCAAAAGGTTTATGGAGAAAAAAGTTGGAGATTTTTTTCTAATTTAGATTTCAAGTGAGCAGTAAATTTATCTCTAATTTAGGAAATGAACTGGGTCTTTAGTTAGGAAAAAGTAATGGGTTTCTAAATCTAACTTATATTTAAGGTGGTGGTGCTGGTAATGATTGTTATGGTGGTAACAGAGATGAAGAGGTGGTGGGTCCATTGTGGTATTTTCTATTTAACTTCTTTTCTATAAAAAAAAAAGGATAAATAATTATTAAGAAAAATCTTTAAAAAACATAAATCTATATATTTCATAAAAATTTACTTATTTTAAAAATTAAAAAAAATTCTAATTTCTTTTTCCTGAAAATAATATTTAATTTAAAACTTTTCATTTTTTTCTCCTAAAAAAATTGACTTGGTTTTGTTTTGTTTTTGTATTTTAATTTCTATTTTTAGTTTTTTTTTTCTAAATTTCTAATATATACAATATTTATAATGTTAAAGACACTTTTGCCCTTTAAAAATGGGTCGGGTTGAATTTTGGGAGAATTTCAGTAAAATAGGATAAAAGCTAAAGAATGAAAACGACAAAAAAATGTCACTTTAAGAATCAAATTGACGAAAATTAAACTTTAAGGACGATTTTGAAAGTGGGTGGCAACTTAGGGGGACATAAGTGACATTGGCCCACAAATATATATTAATACACTACACATTAATATTACTTCTCTTCATTTCAAAATAAGTTATGTACAATTTGATTTTTTAGATTAATATTGAAATACTGTAATTCAAAATTCATACAAACATATGCTATTTTAATATAAACAAATATAATCACCGTATACTTACTACTAAGTACAATATTTGTTACTTGCAAACTTAAATTAATATCAATTTTTTACAATTGACTTAATAAATAAATGTATTTTTAACTTTGTAACAGAGATAATATTCATTTGTTAAAGGGATTTTGCATGTTGTCCTTACAATTTCTCTGCTGTAAAGAAAGGATCTGTTTGTCATGAGTTTTATTTTTTATTTTTTTTTATTATTTTTTTTTGGCAGATCTATACCTAAGGAAAAAAATTGAAATTCATATACAAAATTTTATTTTATGCAACTTGGTCTTGCCTATGGTCTTCCAACTGTCCCAGTTCATAACCTTAAATAAAAAATTAAAGAAAAACTTTTGTTACCATATACATTACCGATAAAATTAAGGTTTAATTATCTTAACCTTCCCCGTCTCCGTATCTTCATATTGATTCACTGAAAATACCCCCAGCAAGAAGCAATGCATGCGTAGTACCTCAAGAAAAGAAGAACGCATCATATTTTGATCAATGACGAAACCCTACCTTATATAACTGATACACGTACAGTGGATGTGGATGTGGGTGGCTCCAACATTTGAAGTTAGTTGATGATCGAGTGCTCATGGGGTTTTAAAATAGTTGGAGCATCATCAATATACTATACTGCACTGGCCTCAAAATTCCACCGACATTTCAACACGGCCGGCCAAAGAAATTAATTATATAAGGAGGAGGCAACTTTAATTTAGTAGGTAGCGTTGGCAAATGGAATTTTGGGTGTGATGGATTAATTACTAGTCCTACTGTATAGCTGCTTTAATTCGCAGGTCTGCGTTTCACTTTTTACGCATCTGATTCCTGTTAGCAGCTCTCAGTATATCAAAGTATCAAACAGCCACCAATACCATGCATGACTGGTAGTAATTAAGGAGATACATTTGCATTATACCTGATCGATGATTTCATGTTTTTAACTGGGACTGCATTCCCTTGTCTATGTTTAGGCATGTACGTACCAGCTGCTTGACCTGACCCTCGACCTATTAGATTTTGATAGTTGATCAGGTTAGACCTAGGCTCAAAGTTGACGGGGCCATGTTGGATTTTCTGGCCAAAATCGTGGTCTGATGATAGAATTGATGCAAGAGAAACAAAAAAGTTGTAGGGCTCCTATAGATAATATTGTTAGAAACCAAACTCCTCACTAAAATTTTCTTAGTGATTTTTTTTTCCATAACTTAAAGTTGTGTTAGAAAACATGGACCCTTAATTAGCTCGATAGTTATTTCAAATTTTTGAAAAAATTATTCTTAAATGATAATTTCTTAATATTCGAATTCAATGCTCTTTCATGCATATTTTAAATTTCTTCACACATCATGCTCTCTGTATATTATCCCTTAAAAATAATCATCATCTCAAGATCTACGATCCCAAATTCTATCTCATCTTCTCATTTCATGCATTAGTGTTAGGTAATGTAGCATGAGATGTGACATGAGATTTGGACTCTATATTCCTAATGTATGTATGTTCACCCTCCCACGAGAAAGAAGAAAAAGAAAATCCAAACCGACTCAAATTATTTTACTACAGCCAAATTTTGTTTAAGATATATATGAGCGGATCATAAAGAGAAGCAATAAAATGTAAGGACTAACACGATCATAATGCCAGTTACATGCAGTAAAGAGACGCTCAATTTTTTCCTCTAAGTTTCAATTGTCTCTCTCCCCTCTAAACCGTTGAACTTCACTACATAGACACACACACAAACATGAAACCTGAAAGGGTTACTTGCACAAACACACAACTCCAATATTTGATGCCATAAAGAAAGAGTGTCATATCCTTTTACCTGCACATGCATAGAGTCAACCACCTTATACTGGTTCTTCAATTAACTCGTAGTACTCCTTTTACATCAACTTTTCTTCCTTGATTCCTGTTCCATGCACAACTTAAAGCAACAAACCGACTTAATTAATTAATCAACCTAGTGGTTAATTATCTCCCTTGCTCAGCTTCAGTCCATAATTCTCCCACAAATTTTCTGCCTCATCTCCCATGAAGAACCTAAATGAGCTACCTTGCATCGGAGAAGGCCTCGAAGCATTAACATGGTGCTCACTTTGTGTTAGTAATGATCTTGTCAATTCCAAACCCCCACCTCCCAATTCATTGTTTTCACAATACGCTCCTCCTCCTCCTTGATTATTGCATATGGATTCATTGTTCTGAAAATAAAAATAGCTGCTGTTTATAGAATTATTATCATTCTCTTTGCGTTTCTTGATGCTACATTGATCCTTGTTTTTCATTAGATAACTACTAATGCTATCCCACTTGTCTTTGCACATTGCAGCACTCCTGTTTTCATATCCCAAACAAGCCATATTTGATGCAATTTCCTCCCACAAAACCTCCCCTTCTGAAACCCCACTTTGCTGAACAAACATTGGCTCCATACTAGTCCTCAATTGTATTAGTCTCGTAATCTCACATTCTTGCCAACTATCACTACTGTTTGTAATTGTTTCACTCCCATTATCATTCTGAACCTGATCAGCCCTCATGATTACCAGCTCCTGATCATGATCTGTTTCTGGAGAGGAATTAGAAGCCACGACCTTCAATTCTTTAAGCCCAGTTAATCTGTGCAAGGCCTCCATTAAGCCCGCATCACGGGATTCAATCCACGCTCTCTCCTTGGCCCATAACTTGTGCTCCCTATCTATCCGGGCGGCCGCTAGTTTGCTCCATTCTTCCTCTCTTAACATCCTCTCTTGTTCCTTGTGTTCCATACTCTTCATCATTTTCTCTAGCCATGTCTCTTGCTTCTCCATTAGCTTCCTTATTTGTCCATCAAGGAAGTCTCGTATCTTGGCCTTCCAGCTGCTCCTTTTACCTATTCTTTTCAGTGCAGCAGCCGTGTTAAGATCTTCACTGCAGCAGTCATCGGACGAAGTAGTATAGAACGCAGAGGAGTTAGAGGGGGTAAGGCTATCATCACAGAGCTGTCTTGGAGGTTGATGAAAGACTTCATGATTATTAGGTTGTGTGGTGGTGTATGGAAAATTGATAGATCCAATTCCACCTAAATGGGGGGTTTCTGAGAGTGATGTTGTTGGATTGGTGGTGGAGGATTCACCGTAAAGGGCTTCAAGCTGGCGAAAGAATCTGTAATGCTTACCGTCTTGTCTTCCGGCTTTGCCTTCTTTAGTCTTCTTGTAGTACTTGTACAAGTTCTCAAATTTTTCTCTGCATTTCTTCCCACTCCTTTGATACCCATATTCCTCACACATTATCCTGGATCCATGAAGAATAAGTTTGAAGTGTTGAAGATAAACTTAGAATAAGGAAAAGAGAAATGGAAAAGAATCTTGCTTATTTTTTATTTATTTATATAAATTGCTATAAACAATGAAGCAGAATTAAAATAGAAAAAAAAAGTCTAGGCTCCCGGTGATGATGATGATCTTTGCTAAAGAAGTAGGAATTTTCATGTGCTTTGGTGGGTGAGTAGCTTGACACAAACCCAAAATGGAATATAAGTATTTAAATTAGTGTTTCGATTTAAAAAGGGTGTTTGGGTTTTGGATAGGTGCTTGAATATTTACACACATACATACATCGTCTTTTCATGATCAAGTTAAAAGTCGAAAACGGGTACACAAGCATACGCTACCAAATCGCCAGCCAAGCTTATACTGAAAAGCAATAACAATAAAAGTCTGGAAGAAGAAAGGGTGCTGAAATATATATATATATATATATATATATATATATATATATATATATATATATATATATATATATATATATATATAAGACGTGGGTTGTATTGTAACTGATGTTTGAAGTAGTGTAATTTTCATAATACTAGGAAATTATGAAAGCTCTCATTACATGCTCTTCTTAAAAGGTAACTAGTGGGATATATATACATTAGTGAGTACTGAATGCTGATTTGAAAATGAAGCCTAAAAATCCTGTTGTAACATGGACAAATTAATTAAATAGTCTGATATTTATAATTCGTGTCTGCATCTCTCTCTCTCTCTCTCTCTCTCTCACGTGTCTCTTCCCATACAAAACTAGATAAGTGGATTAGCAATTAGGTAAGGTAGGTAGCTGAAGATGGTCTTCAAGAAAAGATAATACAAAATGTTTAATATATATAGGGTTGGAGAGGGAAGAGAGAGAGGTGGGAGAGACGGACTCGACTGAGTAGATTTTTAGAGTAGAGTAGAATTAGGGGTAAATGTAGAGTGATGTGTATGAAATTGAAAGAAATGGTAAATTAATTACCTAGAGACTTGATCCCAGAGCGGACCCTTTTGATTAGCTTCTTTGAACTTAGAATCGAGTCTTGATCTGACCTCCAGAAGGGTGAGAGTTTCTTGTCTGGGCCATCTTCCGCTACCATTTCCACTACCAAAACCAAACTCATCACCATTCAAACATGACGATGATCCACCTCCAATACTAAAATTATTAACACCACTTGATGATTCAGTGCGGAACAAGTGATGATGATGATGATGAAGCAGCCCACCGCGAGGAGATGCTGTACTCAGCTGATGACGACTAGAAGTGGAGATGAACATCTCCAATTGCTGTGCTTGGGACTGGGACTGAACTGCTGCTGCTGCTACTAGTTGATCATCATCATTATTCTGATGGTGACGGCCGTCGGTACTGGTACTTAAGAGTTCTGGGTGTGAAATAGCTGGGGTAAAAAGGTTGCCGGATGTTGTGGGATTCATGAAAGGGCGCAGATCACCCATTCCATAGTGATGTTCCATCTCCATCAAATATCTAATTTAAGCAGAATTATTATTGAGGCTCGCTAGCTCTTGTTTTTTCTTCTTTCTTTTACACAGAGAGAGAGAGAGAGTGAAGTGGACGAATGAGGGGAGAGGGGAGCACTGCAATGCAATGCAAATATGCAATGGAGATGGAGGAATGGTGAAAGGAGAAGAAGGAAGAGCGGCAGACCCGGATCCTGTCTTTCAATAAAAGGCTTTCAATTTTGGTACTAGCTAGTATCAACGCTCTCTCTCTCTCTCTCTCTCTCTGTCTTGTCAAGGACAATTATATTTGGACGGCCCCATCTCCCTCTCCCTTTGCTTTCTACTTTCTACTTTCTACTAGTCAGTCATCTATGTTCCCTCCCTATCGCTCTCTCTTACACACACACACACACCCACACACACACACACACACACATATATATATATATATATCCATCCACACATATACTAGCCAGTAATTAAGTAATAAATGTAATTGAATCATGAACCTAAAAAGAAATTAAATCCGGATTATTGTATGACCAATGAGAGAGAAATATATAGTCAAAATTTTAAAGGTAAGACCAATTAAAAATGTAGTAGTCAAGTATATACCAGTGTAGTGCCTCTCTATCAATTTACTTACGCTTTTACGCTGCTCTCTTCATCCTTCTCTCTCTCACGCACAGTGACAGCAGCGACCAGTTAAGCGTCTGGTACTGGGTTCAATTTAACATACTCTTTTTTTTCTTTTTTTTTTCAATCTACATAGCTATATGTATATATAGACGCGCACACAAACAAAAGAACAACCAATTCCAGGCACCAGTGCGCTTTTAATATCTCATATTTGTATTCTTTGTTAAATGATCATCAAATTACGTTTCAGGTTTCTTAATTCTCAATTACAATCATCAACTTATTCAAAAATTAACTATATGAAAATTAATGGTTTATTAAAAAATAAGAGATCGATAATGTTCAAATAGGTTTTTTTAATTATAATTACTCAACGACCCAAATCATAATCCGGCTCTTTGAAATTATTAATCGCCAAGCCGCACAGCGAATTGTAAGAGACTGTAAATCTAGAGTGGCATGGTGAGTAATCCCCGTATCAGGAAACCATACGTCATTGAAATTATTAGTGTATAAAGATGCCACATTTGCAATTGGCGGATGGGCATGATTGTACCGCTGACGACAGTTATCGGTGTTGTGATTGTACTTATGACAAATTTGACATTGCAGAGTGGACTGAGAGAAAGATCGATTGTTGGAATTGTTCCAGCGAGAGCCAGAGCTAGAGTTTTGCCTCTGCTTGTAATTATTGCCTTTAAAGTTGGTGTTGTGATTGCCCTGTGGATTACCATAACCGTTTCTATTGCTTGGTTGATTACCATAGCCTTTTTTAGCGAGATTTGTTGTTAGAGAGGAGAGAACAAGTTGTGCATTTCCAACTAGTTGTAGTTGTGGTTGAACTGAAAGCATGGAAGTTCCTAAGAAGTTCTGAGTTAGTAATTCATGATTCATTATAGTATGAAGTAAATCAGCAAATGTTGTCGTTTCGAACCTGTTGGCAAGATTGGGAATAACACTGTGAAAATCTGGATGAAGACCTTTGAAGATGGCACAATTAAAATCAGTGAGGGACATTAGACGACCTGCAGCGGTAAGTTGATCACTAATGAATTTTGCTTTGTTCAGAATTAAATTGTGTAACAGAGTCATCATTCTATTTAATTTCTTGCAAACTAAAGAGAAAATTTGGTATTCTTGTAGTTGATGGTGACGCATATGCTCTTTCAAGCATAGCCCAAATTTCTCGAGATGATTGTGCGTCAATGATAAGAGGCACAATTAAGGAGGAAATAAGCAAACTTAATAAGTTCTCATCTTGTTGATACCAAACTTGATATTCTAGATTATCAGTGGGTTGTCCGCCGGCAACAGTGGTCGATAATTTCTCTAGAGGTGGTTCTTGTTTGCCTCAACGAACCTCAATAGATTATTTCCACAGAGAAAAGGCGGCAATTGAGCCCTCCAAGATAGATAATTTTCAAGATGTAGTTTCATAACAATGATTTGGGTGGAATTTGTCATGTTTAATGGTGATGTGAGGGTGGCTGCAGTTAACATTTGTTGTTGTGATGGGGAAGAAGAAGACCCAGAAGACAGAGACGACATAATGCCGATTTGCTTACTGATACCATCTAAAGATACACAAGCAAGGTTTTTCTATATATTCAGTTCTTTGGTACACAGCATACATATATGTACTTATAACAATATGGATAGACAACAGTTGAATTTAGATATCTACCTAATTTATACATTTAAATATTTGTTATGGATAATAAGCTAACATCTATCTTATCATGCTGTTATGCTTAGGTTGTTGAGGAGGATTTGGTGTCCGAGTATTGTGGTGGCTTAAGCGAATCATTTGATATTTGCAACACACTGTAAACTATAGACTTTCGATTTCAAAATTAGATAATCTGTTTACTCTTCAGGCTTTCTGTGACTCAGATTGGGTTGGTAACTTAATTGATAGGAAATCAACAGCAGGTTTTGCTATTTTTATGGGCACCAATTAGTCTATTGGGCATCCAGAAAACAATAAATGGTTGCACAATCGTTTACGGAAGCTGAATATAAATCATTGGCCGATACTTCAGCAGAGTTTACTTGGATACAGTCCTTATTCTTTGAATTGAGAATTTTTTTAAAGGCACCACCTATCTTATAGTGTGACAATATTGGTGCAACTTATTTGACAACAAATCTAGTATTTCATGCAAGGACAAAGCACATTGAAGTAGATTTTTACTTCGTTCGGGAAAAGGTGGCTCGCAAGGATCTCTTGGTTCGTTACATCTCCACCCATGATCAGGTAGCAGACATTTTCACAAAGGCTTTGAGCACACCAAAGTACGGATATCTACGAAGCAAGCTGACCGCGCTCTCAACCATCATCAGCTTGAGGGAGGGTATTATGCCACCACAATACTCAGACACCAAATCCTCCTCAACAACCTAAGCATAACAGCATGATAAGATAGATGTTAGCTTATTATCCATAACAAATATTCAAATGTATAGATTAGGTAGATATCTAAATTCAACTGTTGTCTATCCATATTGCTATAAGTGTATATATGTATGCTGTGTACCGAGAAGAACTGAATATACAGAAAAACCTTGTTTGTGCATCTTTATACCGACCAATTGAATCAGTGATGTGACCATATATGCATATTATAAATATTTAAAACCGTTGGAAAATGATCATTCCATTCTTTGCCCTCGGGGTAACAATCTTAGGAACGGAGGTATGTATATGTGAGATTATCATTATAAAAATGTGAGAAAATAGAAACTGACACAAGGAAACCATGCACAAAGTTCACAATCCCAAATGACTAGTCAAAGAAAATGAACTTAGCCGTCTCAACTGTTGGACATAATTCTATTATTATTATTAGTTTTTTTTTTTTTTTTGAAACATTACATCAATCGTCACTAAAGGGTTAGGGGTAGGATGTAAAACCATGCCATACGACGGCAGCAGTGGTTGACCAGCACACCGTTAGACCAAACACTTGATCCTGTTATTATTATTTTTTAAAGATAACTGATAAATATTGCCGTTTCTATAAATTTATTCTATTTTAACTTTGTAGTGAAATACAAGTGGTGAAAAGCATGTAGGCCGTTTTGTTGATATGAGAGTGCTAGTAGTTGTGAGCACGAGATTTTCTAACCATTACTCATTTAAGTTTTTATCTTTCTTTTCTACTATATGATTGCAGAACCACCTTAGTTAGCTAGTGTTACTTTTTAATTTTAAGTTTTATGTGTTTTGGTTGGATGATATACACTGTAATGTTGTCGATCCTTTGCTATAATTAATATTTTGGAATACGTAATAATATTTTAGAATCATTTGGACTGTTGGAAAAAAAAGAAAAGAGAGAGACCATCTCTTACATATGCTTTGTAATCGGGAGAATTGT
The DNA here is from genome assembly GCA_947179155.2 of Hedera helix. NCBI lineage: Eukaryota > Viridiplantae > Streptophyta > Magnoliopsida > Apiales > Araliaceae > Hedera > Hedera helix. The sequence goes on along the minus strand of OX359266.1, from coordinate 50,672,223 downwards.
TCTTTTATAAGCAAGTACTATCATTAAAGATTCCATCCAAATAATCGTCGCAATAGAAAGTTTACATATCAACTAAAGGGGCCTAGCTAGTCGTAAAACTGCCAAAAAAATTCGATACAAAAAGTTGATATCAATTAAAGGGCCGGGGGCCTAGTAGTAAAACTATCAGATTCTTTGCGCTTGCTGTAAAGTACACAGCTTTTGATCGTGTTGAGAAGCTGTATTGGGATATGCTAAAGTTTTCGAAGTCGGTAAATGGAATTTATTTAATTAAAGAACCCTAGCTAGGTCGAAAGAGAGCATGCATGATAATTACACCACATAGAAAATTATTCTTTATACTCATTGTTCAATACTCTTTAAGATCAGTAATACAATATGTTTAGATTGAATTCTTTCTGGCCAAAAGGTCTTCTGTTTTTTCTAACGATAAAAAAATACTATAGAATTTCCAAATGCTTTATAAAGTTACAATCTTTTCTTCCTTACTTGGTAAATGCAATATGAATATTTTTTAAAATAATTTATTATGCCATCAGAAGAAGCAGAAAGCGCTCTTTGCTAAGTGTACCGGGGACACCAGGAAATCAATCAATTTGCCTATGACTTTTACTTTTTGCCTAATATAAAATTAATTAAGGATCAAGATATGGTATGACATTTATAATCCCATTTTCATCATGCCCACAACATCTAGTTTTGCATTCTACCTTCATGATTAGAAGGCATCTTCGGCAGTATGTTGAAGATTTTTGAATGATGATTGGGGCCAAATTGACCAAAATACATATTTTATGATCCGAGTATATGATTCCAATTCCTGCCAAGGTGCATACTATAATTCCTCACAATGATTTAGAAATTTTAGTATAATCTTGATCAATCAATATATAACTAAAAATCAAACAAGTAACAGAAGCTAAGCGATTGAGCATCACTAATATCTGAATAATCAATAATGGATGTGCATTTTACGTCTACAATCGGACACAATATTGATCTCAATCATTAAAAATTAGGGCCTAATATAGATTTTCGTGCTAGACCTCACCTTTTAATACTTGAAATCAATGTTGTGTCCGAGTGTAGCGTATGTATACTTGTCCTTTTATGTCATAAGAGATTATATATATATATATATATATATATATATATGTGTGTGTGTGTGTGTGTGTGTGTGTGTGTGTGTGTGTGTGAATTCTCGAGAGAATTGTACTTAGCACATGAGGATGATATTTATTTATTTATTTATTTTTCCTTTGCGTGTAAATAAATAAGGAATATTGTAATGAGTGAAAGATATTTGTGTTTCCATACATATACAAGATACATATATATTTTTTCTATTCCAAAATTAGAAATATATATATTTTTAATCTATTTTAAAATTAGAATTATATTTTTATTTTAAAATTATAAGGTAATATAATAGTCCTAATTTACTATTATTTATTATTATTATTTTTAATATCAAATCAGCACAACTGAATTTTTAATTAATATTAAAATTATATTTAAAAATATTAAATTATTATTAAAATTTATTATTTTATAAATATATTTTTAATTTTAAAACAGATAAAATAATTATATATTTATGAACTATGAGACTCTTAGTCCATGTGATTACAAGCAAGCCCAGCTGACAGTCTAGTACAAGAAAAGTCTAGGCGGACAGGAATACTTCATACTAATTAACTTTCTCATCTAACCCGTCTCAACAGTACGCCGTCCATGTCCTTTCCAACTCTTAAAGTTTCCTTCTCCCCCGTTGCATGCATCCTTTAATTTGCTTTTGTTTGGCTTCGTTTATGTACTTGTAGCACTAAAATTTGGTTGTGTAAAAGATTCTATTATCATTTTAACCAAAATACGTGGCTTACTTTTGATTGGATGTATTTTGATATCCTCACACTTTATTTTCTTATCTTTTTTGTCATATTACTATTTATTTCGTTATTTTTTTTTTAATAAGCATAATTGTACGATATTCAAATATTACTTTTATTTTAATTATTAAAAAGTTAGATGGCATTGAAATCCGTATCATACTCTATTTTTTAATAATTAAGATGAATATAATATTTTATTTTGTGTTTAAATATTGTGTATATAAACTTGTCCATTTTTTTTCTTCTTCTGTGGGGATTGAGGGCAGTAATGGGCGATAGGGCAACCATCTGTGCCTTGGCCAAGTGGTCAATGGTCACTTCATATACTGCTAATTGTCCGCCTAATTTTATTCTAACATCCTTCAAAATAGAAAGATAAAAATAAAAATAGATCCCCTTTTTGGCATAATCTTCCATGCATAATATTATTGACATTAAAATTATAAACTTGTGATGTAATATATATATATATATATAAAGGGGACTCATTGCCAAATATTCACAAGAGTGATCTACATATACCATAAATATTTTCTCCTCGTTGCTGCTTTTAGTATGTAAATAATTGTTTACATGTAGTTTCCATCTCACAAATTTTACGGAATTTCAGGTTGTAAACAAACTATGAGTATACAGTGTCTTTTCTTCATAATTGTCAAGAAGACAATGTTAATCCATGTTACACTTGTGAATTTGTACGACATAATTTTGTTTTTATATAGCCTAATTTTATAAGTTAATAAGTACTTAAATATGAGTCCAAATTGAATGCCCAATTGAGGAAAAATTCGAAATGAGAGTCCTTATTATCTCTTCTTTTTCAATATTAAGGTTTGAACTTTGAATAAGATATGTCTACTAAAATTTTAGCTTTATTTTCAAGTTTGAATGATTCAGTTTTTCATATTAAATGTAAAAGATGAAAAGTATTAGATTTATGAAATGAGCTCAAATTTAGTGTAAAAATACCCCTGATACCATATTAGATTTATGAAATGAGCTCAAATCTAGTATATAGACATTTAGCTTTTTAACTCAAAATTAATTAACAATGAGAAGAGTTGAGCAAAGTCATTATATAGTAAACATATTTTCTCAAGTATTCGATATGTGACATAATATATACTTTTAACAAAAAATTATTCTTAAAATAGATACTCGTGAGACTAGAATATATGTCTAAAACTGTGCTTTGTGCAAATTATTCTAGCACTTGAAAAACAACTGAAAAAGAAAAATTAAGGAATATATAGGATATACTCATTATCGCCAATTAGGAGGGTGTGTCATGCATGTGTGTGAGGCAACTAAGGGTGCTTGCTGTCCATGATTTATGGTTTCCAAGACCGAGCTCATTCGAAGCCCTACCCTCAACTACGCGAGTTGCAGATTTAATTGATAGATCAGACCATCGATCTATCTTGGAGACTAGAGAAATTGCAGGGGTTTGTGGATCATCAAGACTTGGAGCTTCCTTTGCAAATGCCAATTAGTAGGGCCTGCCTTCCCAAATTAAGATGTTCTAGTTTGGCACTATATATACTAAGGATGGTTCCTATTCTATTCGGTCAAAGCAGGATGATATCACCTAGCGTTTAAAATGCAGCAAAAAGATAGCTAGAAATTCGGGGGAGTCTTCAATTCCTCTAATTATTCACAGATTTGGAAACTTAATTAATTGTTTGGCATCTTGGGGTTCCACCAAGGTATTGTAGCTATATATGTTGGCGAAGAATAGCTGGAACCATAGGATAGATCTTCTTCATGGGTACAAACATATTTCTCCTCCCAACTTGTTGATCGCAGCTAGCTTGCAGTTTTTCCACCAATTTACTGAAGCTCGGAAAATGGGCGTGCTACATTCAGAGGCTTTGCAAGGGGCTGCTGGGTCTGTTTAGTTTCCTCTCCTCCCAGAAGGAAGATATGCTTAAAATTAACAGCGATGCTTCTCTTCGAGGTAATGGGTTTGTTCGTTTGGGATTTGCTGTTCGTAACTCAGCTGGTGCAATTGTGAGCGCTAGTGTTGAACTGAGTCATGGGTAACTTTGTAATAGATGTGACGGAGGCTATTGTCATTAGACAGGCCTTGATCTTTGCAAGAGATATCTGCCTATTTAGAGTCTAAAATGGAATGTGATTCCAAGCGATTGATTGATGGTCTCAATTCTCCTCACAATGATGAGTCTTATTTTAATATTGTGGTAGAGGATTGCCTTAATCTTATATGTTTTTTTAGCCTAGTAATTGTATCCATGTTCCGCGGTTTGCTAATTCGGTGGTCCATAGTTTCGCTAAATTGACCCAAGCATCTATATGTCCTTTTCTTTTTATTGGTCGGAGGATATTCATCTTTCTATTTCTTTTTTTCAATAAATTTGTTTGTAACCATAAGTACAATGGCTTTAGGGCATACCCCAAAATAGTTTTTTGAAATGTTTGGGAGCAATTTATTTCAAACGTAATTTATTTAAATCACAAACACTGTGTTTGGGATCTAAACGCAATACAGTATGTTTAGACATTCAAATACATACCCAAACACTACCGTTGCAAACGATCTAAGTACCGATAACCAACCGAGCATATCCTAAATATCATTTGTGTATACAATTATCTTCTAACAAAACGTATATATAAATGAAGAATATTGAAGACTGCTCAAAAGTACGTCCCCAAGGAGGCATGCATATAAAAACCAATTTTTTCAGGATAGAACTGGTGATCGATAAATGGGTCAGGTTGAATCATGGCTAGGTCGAGCTGGTAAGTTTTCAAAACTAAAACAAGGAGTGTACATCTATTTATTTACTAATTAATAAAATAAAAAGGATGTACGTTGGTCGTTGGGGTATATAAAAAGAACCTCCTAAAGGAGTACATATATAGCAAAATTGGTTCAAGCAACAACAAATGAACTCCTACTATATATGCTGGTCCATTCTAAATACTTCGGGGGCTAAACTTTAATTGAATCTCTGCTAGCTTGATCAATCATGTGATGGGTAGCTAAAATTTACTGTAAAAAGACAAACGTTAAGTTGGTACTTTAATTGAGCCTGTCTCAAATCGATGTAAAACTTAGAGTTCCAAAATCACAGTAATTTTGCTTTCAGGAGAGCATACTTAATTATACAACCAGTCAACCACTTCTCATTTTATTCTTCATGCAATAAAAATAAAATAATAAAAAGTATTTTTCTCACCAAACAGAGTTACATTAACCATTTGGAAATTACAGAAATTTTTTACATCTATTTAAAAGAAATATACTTTTTTTGAAGAAGTCATCTAATTCCTCAATATTATCGTCACTTCTAAAAAGAAAGATTTCCGGTGATGATGGAGGAGGAGAAAGAGAAGGTGGCGATAGCGTCTGGGATGGAGGAGCGAAAAAGGTTGCTCTTGACATACTGTCTCTAGCGGCAGGTGTTAAATTTTTTTTCTTTTTTGTTTGCCGCTAAAGACTCTAGTGACAGAGAATTTCACAATAAATTTATCTCTTCTGTTTGATTACTGCAGCAGTACTTTTGGCAATAAGTTACTGTGAATTTAACTCATATATATATATATATATATATATATATATATATATATAGCATTTGTGCCACGTCATGTACGTGCAGAAGAAATTAAAGGGCAGTGCATGCATGCGGGAGCAAGGGCAGTGCAGAAGGTGTTGCAGCGCCTTAATTAAGGACCATTCGTGCACCTGCAGGCTATATATATATATATATATATATATATATATATAATCTATATATATATATGAGAATAATTTATAATAAATATTTATTATGAATTAAAATATAGGACAAATAACATAATTAAAGTCTAATATATGAAGTAACAACTTAAATTAAAATTGTAAAAATGTCATCCGCAACTATTAATAACGGATTAGAGAATTAAAAAAAATTAGCATCCGTTATTAATAGTAACGAACGTAAACCATCCACTACTATTTAATAGTGGACGTAACCCATCATTCTCTGCTATTTTTAGTAATGAATAATTTAGTCGTACATTACTATCAATAGCAGATGACAAATTTTAATTTTTTTAATCTCAATTATTGATCTTTATCATAAATGGTATATATATATGCACAACAAGTCGCTTTGATAGACAGATTCATATGTATCTGAACACTCTTTTTGTCAAATTTTATTTATACTTATATTTTTTTTTTGGATAAATATGACTAATTAAAGTGCGTGAATTTTTCTTATAAAAAATGGGGTCTCCTCCCGTTTAAATTTTTTTGTCCGTGCATGGGGAAAAACAGAATCTAACATAACCAAAGAGAGTACCTATAGAAAATTATTAATATTTTAAGTGATACTATCACAACATTTTTATCATATTAATACGCGGACCGATTTACCGTTACGGAGAAATTTGTGAACACTCGGCATATATATATAGCCACTAAATAAATTAGTACTCTCTCTGGGTAGGTATTACTAGTATAGCCGTGTACGTCTTGTAAGAGGTGAAAAAACAGATTTCTTATGAAGGAATTGCCACTCAATTGATTGGGAGAGAGAAATCAGATTTTGTTATATATATTGAAGCATGACAATCAAATTTATATGTTATTTCGGACCCAATATAGTATAAATTTATATTCTTAAAATTAATATGTGCAACTATTAAAAAAATTACACGAAGGAAAAGGGGTTAGTATCAAGTATTGGTAAAATATATGAGTACTATTTTATATTAAGTAATTAATTTAATTAAAATTTGGGGTAGCTAGGGTGGAGTTTATCACCTTCGGTTCCAATATAGCTGATGTTGCTACGCCACCATACTTGAATAAATCTTGATATAAAAATAAATAATTGAGAGGGCCTAGCTTTCTTGGCTTTGGCCACCACCATGTATAAAGGTTGGGGTTTGCAAGTTAAAAGGTGAAGAAGAGGGATCCGATTTGGATAAATTTGAGATTTTGAAAAGTTAGAAAGTTAAATATTACAGATATATTTTTTATTTGTATAGCATAGAATAATTACATGATAGTTTGACATTATTTTATATTATTAATGCTTGTGTCACACACACACACACACACACACATATATATATCACTTATTTTAATATTAAAATTTTCAAAAACGTCAATTTCACCTCATTTAAATTTGAAGAAGAAGAAGAGGAGGTTCCTGCACGGCTATTAAATTCGCATCGAATCGGAGGTTGAATCGATTAAAATCGGAATCGGTCGATATTTTTGTTCGATTTGATCCGGTTGAACAATTTTTGTCAAAATTTGGATTGAACCGGTTGACCACCGGTTAAACTGGTGGTTCAACCTGTAAAACCAATTAAATTGACCCAATGAACTTATTTTAAAGTATTTTTTAATATTCTTTTGGTTCAAAATATTTTTATTTTTAAAATTAAATATTTTTAATAATATTGTAACATAATTTTACTATATTTTAATTTTAAAAAATTAAATATTTTAATTTTTTATTAATTATTAATAATAAATTTATTTTATATATTTATAACATCACCAATTTAATAACGATTCAATTATTAATTGAATAAGTGATCTATCAATTCAATAACTTTTTTTTGATTTGATAATCGGAAAAGCATGGGCTGTCGACGGAAGAAATGGCTAGCTAGAAGGGAGAAAAGGTGATGACCTGGGCCCAACTAACTACTATATTGGATTAGATGGACGGATTGATTGATGACTCCGTCCCCGCTTTACATAGGGACAAAAACAGAGATAGAGGAGGGCATCCCACTACTTTATCTTAAATCTTTCCGTGAACTTTTTCCTTTTTCCTTTTGCTTTAATTCCTTTTGGATTTTAGATTTAGCATAAACCAATAAATTGTGTGTTGCGTTCTTAAAAGAATTTCCTTACAAATATCTCTAAAGGTCATGTTTGTTTGCAAGTATTACACTTGGGATAGAATTATTAATCTCAAGTGTGTTGTTTGTTTTTTAATTTGAACTTGGGATTATTAATCCCAGGATTATAAAATAAGTTAAGATGAGAGATTATTTAATCCCATGTTCAACATGGTATTATAATCCCTACCATTTAGGATTAAATTTGTTTAGACAAAATTATCCCAGCCTTTTTGCAATAGTCCTTTTATATCCAATCCAAACCACTCAATTTTTACTTCAAACCTTCCACAGCCGCTGGATTCTCTGAAGAGGAGTCACGTTTCTCTTGATTGCTTGGAGGATGGGAGAAAAATCTGGAGCCAAAAATGTTTATAAATTTAAATACACGGAATTGTTGAAAATAAATGATATTTCCATAATTTTTCGTTTAACCAACCAATAATTCACGTGATAAAATCTTATGATTTACCTGTAGAGAATATTAAATATGTTTATGTTAAATACATAAGTTTGGAACCGTGCGAGCACGTGGTATTTTTAATAATATTTTTTATTTATTAAATTAATTTAATTGTAAAGTTTTTTTTTAGATTAGTAGTTATGTGTGTGTGTGTGTGTGTGTGTGTGTGTATATATATATATATATAACAAATTATAATTATATTTATTGAATTTGAACATGTATTATTATAATAATATAATTTGTAATTGAGAATTACAACCTGATGACTAAATTATCTTTAAAATAACCAATCAAATTAATTTAGATAAGTTTTTCAACATGACATTGATGACTGAACTTATCATGGTTCTTGATCCTTTTAAATTATTGCAAGTTTTTTAAATTTTGGTGGTCAAATAAAATAGTTAATCTTAATTATTCTTCTAATTTTAGTTTTGGTCATACTTGTGTGTGTCTATATATATTAAATAAATTAAATTTCTCATTTAGACAAAATTAGTATATTGATCACACTTTTTCTTGATGAGCATTTAATGTGTCAACAAATACGAAAATTTTGTAACAATTGTCAAAACCTACAAAATTTAGAGCATTGATTTCTAATTTATTAAAAGAATTGTTAATTAAATTAAATTTCACGTATCATGTATTTTGCATTATTTATTTGTTAATTTATATGATAATTTTTGTGCTAATTTGTGATAATTAAATTAAATTTAATTGTTCATCATTTTTTTATGTATAAATAAGTTTAAATTATAGTTTAAAATATGTTATATTTAGTAAGGATATAATAGTCTAACAATTATTTTTTTATCCAATCCTTTAAATAATTCTGAAAAAACAAACATAACATGGAATTATTTTAAGTTATCTCATGAATAATCCCATAAAAAACAAACATGTGATTAGGATTATTTAATCCTAGGATTAATAGTCCTGGGATTATAATCCCATGAATTATAATCCTGGGACTATAATCCTTGCAAACAAACGTGGCCTTTCTTTTTTCGTTTTTCATTTTTTCTTGGTGCACAATAGGAGGCGCATGCAAGCCCAACTAGCCGCTGCTTATAACACCTAATCTGATTGTGAGCCACCCCCATGTATTAAACAAATGAAATCTCTATAATGGCTCACAAATTAAGGGTGCAGTGATCGAGTGGTCCTTAGTAACAATCCTCCTGGTTTAAGAAGCAGAAAGAGGTGGTATTAATCGAATTGATTATATATATAAGATTATAAATTATGCACTCCATTTTTTTTCACATTTTGCACACACTATTCTGGTCAAATGCAGCAAATTCTGTACATGAGTCCAACGAAGGAATTATGGAGTATTTTAATCAAGAGACAAGAATTTACTTTATTTTTTTATAATATATAAAGGTGTATCGTCTGTAAACATATATAATAATAGTAGTAACAGCAGCGACAGCAGTTGTAGTTAAATATCTTACTAAGGGAGACAGCTATTGCACTTCATATTTACAAAAATTATAATTAATGGTGTCTTAAAATAGAATGCACCAATGAAATATGAAGTGCATTTAATTAATTAATAATTTGCAATAACGTTAAGAGCTCGTGTGTTTTAATATGCCATCAAAGAAAAAAGATAAAAATAGTGGCACCGGCTGAAATAAAAAAATATGAAAAGAAGCACGTATAAAAAAATTGTATCTAGCAAGCTAGAATATTGTATAAAGATAAATCTTATTCCCTAGATACAATTTTTTTATATTACATTCATTTTTTATTTTCCATCCAGTGTCTCTATTTTTGTTGAAGAAAGAAAATGTTAATTCTAATACCATAATCCGTGGTGAGAGACAGAGAGAGAAGAGAGAAAACTAGTCAAAAAAAGGTTTGATTGCTGGCGAGAAATTAATATAAAACATGTAGGATGCGCGCAGCAATTGCGATGAAGGGTTGGAGGGAGGTAGCCACCCAGACCAGTCTGTCCGTTTGTTGGTGGTACGTTGATTGTAGATTAAAACTTGTCTTATCGTTATATGGGAGTGAGTTGGCACCTTATTAAAGCTGAATTATGATACTACTTTAGAAAGTTTGAACCAATAATATACTCTTAATACACATACAAGGTTTGGAAAAGGTCATCGTTATCTAGTTGGCAAATTATTATGGAATTTGAAATGTTGAATCCCGGCAAAAGGTAGCTAGACAGGTACTGTCAATCAGCTAAAGCTAATGTTAACATTATTATATACTTAAATCATGTTTGTTAAAACTAATCAGGAGAAGCTACCGCAGAAGAAAAGGTATAGCGATATTTTTAACATTTAATATTTTAAGTAAAACTTATTGAATTTAAATGATAATTACTACTATTACTTTAGCAATCTCAGTCCCCTATGATAAATTAAATGATTTTCAAATTTCTTGGCCACTAACTAATAATTCACTACTGTTGTCCTCGAATTGTGGAAAATAAAAAAGGAATAATTAAGGGAAACAAAGCATCGTCTTTCATGTGCATCCTTTTGTTGCTAAAAACATTAAAAACTCAAAGGTCCTCCCTCCACATGCAGTGCTATTTACATTGTTCCCATTTTAATCATGCATATATACTAGCGCTTTTGAATAATCGAAAATTTGAGACCTCCATTCCAGCCAAAATTATTTTAATGAAGGATATATATGAATCCCTCCCCACCCCAATCCCAAAAAACAATTAATAAAAAAAATATATTAATAATAATTTGGACAATCCTATACTTTGGATCCCCAACTTGCAAAAGCGACGAATGTTTGATTGCTATATTTGTTGACCATAAGTTTCAAAACTGCAAGGAAGGAAGAATTAAATAATAATAATATGGAGGCACTCCAAATTCCTTTTTCATGCATTTTTCTTTTTCCACATGGATATGGAATGGTGTCGTGAGTTGAATCGATCACCCACTTTCATTGTGAAATAATCAGAATATATATTATTTTCTTCTTCTTTTAATTTATGACCAATATTTCCTCCTTTCCATTCTAACATAAAAGAATATTATTTTCTTTGTTGGTTGTTTCTTCAATTGTCAATATTTGAAATTATTATTTTTCAATCATGTTATTGCAGCATTATGTTTTAAAAAAATAAAATTCATTATTAAATCAAAATGTATAACATACCAATCATATAAACCCTAACATTCGAATAAAAAGTTAATAAATAATTATTTATTTCTTTTTTGAACCACCCTTTTGTGAAGTAAAATTCTGGTACAAGTTGATGTGCCGCAACAAAAATCTTAGACTTAAGATGGAAAAAAGCCCTAGTATGTTTACCTTTGCTGAGCCTGTTTATTCATATATGGACCTGCGAAGAAACGCAGAGCTCAGCTGACATCAGTAAGTCCAGCCCAACAGGGCTTTTTGGAAATTTAGTTAGATAGGAAAAGTTAATAACACCTTATAATAATTACAGTTATTACACTTCAAAAATACGCTTAAAAAATGTCAAAATTTTATTTTCAAATAACATAATATTTAATATTTTAATAATAATTTATGATATAATTAATTACATGAGATTTATTCAATCCAATATAATGATAACACATCATTGAGATACTTTTTATCTTTTAAAACTAAAAATTTAAAAACTCTAATATTATCTTTTCAAAAACCATTAGAATAAAGTGATTGAACCAAACCCATTGAAGTGAAAGAAGCTTTGCATTAGTTTCAAATAAAGATATCAAAAAGTGATTTTATTTTAAATTTTTAATACAATATGTTGAACCTTGGACACACCTATAAAACCGAAACTGGCACTAGAACTAGAAACTAGGGTTCGATCTGTCTTGTTTCCTGCTTACAAGGGAAAGATGATACATACTATTTCATTGGATCAGACCTTTTTTTTTTGAGTTCTTAGGGTACTTCAAAATTTGAAAATTTCAAAATCTTAAGCTTCTGTTTAAATTAAATAGCTAAGATAAAGTCACATAATGAAACATTTAAATTTCAATTAGATAATTTTCAACTCATCTATCGCATCACTTTCTATCTCTTCTTTTTGTTGAAATATCCCCTAAATTTTTGGATCTCTAAGCAACTGAAAATCGGCAATCACTAATACCACAATTAACAACCACCATTTTTATGGACCACCAAAAGTTCCTCCATCAGCATTACTATTAAAATCAGTAACCTCCTTCAGTATTACAAGTTTATTATTGAAAACTCGGTAAGATTATAGCATTGAAAAATTACAAAAATAAAAAACAATTGAAGAACAATATTTGCATAATTGAGGGGAAATAGAGTTACCCGATTTGAAGAGGAATTATATTGTTTCAATTGTTCTTCCCCTTCGATTGGGTGCAAACAATGATTTTCAATAAATAAAATACCTCATTATGATTAAATTATAAATTATCACTCCCTAATTTTGTACAAACATTAACCTGTAATATGATTCATTCTTCTATGTTAGTTTATGACCTTTATGATGGTGAATAAGAAATGTCCTTTCACGGGGTGTAAAGTGAAGAAGGGTGTGAAAATTGGCAGCGGCGGAGGAGGTTAGTTGTGGACTTTTGGTGATTGTGGTACTTGAAACAATTTTGTTATGAGTAATGACTTATACAATGATGGATACAACAATTCAATGTAAAAATGGTGGGACCCATAATAGAAAAATGGCGTGTCTCATTATTTTTACATTGAGTCATTGTATCCATCATTAAATGGGTCATTACATATAGCAAAGCTTTACTTTAAATGGAGGAAGGTGATTTTTGGTGGTGGATGGTGGGTGAATGGGATTCAATGGAAACAAAAAGAAATCAGAGAATTAAGCCACGATGGAGGAGAGAGATGAAACAAAGAGAAATCAAAAAATTAGGGAGATGATGGAGGAGAGCGAGTGATATGTTTAAGTTGAGTTAAAAAAAAAAATTGATTAAAATTTTGATGTTGTATTAGGTGACTTTATTTTATTTATTTAATTCAAATGTAACGCTGAGATTTTGAGAATTCCAACTTTTAAAGTATCCTAGGAGTTCGATCGAGAGGGGAGCTCTATAGCGACTTCACCACATATATAAACTTGTTCATGTGTTGTATCTGTTTTTTTTTCCTCCAACCAACAATTAATTATCTACACGTACAATTGGTCTGTATATGTGGTTTTCTGTTGCACAACTTAGGATAGTGAATGCGGTTTCAAACAGTTAAAAACAAGCATAAGTGAATCATGCAAAATATAACCTATATACCATAATTAACACCTCAAAAAAAAAAAAAAAGAACTAACTAGATCAACTGTGCCTTCTATAAAATGAATCACATATATAAATTTAATTCAGAATAGCAAGAGAAAGGAAGAAATATAAAACAAAAATTTAAGAAAAAAGATAAAAATAAAATATTTTAAACAAAAAGAGTGAAAATTTACGAGTAGAATCAACACAAATACACAATCACTTCCAAAAAATTCATAAACACATAGATAGACATAATGGTGAATTGAAAACAAGAAGAAAAGGAGAGAGAAAAGATTGAGGAAAATAAAATTATAATTGAAAAGTAATAAAAAAAAATTAAGAATGCAAATAAAATATGACAAAAAATTAAATAAGACTAAAACAAATATATATATATATATTAAAAAATTTGATAGAATTTATCAAAACTTGTAATGACACCTCAGCTTTACAAAACCAAAATAAAAGTAAATCATCCTCAAGCTTCCTTTCAAATCTTATTTTAATTTTGCCTGATCATCTACAATTTCATTCGATTATTATTTAGTATATTATTTATTCGTGGAACCAAACATGATATCAGATTTCAATTACAGCCACACTAAATTCGCGGTTCCCGTACATCGATTGGTACATGCATGCATCCTGTGTGTCGGTAATAAAATAGAAAGCTAAATCTATTCAGAAAGAGCCTCTAAATAACCTAAGTATCCATCTGTCGCATTGCATCTTTCAAACTTGTGCCTCTCTCTCTAGCAGGTTAATTGGCGCGTTACAGAATTAAATAGTTTTTATAACATATTTTAACTCATATATTGAGAATCTATATGAGTACTCCCTTTATGTAAAAAACAAGAATTCCTTACTAGCTAATTAAGGGCATCATATCTTAAAATCCTTGACGTGTTACAAGTCGCGAGTCCCTTTCAGTGTGACCGACTTACTAACCGCTCATAACGCATGATCCATTCTTAATTTCCTAAAAGTTTTTCTTTTTTTAAAGTCCCCACTATGCATATTACTGCAAGAACGACGAATCATATAAATAATTTTAACAATTTTAGAGCAAATTCCACACTCTACAAATGAGAATACAAATTTCACAAATAAAGAAGACATAAGATTGTAAAACTTTACACACACACACACACACTCTTTGAAATACTCCTTCGGTTTGATATATTTTTTGTACTACATCCCTTTTAGAATTAAATATATATTTTTGAAATGACAACTTTTGAAAATAATTCTACTTTTTCAAAGATATCTAATATTTACTCAAAATCTATTAGTAGTAACATAATAATATTAATAATAATAATCGTCACATGTTAGAAAATTCATGACTTTATAGTTTAAAAGCACGAGTATGTCTCTAATTTTGGAACAAATTAAAAAAGTGAATCTTTAATTTTGAAATTATGAAAAGAATATGGTAATCTTTTTAGGAGGCAGTATATTTAATCAATACCAAAATTTTACAAGGTAAATATTGAGTCATTTTAGTTGGCTATGAGTCAACTTAGTAGTCCAAATTTGGTAACATAGTAATCCAAAAATAAATTTATATTTTATTTTTCTACCTTTCTGATTATAAATTTTTGGTATTCCTACAAGCTAACTCAACGGCTCAAAAGTTCAATTTTTCACAAAAATCAATATACATATTTATTATTAAAGATACAATGTAGTCTTTGTCACTAAGCATTGGCCCTTAGTATTTTGAATTAGTTTTCATGTTTCATGAACCTAATTAGTATAACCTATCTCACTTAACTTACTTTAATTCATTATAAATAGGACTACTTGCGAAAAACTATTTTATGTTCTTAGAGTATGGTGAATAGTTTGCTCTCCCTCTCACATGCATGTGACCCTCTATGGTGGAGTCCACAAGAGACTCACATGCATGTGAGAGGAGAAACAAACTATTCACCATGCTCTAAAAGCATGTAATAGTTTCTCGATTACCTACACACTAAATTACACACACAAAAATTACAAGTTCAATACGGATCAACAACATATTCCCTTGAATCAATTATATCAGGAAAAAAATAATTTCACTATCAAAGTCAGAGTCACTAGAATTTAAAATGAGATAAATACAAAAATTAATAGAATTATTCATACCACTGTTAAGTTTTTTTTTTAATATATTAACCAATAAATTAAAATATAATGACTTTATTTAAAATTAACTAAATTATTATGATCATAAATATTTTCGTTCAAATATAAATCATACTGTAATAATTTGTTATATGTTGAATATGGGAGAGTTGTCCACTTGGTGACCGAGAGTTAGCTAGGGTGTGTTATAATGATTATGAAGAAGTAAAATTGTAGTGGACTTTTTTAACCTTGTGAGAGATGAAAGCGCATTCGTCCATTTTGGAAAAAAAATAAATTAATTAAAGAATAAGATAGATAGAGTATAGAACTAAAAGTACTTAATTTTCCCGAGAGATATATTCAGATAAATAGTATGAAAAATAAGATAATATATTAAAATGATGCATGTCATTTTACTGGAGACTATTACTCGAAGTGTTCCATATATATATAGAGAGAGATTAATGTCATTGTTTATTGACGTAATACTCTGCAGTAGTTTCCGCTGCTTCCAACTAAACACTGGCTTACACCAAAAACCCTAGCAAGGCGCAGTTCATTAACAACTGGTTTGCACTTTCCGTACAACTAAATTCATTCGATCCCAAAAAACCATCCGGCATAAATGGATTCTACATTCTTTACCTTCAAACACGCCTTTCTGCCCATTCATCTTATATTCTATTCCTTCTTAATTTACAAGATATTTCATAATAATGTCGCATTTTAGCAGCACTAGTAATGAAAATGGTAGCAATGCAACTCTGCCTCTCGAGACCAGTCCTCTGGCTTCTGGGAGACACCCAATATATCGCGGAGTGAGGCGTAGAAAAAGTGGTACTGGAAAATGGGTGTCAGAAATACGCGAGCCAAGATCACCAAATCGCATTTGGCTAGGCACATTTCCGACTCCTGAAATGGCAGCCGTAGCCTATGACGTGGCAGCACTCGCTCTGAAAGGTCAAGAGGCCGAGTTGAACTTTCCCAACTCCGCCTCTTCTTTGCCAATTCCTGCATCCACATCGCCACGTGACATTCAGGCAGCTGCCGCCAGTGCGGCCTCAGCTGCCGGGGCGGCGATGGATGCTCTAGTAGTTGGTGGAGGATCAGGAGGAGTTGACATGACTAAAAGTGCAATTGTGGCTCCAGAAAATTATTCAACTGTTTCAAATGATGAGGGATTTGTTGACGAGGATATGATATTTGATATGCCAAATATTCTTGTGAACATGGCCCATGGAATGCTTCTTAGCCCTCCAAGGCTAGATGTTGCTAGTGATCGTGAAAACACTGCTGCTGAATATTCTGAATACGACAACCTCTGGGACTATCCTTAATTGATCAGTTCAATTGAAAGTATCACGGATTATCTATTAATTAGCTCTAACGCAAGTGGTATCAACTGACCCTTCCTTGCATGGGAATGGTCATTTATGGAGTTATTATATAGTCTTGGTGGAGACGCTATTTTGTATGGCCTTATTTCCTTGTAAGGTTTGAGGTTAGGTTGTATGTCCCTCTATGTATAATAAAATAAAAATAAAAATTGTATATATAAAGAGTATCCAACAATAAGGTAAGCAAAGGTTACAAATCTCAAAAATGACATTTGAGAGGGTTGTATGTTTGTAATATATATTATTTTCTTCTTTGGTACTGTAATTAGGGTTGTCTTTCTTTTCTTGTTATGCAACGTACGTTTCTATATGAGGAAATTCACGTTTATATATTAGTACGATATATCTCCAAAAGCACTGAAATATTTGATTGGTATATATATATATAGATAGATGAGTGTGACATCAGATCATTTGCGTGAGCACTGTCATAATTCATTACACAGCCATAAGCATCAAAACTAGCAGAAAATTATTTCGAGATTTGTTTATCTTCACTAGTTAGGCGCAATTTGAAGGATCCCGAGTACCTCTCTCTTTCTAATTAGGTACTAGTTGGAGCTCAAGCATGCCAATCACGCGGCTGAAAAATAGAGAAACTTTTAAAAGAAAAGGTGAGATTTAAAATCACATCGATGCTTAATTAATCTTGAACTAAACTTTTGTCTAAACACATGTAGACGAGTATGGATAATTAGTTGTATACTACAATTCATTAATTAAGTATTGATAATAGTGAATTCTGATAATGCTAGAGCAAATAATCTGCTGCCATAGCAAGCCAAAATACTTGGACAAAAGCGGCCTTGAATAGTTATTTCCCCTTTTTTCTCTTGAGAAATACTCTGAATAACCTTCAAGCAACTCTCTAAATTTCGTTTCCATTATGGGTTTCTGTACTCTTAATAGAGATTCACTCAAATGGAGTTTTCAAATACTTCTTGTTTAGTTACTGATACACAATCGTCTAATTATAATTTTGAGCTAAAATTCTATACTTAGATCCACAAAATAATTTTGGAATTTGGGATTTCTTATTTTCGTCTACCTTTCAAACGGCCAAGTTCCAGTAAATATTAGAGATGAGTAGAAAGACTTTTGAGCACAACAAAGCTTGGTGAGTCTGGTGGGTGTGGTGTAGAATTGATATACTACCCTAAGTCAGTTTCTTCATGATTCAAGTTTAGTTTATGTCTCGAGTTAAATTTTAATCAATTTATGTTTTTTTTTAAAGCCCATTTTTTGGGGAGTACAACATAATTTATAATAAAGTATATCATCATTATCACCTTTAGAATATCAAGAACCAATCAAGTCTTACAAGAAGAGGAAGAAACAAACTCACAAACCAAACAAGCCTCACAGAAAGGAGGAAATATACTTCACATAAAAGAATAAATTAACTCACCTAAGTGAAAATCAAATATGAGATCTAAAAGTAAAAGTATTTTAGTCTTAATTACTAGCTTAAGACCTCACCGGCTTAATCAATTTATGTTAATCATTGTTGTTTAATCACAAATGTTGAATTGATCATATAACAATGAATTTGGAAAGTGGGCTTATTGAATCAACAAATGTCGGTTGCTGCGGAGTCTGATGGGTGTGAATGCCTTATTATTGCCCTATGTAGCCAGCTTCTTGTAATCATATATTAAATTGAAAGAACAAAAATGAAAATATGAGTAATATATGGAAGATGAAGGGAGAAGAGACATGGTCATTAATCAATGAACCAGTGGAGGGAATTAAACAAAAAAAAAAGGATAAGAATATAAGAAACGCAGTAATTATTAAGGGCACTTTAGTCCATAAATCTTTTATTGGTCTGGTACCAAATTAATTGGTCTGGCATTATCATTCTCCATAATAATACTATTAAATGTTAATGTTTGTCTAGATATGTCTAGTCAAAAAACATTTTATTACCTAACATTTTTCTAAAAGTTCTCTTGTGGTTTCATATTTAAAGAACAAGCAATTAGAAAGTGTATTACTGATGTGTTTATCAATGTCCAACAAATAAAGAAAAGTTATTGATCATGCTTTTCTTTTTCCCTTTTTTTTTAACGCTATTGATTTTAATTATATTAATTAGAAGGTTGATCGTAGCTAGGGTTTTGTCCATGAAGCGCATAGTACTGCTTTGGGTTAGTAAATAACATGTTTATGTCATTAAATATATTGAAGAACTAATTAATAATATAATAATAATAATAAAGCAGATGATCATCAATGGAGGTCCACATAAGCATGGGCCCACTTACCCTATTCGCTGTTGATGTGTCACTATCATATGATACGTGTCAGTTAGATAGTGGGAGAAACACTAATGAAATGCCATCGATGAGACACCGACACCTCACCTCTCTGGACAAGCTAGGGTCTAAGTACTTGCATGCTATGTGTAGCTAGTTATTAATATACCGACCATGGTCCATGACTCCATGGTATGAAATCAAACTGCGTACCGTGCATTAGTACTGTTGATTTATCAGCTTTCAGAATTTAATGAAATCCAACTTAATCAAATTTTGACTAGACACAAGGGTCAATGGGTCATGAGCTTTTCACACACACACACACACATATATATATATATTGTCGTGGCATGCATGGTTAATGAATCGCGCACATAGAGAGCTACATAATTTGGCAAAGATTGCGTACGTGGGTTCAAGGTGAAACCAATAGTTTCACTATATCTGAACCTTAATCTCTCGTTACCCATTTACATACATGCTAAAAAAAACATATCCAATCGGCCATTAAAAGGATATGATGAGAAAATGTCATTTTTTTTATTACTAAAAACGTTAATATTGGGTGTAAAGATATCAAACTATCATCAATAAGATAATGTCATGTATCACTTTTAAGAAGGTTAGTTCAAACATTCCACTTTTCTAGTAAGAACATTTTGTGTGCCGCCGTGTAATCTCTATAAATAGAAGTTCGTAAAAAATTAAATTATTTCATTTGCGTACATTAATTACATTTAACATTTTAGAGAGAAACATTCTTTCTTTCCAAGAGAAAAACACTACCTCCACATATCATAAGCGGGGTTAGCTTAATTAAGCATAGGAGTAAGGGTCTTCCGAACAAGGTGGTCTTTAAATGACAGACATGGAACATGACACCTCAAAGCATTCTAGACGGAGCTTATCTCAGTTGTTCCCGAGCTATATATATCCGTAACTTAATTATTTTTAGTGTTACACCAATCGGTTTTTATTAAGTTAATTACATCTTCAAGTTAATTAGTTTGATTGTATTCAAACAATATCGGAGACGCACGCAGGAAGAATGAAGAACAACTTTTGCTGAAGAAATTTTTTATGGTGCTGTAGGGTACTCCATAAAAATACCAATATGGTTCAGTATGGAGAATAGTAGTCGGGCATGAGCCTCCATAAATTAAGCAGTCAATATAAGTGATAATTAGGCATTAAGCAATGATTCTAATCCCCACAAAATTAATGACCAATATGTTATCTTAATATGTTTGTATGCTGCTCCTATTCATGATGGATGTTGACCATAATGGAAATTCCGGCATTTTAACTAGTTCTACACTGTTTAGCCATCAAACCAAAAGTACACTTATACAGCCACGCATAGCTGTCGGCCTGTCCCACTTAGGATTAGTGATAATCGTGTTATTGGTTAGCAATCTTATTGATCTATTGGTTTTTGTAGTTTTAAATTGTACGGATAATATTCTTTTTGAACGTTGGTTAGTATATATTTGGTTGCAAAAGAAAGATGGGCATTAGAGCTCCGCGTAGAGTTTTATATAAGTTTGTTTTCTTACTGTTTTTACATGTACCCCTTTTAATTTATAAGTGTAATATGTAAATGAGTTAAGTTTTAACTCGTCGAATTTGTTTACATTTTCTTCAAAATAATTAATAAAAACATGTAAGAAAATAACATTCTCCCAAAAATAAACAAGAAGCTTTTATTGTTTTTACAATGTTATAATTGTTAAAAACATAGCATACTCGTATACGCTCATCTCAAATCATATTTTGACTCAAAACGTTAACTTATTAAGTTCGTGTTCTATTAAAACATATATTTCTTCACAATAAAAGTTATCGTATCTCAATATTAACCATTAAGTTTAGACCTTATCAGTAGCTTGAATTATTTATTTAATTACATATATAAAGGGTTTTAAACTCTTCTTATTAAGACAACTCGATCAAGTTGAGTAGGTTTAAACAAGCTGAGCTAGGCCAAGCTCATAAACTGACCGGTTGGTTTACAGCTTTGATCTAACTCGTTTATTATCTCATTTTCATTCGGTGGTTTAGTTAATTAGGGAGTGACCAGAATTATAAATGCATAGGGGTTCAGATGGGATAAATGACATGCTTTTCGAAATACAATTAAGATCAAGTTTAATTTTTAAAATCAGCATGAGACTTCTTTAAATTTAAAATTAATGTAATTCATTTTATTTTTCACAGAAATTAAATTTGTAATTAACAATATTTTTTTTATATAATATATAATTTTCATAATTGTATTGTTTAAAATTAAAAGTAGTCATATTAATTTAAAATTTATAAATATTTAAAATTGACTTAAAAAATATCAACTTTGATTCTATAATTTGGAACTAGCTAGGGAAGTATTGATCTCTTGTTTCATTTTGTTCAGTGTACGTTAAATTATTCCCCATAGTGTTTCCCTATAACTGAATTAGTGGTATGCCCAGTGGAATTTTAAAGTTGTATTTAGTCGATTAATATCAGGTGTCAAGTCAAGAAGATAAATTGCACAGATGGGTGCGGGAGTACTTATTAATTATTCTTAATTATCTGGGAATAAATAAATTAGTGACAGTTACCTACCCACAAAATTATTCGGGAGACAAGGGATAACTTGCGCCGAAATGATGGATTTACTAGCAAATCGGGGATAAATGGGGACCAAAAGTTAAACCAAATCTTTAGATAATCATTAAAGATATTGACCCTTCCTCCTACTCCTTGGTGGGATTCTAGTCCTGTTTCATTGCTCTGTTTGTCCCATAATCCACAGCTTTAACCAGACTCGGCTTGTACACAGAACTTGGCAAATTAAAGCAAAATCTTTTTATGCACTTTGAAGCTGGCAGAATCCATGACCCTCATAATCGTGAACAGAGATGAAATCATTGTTTAACTTCTTCTCTTCTTTTTTTCCCTTTTTTTTTTTTTTTATCCCTTTCAAGTTCCAATAAAAGGCGAAGAGGCTTCAAGAGATGAAATATCGTCTAAATATTTTGAGTAATGTTACGGTGACAATAAATAGTTATAAAAAATTAGAAACAAAATGATATATCGGATTATAATTAATAGATATTTCACTATACATGGTGAATTCAATTATTATAACCAATAATTAACACCCATATTATTTTGTATCTGATCTTTTTCTTCTCCCTCTTTCAAGTTCCCATCCCCGCGCCTAGTAACCACTCCTCTAATTAGCAAATAGGGCTTGGGTTTAATTAGGGACCTAAAAATGAAAAAGAAAAAAAAAATACTGTGGGCTCGATCTTTTGACGCCCATGCATGGATTGGTTCATGTTGTTAAACAATCTCCTGACAATGACTAGTATGTGCAGATATATGGGGCATTACGTTAGGCCTCATTTTATCGCCCATGCATGATTGGGCTTTAGATAGAGCTTGAGCATTTAATTTCTGTTTCTCCATTTCGGACCAACTGTCGAATTTTTCAAAGAAGATAAATAAATAAATGGGCAATGGATCAATTTTTCACCTTTACATTCAGATTACTTGTAACATTGAACTAGTATTGCTATTACTATGTCTAATGTTGATAATTTGGATTATTAATGTTTTGTTTAAACTTTGGTAACTAAAACAAACCAGACATGCGGCGAAGTCATCGTCTTCTTCATCATCATTTATGTTGCAAGAAAACAAAAACCAAAAAAAGATAAAGGAGTTGCAAGTTGATTGAATAATTTGAATCAAACAATCCTTAATTCAAAGAAGGGATAACAAGTGTTATTTTGTATCAAATGCAGCTCCCCTTCGTTTCCACTGAGAGCCTTTTATTCAATTGGGCTTATGTAGAGCCCATAAAATTGAGTACAAAAAGTCAGTTTTGAGAGTTCTTTTTCTTCTTACTTTTTTTTTCTAATAATTTTATCTAGAATATTACACTCAGGCCCCACCAATGGGCTATTTTTTTTTCTGGTTGCAGTTCTTGAGAACGAAAAATTATTAGACATTCTTGAGAAACCTATCAATAAATTTAAAATGAAATCTTCTAGGTTATATATAGCCAATCAATTGTAACATTATATATTTTCTTTCGATGAGTAACATGAGTTACTGATTTGGTGGGACTAGTTGTTGTGAAGAAGACAAACGGTGCCATCTGCTGATTGATTGATGCTTATAAATTTGATCCTTGATAAATCCATTACTAATGTCAATAATTTTAAAGAAAACGTTAGCTAAATTTCCAACTTCTCTCGTCACATGTAATGGTTGAGTTCTAAACGTATATAATAACACTATCATTTTCCGCAAACTTCCCAAAATCGCAAAAAAAAAATTAATAAATAAAAATAAAACCACCATGATCCCATGTTCAAAACATCTTATATCAATATTTATTAAAGGAGAGTAGTAAAAGATGCTCTCTTTTTTCTTTCTAAAACTTCTCTCATACTTTTTCACCCATATTTTACAAAACGACTTATACTAAAAAAATAAATAAACTTTTGTCATATACTATATTTTTAAAAGTAATAACATTAAACTTTTATATAATTATTGAAAGTACCCAAATTTTAACCAAGACTCTAATTATAATTAAATCAAGGGTGGTGTGACGTTAGACGTTAGACGTGACATTTAATGAGTTAGTTAGTGCAAAAATATCATACAATGTGGCATCCAACGTGTTAAAAAAATAATTAAAATTATTAAAATTAAATGGCACTCCTTGTTTTAGAACAAATGAAATATTTACATTAATATTTATTAAAGTACATATAAAAAGAAAAAAATAAACAAGTAAAAGAAATATAAAAAAAATTATATTTCTGTAAAAAAAAATTTACGTGAATAATTAATGAGCCCTATATGAACATTAATTTTTTATTCTAACAATAACAATTCCCAAGATAGAAAGAAAAGAAAAGAAAAAGGAAGACCCAGTCCGCCTTCTTTCCCTTCCCAGTTAAGTTTCCGCTCCTTCCTCGTCCCCCTACCACCGTTCCTGTTACTTATTTCCCGTCCTTCGGCCCTCGGCCCTGTATCCTGTTCCCCTCTTTTTTTCCCTGTATACAGTCCCTCTCCCTTCTCAATTTTATCAAACGAATTTAGGAGAAATATGGCAATGGATCTGGGTTCTTTTCAAGTGTTGCAGCAGTGAAGTTTTTTTCAGATCCACAATTGAACAGATCTGTTTTCGTCTTTTACGATCTAATGATGGATTGAATTATGGAGTTTTTGAAGCGGGCTAGATTGTTAGCTAGGTGTGTTTATTTTTCGGATATTGGTTAACTAATTTCAAATTATTTGCTTGATTAATGAAGCTGAAGATGAAATCTCGGGTCGCTCTTCCAGATATTTGGTGTTTGAAGTGTGGATGAGAATGAACAATTTTTTTACTCGTCTTTTTTTCTTTTTTTAAATTTTCTATCATGGAATTGATCTCCGGGAAAATAAAAAAACATAATTACAAAAGAAATACATAATGAAATAATTACTTTAAAAAATAAATAAGTTTTAGAAGAAACAATTATTTAAAAAACATATAATTACTTAAAATAAATAAAATGTGTCATTCCACGTAAGCATTTTTATTTTATAAAATTGTTACACACAATAAATAGTTAATAAAATACATGTAAACTATTATTTGGTTACCCTTCAAATTCCACACGAATGCCACATCATCTTGTACACTTCAGATGCCACCTGTTATGCTACGTCAATGTAGGTTAACCATAGTTAGAGTCTTGGTTAAAAGTTGAGTACTTTTGACAATTATTTAAAAGTTTAACGTAATTGATGTTAAAAAAAAATAATGATTATATTTTTGTGATGGTAGGAGAGTTTGTTGGTTTTTTCAGCAATTAAGTCTTTGCAAAATTTATATTTTTTAATTACACATAATGTCTGTCACAAATATTAGTCTAGTGTCAAGTAAGAAGCGTCTTATTAAACCCTAAACAACCTCCTCCTTTAAGCCAATTCTACTGGTACCAATAAATTGTTTGCAGTATACAATGAAGTTGAACAACTCCAAATGAATCATATCAAACCTATTTGGTAGGACGGACATAAGCAAGGACGGTTAAATAGGTTTGAGTTATGGTGACAAGCAAGAGAATCAAACCAGCAAACCCCGATATAAATGACCATGGAGTGCCAAAATAACTGTACATTAAACTCGCCCACGTCACAAGCCAATTATTCTGATAATACTCATTCACATCACTGAACAATCTAGCCGAGTAACACAGATTAATATCGAACGCAACATATTTCCCCATGTTGTTGATGAACCTAACAACCTCAGAATCAGCCCCGTAACAATTCTCAAAAATGTTCCGGTCACATAAATACTAAACATCCTTATATAAGTATTTACAAGACAATCCAACACAACAATTTGGCATAAGTTGTCATGTGCTTGGAACAACTCTTATGGCACTGCTCATATGCGACACAATTCAATAAAAACAAGCTCGTAATTTCATTAATTGGGACACTGGGTATTTCAATTACTCCGTCACTAAATTTCACCACCAAGAAAAACTATTGGCCTTTCCGGGCTTTAGCTTGATACCGGCCCCACGAAGCTTTGACATGCAATGAATCACGTTACTTGGTGGATTGCTGTAGTGTTCGGGTTCTTCTTGATCCGATGGGATGAAGCATGATCGAACCAAGTGCGTGCTTCCCCTCGAGGTTTTAATACTCGACCATAACTTCATCCGGTCTTTGTAACGCCTTGTTGAAAAATTTCAGCGCCAGTGTAGCCAAAGAAGGGCCTAATTCTTCACCAGGCAAATTTGTTAGATCAAATAAATGTTGAAGTATAAAAAATGGAATTTGATTCTCGAGTCGAAGGAAATCCCTCAATAAAATTGGATACACCCAAGACACAGAGAAAAGCGGATCATTGGTCTCGCATGGAACTAATTTTCCAGTCTTCCAAAAAAGCTCAACTATAAAACAACCATCTAGTACCATCATTTCTATAAATTCATCCGTCTTATTTCAAGTGGTTGAATTTCCTTCAGGTAATCCTCAAGGCTTAGTCCTTTACTTTGCTGGGTTCAATTTAATAAGGTGCCGAAAAACCTCCATTGTGCTCTTGGATCACGTTGAGATGCGGCTTGCCGTGGTGGTATGGACCTAATTGACACTATGTGAGGTTGATAGAACCGACCGTTGATGTCAATTAGACTTTGGGGGACACGAAAAATGCAACATGTAGTACGTCCGGCTGATTTGCTTAGTAGTTGTGGGGTGTGGGAGATTTTTTGTTGCATGGAGGCTAATCGATCTCTGTTTACTTTCCAAATGGCATTATGATTTTCTGTTGATATTGAATTGGTATTCATTTGATTAGTTTATGTTGGCGGTCAAGTATTAGAACTTTTTGTGATGGAGAAAACAGTTGGATAGAGAGAATTAAGCTTGAAGGAGGACATGTAAGTATAGCAAGGAGGAAGGGGGACCTCAATGTGTTATCTAGGGGGATATGTTTAATTATCTGTTCCAAGTCGATGGTTTATTTTTCCCCACCCATGTTTTTCCTTATATTTTGCTAAGAAAAAATTAATCTTTTTTATATTTAGATGTACTATTTCATTTTTTTTTTATTTGAGAACATTGCTATCTAGATATTATCTATCTATATCTATATATAAATCTATATATCTGTTTATTTATATTATAAAGCCTGAAGATTTTAAAGGTTTAATCATAATTATCTCTCATTTCTGTTTTATCTCTCCCGTCTTCTTTCATCTTCAATTTTCTTTCTCATATTCTCTCATATTTTTTTTCTTTTTATTTATATAAAAAATTATTTATTACTATATAATAAAATTTTATTCATCTATGAGTACTACTTTTTTCAAATAATTTGCATCATTTTTAATGCGTATGACATGAATTTTAGGTTATGCGAAAAGTTTTTTAAAAAAATTAATCTATAGTATTCTCTCTGTTCCAAATTGTAAGATTATTATTGATTTTTGAAAGTCAATCGAAGTAATTTTTAAACTCAAAATTGAGATGATTAATTAAAAATTGTGAATAATAGTGTCATCACAATAGTATTGAGTAAAAACTAATAAAATCTACAACTTTGCTATGTGTAATGATATTGCCAATGATCTATGCAATGACCTTTGCAAAAAATTGTGAGACCCATCACTTACATGGTGGGTCTCACCATTTTTTTCAAAAGTCATTGCATGGATCATTGTAAAACATCATTACTCATATATTTTTTCTAAAATCTATGTTAATTTTAAACTTGAAAATATTTAAGTTGACTCTTAAAAATTAATAATGATCTTATATTTTTAGAATTGTGAAAGTATATAAAAATAGTTAACAATATAATATTTGTATATATTAATTATAAAAATTTAACATCAAAACTATTTTGACATGTTTTAAGTCGCTTGTTACTAGTTATGTGATACAGAAAGTATCGACCGGTATCGCCTGCATCACGTATTTGGTGCATTTACATTTATTCAAATAATGAGAAAGTATTAACTTGACATCGTTAAGACACTCAATACTATGAAAATTATTCTATGGTCCTGATATATGGTCGTGTGATGTTTTAAAATCATTCACATATTGTCATTTTAAAATATATAATGAAAGAGTCCATTGTATATTCTGAAATAACAGTATATTAATGGTCTGAGACACCACATAACAATACTCCAGAACAACCGAATAAATTCTCTAATAATATAGATATAGTGAGATTCAGCGCAGTACATGACGTTGAACAGACACTCGACAAAAATAGACTGGGCTGCTAGACTCGGCCCAGTATGACGCAAAAATTGTAGATGACAGGCAGGTTATTTCCATGTATTATTACTCTAGATAGTGGAGGCCCCGGCCAATATAGACTAGACAACAATGGTCCCGGAAAGAAGACTGGTACATTTCTTCATAATGGACGGTTGGCCCAATGACAGAAGTCGACATGTTAGTATGTCAAATTTGTCTCCTTGCAAATTACAAATGGGTCACAGACCCATCAATTATTCATCTTTGCAACAAGCATTCGTGCATCAGAAAGAACAAACGGAATAGAATAAAATGATAAATATTTATATTTTTCTTGTTCAATGGTTTGTTCTAGTAATAGACTAGGTTAATTCTAACAAGTAGTGTCTATTATTACCAACAAATCAAAGAACCTATATATTGATTTTCTTTTTTCTCTACCCATAATTTAACAAATTCTAATGATCACGATTGATTGCTCTATAATTTAATTATGTAAAACTTATTTTATAATCACTTTTGTAAATCAATTAGAGGTATGACACGAAAAGTGAATTTTGGTATGAAAATTCGTATCAGACCTCATTTTTTAATAGTATAAATAGAGTTTGTATTTGAACTTGTGTTCCAAAATTGTGTTTTTAAACTTGTTACATATTTTGTCCCGGAAAATATCACCTCCCAGTATTATTTGTTCCCAAAAACCATAGGCAAGAGAAGGAAAAGAAAGGAAAATGGCATGAAAAGCTAAAAAAAACTATTTCTCGCTTTACCTTGGCATTTCCTTGCCACCTATGAAGGACGAAGCAATGATCCGACGGACTGATACCGAACAATCTAAAATCTCAGTGCTAATGTAGATAGATAAAGGAAGGAGGTTGGGCTGTCATTCTTGGTAGTTGGACGATATTAATCGAGGTTCTTCAAAAACCTTATGTCCAACTCTGTCCTTTCCTTACTGTTGATGCATATGGTGCCAATTTCATAAAGTTATGCACTTTAATATACTTGTTGGATGCTTAATTGACTAGTAAACCTAGTTTTTCTCTTTTACACATACCTTTTTGATATTTAAGGTTATCCGGGCAATGATGGAGGTATATATATCAAGTGGGTACCAGAAAATGCAATGACATTGGTTTCTTATAAAACAGATGGAAAGTCATTATTCTTCTAGCTAGCTAGCTAGTATTTAGTCACTAATGCAATGTTAGATAAGTGATTGCAATGCTTCAACTTCTAATAATAGGACTTTATATATCATTTGATAATCAGAAAGTGGCAGCCTCTTCATGACAGGCAATAAAGACGGTACAAAGAATTTTTGTTGGTTATTGACTATTGACAATTAGAAAACATAACAAGAAAGAAAAACTGGAGTACCAATTCTACCAAAAGCTAGAACAACATTAGATGCTTATAATATCCTTACAAGAAAAGGTTCGGAATCATATTATTCCTTCCTCAAACATGACTCATCCAAGAATCTACTACTCGGGTAGATGAGCTAGCTAATTCACCTTATATGCTAAATCAAGTGAATCCATGAATTTAGCTGCAAGTCCAAATGCGCTATGCTTTCATCATTTTGGAAGTGTTTTCCTTACTTTTGAGACATGAAAAGCTTAGGAAAAATAAAGGGTTCTACTTCTCGCGTCACATTAAGCAATGATACATATATGATATACCACTCGTCCTTCTATATATGATACATATGCATAAGCCATGGTTCTAAATCATTAAACCACAAGATACTAGCTAACTTGGGTTATGGTACTAATTATCCTAGCCCTTGAGAGTACAACTCAGAATATGACCCTCAAATAAAAATTACAAAAGATCGATGACAAAGGAACAAACAAAATTTATTTGGATTAAAACAGAAACTTCTATGAAGAATTCTGTTAAAAACTCCAGCTATGAAACTAGTTCCTCCACCAATAATCCAAAAATCGCAATCTCAATTTCCATTGCCTTTTCTCCGATCTCTTCCTGATACCTCCTCCATCCATCTAATTCTCTTCTAAGATCCAGTTCGACCATCATATCAATGGTGTTGGATTCCACTTCTTTCCATGAATCTAACCTCTTGCACACCTTACTCATAATAACTTCATTACTGCAGTCAAATCCACTCTTTCTCTCTTCAGCGACGATGTCTAACACCAGCCTTTTAAAGTCTGCAGGTATTTTGTTTAGACAACAGAGGTTTGATTTGTTAAACACTTCTCGAATAAACCCATCATCATTTTCGACAATGCACAATGATCGTGACTCATCAATGTTAACCCATTCCCCTTGCATTAGGTTTTCATTATCAACTTCATCCTCCTGATCTTCCAACATTCTTTTCTCAAGTTCAACAGGATCCAACTCAGCTAGTCTTTCGAATCTACGAAGCTTGTGCAAAAGCTGCAGTTTGGCTCCTGTAATTTGAAATCAATAGTAGTTTAATAAGAAATATTCTATCTGAAAGCGAGGAAAGCCATCATAGTTAAAAAGAGAATGCCATTGAAAAATGCTTATTGAACAGTTAAGGATACAAATAAAAAAGAATGAAACCAAACAGTAAATGCAATTCCACCCATAAATAAATAAGCAAATAAATTCAAGACACTTACAGATGATAAGATTGCATGTGATTTAACAAAGAAAATGACCCCACAAAAATTTCAAATGTAGTATGCATAACGTAAGCACAAGAAACATATAATTGAAATGGTTCTAGTGAATTTAAGTGACTGAGCAGATCAAATTACCACCAAGAACAAAATGCTAAGAAACAACAAGATTGACAATTTCAACATAAAGAAGGGTGTACTAAAATGGCCATCAACCAGTAGCCCAACCACACCAATTGTTGGTTACAAGAAGTTAAGATCACATTCTTGGTGTTTCATTTACAGAAAAAATGAGGTCACTTTTAACTGAAGGAATTGACGTGCAACTTACATCATTGGATCAATACAAATAATTCAGCTTTTAAAATTCAACTACTATTGGTCTAAACAATTGCATATGCCACAAGAAGTTGAAAATGACTCCAAAAACCATTAGCTATACAAAAAAATTTAATTTAAAAGAATTGTTTCATACTTTGCATGATTGCATAGCTGCATTCGAGATCATAATCATCGTCTTCCTCTTCCTCCTCGACTCCTCCGTTTTGTTCATCATCATCATCTTCAAAAGGATGGTCCAATACAGATACTGGACTACACTGGTCCTTCTCTTCTTCATCTTCAAGTTGGTTTTTCTGTAAATTATCTTCTGCGTGATTATCTCTTTCCTATTGAATTTACAAAGTAACAATATAATCATAATTAAGTCCATAATATACGAATAATGTAATAAGCTAGAATACAACGTGAGCCATATAATTTTTCCTTATTAACAGTTGACCGGTACGTATTATATGAATGTGCATGTATTTACTTAAGGGGGTCCAAATAATAATACAAAATTGAATTTGTCTTTTTTTCGGAAAATAATTTCCTAGACAGGGCTGCTAAGAAAAAGATTTCCCTGGCAGAGGCGTGATCAAAAAGTACAACTACAAAGCAGAGCGGTGCTAATATCTAAACAGCAAATGACAAATACGATCCTCGAGGTGGCAGGATCGTCATTTAAGGTCGACATTCCGACCAACGTAGAGATCTTATTCCGGCGAGTCGAAAAGACAACTGACTCAGTGTTAAGTCGGTCTAACTTCAATATTCGCTCTCAAGCGAACCGCAGTAATTTTTGATGATGTGCATCGTAGTATTATACCATATATAATAAAAGATGTACTCTCTGTTTGAGTTATCAAAATTTATAACATAAAGAAGTGTATAAAAGACAAAATAGACGGACAAACCTCTGCAATGTGGCGACTCGGAGACGCCGCCGGAGATGAGAGATCCGGTGTCCGGCGATCGGCGGAAGGGCTTCTCTGAAGTGCAAAACGAAAAGGGCTTAAGGGGCTTAAGCAAAAGTGCTTTTCACAAGAAGCAAAATCAATCATCTCTTCTGTATAATCGGATCTTGAAGTACTACAAGAGGTCTCCATATCCAAAGATTTATCTTCATTGCTCTCCGACCAACCAGCACTGCTAAGCCTGCTGTTGTTACCAGAAAAAGAAAAACCCATCTCATAATTACCACTAATTTTCTCATCCACACTCGTACCCTCAACAATTCCTTCCAATTTCTGGCTCTTTCTTGTTGATTTTCTGTTTGCCGTGAATGAATCATCCTGAACTGAAAATCTAGCAGCGTTTACACCGATTTCAGGCTTCTTAGTCTTGCTTTTATCCTTTAGTCTCGTTAGAATGGAACCAAATAACCCAAACCCGATATTTTTCACATTGGCTTTTTTGGGTTTGGATGATTGTTTCTGAATCTTCATTGCAGCTTCGAGAAGCATAGCGGCGGTTTTAGCTGGGATGTGAAGAAAAACAGCACCGGAGGAACTCTTGCATGGGCCTATAGTCCCCGGCGACGGAAAAGGCGATTTCCTTACGTCCGGCGAGTCGTAGAAAGAGAAAAAGCATGCTTGCTTGCAGAGGCTACGCTTTGAAGATGAAGATTCAATCATGGGTTTGCTTAATTTCTTGGGCTGTAAAGCAGAGCTGGTGATTTTGTAAGTGGCTGCGCTTTTGAGCTGACAGCGCCGGTCAGCAATGTAGTTGTTGAGTTGAAATGGTTCTTGATCTTCTCTCAGTAGCTCATGTAAATGCTTTTGAGCCGTCATCATTACAGACTTTTTTAGTAATAGTAATAGTAGCTTCAACAAGGAAAGTATAATGGTGTAAAGCTAAATTTTTGAGATTGGTACAGAGTTTTGAAGCATGAAACAGTTGAAGAGGAGGATTCAGCTCAAAGGGGAAGATTTGGGAACAAATAGAAAGGGAGTGAGAGAAAAGGAAGGAATGATGAGACTTCCTGATTCAAATCTGGAGTTTATGATGACGAGGCATGGTGGTGATATGCTAACAAATTATTAAAAAATGATAAAATTTTACTACATTATTTACTAGTATATTAATTATGTTGGGGAAGGGGGAAGGGAGGGATTCAAGAAATTGCTGGAACTGTAGCTTTGTGTTAAAAAAAAGAGACTGGTATTAGTAACAGTAGTACAACTAGCAGGCAATCTTGTCTGTAGGAGTAGGGGATGGAGGAGGGTAAGAGCTTCTGTCTCTTTCTCTCTCTGCAAATTGTTTAAATATAATCTAGCACATTAAAATGGTGCACATTTGTAAAAAAAAAAAATGATATTTTGCAGATTAATTTAATATTTTTGTACATGGGGCCCATTATTAATTAATTATAAAAGATTAGTTTAGTTAAAAAATAAAACTTACTTGCGAAAATATCACATTAACTTGTAGAAATATCAATTTCAATATAAAATTGATATTTTCATAAGGAACTGATATTTTCACAAGTCAATGTGATAATTTTCGCAAGTATCAATTCTAAAAAAAAAAGTCTTCTTTCTTATTTTTTTATTTTAATTTTTGTATTAATAGAACCAAACAATTACTCGCTCAATTTCAAATTAGAGATACAAGTTGATTTTTATGGTCAAACGATAGTATATTAAATTTTAAAATTAGTATGACTCATAAAAATTTAAAATAAAATAAATTTTGTAATTAATAGTTTTTGTTATATACTATACAATTATAACAATTGTAACAACTAAAATTAAAAAAAATTATATCAATTTAAAATTTAATACGCCGTTGTTTAATTTCAAAAATTAAATTATATCTTTAATTTTAAAATAAAAAGAGTAATATATTTTAGTTTAAAGTGTTGCTATTTTTAATGTAATAATTTCATTTCTAACGTAATATTTGTCTCAAGCAAACGTTGTACCACGTGCGACAAAAGTTATATATGGAAGGGTATAAATATATCATTTTTTAAAATTAAGAATTATTTTCTCTTACTTGCTGTTTTAAAAATTAAAATCACAAACTTCTAATAAAAAAATGAGCGGTTATAGTAAAATTTGTAATATGAATACCTTAGTATATAGAATATAAGTTAGCAACTTTTGAACTACCATAGGATAATAAAGTTTCATTTGAAACTCTAGGAGAAATAATGAAGATATAATGCTCAAACGCGATGTTTTGAAAATCAGTTCGAAATTGACGGTCGGACCAGTTGAATAGAGAATCAGTTTCTTTTTCGATCCGATTTGAACCGGTTAACCAGATTTGTTCAATAACCGGTTGACCACCGATTCAATCGGTAAAATCGGTTAGTTGACTTGGTTGAACCGATTTTGAAGTTTTTTTTTTTCAAATTTTTTTTACCAATAATATAATATAATATAATTTCACTATATTTTAGCTTATAAAAAATTAGATGTTTTAAAATTTTATTAATTATTAATAATATATTTTTTTATATATTTATGACGTCATTGGTTTAATAACGGTTAGACCACCTATTGAACCAATGATCCATCTACTCGGTACTTTTTTCGGTTCGCTGAACGAATCAATTCTGAGAACATTGCTCAAATGAATCAAAATTTAATAAGTTAAACTTCTAAGTCAAGATGTGATTACATATTAGTGTGTATGAAGTTTGCAGTAATTCTAAGAATTAGTGTCAAAATTATGATTTATGAGCTTGGGCCGTGGTATTAATACATGATGAGTGATAAATAATAGAACTCATTTAATAAGTTGTGAACTCTTCTCTTAAAAATTAACTCATCACAAGAGATATTGAAAAGATTAGGTTCATGAGTTTAGCACAAACTCGTAGTACATTTTAAAAAAGATAATTGATATTTTTATAAATAAAAATAATAGTTTTACAAACTCTTCTTTCACATGAGTGTGGGGTCTATTTACTATTCATGTGAAAATTTTTTATGAAATTATCATTTTTATTTATAAAAATATCATTTCTCATAAAAAAAAAATGTATTTATCAACATAGAGTCCTATGAGCATTCTAATTTTATAGAGGCAAATGGTGGTACAATAATATATTTATAGAGAGGCAAATGGTGGTACAGTAGCTATGGGGGATACAAGTTTAAGAAGTAGCAAACTTATCTACTACTGTTTCCTCTGTTTTAGTAATTACAACACTGCTGCCGTGGCCGAGTACCAAACGACAGACAAAATGGGGCACAGAGTGCAAGAGAATTGGCGTTGCCTCCGCGTTTCCTCATCCGGCCCCTGCCGCATCCCAAGTGCACGCTCCTCTCTATCAATTGCATATTTCATCAACTCAGCGGTTACTACTAAAATTTGAAATCCTTTTCCAAACGTGAGAACAAGTTACAACAAATATTACACCATACTATAATTCTATGGTAATAAACTAGAAATGGTATACAGCATAATGGTATATGATATACTTGTATATTTTTATGTTAAGCAACAATTATTCTTCCCATCGTGGAATTATCGTCACAACATATATATTTTGAATTTTTTAAAGAGGGTTGATATTTTCACATAGGAAATTGATATTTTCTCAAAGTTTTATCCGTATGAATAATAAGTGGGACACACCTTCATGTGAATAGAGTCTTAAAAAAATGTCAATTCCTGTTTTAAATTTAAATCATTTTATTATTTACTTCCAATACTTTTTGAACAATGAAAAAAATTCAAAAAATATAATTACTCTCATTTTTTGTGATTATCGCTAGCGTAAAGTGAAATAATTAAATTTTATATACAATAAATTACAAGTAAAATATAATTTTAGTTTTTCCTTTAGGATGGTCAGCTCCTTTGAATTTTTTGAGAAGCTCTATCACACGTGAAACATATATAATAGTACTAGAATTGGTTTAAATGAAGAAAAAGTATAATTTAAAATACTAATTTTATTACTCAGTTATCTATAGTAATTACTTTTGTCAAGAATATATACGCATGACTAATGAAATGATGCACCTGTAATTACTTTCTAATTATGCATGTGTTTATCGAGCTTCATGAATCAATTAGTCAAAAGCATATTATTTTAATATTTAGATTAGTTAACAATTTTTAGTCTCCTACAATTGTTACTAATGGAGAATCATCCGCAACTTATTTAGCAAGCCCATCAACTAAATTTTTGGAGTTTTTCGTAATAACAGAACATACAAATATTTTTATGCCATGAAATTTGTACAGAAATAGAACTATATAGAGTACCCTCCTATATTCACTTAGAAATATGACAAATGCCAAAAATGCAATAAGTGCAACCACCCTCCGTTCTAAAATATAAGGTCAATATTGAAAATTTAAAATTAAAATGGATATATTTAATTTTTGTTAATACAACTCTTAATATTATAAATAGTCTAAAGAGTATTATTAATTATACAAGTTATTCTTTTCAAATCTTAAATGAATCATGTCAATTTAAGATTTCAAAACATTTCAATTTATTTTTTAAAATTTTGATATTAATTCTATATTTCGAGAAGGAGGGAATATGTTTTTAGAGTCTTTTGTTTTATAAAAATAAACAAAAACAAAAACAAAATTGAAAGCATTGTTACGGTATTTTGTTAAGACTCGATTACTATAATTAATTTGTAAACATTGTCAGCTATATATAGTGCTCTTATATAGGAGGAAGTATGCTAAATGTATTAATTAGAGTTCTAGTGACAAAATTTTGTAAATTAAATGCCAAAAAATATCCATTCTTTTTTATTTACTGTCTAATTGACTAAAATGGTTATAAAATTTTAATATTATCTTTTTAAAATTCATTAAAAAAGATGAAAGAGAAACAAGTTAATATTTAATATAGGGATAATATAAAAAATTAAATCAATAATACTTCCTTAAAATCTACAAATAACAAATAAAAAAAAAAATTTACCCTCTAAAATGACAAATAAAAAAGACGTAGGGGGGAAGGGGGCGGAGAAAATATTGAAATTTTATATATAATTTAATTAATTAGACAAAGTAGGGGCAGAGAAAATATTAAAATTTTATATATAATTTAATTAATTAGACAAAGTGTTAATTACAACTTTTAATATATATGTTTTCTCCTGAAATATCTATAAAAATTTAAGAGATAATGTTATAAATCTCAAAACGTTAGTCTCAAATTATGTAATTTTGAATATTACAATGATATTTTTTAAGATAGTTAATTGATAACAAAAGATACGCCTATTCAATATAATAATAATATATTAAGACTCTTTTTTATAATAAAAAAATAAGCTCTAACATCGTCCATTAAAAAAAACGTAGTATATTACACTACCATAACTACCCTTTTAGCTTTTAAAAACAAATAAGAGTAACGTTAGTGATCTTATTTTTTGTTTTAATCTCAAACAATTGAATAAGACCATGATATTTTATGACATAATAAATTATTAAAAAATTACTGAATTAATATAATAATAGCAAATTATTTTAAATAAAAAATTTAAGACTCTTACCAAATAAAATCCAAAAATTGAATAGTCTTTATTTATTTATTTTGGATGGGAAAGTTTGAATTCATAAATTGGAAATCAACGAAAAGCTAGGAAGGAGGTTCTGATGCGGTAATCTTTGGACAAATATATATACACCATATTCGAATATAATATTAATCTTAATTATTAAAAATAAATTTAACATAATTTTTTTTATCAAATTATATTTTTTAATAGTTAAAATTAATATTATATTTAATTATTACGTTCATTATAGTGTAGTTACACTTATTATAATCCTTTTGCTTATAATAATTGTTTGAAATGACAAACTATCTATAAGTTAAATACATTAATGACTGTTAACAGTAAAAAACCACATTCTCTGTAAAACATGTGGAAGGAAGTGCAAATCTGTAGCCGTACTACTCTTAATTCCTAAAAAGCCCTTGGGTTGACAACTGTCTTTCACAGCCATCCAGGGATAGTAGTAGCAGTACAATTTCTCTGCCCGAGTTGGCTTACTCATTACATTCCCCTTTAAGCCTTGACGCTTTCTTTATTGCGAGATCCGCGATTTTTATGTATTTATCGCGCGATAAGGCGTTTTATTTGGCGGCACGAGTGTCGATGAAGACGACAAACTAAGAAGTCCAAGCGTGCCACAACTTAAAGCGATGTTTCACAGTTTCTTCAGGCGTCGACTTTTACTCTTTATTTATCTTCAGGATTAATTAATCTTACTGTTTTTGTAATTTTGTCTATTTTTTTAAAAAAAGTAATGCAAGTTGTTGTGCAATTACAATTGTCTCCTCCAAGATGAAAAATTAGTTCTAAAAAATTATTATTTTTACAAATAAATATTATTATTTTTACAAGCTTCACACAAGTATGACCATCACGAATATGATCGAAGTTAAGTGATAGGATCGAAGTTAAGTGTATTAGACTTACATTATTGTCATAGTTAATATTTTAAACTACTTCAAAAATATTATTAAATATAATATTGTCATCTTAAAAATTAAATTCACTTAACATCTAAGTTTTAAGATGTTACAAATCAATTAGGATTGAAGTTAAATTTAACTTTTTTACGAAACAAAAAAAATATTAAATAATAATTTATTTTTTTATATTAAACAGTTCCGTGGAAACTTTGCAATTTAGAAAATCAATTAAAAATGCTTTTGAAAAAATATTTCAAAATGATTGTATTCTTTCTGTGATGAGTGTATATCGTCCTGTTCGCCTATAATATATATATATATATATATATACTTTTAGCATAAGAATAAAATAAAATAAAAGTTTGAATATATGTCAAAATATTAAATGGCTCACAATATGCACATCAAAAAGACTATATTCTATGCAATACATACACCGAACACTAAAATAAAAGTAGTACCACTAAGTAGATTCTATATATGCATGTTTACCAAAAAGAAAAAAGACAAAAGTATTTAGTAAACCCGAATACATGAGATGACCAGAAGAACGCAGTGGGCGTCGGATTCGGGTCGTACCCCTTTTTTCCATTTGTACAGTCCACTTCAGTAACCAACTTTAATTTGAATTTTTATTTTACTTGTAAGTATTACTGGTCACTTTAATATTACTATATCGTAGTAGTACAAAGAAATTGAAAGATTTAAATCTTTACGATTTGCATGACTTGAAAATAGAGACGCGTGACCC
Organism: Hedera helix; assembly: GCA_947179155.2. Lineage (NCBI taxonomy): Eukaryota > Viridiplantae > Streptophyta > Magnoliopsida > Apiales > Araliaceae > Hedera > Hedera helix. The sequence goes on along the minus strand of OX359266.1, from coordinate 50,633,105 downwards.
ACCAACCATTTACGATTTCACCAGTTGACCCTAACTTTATTATCCATCCCCTCGTTCATCATACATACTGAAATTTCTCTTTTTCAGAACATTGGGAATGCCGCCAACCCGTTTCGAATTTAGGATAAATTTGTAGATGTCTAGAGTTTGAAATTAACGTAATTTACTAAAATTTTAAAAATAATAGTAAATTTTAGATATTTTTAAATAATTTATAATTTTAATAAATATATTGTCTAAAATTAAATAAATTTATATGAATTTAAATATATTACAGAATTATAAAAAGTTCATTAAAATTCTAAAATTCAAAGCGGGATATTGAAATAGTATAGGAGTAGGACAGTCGTTTAATAAACTAGCACGCACGGAGTTCCCATACTATTCACGCTAGCCTTGGAATCACATAGTGTATAAAAAAATGATCGAGAATTCAACGTAAGTTATTAATGTTGAGCCTTTTTTATATGATTTTAATTTTTTTTAAATAAAATAAATATTTTAAAGAAGTAAGGTCAACTTATTAATTTTAAAAGAATAAAATTACAAATTTAATAACTAAGATTGAAGAAACTATTAAAAATAATTTTTTTAATATAACTTATTTATTTAAATATTTTTAAATAATTAAAAAAACTGTTAGAGATACTCCAAGACTTTTTCTCTTTTTCTTTAATTTGTGGGTGCGCATGTAACTAATGTACTATGTGTGTGTGTGTGTCTTGCTTTGTGTTCTTACTATTGTAGCTTTGTGCCTGACTATGATTTTGTTGTTTGAAAGTAAATGGTTGTGTCAGTGAAAGTGAATTTTGTTGTCCTATTTAATTTAATTATTATACAAGTAGCATGGTCTTGTTAGTCTTGCATTTGATTGTTGACAACACTATCTTGGTAGCTAATACTATATTGTATAAAAGGAAATTGGATATTTTATTCACTAAGATTACCCAACCATCTAAAAATAAAAGAAAGCCAAAATATAAAACTTGAATCATTTGTTTTAAAAACTAAATTAAAAAGGGGATATAATTAATTGGAAGAAGAAAAAAAAAAGTGATTGTATCATTTGTATTGTACTTATGTTTTCTCTTTGTTATGAAACAAATTAATGAAGAATTAACCGGGATCAAAATAAAAATAAAAATTCTTGTTTTCTGTTGAGTTTTAAAGTTACGACAAATAGCATAGTAATGATAAATTTTATTTTATTTTATTTTTTTAATCTATAAATAGATTTAAAAACAAAAGAACCAAATTAAACTTATTAATTAATTAATTTATATTGCTTAGTGTGATCTTGGACTACACTAGCCTAGCTAGCTCATTATGGAATTATGGGTTGGTTAAGCAAATATAAACTGTTTATAACAAACGTACTTCCACTATCTCTTATTATCTCTAGATCCTACGTACTACTATTATAATTAATACAATTACTAATACTATACACGTACCTATATCCTATCAAAAGAGCTGATTAGGCTTGAGCTTAGTCGAACCGGCTGAGTTGCAGATTCCCTAGTATTAGTATATAATTAAACTGCAGCTAGTTAATTGATAACAAGGTTTTAATCTAATAGATTAATTACACAAAAAATAAGAACGTAAAAAACTTATATACGTAAAAGGTACTTATAATCTAAAATGTGTTAAATTTATTGAAGGAATTAAATTAATTTTGGTAAATAATAAAGGGTACAAAAGAAAAGTAACAAAATGTCTTGTTCTCCTACGTACTTATGGTCTGTATGACATTATTTGACTTTCAAGTTCTAAACGAGTAATAGATTAATTATATTCCGTCAAAAGACTCAACACACAAAGTTATAAAAGCCAAAGTAGTCGGGTCGGTCCTTAAATAATTAACGCCCGCGTGCTAATTATTTTTACCTGCTGGCATAAGATTAACCTGAGAAGCCATGTATAATAAATACTACTCCTATTATGAGTCAACTTCAATTTTGTTGTTTGTCAGGCCCTTAATTTGTCGTGTTTCGATCTACATTTTTAATTCGTACTATTCACTAACACTGTCTGGGGAATAGTCCGAGCGTAATTAATAATCCATGTGCATATATACTGGAGTTACCTTAATTATATTTACTAGTTTAATTCTTTAGTACTCCATTTTTCTGTCCTATTTACCTACTGGAGTATATTAAATGAAGATTCGACCACGACCGATGTTCCGTTTGTTATTTATTTTTTTGGATTCTTCCGCTAATGTACATTTGATTTAAACTGATTATTTTAGTTCTTCCATACCTCTTAAAGGGTTCGACCATCTCAATTAAGAAGGACAAGAAACCGAATTATCTCTAAAATTATATTAAAAATTATATAAATCGCATTAATTAAAATTATATTAATGGTTCTAATTTATATGACAATTTTAAGTTAGTTGAAAAATCGCAAAAACAGTTTAAATTTGATTTATAGACAAAATTGTATGTAATAAACCGCACCGTATTATACACTGTCAAAATAGAATATATCAAAAAATATTATTATTATAATGTATAAATATTTAAAATTATCTTAAATTATAATTATTTTTGTTTAGAATTTTCATATGTAAGGAGATAATATCATTTATGTTCTTAGGTTCTATTTTGTTTTTGTTTAGACAAAATATTATCATTATAAGTAAAGTTGTGTGATTGTATATTATCAAAGTGATATTTAATATTATGTGATGCTAAATTATTAATTTAAATTACATAAAATTTAATTATTTTAATTAGTTTTGGAATTAAAATTGTATCAAATAAAATCGTACCGTATTAATCATAAATAATTTTATATACAATTTTAAATTTATTAAATTATACTTAAATTATTTTATATACAATTTAAAATTTAAACCGTATTATATTCCCCCCTAATTTCAATAAGTAGATATTAGATCAGTCATTTTCTAACACAATTAAACTTACAATTAAACCAATTTGTATATTGAGAAGGAGTCTAGAACTGTGGTCTAAACTTAGGGCGCCTCTCTTAAGTCTTGATTAATGTCTACTCTGATAAGACAGTTGAGATCTAATGAATATATCTAAGATTAGTCACAATTTAATAAATTTAAATATATATTTTTTAAATTTAATTTATGTGGGTTAATAGTGTCTATTATCCAATTTTAAATTTAACAATCTCGAACATTTCTTTCACGGAGTTTTATTCAATAGATATATCCACATATAATCATCAATTATCAAGTTTTTTAATTGTCTTCCACAAAAACGAACATATTTCTATTGTACAAAGTCCAATCTGACATTTTTTTTTATTTATGGTTTTCTTAAGACATATTTAAGGATACTATTTTTTCAGTAAATATTCCCTAATAGTTTGTAAGGTCGGAAATGTTTGATGTACACAGTCTAACCGAAATTAGTAATCGATTATGATCGCTATAACGTATCAGATATCGAAATTCATTGTAAATAATTTTTCTTTTTCTTTTAATGATAGATCATAACCAAACTACTACTATGATATTATTTATACAAAGTAATTAAACATACTTAATACTAAATACTCGCTCTATTTCGATAAATGAAAAAAATAATAATTTCATTTGACTAGATAAAGTCAATTAATAATTTCTAGACAATATACAATATTCCCACGTTAAGAAGGTCCTACAAATAAATGATGTACCTTCCCATTTGTTTTCATTATGGAACATCCCCTTGATTTCCAATAAAAACATTTTCTTGACCGTGACGTTCATTGAGAATTTTTGGACCAGTAATGGCCCATGAATAATCAATCAATGTAAATAAGCTGCATGTAATACGAAAATTACTGCATGTAATCCGCATGCAACTAAGAAGTTACAGCTCATCGATATATTCAACTATCAAACAATTAATTATTTTACTCTTTCAAAAAAATAATAATTATCATATTACGCTTTCACTTACTATACATAAAATAATGCACTAATTAAATTTAAAAAATTTAAAATTGAATCTCAAAATTTTTCACCAAAATATTCATGGTATAATTGGATTAATATCTTCTTAGTTAATTATACCAAACAAATTCACACTAGCCAACTGATTATTTTTAATAATTTACCAAAAAAACTTATAGTATATATAATATAATTCTATTTTTCTTACCATAATAAAATCTAAGAATTAAATAATTATCTTTTAAATTTTGAGTAGAATAAATCTACATTACATTTGATTTTTTATCTTAATAATTAATTACAAAACATCTAAACAGATCATTTGTAATATATAAACTTATTAAATTAACTGAATATTTTTATGGTCAAACTCAAATTCCACGCAGTCAAAGAAGTTACACCTTGTCAAATAAATTTATAGGGTTAAAGAAACTGTCGGTTACCACGAAAACCAAATCCAAAAAAAATGCCAAAATAGTCGATTCTACATTAAAATCTTCCAAACTTTATCCTTGTTGCCAAAAAACGAAATAAAATAAATTCCACCTCTCTTTAGGCTCTCTCTCTCTCCTAATCGGTGCATGCATAATGTACAAACAGAGGTTTGGTGCATGGTCTAATCCTTCTACACGTGTTGACGGATGAATTTCATCCGCGTCGTAAACGGCGGTCGGAGATTTGTCCGCCTCCTTATTGTGGGTCCCACTCCCCATGCCCGCCAAACTTCTCAGGTCAAATCTCTCTATCCCCTCTACCTACATAGGATTCCACCATTTATACGAAATACACAAAAGGATCTTCTTAACATGTGTCTTAAGAATATATACGTTAAGTACGAAAAATAAAAGATAAAATTTATTAAATATTATTTATTTATATATTTACATTGAATTCAATACATAGAGTTCACTAGTATATTATTTTTTTATACATTAAATTCAATATAAATACATAAATAAATAATATTTAGTGAATCTCATCTCTTATTTTTCGACATTTGTCTTTAAAACACATATTAAGAAACCCATAAACAAATACTAATCACATACACAACTGCATGGCAGCATGTGCACGTGTTATGTTTTTCTTTTTCTTTTTTTCCCTTTCCTTTTGTACTTTTGTTTCTCCGTACTAATAAAATATTATTATCGTTTTAAATTATAATATTAATATTAAAAATAATAAATTTTATAATTAATATTATTTTAAAATAATTTAAAATATTTATAATTATATTAATATAAATTATAAAAATTTATATTAATTTTAAATTTAAAAATATTTAAATTTGACTTTTAAAAATTCAATACCAATGAATATTAACTCCATTATCATATATTCCCCCGTTTTCCCAAAGGTCCTAAACAATTGGGACACATAATGAGTCGGTGTACATCTATTCTCTCATTTGACAAAAAGATTATATGACAACAAAAATTGAAACGACAAGTGTAGAAAATTTTTATTCGACTCCTTTTCCAATACATTTGTATTTTAATTTTATATAATATTAATATTTAGACACACGCGTTACGTATGATAATTGCATATTGATTCTTATTTATGTTTATTTTGAATTTTTTAAAATTAAATAAATTTATACTAAATTTGAACTTTAGTAGCAATTAAAAATATATAAGAGTAGCAATTAAAAAAGAAAAATAAAAAAACACCAGCACAAATTCACTCCAATTTAATTATGATTCTCTCTTCATCTTGTATTCTAAAAGCAATCGAACTACATCGGCAATTAATATATATTATGAATGGGGAAATTAAAGGGAATAACCTGCTGAGTGCAATCTACTAAATCAGATAAAAAGAATAAATCTGATTAGTGCTTTTTAACCGTATAGTGAACTAAATGAATTTGATGGAGAGATCTAGCAGTGGCAAATCTAGAGGAGAAGATGGGAAGTGACAGAAGAAAACGTAGAGAGCCCGAGAGAGAAAATAGCGTATAAATGCAAGTGGGAGGGACTCTTGTTTAATTACTTTTATGTCCGGGGCAGCAGTACAATTTTACAGCATAATTGAAGGGTTTGTGGTCGTAAATTTTTCACACTCACAAAAAAACCTTCTCTTTCTTATTTACACCAAAATAACGGTCAATTCTTCTCCGACTTTATAATATAAATACTAAAAAATAGTTGTTTTTAGTAAGTGTAGCTGAAACCAACGCCTATCATTTGATTTATAATAAATTGAGTTCTATCTTTACTTCAATGATGATAATAACAATTCGACATTTTCTCATGATTTGATGAACATGAGCATTTTTCAATATTATAAATATAATGGTAATAATGTTCGGTTAATTTTAAACGGTAAAACTTCCTTCAGTGATTCCAAACCTATTGATGTAACATACTACTACCAACAAAAATGCCGAGATAAAAAAAAATAGAGTATTTAATGGATATGGAACTGGAGGAAAATTGCAAGGTAGGAGAGGCAAATTCACAAAACTTTTGATTCTTTACGAGAAGTTTGAGCAAGTACCGGATCTAGTGGAAATGATCAACGTACTATACAAGAAGAAATATTCAAAAAAAAAAAAAAAAAAGAAGGGGTTTCAAATATAGTGAATTAGTTACAAATGACCCCACGAAGATTGTGTGTAACAGTGGCCAGAGATTTAGATCCTCATTGATTAATTCTTTCAAATATGAGTAAGGACCGACAACATAAGCTAGTACTGTTTATGCATGCTCCCCATCACCCAAAATATATGTATCGTCTATTAAAGTTACTTCCCGGCCGGCCGGTTAATTTCCTAATTGTTAGTTAAGCTACGATATTTTATTCTCGTTAATTAAGATATTATTAAATAGAGAAAAAAAACAAGTGCAACCTACATATATAGGATTTTAATTCGATGCCTAGAATTTGCCACCAACGCTCGGCGGCGGGTACGATGTAGCGCCTAAAGAAGTTTCCTGCGCCTGCATTACCAAATTAAATTTGCCATTATATATAGTCTTTAATTTATTTATTTTTAAAAAAATTCTGAAGTTTATTATTTTACTTACTTTTGTTTTGAGAAACATAAATTTGTGGTAATTATTTCGAACATAAAATTATAACTTGTGTTTTTCCCCCTCATAAAGTACGTACTTCATGTTTTGACAATCAAATTTGTGTGTCAACGGAGAGGAGAGGATCCAACATCTTGTTAAACCATATCTACCTCAAGTTCACATGAGATCGAGTCCAAAACAAGGAGAGTATCTTTATAATTTAATTATTTCTTTTTCCAATCACATCTAGTATTTCCCTTTTGTACTATATATAGACACAAATTCTGACGACCTAAAAACAAAATACTAATATATTATTATTATACACAAATTAATACGAAAAATTATACATACATAGTACTATATTCTGAATACAGGTCGCTCTCAAAGGAGACATGCAGATCTTTGATTTTTACTTATATTTGGTAGGAAAAATATTATATGGTTGTAATATATATAGATTGTCAAGGGTTCTTTTCATTTAGTCATGTTCTTTTCATTTTGTCATGATCGAGCCTTCATGAATCATGATAATGTATATATAATGACAATCAAAAATCAAATAGGTTGTCGAGGGTTCTTTTCATTTAGCCATGAGGCTTCGTGAATCATGATAATGTATATACAGTGACAACCAAAAATCCAACATATATATATATATATATATATATATATATATATATATATATATATATATATATATATATATATATATATATATATGAGAAATGATTCATAACAAATATTGTTTTAACAAATCTTTTTCTCACCGTTGGATTAAATATCCAAAGGTAAAAATATAAAATCATCCTGCTAACTTAGTTGATGACATGTTAATTTTTTTTTTTTTTAATATTCTATCCCATCAACTATGTTAACGGGTAGATAAAATGTTATTTTAATATTTTTTTTATACCATCCCGTCAATTAAGTTAGCAGATTGAAGGAAAAAAGAAGAAGAAATTAACATTTGTACATAGCAAGTAATCCAAAACAAATAATTAAAATTAGTACATCCCGCTAACTAAGCTGGCGGGATAGAGAAAAATAAAATAAAATTCTACATTCCGCTCTAACTTAAGTTGACGGGATGGAGAAAAAAATTAATTTTTTTTTCTCCACCCCGTTAACTTAGTTAGCGGGATATACTAATTTTAATTATATTTATATGTATGTATGGAATAATGGAATCATGGGTAGCATAAAATATATTTTTGGACAAGAATTTGAGTAAACTCCATGTTTATTATTATTATTATTGATCACTGAATACGTGTTCTCTCATATGATCGATCAAAACGTATGCCTGGAGGAAAAGCTAAACTGGCCAAAGTTAATTATGAGACAACTATGAATTATCCGTCTTTTTATGTCTATTAATAAAACTAGAGGCTTTGGTAAATCTTGTAACAACAGTCACATTTTATTCCCTTCTCCTTAACTTTCACCTCTCTCTTCCACTCTCTATCACCTCCTAAATTTTCTCACATGATTTATTCTTATCAACTCCAACCCGTTATATCCAAATATTAGTTATAAGATAATTTGTTTTTATCAATTTAAAATATTTTAAAACTTTAAATTAACATGATTTATTTAATTTTTAAAAATAATAAATCTTATAACTATTAGAATTTTTAAGTTAGTTTATGATATTCATAATTATATCGACATAAAGTAGACGAAGTCATGTCAAGTTTAAATTAAAAAAATATTTAAAATTAACGTTTAAAAATTAATATTAATCTTATATTTTAAAACAAAATAAATATTAAATTTCAATTATAATAATCATAAAATTAAACTTTATATTATACACACGCATCGCATGTGTTATGTAATTGTGTTGAATGACTCGGAATGTTTAGCCATGCTGAATTGTTTAGTCCTTCTACATGTGCCCAAGTTCGCTTTAGGTGTCCTTATTGGAAAATTTTAAATGGGCCATAAAAAATGATAGATTTGTCGGGGCCAGGGGGTTGTGGACCTTGGTGTGTTTGTGTCCTTATTGGGCCAGCCTGCATAAGAGACAGATAAAATGTGGTCTATCTAAACTCAATGCTAAGAATCTGTTGGTTCAATTATAACCCAGTTGATAAAATAATAATAATAAATTAAATCATATTTTTATGGATTATAAACTCATATAACACACTGATGGGGAAACATTGAAACAACTATTTATAAAATGAAGGGACTACATATTTTACTATTCATTAATCTCTTTTTGTTTCTACCTCTTTCTCTGAATATATGTATACTACTTCGGTTTAACAAAAAGAGTTGCGTTTTAATTTTTGAAAAACTTTAAAATTAAAATTGATACGGATGTGCGTGATTCATTTAATAAAATACACATAGTCTAAACTATCCAAAAAATAATATTAATTCTAAAATTTTTTATTTTTTATTTTGTTAAACAAAAAGAGGATTATATAATGTCTGTCACTCTGTCGCCCTGATTTGGAAAAGTTTGAGTTTTTCTACCTCTTTGGGCTAGGATTTTTATTTACGAAGGTATTTACCAGCCCATACAAAAGAAACAGTTGAATAACATTTGGTCTAGTCTAGGCTTACGGAGCATTGAAAGAATATACCAGAACAAAATGGGCTAAAAGCCTAGGTGGCTTTAGATGAGATGAGTCCGGTCCATCTTCCAAATAATCCAACAAGAAAATCTTTAGATCAACTTTAAGTAACAGAGACTGATAATTCTCGGTGACATAAGCCATGCAAAATCAAGGTAATTCACCAACGTTAAGGATATTTTTCATACACGAGAATTTGAGGATATTTTCTATTTCACATTTATTTCTAAATATAATGAATATTTAGTTTAATAATAATGCCATGGTAGTGAAATTATATTATTAAGCCTAAGGCTATGCTTGTTTATAAAAAATATGCTTGAGATTAGATTATTTGTATTAATTTAACACTACTTCGGACTATTTTTTCTTTTATTGCTATAAATGAAAAGTATTCTAACAGCCATTTTGCATAGTTCACGAATTTTGCTTAGAAATATAGAAATAATTTTTCTCAGAGTCAGACCAAACCAACCTTACGACGAAAAGGGAATTAGCCAATTGCAAGACGATTCTATTTCAAGCATTCTCATTCAACGATTGTCATCTTTTGTTGCAAATTCTTTTCTTTTCTTTGGAAATCTACTCCTAAAGTGACGTCTTTATGGTAATATTCTTGATATCTCAAGTGTGAGCAACACTATTTAAACTTTCACAACTCAAAAACAAAGTTGAAAGTTGCTGCCGTGTACATACAAATCATTCACTTGGCTAAAAAAGTTGGGTAGTGTTTCCCACTCGAGAGTGTTTGGGATCACAGGGCGTTGTCTTAAAGTATCATAATTATTATTGGTGGACCAAATATAAAAAAATACATTTTTCTAGCTTGTCTTATTTCCTTCGGTTCACGGGTCTGTCAGCACAGCACAGCACTCTTTTTCCTTGTATAAAAGATGGAGTACACAATTAAAGATAGAAATGGTCTTCGCTGGTAGTTGTAGTGGTGGTTGTAAGTTATGACAAGTCAACCTACAAATGCCAAATATATATAATACTCCATTAAAAATCTGAATCAATCAAAACGCGTATCAATAATCTAATGCTGAGCTATTCAAAACATTTCCTTGTAAACTAGTGTTTGAAGTGAGAATTGCTACTAATATGATGAATTTCCATCAACATAATCAAAACATTTCTGCAACATACTTAACAAAACTTGAGAGACGTGGCAAAGTAAAAAATGGTAGCCAAAGAAGAAGGAAAATCCAAAGTTACATGTTTAATAACCACCAACATAAACAATTGAATACAACCAAACCCAAATCACCCATATATAACTAGAAAAAAAAGTCTGCTTAATAAATACATATTAGTCATCAGCTTTTCTCATCTGAGATTATTCAGCGCATTACTTCTATGCTCTTACTCAGCTCCTCCAGCTTCTTCATCCTCAATTTCTCACTCTCACTCACCAGCTGTTGTCAAAGATTGATCAAAATCATAATCATAACCATAACCAATTTCTTTAGTAGGGTAGAAAAACTTAACAAATTTTGAGTAGACGAACAATAAACTTGTAAACTTGCATTACTTACCTCCATCAACCTAGTAATTAACTGTACTTTCTCCTTATTCTTCTCATTGAAAGCCTCAAGAGCATCTTTGTACTCTTTCTCCTGTGAAAAATTAAAATCCCGAATCCAAAAAGCTTTCAGTACGTTCTTATAAACTCATTAGTAGATGTAATAATTCATATCTTGATATTCAGATAATGAAAGAAAACAATATGGTATAATATTGAATAATTTTTACATATAAGGTTGTTGGTAATATTTTTACCTTCTTCTGGCAGGTCTGTCCCAGTGGTTTTAACTCTTTATTAACCGAATCAATCTTCTTACGAACAACTCCAACTTCCTTCTTCATTGGATCAGCTAGTGATTCAAGTTCCTGATAATTGAGCCATAATTTAAAGAACATAATTAAAGGTTATAAAAAGGAAATTAAGTTAAGATCCCTAACACCTCACTTTTCCACTTGTAATGAAAACAACATAACAACTCAAATTTGTCCTTAGTTTGATTTGATACGGACAGGAAACCAGAATTGAGAGATACCATTAATTCTGCAAAGTTAATTGATTTAGATATTTGAAGGTTTTAACTAATTTGAATAATTACCGGTAATGGTATTATAACCATGATTCCTTGTTCAAAACCTTTCAGCTTGAACTCCAATTCAACAATATAAAGACATAAAACCCAAAATTGACGTGAATAGGTATCCATATTTCTCGTTCTAAAACTTGAAGATCCATAACTATAACGAAAGACAATGAAACCAAAAATTAAATAACAAATTTTACAGACATAACTCTGCTATTTTCTTGGGTGTCAATAAAAACAATATTTTCACAAGAAAAATTGATGGAAACTACCCAAAGGCTTCGTGTGATTAATGAATTTGTTGTGAAAAAGTGAAAAGAAAAAAAAATAAATTTTGATTCCTCCCTTAATTTCTCCTCCATAAATATATATAATTTGAACTAAACTCGTGCATATACAAGAATCAAGAAAAGAACAGAGCATAGACAAGTAAATAAAAAAAAAATCTCCCCTATGATTCCCCTCAAATATTCTTCTTTCACCTCTAAATTATGGTAGCCAAACCCATGTTCATCCTCTTCCTACAGTAAATCTTCAAACCAAATAGCCCTAAACACTTGGCCTTTCCCCCTAAAATAATTTAAAGCAGACCCTAAAATTTAGATATGCTTTGCACCAAAAAAATATACAAATCTGAGAACTGAGACCTAAATACAAGCCGCTAGCTAAATAGTGGAGTTAATTACCTCGCGAATATTAGCCAAACGCTTAGTTTCTTCTTCTATGCGACCCAGCTGAGCCTGAACTCTTTCTCTCACCTCCAGCTTCTTCTTTTCAATTTCTTCCTCTTTGGCCCTAAACGTAGAAAGAGCAGACTTTGACATCTCCTCCTCTTCTTTGGTTAGGCTGCCATTGAAGCTTAAACTCCCAGAAATTTGAGCCGATTGCATCACTGTTTGTTGATGAGTTTGCATCATTTTCTCTCTCCTCTCACAGAAACCCTTCCTCTTTCTCGGGTTCCTCTCTTTATCTTCTTCTCTCTTTTTTTTTTCTCTCTCTATTGTTTTGCTTTTGCTTTGGAATGATGAAGTGGTACCCCTTTTCTCTAGTGTTGTGATGGTGGTGCTTGCGAACAAGCCTGGCCTCGGCGTTTAAAGCTATCAATCAAGCCAGCTAGCATTCTTTTTATCACCCAGCCACATAAGAAAACAGAAAAACAATTTATATCATTTTTAATAAAAATGTATGTGTGCGTGTGGATACATCACAAAAAAAGCATAAGAATGAAACGACCCAACTGCCAACCATTACTTTACTATATAAATTGGATGAGTATATAAGCACATAACATTTAAGTATAACATAAAAATATTATATTAATCATTTATTATTATAAAATAAAATTTAATTTAAATTTTTGTGTCAGATTCTATTTTTTAATAGTAAAAATTAATATAGCATTTTATATTTTATTTAGATATTATGTGTGTAATAAATATAGAATAAGTTTAAGTGCACAAATTTTATGTACAAATTTTATCTAAAGTGAAATCTGATACAAAAATTCATGTTAAAATTCACTTTTTAATAATATAAATAAAATTTATATTTATAGACTTATTCATAAATAAAAGAAACATAAGAATTTTACTGAATGAACAAGAGTACGCACCCAAATTCAAAATTGTGTGTCCCTATCAACCCTAGCCCACTTGATAAACCCCATTGTACTTACTCCATCGGCTTAAAAATAATAAGTTATTCGTGAAGTAATTTTGACATAATAACGAATTATTATTATTATTATTATTATTATTATTATTATTATTATTATTATTATGTAATTTTATCAATAAAAAGATTATATAAATAAATAAAATACAAACAAACAAACCCTTTTAAAGTTTGAAGGGAGAATGTAAAATGGAGATGATATAAGACGAGATAATGAATTGGTGAGCCGGATTCGGATTCGGATTCGGATTTGGATTTGGATTCTTCCTCGAATAGAAACTAACTTAAAGTGTCGAAGGAGCTGTCAATGTTAGGATGATTATTTGATTTTGCCCCGGGCAATTTCAATCAACTTTTTGTACTTATTCCAAATGGGAGTCGCTGGCACAAGCAAGAACATAACTATATGTAAATAACAAAATGCTATGAGAAGCTAACATTCTTGTTATTTAAGTAGTTACATTGGAAAACATTTTAGTTTCTTCTTGGAAATAAAACAATTATGCTAAGTTTATATTGAAATAATAGAATTGGTGAATGAATGAAATAGAGAAAAGAATAGAATGAGGAGTGAAATTATTCATTCCATTTTAGCTGGAATGAGTCATTTCATACTTTCCTCCAAAAAATAAAATTCATAAATTTGAGAGGAATGAGAATTGTTCATTCCATTCTAATAAAACAACTAAACACAATTTTTTTCATTGTATAAGAATGAGTTCTTTTATTCCCACCTTACTTCTTCTAATTCAAACGTGACATTAATGCTCAATTGTAGAATGAATTTGTAATTTCAAGTGATATGAATTACTGTAACGTTATAAATTTGTCACACTTGTGGAGATGGAGGGTGCTCTGGAACAAAGTTTGTTTGTTTGTTCCTTGGAGTGGGCAGAAAGGTTCCTTACCTGACTCGCCCACAAATGCAAGAGAGAAGAAGAGGAGTTAATGGAAAGCCGGTAAGACCTAAGCAGAGTAGGAAGGAAAATGGGAAGCAGCAGCAGCTTAGCTAACCTTTTCTTTCACAAATATCACCACTTTTCCATTATGGACACCAAAGCAAGACTCTCCTCTTTTTATACCGTGTTACAAAAACATTTAAATACATGACTAGGTTACGTGGCACAGTATTGTGTCTGTCATTTATGTTGTACTCTTCAAATTTAATTTGGAGAGTTAAATAATAAAATCATTAAATTCAGTGGATAAAACTAGAAGATTCTTAAATTTAGAGGGTAAAATAGCTAGCAGTCGAGGAAAAATTAAGGCTAGAAAGATAAAATAGGAAATATCATGAAAGCTGGAGGGGAATTGTGACGGAACCTCATAAAGATGTTACAATCTTGACTTTATAGAATAAATATATGAATGCGTGTATATATAATCTACATATTTGAAGATGTAATTTTTGTACCCAAATAAAAATCATTTTTTTAATGATATATATGGATACTCATCTGCAGCAACCGATTGCTGGAAGTACTATTGTAATAATTAAATGTATCTGTCAAATTGAATTTAAAACCGTCTACCGCTAGAAATTATGGCTGCAGGGCCAACATTTGATTGCTACAATAATATTCTCAATAACTGGTTACTCTAAATGACTATTATATATATATATATATATATATATATATATATATATATATATAGAGAGAGAGAGAGAGAGAGAGAGAGAGTTTTAATGGCTTGGTTTACTTTGCTAGTAGTTGGTATGACTGGGTCAATATGTATGTACTTCAGATATTTCTAAGATAATATAATCACGAAGTTAATGGTGGTTTCTTTCCGTTGGGGGACCATTTTCCAGCTCTTGATTCATTCAACTTTTCAAACTTCAATTTTGATTCATGAGTTACCTCCAGAGTATGAAGGGTCGGGATTCTGGGCCTTGGAATCTCTCATATCACTAGTGGAGCCCTCCCCCATCACATGGTGAGTGATTAATTTGCAACACCTCGCGTGCTACTTCACTTGGCTTGCCGATTATGTTAGTGTAATACAACAATTGGAGTATTTGATTATTATCGTTAAAGCATCAAAGATACCAACTTTTTTACCTAATGAAAGCATGGTATAGCCCACATTTGGTGATAACCAAACACATCTTCTGATTTTTTAAAAATTAAAATAAAATATCATGATAAATTAAGTAATCTGGATTTTCACATTCTCGCAATGAAATATGATAAATTAAGTAGTTTTCACACCCTCGAATAAGTAGAAATACAAAATTTAAATATAAAGACAAATATTACATTTATTTTAACCATTAAAAAGTGAGACATGACACGAATTTTAATGTCATATTTCACTTTTTAATAATTAAAATAAATATAATATTCAAATATTATGTTTAAAATATTGTGTATCTACGTCTATTCTAAAAAAAAGAAAATACATTGTGTAAAGCCTTGTATGGTTATGCAAATGATTTGTGTGTCAGGCCAAGCTAGAGCACAAGTGTACAACGCATTAGTACTAGTATTTAATTATCTCCAAGCTTCCAGGCGGTTAACCAACTGTATCGAAGATTGTTGTTATCAAACCTCATGAATAGCACAAAAAAGAATATAACTATTTTTAGTTAGTTGGTTCAGCAGTTCAGCTATATAAGCATTTTAAACACCGTTGAATTTAGGTCAATTTCTTGTAAGTTAACAGCCTATAAATTGGACATAAACGCGTATTTTAGAGCATAAAAATTTAGTATTCGCTTTGTCTCAAAATGAAGCTTGTATTTTTCATTACATGCATATTAAAGCTTGCCTTATACGTAATTTTTTTATGTTTCTTTTAATTTTAAACTGTTTTAAATAAAATAAATTATTGAGAAGAAAAATAATTGAAAAAGATAATTTGTCGTGCATCAAACTTTGATATTTGAAAAAAAATAAAATACTAATAAAACTCTCACTCATATTGGACCGAGGAAAATATATACTAAAATTAGGGGAGTGCACTCTATAGTCTATAATGACAATTCTTACATGTGTATTATTCATGTGCACCACTTTACTCGTCTTTATACACAAAGTCGCCGACAGCCTGGTGGGTTGTTATACCATGCACTTTTCCGATGATGATGAAGTGCTGCACCGCACCCCTTTTCGGTGGAAAGGGTAAGAAGGGGTTAAGAGCACTCTTATATGGAGACTAGATAAGAGAAATTAGGGTTTAGCAGTCTCTAACTTAAAAAATACCAATATAAAGTTTTGAATATTATGCATATATAATTATACAAATTTAAAAAAGTAAAACTATTTATGTACATACAAAACACAACCCAAAGCCTCAAAATTTAATTCATTTAATTGTATCTGCAAATTTATAGTGGTTTATATTATGATTAATAATTATGATGCAATCCATTGCTTTATTTGTTGAGGGTGATGGGCATGATTATAACATATTATGTTCTTATCCAGAGGATTAATTGAAACGTTATATAAAAAAATCATTAAATATTAATTCAATAAAGTAAAAATAGCATAATCAATCAAGATTCAACTTCTAGGCCTGCCATCACATAAGTTGACATTTATTTTAGATACTATGGTTCAGCTGTTTTATGTGCAATGGATTTTTTTTGAATGAGAACAGGCCGTCTCTTCTCTCTCTGAACAGAAATTTGCTAGTATTCATATATGTATGTATCTATGGTTGCGGTGCTATATTTAATTATAATTAAAACGCTTCCTTAACTAGAAATAATGGGAAAATAAAAATGTCTATTTGGGTTTCAAAATGGGCTTAAATTTTGGCCCTTCTATAACATTTTAAATTGCATGTACGTGTGTTTCGGGATAAAATCTGTACTAACCTGCTTATGCTTAACTGCGCCGGTTTAGTTGGTGTCGGTTTTGGTATTTATTTTTGAGTTAACTTTGTAAGGGGTACGGTACTGTTGGAACTAGTACGGCTTGATAAATTAGTGTTGCACAGCACACCCGTATCCACTTGTCGAAAATAATTAATACTATCTTAATATCAAACATTAATATTCATATAATGGAGTCAAAAGTTTTATGAAACTAGTTGATTTGAAACGGAAGTAATGTAAGCTATATATATATTGACACCTGGCAGTTGAAGGATTTTACTCTCCTCAAGTAGGAAAGGACTCAAAGATGGAATAAATATATGAGAAATTAGGCAAATATCATCTGAGCTCCTTCATGCTAAGATGGAGTCATAAATGACCTCTGAAGCAGGTTGCACTTTGGACGAAGCAGCTAGGGCTTTGGTCCACTAGATAAGCCACCATTTTTATCTTCGTTCTTTTGAACTTGTTTGTGTACGTATGAGTTGTGCGAGTTAGGCTTCAGGACCATACACGATGTAGCATCGATGAGAAAGAATCACTCACTCCCCTCTTTTTTTAAAATTAAGAATATATTTTCCTTTTTTATTTGTTTCTATATTTAAAATAAATTTTAATTTCATTTTGACTATAAAATAACATGCAATTCGTTTGAGTATTATTATTATTATTATTATTATATCACTATCATTACATTTTACAAATGTTTGAAAAAATAATAGTATTCTTCTTAAAAGTCAACGACTTCGAAAGGCATAAAACTTCAATGTCATCTGCTTAGAATGTATAGTGTGGAACAAGTTCCAGGGACTTGCTACTATATCGGCATCTCTCTTTCGAGTTGAGCTTCATTATTTATTTAACCAATCGTCACAGTAAGGAAAGTTATACAGATATGAAACTGGAACATTCACACTTGCTAGTACTAAACAAAAGTGGCAAGGCATCCCTGAACAGAACGGTAAAATGGCTACTGCTAAATAATCTAAATGCCTGACATCTACATTAGACGAAACTTGAAATATATCCATGCTTGTATCTTATATATAGAACTGAAGCACTGATCGAATGTGTATCGATATAGATATGATACGAAACTTGATACATAATATGGAATTTTCAGAAAAAAGTAGAATACGAAATGGTGGGATATGTTGAAATTTTATATATTTTTATAGATATAAATATATGTATATAATATATAAATTATACCGTACAAAATTAAACAAATAGTAAACAGTTGACTTCATAACATAACCAAAAGGTAGGAATTCAATATCGTACATAACTAAAGCTTAATAAAGTTGAATTATTTAAGAGCATCTGAGTATCAGTGTCTGCCACATATGTGATGCAAAACCGAGAAGTATCTGTGCTTCAAAGCATCTACCACTTGGCAAATGTGGAAACATGTAAAATACTTAATCATGACCACGAATCATGAAGCATGAGCTCTGAACTAATTTACCGATTCATCAGTATCACGGACAAGCTTCATTGAAGGAAGCACAATTGCAGCAATTGGATTATGCTCTAATCCGCCACCTTGATCTATAATCAGCCTAAGGCCTTCAATGTGGAGCTTCCCATGGTGTCCACTTACCACGATAGTTGGAGTTTTAGTCAGATCCTGTTTAAATATCACAAACAGACAACTTTATATTTTAATCCACAAAGTTATTTCTCAACATATACAGCTCTATGCGGCCATAATAGTTGCCTGTCGACAAAACTCGCACATTTAAGCCTACTTATCAATAAAAGGACAGACCAGGCATAAATCAAAATCTGCATGCTTGGAAAAATAAGAAAGCTTTGCAACATATTAATTTTAGGAGCCAATGAGCATTTACCTCGGGGATTTCCCAAACATTTTTCCTACCGCTGAGAGGCTCCACCTTAGGAATCCTGGTGTCCCTAGCTTTCAAGTATTTCAGCTGCTCCTCCACACCTTTCTTTTTCTCCAAACCAGCATGTACAGCAATCAATTTGCAGTTTTTAATTCCTTCTTCAGTCTCTATGCAGACATTATCCTAGGAAATAAAAAATAAAAGCGCAAACCTTAGGATTTATTTGCTATATTTCACACAAAATTATGAGCACGGAAGGAAAAACGAGCACTTTACACTTTGGTATCTACAAAAACTGTCCAGCACTGACCAGTGCATAGTAAAATGTATTTCCCCCTGCTCACCTCAAATAATAAACATACCCTAATCATTTAGCTAACATTGGTATGAATGGTAGAGAATACAAGCCTGACCTCTTCATGGACCCAAACCAAATCAGCAAGAAACTTCTTGTGTTCATCAGGAACTGCCTCAATCAGATCTGCACAAAACAATCCAACTCTAGCTCACAAACTAACTGCAACTAAAATTATACTAATCAAATACAAAGGAGATATATAAAGTAGACGATATATCATAAAACACCCACTTGATAAGGGGAAAAAATTGAAACACAAGAACCTTTTATGGAAAATAAGCATTATTGTTATCATATATGAACATTAAACATTACAATTCAATCAAACACAAAACCAATTCAAAAGTGATCCATTCTGTAATCATAGTAACTTGAGTCGGTAAAAAAAAAAAACTACCATGCTAATCAAAAGTTCAAACACAAAAAACCAACAAATCAACTTGAATGAGTAGGAACAACTGAAACCCATACTACTTGAACATTAAATTATTTCAAAGTAAAAACTCCCATTCAAATTTAATAACCCATACTTGTAGCAATAAGGTATAATCTTGCAATAAACTAGAGCCCATAGAAATAATATTCCCTTTGTTCCACAATAAAGAGTCCCATGTTCCAACTATTTTTGTTCAGAAAAGATGGGTCCAATCTTCTTTGATGGTAGTATAAAATAACACAAAGTCTTTTAGTTTACCATCATAACTCCATTATTGTGAAATCACTAATTACTAAAGTCTTAATAGATTTAGAAGTAAAGATGGGACAAAAATATATCTATGTAAACTTTGTAAATGGAAAAGAGAGAGTATAATCAAACACGTAAATCATCATAAAGTGGTTCTTCGAAAAGCACAGGTGATTTTCACCATAGAGACCCCATAGGCGATGATGCCAATAAGAAATCCAATGGCAAAAAGGACAACAGAAAGAGAGACTTTAATGGCAGTCGGCTGCAAAAAAATGATAGCTCGAAGGAACGAGAGAACATAAGCAATGATAAGGATTACACTCACTGAATAATAGCAGGGCCAATATTGTTAAAGAAATTAAAAACCAATCTTTCTATGAGAGACCAAAGATCCGAGTCTTTGCTAGGCAAAAGAATGGAGACAGATACTGCACGTATCATGAAGCAGGGGGACATGACACCAAAGACTACTACCAATTGAAGGATTTCTTAGAGAAGGAGATTCAGAACGGTAATCTTGACTACTATGTTGCAAAACACTACAAACTATCACCCTTTGATCGAATCGCACCACCACCCTCCTCATCAGGGGTGGGGGGTGTTGTTGATGTCGTATCTGGAGGATCAATATCTGCCTTATCTGACAAAAAAAGAAAGGCTTTTGCAAGAGAAGTACATCAGTTGTCTGGTAAACAACAGAGAGTCAAAACAAACCCCATCACTTTCTCCAATGACGATTACCCCACGGGAATGGTTACACCCCATCAGGACGCCCTAGTCATTATAGAACAAGTGGGAACCATGGACTTAAAAAGGATGCTTGTGGATAATAGAAGTTCAGTTGATGTACTCTATAGTCATGCCTACAATCGCCTAGACTTGGGGGGTAGGAAACTGGAGATCTGCAACGAGTCTCCCTTATATGGTTTCGGCAATAATCCAGTCCTAATTGCTGGGACAATCGAGTTGCATGTGATTTTCGGAACATCCCTGAAACAAGAATCTATTATGATCAGATTTTACGTAATTCAGGTGGAAAGCAATTACAACGCCATCTTAAGAAGAACAACCTTATCAGCACTCAAAACAGTTACTTCAATTCCTCACTTAAAAATGAAATTTCCAACCGAGAATGAGATCGGCGAGGCGATCGGTAATCAGGATCTATCTCGAAGATGTTACCTCCAGACCATTCAAGGAGGAGCTTCTGTAGGGATCAGTAAATAGAAAACAACAATGAAGATTGAGCTTAAACCCTTTACGGAAGGAGGCACTAAGCCGATTGCAACACCCGCCGAGGAAATAGTGGAAGTACCCTTATTTCAAGGAAACAAGGAGAAAACAGTTCAGATCGGGACCAAACTGCATGAGAATATTAGGACCCAGTTGGTTGGTTTGTTACGAGAGTACTCTGTTATCTTTGCATGGACTATAGCCGACATGCCGGGGATAGACAGGACTGTGGCTATGCATAAATTAAGTGTCAACCCGAGCTCCAGGCCTGTCAAACAAAAACGACAGAACATAGCTCCCGAACGCCATAAGATAATTGATGAAGAAATTGATAAACTATTAACTGCCAATTTTATCTTTGAAATCACTTATCCAGAATGGCTCGCCAATGTAGTGCTGGTTAAGAAGCACAACGGGAAGTGGAAGATATGTGTGGACTACATGGACCTAAATAAAGCATGTTCCAAATATTATTATCCTCTCCTGATTATCGACTAATTAATCGACTCTATCTCGGGACACATTGTGATGAGCTTCCTTGATGCTTTCTCTGGGTACAATCAAATTGCTACGCATGAAAATGACATCCCTAAGACAGCCTTCGTCACTCATCGAGCCATCTACGCCTATAAAATTATGTCATTCGGTCTCATTAACGCTGGAGCAAACTATCAACGAATGATGAACAAAGTATTTAGAGACCAACTCGGGAAAAACATGAAAATCTATGTTGACGATATGATCGTTAGAAACATGAAGGAAGAAGACCACTTGTCTGACCTTAGAGAATGTTTCGAGAATGTAAGATTCTACAACATGAGGCTTAACTCCACTAAATGCACTTTTGGCCTTGGGTTAGGCAAATTCTTGGAGTATATGGTTAGCCATAGAGGGATAGAAGCAAATCCTGAAAAGCTATCGACTATCTTTGAAATGCAGGCACCAAATTTTTTTAAGGAAATACAAAGATTGACCGGGGGATTGGCTGCTCTTCAGCGATTCGTAGCCCGATTGGCGGAAAAGTGTCTTCTATTCTTCAACACTTTAAAAGGAGCACAAAATCAAAAAACTTTCCTATGGTCCGAGCAATGCCAAGAAGCCTTCGAACAAATCAAAAGATACATCTCTTCTCCCACGATACTCAGCAAACTCTACCCGATGATGACTTACAGCTGTACTTATATGCTACTCCTTTGGCAATTAGTTCGGCCCTAGTCAGAGAAGATTCTCAAGGTCAAAAGCCTGTATATTATGTAAGTCGTGCTCTTCGGGACGCAGAAACCAGGTAACCAAATTTGGAGAAGTTGGCTTACGCTCTAATCATCTCCAGTCGGAAACTCCAACATTACTTTCAAGGGAGCACAATTAT
The DNA here is from genome assembly GCA_947179155.2 of Hedera helix. Taxonomy (NCBI): domain Eukaryota; kingdom Viridiplantae; phylum Streptophyta; class Magnoliopsida; order Apiales; family Araliaceae; genus Hedera; species Hedera helix. The sequence goes on along the minus strand of OX359266.1, from coordinate 50,610,472 downwards.
GGTCCTCACAGATCAGCCCCTTAGAAAGGTCATGTATCGGCCTGAATCATTAGGAAGGCTGGCAGCATGGGCTGTAGAGTTGAGTCAATTTAACCTAGAATTTCGCCATCGGACAGCCATCAAAGCACAGACCCTTATTAATTTCATCATCGAGTGTTCTTTCCCGATGAAATAAAAGAACAGTCATCTAATACAAACAACCTATTAATGACCCCTGAGGAGTCTGTATGGACACTGTTCGTCGACAGATCCTCTACTGGGACGAGGAGTATGGCTAGAATAATCCTCACTTCTCCGGAAGGTTTTAAAATTCAGCAATCTATCCAGTTTGGGTTCATAACCACCAATAATATAGCAGAATACGAAACACGAGGCAGGACTGAAGTTAGCCCGAAGTTTGGAAGTAAAAAACTTTGTGGTTTACAGTGATTCCCAACTGGTGGTGAAACAAGTCATTGGGGAATACGAAACAAAGGAAACACACCTATAAACATATCTTCAACTAGTGCGGACATTACTTGCATTGTTCCCGAAGTACCAGATAATAGGAATAGTCAGGGCATACAACACAATGGTCGATGCCCTCTTCAAGTTAGCAACTACAGATCAAGGTAAGTTAGAAAGATCGGTTTATTTGGATAACTTACTACATCCACGCACAATGGTTCAAACAATAATGGACATAGAGCAAGAAGATTCTTGAATGACGCCTATCTTCAACTTTTTACAAAACGAAGAGTTACCCAAAGATAAGACACTGGCCCAAAAAATAAAGTACAAGTCTTTCAAATACTGTGTTGTAAACGATCAATTATATAGAAGATCGTATTCTTCTCTAATGCTTCGTTGCCTCGAACCAAGGGAGTCCGATTATGCTCTTCGGGAAGTCCATGAATGAATATGTGGAGACCATGTAAGAGCAAAAACGTTTGCCCATAAAATCTTGAGACATGATATTTATGGCCGACTATGCTTCAAGACGCCAAAAACTTCGTCAAAAGATGTTATAAATGCCAATTATTTGCTTCTGTACCACATCAACCCCCCGAAGATCTTAGTCCCATACTATCCCCAATACCTTTTGCAATTTGGGGAATTGATATTTTAGGACCACTCCCACAAGGAAAAGGTCAAGTGAAATTTGTGGTTGTAGCCATCGACTATTTTACCAAATAGGTAGAAGCTAAGCCTCTGGCCAAAATCACTGAGAAAACGTGTCTTCAATTCCTCAAAGAATAGGCAGTCTACCGATTCGGCATACCTATGGGTCTGGTCTCGGATAACGGGCTCCAATTTGTCAACAAGGAATTCAAAGGAACACGAACTTAGCATTCAACCTCAGTAGCTTATCCCCAAGCAAATGGTCAGGTTGAAGTCACTAACAGGACGTTCTTCAAAGGCATAAAAAGAAGACAAGAGGACGCAAAAGGAGTTTGGCCAGAGGAGCTTTTACATGTTTTCTGGGTTTACCGAACAACTCATCGGACCACCACTGGAGAAACACCCTTCAAGCTAGCCTATAGAACCGAAACCCTAATACTTATTGAGATCGGGATACCTTCATCCAGAGTCCAAAATTTTGACAAAGTTCTCAATAGCAAGGGACTTCGGGATAACCTTGATCTATTGGAGAAAAAATGTGATGCAGTGATCCTCAGATTAGTTACCTATCAACAACGTACAACAACGTATTTTAATAAAAACGTCAAACACAGATCATTTAACGTACATGACCTAGTCTTTCAGCAAGCTGAAGCTTCGACATCTCAGGAGATGGGAAAACTAATGCCTACATAGGAAGGATCCTACATGATAATCGAAGTTATAAGAGCAGGAACATACAAGCTTCAAGGAATGGATAGGAAGATTATCTCCAATACTTGGCATGCGGTTCGGCTCCGAAGATATTATCAATTGATGGAATTTTGTACTTGGTCAAAATTGAGGCTATGTTTAGCCGAACATATTATCCTTTTCGAAATAAATGAGAATATTTCTTACATCTTATTCTTGTGTTGTTGTTTTACTATATACACTTTAAATTCATCCTCTAGCCCCATCGGAACTTCATCCGATGAGGCTAGGGGGCAAAGCAATATAAATAAACAGATGTATACGCAGATAGTAAAACTTAACTCATGAAAAAAGAAAAAAAAAAATATTAACAAGTACTTAACAAAATTACAGTTCATTCCTTCGAGATACAAAATCCATCAACAATTACGAACAAATGTAAATACAACTACTCATCAGAGATAACTATTCCAAAGGCATCAGGATCATGACCTTTTTCTCTGGCAAGTTCCCGAGCAAATTCAAAAGTCATCATTAAACTCATTTACCACTGCAGAGTACACATCTTTGTGAAAAGCATCCGAGACTTTGTATTCTTCAATAACTTTCTGCCGAAGATCTGGCACTAGAACGCTCGGAGAAGTAGAAGCAATCGGCCCCTCCAAACCAATCGGCCTCTTTTGAAGCCCAACATTCAACGATCATTTTGATATTTTCCTTAAGGTTTTTCATTTGATCAGTATGAAGCTTGACGATGTTCTTCGATTGGTCCAAGAACTCCTTCTGATTTCGAACTTGCTCTTCCGGCGTAAGACGAATAAATTCCGCGGATTCGACACATTTGACAACTTCCTCGGCCAGGACCTCACTTTCACCCCTTTTTCCCTCAGAGACCTGCAATTGGGCCTTCAGACAGCCCATTTCCTTGTCTCTTGCGATCTTCTCCTTTCGCATTTCCTTGTAATCATTCTTCATGATATGAAAAGCGTCGTGTTGAGCAAGCAGCTCACTTCAGATCTTTTCTTTGTTCTGTTTTGACTCGGTACATTCCTTAGAGGTCTCTTCCAATTTTCGCTCCAGAGCCTTTTACTTATCGACATCGGACACTCGTAGAAGAACAGCATTACCCTAAAAACAGATAATTCAGGCCTTAAAGAATGGCAAGAAAAATAAATGACGAAACTAATGGGTGATGAAGACATACCTTTGCATGAAAAGAGAACAATATCTCCATCAAAGCTTTCAGGTCTGCTCATTCAAAGCCCGTTGTATCGAAGGGAACCATGGAGGAACCCAAGACATAGAAATTCGGCCTTCCTCCGGAGGGTCAACAAGTTTCTTTTGTTTTTTCTTTAGATGCTCTACTTCCTCTGTAGCAGATGATCCGGTATCGAGAGGAGAAGAAGCTCCCTCTTTTGGCCAACAATGGCTAGCCCAACATTTTCGGTGCTCGGGGACTCCTCGGCGAGAGGAAAAAGTTCAACTCTTGCCTCAACCGAAGAATGGGGAACCAGTCTCTGCCTCTTAACCCTAGGCCTATTCGGCCTTGTTCCCTCAGGTTCTATCGGCTCATCCCCTGCTTTCTCAGTAACTTCCTCCAAAAGGTGGAGTTCAGCAATTCCCGTAACATTGGTCGTCGCCATGGTTAAACCTTTGGTACCCCTGACCTTTAAACCTCGGGCAGTTTTTACCTTTTTAGCCCTGTTAAGTTTAATCCTCGGGACCCCAACAACTTCTAGTATGGCCTCATTATCAAGATTCTTCCCTTGATTGGCCACTTCAAAGCAAATAAATTTAAAGGTTAGTACTCTATTAGATCTAGAGTAAATAAGTCGTATAATACACGTTAGGCAAACTTATAGCCAAAATAGTATAACTAGTCTTGGTCATTAAGGAAGCCTCAGTCCCACTTCACCGAAGGTTTCTTGGAATACAAAACCTCGAACGCCTCCAACTTCACTTGTGATATCTGGTTAGGATTCAACTGGTCTTTATTCGGGTTCGTCCAAGATCCGACCAACTCAGTATCCGGTCCCTTAATGAAGAACCAATCCTCGTGCCACCATTTGTTACTCGAAGGGGTGTCCATCAGAGTTTTCCTACTGATATTTTTTATTATTTGGAAAAACCTTTTCTCCTTATTATTGGTGATAGAAAAAATTGGAAGAAGAAATCTAGGGCCGAATGGTCGGACTCGGATGCACAAAAAGAGATAAAATTGTTTAAATGAATGAAAGAATTTGGAGATAGATAATTCAAGCTAAGCTTGGTCATGTGTATCAGTTCGAGCACAAAGGGGCGAAGAGGGAATCAGACCTCGAAGAGGAGGAATTGTCGATGAATTGGAATCCACCCTCCCTCGGGTTGCCAATATATCCTCTCTTTGACCTCTAGTCTCCAAATCTCATATGAATCTGGGATATAAAATTATGTCTTTAACAAATCAAAATGATGATTACGGATCGAAGAGGGAATGTTGACTACTCTGTATAAGAGGGCAAAATACTTGCTCCTATTGTACTCTTCTACATCCCTCGTCAGCTCGATAACTACCGGTTTCCATGGCAGACCCTCTGGGATCCCTAGCTCAACAACAGTAATCTCATTTTCAACACGAGAAGATGAAGCGTGTGCTTATATAGCACTAGATTTCCTAACCATTTCAAAGATTGGAGATGGAGATACAGGGAAGTTACTTGAATATAGAAAGAGGTTCGACAAAGCAGCGATCGGCGGAGACCGGATCGGCGGAGACCGGGTCTTGATGAAGGAAGTCGTGAACGATGCTTGATCTTTTCTCTTTGTGAAAGTGAGACTTTCAGTCGAACGATAATTGGGGTTTTATTCTCGCTTGTTACAGCATGGTCATAATAGTTCTACTGACTCTTCACGTGCCCATCGCCAGTTATCCTTGGGTTTATCTAAATTCAAAATCCTGTATAGAAGTGGTTGGATCGAGAGTTGGGCTAAAAGAAAATTATTAGGCCTGAACAGGCAGATAAGTAATCTCAATACGTGAAGTCTAGTTATGAGGGATAAAAAGAGCCCTAACCATTTACAAAAGCAGAAGGTCGAAACTATTCTCCCTTCGGTCTGATACCTCCAGGTTCCCGAGAGATTTTCCACTCGGGCCAATGCTTTCGGGTACCTGAAGGAAAACCCTCCTCGGTTTGACCATCTCCGAGATCCCGAAGAGCTGATTTCTCCTCGGCTATTCAAGTTTATTGACTTTCGGAGCCTTTAATCCAATCTCCCAGTACATTTTATACACTAGAGGAGTGAGGGATAATGTTAAGATGTATATTTCACCTCAGCTGATCGGCAGTTTGTATTGGGCTCGGCCCAATAGCTCGTTAGCTTGGCGGTTCCTTAAGAGAACTCCTTAGTCCGATAGACTTGGGTTAGAGTCCTAAACCAATTCGGATGTTGACTACTTATCACATCTAATCCCAATTAGTGGAAGTCATATATCCCGGATTGATTAGGACGGTTGTTACCCCCTTTGATTGTGATTCCTCGGTGAACTCCTAATAGAATTGGTAAAAGTCAAGTAAGTATTATAAATATCCGGTTAATGACGGAGGTATGGGTTATTACTGTTATTTCTCCACTAAATACTTAAGACCTTTATTGTTGACCTATCTTGAGACCTTCACCGACTCTTACACCGAAAAAGTACCTGCAGTCCAAGCCGTCAAGACTCTTATACAAGTATTCTCTCCAGACAAATGGTTGAATGTGCGGACAAAATCAGGCCTCAACGCATAGTAATTAAGAAACACTTGGAACAAAAATAAAAAGTTAGAATCATACCAGCTGACCCATGTGGAACCCCATAAGATTCAAATGTTGACCCAGCATCATAACTTGAACCGTTAAAGTGAATATTTTTAACAGGATCGAATCCAGTCATCTTCCCAGCCCATATTCTCCCTTGCACGTGCATTCTCTCATACTCTTTACCTTTATACCACCCCTCTCTTTCCTCATTGGCCTGATACTCATTCCAAGTCTCCGAAAACTCCGACCCGTCAGCGGCGCCGGCAGAACTCCGACGAACCCGGCAAATGCCAGGTCATGATTTCCGCTGAGAAAAACGTGAGTTTGTTTTGGGTATTTTAATGGCAAAGAGGTAAGGAAATCGATCACTTTGGAAGTATCGGGTCCCCGGTCACAGTAATCGCCCAAAAAAATGATTAAAGCAGATTGGAAATCAGATGTGCCAATTCGGGTTTCTAGATTGGACCATAATTTTTGTAGCTTGTCGATGTATCCATGGACGTCGCCAATACAGCAGAGCACTCTAGGTTTCTGTTCTTGATCTCCCATATTAATTGCTTCTGAGAAGATTGTTATGCACTCGTTTGAGCAGCTCTGTAGTTTCAGTACTCTAGTCTTCTAGAGCTCTGGTGGATGAGAGATTTTGCAATGAAGTCCTTTTTTTTTTATGGGTAATGACAAAACTATCCTGTCAAGTTTGAACGAAAATTAATTTGCCTTTCAAAATTTAGAAATAGTCAATCAATATTTTAAAACAATTGTGAGTTAGATCATACATTTTTTTAGGGATCCTTCAAATTTATATAAAAAAAAAAGTTGATATTTTTATTAAAAAAATTAATATAGAAATATTGATAATTTTGCAAAATTTTATTTATATAAAAATAAAATTTATTTATTATTCATGTGAATTAAATTTATTTAGTCAAAATTTAGTGTCAAATGATAAATAAGTTTACTTACACAATAATCAGACATAATATTCGGATACTACATTTATTCATATCATTAAATGATATTGTGTAACACGAATTTTAATATTACATAACATTATTTAATAGTATGAATAAATATAATCTCCGAATATTACGTCTAATTATTGTCTACCTAAACTTATTTAAAATTTATTTAGGTCCGAAGAGAATTCTTTCAAAGACTGTCATGTCCTAACAGTATGGCGACAAAATTGACGGGCACAATTGAAAATCCTCACGGGCTGAAAGGAGAATTTAAAAAGCTGAAAACATTTTCGCGGTCGCATCAAAACGTGTGAGAAATTATATTGCACCGAAAAATACAATTACTCAATTGGAGCACTTAAAACTCTTAATCAATTTGTTCTTTTGGTCAATTTTAAAATACAATTTTTTAAATAGAAATACACCTTTGATTATGGGTTGATTTATAAAACTCAAAATATACTTATATATTTCTTTACCCAAAAAAATACATATGTTCCTTAATTAATTAGCTCAATGATTGCAATATCAAAAGATCCTTGGAAATAATGTACCTCATGTGAACAAATTATTAGAATCATTTCCTTAATTAATTACCTTAAAAACCTATCCCAATTTCCTTCTCATTCTCTTACAAGCAAATATCATCAATGATTATGGATCCCAACTCCACTTGCATCCCGATCCTCTATTTCTCTCTCCTCTCTTTCGGAGTAATAATCTCTCACTCAAACCCAATCAGCATCGAATCCTAAATTTCCTACCAAATCATGGGAATTTGATCGGTATAGTTGGGAATTATTATTATTATTATCAGCAATCGGAGAGGGAGTTTCCGGCCTAGTTTGATCTAGAACGAAGAAAGATTTTTTTTTTTCTTCCTTGAACGGAGAAGCCGGGAAGGAATAGGTCGTTTGATCTGTTCAATTGATTTTGGTTTTCTGAGTTTTGTTTTTGAAGTATTTATTTAGTTTAAGAAATATTTTGATATTATTTTCTTTTAATTTGATATTTATGTGTTTTATTTTTTGTATTTGTGTTATTATTTCTTTGCAATCATATTTTTTGGAGTTGTATACAATTAAAATACGGATAAATAAAAAATTGGGCTAATACTGAGAGAAAATTATTATTTTAAAATATTTGAAATATTAATTGACGATTTTTAAATTTGAAAAGTAATCTTTTTTATCTATATATTTTTATCAAAGGTTCTTATTATCTATATATAAAGCGAGTAGGGACCTTGGTCTCAATTTTAAGATAAAATTTAAATAATCATTAATGACTCATTTCCCCCCCTATTTTTCTCACATATTTTTTAATTTATATTTTTAAATTTTATTTAAATATTTTAATTTTTTCTTAAGTACAGCAGATTAGTTATGTTTATGTGGCGATTTCCATATATTGTCCCGGACCTCCTGGTCCTAAAAAAACTGTGTCTTGAATGTTAAATTTGTTTTATAGATATATTTTAAATTGTGGACTACAATAAATAAATAGACATATATATCAAATGATGTCACATCCCATTTCAATAACTCCTCTACTAGTAATCAAATCTTCTCCATCTGGGATTTAGATAACTTACCTCTATATATTAAAAGTGGGTCTCACAGTTTTATGGTAGATATTGTTTGTGTTGAAGTAGAAGCTACAACAATGTCTCTTTCAGTACAAGTAGTACAAACGCCACTTCTGCAAACTGATGAACTGGGTTTGCTTCTACCTCCCTTTTCAAACGTGAACAATATGGTAGAAGGCAAGTCACCACCAGAACTCAAGGAGTTGCACCCTCCTTTAATGTCACCCCTTTTCATGGATGAATGAATGTTTTCTTTACGATCGAATACGAGATGCTGATCTTTCTTTTTTATGAAATATATCTAGTTCGTTTATCTTTAAAAAACACTAATGTTCCTTATTTTTAATAAAAAGATGGCACAAAATAGAAGATATTGAATTTTTGTTTACATGAATATCAAGTGAGTTCCACCCAGGGCACTGAATTTATTTTTGGGTCTCTGTGCCAACTTCATCCACCAAATACAAAAAAAAATTGAACCAACTAGTGCAGAATGATAGAAGGTCGGGCCTGTTCGGGAATGACTTTTTTTTTTTGACTTAAAGTTAAAATTTGAGTAGATTTATAAGTTAAAATTTGAGTAGATTTATAAGTTAAATTTAATAAAAGTGTTCGGCATCATTTTTATTTATAAGTCGGGAATTATAAGTAATAATTATGGATGTGTTCGGGTAATAATGACTTATAAGTTAAGTAAAATGTAAAAATTACTAAAATGTCTTTTAGTAGGAAGAATGTTAAAAAAACAAGGAGGGGCAATTTTGTCATTTCACTGCAGTTGACCAACTTAAAAAAAATGACTTATAAGTCATTTTTTTAAGTAACTAAAACTTGCTTATTTTTTTTAACTTTTTTTTCGACTTATAAGTCATTTTTTAAGTCATTCCCGAACAGTACTTTTAGCAAACCAACTTATAAGTTGGGTTGACCAACTTATAAGTTGGTCCCGAACAGGCTCGTCATGTGGAACACTTTGATTTTCAGTATGATAAACTACAAATTTTTCATTCATATTCTCAACCGAATTTACAATGTAGGCCCAAGACTAAGTAGTAGTTACAACAAGGGAGGATTGGTATCCAGACAGCTTCTCTCAAACGATTTTTGTGCTAGAACAACTCAAATTCCAGGTGCCCACCTGTAGCTCCATATTCCAGATACTTGGTCCCCTTCCCCTGAGATACTACTTTTGGAGCTATACTATCACAAGGCTCGGGTATTTGGGGCGGAATTGCACAACGTATCAGTGCCCAATTAAGGCCTTCAAAGAAAGGGTGCTGCTTGATCTCCGCAGCTCCTCTCTCCAATCCCAAGCGGTTTTCGGGTTCCTTCACTAGCAGCCCTCTGATGAGATCCCTTGCCTGAAAACTCACAAGTGGGGTATCTGGAAATTTAAGGCTCTGCAGTACCACATTCGCTAACGTTTCTTCATTTCCTAAACCTTTAAAGGGTGTCGACCCGTACAAAAGCTCATACAGAAATACACCAAATGTCCACCAATCAACAGCACTTCCATGTCCCTCTCCTTTGATGATCTCAGGAGCGAGATACTCATGGGTACCAACAAAGGAGTTGGATCGTGCATCTTTAGGTTCGGCCACAAGCAATGGCAATGATCTGATCTGGGTTGCAAGATCAGCTTTTGTCTTCCTCGTTTTCGAAGAAATAGGTACAAGCCTAGGGCTGAAGCATGAGACTTGACAAGAGGGCTTTAGGCAGAAAGGATCTATACAGTTCGATCCTGCACATGGACCCGACATCCGTGGGGGCTCCACAACCAAAGAAGATGATTTCAGAAGCATTGGGTTTACAGAACATCTAAGAGAAAGGTCAAAATCCGTAAGCATGATATGACCATCTTCTCGGACCAGAATGTTTTCTGGTTTCAGATCTCGATATACAATACCAAGCATATGCAAGTATTCGAGGGCAAGGAGGACTTCAGCAACATAGAATCTGCATATGCAAATGGAGTAATTAGTTTGAAGGTTACATGACAAATGAAGGGATTAACAGCTAAAAGTTGATAGATAGAATAAGTTCCTTTGCACCAAATCTCCTAGATCATGATTCAATACCCCTTTTTAATTATGGAACCAAGAAGAAAGAACAGCAATCATGCTAAAATGATCAAATTATTCCATCTCCAAAACTAAACAACAATATGACCAACAAGATTGAAAATATGAGAAATATTATGGACTAAAGATCTCACTAATCCCAGAGGGGCCATTAAAGAATGAAAGGTGAAAAAAAAATTTGTAGTTCAATCCTGAACCATACAGAGTCATATACTGACATATTGCATTCGATTGACAGATGCAAAATTTGAATTTCAGTTGCTTTGTTCTTGTTTACTTTTGTCTATTTTCTATTCTTCTTTTAAAGGTCTTCAACAAATAAGCTGAAATAATATGAGAAAATGCGACATAGATAAAACCTTAAAAGAGTTTCATACCTTGCTGCTTGTTCTGCAAAATATCTGCAGGGCTGCTTTTGGCGGAGGACATGCAGATCTCCACCAGGACAATACTCCATAACTAAACATGACAGGTTATCCGAAATGAACTGGGCATATAGCGTAGGGAGAAAAGGATGATCCAGAATTCTCAGTATTTCTCTCTCAGTTTGGGCCCTTGGCATCTTCTTCCTTTTCGCCAAAAACTCATTGTCCATGACCTTTATTGCAAATAGGCAGTTTGTCCCCATTAGTTCAGCAAGATATACTGTACCGATATCTCCACCACCAAGCTTCTTCAATAAATTGAAATGTCCCAATCCTAGAAATCCATACCGCTTCGTAACATGCTGGATGGCCTCCCACCTCAAATCCTTTGACATATGAGGTCTGTAGCCAAAACTAGATCCACTGAGATTGCTCTCCTCACTAAGGCTAGTGCTACTGCTGAACTCACCGATGCTACTCTTCGAGCTCTGTGAGAGTTCCCCTTTTTCTCTAGATTTTGGGTACTTGTTAGTTTTTGCAACAACAGCACAGCCATTCAAAATGGAGCTTGGTTTGCTTGAAGCATTGCTCCTGAGAATTGAGCTGCTTCCAGGACTGACACCTGTGGAATGAGGTGCTGGAGAGGCTTGATCGGACTCTTTTTCATCTTTCAGTGAACATTGGCAATTTTTGCATATCAATTTGCTTGTACCGGGATCAAAATCACAATTGACACCATTATGTGCAATAGAAGTGACAAGAGCTGAAGTTGAAACCTGCTTTGTTTTCTTCTTAGCAGAACTCTTACCCCTAACGACCGGCTTGAATGCTCGTGGAGCATTTTTTGTTGACTTGCCTAACTTATTGCTGTTTATTGTATTAGATGAAGAATTAACAGTTTGAAACTTGCCTTTCCGTCTCAACTTCAGTGCTGCTTTCTTTGTTAACAACTTACTTGGTGCAGAAATATTCTTATCACCATCAATTTCCGGCATAACTGGCTTAACAGAGGCAGAGATATTTCTACCCTGCTCTAATACTTTATCACCTGTCCTATGACAAGGTAGAGAAGCAACCAATGTACTAAATTCTTCCTGTACAGACTCTACCTTTGCAGATTGTTTTCCAACTTCTGTTGATGCAGGTACAGACTCATTTTGCCAAAGTGCCGAAACAGTTTTCTTAGTTGTCATTGCAAGAGCAAATCGAGGAGAAGATTGGGCACTGTGGTTGGAAGACTTCAATTTGAGCTCTTGAAGATACTGAGGCACCTTCTCTAATGAACTTGATGTGTTTGCTTCTGGAACCAAAGATATTTCAACTCTACCAACTTTACCTTCAGCTATGGGAAAACCCGATTCACCAGCTTCAACTACAACAGACCTATACAGACTTGTTAAGTTTCCAGTTTCTGAGATTGCAGGAGACCCTGGCGGCTTTGATAACCGTTTCAAGGCAGCCATTTCTGATGCCTGAGAAATACATAGTCCCCGTAGCGCCTGCTTTAGAGACACTGGCTCGGAAAACCCAATTTGTGATGGAGACGCACTCACTCTCATCGGTTTTTTTGAGTCCTTTTTACTTGGTAGGGCTGAACCTACTTGATTGGACTGAGTCGGACCCTTAGATGAAGTTTTGATATTAATTGCTTCAAAGAGCTTATTGATGTCATCTTCTAAAGAACTAATTCGACCTTGTTTCAGCATTGGAGGTTTCCAATCTTTGGCAAGTGCAGTTGATAGATGAATACCTTGATCATTCTGACTGGAACCGTGCTCTTCCTTTACCTCAACAATCTCACAAGTACCATATAAAGAGCCCATTGTTTGTGAGGTTAACACGGACTATGATAAATTACATGGATTCGGCAAAATTTTAAAACTAACTTCACCGGAAGATTTTGTTATTTCTTTCACAGAAGCCTTCAGGATCGTTTTCAATGATATGAATACACAGACATACACTCTGGAGCTATCCTATACATGCTGCATACAGGTGTGTCATCCGAAACCTGAAATGATTACCAAACATCAGATACACCTTCAGTTCCCCTCACACAATATCGATTAATCAGAAACCTAAAACATTAATAGCATAACAAATATAAAAATATATATATAAGCTTCAGCAACTTACTAAGAAAATATAAAAAATTACGCTCACAAGGATGAACGATAAAACTGATTGTATTCATGTCTGATCTTGTTGTTACAATGGTATGATTTGAAAATTGGGCAATTAGTTGAGAAGAAATTTTAAGTATCTGCACAAATATACTAGTCTATTATTTGGAATTCAATTTAGGATATTTTCATTAAAATTCACAGCCATCAAAAAGATTTATATCCTGGTAATGTGTATTATTTATTTCGAAATCTATCGTTTCTAGGCTACAAATTAGTGAATTACAGATTGATTGTAAATTAGAGAGCATGCTATGCAAAGTGATATACTCTTTCTCGCATTCTCTCCTACATCCATATTGATCAATTCAACCAAAAACACAACATACTATCAAAGCCACACATGAATGCATCTCTCAATCATAAATCACCAAGTACCAGTTTACATCCAAGCTATTGAAAATGCAAAAAAAAAAAAAAAAAACTGTACATCATTCTTGGCAGGTTTTAGTCTCCTAGAAACTAAAGAAAGATAGAAAATTTCCGATCTTTCGTTCATCTTTCAATTCTTAAGGATATATCAATTGGACACAAGAACGAACTTCAAATTGAGAAAAAGAAAAAGGAAAAACTAAAGAAAAGAAACTAAAGCCACTTCCTTAAGTATCTTTTTCCTCAGTTTTCTCTAGGCAACCAAACGAAGGGTTGTTTTAATTACCTTAGCAGAGAAAATAACACTATGATAATAAATGAGTATCATGAAGATTCACAAATCACAACAGTGTAGACATAAATTTCCAAATTAATTTATGCACAACCCAGACCATTCACTAATTCTAAAACTTGAAATACACTCAATAAAACCAAACCTGAGGCTCAAAGTTGAACAGTAGCCAAGTTTCAGCAGAAATGAGCTTGAACAGTGAAGCAAATACAGTGATATTAGATATAGAGAAATACTTGCACGAAAAAATAAGTGTAGCTTCGAGATCTGAAAGTCTATCCAATGAACGGAAAAAATGGAAATGGGAAGTATAGAGTTGTGAAACCTAGCTTTGTCAAGAGCATCGACGGAGAGATGGAAGCGGAAGAGAGCTCTCTATGATGCGCACACTGTTTCTCTCTCTCTCTCTCTTTTCTCTTGCAATTCGGTAGTAGTATTTCGTTTGTATTTGCGGAACAGGACCCACATCCCTGAGTATGATGGAGTGGGTCCTACGTCAAGGCATCGGAGGCTGTAAATAAATTATTAGATTAGATAAAGCGATGCTTTGGGTCGTAATTTACTCCTTTTTAACTCATTTAATTCTTGATTAGGGATAAAATAATCTTCTTCTTTTTTCTTTTTTGAGACATAAGTTGGAGTAATTATTCAGTAATTTATAAGTACTTATCATGTGATATTTTATATCATTTATATATTATTATTTTAACACTTAAAATAAAAAAAATTACTCTAAATGTTAAAATAGTATCAGCACATGAATAATGTGAGACATTACGTGACAGATATTTAAAATTATTTAATAATTTTTTCATAAATAAGAATAAATAATTATTAGAGGGTAGACAAAAAGCTTGTCGAAATTGAATTTATTTTATTTTACAAAAACCAATATTATTAAATCTAACTATAAGGGGTGAGTGAGTTTGGAAAATGATCACAAGGGGTTATAAGGGGAAGTTACAAAAACTTTTTTTTTCTCATGTCTAAAAAAAATTACATTAATTTATTTTAAGAAATAAATTTGTAAAATTCTAATATTTCAAACTTATGTGAATTCTTTTATATTTTGGAAAATAATAATTTTAAATTAATTATACTTTTCAAGTAAAACTATAATATTTGCAATTTTCTTGATTGAAAATTTTAATTTAAAATATCATAATTTAATTTCAAAACTTTAAAACAAAACTCTTTTCATAGAATGAAAGGAGTTGTACTATGTTGGAAACAAAGGTATAGTTTTGAAAATATAAAATAGTCCTTACTTTATATTGGACAATAATGTGGAGTAGTAGCTCCGAGTTTTATGGCCTTAATTTTATTTTTTATTTGCGTTAGATGCAATGTTGCTGGGAAGAGTCATTGGGAGACAATTTCAAAAGTGAGAAAGGGGAGTACACAAACAAAGAAACCTAGATAATTAATAGTTTTTAAAGAGTATACATGTTTATTAATTAATAGTTTAACAGTACCAATTAATTAAGTATCAATGCTAACCTTTTCCTTTTTCTATATTAAATTAGGATAGCAGTATTTTTAATTTTTTTTTTAATATTTTCACATGATTCAGTCTCACATAAAAGAAGGATATACTTTATTCTCATGTGTGAGTGTATCATATAAAAATATCAATTCCCTTAAATTATAAATCTTGATAACGTCCCGATACCACACTTTGTTTGTCGAGCGGTGTGATCAGATAAAAATTCTTTTAAATTAGATATAGAAATATTTTAATGTTTACTGATCATTTAAAATTGATTTCAGTTAGTAGAATTTTTTACTAAACGTACACTTTTGAAAGAAGTATAGAACAATCAACGTTTTTGACAAATGCACTTTCATCAGACACAATTTAGTGAATTTACATACTTTTGTGTAGCACAATTTATTTGCCTTTTACATTTATAAAAGCATTTTTACAATTATGTAATGAAATACTATTTTAACTTTTTTGTGACAAATATTTTTGTCAAATGTTTCACATTTAAAAGTGTTTAACTTTATCTAGACTGCGTTTGGAGAAAGGTCATGATTTTTATATTTTATAATAATAAATGTTACACTTAAAACTTAGTTAAAGAAAAAATATTTTTTATGTTTTTCAAGTATAAATGTTACTCTTAAAACTCAATTAAAGAAGAATTAAAATTTAAGACATTCTCTCTCTTTTTTTTCTTTAACTTTTTTAAATTTAAAACCCTAAGACAAGATGTTAGTGGAAATGTGAATCAATAAAGAAGAGTGAAATCCCACCGATTAGGACCGATGAGTGACCATGACTCTTAGTTAATTGCAAGATAATTGCAAGATTAGGAATAATAAATCATTCGAATAAAATTATATTTATTTTAATTATTAAAAAATGAGTCTAAGTCGAATTTTCACGATAAATTTTATTTTTTAATAATTATAATTAATATTATATTTGATATTATGTTTATAAAGTTATTCAAATCATCCCTTGTGGCCTGGGCAAAAAAATAGAAAGTTGCGAGAATATTACGATTTTATCTTTCAACCAGTGTCCAAAAAACATTGTCAGAGGGGAGCTAACAGGTTGACGTGTTACAATGCAGAACTTGGAAAGATGCCAAATTTGTTTTCGGCCACTTCTGCCTGGTTGCCCTGCTATCCATTCAGTCCCTTCTGATAAACTTTAATAAATTTTATTGTAACTTTTTGAATTTAAAACTTTTTAGAAAAATTAAAGAAAAACCAACTTTAATACTAGTAAGTGGAGTATTATTTACAGGGATATATATATATATATATATATAGAGAGAGAGAGAGAGAGAGAGAGAGAGAGAGGAGGCTTAAAAGCATAAAATGTATATGAATCAAATGACTGGCTGAAAAATACTACTACTTCACTAATAATTGGAAGTTTGGAACCATGCGTTGTACGTCTTCTTCTCAAGAGATGGAAGGTAGGTTGGTGCATATAAATGCGGGCATGTACTCCTCCAACTATATATATATATATATATAGGTCCCATCCTCAAATTATTTATATGAACTGCAATTTAACAAAATTACACAAAAATTCAATTTAATAATTATTAGGTCACTTTAAGTTGCTTGGATATTCCAACAATCTTCCTTGTAAGTCTCAAAGAATCCATTTCTTTGAAATACACCATTTTGGTTTTGATTTTCTATCGATGTTTGTTCAATACTTCTATTTAACTAGGAAAAAGCAAATAAACTTGCTTTCACAAGAAGACATGGTTGGCATGTGTTGAGTTTCGTATTTATTAGCCAAATAAACTATTTATATTAGGTTTTATCTCAACGGTATTGTTGGGATCCGGATATCAGATTAAGGCTTGGGTTGGTCTTTATCATTTTGTTGGGCTGAGTTTTCCTTTTAACATTTTAATTCTTTTATAGGCTAAGTAGTGGACTCTCTTGGGACTTGAGCTTTTTTAGTTGCTGACCCATTTACAGTTTGAGGCTTTTGGCCATACACTCTTTCCAATACTTGTACACTCATATAAATAGAGACTTGCATGGGAGTGGAAGAAGATATTATCATTATCAAACCGCCCTTACGACTTGTAGATTCAGAACCAATATTTTTCAGCAAATAAGCTCTCTATTGTACTTGAGAAAGTTTGTAAACACCACCATCATACAAGTAAAATTATTCTCTCACCCGTGGTTTTTTCCCTGTTGGGTTTCCACGTGAATTCTTGTGTTTTCATAATATTTTCTCCTGTTTTATTGGTGTTTGACGTTTGATTTTCTTAGTTGTTTTCGTGATTTTCAACAGGTTATAAAATTTGGCGTTAACAGGTACATTAAGCTTAGTGTATTCATATGAGGATTCTTAAATTTGACAGGATTCGCTATCTTATCACTTAAAGTATCAACTAGTTATCATATTTAATATTAATTGATATGATAGTTACTTTTTTAATAAGACCTTTATTACACAATTGTAATCATATCATTAAGACACCAGCTAGTTATCATGTCTAATACTAATTGGTATGGTAATTATATTTTTTAATAGACTCTCTACTACACAATTGTAATCATATCAAGAAAGTATACAAGATAAACAATAGAGGTATAAAAACTTACTAAATACTTTTAACTTGCATTGTTAATACATTTTGAAGTATGTACTTATTTTCACACCGAAGGTATATCGACGGCTCATGCTATCAAATATTTTTTGTTGGTTCTTTTTGTATAAATTTATGTCCGAATCGATAATTGAACATGCATGTGAACAAATTCAAGTATTAACGGTATGAAATATTATGGATGAATTTTATGTTTTTTTTACATATCGGCAACCTCCTCATTTAATGACGTTTATAATATGAAAAGTGCGGCGGTCTCGCCACAACATGTTGCATGTCCAGAAACAACCATTTTTTTGAACGTCAAGTTCAACGCAATTTGGTTCACATTAATTTCATATGTATATGGTGATGAGTCCATATATATATATATATAAATGTATATTCAAAATATAACAGTACTATAATAATGTGCAAAATGCAGAAGAAAATATGCCGAAACGGAGGAAGTATAAATGGAAGTGAGAAGCTCTGCTTCAACCATCATTTTCAGAAAGTCCTGTAGAAAATGATGTCTCGTCTATTTTTTTATTATTGTGAGGACGACAGGTATCACCTCAGATCCCCTTCATTCTGGTCAATCTATATTCACACCATTTAATTGAAATATTGCCCTTCGTATATGAATGAAAATGACAATATATATATATAGATGAAGTTAAAAAACATACATTTTTAAATAGCATATCATTATCAAAATGATATTATTTTGAAAATTCTTTAATGGCATTTTCGCAAATAAAAAGAAAACAAAATGGGGCCGACTTCTTTTAATATTATTTAAATTTTTTTTTTTTTTAAAACGACGTCTTTTAGATAAATATATACTATTTAAGAGAAGTATATTATTTAAGAGGTATATTTTAAATCCGTCCTCTCTCTATATATATATATATACATATATGTCTTTATGTATTTTATTTTTTTTTACATTGTTAAAGTGAATATCAAAATTCATTTCGGATTTGAAGCGACTTTAATTAGATGAGCTATTTAAAAGGTCCGACCCTAGTAATTTTTACATATATATTTTCTTTTCTTCCATTTTATTTCCTTTTCTTTATTATTTTCCTTTGCATTTCTTTTGACAATGACAAAAAAGTAAAACATAATATTGGAGCTAAACGGCCAGGTCGGTCTTATGCAGAATTCTGTACATACTATTATTTTAATATATAAAGCCCATACTTCATCATTAAATAAGACGATGATTCACGCTCAAATATATTATATGAAATTAAGTAGTTGAGTCTTGAAGTTTTGTATTATAACTTGGTGGTTAACAACTATCGTGCCTGACGAGATGATCTTTAGGCGTCTCTCCCAAGAAATAAAAATTAAACTTGTACTGTAATTTTGTTACGGAGATGTCGTTTCGTTATGATTGAATATATATATATATATATATATATATACAAAATTGTACTCCTTACTCTAATTAATTACTCTTTCAAAATCGGAACCAAAATAAAACTTTAAAAAAAAATTACTACTCCATTTTAAATCAATAAACTGGCGAGGCAAAAGAAATAATAACTAGAAAAGACGACGATAACCTGTTTTAAAAGCTCATTCCCATAATTCAAAATCAATTCTTGCAGCTGCCAACATACTCATATATGCTTTCTGCGGTAATTTTTTTTTTCTTTTTTAGCAAAAGCTTGTCGGATCAACCAGAAAAAGTACCTCATTATCATAATAAATAATCAATAATATTTTGGAACTTGGGGAGACGGAGCACAGTCAGTTTAGGCAATGAGTGTCAAATTTTAAAGCAAAGCCAAGCCCTCATGATTTGCAATTGAGAACACCACCTTCCTAAGATTTTTTAAATCACGACCCATTTTCATAGGCAATGGACCAAAAGTAGAGCCTATATGAGATATATGCAGCCACATGCAACTCATTATTGGAATATTTCTATATTTCTGCACTGTGTCCTAAGCGTTGCACTGGGAATTAATCACAATCAATTCATGGTCTGTTGAATGTTCCGAAAATGGTCCCTCCCTGCCTGTCACAAATGATATATAAAAATTCTTGAGTTGTAAAAGATTGATAAAGTTTCATGGATGAATTCATTCATCATCCCATTTAATATTCAAGGCCTGGCCATTTTATTTGTGCAATTGCCAGATTTTAAAACTTGGTTGCCCTAAGAAATGGTACCAAAAGGAGAGATTTCTTATGAAATTTGATCCCGTGGTCCCTTCTCCCTTGTGGGCTACAACGGCATATTCAAAGCTGGTACTTGTGTTTAGTTTCTTTTGTTTATTTTATTATTCCTGTTAAAAAAAATTTAAAAAGAGAGAGAGAAGAAAAAGAAGGAGGAGGAGGAAGATACTTGGGTCTTATATTTAACGATGTTGTGACCATAACTGAAAGTTTGAAAGATTGCCACTGTGACATGCTATTGCATTAAGGGGATGAAAAGTTGCAAGCTTAATTCATCTTGTGAAATCAAAGAGAACATAAAATAATTTAATGTCATAAAAAGAATCTGATTTGCAAAATTTACAAACTTTGATAATATATTTTGTTTTATGTGTTACCCCTGAATTTAATGAAATTTTAATTTAGTATTAATAATACAATAGTCAATTGTAATTGTAAACTTAAAGACAATGTATAATTGACATTATCGTCCATAAAAATGAGATTGTTTTTCTTTAAAAACAAAAGAAGGCTAATGAAATGGGTTTCATGATATTTGTCAGATCCAACTATAGGATCCAGCATTGAATTATGTAAACAATAATAAAATAAGTAATTATAGGAAATAAAAAAATTAGACTTATTCGTTTTTTTTACTCGTATATAAAATAAATGAATGTGACTCATTTATTTAAATTAAAAATAAAATGAGATGAAATTACACTAATTTGTCTTATATCTATCTATCTATCTATATATATATATAGAAAGACTTACAGGAATACTAAAATATTCACATTATTTTCTTTCCTTGTTTTTAATATATATATATATATATATATATAAGACTAGTTCTATGTTGAAAACATTATACCTTCAAATGATCATCCTCTTGCTTGATGTTTGACCAACTTAGCTTGAATCTTTCTTCCTTCATGGCCTTATGAGTAGTTATTTTACCATTGAGCCATGAGGAGCTTGGTTAGTTTACCTTCACCTTTCTCTTCCCCAAATCAAATATATGACACATGATCTCTTAGCTGTACGTAGTTATAAGAAATACTACCACCTAGTCTATAAGAATGTGATGATTAAATAAATGGTTAAACATAAGATAAAAAATAGGATTTAAAATATTAAATTAATATAAATAATTTTATTTCGATCATCCATTAATGTTACAAACAAGCATAACCTTAGCAACCAGAAGAAATCAATTACGCTCGTAACATACGTATTTGTTCGTGTAAAAGACTCGTCATCATTGACGGTCTATTTATGTGTGCTAAGCATAACTTTGTATTAAATCTTTCGTAGTCTTAAAATAATAAAAAAACTAAATCATGAAAACATATTTTTAAATGTGTCAAAAAGTAAGTTTGTTTGGACACAATAATGATCCTCGCAACATCCAATCATGTGACAGAGACCTTTTTGAAAAATAAAAAAATTTAAGCTCACACAGTGATGAAAAACTATAGAAACGTATATTTTCACATGGAGTATCAACTGTATTAAATATTAAAATTATAATAATCACTAATCCTCCTGTTGGTAGCAATGGCATGGCTAATACAATTAAGGATTTTATTAACATGTGCCCTTAGGACACATGTTAAACACCAACTACAAGAAATGGGACCCACTGAAATGCTATTTTGTAGTGCATTTGTATCCGCAGCAATTAATGAAAAAATTGAAGGACAAAATTACCCTTCAAAACTCATTTCCCTCCCTTACAACATTTTTTGCTCAAAAGCATCATATTTTCCCTCGCTCAAAAAGTTGATTGCGTATACGAAAATTGGGTTCCCTCACCTGCCAGCAATTTGTACAATAAACCAACACCATTATATAACAAAAAGGGAAATCAATAACTCTTTCACACAAAAAGCTAAAAAGATTGAAAACCCATTTCCCTTCGCTACAATTTTGTTGCCCCAAAGCATCATATTTTATCAAGAAATGACAAAAATTCTAGCAGGACGGTTAATGAGAAAAGATTGTTTCAATTTTAATGAATAAATATTTTATCAAAATATGCGATTTTTAATAAATTCAAAATATTCACGTTTATATCCAGCCAAACAAGTAAAATAAAATTATGAACAACCATTTGATTGGGATTGGGTGACAATTAAATGAATAAAAAAGAAAGTCAAAACAAATATATACTAACACATAAAATTTCCTAACAAATATACCAACATATAAGTTTGGCCCACATTGAACCAAAAGAAAATAAAAAGAGCACTATTTTTACATGAGTTTTTGATATTTTTATATGACATTCTCTTACATGAAGGTGAAAAGAGCACTATTTCTCATGCAAGAAAAGATCATGGGAAAATATTAAAAATATATGTGAAAATATCAATTTCCAAAAAAAAATTAAAAAGATAAATAGATTTTGCTAGTTCTGACTGTTTTTCTTTTTTGTTTTTTGTCCATATTTTGTTAAATTATGCTACTTTAAATTTTTGTGGTCTGCTTTAGATTCCAACAACACTGAAGATGGAGAAATTATGTAATCCGTTCCTACACACTTCAAGTATTGAAATTAGGAGGTCGCTAAATGTAACCGTCACTGCTAGTGATGAAGAAACATTGGGTGCCATGCGCTGAGCAAATGATGAATTATAGGAAACATTGACTTTTGCAAATTTAAAAATATATGGCTCCAGGTGGATAGAATTAAAGTTATTACAGCATATCTGCAGCTACAAACCAAGAAGGTTTACCAAAAAAAAAAAAGCTACAAACAAAGAAGTAATAGAAGCAAACTAAAAATATATTGCAAAATATGCTAGTCAGATGAAACCAAAATCACTCCCCAGGAAGCAAAACACCACTATGAGAACAGGACCATAGAGCCATTGAAAATCCAATGCACTTTTCAAAACTCTAGAATTGAATTTGTCAACAAAAAAAAATGTAAGAGATCAATAATTCTAAGAGTTCCACCCAAAAAATAATATATACACATAAAAGGAACAAATTTAAAATTATAATTACCTAATATTTCAAACAAAATACAGGATTCAAGCCAAGATCTTGAGACATTACTTTCTTCTTCTTTCGACTTGATATGTTTCCCTTTGAGAACATGTTGTAATGTTATGTCCTCTTTCCTTGCAAAGTCCACAAGTTTTTGTTTGCTTCCCTAATTCTTTTCCACCCTTCATTCGCTTTTGTTTAAGACGTCCTTTTGATTTAGAAATTGAAGGACACATAACCATACTACTACTTGCTATGTCAATTTCATCTAATGCAACTTCACTTACGCACAAGTTTTCGGTAGCTTGATGGACATCAACTCTTTTAAGATGCTCTTCTTCCATATGCCAACGAGAAGGTAGATACTTATACGGGATATCAAAGCAACCTTTGTGAATAAACACACTTAAAATATGACGACAAAGAATTCCTGAAAATTCAAACTGTTTGCAACTACATATAATTGTCTCACCCATCCAAGTTACTCTGTGGTTTGGCCCATCATGTTTGTAATATTGCAAAAGAAACTCATTGTCTAATTTTTGATGAACTGCATATTGGCTAGCTCTCCGAAGCTCCTCTTGGAACTTTTTCAATGCAAATGGTGTCAAAACATTTAGAACTTGTTCCTCCAATGGTGACATTGTCTTTGTAGACACCCAAATTTTGCACTTTTGGACTAACCCTGGCAGGAGGGTAAAATCGTCATTTGACCCGACACGCGGAAAAGAAGGTGGACCCCAACACCATGCCACCCCAGCGATTTACGGTCAAAGCCGCCACCACGGACAACGAGCATCCGGTCACTTGAGGCAAGGCGAACAGTTGACCCAGAAAAGCCTGAGCCGACCACAAAAGACGACTGATGGCCACTCCGCTTACAATGTTCGGGGGTCTCGCTCCCCGGTGAGCGAGCGAGCGGCTGCCCAGCTCGCCGGTGAGCTGGCGGGGGGGTAGGGGGCAGCGCCCCCTGAAAGACAGGCACAATTGTCAAAAGCTACATCAAGTCGCAACCCTCCGAACTAGCCTCCCAGAACAATATGGCACGTTTCCCAGGGAGTTCCGGACTGCAAAAATACAGCCTCCCAAAATAATACCGCAGAAATTGGCGAATTAGGACCGCGTGACACGAAAACCGAGAAAAGCCAGCCAGACAGCCGCGGATGCATCTGCGGCCAAAACGAGTTTCGAGGTTCGCACGGCTCGAGGAGACGGCACACGGCAGCCGAGGAAACGGCACAGGCGGCCAGCCGCCCAGCCGCAGATGGATCTGCGGCCAGCCGCAGATGCATCTGCGGCTGCCTGGAAATGGCTATAGATCGCCATTTCCACCCGAGAGCTCGAGAGAGAGAAGAAATTTTAGGATTTTAGAGAGAGAAAATCGCGAGGAAGAAGGAGAGGGAGCTCGGGTTGGATCAAAACTTGAGGGAAATCTCACTTTGTGTGCTAGATAGTTGAGTATTCTTGTGGGTTTGCTAGATCTTGGAATAAAAGCTCGTTTCGGTTCATCACAAGGTGAAAAAGGAGTGTTCTTTTGATGTTTTTTTGTTTATATTGATGTATTGATGTTGTGTTTTTTGAGTTTGTGATGTAGTTTGTTGTTGTGTGGATGATGATCCGTGGGTTAGGGGTCGTTAGCGAGGGTTCCATTGGAACATAATCTCCTCCTAACGCCCCGATGACATCCGTACGGGGATATATCGTTCATTGGAAGTTTTTAAATAGTTGTAGTGTTGGTTTTGTGTGATTTACGATTTATATAGCATCGTAGTTGTTTAGCGTGGTTAGATTTGGTTGTTGTATGAGTTATGTAGCGTTTTGAATGATTGTGAGCCTAGGGAGGAGATCCTAGCGGTCGAATCCCGATGATGGACGTTTTGGGTATGTGTAATCATGATGTAGAGTCCATGGATGTGTGTTTTGTAATATCGGGCCTTAAAACGACACAAATGCGTGTTCGGGTTAAGGCCCCGTGAAAATAATGAAATATGTGATTGTGGATGTTTGGGGTTGTCTGGATGGCTTACATGCCCGTAGATAACCCCGACACGTTTTGGGATGTATGTTTTAATTTATGACACGAAAAAATGGTTTTCAAAATAAGGCAAATAATGAAGATTTTATAAAATCAAGCAAATTTAGGATATTAGATTCACGAGGTTTAAAGGTTAAGTGTTTTGGTAAACTTTAATCCATAATTGATGAATAGGCTTTAGTTGGTTTTAAAACGTCACAAAAAACGATTTTGCAAATAAATAAATGTTTTCATTAAACTTTGTGCATAGGGTTAAAGAGTTCTAGAAGTTGCCCTCGATTTATTTATATTAACTGTTAGAAGACAATGTATAGTCTCGATTCCTATTTGACAAAAGTTTAAAACTATTGTTTTCTAAAAAGACATCTAAATAAAAAACCCTCAACGCTTTCGAAATTAAAATCAATCTTTCTTATAAAAAGCGAAGCCTCGTCATTTGGGTCAAAGAACGTCCAAAACACTTTCCAGATAACACTTTTGCCATATAAAAATAAAAGCGAACTTTTATTCAAAACGCACCACAAACATTCATCTAGGCACGCACGCACACACACGCAAACCACACATTTTAGGATTTAAAAAGGATAGGAAAATATCAAGATTGCGGTAACCGTGTTTCACGGAAGTCGGGGGGTGCCTAACACCTTCCCCTCGCTTAAGCAAGCCCCCGAACTCTATGAATCTCGGTTTGCGGACCAATTAATCGGAGTCACATATGAGCCAGCGATTACGAAAACAAATTCGGATGAGTTGGTACATCCATTTCAAATATACCAACTGGCGACTCTGGTCAATTGGCTCATAAAAAATCGATCTTTCAAAACCCGTCGACACTAAGCCGACCCTTTTCAAAATCACATTTAATTCAAAAGGCTAAAATTGGAAAGGGACATTTTTAATAAATAAAAAACGAGACGAACGAAAATCCCGGCGTCGACAGTCTTCATCGAAGAATTCTTAAATTTTTTAAACATTGAATCATGCACTTCTGTATGCGCAATAGTTTCTATAGCAAGATCAACCTGGGACAAAAAACATGAAAAAGTTAGCCCTATAGATATACAAATAAAAGTAACTAAAAATCACATAAGTGAAAACAAACCTGTCGCACAAATTGGCTTAAACATGTGCGTGAACCAATGAATCGCTTTATGAATGCATTTATCCTTTCAGATCTTCCAGTTGTCGTCATTCCCCCAAAAAAGAATCCTCGCAAATAGGCAGGCACCCAAAATTCTTTGATCTTATATAGCCCAATCACATGCTTATTATTTTGTAAATTATACATTGGCACCATTTCCGCCCATCCACTCTCAAATTCTTCCACGGTGTCCGTATGATATAACTTGTAGAAATCATTGCACCACTTGTAATATTGTGTACGAAGAATTGAAGTAAACCAACCACTAAATTTGGAGGTAATATGCCAAATGCAAAAGCCATGTTTTGTTGTAGGCATTTCTCTTGCAATAGATTCTGTGAGCCATGGGTCTTGATCAGTAAGTATTGTCTTTGGTGGCTTTTTCATCAAAAGTAAAAATGTCTACAAAATTAAACAAAAAAGAATTACTAACAATTTAAATATTTAGATAACCAAAAATAATTTACTAACAAGAAAGTTAATATACCTTCATTAACCATCGAAAAGCTTCCCTTGTCTCATTTCAAAGCAGTGCGCAACCAAATAATATTGTTTTGCCATGATTATTAATACCGACAAATATTCCAAAAGGCATGTCATACGAATTTACCTTATAGGTAGTATCAAAGACAACGGCATCTCCATATTTTTGATACCAATCAAAACATGATGAATGAGCCCAAAAAATATGTTCTAACTTTCTTTCTTGATCAATGGTATATGCATATTGAAAATTTGAGTTTTCTTCTTTTGACATTTTACAATGCTCCACAAGTTCCATTGCATCATTATTTGAATTGCTTTTCCGAACCTTATAAAAAAGGTTAGATATATCTTGACTAAGGAATGGAAGACTTCCATGCTTAAAATTTTTCTCTAACTCCATAACTCGTATAATTTGCCTAATAGAAAGACCCCCTTCTTTCAACAAAAGAATTCGATCTTGGTCTTTCTGATCTATATTTCGATTAGCTGGAAGAAAACATACTTCAGATGGAGATAAAAGCTTATGATTATGTTCCACAACAAACTTTGTCACATGCCACTCAATAGGAAAAATATCAAAGGACTTTCGTAGTGTAATTCGCATATGAGCGTTACACCCACATCTAGAAGAGGGTGTATTTCGTTGCTTTATAGATGATTGAGCAACTTCCAATGGTTGATGCCCTTCACGATGACAAAAGAAATCACGTCTCGTAATTTCTCCATCTTTGGTGACAAACCGACCCTTTCGAATTGAGAATCCATGATTTTGTGAATAATTTTTATAGAATTGATATGCTTCTTCTTCACTTAGAAAACATTGTCCAACAAAAGGCTCAAAACTCAGTAAATCATTCATGCCATCATGTGTATTACCATCAAAATTAATCACCTCTTGTCCTCTTTCTAATATGTTGTCAGAATCCATATCACTTGGAAACTCATTCAAGTCAAAAGAATACATGACACTGTATACTTAAAGGAGATTTCTGACAATCAAACACTTCTTAAACTGTGACAATCAACCCATTGCATGCGCATGAAACAAATGCCAACCGATTCCATTGTGGAGAGCCCTTTATCTATGCAATTCTACTTGCATCCTAAGTTATATAAATTTTTTTTGCCAAGAACCAAGCCTCAATTACAAACTCAAAAAGCAAAAAATAAAATTTTATATATATATATATATATATATATATATATTGACATAAAAATAATTTGAGGAACTAGAAGCCATATAGAACATAATGTAAATAAGTCAAAAATCTAAGGTCAAGTAATTAGAATGATGAAAAATGGTGGGTAGACAGAAGTAATTAATTTCAATTAGTCAGTCAAAGTAGTAGCATTTTACATATTCAGTAAGTCAAAATGCAATCTCAACAAACTTCAATTCTCTTTTTCTTTCTTCCCCTCTATTTTCTCAGCAATGAAACAGAGTGTAAAATAACACAAAGCAAAAAAAAAAGTTTAACTTACAGTAGAATTATGACAAATGATCTTCTCCCAGGTGTGCCTCAACTCTAGCAATCCCTTAGCAGCCAAGGTCGACAAATCCCACCCTCTGAGCAACGGTGGGTCCTTGGCAGGTGAGGGAACCCAATTCCTCAAATTACAGATCTGTTTGGGTAATTACGGTTCTTTATTTTTGGTTAAATGGGTCGACTAAAGTTTCAATCTTTTTAGCTTTTTGTGTGAAAGGGTTATTGATTTCCCTTTTTGTTATATAATGGTGTTGGTTTATTGTACAAATTGCTGGCAGGTGAGGGAACCCAATTTTCGTATGCGCAATCAACTTTTTGAGCGAGGGAAAATATGATGCTTTTGAGCAAAAAATGTTGTAAGGGAGGGAAATGAGTTTTGAAGGGTAATTTTGTCCTTCAATTTTTTCATTAATTGTTGCTGATACAAATGTACTACAAAATAGCATTTCAGTGGATCCCATTTCTTGAAGTTGGTGTTTAACATGTGCCCTAAGGGCACATGTTAATAAAACCCTACAATTAATTATAAAAATAGGTCAACAAATGTGGGTTTATGACTTTATTCCCTCGGCATAACATTTTTTATTTTTATTTTCTGAAAAATTGCACTCACATTGGAGACAAATGTTTCTCATATTTTATTACTCCCACTCTTCCAAACAAGTTTCATTTTTACTAAAGGAAAATAATTATTTTTTGATAAACAGTAATCACCAAAGTATTAAATATTTAACAAATTTTCAAGTTAAACATGAAAAACCAAAACATCGTAATACTAATATCATAGTAGTATTACTTCTTTCGTTTCAGATTAAAAATTTAATTTTTATTTTTTTTTAGTCAAATTAATTATTTTAAAAATTATTTTTTAAACTAATGTTGATTAACTTAAGGTTAAGATATTATAATCATCATAAATTAGATATAATTTATTATGAATTTTAATTTTTATAAATTTTAAAATATATTTAATTATAAAATTTAAAACCAATCAATTTAAAAAAAAATCAAAACCAGACTTTTAATTTAAAACGGGAGAATCATTCTTTTTTTCATCCCCCTAGCTGCTCTTGTGATAACAGCCGGCAGATATAACGGAAAACAATCTGACACGCGTACGACTCTCATTGACTTTCCGACCTTTCCATTTTCCAATCGACGATCAGCATTTGACGTCAAGCAGCCCTATAAATAGTGTTGCAGTCCGCACCCATGTTCAATCATTCCCGGTCCCGACGCCTCAAACTTTCAAAATAAATAAATAAAAATACTCTGATTCTGCCTCTGTATCGAACAATGGCAGAGAAGTCTTTCAAATACGTGATCGTTGGTGGTGGTGTTTCAGCTGTGAGTGCTGATCCTTTAGTTATTTTATTTATGCTTTCTCTTACTTTATTTTGATCATAATTCTGCTTTTGCATTCTGTTTTTTAATTATGTCTGATTTGATTTATCTATCGAACGTTTGTTTTAATGGAGTTCTTTGATTAAGGAATCTGACTAAATAATTATTCTCATGTGTCTTTTAAGTTCTGTTTAAATTTTTTATTTGTGTTACAGTAACTGGATTTTGGTGATTTTCTGATCTTATGTTCAGTTGCTGCTTAAGTATGAATTTCTTTTTCTTTGCTGTTTGGCTAAAAAGAAAAGTAATAATCATCAATGATTTAGTAAACACAACCAAACGCAGCAGTTTTGGTTCTTCATTTGAACAAGGCGAGAATATGTGATAACTCTAGTTTTGCGTATCATTTTCTGGTTTGATTTCCTATGGGTATGTTTGGTAGTTGACCAGTTTTGGGAACAGGAAATGAGGATTTTTTATCCCTATTATTACAGCATCAGCAGTAAAAAAATTCCCACAATTTTAACAAAACACGGTCACATGGGTCCATGAACTTAGTTGTGGCGTAGAATCAAAATATTGATGTTTATTTTGGGGAAAAATATTTATTACTAGGGCTGCAGTGAACTGCATACGGATGTTGCTTTAGTTTCATTGCACATGGCAGAATATTTCTAAACATACAGTAATATAACTAAAAGTCGGTATTGAGGAATTCTCATTTGCATTGACAATGTCATGATAGTTGTCATGTTTTAATTAATTGTATTATGGTTTCAGGGTTATGCTGCCAGAGAGTTTGCAAATCAAGGAGTTAAGCCAGGCGAATTGGCAATTATCTCCAAAGAGGCGGTAGGATCTTGAAACCAGCTTAATATTGGGTAGCATAAATGAGTTTCCACTTGATTCGTTTTTTAGTAACATTATTATTTAGTAAGCAAAGAATCTTAAACAAATTGCTTTGAGGCAAATCCTCAAAGACACGCTGGAATTTCTTGGCTGTTCAGCAGTTCAAGCCAGGGTGCATTAATATTATTTTTAAGTAGGCAAGAGAGTGGAGATCTTTTCTGTTAGTTCAGGTAGCTACTGATCAATAGACCCAATTATAGTTATATTCTTAAAACTATGTTCTAGGACGATTAGCCTAGAAGCATCCTAGTTGATCATTTCTTGTCTGATAAGTGTTTTATGATTAACTTCTAATGTACTCTCAGGTGGCTCCTTATGAACGCCCTGCACTTAGCAAGGCGTACCTGTTTCCTGAGGGTAAGTCATTTTACTTTGTAGTTGTTAAATACAAAAATATAGTGAAGTCTGAGCTACAGCTATTTGGTTATTCATTATATAAATGGTTAATATAATATTAAAATCAAGTTTAGGCTACGTTAAAACTCTGGTCATTCATGTGGTTGCCATTTTTTTTGGTGGTTGAAGTGAAATATTGATATTGATGGTATGCCACAGCACTCCATTTGGAACAAATAATGGTTGCCTTATGTAGCGGGTAATCAGTAAAGAATCTAGTATTGCTTATTGTATCCATTATTACTTAAATTGTCTTTTAAACATGGTGCATAGTTGATTTACCAGTTCTATGAATTGTTTACAGCTGTATGTGTCATTATCAATTCTGTTGATTTCATGCTTTCCTTCTCAAATTATCTCCATTATGGTATACATCATTGCGAGATATATTTGCTTCTTTTACAGGAGCTGCAAGACTACCAGGCTTTCATGTGTGTGTTGGAAGTGGAGGAGAGAGACTGCTTCCAGAGTGGTATTCTGAAAAAGGTGATGCTACAGAACTTTTGGAGGGAAAAGAAAACCATGGGAGGGTACCCTTTCAGTTGTCATATTTCCTTTTAGAGATGCATATCCAAATTAAAAAAAAAATTGTGTAACACTTGCTTATTGAATCCAAATTTTTGCTATAGGCATATCATTGATTCTTAGTACGAATATAGTGAAAGCAGACCTTGCTTCAAAGACTCTAATCAGTGTGGCTGGAGAGACCTTCAAATATCAAACTCTTATAATTGCAACTGGTTCCACAGTAAGCATGCAATCTCCATGGATTATCATCATATCTACGTGACTACATCTTCTGTCTTTATTTTTATTGCCATTACATTAATCTTCTATATCTTTGTAGGTGCTGAGGTTAACAGATTTTGGTGTACAAGGGGCTGATGCCAAAAATATTTTTTACCTGAGAGATATTGATGATGCTGATAAGCTTTTGGAAGTCATTAAAGCAAAGAAAAATGGAAAGGTTGTGATTGTTGGGGGAGGATACATAGGTCTCGAGATTAGTGCAGTGATGAAGCTCAATAATTTAGATGTCAAAATGGTTTACCCAGAACCATGGTGCAGTAAGTGGAGCTTATTTTACGTTTACTGCAGTTGCATTTCACTGTTAATTTGACTTGGAGTTGATCTTTAATTGCTATCCTGCTGATACCAATGTATTTGCAGTGCCTCGGCTTTTCACTGCTGGCATAGCTTCATTCTATGAGGGCTATTATACAAACAAGGAAGTCCAAATCATTAAAGGAACAGTAGCTACTGCATTTAACAGCGATGCAAATGGAGAGGTATGTTGCATTTGAAACCAACTTGTTTACTAATAGATTTTATTTTTTATTACTGAGACTGATGGCATTCTTAATGACGGTTTTGCGTCCCATAATTTAGGTAAATGAAGTAAAACTTAAGGATGGTAGGGTGCTGGAAGCCGACATTGTTGTTGTTGGTGTTGGAGGAAGGCCACTTACAACACTATTCAAAGGACAGGTTGAAGAGGAGAAAGGTGGAATTAAGGTTTGTTTCACTAAACTATTTGAAGCAGCCCCGTCAAATGATTTCTTCTTGGTTTCACTTGATATAGTTGTATAATAAACTCAAAAGTTGAATACTCCTACTGGCTAGTGAGAATTCACCAGTTTTTATACAGAAATAGTGCAATATTAAACATGCTATATCGCGGTTTTGAAAGGGACACTACTTTAATTTGTTAGAATTTGTCTTTTCATGATTAACTGAAATGCAGGCAATAAAACTTGAGCATCTTCAACCACGACTTACTTATGATTGATAGTTAGGAGAATCATCGCGGAAGTGTTATATGGTACTTTTTCTAGAATATAAGATGTAGTCATAAACATCAAGTTCATGTACAAAGTTGGATGCAAAGTACTTTTATTGATCCAATGGTACTTGAGAATTATATTGTACCCTGTTTAATTCTCACGGACTTGATTATGAAGTGTATGACTTGGCCCTTTTCATTTCAGACTGATGCATTCTTCAAGACAAGTAATCTTGATGTTTATGCTGTTGGTGATGTTGCAACTTTCCCCATGAAATTGTATAATGACATCAGAAGAGTTGAACATGTTGATCACGCCCGTAAATCTGCTGAACAGGCTGTAAAGGTTGGTGGTTTCTTTACTGCTTACTGCAAAAACATGAAATTATCAGGATGCATGTATCTATATATTAGCTGTTTTGGAATGTTGATATTTACAAAATTTAGAAAGTTAACACTAACTTAAAAGATTTTTGAGAGAATTTTTTGGAACCTTAACACTCTGTTATTAGTTTTAAAAACTGTAGAAAGAAAGGAAATGGGTAGAAAGTTAAGAAGGAAAACCACAATATTTAATTTTGTAAGTTTTCTCAAGGGTAGAAAAGAGTTAAAAATAGGTATAAAATAACCCCCCTCTTCTTTTTATAACTTTGCAGTACAAAATTGATAGATTTGGGTGGAAAGTATGCTAGGTTGAATGATTTTTCCTTAATTCCTATATTACCATCTGAAAAACAAACAATAAAATTAGGGAATTACTATTTCCACAAGAAAAAAAATGATATTTTCATAAAGTCTCACTCACATGAAGGTGGGCCTCACCTTACTACTCATGTGAGGAAGGCCTTGCGAAAATATCAATTTCTTAAAATTATTTTAAACACTTTGTAAGGGGAAATATATAAAATTATGTAATGATGTTACTGTTTCCTTTTCTTCTGTAATTACAAACAAGACAGGGAAAATATTACTCTTTTACCTCCAAAACTCGCAAAGAAAGCTAATTAACTTTCAACCACTTTATCTCTTTGATAGATTTAATCTCCTTCCCTTTATTTTCCACCCAAATTAAAAAAAAAGTGTAAATAAGTTGTTTGAATTTATTTACCTTTGAATTTTATTCTCTTCCTTAGCTGGCACTATTTCTTGTTTAACTTTAGATCATAACTGATTTCAATTTATAATCTTTAAAAGCATCTCAGTGATCCTCAAGATTAGGTGGCAGAAAGTTGTTTATCTTTGGGGATAAGATGATTTAATGTTATTGTACAAAAAAACTCATTATTAGCACTTCAATATAAGAAGTTCCCAATCCGAAGTTTTTGTTGGATGGTTCTAGGAGTTTTCTTCCTTTACCATTTATATGCTTTTTATCTTCTCTCTTAAGTTAGCAGTGTAGGATTCTGTAGGACAACTGGTGTCTGGTTATCGATACTGGAGTTTGAGCTTGAGCTGATTGGTGCAGGCTATTTTTGCAAGTGAGCAGGGAAAGTTGATTGATGAATATGACTACCTTCCATACTTTTATTCCCGTTCCTTTGATTTGTCATGGCAATTCTACGGTGACAATGTGGGCGAGGCGGTGCTTTTTGGCGATAACAATCCAACATCAGCAAAACCAAAGTTTGGATCGTACTGGATCAAAGATGGGAAGGTAGTGGGTGTATTTCTGGAGGGTGGGACTCCTGAAGAAAACAAGGCCATTGCCAAAGTGGCTAGGGTACAACCTCCAGCTGAGAGTTTGGACGTAGTGGCAAAAGAGGGTATTGCCTTTGCCTGGAAGATATAAATGTTTTCTACCGAATTCACTAGAACTTATTACTAGAACTTTTATTTACCCAAGTATCTGGTTCTTAGATTGCATTAGACTGGTTGGCTTTTTCATTGGTTTGTTTTTTGATAGTGTACCTTTGTTTGCTTTGTTTTTTGGTTTGTTTGTATGGAATGGGATGAAGTCTTTTCGTGAATATAATCCACCTGTCTGCTGCTGAATCTCAGAATCCTTTTGAGAGTGCTTTTTAGGCTTATCGTTTTCTGATTCTTCAAGTATTCAACTGTTCACATATACTACAACTGTTTGTAACTTGGGGTAAAAGAAAGGAAAATAAATGCAAAAAAGGAAAAAAGTTAGCGCAGTGAAATAAATCTAACGGTTAATTTATACTATACTTTTATGAAATCTAATATTAGGAAAAAGATTAAAAAATATTATAAAAAATAAATAAAAATGCTCAAATAAAATTATAGATTTTATTTCCTCCTCCTCCTTCTCCCCCCTCGAGTTCTCCAAATTTCAAACCGAGAGTTCTAGACGAGCTTTCTCATTTCCTGAATTTTACTATGTTAGTAGTATTAGTTTGGACCGCTTCAAGTTTGATCATCCTACATAATAATCTTAGCAGTAGTATTATGGAAGCAAAGTCCTGGATATGATTGGACTGGACTTTACTGGACTGGTCTTGGATTGAGGAACGCGAGACATGGGAAAGTGATTATGACATGTTAAAAATTTAGTATCACCTCAAAAGTACAAATATATTTTTAATTAAAGAACATACTAGAAAATTATATACTAGTATCTAATTTTGGAACCAATGGTTGATGTTCCCTACTAATTTGCATTCCTGAATTTCTGTTTATTGCAACAAATATAGAAACATTAATTTGAGTTATACATGTATATATACGCAACATTATGTACTTCTTTCAAATAAAGCTAAGGATGGTAACATCACATTCTCTTACATTTACCGCAAGTGCAAGAGCTACTAATGACTAGTTTATAATTTAAATTTTGTTTATCTTTCCAATTAGTGTGTATGTGATTACATCTCCAAGTGAAATAATCTAATTTTAAGTTAATTAGGCCTTGATATATGAAATTGAATTAATATGTAGTTGGTTTACTAAGAATCATAATCATTATGAACCAACCCATCAGCTTAATCGAATGGGTCTAGAGACTACTAGGTTGGGGGGGGGGGGGGGGGGGGGGGGGTGTAATTTGGGCCAAGTAGTCCCACAAACAACACAACAGAATAAGATTTTGATGACTGGCCAGAATGGAGCCCAATTCGTTTACCTCGCCCGGGAAAAACCTTACCCGAGCAAGCCGAAACCCTAATAATAAATAGATGCGCCTCTCTGCTCTTACATATTGCATTTCGACGCTCCTAAACTCGTACTCGCACCCGCGCAGATCCATAGCATTTCTAGTAATGTTTCCTTCTCTCTAAATAAGTTTATTTGCATATATTTCTACGCGTTTCCTTAGAAGCTGACGTATAATTTGTTTATATATCGACTCTATTAGGGTTTGAGGAGAGATGAAGGTTATTGCTGCCTATTTGCTCGCTGTTTTGGGTGGAAACACCACTCCCTCCGCCGATGATTTGAAGAAGATTCTCGGATCTGGTACGGTCTCTCTTTCTGCATAGTTGTATGTGTATGTGTAATTCCCAACATCTAATATATGTAATTAGTAGTATAAATGCGGTTGTATTAGTATATATCGCGAGGATGCTTGTTTGATCCAGATAGTTTTAATCTAGGTTGTTGCCTTTTTCCTCTCTGATTTTAATTGGGTAAGTATAGCGTTAAAAGCTGGACCTATTTTAGACCAAACTAAAAATAGTCGATTTGTAATCGGCGTTGCTCATTTTGGTGGTTTTGTAGTTAATATTGGTTTTGAGGAGTTTAATCATGTATGAGAATTTAGAATGGTTTAATAGGATTGTAACTCATTTATTGCATTGGACTACGCCTGCAACTTACGTCTTTCTTGAAAACTTGGGCTTGGGTTTAATTTTTCAAATTGAATATCCTATACTTCTAAATTATGTGACCTTTCTTTATCTAGTGGCAGCAAAAACTTAGGCTTGGGTTTAGTTTCTTTATTGTATACTCTGTGCATGTGAATCACTTGACCTTTCTATATTCAATGGAAGCAAAAACTTGGGCTTGTTTATGTGCGTTCCTGGTAGAGTTTTGATTTTGGATAGCTTTTATCTTAAGGGCCATAAACTTTGGTCTTGTGGGATTTTTGCTGTAGGTATGTGGTGTTTCTTTTTTTTCTGTTTTGAAGATTTTCTGAATCTTTTTCAGTTGATCATTAGTGACTGCCAATTGAATTGCATTTAAGATTTTCACTCTACTCTTTTTTACGCAATTATTGCTCATATGATATTTTATTGGAATTCTTGTATTGTTTTTTATCATTTGAATTATCTATTGTGTGATAAGTAGGAGGATCATTAAAATGTTTTATATTTAGATGCATTTATATTTTTCATTGCTTCTTTCCTTATTCATGAGTTGGGGCATATTTAAATTGCAAAATGTTTCTGTCATATACAGTTGGAGCTGAAGCCGAGGATGATCGGATCGAGTTTCTTCTGTCGGAAGTTAAGGGCAAGGATATAACAGAGCTTATAGCATCTGGACGAGAGAAGTTGGCATCAGTACCGTCTGGTGGAGGTGGTGCTGTTGCTGTGGCTGCACCTGGTGGCGGTGGTGGTGCTGCTGCTCCAGCTGCAGCTGAGTCCAAGAAAGAGGAGAAGGTGGAGGAGAAAGAGGAATCAGATGACGTAAGTACCTTTCCAATTGCCAAGAGATTTGTTATTTACCAACACATTTTTTGTTTATATCATCATATATTATATATTTGCATGTTTGCCTTTTCTGTACTTTGACTCAACTTGCTCAGAATATGATGTCTTTGCAAAAGTCTAATGGTAATAGGAGGGAAAGGCATAATATTACACAGACATCATAATTTTTTTTATTCCTAAAGTGATTGTGACTACAACCAGGGTGGTTCTCTGCATTGTTCATACTTCAGTGTAGACTCAGTTGTGTTTGTGTGGATATATTTTTAGTTTACTGAATAACCTTCATTCATCCAATTTTAAGTTCAAAATATTTCTACTCCACTCCCTTCATTCTTTTACTCACAAGGTATTTTTTCTTTGTTTTTGACCTTATGCAGGATATGGGCTTCAGTCTTTTTGACTGAATGGTTTCCGGAGTCTGGATAGAGGCTATTTTTTTTCTTCTGAAGAATGATTCTAGTTTTTGTTTTTGTTAGAAATTTAGTAACAAGCTAAAAGACTTTTTTCAATTTTATATTGTCGAATGGAATACTGATTACTCGGTTGTCTACTTTTGGAAAATTTTGTTTCGACTTCTAGTTTTTGTCTGAGTTTGAATGTTTGAGGACCTTCTAATTTTGAAATAGATGTCTTGTCCATATAAAAGAATCTGTATAAGGTATGCTTTATTGGTTATGAAATTGATGCAAGTAGCTTAGCTAGTGATGGTGTCTTTTGACCAGTCTTGTGGCGTCAACAAATTTAACAAGAATTTCTCTTCTGAATGACTTGCAGGGGTCCATAAGATACGGTATACATTAATTTATTCGGCTTGTTATTTAATAAGACGGTGCTAGTTCCAGTGTATATTTCTTTCTTGATAAAATTAATTGAGCCGAATTTGGAGTCTTACTAAATCCCTTATTTCAGTATGTTTTAGTTTTGTTTAGCATAGAGGAGAAAATTAATTTGCTAGGCAAATATCAATTATGAGAGGTGACACAGCGGAACCTCCTCCATATCAGGATTGGTTGATTCTTTTCACGGCCTTGCCAAACTCTGAAACTTTTACTAGGTTCCAAAATTAGGGGAAAGAAGCTCCTTCCATTTTCCGTTCAAAGAACTCTCAGTAGCTAACTTTTGAATTATGCCTGCCTTAACATTTTCTAGAATGAAATAGAAATTAAATCACTACAAACTAAAAACTGCTGCTTGGGGACATCGACTGAGCCACTACTGAGGATCCATTTTTTAACAGCTCAGGCCTATATATGAGTCCACGTCCTATTCT
This sequence comes from Hedera helix, assembly GCA_947179155.2. NCBI lineage: Eukaryota > Viridiplantae > Streptophyta > Magnoliopsida > Apiales > Araliaceae > Hedera > Hedera helix. The sequence continues at coordinate 50,572,349 of OX359266.1, read as the reverse complement.
ATTAGAGCTGACGCTTTTTGGACATGTCTTGAAGACACGTTGTCAACAAGATTCGAACCATCGACTTTTATATTGATAGAATTAAATTATACCAATCTTGCAATTTGCTCATTTAAAGTCTTTGATTACTATTAGATTTCTTTCTTTAGTAAATATAGTAATAGTATATTAGTGTCTACTTACTATTATATTTTCTTTAGTGAATATATTAGATTACAGTGTTTAGTACTATAATATTTCTTTAGTAAGTGTACTACATTAGTGTCTTTGATTACTATAAGATATTTTTTGACATTTAAATGCAAAATTATTTCAGTGACTCGTATAACAAATACATATTTATTAAAAAAATATTGAGTTCTATTAAAAAAATTATTTTATGATCTTGGGGCGTGGTCATTGTGCCCAGGACACTGAATAACTTCTCATTCAAGTTGGAGTCTCGGAATGTTTAGACTTGACTATAGATTGCTTTGATTGGCTAGGGGTAGTAGGATTACTTGATCTCATGCAGAGGGAAAAATGATTATTTTAATTAATTTGGAAGTGTTCGTAGTTAATACAAATTAGGTTGCAACGTGAGAGCAATTTTTTTTCCAGCTTTTATATATTATATATGGAGGATTCCAGCACAAACTTCGAAGAACAACGAGAAAGAAATTTGTGAACTGGCGACCAATGTTCACAAAATGAAATACAACGAAGAAGAAAGTAATGGAACTTTAAAATGAAAGGACTTGAATCTAAATCTAGTAAACATGCCTGGATTGTATGTATGCCCACTTTGTTGGTCTTTCTGCATCAACATTGAACCCAAATATCAAATCAGGCAATTTTACAAAAACCGTTTCTAGAAATGAACTGATGCAGCTAAATTTGCAACTTCAACCTTAACTTCCTAGTTTGTACCTTAGGAACAGTAGCAGGCGAAAACTGAGGTAGGTTTATCTCACCAGTTACATCTTTCTCCTGAGGACTTTCACTTTGACAGGCAAACATAATGATTCTCGGTTGATAATTGAAATGTCTCCTCCATTCTCTACATGGATGAGTTATATATAAAATCATCATGACAAAAATTGATAACAAAATGAAAATCTATAGACTATTGCTCAGGACATGAATGAAAGGTTAACAATAAACCCTTCTCTCTCTCCTTGTCTTCCCATCATTCTTCAAAGTAAATATAAAGAATCATCAAATTAGCCTACTGTTGACACTAAAAGGAAACTCTATTTACACAAGCATTAATTAGCAGGAATCAACAACAAATTTTCTCAGATTAGCATATAACTTTAAACTATTAACCCTTTCTATTAGTCTACTTTGAACAATACAAGTGACTCTTTAAAAATCGCATTACTCAAAACTCAAAAGGAACGAGCTCAATGTATGTTTACATGCCAAAATCATAACCAACATCTAGCCTACCAAAATATTTCGGCAAGTCAAAATATCAAACTTGTTGACACTAGACGACAATACATCATGAACTATAACTTAAGAAATTTAAATTTACCCAACTGTGAACACACATAGGACAAACAGCTAAATTTGAGTGGGAGCACTCTCTAAGGTTTTGCAACAAGTTAACTCAGCAATTCCCATATCATGGTTGTTTAAGGTTTAGACAGATCGGATTAGTCCAGTTGTATGCAAAACTTAACATTGATCCTTGATGAACAATCCCTTGAAATGCAATTAAAATTGTTCAAAACAAGTAGACTAATTATAGGTTGGAGCGGCAATTTGTAACACGACACAAACACGGGATACAATAAGAGAGTTAGCGTTGATCATAACCGATTTACGTTTAACACAAAATTTAGGTGGGTCAGACAACGAGTTGACACGTTTAGACAGATTTATTAGGAAATAAATATGATATATCATTATAATTTACCTTGAATAATAAATATTGAGTTTTAACTTTCTTAGTTACTTTTCTAAGCATGTTATCTCGTATTTTGATAAATATATATTATTATGATGAATAAATACCGTTATTATTCAATAAATAAGTAAATGGCATTGTATCCTTTTATTTAAAATTTTTAATTTTTGAACTAAATAGGTTAGGTTAAACGGGTCAACACAATTAATAAACAGGTTAGTGTTAATGTTAAGGATGTTGACACAATTAATTAAACAGGTCGGATTAGTATTTAATTATTTAGTGTAATACTTATAATCTAACACGACACAATTGCCACCTCTAAGGCCCTCCTAAGAACCTATGAGCCAATCCTACAGTCAACTAGTGGCGACCAAGGCCTCATTATATTTATAGAAAAACACTGGACAGTAGTTGTTACAGTTGGTTCAAAACCACTTATTAGTTTGATTAATGGAAACAGTAAAATTGTTAAACTGACAATAATGAAATCAGTGAAATTACAAAACATGTTTAAAGAAATTCCCAAGACTACATTATATATATGTATATAAATTATTATATAAAGCAGATTGGTTCTGATTTGGGAACATCGACTTGCAGTCCAAATTTTCTCATATTCAGCAGAATACGAATCAGCATATGATACGTAGCACTTTCCTAAAAAACTGATGTAGTTTACCAGGAATGTGATTACCTTAAGAACGTGATTGATGAGGACAAACGCAGAACCTCACTTGGATCAAACTGGAACTCGACTTCTCCGCAGAGCTTACAAATCATGTCCATAGCTCTAAAGTGATTCTCAACCGACTAATCAAAAAGTGAAACCGTAATATTCCCCGGGAATATCTCTTCAGCTTCGGCAGCCGCATGTGCTTTCTTCTTCTTCATCTGTCCTTGAGCTGTTTTCTTCTTCCCCTTTCTTTGACTCAATGCTTCAGCAATTGTCGCGTCCATGTCTATATCAATTTCTTCACCCATGTTACAGTATAATAGCAATTCTAGGGTTTTGCCGTTAAACCTTTCTCTGTAACTCCACCACCATTGACACAAAAACAGCGGGAGTTGCTGTTGGAGGGTAAAATTACGTCCCGATAAGGTTTAATGGTTACGTAGGTTCAAACTTCATCTTGGGCTCCACTTTAGAAATCCTAGACGGATATAACTTTTCTTTTTCTTTGGGTTGATATCCGGGCCTAGATGAAGTCGGCTTAGGCCTTACCGCCTCAGGATAATTAACTTCTTTTATATAATTTCCTAAAATTCAATAGTATTTAATTTTAAGAGAAAAAAAAAAGACATGAAAGACTTCGTACGTACTAAATTCCTAAAAATAATATAATGAGACGTTAAAATGACAATAATATTCTTAATGAATGAGTTATTCTTATAGACTTAGTAGTGTGTACCAAGTCCATCACCTCTCCTTAATACTATCATTGTAAATATTATTACTATTGCTACAAATATTATTATTATTATTATTATTACAATTATAAAGTTTGCCTAAACCATCTAAAAAATGAAACAAATGGAAGAGGGCTTACATGAAATACAATATAGCCACTGAAGATGCAGTTATTCAATCTCATTAATTATCTTTTATCTTTTACTCCATATAAAGTGCGAGAGGGTAGGACAAGGTTATATTGTTTTTAATTAACTTCCTACATTCTACAAGCCAATTTTTAATTATTATTTTTTTTTATTTTAAAAAAATTATCCGCACATGTAAATGTGTGTCACGTGTACTGGCCAATTATATATAAAGAATGAGAAAAAAATTAGAGGCGAGTGAGTTATTATGTATTAAATTTTAAAAAATATTATATTGAAACTATAAAATGATACTCTTAATAGATGAATTGGTTTTGTAGATTTAAAGTGTACTACTAAATCATGCACATTCCTTGGCCCTATAAAGAAATATCAGTATAAGCAAAAATTCAAAATCTCATATTGCTGTTGGACCTAATTGGGTTAGTATTTTAGACTATGATCCTATTCGGATATAGTCAACCTGAAATAACCAAAGTTATCAAACAAACACCGAAAATGTTTCAACATCAAAACACATGGAGGGTTAGTTATATATATATATATATATGAAAAATTATTTACAGTAACCAGATGATGTTGGGAGTAATTAAAATTGGTCTGCCGCAAAAAAAAATAGTGGCACAATCAAAAATATCTCCTACATTAATTGTTGTAATAGTATTTCAGCAACCGATTACTACGGATGAACATCCTATATATATATATATATATATATATATATATATATAAATTCCGTGTAAATATAGTTATAAACATAATATGATTTTGGATGTCACTACTGCTGACTGTAGTAATTAATTACAATGTTATTATTTTGCTAGTATATATCAACGTCGTTTTGATCCCACATCGTAAACAAGCTGTGCGTTCCTCTTTCTTTCCTCGCAAACCTAACTAACTTGGTACATATATAGTACATCCTATCTCAGATGCAACCGAATGCTCGCCTGCCCTTTTATCCAAATATTTTTTATATTGAAATAATAATATATTTTTAAAGTTGATAAATTTTATATTTGAGATTTTTTTGTGCAATAGAAGAAGTACTACGTCTGTTTCAAATTATTATAAGATTATTATTGACTTTTAAAAGTCAATTTTTATATAATATTTTTAAACACAAAAATTAAAATGATTTATTAAAAAATTATAAAACAATAAATTTCATAATGAATAGTATTTTTTATATAATATTTTATTTATTATTATATTAATTAAAATTAAAAAAATTAATGTCAATTTTAAATTTAAAAATATTTTGAATTAAATTAAAAAAATTAATAATATCATTATATTTTAAAACGGAGAGATAGTATTATATTTGAAGCATAATTGTAAAACATTGATGCATTTAATTTAAAACATTGATGCATTTAATTTAAATATGAATATACAGAGAGACGGAGAGACAAGGAAGACCGATATGGAAACTGATTCGTTCGTGGTTGCAAACTCTCGTGGAGCCAGGACAACATACATGTGAATTGTGATTTTTATGTCCTGACAATGTAACTTGTAGACTACAACCTCCGTATATAAAGTACAAATTTTATATATATATTAAAAAAAAAAAAAAAAGTGAGTAAATAAATGTTTAAAATTTATTTTTAGTGATTTTATAAAGTAACTAGCTATTAAACCCGTGCGAGACACATATTTGATAGGCATAAATTAGCTACTCTAATTTTTTAGCACATTTTTATCTAGTAAAATAAAATATATTTGTTCATATATTTTTCTTTTTTAAAGGATAATAAGTGACTAATCTATCCTAAATTCTTTATCATTTGCATTTCTCATTGTATACGTAAAAAAATACACTTGTTATTTAATGAAATTAATCTTCACTTTCAATCACAAACTCAGTATAATAGCAAGTAAGGGTCGATCTCACAAAAAATAATTAATTTAATTTTATGCAATGTAAATTAAAACTGGGGATTTTGAATGAATTATAATTAACTAAATAAATAAAAGTAAATTAATGAAATTAATTAATAAATTAAAGACTTCCGTTCTTCGGTTTAATCTCACCCTTACAATTAATAAATCAATCAATCATAATAGATTTCTATCTTCCATAAAACTAATAACTCTAGGCAACAACAAATTCTGCTACCCGAAATTTTTCTTAATTTTAATCTAACAAAATAAGCTCTTCATTAGATTTTAACCATTATACAACCTATAACAAGCTCTCTAAATTCAATATAATGGAAGCATTAATCACAAGAAAATTAGATAATTCTAAGCAACAACCTCATAAGCTCGGACTGTTTAACTTACATCATGATAACCATAGAAATAAATAAAAGTTTGACCACAATCATTTATCACTATTCACTACCAACGATTAGGAACAATATCAATTACACGTAATATAATTCATAAATCTTGCAATTGATAATAATTTGATTAACTCAACAGGCCAAAATTAAATCAATTAAACCCAATATCAAATAAACAATTAAAACAAATTAGCATAAATAATTTCATATAAAGAATAATAAATAATATTATTGAATTGATTTAACCATTAATTATAATCGGGTTTAAAATTTCCTAGAATTGAATAATAAAATTAGCCAAACATAATAATAATAATATATATAGAAAAACAATGAGAGAGAAAGAGAGAGAGAGAGAGCTCCTAATTATATCTAATAATCTGCTAATTACCTGATCTAATGTAATATAATGTATTTATAGAAGTACAATAATAATCTTAAGCTAATATGGAATTAAAATCCAATTTGAAATCAAATTAAAGCTCAAAATCGCGAATAATCCGTTTTTGGTAATTAACGCGTCAAACAAACAGGGCACTCGCGTCCTTTGACCAAGTCAGCGTTCCCATCCGTGCGCCATTTCTTTTCCTCAGCCCAAACCGCAAACGACGTCGTTGGATTGATGATACTAGGCTACCGCGCATTGCGCGTCAATTTTTCCTTTTCCTAGCCAGAACGTTGTCGTCCCAGATTCTCCGTTGTTTTTATGTTGGCGCATTGCGCGCAATTTAGCTTTTTCAGATAATTACAATTTTGCCACCAGTTGTCAACTTTAGCTTAATTACACATTTGCCTCTAGACTTGCTAAATTTATAAATTTGCCATCTAAGTTGTAATTAATTCCTACAAAATAAAATAAAAACATTAAAAAAAATAAAAATAATATAAAAATACTAAAAATACATAAAAATAATAATAATGCATAATAATAAATAAATTACCTAAACCACTAAAAATACCTTAAAACTCACAAATAATTAAGCATAATAATACCCAATAAATAGATATAAAATCTACTTATCAAATACCCACACACTTAAATCTTTGCTTGTTTTCTCAAGTAAAACAAGAATAAAAATTATAAAAATTAAACTAATAACCAAATCACTTAATTGACTCGAAAAACAAATCAATATGAATCCAACATTAGCCTCAAAGATTTTTAAAATAATAACTCAAAGAAAATTTTAAAATCATGCAAAATTCAAAATTTTAACATATTTATTAATCTTACTCTATTCAAGACCCTTCGTGTGTGTGTGAATCCAAATGTATCAAAATAGCAAAAAAAAATTAGATCCACTCACATAATTAAATGTCTAATAAAAGATTTAGATCCGCTCACATAATTAAATGTCTCTTACTTTTCACAGTACTTAAAGTTAATATAAACAAATATAACTAGAAGATCAAAAGATTTTTAATCTTGATAAACTCACTAGGATTATTAATATCAATTTTTTTCAACTACTTTTTTCATTTTTTTTCTTCTTTTAAATTGATGCATTTTATGTTATATCCCATTCTTTTTCTTTTCTTTCTGCCTTAGTGAGTGCATTTTATGCTCCATCTCACTTTTTCACGTGTTTATGAGTGAGTGCGTTTTACGCTCCATCTCAACCCACCACAAGAATTCTTCTTTTTCAATTTAACAATCCTAGGAAAATTACCTAAATCATCTCTCCCAAAAATTATATTTTGCCTCATATTTCACTTCAAATAATGATAAAATAAAATATAGAGCTCAAAAATATCTTTCATAAGCATTTAACCATATAAACTTTCTTTAAATTAAAACTAGCTCAAACAAGTGGATATAAGTGCATAAAAGTTAAAGGGATCTCAAATAAAGTAATAACCAATAAAAGGTCAAAAATTCAAACTAAGCAAAAATTTATCCCTTTTCTAAAAAATATTAAATAAAAATTAAATTTTTTATCATTGGCTAAAAATTAAAATCAAATTAACTCATTACTCAAGTGACACATCCTAAATAAAAAATTAACTGACTACCCATTTTCGTAGAAAACACGGTTACACTTAGGTGCTGTTTGATAAAATTCTGTATTAAGATCTGAATAATTTAGACATCTGAATAATATAGAGCATCTGAATAAAATTGTATCTGAATGAAAAAATGTTGTTTGATAATCAATTTTTTCAGATGTCTGAATAACAGTATTTTACCATTTTAACCCTATGAACAGTTGAACATTATAATAATAATAATAATAATAATAATAATAATAATAATAATAATAATAATTATACTAATAATAATTATAATTAATAATAATAATTATAATAATAATAATAATAATATTAATTATAATAATAATAATTATTATAAAATAATAATAATTATTATTATTATAAAAATAATAATTATAATATTAATGATAGTGCTAATAATAATACTAATACTAATAATTATTCTAATAAAAATTATGATAATAATAATTATAATAATAATAATAATCATAATTATAATTATTATAATAATAATAATAATTATTATAATATTAATATTAATAAAAATAATAATAATTATAATAATAATAATTATACTAATAATAATTATAATTAATAATAATAATTATAGTAATAATAATATTAATTATAATAATTATAATTATTATTAATAATAATTATTATTACTATAATTATTATTAATAATAATTATTATTACTATAATTATTATTAATAATAATAATTATAATATTAATATTAATAAAAATAATTATTATTATAATAATAATTATACTAATAATACTTATAATTAATAATAATAATTATAGTAATAATAATATTAATTATAATAATAATTATTATTATAAAAATAATAATAATTATATTAAAAATAGTACTACTACTACTACTACTACTACTACTACTAATAATAATAATAATAATAATAATAATAATAATAATAATCATAATTATAATAATAATAATAATAATAATAATAATAATTATAATAATAATAATAATAATAATAATAATAATAATAATAATAATAATAATAATAATAATGATAATGCTAATAATAATACTAATAATAATAATAATAATTATTATAATATTAATAATAATAAAAATAATAATTATTACAATAATAATTATACTAATAATAATTATAATTAATAATAATAATTATAGTAATAATAATCATAATTATTATTATTATTATTATTATTATTATAAAAATAATAATAATAATAATAATATTTATTATTATAATAATAATAATAATATTGAGTGTTGGATATAAAAGGAATTTGTTAATATTGAAGAGGATATTTTTGTCCAAGTTCATTAAGATGCTCCTCTTAATGGTTTAGATTTGATTTTGTATCTCAACCATTTAGAGGCATTCAGATGTAACAAAAAAAAAAACAAACAACTTTGTTCCTCTTAGCGATTAAGAGGTTGTCCATTAAGAGCTATTAAGACACAAACAAACAGCACCTTAGTATGTGCAACAAGCCTTTAAACCCCAAGATTACCCCCAAGTGGACGAGTTTTGTCTCGTGAGGGTTTGCAGTGAATTTACCCACAAAATTCAAAAATTTAAAATTTTTAAAATTCCCTTCAAATAAAATAAATATCCTAAATCCCTTCCCCCACACTTAAAATTTACATTGTTCCCAATGTAAACTATAATGCAAAGAAACAGACCAAATAAATATAAGGAAAAAGGAAAAGAAATTCAAATATGATTTCTTGGGTTGCCTCCCAAGCAGCGAAACAGGCACAAATAAATATAAGGAAAAAGGAAAAGAAATTCAAATATGATTTCTTGGGTTGCCTCCCAAGCAGCGCATTTGTTTATTGTCATTGACTCGACATCAAGCCGAATCACTACATCACTCCAACTTCATGAATTTTGAGTACCCCATCCATCACGTTATTCTTCATCGGTAGATTTAATCTCCCTTGAAATTGATATGAAGGTTTTACTCCATCTTCAACGAACAAGTATTGGAGATAATTGGAGAAAGTCTTTAAATTTGGGATGAGAATTTGTAAAACAGAAGATAAATTTTTTTCTTGAGTGACAGGTAATGGAACGAAAATAATTGTATTACTATCTAAAATCACTGACAAAGAATTTAATGCAGTTTCAACCTCCTTTAAATCTTGTTTCAGCTTAATTTCTTCTTCCTCCTTTAACTCCAAACTGTTTGTACTTGCATTCTCTAAATTCTCTTTATCTATTTCTCCAAAAATTTTCTCTACCTTAGGCATGTAATCAGCACAAAGAACATCATTGTCTACGTTGATACTGTCCGTTTTTGCATTGATGTTCTCTGCTTTCTCTTGCATCGACGATGGAGGTACTATCTTTTGAGAATCTAATTAAACAATTGTAGTAGTAAACTGACTCATTTGATTCTCTAAATTATATATAGAAGTTTTTATCTTTTGTTGGAATTGTTGTGCTTGAGTCATGAAAGCTTTATACATATATTCTAAAGACATATCAAAATTAGATAATTGGTCATGTTGTTGTTGGGGACATGGTTGTTTGTATTGTGGATTATTTGGAAAGTTTTGGTTTGCGTGCCAATGTACTGGTGAATTCTCAATTTCTCATAACTGAAATTATGATGATCATTCCATCCTGAATTATATGTGTTTAAATAGGGATCATATCTCCTTTCTGATTGATCAAAGAAACCACCAACTACATTGACTTGTTCATAAAACTACTCTCGAAGCATTGGACACATATCCGTTGGATGTCCTATTATCGCACAAATTTTCAAGTACCTACAACCATTTGATAAACAAAAGAAGTTAGACTATCAGTTTGTTGCTCATGAGAATAAATATTACCTCATTAACATAATCAGGTATGACTTCCATCCTTAACCTGCAAAACTCAATTAAACTATGAAAAACTATAAAAATAAAATCTAAGAAAAATTTCTAAATTAAAATAAAGTTTACAAAAGCACAAAAATAAATTAAAATCACTCCCCGACAACGGCACCAAAATTTAGAAACTGTCGTTAACACTCCAAAATTAATCCTCATTTTCAATCACAAACTCAGTATAATAGCAAGTGAGGGTCGATCCCACAAAGAATGATTAATTTAATTTTATGCAATGTAAACTAAAACTGGAGATTTTGAATTAATTATAATTAACTAAATAAATAAAAGTAAATTAATGAAATTAATTAATAAATTAAAAAACTTCAATTCTTCGGTTCAATCTCACTTTTACAATTAATAAATCAATCAATTAGAATATATTTCTATCTTCCATGAAACTAATAACCGTAGGCAACAACAAGCTCTACTACTCGAAATTTTTCTTAATTTTAATCTAGCAAAATAAACTCTTCATTAGATTCTAACCATTGTACAACCTAGAACAAGCTCTCTAAATTTAATATAATGGAAGCATTAATCTCAAGGAAATTAGATTATTCTAAATAACAATTTCATAAGCTCGGACTGTTTAACTTACATCATGATAACCATAGAAATAAACAAAAGCTTGACCACAATCATCTATCACTATTCACTACCAACAATTAGGAACAATATCAATTACACGTAATATAATTCCTAAATCTAGCAATTGATAATAATTTGATTAACTCAACAGACCAAAATTAAATCAATCAAACCCAATATCAAATAAACAATTAAAACAGATTATCATAAATAATTTCATATAAGGAATAATAAATAATATTATTGAATTGATTTAACCATTAATTACTGAATAATAAAATTAGCCAAACATAATAACAATAATAATATATAACAAAAAATATGAGAGAGAGAGAGAGAGCTCCTAATTATATCTAATAATCTGCTAATTATCTGATCTAATGTAATATAATGTATTTATAAAAGTACAATAATAATCATAAGCTAATGTGGAATTAAATCCAATTTGAAATCAAATTAAAGCTCAAAATCACGAATAATCCATTTTTGGCAATTAACGCGTCAAACAAACAGGGCAGTCGCATCCTTTGACCAAGTCAGCGTCCCCATCCGCGCGCATGGTGCGCATACATTTCTTTTCCTCAGCCTAGATTGCAAACGACGTCGCTGGATTGATGATACTAGGCTACCGCGTATTGTGCATCAATTTTTCCTTTTCCTGGCCAGAATGACGTCATCCCAGATTCTCCGTTCCTTCGATGTCTACACATTGCACGTAACTCAGCTTTTTCGGATAATTACAATTTTGCCACCGGTCGCCAACTTTAGCTTAATTACACATTTGCCACTAGACTTGCTAAATTTACAATTTTGCCATCCAAGTTGTAATTAATTCCTACAAAATAAAATAAAAACATTAAAAATAAATAAAAATAATATAAAAATACATAATAATAATAATAATGCATAATAATAAATAAATTACCTAAAATACTAAAAATACTTAAAAACTCAAAAATAATTAAACATAATAATACTCAATAAATAGATATAAAATCTACTTATCAGCACCGTTTCTATTTCTCTGTGTAAGGGAAGTAAACTGATTGATCTGCCCTAGGAGAAGCAATGTTGAATTTGGGATCAAAGATGTTGATGCCAGAATCAACCTTATAAATCCTCAGAAGCGTAAATGCAGTGTGGCTTTCGTACTATCCTGGCCTATCCTTGCTTCTAGCAATTTCCTGGTATGTACTAGCGATGATGAAATCTGCAACATTCATTGCAACTTTGATAAAAATTACAAGGAGAAAGAGAAAAAGATAGATTGAAGAAGAAGATTTTAATTCATTTCATTCATTCATATGTCATTCAATACAAACTTAGACTTTTTATAATAACAATGTAAAAGCTAGAAACTAATCCTACCCATTAAATTTAAGAACTTATCTCAGCCCTTAGATCATTTTAACAACTTAATATACTTAATTTGATCAAGATCATGATTGAAAGAACTAACAGCACAACATACCCCAATTCTAAGACCATTCCTCCAAGTATTAGTAACAGCGTATATTATATATAGAACAAGTTTACAAACACAAATTTAAAATATAAATTCAAGCACAAATTTTCAACTCACCATTAAAAAATGGGGCCTGGTACGAAAATTCGTGTCAGGCCTCATTTTTTAATGGTGACATGGGAGTTTGTATTTAGATTTGTGTTTTATATTTGGTGTTTGGTGTCTGTGTGTGTAGACTTATCCTTATATATATATACACATTGAAGAAAATAACTTAGAAATTATTTTTTTCAAGACACAAGCAGATGTAACTTTATGAAGTACTTATATACAAATTAAATTATATACCTACATTCATTCTGTAAAGCTCACATCCATCCTTTCTACTCTAAGAATTTAACATTTCAACTATATCTGTGGCGGTGCTACACTAACTTTCTATCTGATAAGAAGCAGATGAATATAAGAAATCTGATTAAGATGCCACGAGATGGATGAAGTAAACCAATGGCAGCAGTATCATCACCCTCTCCATGAATGACCAGAACATAAGGAACTTTTTTAAGGGTTTGACATGCATGCTACATCACAAATGATAAAAGATGGACTCGGTTACTATGAAGTGAAGTTCATGGTAAGTTCATTTCTAAACCAATAAGGTGCTGACACGTAAATAGAGAAAATACTCCTTAGCTTGCATGTCAGCATCTTATTGATCTAAAAATGAATTTATCATGAAGTTCACTTCATAATAATTGGATCCATAAAATATCATTATGCATGTATTAAAGTAAAAAAGGAAACAAATCCACATAGTTAGAAACATAAAACAAACCAATAAGAGATTTTTATGAAAATGAAAAGCAAACACAACCGCACATGTGCCTGGACCATCAGATAGATAGCATACACAATTAATAAGATAATACAATTGAATAATTAGAAGAAGAAGATCCTTGTAGAATGGTGAAGAGTCCTCAATACCTACTGAAGTAGTGTTTATCAGACACAATGAAGGACACGGAAGAGGCAATTACCCGTCCCACTCTTAGTATAAATTGGAGCATATTTAAGACCCAAATTGTAACTGAATTAAAGAGCCTAATAACTTGAGAAAAGGAATTATTACCGGGGAATTGTAACTAATTGAAAGAGTTGGAAGAGTTTATGACATATAGTCAAAATGAGGGTATTAATTTTTACCGAGAAAATTTATTACCTTTAACATCCGTCAGCAAAAATTATTACGGCCCTAAAGGGATTACCAAATCAAGTATTTCCCTCATTTTGCCAATTTATATATATTAATAGATGAGTAGGTTTTTTTTTAATACTAATAAACCTTATGAATTGACATAATTATTCTTCACGTATTTTATTTCAATCTTTTAGGAACAAAAATAATTATATCTTTAAATATTCTTTTACAGAATGAGGGAGTATTAAAATTGCAAGTGCATCTAGATTATTCTAATTTCCGACTGACAGGTACCTAGTACCTATATACTAGTATCTTTAGTACTAATTAAGTACGCACCAACTAATTATGTTTTTTACTATGAATATATAGTACAGTACGTCTCGCATACTTATATTTTTACAATTTGTTTTAATATTTTTATATATAAATTATTATTATATCGATGATTAAAATCGTTGTTATAAATTTATACGATACTATTCATATAAAAATATCAAAAAATCTTATAAAAATATTAATTTTCGTTAGTTTTGTATCTTAATAAATACGCATCAATTAATTACCAACAAGTACTTCAAATTGGAGCCGTATTAATTAATTATTTCATGGATTTGCATATTCAGGTACTGCAATGAGTAAAGTAGGACATTATACAGTAGCCTAAACCACGAATTGAGGTTTAATATGAAGCATCAAGTTATTATTATTTATAAAAATGAGTTGCATTTTGTGTAACAGACAAATTGCAAAATAAAATGTATCTCATTTCAATAGGCTTTATAAATGACCTTGGTGCCAACGTCACATTATAATCAAAATCTTTTGTACCACCTTTAATATTCTAGTTGTCTTAGTTGTCTGAGAATTTGTGATCTATTCAATCCTCTCCAGTCAAGGTGATTAATTTGATATGTGTGTGTGTCTGTGTGTGATGCTAAGGTGGTAACCAAGTAATGATTGCGCCTGAATCACGATCAGCTCCATTCAATTTTTAGATGAAATTCTATAATAGACTTGTATATGTTTGTGCTTTCACAATCTTTAGAAGACTTGCGCACTAGTACTCATACATTAGGTAATAACCGAATTTATACAGTATTATGATTTTATGTATTAGTTTTTTTTATTTTTTTTTGTAGTTATGTAGATAAATATTAGTGGTAATTCTTTTAAATTAACTTTATAATTCTATCAAATCTCATGTATTGAAGATAAACGTTGCAATCATAAATAGTAAAAAAAATATTGCAAAATAAAACACTCATTTATATATAAATATTCTAGAGGACATAGAATTTCATTTGTAATTTACCAGCTTAAAAACATGCATAAACAATGATGAATATTTGCACATATAAATCACTCACAAATTTTATACTGTGTATATATGGAGAAATTGTATATATGTTGAACATATACATATTCCATGCATGAAGGAATACATAAATACACCATAATAAACATGCTACAGATATGTACTTACCCAGGCCAGTAATTCATACCTGAAAATAAATATTCCTACTGATCAAACTAACCTACCTACCAGATCTATAGACTTGCTAGTAATTTAGTTTCAACTTGATGGCCCAATTAACAGCGACCACTAGTAAAAATATATATTCAAATGTCACAGCACTATAAAACAGTAACTACCTTTATGGTGGCGACTTTTAACACTATTGCCCGTATTTTTGTCCGTTGTTATGGCCTGTTTGGCCTATGATCATCATCAAGATCTCCTTTCTCTAACAAATACCGGTAATCCGCCGCTAAAAGTGGCGGTGAGGCCCGGAGAAAACCGGGGTGTGTGAGATGGCGAAGCTAATTCTATATGGAACCGCCGCAGCAATGAGAGCGCCACGCTTTTAAGCTCCACCACTGCCATTTCCTTCCCCAAACACACCCTAAGCCCAGCTTGAAACACAGGATACTTAAAAGGATTCTCCTGAAAAAACACTCCATCTTTGAACCACCTTTCGGGCTTAAACTCCAAGCAATCCGGGCCCCAAATTTCTTCCATCCGACCCATAGCGTACGGATGATAAGTAACCCTGGTTCCTCTCTTGACAAACGTTTTATCTGGTAAAACATCGTCCTTTAAACAAAACTTTGAATCAAATTGTACCGGTGGATATAATCTCATGCTTTCATACACTGCTGCTTGCAAATATTGGAGTTGTTGCATTTGTTCAATACTTTTGCGCACTTGGTTCGGTCCAAAGACTCGATCAGCCTCATCTCTAATAGCTGCAGCCACCTCCGGGTGGTTCGCCAATAGCAAAAACAGGCTAGTGAGAGCTGATGCAACCGTGTCACGCCCGGCTAACACAAAACTGATCACAATATCTCTAAGATAAGTGTCATCATTTATGGTGCCCATGAATCTTGACAAAAGATCTTTATCATTGGAGAAACCCTTTTTTCGCCTTTGCCTTATGATTTCTTGGGCTAATATGTTGATCATTTTGATGGACTTTTTTAGCTTCCTTTCGCTACCTAAACTCAATAACCTTTTGATCTTCCAAATTATTGGTGAAGCTGTCATGGCTCGCTCTGCTGACAATCTTGATGCTAGGTCAAATGATTCCGCGAATTCGGATATAGGAAGGGACAACTCTAGGCACTTGGGGTCCAGCCCAAATGAAAATCTACATATAGTATCAAATGAAAATCGACGAAAAACATCTTGTAAATCTAAAACATTAGCGTCACCTTTTATATTCCCGGCAAAAGATGATAGGAGTGGAATAAGGCGGGCTTGAATCTCATAATCCACAATCTCAAACGCAAAGTATCTTATGGAGGTACTACCAAGCTCTAGGTTAGCCATTTTTCTTTGGAACCTCCAAGAATCGCCGTCGACGTTGAAAATACCCTGGCCCAAAAGATCACCCAAGATTGTCGAGAAGGGTTTTCCTTTAGGGTAATTGTCAAATCTTGTTTTGAGCATGTACTCAACGTTTTCGGGATCCGCGGTGATGGTGTTACAAAGAACATGTACGTGTATGGTTTTAGTAGGGGACTTTTGAAGGACATGAGCGTACCAATCACATAGGTTATGGAATTGGGGTCTCCAACATGACGAAACATAAGTTTGACAAATATCACAATTGCAATAAAGCCTTGGTTTCACTAAATAGGTTACAAAGAGAAAGATGATGATGCTGATGATGAAATTAGATAAGATGAGGAAGAAAAGGGGGGCATGAAGGAGCTGAAAGAACCAGGAAGTTTCAGACTCCATAGATGAATAAAGATAAAATTAAGATGTGGAAGAAAAATATCAATTAGAGAGAGAGAGAGGTGATCTGGAAATACTTGTTATATATTGTCATAAATAGTACATGTACGCATACATATATAATTAGTTACAATTATTAATATTTTGTTTGCGTAACGATTCTCTGGACAAAAATGGACATGAGAAAGTAAGTAAAACATGCACACATTACTCGTGGGAAAAAGAGGAAATAATATAAGGTGTAGAAGAAGCATCTATCATGCTTTCTTTCTTTCTGCGCCAGCTAGCTGATGCAAAGTTTCTATAAATGTGATCACGAGCGTTTATCCTTTTATTTCATGGTAGTTGGTACCCAGTACACCCACCTGAATATTTTTAAAAAAAAAATAAAAAAAAATAAGTAGGTAGTACAAAACTTAGCTGTTTAGGCCACTAATGCCGCATATTAATTTCATTATTTGTTTTATTCAATAAACAATCCTTCTTTTCTCTATTGTATTATATTATTAATTATTCTTGATTGCATAAATATAATATACATTGTACATATACATATAAATCTTAATTAACCTATCTTGCATATGGTTTTCTGAATTCTATGGATTCTTTTATTGTTTCTAAATATATGGCTGAAATTAAGAGAGTTCTTTTTTTCCGAAGAATTACAAACCGGGCATATTCCATTGGAACCCAGGATAAACTCATTTTTATACATAATTGACCTATATAGCAATCGGTTGTTCGGGGTATTATTCTAGCAATTAAATCTTATATCATCCATCATAATAATGGATGACGTGGATTTAAATTGAAATTTTCCCTATCATTAGAGCCTCTAGCAATAGTATTTTTTTTAAAAATTGGTCCTGCTACTAGAGCCTATAGCAGCAGAGTCAATTTCAATTTTAATCTACGTCATCCATTATTATGATGGACCGGTATAAAATGTGGTTGTTGAAATAGTACTCTTAGCAATTAGTTGTTATGGATGAATTTTCTATATATATATATATCGTTATAATTTCCTGAAAGCCTTTTATTTTCTATCATCGTAGTCTTTAGACTCCTGAAACCTCTTATTTTCTATCGTTATAATCATCAGACTCGTGAAACCCTTTTGTCTTCGATCGTCATAGTCTTCGGACTCCCAAAACTTTCTGTCTTCGGTAGTGGTAGTCTTTTAGACTCCCGAACCCTTTTTGCCTTCGATCTTAGTAAGCCTTCTGGGCTCCCGAAATCTTTTCCTCTACTTTTTCACCTAATTTCCTATATATATGCTGAAAGAGTGAGGGACAATATTGGGTTACGTATTTACTAATGCAAATAAGCTACCTATATTGAGTTTTATCCTCACAACCCATTAGGCTTAGTGCGCTCACATGAGGGCTCCTAAGTTCTATAAGTTTGGGTTCGTTACCTTATCACTTAAGGTATTAATTAGTTACCATATACAATACTAATTTATATAGTAAGTATTTTTTTCAATAAGATCTCTACTATATAATTTCTATCAGGAATTTTAATCATATCAAGAAGGTGTGATTACTATAAAGACATGAAGAAATTTTGAAGACTCTAGAATACTCGAAATTCAGATTATTTACTATTGCAATTTATAGAAAGATGAACAAGAAAGGTAAATATTATTTTATATTTTGATTTGAAGTTTATTTATACGGGTTTTAAATTAGAGATTTTTTTTAAACAAAATATAAACATGTAATTAGATAACATGATAACTGAAAAAGATTAGATGAATCTATATAAAAGAATATAATTCGATTGAATGTAAAAGTTAAAATCTAAAAATGTACTTCTATATCATTAAGGTCTATTGTATAGGTTATATCTTTTAATTCGACCATTGGATCGTTATAAATTTTGTATATGTTATACTTATATAAGTTGATAATATTTTCACCAATTTTTGAGCCATTAAAGTTAAGTAATTTATTTATTACGAATTTTAATAAAGGGTTGATTTGGAATTTTTTTAATAGAACTTTCAACAACTGGTTCTAGTATTTAAAAATGTATAACTTAATGATTTTAAGTTCGATTTGAGTGATTCTTTATGCTAAACTGAAAATTTTGAAGTCTTAGCTTCTGTAAAAATCATTTAACTTAAAAATTGTTGTAAAATAAGATCGATATAAGCCATACAGTGGAGTGAGGTCTTAAAAATAATTTATCATATTAGGTTTTTAGATTTCTTGACTTTTGCTATTAATTTTTTATACTTTGAAGGTATTAATAATGATCTAAGAAAGAATAATTAAAGGCTCTTTCAACAGTTTAAAATGTGTTTTAGAATTAATAGGTGAAATTGTATACTTAAGTTGGAATTAATATGTTTAGGTGGTGAATAAATTTTCGTAATTGATATTGTTGGCGTTTGAGGTTAAGATTTTGTAAAGTATGCTATAAGTGAATTTGGCTATTAGGTACAAATTTCATACTTCGCTCTTTTAATTATTGTCGTATTCTCTATATCTTGTGATTTATCGTCATTTGCAACCTTTTTTTTTAAATTCTGTTGGCACTCTTAAAATTTTACTTTGTGATTTGAACCTTTTTCCTTTTAGTATAATTTGTAAAGATTCTGTACTTTTTCAATGATACTCTCATTATCTTGATCTGTTTGTTTTGTTAATTGTTTATAATTTGATACTCATTAGATTGATTTGTTAGACAAATTCTTATTTTGCCTTGTTTTGGTCTGGATGTTATGAATTTCATATCTTGTACTTTTTTGAATTTGTTCTTCCTACGTAGAACTTCGATGATCTTTATAGGGCGGTATATGTTGTTACATTCTTTTGGAGACATTGTGTTTATGATTTGATTTGATTCAACATGTTCGCTTAGAATTATTTTTAGTGTTGTGACACTATATATATCTTTGATGAAATAAATGATAGGGTATATCTAAGTTATAACCACCTGTGGGGGTATCACAGGTATGTCCTCTTGGCACCGACACATGACACATTTCGCGACGGTGTGATCAGTCCACGGCGTATCCTTTTGTGTGCTCTGGGTGTGAGTTTTGACCTTTTTTGTTTAGGATGTGTATGAGTCGACCCTAGATTTCTATTCTATTCTACAGTTTGGTGATGCATGTTATGTCGAGCACACCTTGCAATTAATTTGCATCCATTTAAATTCGCGATCTAATGTGTAATTTGCCTATATGACATTATTTTGACTTGCCTGTTTGACAAGGTATATTTATTTTGTTCTAAGCTCAGTATGAAGTCATAATTTAGCCACTTTGATTCAGCCTTCTATTTGATTTTGTTAATTCTATTGATTAAGTTATACTTTTGTTCAAACTTTGGAGATTTCGGTTACCATTGGTATTTATATTTAATCCTATCACTCGTATTCTCTTCAGTTAGTTTTAGATTTTAGATTTGCTTCTTTTGTATATCTTTATATGTACTAGACATTTGACTTATATTGTATTTTTGTGATTTAAGACTGTGCGAAGAAAGCTTACCTTTAATCATCTAGGTTGATTTGATTAATTGTATAAATTTTGGAGAATTTATTTAATTCATTTATAAATTTCAAACTATTAAATATTTTGAAATTAATAATGCTCTGTTTATTTATTTTGAGATTTGTTATGATTTGATAGTGAACTCCATTTCTTATTTGGAAAGGGAGTGTTACATTCTTTCACCTATATCCTTTCGTTGGTGCCCCTGTCATCAATTCTCTCATCACTCTCTTACTAATAAGGTGATTGGTATTTGTCTTTTTTGTTTTGTTTTGGTAAAGAATGTTCGTTCTTATGTTGTTGTAAGACCCCGAATTTTATGAAATACAAAATTTAATTTTTCTTCATATAGATATTTTTTAAACAGTAAGTGGTTAAATCGATAAAGTTAAAAGTTAAGGATGTTATGTGCAAATTTTATTTTGTCGGACAATATTCGCTTTGTCGAGGAATATTCGTTTGGTCGGGGAATATTCGTTTGGTCCGACGGCGCCGAAATAACAAATTATTGGTGGACCCCACAACGGAATATTTGTCGGATATAGAAAACGACAGAAATAACCTTTTTAAATAAAAATAGTCAACGGAACTGTTAAAATACCGGTGATAAAAGAATAGTAGCATACGGTAGTTATTGGTATTTTCTGTAGCACTCGGTACTCTACAGTAACACACGGTATTGCATAGTGTCTCATATTTTTGGTCTGATAATTGACACCGTAACTGTTACGCATCATTTCATCGATAATTGTCACTGCATAATATTTTATATTTCAATTCAATAATTGTTGTTACACAGTATTTTGCATTATTGATTTAATAATTGTCATTACACTGTATTTTATATCATTGAGTCAATAATTGTTGTTGCACTGTTTTTAAAATTATTGAACCTAATAATTGTCACAGTAACATATGCACAGTAATTCACATTATTGAATCAATAATTGTCATTACACAGTAACGTATGCTTTATTTTACATTATTGTTATCTCTATTATGATGTTATTTAAACAGTTGTATTTCATTAATTTATTGACTTGATATCTAAGAGCTAACTATACTGTATTTATAACAATTAGTCATAATAATTGAATTGATAAAGTTATTTGTTTATAATATAAAGTTAGGTGATTATTAGGTGATATGAAATGAATGGTGTAGATTAAAGTGTGAATTATTGTTGAATAATTGAATTGATTTGTTTATAATATAAAGTTAGGTGATTATTAGGTGATATGAAATGAATGGTGTAGATTAAAGTGTGAATTATTGTTGAATAATTAAATTGATTTGTTTATAATATAAAGTTAGGTGATTATTAGGTGATATGAAATGAATGGTGTAGATTAAAGATAATATAATATTTGAAATGGATGGTGTAGATTAAAAGATGATCTTTAAATGAATGGTTTAGATTAAATGAATGATAAGATTTTTGGCTATAAATAGAAGCCTTAACTTAAGGATTTTTCATAAACTTCCTTACTTGTTCTTTCTTTCTCTCTCTAAATACTTTTTGTGTAAGTTCTCTCTAAGTGTTTTTAAAAGCATAAAGAGATTTTAAAAACTCTAGAAGACTCAAAAGTCAGATTTCTTACTGCTACAAACAAGGAAGGATTTGTTCGGCTATAAACTTGTTTCACAATATCAAGGTAAGGAATGTCATCTTCTTTCATCTTCTATTATTAAAACTTACTACGGTAAGGGATACCATCTTTTTCATCTTCCATTATTCAAACGTACTATGGTAAGGGATTATCATTATTTGATTCTCGATAATAATATTGTTTCTTCCTTACTCATAAGACGTGCCTTTTATTTCCATGTATTAAATTGTGGGAATAACCTTACGGAGCGGATTGCCGCCTGTTGGTGAATAACCTTTCGTATTCATTCATTATTAATCTCTGAGAATAACCTTACGGAGCGGATTGCCGCCTGTTTGGTGAATAACTCTTTGTACTCAAATTCTATTAAATTGTGGGAATAACCTTACGGAGCGGATTGCCGCCTGTTTGGTGAATAACTCTTTGTACTCAAATTCTATTAAATTGTGGGAATAACCTTACGGAGCGGATTGCCGCCTGTTGGTGAATAACCCTTTGTATTAATTTCCTTCACCTTTTGTTAATCAAACCTGCTACGGTAAGGGATATTATTTTCTTTCATACTCCTAAATCGAAATTTATTATGGATCTATTGCTTCTATAATTCCTGAAAATATTATATGTTCCATAATAGTTGAACTTCATTATTTCAACTGAACCTTCCTATTTACGTGAACCTTTCTATTGAATTGTAACCGTTATTCTGAACTGTGGATCTTGAATATCATTTTTAAATTTCACTCCACATCATGTTGACAATTTGGACATTATTTGAATCTGTACAAAGTAAACTTCCGATACTTATTGTTATCCTATTTCTTCTGTTCATCATTTATATCATTCTAATCATCCAAAAATCAAGCTGTTGTGAATATCTGTGGCCGGGGGCACATATGTGATATATTTGTTGAACAGATGATAGGTTAAAGGCGATATAATAGGTTAAAGGCGATACATCTGTTCGGTGTCTTTTATGGCACGTGGTGAATGTTCTCTTTGGCCCGTAGTGCAAAGATGAACTGTTGTTTGGTATGATTATGACCAAAGGCTGAATCTGGTATAATCATGACCGTTGGTGTTATATTGAATGTCTTTGGCCCGTAGTGCAAAGATGAACTGTTGATCTGCATGATTATGATCAGGAACTGTGAATTTGTATTATCTTGACTAATGATATTTCAGATGATAAAAGTTGATGATGTTTTTCCTAAAAAGAGAACCGAGTGGACATTATAGTCTGCATTATTCTTCTAATAGATTACTCATTCCGCTGCCATTATTGATCTTAACGTTGTTTAAGAATTTAACTGCAGTTTTTGATATAAACCTTGTAGTCTATTGTATTCTATCAAGAACTCAACTATTGAAGACTAATGATAATTTATTCGTCATTATCTTAGTCATGATATTCTTTACTGGGCTATTTGAGCTCACCCTTTCTTTTGTTCCATTGTTTTTCAACAGGAGATGAAAACATAACAGGGTCTAGCCGGGGAATGGAGTGAGGGTCCGAGGAATAGTTATCATAGTTTTCACGTTTTGTAAAATAGTGTGGCAATAATAGTGAAGACTTAGTTGTGTATTATTATACACTGTATTGTTGTACGTTGTGCTTTGTTGTAATAATTTTGTTGTAGTCTTTTGACGACTCAAGTATGGACTGTGTGGACCCAGATTTGGGGGCGTCACAGTTGTTGTATTATTGTTAGCTTCATTTGTATTATTAATTCCTTTATATTTTAGATTTTCATTTTAAAGTCTAATTGATGTAAAACAATTTTTTCTTTATCAAACTTTTTGTTTAAACACTTTCATTCTAATAGCAAATGCACAATTTTAATGTCAATTCAACTATGGTGATCGTAAGTAAAGATTTTAATGATTTTTAAAAAAATTCTATTTATTTATATATTTCAATTGTTTTTGTCTCTTAATCTAGAGAATTTGGGCCGTTCAATATCTTCTATAGTTTTTTCTTCACTCTATAATTATGTTTTAATATACATGCATATGTAAGTTGCTTAAAAAAATTCAAATTTTATGTTTCATGTATCTGTCTATTGTTTGCACCGAAACTTAACTATGTTTTTAGTTTCTAATATATTAGCTCTTTACATTAATTTTTATATGTAGATGACAACTTTAACGAATTTGATCTGCATGTTTAGATTTTTTTTGGAATTTTTTTTAGCCCAACTTTGACTTTGATATATGTGACTTTTTTTTTTTTATACTTCCTCTTCGCTTAAAAAATATAATACTATTGTTTTTTAACTTGACATTTTCAATATTATTTCCAGGGGCGGACCTACACTACAGGTTGGAGGTGCCATGACACCTCTTGAGTTTTGAAGATTACACTTTACAGGTTGACTGATTAGTTTGTTTTATTTTTCTTGGGTTTGATTTTGGGATCTTTTTTCACATTTTGAACAATCAAAAAAAATAAAAAAAGATTATTCTATTTTCTCTTCTCTCCTTTTTCTTGACCCATTTTACTTCACTTTCTCTATTCCTCTCAACAATCCATTTGCCTTGCCATAGCACCCCTTGGAAGAAAATTCTGGCTCCGCCACTGATTATTTCTAACATCACACTGTAATTACTAAATTTTTAATTAATATTATCATGATAATATAAAATTATACTTCTTAACTAATTTTAAAGTTTATAATTGGTACTATAAAATTATCCTTAAAATTAGTAACTCCCTAAAGTCTTAAAAAAATAAATTATGAAATATACGTAAAAGAATAAATAAGAATTACGGTTGTCAAAATCCCTACTTGACAATATAAACGTATACACAACAATAGATCTACCAACAACTGTAGAATGTCAACCTAAGGGTGCCCAGCAACAGCATATTAGTTGAGTATTAACCCTGAAAAGATTACAGAAATAATTGTAGCTTGTTCTTGTCATGCTCTCTATTTATTGATTGTAGTAATCATTTACTTAAATTAATAAAAAATTATGGATATACTAATGAAGAAAATGTATCATATGTTACTTAAATTTTATATATATATATATATATATATATATATATATATATATATATATATGTACAGCTGCATATGAGTGTAATGTGTATATTCAGAGAGAGAAGAGAGTCTCTGACATTCAATTGTGGACGAGATGGGCTGGTTGGGAAAGGGGATGTGAGTTTCCACATTTGCCATTCACTTAGTTTATTTATATTTATCAGTTTTACATGTAGAGTTAGTACTGATATGGATTTGTATGTAGATGTCCTGTAAATGGATATGTACATATTATAAGTATTGTCATATATTTTTTCTGTTCTAATGTATGAGATCACTCTCATTTTATTTTATTTTATCAGGCACAAAGTGAGTGAGATCAATTTTTTATTTTTTTTAATGAAGCACTAAGTCAGGAGTGACCTTTTATTTAGAGACGGAGATAGTAGTGCATATATATATATATATTTGTGTATGTGTTTTATGTATATGTGTATCTATGTATAACTGTATAAGTAGAGATAGTGCGTACCATTCAATTGTGGAGTAGATGGGCTGTGTGACTTTGTTTCACTTGCATATATTGTTTTTATAGTCAATTTCAAGGCTGCCATTGTCATCTCTTCAGTCCACATATATCGTAGTCTGTTTGTTGCTTCCACTTGGTGTGGCAGAAAAGCACCCTCAAAAAACCAAAGAATTTGGACGCCTCATTCCTAGATAAGATCATAATGTCTCATCAATGTGCTGACCATCATTATGTTTAATCAATTACCTTGGTTTGTTATTTGAATTCCATCACAGAGTTATTTTCGTGAGGTAATTTGGGTGTTTATTCAAATTAATTAAGATGTCTTCGTATTCTTTTAGTTTATTGTAGTGCATTTATCAGAGATCGTTATGTGATTTTTATCTTTTAGTTTTAGAGGGTTTTTCACTTAAAAATCTCGATGTCTTGTATTTGATTATTTTTATTTGATTATTTCTATCTGTTTGACACATACTGATATTTTTTGCTGTTTAATTTATCAAAAACAACAGTATTAGAAAGGTGATTTTTTCTTAACAATTTCTTGACCCTTCTCCTTTTTTACGTTCTGAGGTCATTGGCTCATTTACAAGCTTATTGGATTAAACCACCAAAATCATGTTTTCAAAGTTGAGGATTAGCGATGCAGTGCTTTTGTTAGAAATTGCACTTTATTCTATATTTTAGAAACTTAATTATTGTCAAGTTTGGGTTTGAATAAAACTTATTAGTGAACATAATTTAAGTAAACATAAAAGTATAATTTGCTTCCCTAATTATGGAGAATAAGAGAAAACTTCATTTGATTTGTGTAATAAATCATTTGATTTGTGCCTATAGTGAGGCATTTAATAAGATGCAAAGTTGTTTGATAAAATTAAAATTTTCTTGTCTCATTTAATAGAAAAAACTACTAGTTAGTAACATTATAAGTATAAGTAGTGTAGTCTTATTTTATTTTGAAACAAAAGAAAATTAGTGAGAACTATTCAAATTTTATTTAACTATTAATTATTATTAATGTGTAACATACATAGTTAGTACTAATGAGTGTAGTTAAATATAATTCAATAGTTATAATGTATAACTTACAATATATATGCATGTATATATGTGTCTATGTATATGTTGATATATATACATGAGATAAGATATATGCATATGATATATATAAGGACACTTACACATAAGAAAATTCTTATGTAACGACTAAGAAATTTGTACAATATGTTTATTAAATGAATGTATGAAAATTTTTATTTAATTATGTGATGGGATGAAGAAGGTATACTTTATTATAAATGTATACTTAAATTGAGAATGAAAAGGAAAGTCAATATGTAATTAATTAGAAATGTTGTGTAATTAAATTACACGAATGATGAATTAAATTTGGGTTATTAAAATGATAACCTAAATTTGAGATTTTAAAGGCTAAATTACCATATTAATTAATTAATAAGATTAATTAATAATTTGAGACCCCAAGCAACTAATTAACAATTTGGGTTAATGGATGATTGAATTAAATTGCAAGATATTAGCCCAATTGCAATGTCATTTTCGGGTAAGGCCCAAACTATGATGCAAGCCTTAATGCCTTGGTATTTTAGTGGTCCAATTAGATAGCAATTCAGCAAGTTTATGAATGGCCCAAGAATCCAAAGCCTGCTCAGGAAATTCCCAACCCAAACAGTGCAGTCCATTAAGCATGATAAGAGTGACTATTAAATTGGGACAACATAAATGACTGGAACCTTAAAACAGGGGACCGGACATTAGAATGCGGCGCTACAAATATCCATAGGGGCCATGATGTAGGCCATTACGGTAGCTAGGAGGAGGTCTAAGGAATGGCCCGGAAGTTTTTAACTAATGGAACAAGAAGTGGATTCAGCTATATACTCATTCCTTGTGCCATTCTAAATTTCATCACTTGCTGAAAGAAAACAGAGTAAGCAATATAAAGAGAGATAGAGTGAGAGGGTCACGGCTAAGAAGGAAAAGAAGAAGAAGCAGTCCAGAATTCTGTAGTTATCATCAACCAAGAATTTAGCTAAGCTAACAAAGGTATAACAATTTCTTCTCTTAAACTCCATTAATGCTAAGCTTTTGTTTGTTCATGGATTAGCTTGCTGTGGGAGTTTTATGTGAATGGGAGGGTCATGGAGGACCCGGTGGAATAAGGAAGGATATATGATTGGAGGTTATATGCTCAAGTGTTATAACAAGCTTACATTTCAAAGATGCATACCAAGTATTTGACAAAATTCCTAAGAGAAAAGAATGCCTATGTTTTATGGTTAAGTTGTGGTTTTTAAACTCAAGAGATGTTTATGTGTGTAAGTTATAAGAAATGAACATGTTACAATGAATTAAAACTAAAAATGGAAGCATGTTCTTATGAGCTATATAAAAAGGGATTTTATGTGTTGAGTTTGTAAACAAGTTTGTTGTATGTGCGTATTGACTCATGAGAATCTTAAGAAAGCTTGAAGTTGTGCTCATGAGTGTTATAAGCTAGATGATCATGATGTTATATGAACCCATCATGAGATATGAAAGCTTGGTATGAAATGTCTAGCCAACATGTATGCTATTTTTCGAGAAAAATGGTGTGTTTTCATATGATGAGAATGATAACTTGAAGATGAATCACATATTTCATAAAGAAATCTATGAAATGTAAGACCCCGAATTTTATGAAATATAAAATTTAATTTTTCTTCATATATATTTTTTTCTGAAACAGTAAGTGGTTAAATTAACAAAATTGAAAGTTAAGGATGTTATGTGCAAATTTTATTTTGTCGGACAATATTCGCTTTGTCGGGGAATATTCGTTTGGTCGGGGAATATTCGTGCCGTACGACGGCGCCGAAATAATAAATTATTAGTGGACCCCACAACGGAATATTTGTCGGATATAGAAAACGACAGAAGTAACCTTTTTAAATAAAAATAGTCAACGGAACTGTTAAAATACCGGTGATAAAAGAATAGTAGCATACGGTAGTTTATGGTATTTTCTGTAGCACACGGTACTCTACAGTAACACACGGTATTGCATAGTGTCTCATATTATTGGTCTGATAATTAACACCGTAACTGTTACGCATCATTTCATCGATAATTGTCACTGCATAATATTTTATATTATCAATTCAATAATTGTTGTTACACAGTATTTTGCATTATTGATTTAATAATTGTCATTACACTGTATTTTATATCATTGAGTCAATATTGTTGCTGCACTGTTTTTAAAATTATTGAACCTAATAATTGTCACAGTAACATATGCACAGTAATTCACGTTATTGAATCAATAATTGTCATGACACAGTAACGTATTTTTCTTTTACATACTTTCTGTATTATTGTTATCTCTATTACGGTATTATTTAAACAGTTGTATTTCATTAATTAATTGACTTGATATCTAAGAGCTAACTATACTGTATTTATAACAATTAATCATAATAATTGAATTGATAAAGTTATTTGTTTATAATATAAAGTTAGGTGATTATTAGGTGATATGAAATGAATGGTGTAGATTAAAGTGTGAATTATTGTTGAATAATTGAATTGATTTGTTTATAATATAAAGTTAGGTGATTATTAGGTGATATGAAATGAATGGTGTAGATTAAAGTGTGAATTATTGTTGAATAATTGAATTGATTTGTTTATAATATAAAGTTAGGTGATTATTAGGTGATATGAAATGAATGGTGTAGATTAAAGATAATATAATATTTGAAATGGATGGTGTAGATTAAAAGATGATCTTTAAATGAATGGTTTAGATTAAATGAATGATAAGATTTTTGGCTATAAATAGAAGCCTTAACTTAAGGATTTTTCATAAACTTCCTTACTTGTTCTTTCTTTCTCTCTCTAAATACTTTTTGTGTAAGTTCTCTCTAAGTGTTCTTAAGTCATTCCTAGTTTTGAAATCTTTTGCATTCTTCTTTGAATTCCCGAGTAGAATTTTCTTATGTACAACAACTCTTTCGAAAAATTGTAGTAAATTCATTATTTGTCAGAATTTAATGAATTAAAAGTCTGTCTCTTCAGTTTTTCGTCCTCTACAACTTTGAAGAAGGAAGAAAAGTCATCTGAAATCATCTTCATGTCTTAAAATACTAAAAACCGTAACCTATTCTGATTTTCGTCACTATTTTCAGTCTTAGTTTTGAAAATTCATAACTCATTCATATTAACTCCGAATTGAGTGATTCTTGAGTCTATGCCGTCTATCTTTCCGAGAGTAACATTATTTTAAAAGCATAAAGAGATTTTAAAAACTCTAGAAGACTCAAAAGTCAGATTCCTTACTGCTACAAACAAGGAAGGATTTGTTCGGCTATAAACTTGTTTCACAATATCAAGGTAAAGAATGTCATCTTCTTTCATCTTCTATTATTAAAACTTACTACGGTAAGGGATACCATCTTTTGTCATCTTCCATTATTCAAACGTACTATGGTAAGGGATTATCATTATTTGATCCTCGATAATAATATTGTTTCTTCCTTACTCATAAGACGTGCCTTTTATTTCCATGTATTAAATTGTGGGAATAACCTTACGGAGCGGATTGCCGCCTGTTGGTGAATAACCTTTCGTATTCATTCATTATTAATCTCTGAGAATAACCTTACGGAGCGGATTGCCGCCTGTTTGGTGAATAACTCTTTGTACTCAAATTCTATTAAATTGTGGGAATAACCTTACGGAGCGGATTGCCGCCTGTTGGTGAATAACACTTTGTATTAATTTCCTTCACCTTTTGTTAATCAAACCTGCTACGGTAAGGGATATTATTTTCTTTCATACTCCTAAATCGAAATTTATTATGGAACTATTGCTTCTATAATTCCTGAAAATATTATATGTTCCATAATAGTTGAACTTCATTATTTCAACTGAACCTTCCTATTTACGTGAACCTTTCTATTGAATTGTAACCGTTATTCTGAACTGTGGATCTTGAATATCATTTTTAAATTTCACTCCACATCATGTTGACAATTTGGACATTATTTGAATCTGTACAAAGTAAACTTCCGATACTTATTGTTATCCTATTTCTTCTGTTCATCATTTATATCATTCTAATCATCCAAAAATCAAGCTGTTGTGAATATCTGTGGCCGGGGGCACAGATGTGATATATTTGTTGAACAGATGATAGGTTAAAGGCGATATAATAGGTTAAAGGCGATACATCTGTTCGGTGTCTTTTATGGCACGTGGTGAATGTTCTCTTTGGCCCGTAGTGCAAAGATGAACTGTTGTTTGGTATGATTATGACCAAAGGCTGAATCTGGTATAATCATGACCGTTGGTGCTATATTGAATATCTTTGGCCCGTAGTGCAAAGATGAACTGTTGATGTGCATGATTATGATCAGGAACTGTGAATTTATATTATCATGACTAATGGTATTTCAGATGATAAAAGTTGATGATGTTTTTATGAAAAAGAGAAGCGAGTGGACATTATAGTCTGCATTATTCTTCTAATAGATTGTTCATTCCGCTGCTATTATTGATCTGAACATTGTTTAAGAATTTAACTGCAGTTTTTGATATAAACCTTGTATTCTATTGTATTCTATCAAGAACTCAACTGTTGAAGGCTAATGATAATTTATTCGTCATTATCTTAGTCATGATATTCTTTACTGGGCTATTTGAGCTCACCCTTTCTTTTGTTCCATTGTTTTTCAACAGGAAATGAAAACATAACAGGGTCTAGCCGGGGAATGGAGTGAGGGTCCGAGGAATAGTTATCATAGTCTTCACGTTTTGTAAAATAGTGTGGCAATAATAGTGAAGACTTAGTTGTGTATTATTATACACTGTATTGTAGTACGTTGTGCTTTGTTGTAATAATTTTGTTGTAGTCTTTTGACGACTCAAGTTTGGGCTGTGTGGGCCCAGATTTGGGGGCGTCACAGTTGGTATCAGAGCCATATAACGAAGAGCCCCGAGCCTCTCGCTGGTGACTTCCTAGGGAAAGGGGATGCACCGAAGCCAGAATCTCCGTAGGGGACGCCTATAGTACAGGTGGCAAACTGATAGGTACCATTGTGAGGTGCTGTCCCTATGGTGGGATGAGAGTCACAGTTGGCATCAGAGCTTAGGGATATGGTCTTTAATGGAGATCTGGGGTTAGAACTAGTAGGGGAGAGACGAATAGAATCAATCACTAGTGTGTCCAACCTAAATTAGATTTTTTTTTTTTATCTAATGAATCGATTTGAATGTAGGAACATGAAGTGATGAGTCAGTTTATTTGAACTAACAATTATTTTGTGACCACAGTTTAGTATGGCATCTGAAAATCAGGAGGATAACTATGAAATGCCCGGTACGTCAATTTCGGGGACGAAATTTCATAAGGAGGGGAGGTTGTAAGACCCCGAATTTTATGAAATATAAAATTTAATTTTTCTTCATATATATTTTTTTCTGAAACAGTAAGTGGTTAAATTAACAAAATTGAAAGTTAAGGATGTTATGTGCAAATTTTATTTTGTCGGACAATATTCGCTTTGTCGGGGAATATTCGTTTGGTCGGGGAATATTCGTGCCGTACGACGGCGCCGAAATAATAAATTATTAGTGGACCCCACAACGGAATATTTGTCGGATATAGAAAACGACAGAAGTAACCTTTTTAAATAAAAATAGTCAACGGAACTGTTAAAATACCGGTGATAAAAGAATAGTAGCATACGGTAGTTTATGGTATTTTCTGTAGCACACGGTACTCTACAGTAACACACGGTATTGCATAGTGTCTCATATTATTGGTCTGATAATTAACACCGTAACTGTTACGCATCATTTCATCGATAATTGCCACTGCATAATATTTTATATTATCAATTCAATAATTGTTGTTACACAGTATTTTGCATTATTGATTTAATAATTGTCATTACACTGTATTTTATATCATTGAGTCAATATTGTTGCTGCACTGTTTTTAAAATTATTGAACCTAATAATTGTCACAGTAACATATGCACAGTAATTCACGTTATTGAATCAATAATTGTCATGACACAGTAACGTATTTTTCTTTTACATACTTTCTGTATTATTGTTATCTCTATTACGGTATTATTTAAACAGTTGTATTTCATTAATTAATTGACTTGATATCTAAGAGCTAACTATACTGTATTTATAACAATTAATCATAATAATTGAATTGATAAAGTTATTTGTTTATAATATAAAGTTAGGTGATTATTAGGTGATATGAAATGAATGGTGTAGATTAAAGTGTGAATTATTGTTGAATAATTGAATTGATTTGTTTATAATATAAAGTTAGGTGATTATTAGGTGATATGAAATGAATGGTGTAGATTAAAGTGTGAATTATTGTTGAATAATTGAATTGATTTGTTTATAATATAAAGTTAGGTGATTATTAGGTGATATGAAATGAATGGTGTAGATTAAAGATAATATAATATTTGAAATGGATGGTGTAGATTAAAAGATGATCTTTAAATGAATGGTTTAGATTAAATGAATGATAAGATTTTTGGCTATAAATAGAAGCCTTAACTTAAGGATTTTTCATAAACTTCCTTACTTGTTCTTTCTTTCTCTCTCTAAATACTTTTTGTGTAAGTTCTCTCTAAGTGTTCTTAAGTCATTCCTAGTTTTGAAATCTTTTGCATTCTTCTTTGAATTCCCGAGTAGAATTTTCTTATGTACAACAACTCTTTCGAAAAATTGTAGTAAATTCATTATTTGTCAGAATTTAATGAATTAAAAGTCTGTCTCTTCAGTTTTTCGTCCTCTACAACTTTGAAGAAGGAAGAAAAGTCATCTGAAATCATCTTCATGTCTTAAAATACTAAAAACCGTAACCTATTCTGATTTTCGTCACTATTTTCAGTCTTAGTTTTGAAAATTCATAACTCATTCATATTAACTCCGAATTGAGTGATTCTTGAGTCTATGCCGTCTATCTTTCCGAGAGTAACATTATTTTAAAAGCATAAAGAGATTTTAAAAACTCTAGAAGACTCAAAAGTCAGATTCCTTACTGCTACAAACAAGGAAGGATTTGTTCGGCTATAAACTTGTTTCACAATATCAAGGTAAAGAATGTCATCTTCTTTCATCTTCTATTATTAAAACTTACTACGGTAAGGGATACCATCTTTTGTCATCTTCCATTATTCAAACGTACTATGGTAAGGGATTATCATTATTTGATCCTCGATAATAATATTGTTTCTTCCTTACTCATAAGACGTGCCTTTTATTTCCATGTATTAAATTGTGGGAATAACCTTACGGAGCGGATTGCCGCCTGTTGGTGAATAACCTTTCGTATTCATTCATTATTAATCTCTGAGAATAACCTTACGGAGCGGATTGCCGCCTGTTTGGTGAATAACTCTTTGTACTCAAATTCTATTAAATTGTGGGAATAACCTTACGGAGCTGATTGCCGCCTGTTGGTGAATAACACTTTGTATTAATTTCCTTCACCTTTTGTTAATCAAACCTGCTACGGTAAGGGATATTATTTTCTTTCATACTCCTAAATCGAAATTTATTATGGAACTATTGCTTCTATAATTCCTGAAAATATTATATGTTCCATAATAGTTGAACTTCATTATTTCAACTGAACCTTCCTATTTACGTGAACCTTTCTATTGAATTGTAACCGTTATTCTGAACTGTGGATCTTGAATATCATTTTTAAATTTCACTCCACATCATGTTGACAATTTGGACATTATTTGAATCTGTACAAAGTAAACTTCCGATACTTATTGTTATCCTATTTCTTCTGTTCATCATTTATATCATTCTAATCATCCAAAAATCAAGCTGTTGTGAATATCTGTGGCCGGGGGCACAGATGTGATATATTTGTTGAACAGATGATAGGTTAAAGGCGATATAATAGGTTAAAGGCGATACATCTGTTCGGTGTCTTTTATGGCACGTGGTGAATGTTCTCTTTGGCCCGTAGTGCAAAGATGAACTGTTGTTTGGTATGATTATGACCAAAGGCTGAATCTGGTATAATCATGACCGTTGGTGCTATATTGAATATCTTTGGCCCGTAGTGCAAAGATGAACTGTTGATGTGCATGATTATGATCAGGAACTGTGAATTTATATTATCATGACTAATGGTATTTCAGATGATAAAAGTTGATGATGTTTTTATGAAAAAGAGAAGCGAGTGGACATTATAGTCTGCATTATTCTTCTAATAGATTGTTCATTCCGCTGCTATTATTGATCTGAACATTGTTTAAGAATTTAACTGCAGTTTTTGATATAAACCTTGTATTCTATTGTATTCTATCAAGAACTCAACTGTTGAAGGCTAATGATAATTTATTCGTCATTATCTTAGTCATGATATTCTTTACTGGGCTATTTGAGCTCACCCTTTCTTTTGTTCCATTGTTTTTCAACAGGAAATGAAAACATAACAGGGTCTAGCCGGGGAATGGAGTGAGGGTCCGAGGAATAGTTATCATAGTCTTCACGTTTTGTAAAATAGTGTGGCAATAATAGTGAAGACTTAGTTGTGTATTATTATACACTGTATTGTAGTACGTTGTGCTTTGTTGTAATAATTTTGTTGTAGTCTTTTGACGACTCAAGTTTGGGCTGTGTGGGCCCAGATTTGGGGGCGTCACATGAAAGACTTTGTTCTTCCAAGTAATTTTGCATGCAAATTGGTTGTGAACATACATTTCATAAGGGTAAATTGTGTTTTGTGTAAGACCCCGAATTTTATGAAATACAAAATTTAAGTTTTCTTCATATAGATATTTTTTTTAAACAGTAAGTGGTTAAATCGATAAAGTTAAAAGTTAAGGATGTTATGTGCAAATTTTATTTTGTCGGACAATATTCGCTTTGTTGGGGAATATTCGTTTGGTCGGGGAATATTCGTTTGGTCCGACGGCGCCGAAATAACAAATTATTGGTGGACCCCCCCACAACGGAATATTTGTCGGATATAGAAAACGACAGAAATAACCTTTTTAAATAAAAATAGTCAACGGAACTGTTAAAATACCGGTGATAAAAGAATAGTAGCATACGGTAGTTATTGGTATTTTCTGTAGCACTCGGTACTCTACAGTAACACACGGTATTGCATAGTGTCTCATATTTTTGGTCTGATAATTGACACCGTAACTGTTACGCATCATTTCATCGATAATTGTCACTGCATAATATTTTATATTATCAATTCAATAATTATTGTTACACAG
Source organism: Hedera helix (assembly GCA_947179155.2). Taxonomy (NCBI): domain Eukaryota; kingdom Viridiplantae; phylum Streptophyta; class Magnoliopsida; order Apiales; family Araliaceae; genus Hedera; species Hedera helix. The sequence continues at coordinate 50,536,299 of OX359266.1, read as the reverse complement.
TATTTTGCATTATTGATTTAATAATTGTCATTACACTGTATTTTATATCATTGAGTCAATAATTGTTGTTGCACTGTTTTTAAAATTATTGAACCTAATAATTGTCACAGTAACATATGCACAGTAATTCACATTATTGAATCAATAATTGTCATTACACAGTAACGTATGCTTTATTTTACATTATTGTTATCTCTATTATGATGTTATTTAAACAGTTGTATTTCATTAATTTATTGACTTGATATCTAAGAGCTAACTATACTGTATTTATGACAATTAGTCATAATAATTGAATTGATAAAGTTATTTGTTTATAATATAAAGTTAGGTGATTATTAGGTGATATGAAATGAATGGTGTAGATTAAAGTGTGAATTATTGTTGAATAATTGAATTGATTTGTTTATAATATAAAGTTAGGTGATTATTAGGTGATATGAAATGAATGGTGTAGATTAAAGTGTGAATTATTGTTAAATAATTAAATTGATTTGTTTATAATATAAAGTTAGGTGATTATTATGTGATATGAAATGAATGGTGTAGATTAAAGATAATATAATATTTGAAATGGATGGTGTAGATTAAAAGATGATCTTTAAATGAATGGTTTAGATTAAATGAATGATAAGATTTTTGGCTATAAATAGAAGCCTTAACTTAAGGATTTTTCATAAACTTTCTTACTTGTTCTTTCTTTCTCTCTCTAAATACTTCTTGTGAAAGTTCTCGCTAAGTGTGCTTAAGTCATCTTGAGTATTTGTGAAGATCTATAAGTATACGTGTACTGTTCAAGTTAATCAACCTCATTTAAATCAATATCCAGTCACGTGTTACGGTAAGGGATACCATCTTTTTCATCTTCCATTATTCAAACGTACTATGGTAAGGGATTATCATTATTTGATTCTCGATAATAATATTGTTTCTTCCTTACTCATAAGACGTGCCTTTTATTTCCATGTATTAAATTGTGGGAATAACCTTACGGAGCGGATTGCCGCCTGTTGGTGAATAACCTTTCGTATTCATTCATTATTAATCTCTGAGAATAACCTTACGGAGCGGATTGCCGCCTGTTTGGTGAATAACTCTTTGTACTCAAATTCTATTAAATTGTGGGAATAACCTTACGGAGCGGATTGCCGCCTGTTTGGTGAATAACTCTTTGTACTCAAATTCTATTAAATTGTGGGAATAACCTTACGGAGCGGATTGCCGCCTGTTTGGTGAATAACTCTTTGTACTCAAATTCTATTAAATTGTGGGAATAACCTTACGGAGCGGATTGCCGCCTGTTGGTGAATAACCCTTTGTATTAATTTCCTTCACCTTTTGTTAATCAAACCTGCTACGGTAAGGGATATTATTTTCTTTCATACTCCTAAATCGAAATTTATTATGGAACTATTGCTTCTATAATTCCTGAAAATATTATATGTTCCATAATAGTTGAACTTCATTATTTCAACTGAACCTTCCTATTTACGTGAACCTTTCTATTGAATTGTAACCGTTATTCTGAACTGTGGATCTTGAATATCATTTTTAAATTTCACTCCACATCATGTTGACAATTTGGACATTATTTGAATCTGTACAAAGTAAACTTCCGATACTTATTGTTATCCTATTTCTTCTGTTCATCATTTATATCATTCTAATCATCCAAAAATCAAGCTGTTGTGAATATCTGTGGCCGGGGGCACAGATGTGATATATTTGTTGAACAGATGATAGGTTAAAGGCGATATAATAGGTTAAAGGCAATACATCTGTTCGGTGTCTTTTATGGCACGTGGTGAATGTTCTCTTTGGCCCGTAGTGCAAAGATGAACTGTTGTTTGGTATGATTATGACCAAAGGCTGAATCTGGTATAATCATGACCGTTGGTGCTATATTGAATATCTTTGGCCCGTAGTACAAAGATGAACTGTTGATGTGCATGATTATGATCAGGAACTGTGAATTTGTATTATCTTGACTAATGATATTTCAGATGATAAAAGTTGATGATGTTTTTTCTAAAAAGAGAACCGAGTGGACATTATAGTCTGCATTATTCTTCTAATAGATTACTCATTCCGCTGCTATTATTGATCTGAACGTTGTTTAAGAATTTAACTGCAGTTTTTGATATAAACCTTGTAGTCTATTGTATTCTATCAAGAACTCAACTGTTGAAGACTAATGATAATTTATTCGTCATTATCTTAGTCATGATATTCTTTACTGGGCTATTTGAGCTCACCCTTTCTTTTGTTCCATTGTTTTTCAACAGGAGATGAAAACATAACAGGGTCTAGCCGGGGAATGGAGTGAGGGTCCGAGGAATAGTTATCATAGTCTTCACGTTTTGTAAAATAGTGTGGCAATAATAGTGAAGACTTAGTTGTGTATTATTATACACTGTATTGTTGTACGTTGTGCTTTGTTGTAATAATTTTGTTGTAGTATTTTGACGACTCAAGTTTGGGCTGTGTGGGCCCAGATTTGGGGGCGTCACATTTTGAATAGCTAAAAATCATGTATGCTCAAAGTTTGAAAAATCTGGAAGCAAAAATCAAGCTGTGAAATTCCTGATGGAGTAGCGCGGCCGCGTCTCCCTTTGTATTTTTGGGGGTGGCCGTGCCGTAAGGCATTTCTGATTTTTCGGTGGGACTGGGGCGGCCGCGCTACTGTTCCAGAGAAAAAAAAAAAAGAGTCTGGAACTAGAGTTTTGAAATTTTTTAACTATGATATATTATGATGGTTTATTGTAAATTACAAAATGATTGGTATAATCCATGAACATGTGTATAGAACTTATATTGTGAGTCATGTGACCATATGTGATTAGATGGCTCGTAAGTGTTAACTAGACTTTCAAGAATGACGAGTTATGACTGTATCTAATTAGTAGATCAATAATATGGTATATGTAGGTCAACTCGTTTACAAGGTAGAACAGTTAAGTGTAATCAACGCATCAGGCAAGTGTCCTATTCTAAACTCTTTATTGATACATATTTATTGTACGAATGTCATACTTCGCACTATGTGCATCTTGTCAGAATATTCATAGATTGAATTGTTTATGCTTAAAGTTCTTTGACTCTTGAACTATCATATAAAGGTCTAATCCATTTGATCCGGTTAGACCAATGTTGGCAGAAGTTATTAAATTCAAATAAATTCTTTGAAGCTAATCCAAACCATATTGTTGTGGTGCGGAATCATAAAGTAAAATTGAGATGAACAAAACCCTAATATAGGGAATTTTTATCGGTTAATCCGATGTAGAAAAACTGAACGATATGCATATTCGTAAGTACAAGAGGTTGATCACCTTAAGTACTTGTGAGAATATTTTTCATTCATTCGAGTGTTAAATATTCCGTAGAACTATTGTTCATATCTCATTATTATTCATGGTTCTTTATAACCACTTGTCATGTTAACTCAGTTATTTGTCAGTTATGAGAATGCTATTATTTATGTACTTCACAATTCTTGTTCGATTGTTGAAGGCATTGAGAAGCTTAGTTTTGTTCATAATAAATCTTTATTGAACTTGCTGAGCAAATTTGTTGCTCACCCTTGCTTATATTATCAAATGCAGCTAAGCCCGAGAATGTGGAAGAGAATAAGAAAGATAAAGGCAAATTAAGGCAAAGTCCAAGACTAGATTAATTGTATTTACTTTCGTTTATCTATGATGTAGACTTTATGAATTGTATGATAAGATTTAAGGTTAGAAACCTGAGATGAATGTAAGAATGATTTAAGTCTATGTAATATTTATATTTTCGCGAATGAATTGATAGATGTATGGTACGTACGTGTGGATCGTGAGCACCGAATCCGGAGTTGCAAGAACCCGGATTTGGGGGCGTCACAGAAAATACTAAGCACTTGGAATAATTCTCTCTTCCACATTTTTATCTTCTACAAACATCAAACTATCATAAAGAAGTGTTCATTTGGAACAAATGTGAATTGTTATTACAAGTTTGTTCAGTTTTGAGATTTGATATATATTCTAGAGGTATATTATCTGCAACCCATAACAAACCGATGATGGTAAAAGTGATAAAGACCTTAAGGACAGGGATCACTCGTATCATATCTTCTACTATGATTTTGATTCTATAAAATTATGATTCTAACAACTTTATTTTTGACCTTTTTTTCCTTTTCTATTAACATACACCATATATTATCCCCTTTTTGGCAGTTCAACTGATATAATCTTTTTATTATTTTCCTTTACCTAAGTAAGGGGTTGCATTATTTCAAACCAACTAACATTCAAACCCAAGAAAAACACGGGGCTTACTTAACATTCAAAACCAAGAAAGACGTGGGGTTTGTTTTGCTTCTGCTTTTCCTGTTTTTGTTCTAATATGTTGTCACTTTCACTTGCTTTTTGCTATTAAAAGTAAGATCATGTTTAAAATGTTATTTTAATTTATTTAGTGTGATTCTAAATTTTGTTGTCAACAAGGTTACAATTTATTTATTTTTTGCTAAATAACAAGGTTACGATTGTGAGTCTCATTAAAATTAAAATGGCTACATATGTTGTCAAAATTAATAAAAAAAATATTTTGATGTTTCACATTTTTTGATACTAAAGTGAGTTTTGATTTTACCTTTTTCCAAAGAGAAAAACTGAACTATTTCTGTTATTAATATTAAAAAGTCTGGTAGTAAAAGTAATAACCAAACGAATATCCAGTGCCAAATGAAAGAGACACATCAGGTCGCAATTACGATAAAAAGTTTAAATTTTGTTATTTTGTTTTGAACTTTTTATCGTAAATTTTTAAGTTTATTTGTATTTTTTTAAATTTATTTTAATTTAATTATATATTTTTTTAAAATTATTATTTTGTTTTAAATTCTTTTATTGTAAATTTTCAAGTTGATTCTAATTTTATTTTTTGTATTTTATTATTTTGTTTTAAATTCTTTTATTTGAAATTTTCAAGTTTATTTGTATTTTTATTATTATATTATTATTCCTATTATACTTTTATAGCAGTTTCTTCCGTCACTTCTTTAACCGAAAAAGTCAATAGAGTCCTTTTTTTGATACATGTATAACTTAGAGCGTGAATTATGCCCAAAAAAAAGCTAAAATTTGAGAAGGAGTTTGTAAAAAAATTATAAATAAAATGGTTTGTTTTGGATTTCAGTCATGAGTGCTTCAAAAAACTTCCATACCGCAAACTTGTATAATTATACATTAATTAGTGCCGCTGTTCTTCCCAATAATGCATGACAGAGTACGTAGAATATTCCGAAATCCTAAAAGTGAGACGGAGAAACAATCAGGTAGTCTGAGAATCTAACGAGTTAATCCATCTTGAAAAAATACAATGCACAACACAGTAAAAGCCAATAGGTTACTGCATGTCTTATTCCTCGATCGTGTCGCCATTAAACTAAATGTAATTGAAGTTCTTGGAAACCCATGGCGCATACATACATTAGCACGTAAGTAGGGAATCTTTAAGTACTAAACAAACAACAACTGCCCCTTCTGATAATTTATATTTCCCAGCCGTCCGTCCACCAACAGCTTTTGTGATTTATATATCCAGATGCAGCTATATATTTTGCAGTTTGATTTATTAATTTATATATCAATTAAGCAGAATATTTTGATTAGAATCAATGCGTGTGGAGGGTATTAATTAAACAATATCATCATATTATATGCATAAACTTTTTCATATGCGCGCGTATAAGTCGATCGGACGGACACAATAGAAACAGCCAAAAGATGCTAAAATTTCAATATAACTAGCTACTCTATATATATTATGAAACTGCGCGAATTGAAGCAAAGTGGAACGAACACTTTCTCTATACAAAAATACAAAACATATATAATAAAACTCAGAAACTTTCACAAATTCACGCCTAAGGATTTCAATTCCTTTTGAACATGTACACACTAGTATATATCAATCTCAATTAAGTAGCAAATCACAATAATATTACATATATATGCCAAGCACAAAGGCACGCACGTGCTGCGGTACTCTAGCTGCTCATACGCAGGCAGCATGCATAAAACAGACAATTGTGTATATATATATATATATATATATATATATATATATATATATATATATATATATATAATGATGATGATCTTATGAATGAGATTAAAACTTTGCCATTTGAAAATCCTAGCTAGAGCTAGGTCGTCGTCTTACGTGAATTTAGCACATAATTTATTTTTATTCCATTTTTCCTAGAACCATCCAATCCATACAGTGAACCTAGCTAGCTAATGGCCGGGTAATTAATTAATACCACCATTTTTCTTTTTCTTTTCATTTCTGCATGCCACACCTTTGCTAGCTTGTTTTCTAATTTAATCACATGGTTTCCATGCTGAAAGTAAGTAAGGTACGTGGAAACGAAAGTACGCACACCATAAACATCGATCAACGAACCACACATGATGTTGGCCACTTTCATAATTGCCATTGCATAGATTGAATTAATGTATAGAAAAAAAACATGATTTTAACAAGAAATTTGTACTTTACAAACATCTGTGATGAATATTCTCATATCCCATAAATAGTTGTCTGACTGCTTTATCACATCATAAAAGTCACTACCATAAAGTTTGTACTCGTACCAGAGTAGCCATGTCCAGCACTTGAAAACATTTTTAATTACTGTTTAACTATTAAAAATTGATGCAACCCATCACTACATAAACAAGAGAATTATTTTTAGTAATTTAATACTCCATCCGTTTTATATTATTTAATTATTGTTGATTTTTTAAAATCGACTAAAAAAAATTTTAATCTTAAAATTGACGTATATTGCATACATATCCTCCGTGAATTGGTCCGTGGATCTAAAACTGATCATCATTCATCCATCTAACTCGTTGCCTTATCCTATCCATCTCCAGTGAGCCAGAATATAGACCATTGCTCTGAAAAGTGGAAACATGCAGGCTGATCTAACGTGTTACTTTTGCTTTTCTATTATAAGTTTATTTATCCAGACCCTAGTTGCTGGTCACATGTAAACCAAACTGATTTTAGGCATGAATCTAATTGTGGCTTATCGTCATAAGCTTATGACCACATAAAATGTGGGTCCATCATTATATATGATCATTATTAGATTCACTAGTAGGCATCGTTTGATGATCATTATTATTAAAATTGGTCCCTAACGTCACTGCTGACGATCCACATATTTAGAAATAGGATTCAAATGAGCGAGAGATAAAAATCAAATGTGACAAGAATCTAAATGAAGTAGCAAAACAGAACGGGACTGAGCCAAATCGTGGGCCTCTTAACAATTTATGTTTCTCATCCTATACACATACATACCATGCTTGGCTTGGCTGAAGAATAACAAGTCTTCAGATTTGTTGTTGGACTTGTATCCTAATTTAATTTCCACGTCTTCTCGGTCAATAAATTTACGACTTGTTTAGGGTCGACTTATTATTATCCATGTTCAGTCAGTCAGTCAGGTAAATGACTTTCGTGCATATTCCCCTGTTTGAAGCATTTGTATTCGTTGACTTTTATTTCAACGCACATATTAGAGAAACCACAATGGACGTGGACCTTGAACTGCACCTGAGATCTTATCTTCGAAGCTACTTGGTGAAATAATAAGCGGACTGTTTTATCTTTTTGAATATCTTGGCAGTAAGTAAGTAGATAGATAACTCTGTTGAATAAATCCAACCAGAGAGCTAGTCCAAAAAAAAAAATTATTCCAAACATCAGAGATATGGTCATTAATTACACCATACTTGATATAGAAGTGCCAAGACCCATCCATACCTTGCTAATGTAAGCTGTTCTTATGTTGCTCCTCTTATCACAACGGCGTTAAGTGGATCTCGCATACAAAGTTCAGTTTAGCAGGCATCAACCATCGATTTATCATTAACTACAGGACATCCAAAACCACTTATGTGCGATGCCACTTGTCTCTAAACGGATAATCAATCTACAACACACACATATATGATTGACAGACTAGCAATCCTGTCACCTATCTATCAGGAGAACATTTGAAATTAATACTTGTTCATGCTTATCCAACTTTGGAAAACAAATAAAAACCTAATTTTCTTTCACATGCAACTACATATATAGTCACCATCTACAGATGATCCGCATAAAAACCTAATTTTCTTTCACATGCAGCTTCTAATCTGGATGTTTTTGATAATGGGAATTCCAAGGTGAAGCAACGATAGAAACAAGAAAACCTGCAAAATGCAGCACTGACTGCAGGCAGTAAGGTTTTATACATTACAAGTAACATGAGATTTTGTTGGTGCTGTTTGGCTCTGAATCCAGAAATAACACTCTATTTTCAGGGAAATTCAGTTGACATTATTAAATTGTGGATCTTGAGATCCTTCTTAATTCTGTTCTCATTGTGGAGATCTTATCCCATTCGATCACTGAAACCCTTCAACTCTAGTATTAAATTTATCAACAATCATATTAACATACATACTCCATCGTAATAAAGCATTATCAGCAATAATATATATATAGAATACTTCTTCAAAATAAATAACGAATAAAACCCTGCAAACCACACTACTATAAAAACAGCATATCAACTGTACTAAGAAATAACACATGGTTAATTAGCAAGTGTAATATAACTTCTTCTTTTTTTATAACTTCCACTAATACCAATTTTCATATTGGTAAGCCCATTATCTAGCTAGCGTGTATCCTACTTTTAGCAAGTCATTGCCTCCCAAAACCACCTGTCTCCCACCAAGATTCATACTCACCGTCTCAAATACATCTACGAGGCGAGAGAGAAGAATCTTTTCCACCTGGCAGAATTTCATTGTGATGAATCTTTTGTTTTTTTTGTGGCTAAATTTGTTTGTGCATTCAAGAGAATCATAAGAACAATGTCTAAGGGCATACCCCATAATCTATAATAAAATCATCAAGTAACAGACCACTTGAGGATGATAATATAGAGAAAGGTTTAGCCAGTGACAAAAATTACAGAAAAAAACGAAGTAATTACAACTAATTGTAAAATGAGACATTTTTGGGAAGCTTTTTTGAATTTCTTTGAGACTAAGAGTCGAGCTTTGATCAATACGATAATCTCCTTTGACAGAACATGAGGAGGGAGTAACTTGTCATCATGAATTTTGAAATTTCTAGCACCCCAAAGTTTATAGAGAGTTATAGCCAAAACCAATCTTAGAATGTCTTTATGCATTTTTCTACCTTGATATTGGTCAATGAAATCAATAATACCATCCCGGTCAGAAAATAGTCAAAACCAGTGTCCACTTGCCAGTGGTGAGAACTTCGTAAGAAAAAAGGCAGTTAAAAAACAAGTGATCAAATGTTTCATTCACGAAAGAGCATGGAGGACATCTAGAAGGACCATGATTGGAATAGGTCGCGGTGATACCATTTGTGGGAAGCTTTCTCAAGAAAGCTAGCCATAGAATGAAGGAGTATATAGGAATATGATGTTTGTGTCAAACAATGTTGTACCATGAAATATTTGCAGCTCTGTGCCTAATTGAGTCCCAAATAATTTCTTATTTCTAAATTTATTTTTAAAAAAATGGAAAGGAGAGGAATTTGGAGATAAAGTGAAGGTCACTTTTCCCTTTGAACCATTTCCTCCAAAAGTGAGAGCCTTAGGAAATATGGAAGGGGTGAAAATTTTATTCTAGATAAAGTTTATCTAATAGCAAAATTAACCTTTGAAAATAAAATCATATTTATTTTATATAAAATTTAATATAACTATTTTTCTTCTCTTTCCTTTTTTTAAACTCACAAGGTAAAGCATCCAAAATTTTCATTTATTTCTTAAACCCACAAACATAACAAATAAAAATTATAAACCCTTCCTACTCCTTCCCACATTCCCCCCTCCATCCCTCCTCCAGTCGCATAAAAAAGAGTATAGGGCATAAATGTCTAAATAAAATAAACTTTATATCCTGAAGGACTTTTAGACTCAACCTTTTATGAATAATTATTATTTGGACGACCCAAGTACATAGACCCAAATCCAAGCTACTTTGGACTAAGCAATTATGGTTTAATCACTTATCTGTAGTGCGTGCGTCGTTGTTTTAATAAAACACAACCAAACAGTACCAAACCATACAAAAAGAAAGACCTACAACATCACCGAATCAGTAATACGCTCTTGTTCTTTTCCTTTTTTTTAATCAAATTATCTTTGCTTAAAAAAGAAAAGAAAATAAGTTTCCAATAATATGGTTTTTGTTTTCCTATGTCCAGAAACCAAAGATAAGAGTAGTCTGTTTGGTGTCTATTACCGTCACTAATCATCGACCTTCAATGTCCCAACTGAAAGCCAACCATCATACGTTAAAAACTTAAAATATGAGCAAACTTCATTATTTTCACATATAGCATAGGATTAAGCATACAAGCTATGGCTAGAGTAACAACATATATAGCCACTCTGAAAGCTTTAAAAACAAACAATAAAATTACATTTTCCTACACTAGTTTTTAACACCAAACGGAAAAATGGAGAAAAAACGAAGGGGAGCAAAATAAAAAGAAACTAATCTAGATATGATCTGGCTGGTAAATATCTTGAAGAGTAGATTTCAAAGTTGAATACACTGCATGCCATCCTGCCTGAGTTGGGTGGGCGCTGTCCCAGAAGAATGCAAATTCAGGGTTGTTGCATACTGTGTACAATTTAACTCCTTTCTCATCCATGCTTCCACAATAATATTCACTGCTTATTCCCATACAACATGGCTTCAATGGTGTCTCAAACCTCAAATTCCCTGCACGTTAATTAATTGATTTATCCCCGACCCTTAAACTAGAAGATTTACCACGGTCCGTCGTAACATATGTACATGCGTCTTGCAAGATATGATTAAATTGATATATTTAATTGAGTCCCGCTCCATATGTCAAGTCAGCATAGTGCGATTAGATTAGATACAGTGACAGGATGTAATTATTATCATGAGCCAGTAATTATTATGAGGCTTTAATTTAATTGTCCAGTAGGCTTTTACTTGTCATTCAAAAAATCGTCATACAAAGCAATTTCTTGTCTATTTAATTTTAAGCTGATAATTTGATTTATATTTCCCAAGTACAAATGCAAAAGGACTAAAAGATCTAGGAGATAAATCACCTGGACGATTCCCTTTGTTCTGGAGTACTGTAGTGAAAGAGGTGTAGAGATCAAGAATGGTGAAAACAGAGCTTTTGCTGTCATTGTTCAACTTTGCCACAGCCTGCTGCAATAAGAGGTTGTGGAAATTCACGGCCGTGTTCTCAGTTGAATTGCATTGTTGAAAGGAAGACGGCACGGTGGCACGAGGGAGACATCCCAACGGCTGTAGAGCTGTCACGGCTACTTTCCTTGCTCCCATGTCATGAATTCTTTTCAAGTTCAAGGCAAGTTGATTAACCACAAGAGCAATGAAGGATTGCAAACCCTATTAAAAATAACAGATTAATTTTTTGGGTGATTAAAAGTAACAGATTTAGAACATTCACAATCAAATCTTCTCCTCTTCTTCATAATTCTTGGTCCATTTGTCTTTTTTGGAAAGTGAATTGTCTGTTGGAGCATATAAAAACTAAAAGAGAGACTCTTATTTTGGGACAGAGTGAGTGTTACTTGAGCAGACCAAATTAGATATAATTAGTAAGTAGTAACTACTACCTCTGTTCTGCAAAAATCTGGCTTAGTCAGACTTTTTCAGTCAATTTGATCATTTTTGTAATCAAAATTTATACTATTTATATGTAAATATATGTGAAAAAACTATAACCATAAGAAATTATATTGAATTTATTACCATCTTCAATTTTTATAAATTTAAAAAATATAAATAAATATGCTTAATAGTTAATTCTTAATTCTAAATTTGGTCAATTTGATCAAAAAATTCAAATTAAGTTAGTTTTTAAGGGACGGGGGAGTACTTAATTTTGTACTACAACTATCCGTAAAAAAAAAAAATAATTAAAAAGTACCATTTTTTTGGGTTACCTGGGGGAGTATTATATATGCAGGTAATTACCAAACATAGAGGGAAAACTAAATGGTGCTATATATAATTAGAAATGTGATCGACGAATGAACCTGAGCAGTGCCGCCTTTGGCATAGAAAGCACTATAGTCATTGCCGGAGAGAGTGACTAAAACCAGGGATGATTTCAGGTCGACCTTGGTGTAGACTGAGTCATTGAGGATGAGGTTTTGAAGAAAGTCAATCTGGGTGGTCATGTTTGGCTCCAAATACAAAGTGTCAAACACTCCCGTCCCTCCATATGCAAAATTCATCCCGTAATGCAAACTTTTCTTGGCATAATTTCTCCATCGGTAAGGTATTGGAGACTTGATTCCCATAAACTTAGCTGTACACACATGCACATGTACACAAACACAAGTTATGCACAAAGTTTAATGTCATCTATGCAATTTTTCCATGAATTTTATAAATATATAATATAATTAAAGTGACCGAAAGTTTTCAACACAAAGTGAAATTTGTTGGAACTAAGAAAGGATGAATGTTAAATTATTAGAGTAGTTAGTTAATTAATTATTAATGGCGTACGAAAGATGGAAAAAAGATACAGAAATAAAGTGAAAGAAGGATCATTTATGGAATTAATATCATATGGTGATGGTGGTGGGGTAATTAAAGAGATTGATTAGATAAAAGAAAAGCTTGGGACAGCTCAGGTAGCCTAGCAAGAGAAGCACTGGAATAGTTCATAAAAAATGACACCCACAAGGCCACAACTCAGTGCAGGCTCTTTTGTGTATTTTACACATTCTTTTTGGTCATTTCAAAGTCGAAGATGGAAACCATATTATGAAGTTGAGCTGACAATTGCATGCTGGAGATTCAACGAAAAAGGAAATAAAGTAAGACTACTCGAATAAATGACATGCACCAAAGGAGGACGGTAGTACTATTACATAAATACGAGTATATAGTGTATCAGTAACTAAATTACGAATGAGGCCAAAGAGACCCACCACCAAGGCACCCATTACACATGCATAGAAAGAATGCAGCTTTGAACCCGAAAAGAAAGATAAAGATAAAGATAAAGTGCATCTACATTTATAATCATTATACATGTACACTTCTATAAGAGAAGAGAGAGAGAAAAAAAACGAAAGGAAGAAAAGAGGAAAATGTGTGCAAATTTAGGTAATTTTTATTTATGTATAAAATTAATTAATTATAAAATAAATAAACAAATTATACCTAATCTAATATATAAGATGAGTCAGAATAGAAATTTGAGAGTAAATTTGAACCGAGGTATATACCTAGGTAATCGGTAAGGACTCTGCCGTCGGAGAAGCGGCCAGCGGGTTTACCGGGAAAGGTAAGACCATAAGGGAGTTTCCAGGAGTTGGACAGAGACTTCCTGTTGTTGCCCGTATCAGCATACGAGTCCCCGAACACGAATAACTTCCTTGCCCCAACTACTACCACCGAGTATAATAGCTTTTCATGATGATGGTGAGATATTGATGAAGAATCTTGCACCACCACCCCTTCATCTAATTCATATCCATATCCTGTACGGAAACAAAGAGAAAGAAATTAAGATGGGAGGATTACAAGTTGCTACTTAATTAACATTACTCTATATATATGTAACTAAACGCAGTACTGTCTGTATGGAATGCATGTATATATACCTGTAATGAAAAGGTTAAAGAGGAGGAGGAGAAGGAGAAAACACAAGCGGGAGATTTTTTGGAGCTCCATGAGTCAGAGAGAGCTAGGGGTTAATGGTCGTCAACTAGCTACCGCTGATTTTAGAACCCCCTGCCTAGCTACCTAGCTAGCTGGTTCGTTTAAGTACCGCTGCCAGTCAGAGAGAGAAATGAAAATTATGACGATTGGGAACGAGTGAAGGAAAATTGATATTTTTATTTATTATTTATTATTTATGTGAATAAAATTTTATGAAAATATTAATTTTTTTTATAAAAAATTAATTTTTTATATATATTATCACTCGATAATATTTGTGTATATAAATCATACGAAATAAATAAAAAAATTATAAATTTGATAGACCAAATAAAAAAATTAATATACAAAAGATAAAATATAAGCTATTTTAAAAACGGAAAGGTATTTTTAGAAGTCAAAAAGGTTTAGAAAATTGTTTACGTGAACTCTGTCTTTCGGCTTTACTCCCTCCGTTCTCAATATGAAGACCAAAATATATTTTTTACATATACTAAGAAAAATAAAAGAAAATAAAAAGAGTAAAAAAGTTTTAAATTTAATATTAGTGATTCATAAAATAGTAAATAATTTTATTTTTTTTATAATAATAAATTTCACTAAATAACATATTTATTTTTCACTTTATATATCTTATTGTCGACGCCGGGATTTCGCCGTCTCGTTTTTTATTATTAAAATGTCCCTTTCCAATTTTAGCCTTTTGATTTAAATGTGATTTTGAAAAGGGTCGGCTTAATGTCGACGGGTTTTGAAAGATCGATTTTTATGAGCCAATTGACCAGAGTCGCCAGTTGGTATATTTGAAATGGATGTACCAACTCATCCGAGTTTGTTTTCGTAATCGCTGGCTCATATGTGACTCCGAGTTAATTGGTCCGCAAACCGAGATTCATAGAGTTCGGGGGCTTGCTTAAGCGAGGGGAAGGTGTTAGGCACCCCCCGACTCCCGTAAAACACGGTTACCGCTATCTTGATGTTTTCCTATCCTTTTAAATCCTAAAATGTGTGAGTTGCGTGTGTGTGCGTGTGTGCCTAGGTGAATGCTTGTGGTGAATTTTGTTTGGATTTTTGTATGGCAAATGTGCTTTATCTGGAAAGCGTTTTAACGTCTTTCGACCCAAATGACGAGGCTTCGTTTTAAAATAAAGATTGATTTTAATTTCGAACCGATGAGGGTTTTTTATTAGATGTCATTTTAGAAAACAAACAATTTTAAACTTTTGTCAAATAGGAATCGAGACTATACATTGCCTTTTAACAGTTAATATAAATACAATGAAGGCAACTTCTAGAACTCTTTAACCCTATGCACAAAGTTTAATGAAAACATTTATTTATTTGCAAAATCGTTTTTTGTGACGTTTTAAAACCAACTAAAGCCTATTCATCAATCATGGATTAAAGTTTGCCACAACACTTAACCTTTAAACCTCGTGAATCTAATATCCTAAATTGATCACTTTTAGAAAATCTTCATCGTTTGCCTTATTTTGGAAAACCGTTTTTCGTGTCGTAAATTAAAACAAACATCCCAAAACGTGTCGGGGCTATCCATGGGCATGTGAGCCATCCAGACAACCCCAAACACCCACAATCACATACTTTATTATTATCACGGGGCCTTAACCCTAACACGACTTTGTGTCGTTTTAAGGCCCGATATTATAACATACACATACATGGACCCTATATCATGATTACATATACCCAAAACGTCCATCATCGGGATTCGACCGCTAGGATCTCCTCCCTAGGCTCACAATCACCCAAATAGCTACATAACCAATAATAAGCCAAATTTAAACACTATTGAACATCACTATCGCATTACATAACCCAAATATCACCCAAATCAACACTACGCATTACTCATTACCACGACGAGCGAAAAATCACCGTACGGGTGTCATCGGGGCGTTAGGAGGAATTATGTTCCGATGGAACCCTCGCTAACGACGCCTAACCCACGGATCATCACCCACATAATAACATATTACATCAAATAAACCAAACACAATGCTATACTAACAATACAAACAAAAAAACCCAAAACAAACAACTTTTCACCTTGCAAAACGTCGATTCGAGCCTCTTATATCATAAAATGAACTACACCACAAGATCACTCAACTAAAATAACACAACAATATGGATCTAATGCTTGAATCTAACCAAAATCGAGTTTTCTCTCTCTCTCCCGCGATCTTTCTCTCTCTCTTTTTCTTTCTTTTTTCTTCTTCTTTTCAGCTCTCGGGTGGAAATGGCGATCTATAGCCATTTCCAGGCAGCCGCAGATGCATCTGCGGCTGGCCGCAGATCCATCTGCGCCTGGGCGGCAAGCCGCCTGCGCCGCTTCCTCGGCTGCCGTGTGCCGTCTCCTCGAGCCGTGCGAACCTCGAAAGTCGTTTGGCCGCAGATGCATCCGCGGCTGTCTGGCTTGCTTTTCTCGATTTTCGTGTCACGCGGTCTTAATTCGCCAATTTCTGCGGTATTATTTTGGAAGGCTGTATTTTTGCAATCCGGAAATCCCTGGGAAACGTGCCACGTTGTTCTGGGAGACTAGTTCGGAGGGCTGCGACTTGATATAGAATTTAATAATTGTGCTTGGCTTCCAGGGGGCGCTGCCCCCTTTCCACCCCCGCCAGCCCCCCGAACATCGTAAGCGGAGTGGCCATCAGTCGTCTTTTGTGGTCGGCTCAGGTTTTTCTGGATCAACTGTTCGCCTTGCCTCAAGTGACCGGATGTTCGTTGTCCGTTGTGGCGGCTTTGACCGTAAATCGCTGGGGTGGCTTGATGTTGGGGTCCACCTTCCTTTTCGCTCGTCGGGTCAAATGACGATTCTGCCCTCCTGTCAGGGTTAGTGCAAAAGTGCAAAATTTGGGTGTCTACACTTATCTCATAATTGTAAGTACAAAAAAAAAATTATTCCTTTAATCATCTTTTTGGGATCGGAGAGAGTTCCTCTGCCTCCGACTGTCTTGCAACATCTTCTACAACTTTGCTCATCGCAGTACCTTAACCAATTCTAAGTCCAATAGAAACAAGCCTTATAGCCAATTCAGAAGCAATAACGAAAGCGACAAAAATTAGTCAATTCATGATAAGTTTCTCGTACAAAAAAAAATGGTTAATATACATTAGCCTATGAATTACAATTTAATTATTATGTTGCTACGATTCATTCAATAAAAGTAAATAGTTACTTCAATATCTCTTTTTTAATTGTTATTGACAAAGTATTTTTTTGTAAATTCGTATAACTTTACTTTTGTTCGTCCATTTTTTTATTCTGAACCATTCTTTGAATTTTTCAATCTCTTTCTTAATTCATCTCTTTATTCATTCAGCTCACGATCACAGATGAAACAGAATGACTTATATTAGAATCCTCGTCTAAAATTACAGTAATGGACAACTTAAATATATCTTTAATTCATATATAACTAGTCAATATTTAATAGCACATGTATATGTCTTTATTTTATAACGTAAACCACCTAATCATTTATTTTAGATTCAATCGAATTCAAGAATCGTGTGTCGAAATAAATTGACTTATATCATAACTATTAAATTACATATACCTAGTTCAACGACCCTCTCTGGTCCAAGCTAACCTATTTTTTCTGAATCTCTTTTTTTTTTGTAAATTCTTCTCTCCCTTCCTCTTTATTTATCATTATCTCGTGTGAATGTAATCTAAATAGACAAATTAATTAGGCTAAATCATTGGATAAATATATTATTATTTAATTGATCTAAGTTCATGCAATTTATTATTTATGAAAATTTTATTTTGGTCATTCGTTGAAGAAAATTAACTGAATGGAGAATCGTTCTATAAATCATCCTCTTTTTATTTATTTTTATTTAATCACATATGTTAAATAGATTTGGAGTTCACAAAATTCTTACTCTTGTTGCCTTTTTAGGGATTTAATATTTTTATAAGTAAATTTTGATATTTTTATAAAATTCCTTTTATACGAGTGTGAAATTTATTTACTACACATATCAATAAAAAATTATGCAACTATCATATTTTTTTGTAAAAATATCAATTCTCCTTTTCTATTACATTTGTTATACATACCAAAAGTTGATTTCACATCTTTTGAATGGGTATATGTAAATAATTTTATGTGTATTAGGTCCATATTGACAGCTATGCATTAACAAAGATAAAATAACACTACTAGTCTTACTTACCACATATTATGAGTGAAATTTAATAATTGTAAAATAATTTTTTTGTACATGTATATATAGATGTAAATATTGAGTAATTAAAGTGGATGAAAGAGAATGGGCTCGGTTTGCAACGTCTTTTGGGCTATGTGAACTGTGTGGGTGAGTGAGGTAAGTAATGCAGAATAGGCCTCGTACACGTATAGCCTACTGGGCGGGTCCAATAAGCAATACCACGTATTTGTTTTCTTTGCTATAGAGATACTACTGTTTTCGGGTGTTTAAGGCCTCTCAAGCCCAAATGGATTCGACTCATTTAATACTGCTTCTTTTCCAAAACATAAAAGAATTTCATTTTAATTTACTTAAACTAATCTGTGAAATTATAAATTTAAAATAAATATAAATTTATTATGATTAAATAATACAATCACAATTATTATAAATGATATAAAAAGTAGGAATCCCTCCATTCTAAATTATATGATCATTTTTAAAAGTTAATTTAAAATATTTTTAAACTCAAAATTGATAAGATTGATTAAAAATTATGAAATAATAAAACTTATAATGAATAATACTTTTTAGATAGGTCACAATATTCAATATTGTATAGATTAAAATTAAAAAAAAAATTATTTCAATTCTGGATTTAATTTTTTTTTTAAGTTAACTTTAAAAAGTCAACAATTATCAAATAATATAAAACGGAAGAGGGAGTAATATTTAAAAATATTATAATTTTCAAAACCGACGTCAACCGTTTGTTCTTTGACAATTCAATTATGTGTCATTGCTACTATATACATTATGCACTAGATTAATTTAGGAGTTAACATAAAACAATATTTTAAAATTTTATAAAATTTTGTAAACAGGTCCCTTTTTGTAAGACAAAAGAGTAACATTTTTGTATTCAATAAATAAAAAGAAATATCCTGTACTAGTACTATTTTAGTTAATGAGTAGTTTAAATTGCACGTGGACCACAGTTTAATTTACATTATCAGGTACCCCTATCAGTTATCCTTCTTTTGAACCGCTCCACTCACAAAAATACAAATACAAAAATAGCCATACAAGTGAGATATGAGATGCCTGCCTCACTGATGGGGTTGCTAATGTTATTTTAGCTAGTAAATTCAACACAGGGGAACCTTATACATACGTGACCACCCAAGGAAAAGAAAACCTACTTGGTACATATTTCAAATTACTCATCAAGATAACTTGAAAATCAATATATATATATATATATATATATATATATAGATTATAGAGAGAGGGAGGACTGAGGAGTATCCCAATCCATCTACGATCGATCTATCTGCTGTTGAAAGGTGTAATCTTGATAAGCAGGCCAGGGAAAACATCATCGGGATCATGAATATGGGGATTGTCTTCAACAATAAAAGGATCCCCACACTTTTCACTTATTGTTTGCAATGTCTCTCCCTCTTTCACCACGTAAATCTCGTCGCATGCCTTCTTCATCTCCTGCTGCTGCTGTTGCGCCTGCACCCGTACATCAACGGTGAGCTGATCGCTTTCTTCATAGCAGTTTAAAACCAGTATCATTACTGCCAACAACAAAACACAGTAGTGCCACGAAACCTTCTCTGCCAAATCAGCCCTGGAACGATCAACAGTAGCAGCCATAGGATCATTAGCTAGCTACTAGAGTATATGATAAAAGCTGAGCTTTCTAATTTACTACGTTCAGAATTAACTGATCGATGGATTTAATATATAAGGGAGGGGAAATTAAGTTGATGGTTGGGCCAGTGTTTGGCGGGAGTTATTTGGTTGTGGTATAAGGGAAGAAGAATTCAACACAATACTTTGCTTAAAGAAATACTGCTCCACCATCTGAGTGGGAAAAGAAAAAAGAATAGTTTAATTACGGTAAGCGAAGGGAGTCACCCGGGTTGACTTGCTTTTCGTGCACGCTATGATTTTAATGCTCATCTTCTCTTTGACTCGGTCATTTGGTAAATATATCAATATATGGCTAACATTTATGTACATTTCTTTTATTAAAAGAGGTGTAGGATAATATTAAAATGCTACTATTTTTCTTCGAATGAAAAAAATATGATACTCATAGACTCACAGATCAACTATGATATAATTGTCAAAAAAAACTATATAAGAATCTGAATTTTATAAGGAGTTTCAGAATGATCCTAATGACATGATTAACACGAGTGGAGATATAATTATGATATATAAATTATTTATTTGTCATGCGACCGTCAAAGAAAGCATTAGCTTCAAATAAAGTCAAAATCAAAAATAAAAATTAGTGTCATCTCATATTTATTCTACTTATTCATGCAGAGAACAAGTCCAGATACATATGAACATATGACCGTTAAATTAGAAAATTCTTCTATAAATTAATTTGATATTTTTATGAATTAAATAGAATTTATTTATAAAAATATTAAATTATTTTATAAAAATATTAATCTCTACATAAAATTAATATTTTTACAAATTAATTTAATATTTTTATAAAATTAAATAAAATTCACTTATCAAATTAATTTATAAAAATATCAATTCTCTTAAATTATGTCCTCCACAAGGACCACGACATAGGTTCAAATCCTTGTAGTATTTAATATTAGCAATAAATGACGAGTCCTTGGCTCTGGAAATAAGACTTGTTCTATCAGAAATCAGGCTTAAATAATACGCTGGCCGGGTTCTTGTCACTCACCAAATAATGCAACTGGATTTAGTAATTCATTTATTTATTGCGTGCATAAAAAAGTAAAGAAGAAGGGATATGACTAGGCAACATTTATAAATAAAATCTCTCTCACACGAGTCCGTCTTTCACTTATTATTCATGTAAAATAAAATTTATAAAATTATTATTTTTTAATTTTACTTATGTAAATATCAATTCTTTAAATTATTTTATTTTATGGAACCAGTCAACAAGCTAGGACTGAAATTTCATTAAGTCTGCAAATCCTCATTACAGATGGAAGAATACAAACAACTTCTCCAAGGAGAAGAGAAAACAGAAGACGGAGTCAACTTTATGTGCTTGAAAAAAGAGCAAATGAAGAAAACAAAGGAGGAAAAAGACACTCCTCCTGTTTCTCCTATTAACTCAGAAAAAAATGGCAATATATACATACACCTACCTTTTGTTTGAAATGATAATCTAATTTCACTGTTTTTTTGGCACATTACTAAAAAAATTCTATACATACTTATTATTTACATATTTTCTTTAATAATAATTTTTTTAACTAAATCATCTAAGAAAATATTAATTGTTCTAGACTAATCTTAATATGCATATTAAAAATTAAAATAAAATTTCAAATAAAAACTCAACTGTTGTTACAGTTTAAGGATGACCGTGAATCAAACAGGTTCGAGTTTGGGCTTAATTAAGCCAGTTCAGTGCCCTAATCGGGGTCAGGCCGAACAGTAGATTTGTTAAGTCTAACCTTGATCTAGGCCATATGGTGCTTAATCGATTTCGGATCAGGTCGAAGCACGTTATTGTTATATAAGAAAGTAGATAATACTTAACACTACAGTCCATAGACTCTATACCTTCATTTACTTAGTAGAAGTTCATAATTTATATCTAATTTTATGTGAACATATTACTTTTATCATATACTTTATCCGTTCCAAGTATAAAATCTTAAAAGCTCTCGCACCTGATTAAATAATAAAAAGTATATTAAAAAATAATAATAATAAAATCTTAAAATTCAATTTAAGACATATTTAAATTCAAAATTGAGATTATTTATTAAAATTATAAAATAAATAAATTTTACAATGAGTAATTTTTTTATAGATATTTTAATAAATTGATAAATTCACACGTATTTTTTATAGTTTCACACGGTGGACCTCACAAAAATGTTGCTATAAATATATAACGACGGTTTATCCGTCGCTATAGCTCTACACGTGAGTCCTACTTTGTAGAAATATCAATTCTCCGTATTTTAGTATTTTACAATATTTAAAAAACTCTCCCAATTTTAAGTTTAAAAATTTTTAATTTGACTTTAAAAAATTAATAAAGCTCTTATAGTTTGAAGCATACATGCCAAAAACAAGTTTACACATACATCTTTCACAAATTATTTAAAATTCATTATATTTTTACGTACTATATTTCCATGATCATTAAAAACACGTGCAAATATAGTATTTAAAAATGGTTTTTCTGGCAGCTCAGCGCGTCTTAAAATACTTGCAAAAATTAATATGACGACAAACTTGGAGGGTGCAAGTAACACACAATAAACAAAGAATTGCCAAGGCTTTTCATTTCCTAGTTTCAGTTAATGTTATGTGAAGGTGAAGAGGTAAATTGGTTGCTTGAAAGAGACAACCTCTGGCTATCAAGCACCAAATTGCATTAAGATATATATAAGTTTCAATAGAAAATAAAATAAAATAAGGCAGTCACCCCACATTCTTACCGATCTTCTGTAGCCCTTAATCTCATCCCCAGGAAGATTCATATTCCAGTTTCTTTCTATACTAATACCATTGGTGGGAAGTTAAAAGTAGATGCTAAATTAGGTAAATTCACCCTACTAATTCAGCAAACTAACCAAGACGTAGAAGAATATCCTTGGCTTCAGTGTATTTGATTTTTGATGCTTGACCAAAGAGCAACCAAACGTTGTAATCTGCTGCTATAAGAAAAAAGGAGCAAAGACCAAAATAATGGAAAAGTAACACAAACACGCTGACAAAAGAAAAAAGAAAATTTAGAAGGCAGTACAAAGCATACATGATAATTGAAACAAAAAAGAAGGAAAATGCTTATGAAGTGAAAGAATAATATAGGGACAAAACACAAGAAAGTAGAATATGCCAATTAGCTGGAATCACACAAGTCCTTTCTCAATTGCTGACACGTGAAGAACTATGTTTTATTTTTAATTTTTTTGATAAGTCTAACTTTAAGAACTATCTTTAATAAAAAGAAGCTGTCCAAAGAGTGTTTCAACATGAGCATAAAATTTATATACTTCTATGGCTAAATTTTATTTTGGATTCTAGTGTACAAGTCTAGTTGTCATGAGCAAGGACTTCGTCTGTCAATAAAATAAGCATTATCGATACTAATCAAACAAAAGCATTATACAGTTCAGACTAGCAGTAGCAAAAGTTTGCTATTTTCTTACTATTAAAATATCATAGCTTTTGTTATAATAGAAAGAACGTTCCAAATGAGACGAAAATATCAAATCGAAAATTATAAGATGCAACAAATAAATAAATGTGGTATGTGGCACTTTTTATATAGATTTCTCCACCCTATGAACAGAGATGCCATCTTCACCAGCACAAAGTTATTATTATTGCACTAGGCACCTCAAAATATCAATGGACATGGCAGAGCTGTGTCTCAGTAGATCAAGTATCACCTTATATTGTAGGAGTGAGACTATTAAGACACCAATGCTCTAAAACCCGATAGAGAGACCGAAAATCAGGTGGCGGACGGGGGGTGCCCATGCGATATTCATTTGTTTTAATACTTGCTGTATATTTGTATATACTGTATAAAACATATATTAGTTAGAGGTTCAATACCACCTACATGTGGGTGTTCTAGAAGGAATTTTAGAACACTGCAAGACACTTACATTTATGTTGTTGTCCAGGTGAAGTAAAGTTAACACGCGTTAATAGAAAACTGAACCCAGTAATAATCAGTTAAAATGTCACTGGCCATGCATGCAACTCCAAAAAAATTAAAATGTTATTTTCCTTCACATAAGCTAGAATGTCGAATGTCAAGGTAAAAGGATCAAATTTCTTCAGGATATCAAAGATGGATAATATTTGCAAATTCCACTTAAACAATGCATGATCAAGGATGCAAAAACTGAAAAATTATAATGTGAATTCATGAACTCACGGATTCCACGAATTCCTCTGCAATATCCACAAGTATATCTTCTACTTCAGGATCCAATGTCTCTGATGGATCAATCTGTTCAATAAACAGATACGTAAATAAGACGGCTCAATCTATGACACGAATTTAAAACATGAATAAAAACTGATGTGATCACCTGAGTTAATAGCTCTTGGATGCTTCTTTTGTTCAGAATTCTATTACAAGATTCACCACGCTCTGCAATAGCTGTTGCGCTAGGGGGAACAGTCAGGATGGCACTAGGCTGTACCATTGTCTTATAAGAAGGTTTCTGGCTTTCTAGTCCCTGACCTCTTGTGATCTGTTGTTGATGGGGTAAAGACTGTTGGATCCTTGACGGTGGAAATTGTTGCCCATACTGCTCTTGTGGCTGATGCCGGAGGATGTTTGCTGTTGCTGCTGAGCATTCGTCATGGGATGTTGTTGCTGCTGAAGGATGTGGGGTATTTTCTGTAGCCATTGTACATTCAATTTCGGTCTATATGATGGGGGTGGTAGAGGAGGCTTCCCTTGTGATCCCGAAGGCAGCCAAGGCTGATTATGTGGTTGTGCACTCTGCAATGTATTTGGCAATGACGAACCAGGAGATCCCATTGATGGAACTTAACAGGCTATAGCCTTGGAAATTCTGCAGAAAGCAATAAGCAAATACAATATTCCATCATAGGCATACTTCCTTACCGACCATTCAATTTCTAGCGTCACCAATTGGATTAAGAAGCACTAATTATCAATATATATAATCTATCAATTTGGTATTGTACACAACCAATTTAAAACAGCATAAGTCATAGTTGATATATAACAGTCCCAAATTCGTACTACAGGAAGCTAAAACTTGGGCATATTCTGAAATAATCCAAGCATCCTTTTAATTCTTGGACATGTTTATCATTTAGAAATAAAGTTTAAGGTTCAAACAGAAAGTCCTTAAGAAAAAGCTTCTAGCAATTAATTTTGATGTATCTTAATTTAACATAGAAGCTAAAGAAAATTTACATCTCATAAATGGGTAATGGGTACCGACTTGAGTAGCTGAGGACTGGTTATTTGGACTAATCCGTGGTCTAAGAGATGACTAAAGAGGCCTCTGTTGATGTTGTGCAGGTACCCCACCTGGCCACATTGGCAAACTCGAACCAAGTGATCCCATCATTCCCATCCCCTGGATTCCTTTTATAGGCTGTCTCACCCACAAATTCCAATAAATAAATAATTATCAGATTAATATTATAAAAAAAAAGAAAAAAAAAAAAAAAGGAGGCAACTACACTATGAAACTGAACTCGATGGAACTTTTTATCCAAATTGAGTTAACGTCCAACTCAAAATTGTTTCTTGAAACATAACATTACATATTACACAAACAAAAATATATCAAAGGAATCAGTTTATCGTAAATTGTTATAAACAGTGCCACATTTTAACTAGACAAATTTAGTCTGGGTGAATACTGCAATGCCGACGTCACCGTTCCTATCGCACGATTATAACCAGGAGGTAGTGGACGGCTCTAATACCAATTGTTATAAATTTTGGAAGAGCCACATTTTAAAAACTAGCTGTTAAGGTTGGAGAACCCCATACTTATAAATACTCTACATCAAAATCACATTCCATCGATGTAGGATACAAGTCACATACCTTGTAATTAGAATCATAACATAAATATATTTATAAATACACCCAAATCCTAATATTCAATGCATGTCTGATAAACTTAAAAAAATAAAAAATAACCCACCAGGGAATTGCTCGAATTGGAGACAAAATCCGGCATATTAACTAAATTTCTAGCCATAACGCCAAACTGTTGTCCAAAAGGAGGAGGCGTAACTAGGTTCATAAAGAAAAAGGTGGGGGCGGCGTAGCAGGAACTCCAATGGCCATTCCACCAGGGGCGATGTCACATAAGGATGTGGGGTCAATTAACTCCACTGATTTTATTTATTTATTTATTTATATTAAATGACAAAATTTAAATGATATATACAAATTCACTTTACTAAAATTTTGTAAAATTTTTAATATACGGGTCAAATTAAAATTTTATAATTTTCTTACTTAAATTTCAATTTCATATCATTTCTATTTCATCTATATATGTATATTCATATAATCTTCTTAAATTAATTAATAATATATTTTATATTATTTAAAAAAAATAAATTATTTATAAATAATTTATCTTTAAAAAAACCTATTAAGGATTAATAGAATGTATATACACATGCATATTGTGACGCCCCCAAATCTGGGCCCACACAGCCCAAACTTGAGTCGTCAAAAGACTACAACAAAATTATTACAACAAAGCACAACGTACTACAATACAGTGTATAATAATACACAACTAAGTCTTCACTATTATTGCCACACTATTTTACAAAACGTGAAGACTATGATAACTATTCCTCGGACCCTCACTCCATTCCCCGGCTAGACCCTGTTATGTTTTCATCTCCTGTTGAAAAACAATGGAACAAAAGAAAGGGTGAGCTCAAATAGCCCAGTAAAGAATATCATGACTAAGATAATGACGAATAAATTATCATTAGTCTTCAACAGTTGAGTTCTTGATAGAATACAATAGACTACAAGGTTTATATCAAAAACTGCAGTTAAATTCTTAAACAACGTTCAGATCAATAATAGCAGCGGAATGAGTAATCTATTAGAAGAATAATGCAGACTATAATGTCCACTCGGTTCTCTTTTTAGGAAAAACATCATCAACTTTTATCATCTGAAATAACATTAGTCAAGATAATACAAATTCACAGTTCCTGATCATAATCATGCACATCAACAGTTCATCTTTGTACTACGGGCCAAAGATATTCAATATAGCACCAACGGTCATGATTATACCAGATTCAGCCTTTGGTCATAATCATACCAAACAACAGTTCATCTTTGCACTACGGGCCAAAGAGAACATTCACCACGTGCCATAAAAGACACCGAACAGATGTATCGCCTTTAACCTATTATATCGCCTTTAACCTATCATCTGTTCAACAAATATATCACATCTGTGCCCCCGGCCACAGATATTCACAACAGCTTGATTTTTGGATGATTAGAATGATATAAATGATGAACAGAAGAAATAGGATAACAATAAGTATCGGAAGTTTACTTTGTACAGATTCAAATAATGTCCAAATTGTCAACATGATGTGGAGTGAAATTTAAAAATGATATTCAAGATCCACAGTTCAGAATAACAGTTACAATTCAATAGAAAGGTTCACGTAAATAGGAAGGTTCAGTTGAAATAATGAAGTTCAACTATTATGGAACATATAATATTTTCAGGAATTATAGAAGCAATAGTTCCATAATAAATTTCGATTTAGGAGTATGAAAGAAAATAATATCCCTTACCGTAGCAGGTTTGATTAACCAAAAGGTGAAGGAAATTAATACAAAGGGTTATTCACCAACAGGCGGCAATCCGCTCCGTAAGGTTATTCCCACAATTTAATAGAATTTGAGTACAAAGAGTTATTCACCAAACAGGCGGCAATCCGCTCCGTAAGGTTATTCCCACAATTTAATAGAATTTGAGTACAAAGAGTTATTCACCAAACAGGCGGCAATCCGCTCCGTAAGGTTATTCTCAGAGATTAATAATGAATGAATACGAAAGGTTATTCACCAACAGGCGGCAATCCGCTCCGTAAGGTTATTCCCACAATTTAATACATGGAAATAAAAGGCACGTCTTATGAGTAAGGAAGAAACAATATTATTATCGAGAATCAAATAATGATAATCCCTTACCATAGTATGTTTGAATAATGGAAGATGAAAAAGATGGTATCCCTTACGAGTAGTAATTTTAAGAGTATGAAAGAAAATGACATCCCTTACCTCAACACGTGACTGGATATTGATTTAAATGAGGTTGATTAACTTGAACAGTACACGTATACTTATAGATCTTCACAAATACTCAAGATGACTTAAGCACACTTAGAGAGAACTTTCACAAGAAGTATTTAGAGAGAGAAAGAAAGAACAAGTAAGGAAGTTTATGAAAAATCCTTAAGTTAAGGCTTCTATTTATAGCCAAAAATCTTATCATTCATTTAATCTAAACCATTCATTTAAAGATCATCTTTTAATCTACACCATCCATTTCAAATATTATATTATCTTTAATCTACACCATTCATTTCATATCACCTAATAATCACCTAACTTTATATTATAAACAAATCAATTTAATTATTCAACAATAATTCACACTTTAATCTACACCATTCATTTCATATCACCTAATAATCACCTAACTTTATATTATAAACAAATCAATTCAATTATTCAACAACAATTCACACTTTAATCTACACCATTCATTTCATATCACCTAATAATCACCTAACTTTATATTATAAACAAATAACTTTATCAATTCAATTATTATGACTAATTGTTATAAATACAGTATAGTTAACTCTTAGATATCAAGTCAATAAATTAATGAAATACAACTGTTTAAATAACATCATAATAGAGATAACAATAATGTAAAATAAAGCATACGTTACTGTGTAATGACAATTATTGATTCAATAATGTGAATTACTGTGCATATGTTACTGTGACAATTATTAGGTTCAATAATTTTAAAAATAGTGCAACAACAATTATTGACTCAATGATATAAAATACAGTGTAATGACAATTATTAAATCAATAATGCAAAATACTGTGTAACAACAATTATTGAATTGATAATATAAAATATTATGCAGTGACAATTATCGATGAAATGATGCGTAACAGTTACGGTGTCAATTATCAGACCAAAAATATGAGACACTATGCAATACCGTGTGTTACTGTAGAGTACCGTGTGCTACAGAAAATACCATAAACTACCGTATGCTACTATTCTTTTATCACCGGTATTTTAACAGTTCCGTTGACTATTTTTATTTAAAAAGGTTATTTCTGTCGTTTTCTATATCCGACAAATATTCCGATGTGGGGTCCACCAATAATTTGTTATTTCGGCGCCGTCGGACCAAACGAATATTCCCCGACCAAACGAATATTGTCCGACAAAATAAAATTTGCACATAACATCCTTAACTTTTAACTTTATCGATTTAACCACTTACTGTTTCCAAAAATATATATATGAAGAAAAATTAAATTTTGTATTTCATAAAATTCGGGGTCTTACACATATTGTAAGACCCCGAATGTTAATAAATAGATTTTAATTTTTCTCATAATTTTATACCTAACAGTAAGGTGTTAAATTAATAAAAACTAAAGTTAATGATGTTATGAGTAAAAATTTTATATCGAACAATATTCGATTGGTCGGGGAATATTCGTACGACGGCGCCGAAATATTTAGTTATGGGTGGATCCCATAACGAAATGTTGTCGGATGTAGAAAATGATAGCAGTAACCTTTTAAATAAAAAATATCAACGGTATTATCACTTTTAACTGTTAAAATACCTAGTGGTAAAAGTATGATAGTATATGGTAATTTACAATAACACGTCGTATTACACAATGTTTAAATTATGATAAAGTGTTTATTACACAGTATTTCATCAATAATTGTCATTACACAGTATTTTACATTATTGAATCAATAATTGTCATTACACAATAATTTACGTTATTAATTGTACAGTATTCCATATTATTGAATCAATAATTGTCATAATGCACATCATCTCACATTATTGAGCCAATAATTGTAACGGTAGTAGTCACGGGTATTAAACAGTTAAACAGATTTATTATTTGAAAAATACTATATGTTCAATAATTGGGAGACTAAATCAATAAAATAATATGTAAGTGTGTAAAACATTTAGGCGTGTAAATGTGTAACGTGTGTAATACGCGTAAATGTGTAACACGAGTAGGCGTGAAACACGTGTTAATCAACGAACGGTACAGATTAAAGTGTGAAACATGTGTTGGTTGATGAATGATTTAGATTAAAAGATGATATCAAAATGTGTAACGTGTGTGTGAAAAAGTTGGTTAGGCTCTGGCTATAAATAAGAGACTTAGCATATGGAGTTTCATACATTCCTCACTCAATCTTCTTTCAACTTTCTAAATATTTTTTAGTATAAGTGTCTCTTTGAATATATTAAAATTATCTTAAGCGTTGAAGATCTGGAAAGGTACGAGTGTTGTTCAAGTAAGTTTTTTTTAAAAGTTATATAAACACTCACACATACATCAGTTTACAACTCTTTCTTTAGAAGACTCTTCTATTAGAAGATTTATTTTGAAAAACTTCCTTTGAAATATTTTACTTTAAAAATTATTTTCTTTAAAAACTATTTTGAAGTATATTTATAATATATAGTCATTTTGATGATTTTATATACATAAAATTGATATGTGTTACTTACTAATTAAATTACGAATATACATCTAGGTTGATCAACCTCATAAAAAATGTATTTAGTCACGAGATAAGGTAAGGTATATTATTTTCTTTCAAACTCTTAAACTTATTACGGTAAGGGGTATCATTCTTTTCATCATCATAAAGGGATATCATTTTCTTTCTTACTTGTAAGGGATACTATCTTTTTTATCTTCTATCATTTAAACTGACTAAGGTAAGAAAGTATCTCATTTGTACCTCTAATATTATTAAACGGTAAAAATTCTTGAATTAATAAAATCATTAATATTCTCTTAATAGTTTGCACTTCATCTAATACCATTTGACAAGAACATTCCTATTAAATTTTCATCGTCATATTTGAACTGTGAACTTATAGATTTTGAACTTTTGAACTGTGGACATTTATTTGAATTATGAACATTTTCGACTAATTCTTTATACCGTAAACCTTACCGTTAAACTTCTTCCTTGTGCATCTTAGATATTACTTTTGGACTTGAACACATTTTTCTCTACATCATGTTGACAATTTGGACATTATTTGAATCTAGACAAAATAAATTTGCTAACTCTTAATATTATTGTTTATCATGTTTCTTCTATTCATTATTTATATCTCTGTTATTATTTCAATCATCAAGTATCAGGTTGTTCTGAATATCTATGGCCCGGGGCACAGATGATAAGTTAAAAGTGATATAAGATAAATGCAATATAATTGTTGGGTGTCTTTGGTCGGATGGTAAGGACACGTGATGAATGTTCTCTTTGGGTAGAGGCAAAGAATAACTATTGTTTGGCATGATCATGGCCAATGGTATTTCAGATGATAATAGTTGATGATAATTTTATTAAAAAGAGACGCTAGTAGACATCATGATTTACTTGATTCTCTTAGTGGTGGTTATTTCAATGAACTTTGTTTAAGAATTTAATTGCTATTTTTAATTTAATGTTGCTGCTTATATTACTCTATTAGCAATTCAACTGTAGCTATTGATTTAAAACTTGTTGTCTATTATATTTGATTAAGAACTCACCTGTTGAAAATTAAGAATAATTTATTTTTCATTATCTTAATCATGATATTCCTTACTAGGTTATTTTAGCTCACCCTCTTTTTTTTGTTCAATTGTTCAGAAAATGATAGCGTAACCGGGACTAACGGGGAGGAAAAGGGAATAGAGTAGCGGTCTGTAATAGTTGTTATAGTAGTCTTTACTGTATTATAGGATAGTAATAATTGTGAAGACTTAGTTGTATATTGTTAGATATTGTATAGTGTATTTTAATAATTTTGTTGTAGTCTTTTGACAACTCAAATTAAGTGATGTGAGCTGGATTTAGGGGCATCACATATAAATATATAGAGAATTAACAATTATTATATTGTAATCAAATATATATTTTATATATGCAACCAAACAGTACAAAATTATTTAAAAAATTTAGCTCAAAATGCTTTTTTCAAATCCCGCTAAATTATTTATAATCACATGATAATTTTGACCCCATTTAATATATTCTTTGTCTTCACCGCAACATTCCACCCCATTGTAATTTCATGAAAGGCTAGCTTTCACCAATTAAGTAGATCAATATGATTTGTAAAATACTACTTGGGTACACTATTACACTACTAACTAATACGTAGGGGTGCACACAAAATCGACCAAAATCGAAAAACCGACCGGACCGAACCAAACCGTTACTATTTCAAACCGAAAAATATAAAACCGAAAAACCGAACACTATAAAACTAAAAAACCGAAACTAGCTCGGCCGGTTTAGTTTAGCTTCTCAAAAAACCGAAACCTACCAAACCGACCGAATAATTTAAAATTATAATATAATTTATATATTTTTCTAATAAATATTTATTTTATATAATTATATATTTATTATGTCTTTATTGTGACGAATTTGCAAAACTTCTCTCCTAGTGAGTGAGTTAGGTGATTTTTGTTTTTCGGATTTAAAAAACTTCTATTATAATTAGTAGTTATTGAGTTAGTGATTTATTAATTATTATGAAATATTATTCCAGAATATAGTTTTTTATTTTTTTAATAAGCTTCTTTTAGACATTGAGATACATAAACATCATTATGATGAGTTGGACCAAAGGAGAGCTCTAACTTTCAGTCATGTAGCTTTTGATAATTTATACTAAAGCAATAAGAGATGATCCCTTCTTCAACATCATAACCTTTTTTCTCCTTTCTAATTTTTCATTGGCTCAGTGTCATGAATAGAAGAGAAACTAACAATTTGTAATCACGCCAAATAATTTTAGTTATATTCTAATTTTATTTCTTGGTTTAATTTCTTTCTCCCTATATGATTTTTGAGATTTTTGTACATCCTATTGTATGTGAGAAATTTGTAACCCAATATAATAAATATCAAATTATCAATTACGGAACCGAATAATCGAATAAACCGACCGAATAAATCGAAACCGAATAAACCGATAACCGATTACGATGTAAAAATTTGGGCGGTTTTGGTTTTTAATTTTTTATAACCGACTTAAATGGTTTGGTTATTTTTTTTCCCAAAAAACCGACCGTGTGCACCCCTACTAATACGAACGTGTATGGAATTAAAAACCTTAAGAGTTAGGGTTTGTAGTGGATCCATGAACATGTGGGCAAAAAAAGTATAAGAACAAAATTAAAAATGAAATGTGGAGAAAATTTTGATTGTCTACCCAACCATTTATATTAATTTTTTATCAAATTTTTATATAATATTTTAACTTCTCTTTTTTTGCTAATTATATTTTAACTATTCAATATATGTAATAATAGTGTTTGTGTACACTTTTACATGTATGGTACTTCTTGTACACATAAACATGCTATATATTATAATTATCCAATTTAATGAATGTATTAATAATAGTAATTTGAAATGATTGAAAGTCTTGTGATAATTTTTTGGGTCTTGCGGATAATTAAGAGTTTTTGATGTGAGAATAAGGGTTGTTTATAACATAAGATTCTTATCTTTTTGAAAAAAAAATAAAAACAAACCATGAACCATTCATTAATTTCTTTTCTATTTCTATTTTGTCAGTTTACCTTTTTATTGGATTGAGACTCATTCATCCACGTAGCGGTACCCTAAATTGACCACAAAATAAAAGGCTTAGCGCGTTACTAGACCCAGCTAAGCTTACCAACCCATAAACTTAATAAACCAATCAACTCTCACCAACCTACCCCCTTTATTTACTCTTTTATTGGACCACCCAAACACCCTCTTCCACCGCACACTCTTCCCCACGCGTCCCATTTTCCCATTCCCTGTATGACTGTATCTCTTTCCGTTTTCGTTTTAATGGGGACATTGAGGGTAAAATTATAAAATATTCATATTTAATTATTATGTCTTCATAAAAAAATTCTTTCTATATTTTTTAAGAAACATTTATATGCTAAAAAAAATAAAGAACAAAAAAAAAGAGGTATAAATGTACAACTTTAAAATATAATTCCAAAAATTATATACATTAAAATTATTAAAAATAAAATAAAATAAAATATGTCAAATTTTATTTTTTAATAATTAAAATATATATAATATTTGATTGTAATACATATAAAATTGTCCAAAAAAAATTAAAAGACTAATCCTCCTTTTTGCGGTCCTCCAGCCTGTCCCGCCATTTGATATTTCTTGTCATTATCATTGTTTTATTTATTCATTTACTATTATTATTATTATTATTATTATTATTATTATTATTATATGTAGTATACTATTTCTAAACTTGGCCATGATTTTGTGACTTTGTCCCATTTCTTGGTCATTCTCTCATTTTCTTCCCTTCTCATTCCCAACGCCTCTTCCTTCTCTATCTTAAACCCCACAGACTAAGAAAATAGTCTATCCCACGAAACCCATCTACCCTCTAGTTCTCTAATTGGAAGATTGTTTTTTAAATTAAAAAACATGGCCGAAGAACATGGATTCGAGGCTCCTGAAGGTTACCGCCTATGCGCCAACAATTGCGGCTTTTTTGGTAGCCCAGCCACCCAGAATTTCTGTTCCAAATGCTACCGAGACATATCCATGAAACTGGAACAAGAGAAATGCCTCAAATCCGCCGTCGAAAACTCCCTCTTTCCCTCGCCGGCTCCGGTGATAGTTTTCCCGTCTTCTTCGGCGGTCTCCTTGCCTGAATCTTCTGGCGACGGGCGGGTGTCAGCGGGGGTGGAGGTGGTCAGGCCGAACAAGTGTTCCGCGTGCCGGAAGCGGGTCGGGTTGATGGGCTTCACATGCAGGTGCGGAGTTACGTTTTGTGGGACCCACAGGTACCCGGAGCAGCACGGGTGCGCCTTCGATTTCAAGGCGGCTGGGAGAGAGTCAATTTCGAGGGAGAATCCTTTGGTCAAGGCTGAGAAACTGAGAAAGATTTGAAATGATCTTGACCGTCGGATTTACAAGATTTGACAAAAACCATCCATTAAATGAGGAGCGGGATTGATGGCGCTTCGTGAATGTTGATATTTGTATTTTTCCTTTTCTTCTCTCTCTCTCTCTCTCTCTCTCTCTCTCTCTCTCATCTTATTATTGTCCTCCTGGAGTACTCTGTGTGT
This sequence comes from Hedera helix, assembly GCA_947179155.2. Classification (NCBI taxonomy): domain Eukaryota; kingdom Viridiplantae; phylum Streptophyta; class Magnoliopsida; order Apiales; family Araliaceae; genus Hedera; species Hedera helix. The sequence continues at coordinate 50,501,352 of OX359266.1, read as the reverse complement.
CATGCTTATATATGGGTTTTAATGTTGACGTTGGTGATTTGAATCTATTTCCCCTCCGTAGTTTCTTCGCATTTGTAGTTTGCTATTTAACGGAAAAAGACGGTTATTTTCAATAGCCACAACATACATCGACGATTTTGCCAATACTCTAAATTTTTAATAAATTAAATCATTTACTAGATGTTTGAAATTTTCCTAGGGACAACTTAAGGGGTATATTCAATTAGAATTTTTAAGGATTTATAAAGACTTTAAAAGTTTAGTTATATTCAATCAACACATTTAAAGAATTTATTAAAGTTTAGTGGTATTCAATTACAATTTTTTTAATGTCTTTAAAAGTTATGTGATATTGAATTAAGACTTTTACAAAATCTATAAAAGTATTTCGGTATTCAAAAAGTCATAGATTTTAAAGATTTCTATCAAATGGTGAAGTTTGATAGACTTCAAAACAAGATTTATTTATATTCAAAGTCTTCCAAAATCTGACCTCATGCCTAAAGACTTTTAAATATTTGCCAAAAACTTTCAAATATTTGAAAAATGGAGAAGATAAAAATAATATAAAATAAATACAAATAAAATTAATAAAAACACATAATAATAAATAATTTTCCTAAAATAATAAAAATACTTAAAAACTAACAAATAAAAATAGTATAAAATAACATAAAATAATATAAATTAATTGAAAATTCATAAAATATATCAAAACCAAATTAAAATAAATATTAATACATTTAAGTATAAAATAATTACAAAAACTTAGCATTTAGGGAATAAAAATATAGCATAGTTCATCCTCATCAGCTGTGTAAGCTTACATATTAGTGTTGATTTAATATATTTTGGGTGTCATTTATACTGGTGATTTGAAAATGTCTCCTATAAATTTTTTGATAAATAATGATATACTAAGTAAACTGTCTAATAGAATTGTTCGCATTTTAGCAAACTGTTTCTATGGAGAATTTTCATGAATAACCCCTCCTTTCATTTGGTTGTGAATGTCATTTTATGTTACCAAGATAATCAATCAATCTCCACACCTGCATTTTTTTCATAGTGCAGATTCATAAAGCCATACTTTCCGAAGGAGGAGAAAATGAGGATGAGGAAAAAGATGGTGGAGGAGACGAAAGAAGATGATGGTGGTTGTGACAGAAGAAGAAAAAATTGCAGTTTTTTCACTTCCACACCTGTAGTTTTGTCATAATATAGTTGGTAATCAAATCTTCATATCAAGGTAACCAAACCTTCATACCAAGGTAATCAAACCTTCATACCAAGGTAACCAAAACCTTCATACCAATGTAACCAAACATTTATACCAAGGTAACCAATCCACTTCCACACCTGTAATTTTTTCATAGTGCAGTTGGTAGCTAAACTTTCATACTAAGGTAAACAATTCAGTTTTATTATTTGAATGTGATGCAGTTGGTTGCAATCGGTCTAATTCAAGCGCCTAGGCGCTTGGGCACGACCAGACTTGAAGGTAACCAAACACGTATATAATCAATTTATGACTGTGTAGTAACTATGAGTCAGTAACCAAATCCTTCGAGCTTTTCGTCAATGGTGGTTTTGAAAGAGAAAGACCAACCAGACCGCGCCCCCTGTCAAGGATTCATGTTGAAGATGCACATATGTTAAAGAGACACATATATATGTCTATATGGAAGGAGAATGTGGAGGCAAAAGAGAGAGGAGAGAGAAAAGGAGAAGGTGGAGACAGAGGAAAGAGGAGAAAAAAGAAGGTGTAGGCGAATGAGAGAGGAGAGAGAAAAGGAGGTGGAGGCAAAGGAGAGAAAAAAAGAACGTGGAGGCAGAGGAGAGAAAAGAAGAACGTGGAGGCAGAGGAGAGAGGAGAAGAAAATGAGAAGGTGGAGGCGGAGGAGAAGGTGAAAGTTGAAGATGACGTGATTTTTGTGTTGTACTCTTTTTGTAATTATTTTGTAAATACACTAATCTTGTAATTAATTTATAAATATTGTATATTACTATAAAGAGCCCAAAAAAAATATACATAGGGATGCAAATTTTAGCTTCAATTGGTGCGTCGGCCTCAGGGCCTAAATTAAGGTTGAGTCGACATATTTTAATGTTTGAAATCTTTTTGTTACTAAATCGAGAACCCGCCCCATCCAAGGCAAATCGACTAATTTTTTTTTTAAAAGAGGATTAATACTTGTTATTCCTTTTGATAAACTAAAACTTCCAGTATGGCCCAGAATAGGCCTAGAAACAGGCCCAAAGTTCAGGAAGTTTGTTAGGATTGGGTTCAAAAAATTTATTGTTTCTAAGAGACAACGAGATCCTGCTCAACCCCTACCCAGTCAAATTGCATCCCTAACAAGCCCAAACGCGGCCGAATTACCAACTAGCAAATTAACATGACTTTAATGACTGAAAAAGTTAATGAATTCTAATCAATTTTTTTTATAAAAAAAAATAAAAAAAAATGATATAAACTATTTATTTTGCATCAATACTATTAAACTCTTATGCTACGTTTTGATAGTCGGAAAGGAATAGATTAAAGAATATAATAAAGAAAGAAATAGAATAGAGAGTAAAATGATTTATTTTATTTTAACTGGAATAATTTATTTTATTGCATTTTAAATGAGTCATTTTATACATTTTCTTAAGTAATAAAATTCATAAATTTGGAAGAAATGAGAATCATCTATTTTAATTCAATAGAGCATCCAAACATAATTTTTTTTATTCTATTGAATTGAGTTATTTCATTCACATATTCATTCAAACGTAATATTAAACCATTATTAAAAAGTGACTAAAATTTTACTATATAAAACGACGTGTGTGCTGACGTTTATATAAAATATAATCAAATTTATTTATAAAATTCAAATAATCAGGACATCTAGTATAGAAGAGTTTTCTCACTAATGCCTTAATTGGTGTTAAGGTTACCCGCGCAAAAATCTCTCCCCTAATAACTCTTTTCAGCATATTGAATTTTAAATTTGAATTGAATAATCAAATTATGTATCGGAGGAAAGAAATAATTTATCTATTTTGTATTATTTAATTATTGTTGATTTTTTAAAATTAATTTAAAAAAATTTTAAACTCCAAATTAACATAAATTATTTTTATTTTAATCAAAACTATAATAAATATTATTTATTATAATTTTTAATTAATTATTTTAATTTTAAATTTAAAAATATCTCAAATTAATTTTGATAATATCACCGCTTTAAAGTAGGGCGCATTAGTCTCGTGTCCTCGTATCTTTTATCTGCAGCAATGCAGGCAATATAACTGAAACGAGGGAGTGAACGGAGCAAATTTTGTTCGGTGACTGGTAATGACTTGCAAGTTTTGTCAATCAATCCAGACACGTGTTTCCTAACAAGAATGTCCAAGTGTCATTTGATTTTGTCAATTCGGTTTCTAAACGTTCATATTACATCTACTCTATTTTATTGCTTTTTATCAAGGAGGTACAGAAAAAAAAAAAAAAAAAAAAAAAACTTAAAGATGTGTCATTTTTTTATTTTTTTTTTTTTAAAAATAGCTTCATATTCCCCACTAATATTTTACTATAATTGGCATACGTGTTGCATTTATAATTGCCGTAAAAATAAAGAATTAATATTTTTACAAGAAAAAAATAATATTTTCACAAGACTCTATTCACATAAATAATAAGTGAGACTCATTTTTATGTGAGTAGGATTTTGTAAAAATATCAATTCTCAATTATAGTAGGTGTTTTATATAATTTTAAAGATAAAATAAAAAATAAAATTAAACTTATAAAAATAAAAAGGGAAAAAAATTGTGATACGACTTCAATAGAAAAGTTATTTTCATTTCTCTCCTTTTATTATAAGAGAATTAAGAGATCATGTTTATTTAAATTTTTATTTATTTATTGCACACATATAATATATAGTAATTATAAACTGCCAACAAAAGTTTAAATTCTCACAATCCAAAGAGATTCCCGTCTAAACCTCTTTCTCTTTCTCTTTCTTCTTCTTCTTTCTCTTTGTGTCTCCAATTGAATTATCCATAGTTATGGCTTTTGGCGGAGTGTCTGTGTTTGTTTTGACGGCCATTGGTATACTAGTGGCTTTAATAAACACAGATTGTGGTGTTTGTTCATATGAAAGGCCACCTGCACGCAACTCCCTATTTCTATCACTCCCTCAACATTTCGATTCCACCTCTCCACAACAGGTATGTATGTTTTAAATTAAGAGAAAATTTATTTTTTTAAATTTAGTAATGGCATTAATTAATATAATGATTCATTCATTCCTTCTACCCTTCTCATCGTCTCTCTTCTAATCTCTCGATCCTGTAACATTGATTGTCGAGTCCTTTTACTTTTTAATTATATAAATGTCCGACATATCTGTTGTTTTAAGATAAAAAATTAATTTTCTATTATGTTACGTACAGTGTTATTTTTTATTCTATTTTTTGTTATATAAATCGTTTAAGACATAATTATATATATTAAAAAAAATTATTAATATTAATATTGGGTAATTAATATTGATTTAAAATTTTATTACTATCCGTATACTAATTAATTACTTATCTTCATTTCTCTCTCAATTACTCTATCTTTAAGGATAAAATAAAAAATAATTAATTTTTTTCCTTGATATATGTAAAATGTCTTACATTTTAAAAAGAAAAAAACTTCTATAAAAACTTATATAATAAAAACGAATGAGTAATTTTTTTAGTAATAGATTTAGGAGAATTAATATTTTTATATGAATTTATAGGGGTATAAGTCTCACTCAATATTTATTCAAAAATAATTATGTTAATTTTTTAAATATTTTTACATGAAAATATCAATTTTATTTTTAAATAATCTTAATTAGATCGGATGCATTTATTCCTTTTTGTCCTACCTTCTACCCAACGCAGTAGCAACGGGTTGATATATTAATTGTTTTCCATGTACAGAAAAGCTAATTGGTATTGGATTTTTTTTTTTTTTTTGTATATAAAATAAATAAGTGTGATTTTATCTTATTTTATTTTTAATTTAAGTAAGTGGATCGCACTCATTTATTTTATATACGTGTAAAAAAAGAGAGTAAATAAATAAATAAATCTAAAAAAAATCTTAATTTTATAATTGTCTGTTTTTGCATTTATTTGTTCGAACTACATGTATGAGTATTCCTCAATTTTATTTTTAAATAATCTTAATTAGATCGGATGCATTTATTCCTATTTGTCCTACCTTCTACCTAACGCAGTAGCAACGGGTTGATATATTAATTGTTTTCCATATACAGAAAAGCTAATTGATATTGGATTTATTTTTCTTTTTTATATATAAAATAAATAAGTATGATTTTATTTTGTTTTATTTTTAATTTAAGTAAATGGATTTCACTCATTTATTTTATATACGTGTAAGAAAAAAGAATAAAAAAATAGAAAAATCTATAAAAAAAAGTAATTTTATAATTATTTTGCATTTATTTGTTCGAACTACATGTATGAGTATTCCTATATATATATATTATGTACGTTACTAGATCAATTTGATCACAATAAGTGATATGATGATCAACGCTATTCACCAACTTTAGGAGCGACGTTGATCTGAATTAAACCAACTCGAAGACTATTACCAGCTACAAAAGTACAAAGATAATTTCATTTTGACCGTTTGAAATACTCACTCTGCATAACTTCATTTTGACTTTTTGAAATTAGTTGACAAAATTTTATTTTTAAAATTGATATAATTTATTAACACTCGGAATTAATTGAGGGTAGTAATTTCTTGATAGTTCATAAAAGTAATATTGAAAATTATAATTGCTAAATAAATTAAACACCTTCATTTAAAATGAAATATATTTTAAATTGAGTTAAGAAAGTTGAAATGCGATTTTTTTTAACTGATGGATATTTAAAAAACTTTTGAGATATTTTCTAATTATTAGAAAAAGAGAAACAATTATTTAGGCATATTTCTAATTCTTTTTTGAAAATATTATGACAATTAATGTTACGTACACCACACTCCAAATCTCCAATACACTTAGCTATTCAGACATAAACCACTCTCTTTCTCTCTATTACTTATTTATTTATTTTATTCTCTTTTTTTTCCCAATGCTTGGCTGCTTTAATTAAACGGAAAACTTGTAAATGCATGCAGGTGCACGTATCTTTAGTTGGGAAGGATAAAATGAGAATATCATGGATCACAGAAGAAGATCCTAATGCATCAACTGTAATATACGGTACCTCTCCAGGATTAAGTAATGGAATTTCAGCTACCGGGACTTCTTCCACCTACAAATATACACTATATAGGTCCGGCTATATACATGATGTTATCGTTGGTCCACTAGAGCCCAATACAACTTACTACTACCGTTGCGGCCCATCTTCAACCCAAGAATTCAGTTTCAAAACCCCTCCACTTCAGTTTCCAATCAAATTTGCAGTTGCAGGTAAAACTAATTAATCAATAATTATGAGAAAATGAGGCTCAGCAGTCCTGCAATAGTCCGCAATTTTTATTTTGTGTAAGCATAATTTTATAACTTTAAAAAACATAACAATTGATGCACAAAGTATTATTTGCAAAACAAAATTATTGAACTGGTGAGTCCACGTGCGTTTGTTGTAATTTTGAAATATAGGAGATCTCGGACAAACTGAGTGGACTCGATCAACCCTTCAACATATATCAAAATCGGACTACGACGTGTTGTTACTACCAGGGGACTTGTCATACGCCGATTTTGACCAGCCACAGTGGGACTCATTTGGCCGGCTAGTCGAGCCGCTTGCTAGTCAGCGTCCGTGGATGGTGACACAAGGCAACCACGAGATCGAGAAAATTCCAATAATCCACCACGAACCATTTACGGCCTATAACGCAAGATGGCAAATGCCGTATGCAGAGAGTGGTTCCAACTCAAACTTATACTATTCCTTTGAAGTTGCGGGTGTTCATGTAATTATGTTGGGTTCTTATGCTGATTTTAGCCCTAGTTCCGATCAGTACACGTGGCTTCAGTCCGATTTGAGAAAGGCTGATAGGAAGAAAACACCGTGGATGGTTGTGCTTATCCATGCACCATGGTACAATTCTAATGTTGCTCATCAAGGGGAGAAGGAATCCATTGACATGAAGGCAGCAATGGAACAGTTGCTTTATGGTGCTCGCGTGGATGTTGTTTTTGCAGGGCATGTTCATGCCTACGAGCGCTTTGTAAGTTCAAATCATAATTACATATATTTATAAAATATACGAAAAATATTATTTTCACAAAGATTTCTCACACATTATACTCACAGATTCGTATTCTGTGAGAATATCAAATAGACGACTAAAATACAAAAATGTCTCCTCAATTTATACACTTGTTACATTTTTTGTTAATGAGTTAAAGTAATAGACCATAACCCTTCATTATATTATATAATATATGCGTACTCCCTGTATTAATTTGCTAGACCCGAGTATACAAAGATGAAGCTAACAATTGCGGTCCGGTGTATATCAACATTGGCGATGGTGGCAACCATGAAGGCCTAGCCAGCAAGTAAGTTGGCTTAATTTTCCATAATCTTAAACTATCAACTTGTTCAATTCTACAAAAAATTAGCGATTAATTGATGTTTCAATTTAATTATACTAATGCAATTAATTTCTATATACAGGTATATAGATCCACAACCAAAAATATCAGTTTTCAGGGAGGCTAGTTTTGGGCATGGGCAATTAGAGATGGTGAATGCAAGCCATGCACTGTGGACGTGGCGTAGAAATGATGACGATGAAGCAGTTGCATCTGATCAAGTATGGCTTCAAAGCCTTGTATTTAACCCTGCTTCTTGTAAGGCTTAAAACCAAAATTGTCTTGGTATAACTCTAGATAATTTAAGATTAGAGGAATAACAGTACTATACAGTATGTACTCGTCAATTTAAAGATCAGAAGCATTTTTGCTCACTTTGCTTTATAATTAATAAAATTTGAATAAAATCCACTTAAACATATAGTTTTTAATGTAGACTTTTAAATACTAAACCTAAATGGTAATATTTATTTTTGAATTATTTTTGTCCAGTCGTTTCATTGGGTTATTGATGTTTAAAGTAGTGGGCTTGGGACGAATTAACACAACAAATCCTACTTTTTTCAGGAATTTTGTCATCTTATTTCAGTCTATAATTTCATCACAAAAAATCATTTTTTTTTAAAAGCTAGTACAAAAATCATTGAGTTTATTGTGTTTGGTCAGGAAGAAAAAAAGAAGAAGAGGAGGTTACAACAATAGTCAAGCATAATACAAGAACATTATATCATTAAAACCAATACGATGAAATAATTCATTAAAAAGCAAAACTTGATGATGCATATATGTTAAAGGATAGTTCAGTAATTCATGGGTCTAGTAGTTGAGTTGTTTAGTGCATAATTATCAATCTATATAGTGGGAGAAAAGTAACAAAAAAGTTTATATGGCAGGGGCATCTTTCTTTTGCACTAAGCTGTTGCTCGCATTGCGTTAAAAAAGAAAAAAATAACACTTACATTACTGCTCATTTGACTGGGCCATAATAATAACCAAAAATGATAAAGCTAACTTATTTCGGCTTTGAATTCATGTGGGCTTTTTGGGTGGGTTATCTATGTTGGGTGGCTATCTCTTCCGAGACTCCTTCAGCCTGCATAAAACATTGGCCTAATATTGAAAGATTGATTTTATAGATGTTATAATTCAACATAATATTAAAAATAAAGATACGATCGGATTGATGATGGAAGATATTTGTTAATGTTAAGATTTACTCATACTTTAGTGTATTTGATCAATGGCCACTGTGACAAAAAAGTCAAGCTTAACGTGTATTTTGATTTAAAAATTTATTAGCAATTCGGTTTTTTGACACTGCATAAGCATTATTTAGTGTGTGAATTATTATAAAGTGTGTGAGGCATCTAATAAATACATCAGACAAACAGGAGTAGTCACAATTAGATGAATTTTGTTATATCACACTTTTTTACTTTTTTATTTTTGATATATTTTTTCTGTGAGATTGTGTCTATAATTCGATCTTAAATTTAATCCTTAATTTCATTAACACAATAAGCTAGAATCATACTGTGATATTTGATACAACAGTCTTAGAATCATACTGTCCCGAAATAGTCTCATTGTTGTCGTTTATACATGAGAGACATTTTATTTTTCTTTCTTTCTAGTTTTTGCTAATCAAAGAGGCAACATGCATGTAATCCTTATGTTATACGTAAGACATAATTTCGAGGTCTTATAAGTCAACAAATTACACTAATGTAAAATATTGTTGCGTGTCAGACTATATTTTCGATCTTCCATGCATCTAAAATACCTTAGGATTGACAAATCAGATGGCTAAATCAAACATGGAACACAGAAATAAAAGTGGAAGAGTTGGTAGCACAACCTTTGGAACTCCAAAAGGCAAGCTTCTAAGAAGTTTGATAGATTTTCTTTTTCATTAACCATTGGTGGGATCATTTGTCTTGTACATGTTTTGCTATGTCCCCATAAAGATAATGTTGTGTTGGTGTGAAAGTAATTTGTTATAATGAATGTTTGAGAAAAGGTATACAAATGACACACAAAAGGTTAATCATACTCAACCTCGATCCTTGTTTATAATTATTGTCTTTGTAATCATATTTTCTGGCAAAACATGCATGGTAATTTACTTTTGTTCAAATGGATCTCCAACCGAGTGTAAGAAGTAGGCTAGTTGATTCATCCCTCGTGTACACAAAATGTGATTCGAGTATATCGTCAATTGCAAAATGCAACGACGCTTTTTTCTTAATCAAAATTATGCTCAAATAAAAACAGGCTCTATCTTTTTTCCTTCAATCTTGTTAATTTAATCTTTTAAGAAAATATATGACGGAGTATATCTTTCTTTATCTTTCCCTCCCACAATTTTAATATTGTGAAAGGATAATTATTTAAAATAAACTTTTACGATATTAATTGATGAATTAAAGGAAGTCATCTTAAAATTAAGATTTATTTTTGGTTCAAAAATTCACTTATAACATATCGTGTTTCAATAAATTGACGTAGTTTTTTTAACATGTGTACATTTCATAATGGTGATGTTTTTTCAAAATTAAATTTAAATCACATTTTATCCCGTTACACTTTCTTGTAAAATAATAAAATAACTGTTTCAACATTTTCAATGGAGAGCAAGCAATGAAAAATAGAATATATTATCATCTCCAATGCAAAAATTATTAACTGTACTCTATAATAGTGATTAAATTTTAGCATAATGCAAAGCAGAAGCTAAGGAACCCTACAATCTTTATAGGTTGGGCCGAATTAATAAAATTTCTCTTTCGCTCAAAGTCTATGAGAAACAAACTAACTAAAGGCCGAAAAAGAAGGGGGGAAAGTGTATGAGAAAATTAATTTTTATGGTTCTTTCATTTTTTATTTTTTATTTTTTATTTGGACATGAGAAATTTTTTTACAGTACTAATACTATTAGTACTTAAGAACACCACCACTTGAATTGGGGGAAAAAGGTTTCTTTTCAAAGGTATATTCAAGTAAATTAAAAGTCATCTGTAATAATAGTATTGATGATAGAGATACAGGGGTATGATCACCCCCCCTAAAAATATAATTATGAAGCCTAAGCTGCTCTCACGTGTAGGGTTCAATGCACTTAAGAACAATAATGGTAAATTCCATCATCAGCCTTGCAGGAATTAGTAATTATGCGAAATGATTATAATTAAAAATTATTACATCAGAAAAGTTACTTGGAAGGTTTTGCAATGTTGACGAAGTCATGCACGGGCACTTGGGTAGGGAGGGTTAAAATAAAAGGAAGAAAATTTTGTATATATGTATTAGAACCCAGCAAACAAAAGTGTTCTCACGTCCAACCATTATTCCCAAGTACACTACACGTTTGAACTGGAGCCAGTAGCTGCCTAATAACCCCCCTCCTCCCCTCCCCCCTTCTTGTGTGTGTGTGTGTGTGTGTGTGTGTGTGTGTATATATATATATATATATATAATGCTTGGTCAAAGTTGGCTGTAGTTATTAGTACATAGTTAGGCGAACGATAATTATAATTTATAAATATTATTTAAGACGACTACAATCAACATTAATTGTTTCTGTGAGAGTAATGAAGAGGAGGCATTATATTACATGTACTGTTGGGGTCAGTGAATAATTGAAATTTATAGGAGGCAATGTGAATGTTGATGATGATGGGTACTCAATTGAGTTGAATGAAATTCTTGATATCAATGGCAATGAAAATCTTTTGGTCAGTGCCATAATTTTTGGTACAAATCAACCGTAACCTCCTAAATCATGAATGAAGAAAGAGGCTTCTTTATCTATAATGCTGACATTTTTATAATTAAAAAGTTTTATATTTACGTAAAATATTCCTCGCACAATTCAAATCCTAAAAGAGGATCTTTAAAAAATATTAACTTTTTTTTCTTTGCAGCAATAGCAATTTTCAATGTCATAAATAATAAATATATAAATTTACATATATATAGGGGGGGGGGGGGGGGGGGGGGGGGGGGGGGGGGGGGCACAATATAGCTGCAGTCATCGTACAAGTACAGGAATTAAGTAGAAGTTTAATAGGGAGTAGTGTGGCCATTATTATTATTATTATTTATGTAGTGTTATTAAAAATATTTTTACCATCATCGGTAGTTTGAGATGGCAAATTAATAATCCAAAGATAGACATGCACAACTTTAAGAAATTAGCCTTTCCTTGCACTTCGTGGTAGACAGAACCGTCTGTTTTTTGACCTGTGGCCTGGTTCATTTCAAGAAACAAACAAGTGGGACACTATTGGATCACTCACTCATCTATTTTAATTTTTTTATTTTATTTTTTGGCAAAGGCAAAAAATATTATTCATAAAACTGGAAGGCCAAGATCCATCAGGTATGGACAATGGTGAGTAATGAGGCTGATTACAAAACAAATGTGAATAGCTTCATTCAAGAAATGACACTTTTTATATGTAAATTGGTGGACTTAATAAATGAGGAGGTGACATGTCAGAGCTAAGAAGTAAGCTCATAACATGTGAATAGCCCAACAGCTACTTATAAATACAGAAAAATCTTAGAAGGTAAGAATTAAACTCTAATCCCCTATTTTTTTTTCTCTATTTTTTATCTGTAAAACCTCTTAAAACCTCATTTGCATATTTTTCGGTTACCTTCTTCCTATTCCGTTACTTATTCCCATAACGAAGGTATTCTCGACGGTTATGACCTTCAAAAAATATTTTTGAATTACCTCTTTTACAGGTCGGATTCTCTCGGCCTAAAGCCGACATCAAAACCAGATAATCGCCACTATTAACATATATCACCTCTAATTAAACTGAAATTCGTACTTCTTTAATAATCCCATCTAAAATGTCATCATCACTCACTCATCTAATTTCTTCAATACTTGCTCTAACAGTTGCTGCGAAACTGATAAACTTTTTGTAAAGGAATGTTGTATTCCCTCCATTGCAATATATAAGATTGATAATTATTTATAAAAAATTATGTTAAAATATTTAAAGTTAACATGCTTCATTTAAGTTCATCAATTATTCTCGTTCTCTATCCATCCTTTATTCCTGCCACATTTGGTATGTAAAAAGTTGGGGTGAAAATGTGAATCACATTCTTACTTCAATAAATATTATTCCCTCTATTTTATAAAAAAAAGTCTCATTTATTATTATTTTTCTCAATTATTTTTATTATAATATAAATGAAAAAAATATTCTTAAATATATCATCGCAATATTATTATGATGTCATTATTAATAGACTAAACACTTGATTAATTTCAAAGTATACAGACATAAAATAAAAATATATTCTTAATCTCAATAAATATTAAATGAAATATCTTGTGTCACACATGTTTTGATGGAGTATTATTCCATAATCTTGATAACAATCCTTAAATTATAGGAGTTGCAGATTTGCCAAAAGCTGAAAAACATTATTCGGTACTCTTAAAATATTATCAACATTATTAAGTCAATTATATAGTGTCGTTTTAATATATACGATAGACTTAATTATAAAAAATCTATTACACATATTCTAAAACACTATATAATAATGCCCCAAAACCTTGAATAACTTTCCCAAAGGTTGGTCAATTGATCTCGGACAATTTTCCTTGTGTCACAAATTTTCTGCGGCTCAATTCAGTTATGCTCTTATAGATCGGGAAATGTGTAAGTCCTTTCTCTTGTCAATGATAATTGATAGCATTTTATTGTTTTTTGGTTTTCCTCAACGAATTTTATTTATAAATAAATGAGGTTTTATCTCAATTTTATCATACATATAATTCAGATATTATTGATAATTTTTTCATGACTTTTTCCACAATTTTTATAAATAAAAAAATAAAAATGCTATGGTATTAGACTTAATGACATATAATTAATTACAATTATTACTTCTCATGGATCTAGTATCTACTACTATGCAGTCTATGCTAAGCAAATGGAGGTGAGAGACTGAGAGTCATGATTCCCATTTTCCTGAAGCAAATTGCATGCAACTCATCTTTGTCTCGTCATTATTAAACAGACTCATTACTCTTGACGTTGTGCAGTTATTATACTATTAATATTTTTACTTAATTTTATAAATATATCATTGGAGAAAATGATTATTCTTTATTTTTAGACTTAATAATTAAATCTTAATGTTGATGATCGTATTATATTTATACTTATATCTTTATAATATTGATATATTAATATTGGATAAAATGCTATTGATAAGAAAATTGATTTCTTCTAAAAGTTTATTATCTAATTCACAATAAAATTTATATGCAATTAATTATTAATAAAAATCAAATAAACCCATAAATTCTACCATAATAATTCTTAAATAAACTCATAAATTCTACAATAATGACTCTTAAAAAATGCTAAGTTATTTTATTACTTAATATTATTAACATATGTACATTACAAAATATATTTAAGTCTATATTATTTAATATACTTATATTTTAATAAATATTGTGTAAAATAATTATCAAAAAATTATTTATTCTAAAACTATATTGTCTAGGAAATAATACAATCTTACTTAAATTCAAACATTTATATTTTATTTTACAACAACAAAATAATTAGATTATTATATATTTTTATTGGAAAGAGTCAAATGAAGAATGGAGAAGTAGTTGTGAGTCTTTCTCTAAATTTTTCAGAGTTCAATTGCCAAACAAAATCTTTATGTAGATAATAATAGGATATACATGATTAAGTTTGTACTTGTCCAGGACAAATACTCTATTTTTTATGTATCTATTTATATATGTATAAATATAAATACATGTACTTTAAGATACAATTATGGTACCACTATTAGTATTTTAATATCTTTTAATAGGGAAGAAAACTATTTTCGCAATTTATTTTTCAAAAATATGGGCGATATATATGAAGAAATTTTAAATTTTAATTTGTGATGAGCATTTTCAAAGACATCTAATATAAAATGTTAACCAAAAATCTGAGGAGGAGGGAGTGCAAAACAAGTTTGTTGATTGTAGTTAAATGACAACAACAAATGGGTTAGTTAAACCAACATACTTTGAACTTGCACGAAAAGAAAAATAAGCATATTTCAAATATAATATTATTACTAGGTCTCAATTCCCACCAATTTTAGGTTTCTAAATATTTCAGTAATTTCTTGTACAAATTTACTATTTATAGAAGGAAAATGAATATTTCACAAAATCATCTTTTACGTGAACGAGGGACCTGGTTATAATTTATGTGATTTTTTTAATATAAAAAATTGGAAAAATATCATTTGTGAAATAAAATAATGTCCGGTTTACGTGAAGAATGTAATTTAAGTTGACAGACCGACCATAAATGAAAAGCAATGAGTAAAAATTTAGGGGCAAGACCCAATTTCAGCTCCACGAGGGTAACACTCAAAGTAGTTGACAATTTACACACGGCCTGGCTATTACGCTTGCATTAATAATTACCTGTATAAAATCCAAACTATCTCTCCACCTGTCCGTGGCGTCCATCTATGCATGTGATCCACTCATCATAACCCATCATGTTTCAAACTTGGCCCAACTTATCCCTAATCCCATTATTCCTTCCGGCTTTCAGTAGAAAAAGAAAGAGGGCGGGAGGGAGAGAAAACGCTTAAATTATAAATTTATGACAGACTATGATTGAAACAAAATACAATCATGGAGGTGAATGACTAAAATATGTAGTTATTGGATTCTCTCCCTCCTAGCTAATACCTCGTTTATGACTTCTCCCAAATTTAAGCATGGCAAGTAAGAAGGTAGGCCACGCTTGTAGTCTATTTTTCAATGTCCATAGCCACAAGTAGTTTTTCTTTTATGATGTAGTAATACTTTTGCTTTAGACTTATAGTAACTTGTAAATTTAATTTTATCCACACGAGTTGTGAATTGCGTAAAAAGTTATATTTATCGTTTTTAAAACTTAAATAAATTGTTGTAAGTTTTAGAAAATCTCAAATTGTTATTCTTTTTTTCTTAATTTTTACGAAAATATGTATGAGTTGAAATAAAAAGGGTATACGTACAATTTTGAAAGAGTTTAGTAATACTAACGCAGTTTTTTGTTGTCCAACTGGAATTTTAACAGTTACAAAATGTCAAGTATATGCACAAAATACTCCTTATTTTGTTCACAATTTCATTCAAAATCGTACTATTGACGAAAATTCAGATTGATTGATAATATTTGATACCCAATCCAGCCCGGTACGTGTTCTTACTTGAATACCCCTAATGAAAAAGTGTGACAGTTGAGATAATTAACTCTTCCAATTTATGCAGCAGGAGAATGAGTAGCTCTTTACCGTGTTTTTGATGTTTTGTGATTTCAAGTTTACCAGCTCACATTTTTGTAAAAATAAATAAATAAATACGATACAATGTATTATCGAGTGATTGATTTTATGTTTGGTCCATATATAGCACTCATTTTTGCAAAATCTTATTCTTACTTTTATTTACACCATTCTGTGTGTGTAATGGTGTAAATGTACAAATAGTTGTAATAATATTTTTTTAAATTAACTACATTAATATAATATTGCAAATTATGTAATAAAGTTTATCATATTATTAAAAAATCCTAAAATTATGTAAAACTACCTCCACAATGCATCAAAAAATAATATCAAAAGGTATTCCACTTTTGAACCTATACGCAACCTTGTTAGTGGATTAGTTAACCAACACTAAAGACCAAAAACAAGAGACAAAGAAAAATTGAAAAATATCTAGAGTGGTTCATAGTAGATAGTATATAATTATATTTTAGGGGGAAATTAAACAGAATACAAAATAGTTGACATAAGACAATTAGACGAAGATGGGCAAATCAGTCAAGTATGAATAAGACATGAAACAAAAAACTATAAAAAGTTAAAATAAAATAAAAATAAAATAAAAGAAGAAGAAGGGGATAGGACAGGAAAACAAACAAACAAAAGAGAATCGATGATGAGGGTGTGGTGGTGATGATGGGCGGAGTCGGTTCGAGCCAATCCATACCATCATTGCGAATCTTCGGACGGCCGTGCCCACCATCTAAATGAATTGAAACCTTGGGGAGAATTATATCCATAATAACCTTAATCAATACCCTAAATTACCATTCATGTCCCTCAGAAAGTGGCTAGTGCCCAAGCCTCATCATTCACATGACGCCATCCCCATCCCCTAAAACACACATCATTATTATTAGTACGAATCATAATCAATAATAGTAGAAGAAAGAAGTGAAGAACATTAAAATCCTTGCCTCCTATTCAAGCCGCCTTCCATGCTTACACATGCATGATTTTTGTGGTTGTATCCAGAGAGGAGAGAGTAGAGAGAGTCATGTTCATGTTTCCTCTCCCCTCTCTCTCTCTCTCCATTTTCTCAGTCCTACTAATTAAGGGGGGTGCCTTTTTCCCATCATATAAATTGGCTGGCTCCTTTGGTTCATTTTGTCCCTCATTCACTGCTCTCTCCTTTTTGTACTGCTGCAAAGAACTTCCTCTTCTTAGACAATCAAAGCTGCTTCTTTTACTACCAACGCTCTCAAAAGGTATATAGCAGTATATCTTTCCTTTTTTTATTTTTTTACCTTTCTTTCTCTGAAAAATTAATAAATAAATAAATAAATAAGAGAATAGGACACTCACCCCTCTCTCTCGTTTCTTGTTTCCTGCTGCAAACTTTCACGAACAAAGGTAGACAGGTCCTTTTACATGGGGTGCAATTTTTTTAAGTGAAATTGGGAGCTTGGTTTGTTAACTATTGTTTTCTGTATACAAACCAACCATCTCAGATAACATTCACACACATATACATATATGTTCACTCTCTATACATGCAAACATGCATCTATGTGTAAATTCTTTTTCTCAATGTTTTTCAATTTTCCAGCATTGTGCATATATCTTTAGATCTGGTATTCACACTCTCTTTCTACTTTCGGTTTCCATAACTTTATATGCATGCAGGCCGAGAAAAATGTGTTGGTTGCTCTGTATTTTGTATTCTTACCGTCTTTATTCGTGTCTTCCATTGCAAGGACAACATAAAGCAGACATTTATACAAGTGTAGATGTGGAGATACCAATATTCTTCTTGTTTTGCTTCGATTTCAGTAAACATACTCTTGTTTTATTTAATTATCTACAACGATTATATATATAGACATCCTACTTAATTAAGATGTTCTTGGCCTCCAACTTTCCCATTCTCTGTTTTACTCTCTTAGAACTTTGGCCATCAATCTGGTACCCTGTGATCCTCCATGTATTTCAATTCATTTAGTTTTGCTTGATTTATGTTATCGATGTGTGCATGTTACGAAATGGTTGTGTTTTTCTTTGTCAATGTAAATAATTCTTTGAAATGGTACAACCCCTTCCTCTGTTCTTATGGGTATAGGACCGCCAATTTTGTATATTAGATTAGTCTATTCTAGAATTGCAACAAGAGAATTTGTAAGATTTTAGTTGCAAAATACCCTTTTTCTGATACTAGTGTTTTTTTATTTTATTTTATAGAGATGGAAAGACTGAACTCAAAGCTGTACTTGGAGAACTGCTACATAATGCAGGAGAATGAAAAGCTGAGGAAGAAAGCACAGCTTCTCAACCAAGAGAATCAAGCACTCCTCTCTGAGCTGAAACAGAAGCTTACCAAGGCAAACAACAATCAAAATCCCAATGATGGCCTTCCTGACCTCAACCTCTGCTCCACCTCCAAGAAGCCAAGTTCTTCCCGCAAGCCCTGAAGGGAGGGGCTAAAAGAACATTGTGGCATGGCCCCACCTAGGAACTCTACCCTTTTGCTCTTTTCCTGTAATACCCATTTGGAGTCCAAATAGTAGTGGTGGTAGTTGTTTTGCAGTTTTCGATAATTATATACTGCTAGGGTAATAGGTAGTAAGTAGCATATTTATCCACCAGGTTGGTTTGACCTTTTCTACATATGTTTCTATCTATCATATCTTCTTTTTTGGGGGGTTTAAAATGATCTCAACTCAAAGTTGTATCAGGCTATATATCAGCTAGAAAGGAATATAAATCTTTCTAGTATTTGCTTCTCTCCTTCTCTCTCACTATATATATATATATATATATATATAAAATTCCGAATTGGAAGATTTACTAAGAATTCTAGCAGTTTTATCCAACTCCATGAAAGTGTTGTGTATTTAGAATGCAAAATACATTTCCCACTTTAAATTTAGTAGCTTAGAAGTGGCAAAAGTATTTAGTGAAGTGTAATTAAGACACCATTGCTGCTATAATCTCAACTCTAGCCCCTTGCATGGTGTAATAGTTGGTACAGAAAGCAAAATAAAGTATATTTACATAACTGGTAAATCTGTCAGAATCTGTATCTTGAATAAAAATTCATTACTCACAATTGCTTTATTTTATGATATCGCTTAGATTCTGGGACAGCCATTGTCTCTAATAATTCGCAGGAATAACGAGTGGGGTATATACACACCATAGAATAATTCAACAGTGCTAATTTACTAGAGGCTTATACCATTACATTAACTCTCCTCTATTCGGATGAAACTCATTAAAACTGGAAATTGATATTTTCACAAATTAAAATGATAATTTTATAAGTTTTTTTCATATTAGTAAATAGAGTCTCATCTTGTGAGAAAAATCTTGTAAAATTAACACTTTTACTTCTAAGAATATCAATTTTCAAAAATTATAGTAATTTGTTATTTTTTATTGTTCCACAAAAAAGTCATTCAAACGATGCCCATTACAACTTTATTATTATGCCACTAATAATAAAATTAGCAACTTATTATTTGTAGCCTGTAGGCCTTGGAGGAAATGTGAAACAATAGTACATCCTTCTACAAATGAGATTCTTTTTATGAGTAATCATTAAACAAAATCTTAAATAGTTCAAAAGATATCCCACTAAGGTTTGGTTACTCTGCAGTTATTATTTTCTCCTCCTACTGATCAAGCAAATCACACCATTCTCTAGATTATTCAAGTATAAGAAACAAAGAGATTGTGGAATAATACTCTGCTTTAAGAATAAGTTTAAATGTATAAATTTAAATACTAACATTTATATTATTAAAAAGTAAAATATGATACTGAAATTTGTATCATATATCATGCTCTATTTTTTAATAACGTAAGCAACTCTTACTTGACAAGAAAAAATAAAAACTTGGTAGGAGAAGTGATATTTCCAATGCAATTTTTACCGTTTCCAGTGTAATGTATAACTATTAAAAACACATTGAATAAACATGTAATGCACATTTGTGCATAATATAATCATATTGCAAGGGAGAAAGAAAAAAAAAATGAGAGAGAAGGAAAAGCGTGGGGGGCATTATACATATCGATCAGATTTATGTCTGGGTGATGGGAGGATCTAATCAGAGGGTAGCGTCATCGAAGATTCAGTAGCTAAGTAGAAGAAGAGAAGGAGTCAATGCGAGTTCATCGGGTTTGAGAAAGAAAAAGAAAAGAAAAAAAGAAACAGGTGGGTTCCCATAATTTCAACTCCGTGGATATGACTAATGCCCCCTCACCTCTCTCTTCATATATGTCACATGTTTGTATTGGTCTCACCGCGTTATTTATAAATATAAAAAGTTGTTTTATAAAAGGAATTTTTTGTTTTGATGATAATATAATAAAATGATATAATGTTATAAATTTTAATAACATAATTTTTTATATAAAAAATTATTTTTATTAATGATAATATAAAATGATATAATATAAAATATGACAATATAATTTTATTATTATATCACCACTACTAAACTAAACACTCATTATATTAATATAAATTTGAAGATAAAATAAAATTATACCCTAAATATGTAAAGTTCATAAATAAAACTCTTCTTATAAAGTAGAGGAGTATAATATACGGAAAAAAGATAAATGCCCCCTATATTTTACCATTTTAAGCAATTGTAGTTTTAAATGGAGAAATTTTTATTTTAAAATGAAGTTGAAACGATGATGGAGAGAGATATAGGGATTTAATCTCTATACTAAAAGATAGGTGGGTACCACTAGAATTAGATTTTTAAAGAAAAAATAAATAAATAATCCCTTTACACTTCATTGGATTAAAATTGAGGAAATTTAGTCTTACAATAAAACTCAACCAGGATTATGATAAAACGTAGTTGAATAAGGTATGCCAGGTTGACCGCAGAAGAAGTAACAATTGAATTGATTGTACTGCATCCAATAATGTCTAGTCACATATGATTATCGTCTATGTTGTCTAGAGTTTAGCAGCAAGTGCTCTTACATAGATAGTAGCTCAACCGTAAGTCAAATTGGAGGCTGCAAGGGGAGGGTGGACTGAGGAGGAAATATTATGATTACTGTTAAATGTCATTCTCTCTGTGAACTCGAGCAAGATACAGAGAAAAGGTCAGGGAACAAAGAGCAAGTTCTTGAATCATTATAGAAAAGATAGCCAAAGTGACCCAAGATTTATAGAATGATTGAATCTATCTTGGTCTTGGCCTCACTCCATTATACTCTCCCGATAAATTTATAAACACAACAATTAGACATAATAATAAATACTACACGCATCCTTATTATTAAATAATATTTTATATTATAAATTTTAATACCGCACAATATTATTTAATAATAAAAATAAATATAATATTCAAATATTATCACCGATTATTGTGTTTATATACTTATCTTATTTTCCCCGAGTTCCCTCAATTCTTTTCAGACCATACCCATACTAAACTTGTATGTTTGAATGAGGATCTGGTTTATCAGAACCATATCTTAGGCAACATCATTTCCATCCTCATCTCTCTCTCTCTCTCTCTCTCTCTCTCTCTCAAGTCTAAACACACACATATCACACTCATTACTCATTGTAATGTCCACAAGTTAAATAATACTACCTCTCTTCTTAAAAAGAGTCCATTTGATTTTTTTTTCTCATTTAATTTGTAAAAATTTATGTGAATTTATATGATTTTAATTAATTTAACAATTAATAGTATAGCACAAAAATATTATTTTAAAATTAAAATAAATTCACAACACAACTGAATTTTAAGATATTGTCAATTAACTAAAATAAAAGGAAAACGGAACCTTTTTTTATATATATAGAATGGAGGGAGGGGGTAATACTTGTTACATATCAAAGAATGTAATCTCATACCATCTCAAGTATTACGTGTACGCCTATTACCTATTACGAATCAACTTATTCAACAATTTTAACCTTCGAAGAGGATATAAAAGTATTAGTTCTAGAAAGAGTTCATATGGTTATCTGGTTAAAGAAAAAGACACAACTAAATTATTTAAAATATAAACTGAATATCTATATTATCCGGCGCCGGGGGGGGGGGGGGGGGGGGGGGGGGGTCGATTTTTTAACCGAGTTGAATCAGTAGATATCAAATTTGTGCAAACTGTTTAGGTTTAGGTATCAAGCACCTTCTAATTGAGTCATGATCTCGATTACTGTTACTATTATGTTCAAGAAAATACTACTCTCTCCATTTTAAAATGTAAAATCAATAATTAAAAATGTATTTCTTACATCATAAAAAAAATTAAACTCTTCTATAGGGACATGATAATTAAATATGAGTGCTTTTATAATTTCACCTATTTATATACAAATAAATAAAATTATAAAACACTCGTATCCAATTTTTATGTCAAATTATCATTTTCGCATAGCTTTTTTCAAAAAAATTATCACGTAAAAGATTTCTAGAATATACAATTCAAAATGTTATAAAACGTTTGTTTTACGGAGTTCACTAATTTTAGGAAAAAAAGGAATCTCAAATATACTTTAGATAAGGTAACAATGGATAAAATTAAAATTTATTTACTCTCCCCCCCCCTTTACTTTTGTTTTTCTTAAATCGGGTGAATCTTAAGATACCTTTTGTGGGTGTGAGTAAAAATTATGCAGATATCTTGTTCTCTTAGATGAGGAGGAATTCCCTTGTATATATGCAGATACTCCTAAAACGTCCTTTTGCTCATTAAGTAGGTTCAGAACAAAACTCAAAATCATTTAGCATAACCGATGTTTCTTTCCGGGTATACGAATCCTGGCTTCCAGACCAAAAGTGAACAAGTCATATAACAAAAAACCAAATAATTCTGGATACTCCTTAATAGCAAGACTCAAGAAATAGAAATCGTTATGTCAACGTTCAAGTTTTGGGTCTTTACTTTTACATTCCTATCAAGGTGAAGATACGATTTCCCAACAATTCCCAGGTTTAGCTCCAAGTACAATATCTAATGCCAACACTCAATTATCTGTTCTATAATTATACAAATATGGGGGGTAAGTAAGTGAAAACAGAAGCCACACAAGACCCACCATCCCAGTTATAAATGCCATACTTACCAACCCTGAAAGAATGATTTGTATTTTTTTTATGCGTCATATCCATGTATGGAATCTTTTGACAAATTGATTCACATACCTGTCCTTTGCGAATAGATTACAGGCAATCCCATAAAATTGCAAAACATATGAGAAACAAGCGGAGTAGTAAGATGCCCTGCAATTAACATATGTTACATCTTACATGTATCATCACAAAAGCTAAACTTTAAAGATCTGGGAAAGAAATTATTTTTCATTACTCATGTAAAGTCCATATATGCACGGCCAAAGACTAAACATTAAATTGGAAAAGAATTTTGTAACCACAAAATTCTGAGACTGGATCAACACTTGCACGGACATAGATGTGTACTTGGGTTGCATTTGGATTTTGAGTTTTCCAAATGTAGATTTTAACGTGATTTGGCTTACAAAAGTCACTAATAAAGGTGATGCATTTGAACTTTGATATTTAACAAACCATGCATATCAGTGTACGGATACGGATTTGGATTTGGTTTTGGATTTGGATTTGGCATCCTTGTCAATGAAGACTTGAAAATAATTATGTTTGCAGAAAATTTTGAATTCCCGCCTACAAACAATTCTGGTTGCAATATGACTTAACTGAGTGTGCTTCCTTGCCGTGTGCAGTAATGGTGAAACTGCGTCCAAATGGAAGCTTTTAGGAAAAGTTGCAACGGTGAAATCGTGTCCAAATTAATTGGGAAACCCGTTACCACTCGCTTAGCTATCATTTTATCATGTTATCAGTTTATACCAAACCAAACCTACCTGGCAGATATAACACTGAACTTTCAAAACAACCAACATCAACAGGTAAAACCCATTAAGCAAGCTAACACCACAATGGGTTAATCCAGCCAATGAACCAAACAATCTCTTTTTTGTAATATATGCATCACCTTGGTGATTGCCAATCCCAAGACCCTAGCCATCACATGGTTGCAACCATTGCTAATGCACAATCATTCACCGTTCTTTTTATTATCGGTGAAAAACACATTAGCATGTTGCAGTCAACAACCAAACTGCAAACCCTTTTATATCTGTTCTCTCTCCACCAGGCCTGTATAGTACTACAAAGCTATCAAAGATGGTGATCCAGTGAGTTCTCATACTTCTGAGTGCCTGGACTCCTCAGTAGGCCCACAGTTTGAGGCTAATCCCACTGTGGCTTGGCCAAAATAAGTCTGCTCCTCATAGGATTGCAAACACAAACTCCATCCTCTGCTCTCTTGGTTCAGAAAGAGGAAAACACACTTGCGATATAAACTGCTCCAACTTCTGAAATGTGCGTCACCAGGGCTACAAAAAGAAAATTTATTTGTATATTCAGACATATCTTCCGACTGACAATGGTCTCTTTGCACATTGTACTTACCAGACCATTAAAATTCTCTTGCCAATCTCTCTGTCCTATCCACCACACCTACAGGATTAGAGTGATATAACCCCTTACAGTAAATAGACTTATTTCACTGATCATATTGCATTAAGAACTGCTCCCATATTAGATCCTGAAAGTGGAAGGACCTAGCTAACTCCTAAGGAGTTATTTAAATAAGAGCACATGATTTCAGTGACATGGTTTTCTAGGGAAGCCAGGCTGGTAAGAGCCTGAAGAAACACAATTATAACCGATGGACCACTCAGACCCATATAGATCCTAAGATCACACATACTCTCAGAATCCTGCAGGAGAGTTGAAGCATTCTCAAAAATATCAAAATCATCCAACCAAAATCGTAGAATATAGATAGCTAATTGCAGATGAGGCATTAGCTGATTAAAGATGAGACATAGAAATGTCTTCCTTTCCTACTTGATACCCCTTAGCAAGACATCAATCACCTAGCCCCTAAGAATTGATACCCCTGCGTCATATTGAACTCAACAGTAACTTGCTCAGAGCCACACAATTAATAGGAGAGGGAGAATTATATTATGAAGTATGAACAAAGAAAGTATATTTGTAGAAAGGCTCTAGATAGAAATAGTATAACAATGTTTGGACCATGAAAACAATGGAACTTTTACCATTATTTGATATGATTGAATAAGGAAAGAGAAACTTCCAAAATTCATGAGAAAAAGTTTGAGAGAGATGACGCATGAGATGACAGTCACTAATCAGTATGGACAGTGTACCATTGACAATAACTGGACTCATGAAGCATAACTGAACAAGGCTTACTTTTACAAGCACCAAAACATTTTATTATCTTGTCTTGACACTTGAGGCAAGCTTAAGCAAACTTCAAGCCTTTCCATATTATGGCCATAAGCTTCTATTAAAGCAATCAACACAGCTAACATAATTGAAAAACTTAGCACCTTTATAAACTTCCTAGTTTGTCCAAAGTAAATAAATTACCCAAATGATTATACAGTGCAAGTATCACACACCTGTTCGAATGAAGAGAAGGCATCAGACCCAAAAACGACAGTGTATCCAAGCTGAAAACTTAATAAACACAGAGAAAATCCACCAGGGTTGAGGCACTGCAATGTAGCTGCATCAAGGAATCAGAGAACACAAGTACAAACCTACAACCATCGAAGCTTTCAGTAAGCTGCCTTTTTGTTGGGTATCCAATAAATGGTTTAGATGAGCTACAAGGAAATGATGTGCATGGCTATTCGTCTTTGTATGCTAAGAGATAAATAAATGGCAATAAATTTTGATTCATTTGTAAAAAACCAGGGACAAAGAAATGTTATCTATATAGGATTGAAAACATTCAGTAAGGGTAATATAGTAATTGTTCTGTATACTGCAGCGATATACTAAGACTTGTAGAGAGAGAAATTGGTGCATAGAGTATACTAGAAAAGTAGAGTGAAGTTTGTCTACTTCAACATGCAATATCATGTTTTAATGTAAGCAGTGAAAGAAAACTTCTGTGCAGTTTAGGACATGGTTCAGGTTCCACAATCAAACTAAACAATCAAAGGCATGTTGATGTTATATGTCCATGGTCAAATCCAAAAAGCAGGAGAGGTCATATAGCCAAAAATCAAACAATAAAACAGAAAATGAAAGAATAAAGTTTGGCTGCCTGGCTAGTAAAGAATCCAAATGTTCATGAAAAGCTTGGTCTTCACACTGTTAGAAGACTCATTCCAACTTTATATAATTAACAGATAAAAATTGCATACCTTAATTTTGGACCCATTGTTTTAGAAAACCAAACCCATCAAACCTCAATCTTAGGTTGGATGGGGTTGTCAACATAGGGTACAGAGTCTAGAGACAACCTTGTCATTGTTCTGGACTTTGCTGGTCCGTTGTAGTTTTTGAGATGTCAAATTTTCCCTTTCTCGAAAATTCATTAACATGTTACAAAACAATACACTAACACTACAATGAGGAAAAAAAATTAATTAAATTCGAAATTTGGTTTCAACTTTCTCTAAGCTTTTTGTCTCCTATAATACACATTAATACTAAAATCGTATTCAACGACTTTAGTTGCTACTAGATGATTCTGAGCTCTCTGGCCTACTTCATGAGCAGGTCAGGAGGTAAAATCAAACAAAGTCATCCACATGACTGATCGTCAGCCTGTCCACCCACAAGTTTAGCAGCACTGAGCAAGATCAGCCTAATATCAGTTCAGCTCACTTGTTTCCTTGTATAATTGGCAACTATGAAGAATCACCTAGACCAAAGAGACCAAACCATATACCAAAAATATAATGAAATGAACCTTACAACTTACATAAACTGAAGAAAACAAGACAGAGAAACATACCAGTGTATGTTTTAATTCCTCCACAGAGAAGCAAAGGTCTCATACAAGCTCTAAACACCAACTCTTCTGTAAGTGGTGCCTGTTTGATTAAGTAAAAGTTCTCAAAAATCCAATCTTTCAACAAACAAAACTATAACTGGCCAAGAACAATCAAAGAAATCAGAAACTTGTAATCCATGTGTGAAAAGTTTAAGGAAAGTAAGAAGGCAAAGCTTCTGCTTTACTTTACTCATTAAGTATCCTGATCCAATTGGTTACTAATTTGTCACCACCACTTGTATTGATGGCGGAGTTACCAAACTGTATTCATGGGTTTGATAGAAGAACTTCCACTTGAAGTTTGTCACAATAACGGTAAGACAAAAGTTTTTTTGACAAGTTATTTGCAGCTTTCAGTTCAATTCAATACTTGCCTGATCAAGTATGAATAACTTGGTAACACAGCAATTCAGTAAAAAAAAAAAAGAAGAAGAAGAAGGGTTTTCCTTAAGTACCAATTTAGTAATCTACTAAAGTATATAAAACCTCAATAGATTTTGGTCCGTGCCACATTTCATACTGAGTTTTGTTTTGAGTCAATTGGACTTTTTACTCACTTCTGAGTCAACTTGGCGTTACTCAACTAAATATTTGAGCGCCTGGGTTTTAAAATATAGCGATGGTTGGCTATTCTTTCAAGGAAGAAGCTGATGAGTTGGAAATTTGTAATTGAAAAAGTTTTGCATTGATTCCTGCAATTGAAAATCATACATCAGTTTCAAAGTATTTAAGAAACAAAGGTACATGAAAGTAACATTATATATATAATATTTTCTGCATTTTAAAATATAAGATTATTATTGACTTTTTAAAGTAAACTTAAGACATTTTCAATCTCAAAATACTTTTTCTATTTCAAAATATAAGATTATTATCAACTTTATAAAGTAGACTTAAGATATTTTCAAACTCAAAATTGACGTCTTTCTTTAGTTTCAGTTAATACAATAATGAATATCGTAAACTATCTAAAACTTATTTACTCATTGTAAAATTTATTATATGTAATTTTTAATGAATTATTTTAATTTTAAATTTGAAAATATCTCAAATTGAGTTTCAAAATTAATAATAGTCTTATAATTTGAAATAGAGGAAATATAAATTAATCTATAAGAATATAATATTCCTCTGTGTTGTATTAATTGATCTGTGCTTCGCACGGGTAAGAAAGCTAGTATAATGAAATTAATAATTGTATCACAAGTCAAGAATTCTAGGTACATTCAGAAACAATAAAAATACCGCTGCCATCACCAAATAGCCAGTGTTTGTAAGAAAATTTTACATGCCAATATTGCCCCACTTTCAAATTAGACGTGCATAAAATGCATTTTAGCTATTGTCGGAATTTGGTGGATGCTCTAAGAGGTTAGGACGGCCTTAATTCCAAAAAGAAAAAATGCATCTTTGTATATGTATGCACATTACAGATGATATCATCAGTGCAGATCAGCACAATAATCACACACTACAGTTCATAGGCCAGAATATAAGCCTATAAAATGGTGATTGAACTGGTGGATAGGCTACAAAACACCAACGTGCTTGCGATCCCACGCTTTAATCATGATATATCAATACAGAGTTGTCTTTCACAATGATCAAAGATGCTACGACAGTAAAATCAGGTCCTACCAAGCATTAAAGGCGGGTTTGTCTGAGAGCAACTGTGTTGTAGAAATGTCCAAGGAGTGGTCCATACCTAGTCAACTCTACAAGCACTTCGTGTAAGGTGAACAAACTTAGGCCAATAACAACCTTCTACTACTACATAACCAGCATCTATTTGGTTACTGTGTCAGGTGACAACACATTATGAACTTACTAGCACCAGGCACCACACCAGCCATATCCTGTGCAACAGTGAATATTCATGCAGATTTCCTTTAGTATAACTTCAAGTAGTTTAAACTATAAATCATTGAAAGCTTTTATCAAAATCGTAGTAATTTTTTTATCTTTCTTTTTTGGACAAAAGAATATGGATAACTAAATCAGGCAGAAAACAATACTGAAGCCATTGTCAAATTATTTGCGTGAGTGTTGCATTTGATGCTCTAAAATATAGTCAACTCCAAAAGCTTTGTGTATATTTCTAAGACTCTGATTATCTACAAAACATTTCTCTAGTACAACAGTTTAAAGGTTAATTTTAGAAGTTCAAAGACTGAAAGATGAATTACCATAACACAACTAAAATTGTAGAGAAGCTTGAAGGACAACACTAAATAAGGTTAACGGATTTCTGACACCATTTAGTGTATAAAAAATTAGTACTGAAAAATAAACAAAGGTTAATTTCTAGTGAACTAACAATAAACAAATTTTGAAAAAGGAGTAAGCATTAACAAAGAAACTAATTCTGCTAAAAAGAATGTCCCTGTAGAACAATCAGAATTATAATGTTTCATTTTGAGGCAAGCATGTGAACCAAACAACAAATGTTCAATTCAAATGAACACATAAGATTTTAGAGGTAAGATACTGACCACAATATACCTGCACCAGGCAATATATTGGAACCTATTGAAAGCATCCAGATGAGTGATTTTCCTAATACATCATTTAAACTTTCAAATGATGGATGACCACCATGATGCCACTGCTCCTTCCACGTATCCAGTAGCAACAAAGACTCAAGGACCAGGAACCCAGCATACATTAAAGATGTTGAGGATAGTGGAAAGACGATAGCTTGCCACTGTTTCAAACATGAAATTGCATATCAGAAGGATGTTTAGCAATAGTCACCCTTTTCAATCAGCAAATCATGACAGAATATAAAAAAATTGATAAAAACCGCAGAACAGCTCATTCTCCTTGGTCAAATGGTATTAACTAAAATAATGAAACCAAATCAAACACTTACAATATGGTCCAGTTGGATGCCATATACACCAAATAAGTTTGACGTGTCCCATCTTCTTATCTAGCATAGTAAAGGAGCAAAGGTTAAGGGACATAAGACAAAGCTGTTCATTGAATTTTCGTTATTGAGAATGACCCTCCCCCGTCAAGATGTTGCAACCATATAAACCATACAACGAAAATAACTGTGAAGCAAATAAGTGAAACTCAAATATATTCAGAATTAAGGAAATAAAGCTGTTATGCAATTACTACAACATAAATATGCAATCACATCACCATACATTCTGGCTGATAATCTAATTTAATCATATACAATGTTTGGGATCAAGGAAGAAAACATCTGGCAAATCTGAAACACAACCCCATCATCATATATCAATGGATATATCAAACTCACATATTGATGTTGAATTTTAAGTAAAGAAAAAGAATGGATATTAATAATGTTTTGAATGGTTATATCAATGTTGAAAAGGAGAAAAGGGATATATATACAAATATGTCAAATGGCTTAAATTACTTATTTATGCTATAATTGTTTTTCAAAAAAATAAAAGGAAGAAAAAGAACCAAGGAAAATGGGTGCAAGTGTGTAACTAAAAAATGATGGAAGTTTTAATTGGAATATGCTAGTGCATAATTTGGACTCAAAACCTTCAGGTTTGTATTGCTAAAGCTGTTGCATACAATTTTTAATTTATAATTAAGAGCACTAATTACTCGTGTTAGAATTTAAGATCGAATAATAACACAATCACACAAAATATTAGATGAAAAACAAAAAAGTAAGAACACACGATATACTCAGATTAACCAATTTGGCTAGTCCTTCTTGTCTGACATATTTTTATTAGATGTCGCATAAGCTCTACAATGATTCACACACTAAATAATTATTTTATAGTAACAAAAAAATTCTAACTGTTATAACATGGGCTCAAGTCTAATACATTAGTAAATCAAAGACTAGACTACTAATAAATCTCTAAACTTAATTACACCTTGCGCTTGGCGCACCGTTGCAACCCCTGCCAACTTACCGGCGAGCTAGGAGCGAGACTCCCGACTACCCTGTCGTAATGGCCATGAGTCGATCCCAATAACTCGTCTACTACTTCCTCTGTCTAAAAAGGGAGTATCATTGTTAATAAAAATTACATAGAGAGTAGGGCAATTGTCTCGACTGAGGGAGTACAACGGTACAATATGAACTTCTTAATAATCTAAGCATTAGAGTAAAGCTCCAACATCAATGTATACACTTCACGTAATTAATTATGTTAAACGGTAAATTAGGCGTCAATGCTCCGTTCAGTTCAAATACACAACAGAATAGCTTTGTATCAAATATATCCTACTAAATTGCAATCGCTAATTACTTGTAAATTGCCGATCAAAATTCAAGATAATATATAAGCTCGGTATCTTAATAAACATTTACAGGAATAAGAGATTAAAAAGAAGAAGGGGATAGAGGAGCTTACGGGAAGAATGAAGGCGCAGAGAATGAGGAAGATGACGGAGGAAACTTCGGCAAAGAATTTGGTTGAGGAAGGCGGAGGAGAAGAGCGGGAGCATACAGAATAGCAACGTAGAAGAAGGTCATGGCGGTACCTGCTATTACTGCAACTGATTTTGATATCTCAATCTCTTCTTTTACCTCCATTGCCATCGCTCCAAACCAGAAAACCTTATTCACGGATCAGCCAATTTTACGTTAAATTGTGTTGACTTCGGAGAGACCACTTGTATGTGCAAGGAGACTAGAAATTTGTTTGCTATTTCTTCTTCGTATAAAATTAGTGGAATATGAATATTAACTGGGTACTATTTGGGCTGATGGGCTCATCCGTAGCCCAAATTAGTTGAATATAGAATGAATAAGTTTACACACGTAATCCCCCAAACACAAACTTTTATATAAATTTTATTTTAATTATTAAAAAATAAGACTTGATACAAAAAATCTTGTTAAATCTCACTTTTTAATAGTTGAAATGAGATTTGTATAAAAATTTGTGTTTGGGGGTTTGTGTTAAAATTTGTGTTTGGAGATTTGTGTAAAAATTTATATTTGACGTTTTTGTGTATAGAGTTATCCATATAAAATTGATATTTTTACAAAAAAAAAAATTAATATTTTTACAAAACTCTCTATTTCACGTGAATAGTAATGTCTACCTTCATACTAAAATTTTATAAAAATATCAATTTCAATTATAAAAATATCACTTCCCCTCTCAATATTATAAGATTCACATAAGGGAAATTTAGTTAAATTATTATATCTATATTATAAGATTCACTTCAGGGAAATGAGATTTTATCAGGGATACGTGACACACACACCTAAGTGTGGTAAAAATGAGAAGATGTGGTCCAAAAATAATAGTAGGAGACAAGAGAAGAAAGACTAGGGGAGAGGGGAAAAAGTGAGTAGTTTAAATGGTAAAATGAAAAAGTAATAAGACTTTAATATTTTGTTAATATCAAATAATTTTTAATTTTTTCTTGATTTTATAATATAGATAAATAAATAAAATAATATCTTTAGGGCAATTTTTTTATTTTCTAAATATACAATTGTTCATAAAAACTATTCAGAATCAATAAATTAAATCTTAAACACTTGAATTATCACTATTAGGTGCAGAAAACTAACTTAAACAATTCATTTAGACCACGTTTGTTTATAAAAAATATGCTTAGAAATTAACTATTTGTCTTAATTTAACACTATTTAATTATTTGACAAGGGATTAATAGAGTCTTAATATTGGACTATTAATCCCATAAAATCATTTAATAGCTTAATATGAGAAGGACTATTAGTTTCATATTTATCATGAGATTATATAATTCCTTATAAATAGTCTTAGGAATGATTAAAAAAAATAGTTCATAAGACTATTTAAAGAATTATTAATCATAGAATAAAATAATATAAAATAATGTTAAATTAATACAAATAATCTAATCTCAAATATATTTTTTGTAAATAAATATACCCTTAGTTTTTGGTGATTGTCAAAATAGATATGAGTCAAATTCGTTAACCTTGAATATAATGCACAATTTAAGGCTTTTTTCTCTTTTTAAATAAATAAATAAATTTCAAGACAACATAAAAGCCTTTAATATTTGTGATCCGGGTCAGACAGGTTAGACTCGGGCATCTGGGTCGGAAGTTTGGTCCTCGGTCTTTCTCCTCATAAAATCATAATTTCTTTCTTTATCTTTTATGGAAGCTGCAACAAGAAAGATTGCGATCAAGATATATTAGTGATTTAATTTATTTTTTTAAATAATAAGAATAATAAGAGATATTTAATGACTTGAGGGAAACTCAAAGGAATATTTTAAAATAAGATTTGATATTAGAATAAGTTTATAAACACAATTTTAAAGTATAAATTTAAATATACATTCTCGTCATTATTAAAAAGTATGATTTAACACAAAAATTTATATTATTTATTTTTTAAATGATAAAAGTTGATGGTATTTCAGATGATAAAAGTTGATGATATTTTTCTGAAAAAGAGAAGCGAGTGGACATTATACTCTGTATTATTTTTCTAATAAATTGCTCATTCTGCTGCTATTATTAATCTGAACGTTGTTCAAGAATTTAACTGCAGTTTTTTATATAAACCTTGTAGTCTATTGTATTCTATCAAGAACTCAACTGTTGAAGGCTAATGATAATTTATTCGTCATTATCTTAGTCATGATATTCTTTACTGGACTATTTAAGCTCACCCTTTCTTTTCATTCTATTGTTTTTCAACAGGAGATGAGAACGTAGTTGGGTTTAGTCGGGTCTAGTCGGGGGATGGAGTGAAAGTCCGAGGGATAACTATCGTAGTCTTCACGTGTTGTAAAATAGTGTGACAATAATCGTGAAAGACTTAATTGTGTATTATTATACACTGTATTGTTGTACGTTGCACTACTTATAATAATTTTATTGTAATCTTTTGGTAACTCAAGTTTAGACTGTGTGGGCCCAGATTTGGGGGCGTCACAAATATTGTTAAGTTGTTAACCTTAAAATGTATTACTACTAGATACTTCTTTCGTTCTGAAATATAAGTAATAAGATCAACTGTTCAAATATGAATTTTTAATTCAAAAGGGATGTGGTAATTAACTTTTGAATAAAATAAATCTTGAGAATTATTTTATAAAAAATTTATAATTTTCATAATTATATTGTTTAAAACTAAATAATTTTTTTCTAAAAAATTAAAGTAATATATTAAATTTTACAATTTTGTAAATTAACTACAATTCTAAGATCAAAGGCTCAAAGTAATTTAGAAGACTTTGTTTATTTTTGTGTTTTTGTTTTTTTTACTTTTTTGCTTATTTTAATTTAAATTATTAACTCATTTTAATTTCATGCAAACAGTACTGTGACATTGCTTTATTGGATTATTAAACTTTTTAAACGTTATTTTTTATACTAAATATGATTACTTAATTGCATAAAACTAAGTTAGTCAATCATTTTTTCTCACTGTCTCGTATATACACTGCAAGTCTGTAACACTAAAAAATTCAAAATTGTTAAAATCAAGTTTGCACTTTTAATTATATGGTTGATAGATGATAAGTTGATGTAATATACAATAGTAATTGTACAATGACTATTACTCTATTAGTGAAGTCTCGATACATTGATGACTTGATTTCTCTATTCTCTATCTTGATTTGACAATTTCAATAACTCATGCAAATGTAAGCAATTGTATTGTATTATTCTTTAATTAATGTCAAATTGTCATTGCATGATGATTAATGACATTATTTATGTGATTTATGACATGTGTTATAATTTATTAAATTATCAGTGATATAAATTGTAATAATCTAACAATCATTGTTAAAAATTTTATGAAAATATTATAATTACTTTAATTAAATTATAGGTAAAGAAGTTCGGTTCGCAAATAGTTCGGTTCATTTGCAGGTCTAGACGAAAATGATTTTTTTGAATAATTTTAAACTTTTGGGTTGTATATATAAAACATATATTTAATTACAATGATAATATAATAATTGTTAACTCTTTATATATATTTATATACATGTATATATACACCCTATTGACCCCTAATAGACTTTTCTAAAGACAATTTTTTTATAAATAATTTATTTTTTCAAAAAATAATATTAAATAGATTATTAATTAGTTTAAGAAGATTATTTGAATATACATAGAGGAGGTAGAAATTATATGAGATTGAAATTTAAGTGAGAAAATTATAAAATTTTAATTTGACCCCGTATATTAGAATTTTTACAAAATTTCAGTGTGGTCAATTTATATATAATATTTAAAATTTTAAATTTTCTCATATATTATAAAACAAAAAAATTGAGTGGGGTTAATTGACCTCACAACACTATTTGTGGCTTTGTACGACCCTGGATCCAGTGAATTAAGAACTGTAAAATTATAATTTTATATATATAAATATATACATATATGGTAAAAAAATAATTTAAGCTATACCTTAGTCAAGTTAGGCCAATGCTATTTGGTAAAACTTTAGTAAAAAAATTAATTTTATCCTTGAGGTTAAGTTTTCTATTTTTGAATTTTATATAAAAAAAAATTAATTATAATTTTTATACAAAACTATTACATCATTTTATTAAAGTTTTACTAAATAACCTTAATCATACTTAATTAAGACATATCTTAAATTATATTTTTCATATATATATTGTTTTCATGTTCGCTGGACTTTCTTTCTATTCCGTTAAAATGTATGAACTTGACCCGCCCCTCTTGAGTTTCGCTGGTACTCATGGTAGAGAGTGGAGAGGCGTCAATAAAGAGCACTCGCTTTGCTGCTTATATATATATCTATAAATGGTATAAAGATAAAGAGGAGAATATATATCTGTATACTGTCAAAAAAATTACCCCAATAAGCCTAACAAGCACAAAGACAACAGTACTGATGGATAAAGTCGTGTGATGTGATGCCTATGCCCCCTCTCCATTTTCCAAGTTGAATCGACCAATAATATTGAAACCAAAACCCAAGACTATATCAACCCACCGTAAAAAAAAGGCACATTTATATTCTAGTTGAAAATAAGAAGAATCCACATGATATATGGCTGTAGTTATGATTACGAGAATAAATTTTTTACAAACTGTCCACGAAACAATTAAGTTATAACTAATTCAGATTGTTTGGAGAAATTAAATCAATTAAGATAACTGATTGCATTAATAGATTGTCTTTTATATATATAGGTGACCATTCATAACAACCGATTACTAAGATACTGTTTCAACAACTAATGCAGTGGAACGTT
This sequence comes from Hedera helix, assembly GCA_947179155.2. NCBI lineage: Eukaryota > Viridiplantae > Streptophyta > Magnoliopsida > Apiales > Araliaceae > Hedera > Hedera helix. The sequence goes on along the minus strand of OX359266.1, from coordinate 50,465,284 downwards.
TTTTGCTGTGAATTGATCATGCAGTTACTCCTTGAGGTAGGGCAACTGTTACTTTTTCTTGCTGCAAACTAATTTTTACATAAATTAGTCTTGACACTACTCCTTAAAAGAGGTCAATTTTGATTATTCTCGACAATCAGTTATTATAGATAATTTTTCTATATATATATATATATATCCCCTCCGTCTCCAAAAGAATGACTCAATTTTTTTTTTAAGATACTCAAATAATTGTAAGAGAGTATAAATTTTCTTCCAATTTATCATTATATGTATGGACTCTATATATATAATAATATTATTATATCATTTGAACCGCTCATTCGGAGAGAGTACGTATTAATGTGAACTACTCATTTGTGATATAAGTGATTCACTATTTAACTAAGTAAAATATATAAATAAAAATAAATTAATTTATATAAAAATTTATTTAATTGACATAATTATTTTGGTGATACTTTGGAGTTACTGAGGGAGTATAAATAAAAGGAATATATATGAATATCTTAGAATGCAATTGATTTGTTTTAATTTAATTTTTTTAAATAATTTGAGTTCACATGTTATGATGAATATATGTAGAGAAGTAATTGCACTAGGAAATGACACTTAAAAATGACAGCTTCATTTAACTTTTTGCGATACAAAAAAAACATAAAGACAACTTAATTCCAAATGAGAGGGATAGAGGGCCGGTTATTTCTTCAAGCTCCTAGTCATACAGTACAAGAGTTGATCTTGAATTATATTAAGAAACAGTCAAAAAATGTTTTTTTATTTTGATGGCCCTAAATTAGTTAAAATAACTGATAACATGATCAGGAGGAGACAGCTAGCTAGCTAGCTTTTGCGGTGGATAGCAAGGGTTTTGATTAATTAACGTCGTCGTCTTGCGGCAGTTTCTCTTTGGGCATTGAAGAAAACAGCAGCAACTGGTAGGCCGAGGTTGTTCTGGGCAGCAAAGCTTCGAGCACTGAACTGATCTCTTGAAGAAGGCGGATCAACCGTCTGCCTTGCTTTTTGCTTGTACAGAACAAACACATACCTGTGGATCCCTATGTTTGGCGTTGGGATTTCATAGCTCACAACCTCCCTTCCTGTTTGTTTGTTTGTTTGTTTGTTTGTTTGTTTTTAAATATAAAGTAAGTGCATGTATATTAGCCAACCTCAACTAGTTAGAAATATCTACCGTACTATCTATATTCTAAAATTAAAAATACATTTTAATTTTTTAAAATGAATATAAAAAAAAAACTTAAAATCAAAAATTAATATGAATAAATTAGTTTAAGTTTTAAAATAACAAATATAACAATTAGTTATATTTTTTAGTTTGTTTATAGCAATTATAAATGCTTATACTAAAATCTAAATTTTCTTATTTATTTTAAATTTTAAAATATTACGAATTGCCTGAAAAAGATCAAAATGTATCTAGTTTGATGAATAGGTATAAATACACAACAACAAAATACTACATCTATTAACACCATTAAAAAGTAGAGCATGACATCGAAATTTGTAACATGCCTCACTTTTTTTAATAGTATAAATAAATGTAATATTTGATATAATATTTGATTATTATGTGTAGACTTATCTCTAGTTTGATACATCAACATCTCTCTCTTTAGGGTAAAAAATGGACTTACCAAATGTTGCGTCTGTTGTGCCCGGAATGTCTGTCACTATCCTGTAAACGTAGTCAAACATTACATTCAACTAAAAAAGGAGTATATATCTTTGTTGGCCATGGGTTAAGCAGTGCCTGAAGAAGTACAAATGGAATCCAACGTACAATATTTACTTCTTTTAGGTCTTGGGAAAATTATGCTTAAACTAGCAAAAAAAAAATAAAAAAAATAAAAAAAAAAATATATATATATATATATATATATATTTACTTCTTCTCATTATACTATATGCTTCTATTTATTAAAGTATTCGACTCAAAATTAATTAATAATAAGTAGAGTAGCTTCTCAAATTATATATCGATTCCGATTTTAACCGTCCAATGCTGGACTTTAATCTCAACACTGTTGTTTTTTCATCATTTGGAGCTCTACAAAAAATAAGATCATATATATCGATCAGTAGTAGAAACCTTGACCACTACCTTATAAAGGAGGGTCTGATACCACTAAAACTAGATCTCGTTGCTACGACCCAACTACATTTACATTACATATATATAATTTGTATAAATCTCAGCTGGATGAATTAAGTATCTTAGCAGCTAGGTAGGTTGATTTAAGAAAAGAAAATTAAGTAGAAGAAATGCAAATTAAAATCACTAATAATTATATATAACGTGGGGAGTGTTTTACGGTGTATGTATATATGTAGTACCAGTGAAGGTGCTCCCTGAGATAAGGATCACTAGGGCCTGGAACATCAGGGTCTGTCATCACCTGTAAATCACGTGGATTAATTAAAATCAAAAGGATTCATAAAAAAATAATTTAATTATATTATAGAATGTAGTGAAAGTAAAGCAAAGTAAAGTGATGGATTAATTTCATCGAACCAGTGTAAAGAAAGTTCTCATGTCACCACCGTGAACCTCAACCCTAGGTTTAATGGCAAGTGTAGAAAGATTGGGCTCAGAACCATTGCATACAGGCTTGTTGTTGCAACTCACGGACATTTGTACGGTTGGGATGAAGTAATCTAGCACATCCCCTATTACTCTACTCAAAATAAGTGGCTCTGACCTTCTTGACATTAATTAATAAATTCAGACTATATATATGAGAGAGAGAGAAGTATGCAGATGCGAGAGAGAGTTGTTGGAGAAGTGCTGAGGAAATGAGGGGTGGTTCAATTCTGGACTTCTTATTGGACTAGGAAATTAAGGAGAAAGCCTCTTATATATAGTGTTTAGCGTTGTCAACTAGTACTACTATACAAATCTACCTCCTCTTTTTTTTTTTTTTTTTTTTTTTATAAGGGAGTTCAATCGGTTTCAATCAGTTTTACCCGAATCGGTATCAAAACGATTCAAAATTTCGTACTGATATCGGTATCAGTCCGATTCCGATTAATACCAAAAATAATAATAATAATAGTAATAATTATTATTATTATTATTATTAATTATTTATTAATAATAATATATTTTTAAAAAAAATAAAAAAATCGATACAAACAGCACAATTCGGTATTTACCGAATCACCAAAACTCCAAACCGGTTATAACGGTATATTGAACCGGTACCAAACTAGTTATTTTTTATACTAAATTGATCAATTCAGACCGATCCGATATACCTATAATATCGAAACTAAAGTCCACCCCTACTTCTTTAATAAGGAAAGGTTAGGATTTGATGAAATTGGCACTTGCCCAATTCATTACGAGAGAATATGATTTTTTTTTAAAGCCCCACTTTTTGGGAATACAATAATTTTATAATTAATTACATCATTCACTATTATAATTATATCAAGAATCAATCAAACTTAACTAGAAGAGAAAAAAAATAAACTCACAAATAAGTCTCATATAAAGAGGAAATAAAACTTCACATGAAGAAAAAAATAAATACATCCGAAGTAAAAATTGAACATGAGACTTAAAAATCACAATACCTCGTAAAAAAATAAACTCACCTAAATGACTTTAACAAATTAAAGGTCTTCACCCTAATCTTTTCAAGAAAAAAAGAGCCATGTGTTTTGTTTACTAGTATTATACATCTGTCATTTTTAAAAATACGTTTAATTTTTGCTTAATTTTAAAGTTAATTTGATATATTTTAAAATTTAAAATTTATATAAATTTATTAATCTTTCGTCAATACACGTATAAATATTATAAATTATATAAAAAGTAATAGTTATTCCATGTATTAATATTTTTAAAAATTAAAACTACCTAAGTGGTAAGGGTCGAGTTATTGACGTGAGATGGATCAAGATTTTTTTATATAAATTTGAATTTAAAAATATAATTTAACTTTAAAAAATCAAATTTGAAAATATATTTTGAAAGATATATATTATTCCTGTTTTCTCAATATATATATATATATATATATCATGCAACCTTTTCATTAGCTCCATTGGAATTGATTCTTAATTGATTGATTGAACGTACAACTTAACAATTTCCATAATTATATATTTTCCATTCCAAAATGTAGGATTGTTTTTGACATTGTGAAGTTAATTTTTGAGATGTTTTCAAATTTAAATTGAAATGAATTCATATAATTTTAGACAATATATACAATCATGAAATACGTAAATTATGTAGCATTTAAAAAGTAATATTAATTATAAGTTTTATTATTTCAAAATTTAAATAAATTAATTACATCAATTGTAAATTAAAAATATATTAAATTAACTTCAAAAAGAACTTTTATAACGAATGAAATGTATATATATACACACACATTATAAGTCATGCTTATTTTTCCTTTATATGATATAGGTTAGAGAATTAAGCCAAAAATAAAATAAAATTTAGAGAAAAAGTATGCATGCGTCATGTATGGAGGAGATAATCTTGCTATTCTTGCATGTGGGATCCCAATTAAGTAAGCCACTTGTCACGTTTTGCTCTTTCTAACAAAAGAGGAAACAATGACACTTCTAAGGAGCATTCCTAAAATTGACGAGGAGCGAGAAGAATCCCATCTTCTTCATTTTGGGTAATGCCAAGAAGAAATTGCATAATGGTTTTTTTTAGAAACTTTCTAAACTGTACATATATATTTGTATATAAAAATATACATATATATATAGATATACATACATATATATATAGAAAATTCAATGATATTATTGATATAGAATTAGATTCTTGGATGGATTAGATGGCACTATGGTGCATGAGGGCGGGCATAAATAAAGGAGCTACACGAGACACGCAGCGCTCTTTAGTGGTGACTGGTGAGAGGTCATTTCAAACTATATATAGAGATAGACCGAGAGAGATTCAGCTAGTCCTTGAGGGTATATATGGATTACTTTCTACAACTAGAAAACAAACTGCTTTCTTTCTCTTTGTTTGTATATCCCACTGCCCACACCTTGGATTTCAACACAGTTATTCCAACACGACCACCTTTCATCATTACCTTTGTTTTCTTATTATTCCCCTTTTCCCTGCTAAAAGTTTTTCATGTTCCCTCATATTTTATATACTAATTTGTCAATTTTAAATTTTAAGATCAATATTATCTCTTTAAAAGTTAATTTTTAACATTTTTACTCAAAATTAACATGAATTTATTTAATTTTTTTCAATATAATTATAAATATCATAAATTACTTATAAAAAATACTATTAATTATAAAATTTATTATTTTTAAAAATTAAATAAAGTATGTAAATCAATTTTAAATTTATAAATATATATAATTAATTTTTAAAAAATTAATATTAATTTTATAATTTGAGCGGATGGAGTATTAAATTTCACATGCTTGCAACTTTAAGGACACTTTATGCTTTTAGTTTCAAAGATGCCTATATATCAATTGCAGATATTTTCAGACTAAAGCTTCTGACTTGTAGCTAAATCTGTCAACTAGTCTATGCATAACTTTTGCGAACTCTCAACCGCTCAATCTATAAGCGATTTAAATCTTAAATTTTTAATATTTAATAATTTTAAATTAATTTAGATTTTAACATTCAATGATCATTAATTTATATCTTATTTTCTCTCTTAATTCAACATCTTTTTTTCAAAAATCTATCAACTCATATTTTTCGCCCAAATCAAATTCACCACTAAACTATAATAATAATAATAATTAATGTAACAATAGTAATAATCATAATAATAGTAATAATAATAATAATAATAATAATAATAATAATAATAATAATAATAATAATAATAATAGTAATAATATAGTAATAATAATAATAACAATAATAATTATAATAATAGAAATAATAATAATAATAATAATAATAATAATAATAATAATAATAATTATTATTATTATTATTATTATTATTATTATTATTATTATAATACTAATACTATTACTACTACTATTAATAATAATAATAATAATTATAATAATTATACTACTACTACTACTAATAATAATAATAATAATAATAATAATAATAATAGTAATAATAATTATAATAATTATTATTATTATTATTATAATTATAATTATAATTATAATTATAAAAAAAAAATTACACGTAAACAACACGGGTCACCCTTTTAGCATTGACGCCATTTTCCTATTTTTTGGGTATTGCGGTCATTATGTTTCTACATGCAAATTAATTTGGGTGAAAAATCACAGGGACGGTTCAGATTCATTCTAATTGATTTATAAGTTATTTTAGGTTGCAAGGAGTCTTTAGATAATATATTATTTTTAGAATTTTAATCTACACCGTATCTTCAGGCACATGCAATTACATGTCATCTCTTTGATGTTTTTGCGGGCTATATCGAGAGCAACTATTGTAGTAGGTTCTGACTCATGGTATGAGAATCTTTTGTCCAATTTCAAGAAAAAATATAAAGGAAAAAATGTTATGGTGATGCGATTTAGTTGGTGTTATTACAATATTTTTTTGTTTGAACTTAAAGGACTCATTTTATTCTTTTGGATATATATACAAAAGCTTTTCTTTTGAATTTTTTACATCTTTTTTTTTCTCATTGGATTCCACCAAATGACTTGTAGTACTACCATTTTTTCACAGCAAATACTGTCCATGGATCATATTGATCGATAGTTAGAGATACTAGAGACAAATAAATGCTGCCAAATTTCTCATTCCGTTTTGTCAATAAAGGAAAGGTGCGTGGGATACCCGAAAACACTATATTACACAAATTTTGTAAGACCCCGAATTTTATGAAATATAAAATTTAATTTTTCTTCATATATTTTTTTCATGAAACAGTAAGTGGTTAAATTGACGAAATTGAAAGTTAAGGATGTTATATGCAAATTTTATTTTGACGGACAATATTCGTTTTGTCGGGGAATATTCGGGCCGTACGACGGCGCCGAAATAACAAATTATTTGTGGACCCCACAACGGAATATTTGTCGGATATAGAAAACGACAGAAGTAACCTTTTTAAATAAAAATAGTCAACGGTGTTAACAGTTAAAATACCGGTGATAAAAGAATAGTAGCATACGGTAATTTATGGTATTTTCTGTAGCACACGGTACTCTACAGTAGCACACGGTATCGCACAGTGTCTCATATTATTGGTCTGATAATTGACACCGTAACTGTTACGCATCATTTCATCAATAATTGTCACTGCATAATATTTTATATTATCAATTCAATTATTGTTGCTACACAGTATTTTGCATTATTGATTCAATAATTGTCATTACACTGTATTTCATATCATCGAGTCAATAATTGTTGGTGCATTGTAGTTTAAAATTATTGAATCTAATAATTGTCACAGTAGCAAATACACTATAATTTATATTATTAAATTAATAAAAATATGTAACGTGTTTCTTACATTATTGTGGTAACATTATTTTATATGTTGGACTCACAGGAAGAATAAATAAATAAATAAAAAATAAAATAATTAATTTTACTATTTGAAATAGTAACGTGAATAGTAACGTGAATAGTGACGTGAATAGTAAGTGAATAGTAAGAAACATGTGGACCCATTGGTGGGGCCCACATGGTTGGTGAAGAAATTGAAGAAGGATTTTTGCACGAGGCTGCTGGCTGCTGAAATTTTCAGCACGCACGCCAGCCACCTACTCCCACCTACCATGCATAGTAACCTCTTTTCTCCTATAAATAGCTTGCTCAGCTGAATAGAAAAATCACACCTAAAACATAGAATTTTTCTATAAGAATTTTATGAGTTTTCTCTGAGAATAGTAAGCTTATTTTGAGTGTTTGAAAGCCAAAAGGAGTGCAAAAAATTTTCAAGTAAGTCTTTTATTAAAGAGTAGTAATTTCATAAATTCCTATTTTTCACGGTATTCACAAATCTTCCCTTAGAAGACTCTTCTTTGAGAAGATTCATTTATAAAAGCTTTCTTTGGAAGATTTATTTTGAAATATTATTTTAAAAACTATTTTAAAGTTGTTATATTATACTACAAAAATTATGTTAAATATATATAATTTTGATAGTTCATAATATATGAATTATCATACACCTTGAAATCTATATGTGGTAATTACTAATTTTATTAAAAATATATAGGTTGATCAACCTCATTTAAATCAATATCCAGTCACGTGTTAAGGTAAGGAATATTATTCTTTTCACACTCTTAAATTTATTGCGGTAAGAAATGTCATTTTTTTCTTACTTGTAAGGAATATTATTCTTTTCACACTCTTAAATTTATTGCGGTAAGAAATGTCATTTTTTTCTTACTTGTAAGGAATATCATTCTTTTCACACTCTTAAATTATTACGGTAAGGAATGCCATTTTTTTTGGAATATCATCTTCTTTCATATTCTATTATTTAAACTTACCACGGTAAGGGGTATCATTCTTTTCATCATCATAAATGGATATTATTTTCTTTCTTACTTGAAGGGATTATCATTCTTTGATTCTCGAAAATAATATCGTTTCTTTTTTGTGCCATTTACTTCCATGTATTAAATTGTGGGAATAACCTTACGGCGCGGTTTACCGCCTGTTGGTGAATAACCTTTTGTATTCATTCCTTATTAATCTTTGAGAATAACCTTACGGTGCGGATTATCGCCTGTTTGGTGAATAACTCTTCGTGTTCAAATTCTATTAAATTGTGGGAATAACCTTACGGTGCGGATTACGCCTGTTTGGTGAATAACTATTCGTATTCAAATTGATGGGAATAACCTTACGGTGCGGATTATCGCCTGTTGGTGAATAACCCTTTTTATTTGTCTCGTGTGGAAATAATTTGTCTACACGAATTATCACATGACACTTTTATTCCATATTCGTAAGTGATATCATTTTCCTTTATACTCATAAGGGATACCATCTTTTTCATCTTCCATTATTCAAACTTACTATGGTAAGGGATATTAATTCCCTTCACCTTTTGTTAATCAAACCTGCTACGGTAAGGGATATTATTTTCTTTCATACACCTAAATCGAAACTTATTATGGAACTATTGCTTCTATAATTCCTGAAAATATTATATGTTCCATAATAGTTGAATTTCATTATTTCAACTGAACCTTCCTATTTTCTGAACATTTTTATTGGACTGTAATCGTTATTCTGAACTGTGGATCTTGAATATCATTTTTAAATTTCACTCCACATCATGTTGGCAATTTGGACATTATTTGAATCTGCACAAAGTAAACTTCCGATACTTATTGTTTATCATGTTCTTCTGTTCATCATTTGTATCACTGTTATTTGTATTAATCATCAAGAATCAAGCTGTTGTGAATATCTGTGGCCGGGAGCACATATGTGATATAATTGTTGAACAGATGATAGGTTAAAGGCGATATACTAGGTTAAAGGCGATACATCTGTTCGGTGTCTTTTATGACACGTGGTGAATGTTCTCTTTGGCCGGTAGTGCAAAGATGAACTGTTGATTGGTATGATTATGACCAAAGGCTGAATCTGGTATAATCATGACCGTTGGTATTATATTGAAAATTCTCTTTGGCCCGTAGTGCATAGATGAACTGTTGTTTGGTATGATTATGACCAAAGGCTGAATCTGGTATAATCATGACCGCTGGTGCTTTATTGAATATCTTTGGCCCGTAGTGCAAAGATGAACTGTTGATTTGCATGATTATGACCAGGAACTGTGAATTTTTATTATCATGACTAATGGTATTTCAGATGATAAAAGTTGATGATGTTTTTACTAAAAAGAGAAGCGAGTGGACATTATGGTCTGCATTATTCTTCTAATAGATTGCTCATTCCGCTGCTATTTTTGATCTGAACATTGTTCAAGAATTTAAATGCAGTTTTTGATATAAACTTTGTAGTCTATTGTATTCTATCAAGAACTCAACTGTTGAAGGCTAATGATAATTTATTCGTCATTATCTTAGTCATGATATTTCTTACTGGGCTATTTGAGCTCACCCTTTCTTTTGTTCCATTGTTTTTCAACAGGAGATGAAAACGTAACGGGGTCTAGCCGGGGAATGGAGTGAGAGTCCGAGGAATAGCTATCATAGTCTTCACGTGTTGTAAAATAGTGTGACAATAATAGTGAAGACTTAGTTGTGTATTATTATACACTGTATTGTTGTACGTTGTGCTTTGTTGTAATAATTTTGTTATAGTCTTTTGACGACTCAAGTTTGGGCTGTGTAGGCCTAGATTTGGGGGTGTCACAAATTTGAGTTCGTTATTATCAATCAATTAATTGCTCAAATCTGTCAAGAACTAATTTTAAGTTGGGAATGAGTAGCACACTAATATTTGCCTAAAAAAGAAACTATAACTGAAATGAGTATCAATCTTTTTGTAATAATAGTTAGACTCTCAGTTCTATTATGGAACTGAGAGTTCACAATAGTTTTAGATTTTTTAATCTAAAAATATTGGATACAATACTCAACTGTTATATTAGTTGCACTGTACCTTTAGGCACGAATTATCTCTAGTATATATATATATATATAAAGTTAATATTTTTATTCAAATTTCTTTTAAATAAATGTAAGATTTATTCATTATTCAGTACCACGTGAAAACAAAATTCACAAGAAATTCAACTAATGAAATCATTACTACTTATTTGCCATAATTCATGCATGTCTGTATTAATAGCATTTTCAGGTCTGGATTTGAATAATGACATTTATAATTTTAGCTCGGCCGGGGTGACATCCAAGATTTTAATTCCCCGAGACTTGGTATATTTAAATATAGATTTTAATTTCATATTTATCCGTAAATTATTACGTGTTTAGTTTAATAAAAAATAACATAATATATAATTATGATAATAAATTAAAAATATTTTGTTATTTTATATTATTATTATTCAATAAAAGGAAAAGAACGTAGCATTAATTGGAGTAGTAATTCGTGGAGCCCCTACCAATGCCATACACCTCTGCAGGAATAACTAATTGAGAATGAAATATCTAACGCGGTAAAAAAAAAGAACGAATAGGATGCATTCCTGTTGTATGATAACGTTTGCGAGTTTACTTTTGGGGGAGAGTGAAAGAAATATAGAGGTGGACACTTTTTTATAAATAAAAAAATTAGGAAGAGAATATTCAATTTTCTCCTCTCATTTCTTCTTTTCCACTAAAAATAAAATTTACAAACGCACCATAAATAAAGGACCGAATAAGCCCTATTGCTCGGCACGCATATACGTCTTTCCATGCATATATATATAGAGAAAGGATCCATGACATACCGCCATAAAGAGTTCACCAAGCTCACCCCCTTTAACGATAGACTCGGCGACGGTTTGGTCCGTCGTCATTGGTTCGTCCGTCGCTAAAACTTTTAGCGACGGACAACATATCGCGACGGATAAACGTTTAGCGACGGACGAACCTATGGCGACAGACCAAACCGTCGCCGGGTCCGTCGCTAAAAGGGGTAAGCTTGGTGAGCTCTTTAAGGAAATATGTCATGGATCCTTTCTATATATATATATAGTAAAATGACGTTAGTGACACTTTACCAAGTTTTTAACTTTAATAAAAGACACACCTTCGTTTAAAAAACATAGTTCTGCCCTTTTATAAAAAATAAAAAAAATTTGTTTTGCAAAAAGGAACCTCTTTTTATTTATGTCAATATAAAATAATACAATATTTTTAAATTTAGTATCATAATTTTACCCTGATATCATCACTATTAATTAAACAAAACACTAATCACACTTAAAAATAAATTTTTTAGATATAATGAATGGAATAATAGCTAGACATAGTGTCTATTCGGCCTCATATTGGACTCAAAGGGCTTGTTCCGCATATAAGTTGGTAAGATCAATTTATAATTAATTTTTTTACTATTCGAGTGTTTGTATGTGACTTATTTTATAATTTATAAATTGACTTATAAGTATTTTTGAGAATTAACAGTTTATTACTTTGCAAAAAACGACTTGTTAGTCGTTTTAAAATAAATAAGTTTAATCAAATGTAATAACTGTGACGACCCCGAATCCGGGTTCCTTGAATCTCGGACCCGGTTCAACACGAGTACTACTTTTCCTTATTGTTCATGAATTTTAACAATATTATAATTGCTAAATAATCATTTATTTACAATTATATAACATCTCCTTCTATTCCAGAATCGAAATCTTTATACATTCCTAGTATGTCTCAATATCATACATGATACTACATTCTATTACAATCAATTTGAGTATTTAATACTCATATAACATACCAACTAAGTCTTATGCTACAGAATCAATTACCTGTCCAATTCGGACTGATATCTACAATAGATATTTAGATCTTCAATGGAAGTAATATATTTTCCTGTTCCTTGTTCTTTATCGAGAACTTCAGGTAACTAGCCTTATCTGAAAATGTTGGTTTAGGCAAGAATGAGCACGACGGCTCAACAAGTTCAACAGCTACACATAACACATTACATGCTTCACATAAAATTTACAATTTATACTAACATCATGTTTTTCATGCATTTCAGTTTATGACATACTGCTCATGCATATCATGCCTCGCATTTAATCTATGCTTCATGTCTAACCTCTATCATGACATATAGTTCAATGCAGAACAATTGTCTTAAATCAACTACCGCATATCAACAATTCAAATTAACTTATTGCACAAAGGCACATTAAAACATCTTTGCACATAACCACTGTAAGACCCCGAATTTTATGAAATACAAAATTTAATTTTTCTTCATATATATTTTTTTTGAAACAGTAAGTGGTTAAATTAACAAAATTAAAAGTTAAGGATGTTATGTGCAAATTTTATTTTGTCGGACAATATTCGCTTTGTCGGGGAATATTCGTTTGGTCCGACGGCGCCGAAATAACAAATTATTGGTGGACCCCACAACGGAATATTTGTCGGATATAGAAAACGACAGAAATAACCTTTTTAAATAAAAATAGTCAACGGAACTGTTAAAATACCGGTGATAAAAGAATAGTAGCATACGGTAGTTTATGGTATTTTCTGTAGCACACGGTACTCTACAGTAACACACGGTATTGCATAGTGTCTCATATTATTGGTCTGATAATTGACACCGTAACTGTTACGCATCATTTCATCGATAATTGTCACTGCATAATATTTTATATTATCAATTCAATAATTGTTGTTACACAGTATTTTCCATTATTGATTTAATAATTGTCATTACACTGTATTTTATATCATTGAGTCAATAATTGTTGTTGCACTGTTTTTAAAATTATTGAACCTAATAATTGTCACAGTAACATATGCACAGTAATTCACATTATTGAATCAATAATTGTCATTACACAGTAACGTATGCTTTATTTTACATTATTGTTATCTCTATTATGATGTTATTTAAACAGTTGTATTTCATTAATTTATTGACTTGATATCTAAGAGCTAACTATACTGTATTTATAACAATTAGTCATAATAATTGAATTGATAAAGTTATTTGTTTATAATATAAAGTTAGGTGATTATTAGGTGATATGAAATGAATGGTGTAGATTAAAGTGTGAATTATTGTTGAATAATTGAATTGATTTGTTTATAATATAAAGTTAGGTGATTATTAGGTGATATGAAATGAATGGTGTAGATTAAAGTGTGAATTATTGTTGAATAATTAAATTGATTTGTTTATAATATAAAGTTAGGTGATTATTATGTGATATGAAATGAATGGTGTAGATTAAAGATAATATAATATTTGAAATGGATGGTGTAGATTAAAAGATGATCTTTAAATGAATGGTTTAGATTAAATGAATGATAAGATTTTTGGCTATAAATAGAAGCCTTAACTTAAGGATTTTTCATAAACTTCCTTACTTGTTCTTTCTTTCTCTCTCTAAATACTTCTTGTGAAAGTTCTCTCTAAGTGTGCTTAAGTCATCTTGAGTATTTGTGAAGATCTATAAGTATACGTGTACTGTTCAAGTTAATCAACCTCATTTAAATCAATATCCAGTCACGTGTTACGGTAAGGGATACCATCTTTTTCATCTTCCATTATTCAAACATACTATGGTAAGGGATTATCATTATTTGATTCTCGATAATAATATTGTTTCTTCCTTACTCATAAGACGTGCCTTTTATTTCCATGTATTACATTGTGGGAATAACCTTACGGAGCGGATTGCCGCCTGTTGGTGAATAACCTTTCGTATTCATTCATTATTAATCTCTGAGAATAACCTTACGGAGCGGATTGCCGCCTGTTTGGTGAATAACTCTTTGTACTCAAATTCTATTAAATTGTGGGAATAACCTTACGGAGCGGATTGCCGCCTGTTTGGTGAATAACTCTTTGTACTCAAATTCTATTAAATTGTGGGAATAACCTTACGGAGCGGATTGCCGCCTGTTGGTACATAACCCTTTGTATTAATTTCCTTCACCTTTTGTTAATCAAACCTGCTACGGTAAGGGATATTATTTTCTTTCATACTCCTAAATCGAAATTTATTATGGAACTATTGCTTCTATAATTCCTGAAAATATTATATGTTCCATAATAGTTGAACTTCATTATTTCAACTGAACCTTCCTATTTACGTGAACCTTTCTATTGAATTGTAACCGTTATTCTGAACTGTGGATCTTGAATATCATTTTTAAATTTCACTCCACATCATGTTGACAATTTGGACATTATTTGAATCTGTACAAAGTAAACTTCCGATACTTATTGTTATCCTATTTCTTCTGTTCATCATTTATATCATACTAATCATCCAAAAATCAAGCTGTTGTGAATATCTGTGGCCGGGGGCACAGATGTGATATATTTGTTGAACAGATGATAGGTTAAAGGCGATATAATAGGTTAAAGGCGATACATCTGTTCGGTGTCTTTTATGGCACGTGGTGAATGTTCTATTTGGCCTGTAGTGCAAAGATGAACTGTTGATTGGTATGATTATGACCAAAGGCTGAATCTGGTATAATCATGACCGTTGGTGCTATATTGAATATCTTTGGCCCGTAGTGCAAAGATGAACTGTTGATGTGCATGATTATGATCAGGAACTGTGAATTTATATTATCATGACTAATGGTATTTCAGATGATAAAAGTTGATGATGTTTTTACGAAAAAGAGAAGCGAGTGGACATTATAGTCTGCATTATTCTTCTAATAGATTGCTCATTCCGCTGCTATTATTGATCTGAACATTGTTTAAGAATTTAACTGCAGTTTTTGATATAAACCTTGTATTCTATTGTATTCTATCAAGAACTCAACTGTTGAAGGCTAATGATAATTTATTCGTCATTATCTTAGTCATGATATTTCTTACTGGGCTATTTGAGCTCACCCTTTCTTTTGTTCCATTGTTTTTCAACAGGAGATGAAAACATAACAGGGTCTAGCCGGGGAATGGAGTGAGGGTCCGAGGAATAGTTATCATAGTTTTCACGTTTTGTAAAATAGTGTGGCAATAATAGTGAAGACTTAGTTGTGTATTATTATACACTGTATTGTTGTACGTTGTGCTTTGTTGTAATAATTTTGTTGTAGTCTTTTGACGACTCAAGTTTGGGCTGTGTGGGCCCAGATTTGGGGGCGTCACAGTTGGCATCAGAGCTTAGGGATATGGTCTTTAATGGAGATCTGGGGTAGAACTAGGAGGGGAGAGACGAATAGAATCAGTCACTAGTGTGTCCTACCTAAAATAGATTTTATTATCTAATGAGTCGATTTGAATGTAGGAACATGAAGTGATGAGTCAGTTTATTTGAACTAACATTTATTTTGTGACCACAGTTAATTATGGCATCTGAAAATCAGGAGGTTAACTATGAAATTACCGAAACAAATGTAGCTGCAAAACAAGAGGCGACGAATAATCTTCTTACAAACTCAGAGTTGAATCATTTGCCTAAGGCAAAAATTATGCGTGTTCTATCCAGTAAGGATGAAGGTGAAAGCTCTGCTACAGTCGTTCCAGATCCATTCTTAGAAGCAATTAAAGGAAGTAACGAACTTGCGGAAATTATTGCCTTTAATTTACTCACTAATTGGGAGAGTGATATCACCTGGTTATGCTCTATAACAAAGGATTAGAATATATGGACTTTTCATATTAGTCTTTGGGATTTATGGTGTTCCAGCTATGATTTTCAAGATTATTTAAAAATGATGTTTCTATACTTTTGGGCGTTACAATTTAGAGGAATTCAGGTTAAGTTAGTCACTATCGTGGAAACTGCAGTCTATCGAAAATACTATTTTAATGGAAATCATTGGTACCTTACTACTGATGAAGTTGATGAACCCGAGAAACAGTTTGCTAGAAAATTATTCAGTGGTATTCCCATGGTTGAAATACGTGAAGATCCGAATGAAGTATTCGGGATTCGATTTGACGATAACAGTCAAGAAACCGAATGAGGTGATAACCGGTAAGCTATTCATAAATTCTCGTGAAGTCTATGCCATATTAGATACTGGCTCTATCCACTCTTTTATCTCACCTATATGTACTCAACGTTTAAATTTGACTATTGAAAACTTAAATCTTGTCTTATCAGTTGAAACCTCATTGGGAGAAATACCTATTACATTTACTATCTATAAATCTTGCCTAGTTCAAATCAACAACCTCACATTACCTGTTGACCTTATTTCTTTGGACATGCGTGAATTTGATGTGATTTTAGGAATTGATTGGTTGACTACCCATCATGCTAAAATTGATTGTTTTCATAAGATTATTAGTTTTCATATTCCTAATCAACCTGTCATGCAAATTCAAGCAACTAAACCATTGAAATCTATAACTGTTATTTCTAGCCATAAAGCCATTCGTTTATTGAAAAACGGATGTCAAGCCTTTTTAGCTCATGTCACTGATTTGAACAAAAACACGTCAAACTTGAATGATATTCCCATTGTTAATGAGTTTCCTGACGTTTTTTCTGAGGAACTTTCTGGCTTACCCCAAACCGTGAAATTGAATTCTGTATCGATCTTGAACCCGGCACTAAGCCCATTTTTAAAGTCTCATACCAAATGGCTCCCATAGAACACCAAGAGTTGAAAGTTTAATTACTAGATATCGGTATCATTCATTCTAGTACAAAACTTATATCGAGCGAGGAATGCGAGAAGAGTTTTCAAGAACTCAAGAGGAGACTTGTTTCAGCTCCTGTTCTGACCATACCATCAGGATCAGGAGAATTTGTTATCTACAGCGATGCTTCTGGCAAAGGTCTAGGCTGTGTCCTTATGCAACATGGAAAGGTTATAGCCTATGCCTCTCGACAACTCAAAGATTATGAGAAAAATTATCCTACTCATGATCTAGAGTTGGCAGCAGTCGTTTTCGCGTTGAAGATCTGGAGACACTACTTGTACGGAGAAAAAGTGGATATCTATACGGATCATAAAAGTCTCAAGTATTTCTTCACCCAGAAGGAACTCAACATGCGACAACGACGTTGGCTTGAGCTGTTAAAGGATTATGACCACACAATCCAGTATCACCCGGGAAAGGCGAACGTTGTAGCTGACACTTTGAGCAGAAAATCTTATGCAAGTACAAGTGCACTGCTGACAACACAAAAGTGTATTTTGTACGACTTGAAAAAGATGGAGATAGAGCTAAAGACACCAGGGACCCACTCGAAGATTGCTCACGTGCGAGTAGAACCAACTTTAATCGATAAAATTAAAGCTGCTCAAGCTACCGATCCGGAACTGATAAACATGATAAAGAAAGTACAAGAAGGTGCCATTCCCGAAGCAAGAATCGACGAGAAAGGAATACTTCGAGTCAACTCTCGACTCTGTGTTCCTAACGATCCTGAATTAAAGCATAAAATCATGATGGAGGCACACAACACGCCGTTTGCAATCCACCCAGGAGGTACCAAGATGTATCGAGATCTTCGACATACATTTTGGTGGAACAATATGAAAAGAGAGATTGCGGAGTTTATCTCAAGGTGCCTAACTTGTCAACGTGTCAAGGCAGAACATCAAGTTCCTAAAGGTCCATTACAATCACTTGAAGTTCCCGAATGGAAGTGGGAACACATCAATATGGACTTCGTGACGGGTCTTCCAAAAGTTTCTCAAAGCTTAGATGCAATTTGGGTGATCGTAGATAGATTGACCAAATCTGCTCATTTCTTGCCTATACGAGAAAACTTTTCACTTGAACGTCTTGCCGGTATGTACATAAATGAGATCGTGAGATTGCATGGCATGCCAGTTTCCATAGTTTCTGATCGAGATCCTAGATTCACTTCACGCTTTTGGATCAGTCTACAAAAATCTATAGGCACTGAACTACGTTTTAGTTCTGCATACCATCCTCAAACGGACGGACAATCGGAAAGGACGATCCAGACCCTCGAAGATCTTTTGAGACTTTGTGTATTAGACTTCAAAGGAAGTTGGGATAAGTACTTGCCATTGGTGGAATTTTCTTACAACAACAGTTACCAATCAAGCATAGGCATGGCTCCATTCGAGGCATTGTATGGAAGGAAGTGTCGCTCTCCAATATGTTGGAATGAGGTAGGAGAAGCAAAATTGTTAGGACCCGAGTTGGTACGCTTGACGACCGAAAAGATCCAAATGATCCGACAACGAATACAGACCGCACAAGAACGACAAAAGAGTTATGCTGATCTTCATCGGAGAAACGAAAATTTCAACGTCGGAGATCATGTATTCTTACGTGTTTCTCCATGGAAAGGGGTTACGAGATTCGGAAAGAGAGGAAAAGCTCAACCCTCGATTTATTGGCCCATTTGAAATCCTCGATCGAATACGGCCTACAGACTAGCCCTACCACCAAGTATGTCTCGCATCCATAACGTTTTTCACATATCTATGTTACGTAAATATGTGAAGGACCCAAACCACGTCATTGAGTTAGAACCAGACGTTATAGCAGAGGATTTAACATACGAGGAAGTACCTGTTAAGATCCTGGATAAGAAGGAGCAGATCCTACGCTCAAAGGTTATACCTCAAGTTAAGGTTTTATGGAGGAACCAAGATACTGAGGAAATGACCTGGGAGCTAGAATCTGAGATGAAATCTAAGTATCCTTACCTCTTCGATATGTCAGGTACGTCAATTTCGGGGACGAAATTTCATAAGGAGGGGAGGTTGTAAGACCCCGAATTTTATGAAATACAAAATTTAATTTTTCTTCATATATATTTTTTTTGAAACAGTAAGTGGTTAAATTAACAAAATTAAAAGTTAAGGATGTTATGTGCAAATTTTATTTTGTCGGACAATATTCGCTTTGTCGGGGAATATTCGTTTGGTCCGACGGCGCCGAAATAACAAATTATTGGTGGACCCCACAACGGAATATTTGTCGGATATAGAAAACGACAGAAATAACCTTTTTAAATAAAAATAGTCAACGGAACTGTTAAAATACCGGTGATAAAAGAATAGTAGCATACGGTAGTTTATGGTATTTTCTGTAGCACACGGTACTCTACAGTAACACACGGTATTGCATAGTGTCTCATATTATTGGTCTGATAATTGACACCGTAACTGTTACGCATCATTTCATCGATAATTGTCACTGCATAATATTTTATATTATCAATTCAATAATTGTTGTTACACAGTATTTTCCATTATTGATTTAATAATTGTCATTACACTGTATTTTATATCATTGAGTCAATAATTGTTGTTGCACTGTTTTTAAAATTATTGAACCTAATAATTGTCACAGTAACATATGCACAGTAATTCACATTATTGAATCAATAATTGTCATTACACAGTAACGTATGCTTTATTTTACATTATTGTTATCTCTATTATGATATTATTTAAACAGTTGTATTTCATTAATTTATTGACTTGATATCTAAGAGCTAACTATACTGTATTTATAACAATTAGTCATAATAATTGAATTGATAAAGTTATTTGTTTATAATATAAAGTTAGGTGATTATTAGGTGATATGAAATGAATGGTGTAGATTAAAGTGTGAATTATTGTTGAATAATTGAATTGATTTGTTTATAATATAAAGTTAGGTGATTATTAGGTGATATGAAATGAATGGTGTAGATTAAAGTGTGAATTATTGTTGAATAATTAAATTGATTTGTTTATAATATAAAGTTAGGTGATTATTATGTGATATGAAATGAATGGTGTAGATTAAAGATAATATAATATTTGAAATGGATGGTGTAGATTAAAAGATGATCTTTAAATGAATGGTTTAGATTAAATGAATGATAAGATTTTTGGCTATAAATAGAAGCCTTAACTTAAGGATTTTTCATAAACTTCATTACTTGTTCTTTCTTTCTCTCTCTAAATACTTCTTGTGAAAGTTCTCTCTAAGTGTGCTTAAGTCATCTTGAGTATTTGTGAAGATCTATAAGTATACGTGTACTGTTCAAGTTAATCAACCTCATTTAAATCAATATCCAGTCACGTGTTACGGTAAGGGATACCATCTTTTTCATCTTCCATTATTCAAACATACTATGGTAAGGGATTATCATTATTTGATTCTCGATAATAATATTGTTTCTTCCTTACTCATAAGACGTGCCTTTTATTTCCATGTATTAAATTGTGGGAATAACCTTACGGAGCGGATTGCCGCCTGTTGGTGAATAACCTTTCGTATTCATTCATTATTAATCTCTGAGAATAACCTTACGGAGCGGATTGCCGCCTGTTTGGTGAATAACTCTTTGTACTCAAATTCTATTAAATTGTGGGAATAACCTTACGGAGCGGATTGCCGCCTGTTTGGTGAATAACTCTTTGTACTCAAATTCTATTAAATTGTGGGAATAACCTTACGGAGCGGATTGCCGCCTGTTGGTGAATAACCCTTTGTATTAATTTCCTTCACCTTTTGTTAATCAAACCTGCTACGGTAAGGGATATTATTTTCTTTCATACTCCTAAATCGAAATTTATTATGGAACTATTGCTTCTATAATTCCTGAAAATATTATATGTTCCATAATAGTTGAACTTCATTATTTCAACTGAACCTTCCTATTTACGTGAACCTTTCTATTGAATTGTAACCGTTATTCTGAACTGTGGATCTTGAATATCATTTTTAAATTTCACTCCACATCATGTTGACAATTTGGACATTATTTGAATCTGTACAAAGTAAACTTCCGATACTTATTGTTATCCTATTTCTTCTGTTCATCATTTATATCATTCTAATCATCCAAAAATCAAGCTGTTGTGAATATCTGTGGCCGGGGGCACAGATGTGATATATTTGTTGAACAGATGATAGGTTAAAGGCGATATAATAGGTTAAAGGCGATACATCTGTTCGGTGTCTTTTATGGCACGTGGTGAATGTTCTATTTGGCCTGTAGTGCAAAGATGAACTGTTGATTGGTATGATTATGACCAAAGGCTGAATCTGGTATAATCATGACCGTTGGTGCTATATTGAATATCTTTGGCCCGTAGTGCAAAGATGAACTGTTGATGTGCATGATTATGATCAGGAACTGTGAATTTATATTATCATGACTAATGGTATTTCAGATGATAAAAGTTGATGATGTTTTTACGAAAAAGAGAAGCGAGTGGACATTATAGTCTGCATTATTCTTCTAATAGATTGCTCATTCCGCTGCTATTATTGATCTGAACATTGTTTAAGAATTTAACTGCAGTTTTTGATATAAACCTTGTATTCTATTGTATTCTATCAAGAACTCAACTGTTGAAGGCTAATGATAATTTATTCGTCATTATCTTAGTCATGATATTTCTTACTGGCTATTTGAGCTCACCCTTTCTTTTGTTCCATTGTTTTTCAACAGGAGATGAAAACATAACAGGGTCTAGCCGGGGAATGGAGTGAGGGTCCGAGGAATAGTTATCATAGTTTTCACGTTTTGTAAAATAGTGTGGCAATAATAGTGAAGACTTAGTTGTGTATTATTATACACTGTATTGTTGTACGTTGTGCTTTGTTGTAATAATTTTGTTGTAGTCTTTTGACGACTCAAGTTTGGGCTGTGTGGGCCCAGATTTGGGGGCGTCACAACCACGTATGAGCACATCGCAGTTTAATAACAAACTTATAATTCATGCACATAATACAACACGTTCTGAAAAACTTGTCTGGACTTGTATAACCAGCTTACGTTAATCTTTCACGTTCCTTGCACCACCTACACGGTATGTGAGATCAACGGTGCACAATATCAGTCAAAGTTTGACTCAGTACTAAATCTTATTTTAAAGATATTTATTTCTTCTTATCATCCCCTTTATTTAATAAGGTTAATTTCCTATTTTAGTCTCTCTTTGACTTGACTCAGTGTTTCATATTCAACACCATAAATCTTTTGTTCGAAACTATGCAATTCTGACATTTATTAATGTCACTGCATTAAAACTTGGACCCTATATTTATTTAGGTCGATCTACCAATTAATCACTAATGGACCATACCCTTGGTTTAACTTAATCACATCATTTATCTCGATACCTATCATAATATTACCCACCTTGGATAATATTTTAAATTTTACTATCAATTAGTAATAACTTATAATGTTATTTAATTGTTAAATAACACTTTAAATAATCATTACTATTATTAATTTATTTTTAATAATAGTTTACCTTAATCATTATTATTAATCTTTTAATAATAATTTAATTGCTTGCTAATAATATTACCCTTTAATAATATTTTAATTGACTTCTCATTATTATCAATCATTTTAATAATAATTTAATTGTTCATCAATATTATCAATCATTTAATAATATTTGAAATCCTCACGTATCATTAGTAATTATTTAATAACGATTCAACCCTTAACTATTATTACCCAATAGTTAATTACTTGTTAAACAATATTATTAATTCTTTAATAATATTCTAAATCTTTATTTATCATTATTATTTATTTAATAATAATTTAACTCTTAACTATTATTATTTAATAGTTAATTAAATGCTAAATAATATTATTAATCCTTTAATAATATTTTAAATTAATTACATATCATTATTAATTATTGAATAATGATTTAATTCTTAACTATTATCATTTAATAGTTAGTCAATAATATTATCAATATATTTTAATTACTTAATAATCTTCTTTCGATTAAGTAATAATTTATTCCACTTAATTACCATTTAATTATTATTTAATATGAATTAAATAATAATTAATTAACTAATTATCCGAACTCATTATTTAATATTAATTAAATAATAATTAATTAATTAATTAACCTTACTTATTATTTAATATTAATTAAATAATAAATAATTAGTTTATTAACCTTTATTATCCTTTAATTATTATTTAATATTAATTAAATAATAATTAATTACTTAATTAACCTTACTTATTATTTAATATTAATTAAATAATAAATAATTAGCTTTATAACTTTAATATTCTTTAATTATTATTTAATATTAATTTAAATAATAATTAATTATTTATTTAACTTTACTTATTATTTAAGTGCAATTAAATAATAAATAACTAACTTATTCATCTTAACATCCTTTAATTATTATTTAATATTCATTAAATCATAATTAATTAATTACATAACTTCATATATTATTTAATATTTAGTAAATAATATTTAATTAGATTATTAGCCTATTTATACACTAATAAATAGCTAATATATAGTGAATCACTCCAATAATTTCAAATTTTATTTTATAACACTTAACTAGCATGCCAATAGGTCAAATATTATTTTTCTGAAATTAAAAATAATTTTCCCATAATTATTAGCAATTTAGTAAGCTTTAATCCACCATTAATTCTAATAAATACCAAATTACAAAAAAAATCGGATTTTAAATTTTGATAATTTTCTTTATAAAATTATAAGCATTTTCTCTTTTGGAACCAACCCAAGAACCGGCCTAAAAATGCCCGAACCGGCCCTACCTAGAAATCATGAAAAACCGAAAAAAACCGAACCGGCCGTTTTTTTTTAATAAAATAGGCAGATTACTTTCTTAGTTTTCCAGACTTGGGGTCTCCGACGGGAACTTGAATAAAATGAAATCCACAAGTCCGATTGAGGTCTATTAGGTATCGATGGATTTGTAACTTCCCGAACTACATGGTTCTGTTATCAAACATCAAATTTGGATTTGTTTTGGTCACTAAAAATAGCTATAAACCCGACTGTTATGCACAGCCCTAAAATTAGTGGGGTGTTTTGGTAGAAAATCCATATCTTGCTCATTTTAAATCGGATTTTAGTCATTCAACTTGGAGAATCTTCATATTTCATGGATCTATCACCCAAAATTGACGGATCATAAATCCGACTTACGGATCGTGAACAGTAATTCCGTGAATGGGCTGCTATGATTTTGGTTATTTGGTTTTCGTCGGTAAAAACTTATTTGATGATTTTGATGAAATTTTTCATCACAAACACATATAAAAACCCATGTTAAACCCATCAAACTATGAATATACATATATTACATAGCTAAAGACTTCTAGAACATCAAAACGTGTTTTGATCGGTTAAAAATACATTTTAACCGTTCAAATCATATCTAAACTATAAAAATGAACTAAAGAAGGTTTAGAACACTTTTTAACCTTTTATACATGGATGCTCTCCTTCCTCTTGACTTGATCTTGGATTGTGACTCTCTCTTGTCCATTCTCTAGCAAATTTGCTTGGTGGATCATCAATCTCATAAGAGTAACTCTCTATATCTCTCAAGAAGCTCTCTTTTTTTCTCTCTAGAAAATGCTACAAATGACTAACCAACCTCACCAATAAATGGAACACTTCTATTTATAGCACAATGTTAATCCTTCATTAACCTCCTAATCAACTAGTGTTGGTGAAATTAGGAGCTTAAACTAGATTACTATTGCATGGAATGACTACCATGAATGACCATTGGTGTGACATCCATCAAGGTTGCTTGTAAGCAACTTTTGGAGTGTAATTGAAGCCATAGGAAGTCCACACTCAACATTTCCATGTGGGGCCCCCTCAAAATTCGGGATTTGCAATTTATTACACCAATTTGGCTTTATTTTTATGTCCTATATCATTATATAAGTATCCATATATATATACACCAATATATGTATACATATTCACCTATACTTGTACATTGGGCTCCACTTTGGACCTTAGAATTAAATTATATTGAGCTTATTTATTTAATTTGGTTGGGCTCAATTTAATTGTTACATTGGGCTAACATTAAATACCCTATGTTACATTTAATTAAAACAAGCATTGGGCTTGGTTAATTATTACATAAATCAATGTTCAAATTAAATTATATGGACTACTAGGTTAATTAATTTAACTTAGTTTAATACATCAATTGGACTTATAATATAATCCAATTAGACTTACTTTTAATTATCCTACCACATTGGGTTACATAATTAACTCACCCATAGTTAATTCTCAACACTACCTTCTTTCCTCTATCAATTAACCAATGTTTGGTTAATTCTCTCTCTTGTCTACCAACTAGGGTTATTCAACTAACCATACATTAGTTAATTCTCTACACTCAATCAATACTTAAAAAATATTTTCCCAACACATTGACCATCATTTGACTTTAATGTGTTTGGGCTACATGGATTACTTTGTATTGGGCTCTCTTATTTAATTACTTGGGCTACCCAACACAACTCACATATCATATATAACTTGGGCTTGGTAATTAATTTAATTGGACTTCCACACCACGATATACCATACTTTCCAATATTATTTAATTGGACTTATATTAATTACCTCTTGGACTATATCATAACTTAACATTTGGGCTTATTATTTAATTACCCACCTTTATGCAAGTATTCCCATATTGGGCTTGTATTAAATCCATTAATGGACTCTATATGACAACTAAATAATTAAGTTAATTACTTAATTAATTATCTTCTTAATATTGTCATTCTAGGCAATATTCCACTTCTTTACTTGCTAATCTTAGCTTTAATTCATGACTCATATAATTAATTCAATTAATTATATTACATGACTTTCCTTTTTAATCCATACTTAAACTAATTAATTTATTAGTTTTATTGAGTATTTAATTTACTTCACACATCATCTTATTTGACTAGCAAACTCAACTCTAGGTATATATATATATATATATATATATATATATATATATATATATATATATATTCACCTTCACTTCTCAATTGAATTTATTTCCTTAATAAATTCCCTACATACATCAATACAATATTCTCACATTTAATTTCTAACAAATAAATTATGTTAAAAAAAAATGTTTACCCATTTTCTACACATCTTACTTCTCAAATTCTAGGTTTTAAACTTGAACCTTTAATAAAATCAATTAAGATATTATTTAAAATCTTGGAAATATCTGGGATATTACAATAACATTTTTGCCCTCATTTGTAATCTTTACAAGTTATTTTAACTTAAAAACTAGTTTAGTCAAACACCTTCACGATATGTTTTAACTTATTTTATAACTTAAAAGTAAAAATAGTGACAAACACTTTTATTTACAAATACTCACAACTTAATCTAACTTATAAGTCATTTTAAATTTTAACTTATAAGTTCTTTTAAAATAACATATATACCCGAGGAATATGACAATCCGAGACAACACAAGTATCTATAAAGGTTATGTTAGGTGTTGTTTGTTTACTTCTAAATGAATCTTAATCTGATTGAATAAGTCATTTAAATCTTTTGTTTTATAATTTTTAAACTCTAAATATGTCTGACTGTGTCTGAACAATTTATCCAAAAAATTGTAGTTGAATCGGTAAGAAATAGTATTAAATGATATTTTTTACTTATATACCCTCATTGACAATTAAAAAATTACATTTAATATTCATTTTATTTTACTGTTGTAAACAAATTTTATTATATACAAATTATTTTTGATTTTTCTTTAATACATTGGTCAATAATAACCAATTAAATGAATGTAGTTATAGTTTTTTATTTTTATTTTATGAACTAATGAATGTTATTAATATTTTAATTTTTTTATTTCTAAAATAATATTATTAACAGTATACTCCATCAAAAATTGTTCAAAAGTTGATATTTAATTTTTCTTAGATAATATTGTTTATTTATAATTACATAATAAATTTGTTCATAACAATCTATAAGGTTAAAATAGAAAAATACATATTTTCAGATATTTTAAACAGATAATTATCAAACATATTATATTATTTTATTTTGTATTCAAAAATTTTACTCTATTTAACTCATTAAAAAAAATTATACATTCAAAATTTTTCATTTAATTTTATTAAAAGAGTCCCGCAATATAATTGCTCTAGATCTAATAACATATGAATATATTTTGGTTTAGATGATCTATTTGTCCTACCTGTTAACTTAATCATTGTAACAAACTCTCCTTAATTTCTATTGTGGGGGTACATTTTCCTTCTTCTTTTCTTCTGTTTATATGTGTCTCCTCGATCCATGCAAGTAATAGTGGTCTCATTTTTACTTCAAGAAGTCAATGAAATTCTAAATTTTAAAATTAATATAAATTAAATTAAATATAAAAGCAACGTATTTATAATTAGTTTTTAAATAATTTACAATATACAATACTGTATTATTTAACTAATTTCAAAATTAATCAATATCGGTTTTAAATTAAAAAATGTTACAAATTGTTTTTTAAGAAAAATCAAATTATACTTCTTATTTAAAAATAAATGGAGTTTTTTTCGTTGATAGTCAACTTATAA
This sequence comes from Hedera helix, assembly GCA_947179155.2. Classification (NCBI taxonomy): domain Eukaryota; kingdom Viridiplantae; phylum Streptophyta; class Magnoliopsida; order Apiales; family Araliaceae; genus Hedera; species Hedera helix. The sequence goes on along the minus strand of OX359266.1, from coordinate 50,437,364 downwards.
TGCGTGAATTTCACAATTAATAACAAGAATCTCTAAATTATCACTAAACCATGATACTATAAATCCAACAATAAGGACGAAAACAGTCGAACAATAAATATGAAAAAAATAATTTATACAAAAAGGAGCCAGAACAAAAAATCCTACAATAAAATGAAATACAAATTATGTTAGAAATTAAGTCAACACAAATCAAACAAATAGAGATAAAGTAACATAAGATTTAACATGAAAAAATCTTAAAAAGAAAAATCACTGGTCAAATTCTAAATTTTCACTAAATTAAAATAATAAGTTTACAATAATTATCTCAAGTTTTATGCCCTAAAACTTGAGGCTACACAATATTTCAATCCCCACAGCACAATTTTTTGTATGATATAAAAATTGTAAAACTCTTTCTCCCACGATACAACCTTTTTATATGGAATATGAAAATTGTTAAAACCCTTCCCTCACACAAATACAAAATACGCTCACACATTCTCTCTACTATTAAGATGTTATATGACTTTTGATTGTACTATACTTCAAAAATTCAACATAAGACTTTATTTATAAAGTATTCACAACTCTCTTCACTACAACAAAAAACTTATTTGCGATCGTTTATCAACGACCGATTCTGATCGCTGATAGGTATTAACAATCGACTTCGGTCGCTAAATTCGATCGCAGATAATTTGGTCGTTAAAAATACACACTCGACCGACATCAACAACCACTTATCAATATTTTTACTGTTGTAAACAAATTTTATTATGTACAAATTATTTTTTATTTTTCTTTAATAAATTGGTCAATAACCAATTAAATGAATGTTAGTATAGTCTTTTATTTTGATTTTATGAACTAATGAATGTTATTAATATTTTTATTCCTAAAATAATATTATTAATAGTATACTCCATTAAAAATTGTTCAAAAGTTGATATTTAATTTTTTTTAGATAATATTATTTATTTATAATTACATAATACATTTATTCATAACAATCTAAAAGGTTAAAATAGAAAAATATATATTTTCAGATATGTTAAATAGACAATTATCAAACATATTATTTTATTTCGTATTCAAAAATTTTACTACATTTAACTCATTAAAAAAAATTATACATTCAAAAAAATTTATTTAATTTTATTAAACAGCCCCTCAACTGCTCTAGATCTAATAACATTTGACTGTATTTTGGTTTAGATGATCTATTTGTCCTACCTGTTAACTTAATCATAGTGACAAAACTATCCTTAATTTCTATAGTGGGGGCACATTTTTCTTCTCCTTTTCTTCTGTTAACATGTCTCCTCCATGCAAGTGTGATCGATAGTGGTCTCATTTTCACTTTAAGAAGTCAATGAAATTCTAAATTTTAAAATTAATATAAATTTAATTAAGCTTAAAAGCAACGTATTTACAATTAGTTTTTAAATAATTTACAATATACAATATTGTATTATTTAATTAATTTAAAAATAATCAATATCAGTTTTAAATTAAAAAATATTACAAATTATTTAAAAAAATCAAATTATAATTCTTATTTAAAAATAAATGGAGTTTTTTTTTTTGTTGTTGTTGATAGTCAACTTATTAAGCATGAATTTCACAATTAATATCTAGAATCTCTAAATTATCACTAAACCATGATACTATAAATACAACAATAAGAACCAAAAAAGTCGAACAGTAAATATGAAAAAAAAATTATACAACGTGGAGCTAGAACAAAAAATCTTACAATAAAATAAAATACAAATTCTGCTAAGAATTAAGTTAACACAAATTAGACAATAAAATAAAGAGAGATAAAATAACACGAGATTTAATATGAAAATTTCTTAAAGAAAAAAATCACTAGTCAAACTCTGAATTTTTACTAAATCAAAATAATAGGTTTACAATAATTATTTCAAGTTTTATGCACTAAAATTTGAGATTACACAATATTTCAATCTCCACGACACAACTTTTTGCATGATATAAAAATTACAAAATCCTCCATCACACGATACAATATTTTTGCATGGAAAATAAAAGTTGCTAAAACCTTCTGCATCACACAAATACAAAACTCACTCATATCATCTGTCAATTCTTAGGATGCTATATAACTTTTGATTGTGTTACACTATACTCACAACTTTCCTATTTCTATTAAAAAAATTATAAAGTACCCACAACTCTTCTTTTTCTATTCAAAATAGGGCATTTTCAAAATAAATTTTTACTACAAAAAGATTTCTTTCCAAAATAATACTTCTATTAAAATTATAACTTCTTATTTTTCATAATAACAATTTTGTTTTTAATAGTATTCGAGGGATATCTCAATAATTTATCTATCAACTCAAATATCTAAATACTTCAACTTCATCTCTGTTATTATCACTATTGTCGTAGTTGCAACCATCATATTTAACATCTGCATCTGCACCATCCACAACATATGTATCATGTGTCATTTATAACATCTACAGTACTTGCATCATCCACACCATGTACTATATGTTTCACATCATAGTCAGTGTCATCATTATCTTTTTCAATAGCATCATCATTAGCTTTATTGTCTTCATCTTCATCAGTAAACTCCATCATCTTCATCATTTAACTACTGTAACGATGATCTTTTATAACAACAAAATCTCTCATTTATCATCATCATGATGAACATCGAATCCAACTTGCTCAATCTTCACACTCTCTGTTTATCACACCAATGCGATTAATTCCACTATACATTGTATCTAATCAACCTAACTCTTGATATCACTTGTTGAAAATTAAATCAACGTAAATCAAACAATAAAATATATAGAGTTAACAACATAAGATTTAACGTGAAAAATCTTTAAAGAGAAAAATTACGGATCAAATTCTGAATTTTTACTATATCAAAATAATGAGTTTATAATAATTTTCTCAACTTTTGCGTCTTAAAACTTAAGATTACACAATATTTCAATCTCCACAATACAATCTTTTTGCACGAAATATAAAAGTTGTTAAAATCTTCTTCCCACACGATACAATATTTTTACACGGAATATAAAAGTTAAAATCCTCTATCTCACACAAACACAAAACTCAATCACACCCACTTTTCTCAACTCTTAAATGCTACATGATTTTTGATTATAATACTCTTTGGATACTACATGACTTTTGATTGTACTACATCTTAATAACTAAATATAAGACTTTATTTATAAAAAAAAAATTAATATTTCTGCAAGACTCTAATCACATAAAGGTGAGCACGCCTACTATTCATGTGAGTAGAGTCATGTGAAAATATCAATTCTCTTTATAAAATACTCACAATTCTCATCTTCCTATTCAAAATCTGTTACTTTTAAAATAAACTTCTACTACAAATAGATTTCTTTTCAAAATAATACTTTTATTAAAATTAGAGCTTATTTCTTTTCATAATAACAATTATTTTCTTAATAAAATTTGAGAAGTATCCTAACAAATTCACTATTTAGTATAAAATAAAAATAAAAAAACAAATTCACAACTAGTTAGAATCAAACACCGAGACCAAATATATTGTGGTATATCTTGCTCTTTTTTTTTGTATAATTTTTTTTTTGAAAAATTGATATTTTTATAAATAAAAATAATAATTTTATAAAATCTCTATCACATAAATAGTAAATAAGTTTTATATTTATGTAAGAATTTCTTTTATAAAAATTTTAATTTTTACTTATAAAAATAATAATTCTCATTTTTTTAACAATGATAACTCTCGTGAGGACATATATAACGTAATGAATCACTCTTATATATTTAATTAATTTTATATATTAATATCTTTCATAGACTCACTCTTATAGTTTTAATTAATTTTATATATTAATATCTTTCGCAAATTGCCATTCCGCATAATAAACTGGACTCGTAACGATGGAGTGTATAACCAAAGTGGATACGGCACTTTTTAGCAAAATATTCAAAATTGTATTCACAATTTGAGATAATTATTATAATAATCAAACAAAGTCCTTAATAAATCCTTTAGAAGTGGTAGTGTCCAACTGTGTGCTGCAGTCCAAGTATGCCTTAAAATATATTTTCTTCACTTGCATTCAGGTCAATTCCCTGTCTCAAAAATCCAGATCTCCCCCTACGTGAATCTTGATTTCGATTTATATCCCTGGCGGGTGAGTTAGAGGAGAGCTGGTTGTTGTAAATTGTGATAGTTGGGTTTCTTTTTCAAAATGGCGGCAGGAGTTAACCGGAAAATTTCAGCAGCATCTGCTAGGGCTCATACCAGAAAAACCCAAAAGAAGGGTCCAATTCAACTTCCTTCTGGTGGGGTTTCTTCATTCTTTGGTATCATCTGATCTATTGCCTATGCTTCCGTATTTATTTTTGTATATGTATAATGTTGACTTATTCCAAAAGAAGTCATTTAGTTAATTATTTAGAAAAGATTTCTGTATGCTAACCCCAATTGTTTGAATATGTTTATGTTCAATTTTGTCTTGAGAATTATGAAAAAATTTGTGGATTGATGATACAATTGACACTTTGACCAAACGGGCAGTTTGGTGCTTCATGCCATTTTTAATAGTAAAAAACTCTGTTTGTAATCCAATTTCTGTCACTTGTAATTTAGAGCTTATTCTAGATTTTCTTATACGTGCACATATTTAGTCTGGTATAATTATTCCTTTCTGATAAGTAAATGAAGTAAAATTGCTTTTAACTGTCACAAATTAACAAGGCTAGTTATCCATTATACTTTATAGATTGTCCAACTGATTTGATTTTGCTGTAATGCAGTTATAGTTGATAAATACTCCCTCTGATCCACAAAAAAAGTCCCATTTAGCTTTGATCCTAGTTGGCTTGTGATATCCTAAACTTTAAATTGTGATGAATTTATTTTAAATTTTGTTCTTAGTAATACATCTCAAGTAGTTTATACTATTAACTATTGTTTTAATCACAATCAAATAAATTCAAATCAATTTTGAATTTTAGGATTTCGCAATTTGACTAGGAAAACTGGAAAAGATTCAAATGGGACTCTTTTTGTGGAATGGAGAGAGGATCATCAAATTCACACTTAGTATATATAATTCATTTCTGGGGTTTTGCATTTTTGTTAGTTAAAATGAGGTTTATGTTTCCTCTGCTAATCCGTCATAATTATGATTTCAAATATGTTCAATATAAAGTTTCATTAAAAAATTTGTGACTTCACGTATTGAATTAACACAAAATATTTCAGGGTTGTTTATCAAAATACTACTAGTATGCTTTGTGGGATTTTTGGCATGGGGTTATCAGGCAAATCAACCACCTCCACCCAAGACATGTGGCTCTCCAGATGGTCCCCCTGTTACAGCATCTAGAATTAAACTTACTGATGGTAGATATTTGGCCTACAATGAGTATGGTGTTCCAAAAGATACTGCCAAGTATAAAATAGTGTATGTCCATGGGTTTGACTCTTGCAGACATGATACTGTTGCTGCCACAACCCTTTCTCCGGTACTGATATTTGATTCATTGCATAACTTTTAAGGTTTTCGTGGTCTTAGTTCTAATATTTTGAAGTTAGAATTACTTGAATTTTGGTTTCTTTATCTGACAGGATGTTATTGAAGACTTGGGGATCTACATTGTTTCATTTGATCGACCTGGTTATGGAGAGAGTGATCCAAATCCCAATCAAACAGTGAAGAGTTTGCCGTTTGATATAGAGGAGCTTGCTGAGCAGTTGGGACTAGGATCAAAATTTTATGTAGTTGGATTTTCCATGGGTGGACAACTAATTTGGTCCTGTCTCAAGTACATCCCTCACAGGTATGGTCCAGGCCTGTTATATGCATGAAAGAGGGAAATATATTGCTTGTAGAAAGGCTTTAAGATTGCCTGTTTTTTATTAGCAATATATCTTATATCCTTTTGTATCAACCGGCCATCTTATAGGCATGAAGGAGGGAAATAGAATGCATGTATGAAGGTTTTTAAGATTGGCAGTCTTTTATTAGGGATCAATCCTGTCATTTTTTATATTATTCTTCTTACTCCTTCCGCCTGAATCGGGATTTTTGTAATGGAAACAGGTTAGCAGGAGCAGCTCTTATAGCTCCAGTTGTTAATTACTGGTGGCCTAGGTTTCCCTCAAATTTATCTAATGAAGCATACTACCAGCAGTTTCCTGAGGACAAGTGGGCACTGCGTGTTGCTCACTACATCCCGGGGCTTACCTATTGGTGGAACACCCAAAAATGGTTTCCTTCTTTAACTTTAATTGCTCAGAGCCCTGCTGTTCTTTCTCGCCAAGACTTGGAACTCGTGCCTAAGTTTTCTACGACTAAGAGAAAAGAGTATGAGGTATTTATTCTGGAGATCTCTCTGCATCTCTTTGTTTTTTTTGTTCATTCTAAGTTAATTACGCCTACAACATATAAGTGCCTTGTTTAGGCATCATGATTTCTACCAATTATTTGTGACCGCTTCCATCCTCTTGAAAGTACCTGTTTCTGAATTGAACTCTAGGAAATATACTATAAACAAATGCCCATCCCATGACTAAGTTTCAAATCAGGCATATCACTTGTTCTTTGGAATTGTTAAAAAGTGTGTTGCATATATGCTAAGAAGATCCAGAAACTTTATACTACTTTATTCTCTTTAAGTTTTTCCAACTCTCAACATATATGTTTACATTTTTCCATGTGCGAATTGAAAACCTATTGCATGTAAGTTCCAATCTGTTTGAGATGCAAATTGTTGTGTAGGACTCCTTGAACTTGAGAATACCCGTCTGGTGGAGTTTATTAGAGCTTATTATTTGAAAAACTTTTCAGACCGCATGCAGATATAGGAAGATTCCTTGTAATGCTTATCTTGCAAACTTTGTGGCCACCTTCTGACTTAATGCCTGGAAGGAGTTCAACAGAAGAGAATTGTTAGTGCTGTGTTATATATTCATTACTGACACATGAGAAGATTTGTTATGGCAAGAGCTTTGGCTGATGAGGAGATTTTCCATTTGAGATTGCGAGCTTAATATGGAACAGTTTGCTAATTGATATGAGAGATAATCTTCCTGTATCACTAGAATTGAGTGGTTTCCCTAGCATAATAAACAATGGTATTTACATGGCTGTTGGTTTTAAAAATTTCTCGCGTAATCAGTGAATCATATCTTCGTGCACTAAATGATAGTCTGCTTATGTGGCACTGCTTGTCCATGTAGTAGCAACAACAATGCTTATCTAAAAAGAGTTATAGTGGTGAGGAAAATTCTATAACAGGTTACAATACCATTTACTAGCCACATCTATTACCAAGGGAATAGAGGTATAGAAATAAGGAGAGAGGAGGCTGGGAGATGTTATAGAATGCACACATTTGCTTTGCTTTTGGGCTCCCATGCACACCCCAGACATATTACACATTGATGGATTGGTCAGTACGCGTTTGTGATGTGATCATAGAAGAAAATTTACTGGATATAGCTGTTTTCTTACAATGGCATGGTGAGAAAATCTATGCAAGGCCATGATCTCAGATGTTTTATGGAAAGTGCCAAAGTGCACACTAAATCTAAATGCTTTGAGAAAGCTTTTTTCTGTTTAATAGGTAATTTGCAAGGAACTTGTTGGTTGAAATTGTAAGAAACTGAAAGAAGCTAGTGCGAAGTTGAAGTGTTATGGATTAGTATTTTATCTGCTTTGGCATCTTGTAGTAATTAACGGGTAATGAAGAGATGGTGTATGCTGGCATCATCTATTGTCCATCCACCCATATAGTGACATCGTTCATACCTGTTTTGTGATGTGTTCAGTGCACTGCTGGTTACTTGTTACTTATCACTTGTGAGCAGTTGGTGTTGACTCTTAAACTGGTTAAAGTAGTTTGCTACATAGCACTGCGATAATTCTGTTGCCATCTGGATGTTTTCCTAAATATTCTTTCTGCAACTGCAAAATTTGGTGGGCAGATAGATGGTAAACTCTGGCTTAAGTTTTCAAAGGGTTCGCTTAGTTTCAAGCATTCAATCAAAGCTGAGTTTTCTCAGTTGCTTATTTTACATGCGTGATAGGGACTACACAAGGTTTGTAGAAAGCATAGAGACCTTTTAGACCGAAAGATCACATCTGCCCCTGCTTCTTTCCAAACTTCTTTTGTTTATTATCCTGTTTAATTATGCTGTTAAAAATTCCTGAAATTGGTGGTTTCCTTGATGATACTTTCTTTGGCTTCATTTAGTTGTAGAGCACCTTAGATGCTTTCATTAGCTTTGGAAGCTAGGGACCTTGACCGTTACCGTAGCTGATGATTTTGTGAACTACTTTCTCTAATTAAAGACTGAATGATATTGGTGTGTGAAAATTGAAATGTGCTACAAACAAAAATGTAGCCTGCAAAATGTTTGTAACTTGGTTTTAGAAATGCTGTTCTCTCTATATTGTAAGTTTGTAACAATAGGTTTTCTCCTCTTTATATTACATATTATATTACCCAGGCACAGGTAAGACAGCAAGGAGAATACGAATCTGTCCACCGTGACCTAATGATTGGTTTTGGGACCTGGGAATTTGATCCTATGGATCTGAAAAATCCATTTCCAAACAATGAAGGCTCGGTCCATTTATGGCATGGTGATGACGATGGGATCGTGTCTGTTACGCTGCAACGGTACATTGCCCGCAGGCTCCCCTGGATTCACTATCATGAACTTGCAGGGGCTGGCCACATGTTCCCCTTTGCAGATGGCATGAGCAATGCAATTATCAAGGCACTTTTGATTGGGGAGAACACCATTCCGTAGACAAAACAAGCTATTATGCTAGGCAAGCATGTCTGCAGTTCCCATGTTTTCTTTGCTCAATGTAGGGATTTTGGAAAAAGTTCTGGTAAATTTGACATGTAGAGTAACTTTTCTTGTTGATTTCTTCTCTCATTTGTAAGTTAAAATCTGTTGTAAGATGACTTTATTGGCATACCTTATTCTGATATGTCTTATCGCTGAAAGGCCAGTGTCTGAAATTTACATATATGGGATTGGAAAATGATATATATATATATATATATATTGAATGTTTACGTTGACTTTTTGATTGAGAAATATTAGTGATTATCTTTTTGAAAAGATGTGTAATGCACATAGCAGAACTCTATGGGATTTTATGCGCGATAAAGATGAAATCTTGTGGGATAACATGGATTAATTTCTCCTTGCACTAAGCAAAACAATATTCCTTTCTTTTTCATGGTCATGCCATATTCTCACCATTAAATTAAATTCAGCCAGTAAGTTAATTGGAAAATAATCTATAAAAATAATTATTCCCTAATAATAATGTTGTTACCGACAAATAAACGTTCCCAAATGTCATTGGGTTTTCCTCTTGGGTTGGAAAATATTGGTATATTTTTGTAGAAGTCTCTCGTGATGACTGAGTTGCACCCAAAAAAATATTAAAAAAAAAGTTGTGATAATTGAGAAATGTTACTAATTTGGAGGAGTTTCATTTGTACTTTTTCTGCCTCAGGACTTTGGTACCAAATACATACAACATGAATGTAACGGGAAAGTGATGTTGTATGCATTTACAATAGTGTACTAACAAACTAACAAACTGTATAGTGTACTGGTTTCGATCCTTTTAATTTACTTGCACTTTAAGATTTTGTAAATTCATTTTAAAATATTTTTTTATATTCAAAAATATTTAAATGTAATTTTCAGTTATTATTGATAAATTTCAAATCATATATTTTCGATCTTAAAAGAATAATCTTATTTTTATAATTGTTATTTTTATATAAATTTGAACTTAAAATTTTAAATGTTAATATGGAAAAGAAATGTCACTCAAAATAATTTTGTTCTTCAAATTTAGTGGGAGGATCAGTGTTTTAAAAATCATAAAATCCAAATTACAATCTTGTTCCAAAAAACTTTTCTCGTGGCTGACTTGTGAGTACTAATGTAGGATAAATATACACACATAATAATTAAATATTATATTTATTTATATTATTAAAAAATAAAATATAATACATATTTTAATATTATATTATATTTTTTAATAATACAAATAAATATAATATTTAGTTTTTATATATTTATACTTATTCGTAAATGTAGTAAGATGTAGTAAGGGCGAATATATGCAAGTTATTCTGGGTTAACACGCGTTAACGTAGGAGAGCACAAGGAAGAGACAAAGCGCTTCTGGTGAAGACACCTGGTAGATACGTGTCGAGAGACCGTGCGACTCAACTTTTATTTCTTTTTATGGGCCTTGGGGCTAAAAAAACGCAGTACTGAGTAGGGGGTAAACCGTAAACACAAGTCGTGCCCCTTCCTTCCATCAAATCACCTTATTTTCAATTCTCTCTCTCCTCTCTCTATCTCATTCATACTATATATATATATATATACACACACGTACATGTGTGTATATACGTTCAAGTTGACGCTGAAAGTACATATATATATATATACACACTCTGGCCTGTACTTGTAGATTAAATGGCGGAGGTCGTGAATGTATATGGCTGCCGCTGCTGCCGTGGTAATATTAATTCTTGCAGGTGCTAGATAGCTAGCCAAGCCAAAACTAGTTGCAATATTTTCAGTTAGGAGATCGAAGCTAGGTTAGATTCAAGGTTATCTAAGCTAGCCACCTGAGCTTCATTGGTAACCGTACCTCCTATATATTGAAGGTATATCTATCTACCAACTGAGAGATTGTTTAATTTCTTGCCGATTAAGCTCTCAAACTCGATCTGCTCGCTGATTTATCCATCTATGGTTTTGATCAATATCTTTTGAATGTTGCCATCTCCATTCAGTATACAGTCTTAAAAAATAAACCCCTATTTGCAAACATCTAAAATTCAGATTTAGTTGCGATGGATCCATATAAAAATACTTTTTATAACATAAAAAATGATATTTTTATACGTGTTTTGCGTAGTTTTACATTTTTCCTTCATGAAAGTGGGATACACCCATCCTCACGTGAGAAGAGGAGAAAATGTGTACGTAATTAACTGACAAAAAATACATAGACGTGGATGTGAAAATAGTCCTTCTCTTATATATAACAATTACAAATAGCATTCTATTAACTAAAACCAAATGTATTTGTATCAATTTTCGAATTACTTCACTTTTAGGTAGTTAAAATTAATTGACTTTTATTTGAACGGGGAGGGGGTACGTAGTATAGATGATTAGGAACTTACAGATTCATCCCATCTTGTTTCCTCATCCTACAATATGTTGCGCCTTTTTTTTTTATTGTCCATCTATTCTACTGTTTGGCTTTGTTATATACGAGTAAGGGAGAACATGCTGGAGATCCAAACTGATCAGAACTAGCCATCTCATATAGATCTCTTTGAGTTCGACCTCCTTTAACTCATTACTGCAGTTAAACAAAGAACTCAATCCCATGATAGCAAATATTATTCTTAATTAAAACTAAAAATTAAAAGTTCTTGATTTTCTCATGTTATATACGGAAAGTCCTCTCTTTATCTTAACACAAGTAAACCGTGCCTTTTCTTTTTTCTTTTTTTGGTTCTCAATACGTATGTTTCTGTATCGACTAATACATCATCATTTCATTGGGTTTTGGTTACTCGTCGCCATTTTTAAATCAATGAAGTCTTTTCCCAGAATAGTACGTACAAGACTACGGGTGATTTAGCAGTCCAACTTTGTACTAGTTTTTGACATTTTGTGCAAGGATCGGAGCCTCATCCTTGCTAGTTACTGTTTAAGTTTTGATTAATCGGGCGGCCATTTGCTTCATATCAAAAGTGGAAACTTTATTTTGCTTTCACAACGCATACCTACCTATTATTCGGATTCCAGCTCTAAAAGTGATTAGATTTAGAGGTATCCCCTTTATGTCACAATTTTTTTGGACTTTTGAATATGACCTTCCATATTGAGTTAGTGCCCTTAATGGCCCATTTTGTGATCGAATAGTGGATTGGCTCAAGCTGCAGACAACTAGGCTGGCCTCCAATTGTTGATCAGTGCCATAATCCATTGTTAATTTATGGTCGAGGATCTGCATAGTGGCTCCATTAGTCCTACCCCAATTGCTCTTCAAAATAATAGATTTGTCCTTTCTCACACTGAGATAGATCTCATCAAGATACAATCAGTATGCATCTGGTAATTTTTACTATCTAGTAACGTAGCAGTATATTTTAAAACCAACAAAACAAGCAAACAATATATATGCTCTGAAAGGTTTAGGTCTAACCCCTTGTCTACTTAAAATGTTAAATATTCCTGTGGATGCACATTGATGTTTATTCTGTTCAGTCAAATAAATGCATATTTGCTCTCTCAATTTCTTGAACCTGTATTACGATTTCCAAATATTGGTAACCCATTGCTTGCAATGCAATGGCCATCACTCTGCCTTTTCTGTTTTCTTGTCTTTTTTTAGGCCCTTATTTCCTCTCATATTTGGTTTTTATAAATGTATTTGCTAGTGTTATATATTGTGGATAGGACATTTTTAAACAGAACGGTGTTAGTAGCTAAAAGTAGAGAAGAATCCGTGCAGTTCTGTATTCTATGCTTTAAATCTAATTGGCTAATGTAATCATGCCATATTAGTGGATTATGGCTGAAAGAACATCCTCAACTCCCTCCTGTATAACTAAAATATTCTTTTCTACCTTTCTGGTTGAAGCTGCTGATACAGGTTTGTTGCGAGTACCATCTTTCACCAACTTAGCCAAAAGCCATACACTTTTTGGGAAGAAACCGACAAAAATCTCAAAATGGTGGAAACAGATCAGTCGGATATTCTATCTCAAGGCGAGGTCGAATCACCATTACAATCAGCAGACCAACAGCAGCCCAAGAACTATAATGCATTCCCATCACTGGGCTGTCAATCATCAATATATTCCCTCACTCTAGATGAGTTTCAACACACCCTCTCTGATGGTGGAAAAAACTTTGGATCGATGAACATGGATGAGCTCCTTAATAGCATTTGGACAGCAGAAGAAAATCAAGCTCATGCACATGCCCAAGTCACCAACTCCAGTATCGTTATCCCCACTGCCGTCACCACTGTCACAGCCACAACCAACATTAATGCACCGTTTCCTCAAGGTGAGATCAGTACCTCAACAGAGAAAAGCATTGCTAAACAACCGAGCTTGCCAAGACAAGGTTCTTTGACTCTTCCAGCGCCTTTGTGCCGGAAAACAGTGGAAGAAGTGTGGTCCGAGATGCATAAAACTCAACAAGAACAACATAGTAGTACAAGCAATGTTCAGAATACTGGCTCTTCCCAGCGACAGCCAACATTTGGAGAGATGACACTGGAGGATTTTCTGGTTAAGGCAGGGGTAGTTCGGGAACAAGGTCATCCGCCACCGCCACTTTCGCAGCAGCCTTACGGGTTATACCAAAACAACAATAATACAGCAGTTGGACCTAGCTATATGGCTAGGCCTATTATGACCATAGGAGGGGGTGGCGGCAGAGTTAGTGTCCTGGCATACCCAGCGGTGCCGCAAAGCTCCATGGGAGATGCAGCAGCAGGTTTCGTCCCAGGTAGAAAAAGAAGTGCTGGTGGATACCAGCCTCCAGCGATTTCTTGTGGTGGGAGGATACCAAATGGTGGCAGTGGAGGTGGTTATGGACAGGTGCAAGGGCTGGGATCGCCAGGGAGTCCAGTTTCATCAGATGGGATGGGTACAAATCAAGGGGATAGCGTGAATCAGTACTGGTTAGATATGGGTGGGATGCGGGGAGGGCGGAAGCGGATTATAGATGGTCCAGTGGAAAAGGTGGTGGAGAGGAGGCAGCGGAGGATGATCAAGAATAGAGAGTCAGCAGCAAGGTCTAGAGCAAGGAAACAGGTACAAGCTCTTTTAAATGAAGTTGTTAGAAGTATAAACACAATACGAAGTCGCTAAATGCTCAATGCTTGACTGAACTGGATGCAAAATGTACACACACACACACACACAATTGATTGTATATTTATACATTGGTAAATATTCCCATCTTTTTCAATTGTAGAACGTCAAAACTCATGGTGCTTAGAGGCTAGAACTAGTTCATTATAATGTCTATTCTACTTGACAATTTTTGGTGCTAGGCTTACACTGTTGAACTGGAAGCAGAACTGAATCAGTTAAAAGAAGAGAATGCGCATCTAAAACAGGAACTGGTAAACACTGTTTTGCAGTATAATGGAGTACATTTTCACCAACTTGGTATTCAAATGTTTATGATCAGTTCCCCTTTTGACGAGTGTCATTTTCCTGTACTTTGAACAGGCAGAGCTAGAAAGGAAAATTAACCAAGAGGTATTAAAACCTTAGCAACTATTTAAGCATGGTTATCTGCATAATTATTCTGCATAAGGCGCTCTTGCAACCACTCTCCACATAGAGTAGCTTTAACACATTCTCACACAAGAAAAGAGTGCACGATCACTTCATTGAACTGATGCCCGTATGATATCATTTGCTTTGCAAACATGGTGCAACCTCATGGTGCTATTCCATGGATGTGGCATTCAACATGTGCATTTTCATGTTGGTGCTTATTGCTGTTTGAATCAGATTATAAAAACAAGGGAAAATTCTTTCCTCCACCTTTTTTATACATCAAATTTATGTTTGGTGAACCTCATGCAGTACTTTGAGGAAGCGAAAATGAAAGCACAGACAAAAGCTCAAAAAGCAAAAGAAAGAATGATACTGATGAGAAGATATATGAGTTGCCCATATTGAAGCAAGACTGACTGCTGTTCGCTCTGTGTGAAATGACATTTTTGCTACAATAGTAAGAGTAGAACACCTTTAGATTAAGTTTATACATAACTTCCTTTTGTTTTTTTATGGCTCTCTAACAAACATAAGACGTGCAAGTTGTTTTGGTCATAAATGGCAGTTCTTTTCCAGATGTTTTCTGGTGAATATCTTTTAGGAATATGAATATTATAAAGGTAATAGGTGTGCAGTTATCTCGTATATCTATGTAAAAAAGCCTAGTGATATCTCCCCTATTCATATATAACAGTACTTGGATATGTGAATTAATTTCATTTGATGAATGGTGTGACATCTAATCTTTAATCATGGGCCTCATGGCCAATATTGCATCTTGAGTAATCATGTATAACATGCCAGTCAGGCCTGGCCTGACTTGGGTCTATCAGGTCTTGACCGTTGATTGAGTCAAACGGAGTCTTTTTGACTTACAGATTAGGTCAGATTGGACTTGGGGCTTAAAAAGAAAGCCTGCAGGTTACGCCGGTCTGATCCGATTCATTCAAATTTTTTTAATAATTTTAAATATTATAAAAACACAAACTAAAATTTTAAACTTAATTGATATATTAATTAAAAGTAATGTATTACAACTTACAATAATGAATTAAAATATTGTACAATTTTAAAGATATTGTATTATTTTATACTATTATTAATAAAAAAAAATTATTCTTTTATGAAAACTATCTTTTTTGTTATTATTATTATTTTACAAATGACTTTCTAGTTTTTAAGGTAAATATTTATTAAAATGAAGATGCAACAAAAGATCTACAAAAAATATAGGTTGCTAACTAGGTAAAAAAAATTCTTATATATTACACTACTCAATGTATTTTCATAGATTTCTTTATTTTTATATAAACAAACATACATGAATAAATATATTGAAAGACGCCTATTTTATTTGGTTTATTTAATGAGTTGTTACAAAGAAGAAGTTTTTGTCTGCAGTAGAAGAATTGAAGTAACAAAGAAAGAAAATTAACAGACCAGGGCGGACTTTAGGTGAACAAGGCCAGACTTTTTGACAAGTCAGCTCAGGCCAAATCTGAGCCAAAAAAATATAACCTGTTCGTAACCTTTAGGCCGAGTCGAGCCAAGCCAGGTCTTGACCAAGCCGGACTTTGACCAAGTCGAGCCGGACCAAGGCTAAGCCGCAAGCTATTTGCGCACCATTAATCTCAAGTATGTTGTGGAACACACTATTTAGTAATGTAACCATTCAAACTAAGGGTAAGGCAAAAGAATGAAAAGAAAGGAAAATGTGCTCATGTTTTGATTTCCCCTTGAGGACATGAGTTACCATATATATTTTTAGGTCATAAAACAAGTAATAAGATTGTTTTGTCTTTATAACAAACAAATAAACCCTTAGGGCCATTCCCAATTATATACTTAATATTTGTGTCTTCAGTTCTATAATTTGATTTTGATATTTATTGTTTCAATCAGAAACATAAGTAATACTGAGAAATGTAAAGAATCATTTTCACTATATCTGCAGCTACGCCAAAACATTCTTGTCAAGTCAGCACCACTTCCCAGTTAAAGTATTACAATAATATTGCAAGTTGCTGGACCAACATGAAAACTGATCTATTAATTATACTATGATAAATTAAAAAATGTGCTCGCCAGGCAAGGCACAATATTCCAGGCATTTATAATTTTCCTGTAGAGTTGTCCCGCATAGGGTCTATGCTTATGTGACATCAAGTGTTAACACTAGATAGATTACCCCAAAAAAAGCAATTCACAGATGCAGAAACATTATCTGTAAGCATGTGTCCTTTTCCCTGGCTGTTAACCGAGAGAGCATTATCCAGTGTTTAAGGTTCTAAATTTGCTAAGAAAGTATTGCCACCCGGAAAGGAACACAACGATATTCCTGTTTTTAGCACAACTGTCTAAAACTTGTGCTTTTAGCAGAATTTGCAAAAAGTGCAATTTTAAACACAATCAAAACCAGAAAATTTCATCAAAAATTTCCATTTTCAAGACATATCGAGGGGAAAAAAAATGAATCCAAAAATTTATCCTCGTGTAATCGTAGTAAGTCCTAAACTTAGACAGTGGTTTATACTTTATATAGGGGGCCCAAGTACATAACAGTTCTAGATATTTTGGCTACCTCCTCTCTGATGTGTCATCTTTTTAACTCCAGCGTGATAACAACTACGATAGAAAGTAGTGAAATCCATTACTGGCACACATGTTCATTGCGCATGTTTAAGTATTCCGAATGTTATTTGTCTTACTACGCCCCATGATATCATGACAGAATAAATTCCTGCCCCATGAAAACAAAACAGAATAAATTCTTAACCAAAACCGAGAAAATATAGGTTCTTGGAGAGAAAAATGCTTTTTGGCTGATCTTAAACTATCCTAGGGGTGAGTTTCTCGCTACTGGGAGGGAGGTAAAGGAAAACAATTTGGAAATGAGAAGATGTCATTTCTTTCTAGTTAAACTAGCTAGAGAAAGCAATTTTCAAAGGAGATTAATGATCTCTTAATTAGATCTTCTAAATTCTTGCACCGTCTAAATTAGCCACACTTCAATAGTAAGTCCTATAGGAATATAATGAGCTGACTTTAATATGGAAACCAAAATATATGACATAATGCTCAATGCACAGTACAAGCACTGAAAGATAAGAAGACCTGAGAAACATGATGCAATTCCACAGAAAGAATAAGATAAATTAACAATCGGTCAAAATACACAATTTAACAGAATGGGTTAAAAAGGTGTACCAGAGACAGATGAATAATCAGAATCTTCGTTAAGTGTTACATGCACGGTTGTGTACCCATAACCAAACTTTGAATTCCCATACAGGCATCTCGGAAAAACTATTCATATTCAAACTGAACATTTACATGCAGATACTTTCTCATAAGCCTAACTACGAATGAGGTAAAGTTGGCCAACATATTGCATTCTTCATGGTTTTTGGTCTCTGATACTACCCCATAAATTACCAACTTCATGAGATTAGGGCATCTTTCTAGAAGCCCTGCAACCCAGTGTGAGAAGAGATCACTAATTACTGTCCACCCAAGCTCCAAGACAACCACATTCTCCAATTGAAATGAACCTTGCAACCCATACTGTAGTGATCCCTCTCTTAGATCGTAATTTAAGGATAAATGGCTTAACAAAGGGAAGCACGCTGAAATTGTTTCCATGTCCACCACCTCATCCTCGTCATCAAAAACAACACCCCAAAGCCGGAGTCTTCTCAATTTTGATGATCTTGATATCATATGATGAAACTTTGCCCACATGATTGTGAAGTTGCTAACATCCACAACCTCAAGATTTTCAGTATTCTCACCAATATCAAGATGGATTACACTAACATCATCAATCTTGAGGAGCCTCAATGTCCCTTTGCCCACAAGCTCAAAAACCTCAAGTGTGCAATCTTTTAACTGCAACTTCTCAAGGTTATCAGCCTCCAATATAAACTTGTCCAAACTGATAGCTTCAACACAAGCATCTTTCAATGAGGGACTACTCAATTCCATAGTTGTCTGTGCATCTGACATGGCAATATCTAAACTAACGAGGGTCAAAACCTCAATTTTTGGGCATGCTGTGAGCAGAAGATTCAAATCCAATGCTGAGATACTAACATAACTCAGAGAAAGACATCTCAAGCAAGGAAATCTTTGATAACTGGGTTCAACACCTGTGATGGTATTATGAGCCAAGACCAACACCTCCAGCTTCTGCCGACCACATTTCTCAAGAATATTAATGTTCAGAGTCGTCCTTACATTGTAAGACAACTGGCGCAAGGTCTCCCTGGTATACATGAGCCAAGCAATCACAGGAGCAGCAGAGAATTCATCAACATCATCCATAATTATCGAAAGGCACTGCAGACCAGTGGTTTGGAAAATTGTTTGAGTAATAAGAATTTCAAGTCTACTTGTTGTAATGTCATGATAAACTGGCCAATCATTGGAATTGAATGAAAGGGTGTGGAGGTGATCACGCCAAGCCTCTCGCCACTTCCGGCATGTTACTGATGCAATCACAACATCTCGTGCAGCGCCAAGCCGAGAAAGGATATTTCCAATAACTTCAACAGGAAGATACTCCATCCCCGACCAGCAAACTAAAGCCGCGTATACCTACTACCACCAAATTAAATGAAAATACCGAAACAAGAAAAAAGGGAGGCAAAGAAAAAAAGAAACAGGGTCAAAATAGCTAATATCATTAATCATTCATTATTCAATATTATTCTCACAGAAATACCAGGAAAACATAAACCAATACACAACAATGTTCTCCAGATACTAATGACAATTCAAAAAAATTGAGATACTCTAGCCATTAGCAAACTGAACCAGTAACCGGACATCTGGGTAGTGAAAAAAAGTCAGGTTCTTGCGATTTAAAACTCAACAAGCCCACTTAGTGAGAAAAGTCAACTTACCCACCCAGCAAAAACAAAAGTTAACAGATTAATCAGACTGGATCAAACTCAAAATATCACATTATACACAAACACAAAATAAACTGCAACAAAGATTCAAGAAATGGGTCGGCTCACCGGGAGAATTAGATAACCGCGATCCAAATCCAAAACGAAAACCCTTCTCCTTATGACCACTATGGTTACTTTATGTAAGCAAGTGTGCGTAAAGAGACGAAGTTAAGCAGCGTCAGTACGAGATAACGATGGGAGACAAATCGATGAAACTGATGACAGTTTGGGAAAGATAGGCAGGGGATCTATTCCGATTCAATTCGGCAAAACAAGAAATACCCAACAGGAACAACAATCTTTCTCTTTCTCCTCTGTGTTTCTCCCGCTGCTCATCCAACTGGTTTGCACGTGAGAAGTGAGCTGCACCCAAACCACAACAATTACCCTTATTATTTAGTAGTATAGTAATATTTGTTATAATTGGTAGATTCACAATTTTTTTTAAAATTAAAATATATTTACTAAAATTATTGTGACATTTATACGATAGAATTTAATATTTTTAAATTTAAAATTGAGATGAATTTATTTAATTTATATTAAATTATTTAAAAAATATTACTAAAATTATAAAATTGATTATTTTTAAATAAATTATATCAATTTTAAATTTAAAAATATTATAAATTAAATTTTAAAAAATTAATAATAATCTTATAATTCAAAGTCTCCCATCTTCTTACATGCTTTAAATGCAGAGTTTTTTTGATATATTTGAAACACAATGGTATTGTTTATTGTGATTTGTGACTTGTTTTGAGATCGTTAAACAACTCTAGTCATGCTTAAACTTTTGAGGGGACTAAATTTTGAAATTTGTTATTCCAAGAATAAATAATTTAAAAGTCATAACCAAGTAATATAAAAACGTGCAAAAGATCATTACAAGAGATTTAATGTTGTACCATCCCTAATAAACTTAATTCATTAATCTAACAAAATAAAATGCTAGAAGGAGAAGATTAAAGCAATTAAATAAAAATGTAAAACTAGAAAGGAATCAACAATTTTCAACCATAAAAGAACAAAGAAATTATATCTCAACAAAAGAAAATTAGACTAGGATGAATTTTCTTCGAGATTTCAAGTATTAAATATTCCAAAACTCGCCAGATTTGTGGTGCGGGGTGAGGTGAGGACTGAGGTGTTGGTCCGTTGGGGTTGGGGTTGGGGTTGGGGTGAGACGCAATTAAATGCACTCAAAAAAATAAATAAGCTGAGGTAGCTTTCTCTTTTGAGTCCGTTTTGTCAATATGACCTTTTTTATATAGTAATCCTTTTGTTTTAAATTATAAAATTATTATTAATTTTTAAAAATTAACTTACAATATTTTTAAATTTTAAATTAAGACAAATTTTTTAAAGTTATGAAACGATAAATCTAACGATGAGTAGTATTTTTTTAAATAGTTTATAATATTGATTAAAATAAAATAAAAAATACATGTCAATTTTAAATTTAAAAAATGACTTAAATTGACTTCAAAAAATTAATATTGATCCTATAATTTAGAGCGAATGAAGTATTCAATATTATATATAGAGAGAGATATCTTATCCAGGGCAAGCGCTAGTTGGGAACACTATTCCAACTAATTGATCTATTATCGTTCATTGCAGGATTTATCATTTATTTTTATATATTCCTTATCAAGATTCTAATAAAATAATTTATTAATTTAAAATATGATCAAATTTAATTTTGTTCATTCATTTTAAATTTATAATTAATATGATATTTAATACATGTATATAATTTAGAAATATTTTAGTACATCTATATAAATTAAAAGTAACCTCATACGTGTATATAATATATAATTTAAATGTATTTATTGAATCTCGTGAAGAAAAAGAAAATCGAAAGTATTTTGGGTTTAGTTTGATCACATGACATTCTCGTTGGCCGCTACTAAGACTAGTAGACAAGCCCCTTCTTAGCTATTAGATCATATAATGAACGGTGAGAGATTAGCTAGTTGAAATAGTGTCGATAACTAGGGATTGCTCTAAATCAGCTTCCATATATATATACACACACACACAAAGAGTTAGTGGGACCCTATCAAGCACCTAACTAACAATGAGATGAATAGAGCATGTAGTCCAATTATTTTAAAATTAGATATATATTTTTATTTGGGCAAAACATATTATTTGTCTACTGAAAATAAACACATTTTACTTAATACACTACTGAACTTTTAATTTTATAAATTATAATATTAAACTAATTAAAAAAAATGCAATTGGATCATTCCGTCAAATTAGATAAATGGAAGTTTACTTTTTTCCTATATGGCAATTTAAAAAAAAAAGTCAAAAAATGACATTGATACTTTTTAAAAACAAAATTAAAATTAAAATTAATTTAAAAAAATACAAATAAAATTAAAATATATTGATAAAATTCAAACAAAATTGAAAAATAATAATAAAAAATAAAAAATAATAATTTTTTAAAAACAAATAAACTTAAAAATACAACAAAAAATTAAAAACAAAATAATACATTAAAAAAAATGCAAATTAAAATGGACTTGAAAAATTAAAATAAAATAATAAAATTTTGAAAATAATTTTTTTTCTTGAGAATATATATTTTTTTGAAAATATAAAATTAAATTTAAAATTAAATTATTAAAAGTACTTAATGAAATTAAAATAAAATTGCAAATTACAGTAATTATTTTTTTAAAAAAGGATAAATTTGTTCAAAATGATAATTTTTTTTTAAATACAAAATAAAATATTTCTTTTTAAAAAAGGTAATTTTATTTTTTCAACAAATAAATAAATTATATTACGATATTAAAATTTAAAATAAAATAATAATTTTAAAATAAAAAACAAATTTTAAAAGTATAAATCAAATTAAAATAAGCTTGAAAAATTATAATAAAATAATTTAAAATAAAATATTAAATTAAATTTAAATTTTAAAAATACAAATTAAATTACAATGAACTTGAAAAATTATAATAAAGTAATTAAAATAATTCATTATTATGTTATTAATTCAAAATAAAAATATAAAACTAAAATTATTTTTTTAAAAAATAATAAAAAAATGAAAATGAAAAAAAAAATTAAAAGAAAAATTCAAAATTAAAATAAACTTAAAAAATTATAATATAAAATTCAAAACACAATAATAAATTTTTAAAACAAATAAAATTTAAATAACTTAGAAATTAGAACAATAAATTTATAACAAAATAATAAATTTTAAAAAATGCAAATTAAATTAAAATGAACTTGAAAAACTGCAATAATAAATTATTTTTTTTCAATTTTATTTTTAATTTTTCAAGTTCATTTTAATTTAATTTGTATTTTTAAAAATTTATTATTTTGTTTTAAATTTTTTGTTGTACTTTTGAAATTTATTATAATTTTATTTGTTTTAAATAAAATTATTTTTATTTGAATTTTATATTATGATTTTTCAATTTTATTTGATTTTTTTCAAGATTTTTTTAATTTTAATTTTATTTTTAAAATTTTATTTTTATTTTATTTTATATTTTTAAAAATTAGTCATGTCATTTTTTGTTTTTTTTTTTAAATTCACACATAGGAAAAAAATTAACATCTATCCATTTAATTTGACGGAATGACTTAATTTTTTTTTTATGATAATTTATAAAATTAAAAGTTCAGTGGTGTAGTAAGTAAAACATGTCAACTTGAGACAACTTCACTGGGCAAATCATATGTTTTGTCTTTTTATTTGTTATTCATTTCAAAATTAAAATTATTATAAAGTGATATAAATTTTTTAATATTTTGTTATTTTTTTTAATCTTTCCATCATTATTGTAGTTTTAGACAATATTTTGGGTATGTTTAAAATGTTATCCTTAAAAAGTGTTCATTTAATAATTATATCACATGTTTAGTTTTGAAACAGAAAGACTATTTATATTATATTTAATGATTTTGGATCACGCTTGTCATTTATTTGTTTATTCTTTTGCTCCTTATAATTTTAGTTATATTATTATTTAATTTTTTAATTTAAATTTTATTTTATATAATTTATACGCACAACACACGTATGTTATGTGACTGGGTGCCAGTTCAAATTAAAGGGTTGACGGGTTTTAGCGATCGGTTCTATTTTTCATTTTATTTTTTTTAAAATATTTATAATATTTATTTTGACAATTTTTTGTATATAAAATTTAGTAATTTAGGTATAATTTGAATTTATGTAAAAAATAATATTATACAAATTATACAATATTGTTATTTATATGTATTCAAATTATATATAAATCGCTGAATTCTGTTAAATTTTTTATCAAAATAAATATTATAAATATTTTAAGAGTAAAAATAAAATAAAAATGAGATCGATCACAATTTCCGATTCTAAAAACCAATCCCCTTAGACTTTTTGTTTAAAAAAAAGAAGAAAACAATCAACGGCGATAAGAGACCTAATTTGAGGTGAGCTTGCACACATTTTCCTTGGAAAAGACCATTATAACGATACAACTATTTTTACTCAAATAAATATAAATATATAATATTTAAATATTATATTTATTTTAGTTATTAAAAATAAAATATAATATTAAAATTTATAACATATTTTATTTTTTAATAATTAAAATTAATATAATATTTAATATTATATTTAAATATTGTATACTTAGATTTGTCATCTTTACTCTTCTAACGTATTTTTATTGTTGAGAGATAGTGTGTGATTATGGAGATTTTCTTTTTTTTTTTCTTTTTTTTTTTATGGTCAACATCAACAACAAATCCAAATTGTCCAATCAAACCAACAAATTAACAATAACACCACTATTAATTATTGGGGAAAAGAGTCCGAATAAACCCCCGTTCCTTCGCTTAGTACTTGATGCTTCGGGCATTTCTGTTTCTTTGTTTCTAGCAAAATTCTGCGTCCGTCCCAGGTATATCTCTCATACCCAGATGGCATTTAATATCGCTTGTATTTTTCACTGCATTTCTTTGTGTTTAGGGTTGATATTGGTCTCAAATTTTGCTCTGAACTGTTGCAAACAACTTACTCTACTGAATTTGATAGCTTAACTTTCCGCTCATAGTATTTGTTTCCTTATTAGTATTGGGGTTTCTTCTCTTACCTTATTGTCATTCAAGAGAATGTGAATTTAAGTAATATATTATATCTGACTTTACTTTCTGGGTTTTGTTAATTCAATCACTGTGCCTTTGGATTTGTAATTTTCTTTAATGGATTTATGGTAATTATTTTTGGCTATTTGTTGCTCTGGCTTTTGATTTGCAGGTATTGAAAGATAAAATTCTCCACATTTTGACATAAAGTGAACTGGGTTTCTCTCTCTTGTGGCAGTATATAAACTTGAGATTTGGGAATTCTGTAATGGCGACATGTATATCTCCCTATATCACACCTTCAGATACTCGAAACCCAGTTGCAGTACTGACTGTTCTTGGAAGGAGAGTTTCAGTGGAGAATCACTTGGGCAGGGTTGGCTCCATGAAAATGTGTGACGAAAGGATTGGGGTTTGGGGTGCTGGTCAAAGGTCTGCTCTAAATTGGTCTCAGATTAAATGTTCAGCCAACTCTCAGGGTGTCAATCAATATCATAGTAAAGACCCATTTCTAAGTCTACATCCGGAAATTTCAATGCTTAGAGGTGAGGGGACCAACACCGTGACTAACCTTAGACAGGACAGTTTGAGTGGAAGTGACACCAAGAGCTTAAGAGATTCATCGAGCTCCAGTAATAACAGTGAGGCCAAGATTAAAGTTATTGGTGTTGGAGGAGGCGGCTCAAATGCAGTTAATCGTATGATTGAGAGCTCCATGAAGGGTGTGGAGTTCTGGATAGTTAATACGGATATTCAAGCCATGAGGATGTCACCTGTGTTCCCTGAGCAACGACTGCAGATTGGACAAGGGCTCACCAGAGGACTTGGTGCTGGTGGAAATCCAGACATTGGCATGAATGCTGCCAAAGAAAGCAGAGAAGCCATAGAAGACGCAGTTTACGGTGCAGACATGGTGTTTGTGACTGTAAGTTCAGCTCCTGTATAGCCAGCTTAATTTATCCAGCATAAACTGTTTTGCATTGCCCATAGAGGATTTTATGATGACTAAATAGGAGTTTACAGCTTTTCCAGAGATGTCTGCTTCAAAACTTTAGTCTATATGTTATACTTTGGCATTCTTATTTTTCTGATTACTTTGACATTCTTATTATTTTTCTGATTACTGTCACAATGAGGACATAATCAATATGTATGTAGAACATCCTATGTTTTATGCCAAAATAGAAGCAGAACTTATTATCATGCCATGAGTGAGATGCTTCTGTTAGAATATATATATTGCCCCACATTGAAGACCTTGAACTAGTATGTCTAGTATATAATGATTTAGGCCAACTCTTCTCAATTCTCATTGTCAATTAGTTTTGAGTTAGAGAGCTTGATATCTTTATATGCTAGACTTGAGCCCATTTTATAAATCTAACATGGTATCAGAGCGGGCTATCTTTAGCCTAATTAAATACTCTTCTTAGCCTTCATTCTTACCCACTTGCAATCCATTTCTATATTAATTAAACACTCTTCTTAGCCTTCATTCTTACCCATTTTATAAATCTAACTGCTTCTGTTACCTAGAGGCTGCCAATCATGTTGACAGTCTTTTTAGTTATTCAGAATTTCTTTTAGGAAAGGTCTATGACCTTAGACTAGTTCAGCTATATAAATGCATCTTATTTTGACTTCTCATTGAACTAGCTCTTTGGATTTCCAAAACCATGTTTTAACCTTCCTGTCTAGTCTACACCTGAATGGTTCTTCAGTAGTTTCTTTTCCGTATCTTTCTTCATTTGACTATCACTTGCAGATTCCGGATTCCCAAGTTATTTTATTCAAGCCTTACTATTGGTTCTGCGGATCTAGAAATTAGTCAATGTCCTATCTGTTGGATGCTTGTGTATTTTTTTAGCTGTATTTCCACAGTATAATAACATAACTTGGGTTAGTCAATTTTACCTTTAAAATTTAGAGTCTAGCCCTTCTTTGATTCCAATAGCAGCAAGGTAGATGCTTCATCTCTTCAAAAAATTCTTTAGTACTTCATTTTTTGTGTGCAAAGGATGGGCATAGGTTCAATTGAAAACCTTGGTTGTAATTATGCCATTGAACATTCACCCTAGCTGGCAGGCTCTGATTTTAAATGACAATCATTGCTGAGAAGTGATGGAACAGTCATCAGAATTTTGTTTATCTTTGAACAGAAAATATTAGCTGCTTATAAAGAAAAGCTGAAACTTCAAGTCTTGTTGAGAGACATTCATTCTATTGTTAAATAACATTCCTACATCTTTCATAACTTATTAATTGTGTTTGTCAACTTATGTGATCCATAATAGTGAAATAATTATAAGCATGCCATGGAGGCATGGACTACCTAGTGAAATCCTGTAATAGTTGGTCTGTTGCTGCAGAACTCCATGTGGGACTTTCTACTGGAATAGTGAAATGCCTTTTTCACTTATCTGGACCTTTAAATTATTATGTGCAGGCTGGAATGGGTGGAGGAACGGGCACTGGTGGTGCCCCTGTGATTGCAGGGGTTGCAAAGTCAATGGGTGTTTTGACTGTTGGGATTGTCACAACCCCATTCTCTTTTGAGGGACGCAGGAGAGCAGTTCAAGCCCAAGAAGGCATTGCAGCTTTAAGAGACAATGTCGACACACTAATTGTCATTCCAAATGACAAGTTATTGACTGCTGTGTCACCATCTACCCCAGTTACAGAAGCATTCAACCTTGCTGATGATATACTTAGACAAGGTGTCCGTGGTATCTCTGACATAATTACGGTATGAACACCTTAATATATTGTCAAATAAAGTTCAATTTCTACCTCTGAATATTTGATTACACTAATAAAAACTTGAAGAAACTTAAATTGGGAAGAAGTTCTGGGTGTTTCTTTTTTTGATTAGGTTTGGGTGCATAAACATCAATTGTAATTTGTTTTAATGTTTCTTTTCCCTTTATTATCCACTCCTCCTTCATTCTTCAAGTTTCCTTAGTATTTTTCTGTTCGCATCCTTAACTTTGCATGTTATGATAATCATATCAATATTTCTTAGAAATTTATATTGAATTCTGTAAGAAAGGTTGTCAACGTAGTTGTCTTAAGGAACCTAATATCTAAGGTGGTGAAGGCATCCGTACTTCTAGCATTCAAGTTCCCTTACCGGATATTGATCCTATAAGGTAACTTAGGTAGAGATTTAATTTATTGCTACTTAAATTCGTGGCCACTCTCCCACTAATACGGTAATACCCCCTAGAAGACGTTTCTTGGGCTAAGAAGCATGGATACGAGTGCGTCATACGGGGATACAAAGATTTCCTAAATCTCAAAATATGGGGATTCAGCATATATGTTATTGTTAAATATTTAAATAATTATGTGTGTGTATATATATATATATATATGATAAAATATTTAACAAAATAGATACTATAAGAGAAAAACAAAAAAATCCAACGAACAGTATAATTTTAATGTTACGAAGTCATAAAAAAAAATATATATAATCATAGATAAGTCAAAACATACAACTTATAAAGGAGGAAAGAATCTCCAAGAATTGGATTATATATACCAGTTCGTCAGGATAATGAAGAATCCTTGCCTCCTAGTTCTTGGGATTAACCGCAGAGGAAGGGGGGGGGAGGGGTGTCTCATTTCTTTTAGTATATGGATACATAAGATAGGACTCTCCTGTTCTATAGAAGTTACAACTTTTGATGTTATGTTATTCTCTTGTTTAATTTGTAATTAATAACTGTGAATTTCAGGTTCCAGGCCTGGTTAATGTGGATTTTGCTGACGTGCGAGCTATTATGGCAAGTGCCGGTTCTTCATTAATGGGGATAGGAACTGCAACTGGTAACTTCTAGAAGCTACTTATAAATTGAAATTTATTTTTTTGGTACCATTGTTGAAACTTCCACAATGCTTTTGGGGATCCTTTTCTCAAATGAAATTCCCATTTGCCCGCTGTGCAAATTGATTTTGGCAATTCTAAGTTTATGTTCCCTTTTATTTGAATTTTATACTTTGTTATACAACTTAGTTTATAATTAAAAAGGTTTAGAACAAAGGATACTTGCCTGCTACATATGGATTTAGAATTAAAGAGGGAAAAGCGAGAGGCAAGAAAAACACACAAGCAGGGCAGGACCATCAAACTTGATCTAGAAGAGCTCCATTAGAAAATCAAAAGAAGAGGAAACTTCCCTACAATTAAGATATAAAAATAAATAATAATAAGGATAAACTGTGCTTTAATATACTCCCTTAGTTTTAAATTATAAGACCAATATTGCCTGTTTAAAAGTCAATTTTAAACATTCTCAAATTCAAAATTGACATGAATTTATTTAGTATGTGTCAATACAATTGTGAATATCATAAACTACCTAAAACTTAAAATAAATCATGTTAATTTTGAATTTGCAAATATCACAATTTAACTTTTAGAAAGTCAATATTGGCCTTATAATTTGGAATGGAGGGAGTATATTCTATCCACCTACCAACACAAGAACAGATACCTGGGCTGGGCATCACGTACCTTACACCAAATAAAAGAAAAATGTACCAGCTCTCCAGCTACCTTGCGATGCAATAGAAAATCTTCAACCTCTCCTCTTCCCCTCTCGACATATCATCACTGTCTCTTCATTTATTAGGCCCAATTCCATACGCAATATCATAATTATATTTCCACATTTTGTGTTATTTTCCCTCCTCCTTGTGTTACTCTGCACTGGCATTTGCATAGGTCAAACTAATAATACTAACATACATATGTATTGAGATGTCCCATAGAGCCATGATGTTACACTAACCAAAATTTCATGTTTGCAAACGA